>OX439427.1:15000000-17500000 GCA_949319885.1 Mecyna flavalis
TTCACTGAAAATCCGAAACGGATAGACGTTTCAATAATGGCTACCGTGTTGGTGTTGCCATTAATATTTTCGGGTAATAATCGTTTCACAAATGTCAAAAAGACGATTATTTACCGGATTACCGGTTTTGTGAAATAATACTAAATAATACGGCGTATGTATTTCAAAATAATTTTCTTGTATAATTAATGATTAAACGAACTTACCTTAAGTGAAGTTCAATCATAATTATACGAGGGATTCGTCCGAAGATATTAGTATTATGTACACTTGTAGTATCGCATTTATGTGTTACTGCCACTAGCACTTAATTTTAGAGTATTTTATAATAAATAAAAATTTATTTAAAAATTTATTCGTTACTTCCGGTTGTTTAAAATATATTTGGTTATTTTAATTCTATGAAACTTCCGTTTCCGCTAAATATTATTTTAATTTGTAAAATTTCATTGGCCACTTCCGACTGTACAAATTCTCCGTCGCTCCAATCACCGACACTTCCGTTCCCGCCAAACGTTCCCCTTTTTACCTCCATTTTCCATGAACATTCATTTAGTTCAGAGCTACCCTTGATCAGTTGATGTTTCCTGAGAAAAATGGGTGTTTGTTGACAACAAACATTAGGGTGGGTGGGGGTACTAATATCTTCGGACGAATCCCTCGTATAATTATGATTGAACTTCACTTAAGGTAAGTTCGTTTAATCATTAATTATACTTCGGGATTCGTCCTCAATATTAGTATTATGTACACTTGTAGATGTTTAGAGTATAAAGTCAGGAAATATCAATATATTGTTTATTAATATAAATTATAATTCTCATCAGCAATAGACAGATCTAGCAAATTCATTACAATCGTTACTATTAGTAATTACTCTATTGTAGAAACGTGCAAAGGTAGTGGAATTGTCTGACCAACCTGCAGTTTTCCGAATTAAGTCAATATTCACACCGCGATTGAAAGCCGCTGATGTTGATGCGTGTCGCGTGCTATGCGCGGAAAAAATGGATACATCAATTCCACTATCTTGCAATGTACACTTAATCCATCTACTAATAGTTTGCGTTGTTACAGCCTTATAAGGTTTTTTAAAAGATATAAATAACTGATTACATTTTCTGAGATTCTTTGTTTTATCTATATAGGAAATCAAAGCATTGGCTGGACAAATCTGAGGTTTTTCTAAAAAGAAAGGCAAATTTAAAATGGGTTGCACAGCACCCGGCCGTGATGTTTTAATCAAATCAGTAATTTTTATCAAAATATGTTGTTCTAATATCATAATATTTTTTAACAAAATTTTAGAAATTGTTTGAATTCTATGTGCTGTCACTAAAGCAATAAGAGTTGAACATTTTTTGGCCATCTTTTCTATTGAGACTTGTTCATGAGGATATAAAGAACCCAAGTGTTCTAAAACAATATCTACATCCCATGTTATATTATATTTCGGTTGTGATGGCCGAAGCCTAAAAACGCCTTTACAAAATCTAGAAATAACTTTTTCTTCCCTATTCTTTCCCAAAATCAATGCTAAAGCAGCTCTATAACTATTAATAGTACTATATTGGCTGCCCTTATTAAATATATCAGAAAGAAAATCTAAGATAACAGCCATTGATGGTTGATACAAATTAACACTATGATTATGACAGTAATCAAACCATTTTTTTAAACAGACATCATATTGTTTCAAAGTATTGTCCGCAAGTGACGATATCATTATGTCTATTGCGGATAATGGAACTCCTTTCCTCAACAACGACGTCCTGATAATACTGCGGCCACCAGGGTAGTCGACTGAATATTCCGTGTGCTGGAATGAGGAATAACAAAGTGAGATGAGTTCAATGTCAACATCTTTGTTATCGCAAGACTTGTGAACATAGGGTACCAAGGCTGTGATGGCCAAGCCGGTACGACCATAATGCCTTCTGCCTTATCGTTTATTATTTTTCTCAATGCTTTAAGTATACAAGAGATCGGTGGAAACGCGTAAAAGAAAATTTCCTATAACAAAAGCGTCCGGGTCTAATTGCCAAGATACATATTTGATACATTTTGCGTTTATACGACTTGCGAATAAATCTATTTCTGGAAGCCCGAAATTGCCAACTATCAAATCAAATCCCGTATTTAAAAGTTTCCATTCAGTATCCGGATGACAACGTCGAGACTCTTTGTCTGCCACCACATTTTGAGCAGACTTTATATACGACGCTGTAATATATATTCCCCGTTGCTCGCACCATTGCCAAATATCTCTAGTGACCTTAGTGAGGTGAGGAAATCGTATCCCGCCCATACGGTTAATGTAACTGACCGCTGTTGTGTTGTCTACTCTCAAAAGTAATTGACAATGATAACAATCTCTTGCAAACACTTTTAAAGCAAAATATGCTGCTAGTAATTCTAAATAATTTATATGTTGTTGTTTTTCGAGGTCAGACCATTGACCACCTGTCGACTCATTCCCACAAGCTGCGCCCCATCCCGTTTTTGATGCGTCAGAATATATCTCGCGATAATATATGTTATCCTTAATACGATGTACGGATTTGTCAATATTATCTATCCACCAATGAATTTCCGGTAATATATAATTTGGTACATTCATGTATGTGTCATAGTCGTTGTGATTCATTAAATTCAAAAATTTACATCTTTCTAATTCCTTGGTATACATCCAACCATATTCAATAGCAGGACATGAAGATATTAATAAGCCCACCAATCTAGCAAATCTTCTAATTGTACATCGTTTAATCTGTAGAAAATAATTTAATTCATCTCTAATACGAATTCTTTTTTCCTGTGGGAGCATTATAAGCCAATCTTTTGAGTTTATAATAAATCCGAGATAATTACAACCACAGAGATGTATTGGACTAGAGCCCGCCAGTGTAGCTACTTCGCGTGCCCAGCTTCAGTCCATCGTACTGAATGTGCCGATTCTTAGCTTTAGTCCCGCGCGACCGTTCCCCTTGTTAGACGTCAGACGAAATAGCAAAAAATGACGATTTGTGCTATTTTAAGCTGCAAAAACAATACCAAAAAGATTACTCCACAAAACAAAGATGTTTCCTTTCATCGGTAAGT
Source organism: Mecyna flavalis (assembly GCA_949319885.1). NCBI lineage: Eukaryota > Metazoa > Arthropoda > Insecta > Lepidoptera > Crambidae > Mecyna > Mecyna flavalis. Next base: position 15,003,103 of record OX439427.1, read on the forward strand.
CATTTTGTTATCTGAATACGCGTAATTTATTTTAAAATGAATTATTTATCAATTTTGAGAAAACAATTATGTAAATAATGCTTAAGCCGCGTGAATCGCAATTTCGTAATACATTGCGTATTTTATACTGGCCTTCCAATTGTATTGCGTGCTTTATAAGCAATGAATATCAAACAAGGCGGTACTTTCGCATATCGTTTAAGTTTCGTGGCACAGGCGTTTTTAGTCAAATACAGCGTTTAGTGATGTTCGTTCTATGCAACATACACATAATGTATTAAAATCGATTAAAGGTACCTAGTCGATTTTGGAAGCAGGAATGATAATAGGCTATTTGACAATGTGAAAAATAAAATCAAGCATAAAGTGACAATTAGGTTACATTAGGTACTGTCAACCGGCGTACAAATTAAGAAGAGTTTAAAAATGGATATTTATTAACATTAGTTAAAAATAATAATTTATTTATTTATAAACTAGCCTTCCGCCCGCGGCTTCGCCCGCGTGAACAGTAGTAGTGTATAGGACGTTATCCCGCGGGAATATCTTGTAAATTGTAGCCTATGTGTTATCCTTATGTATAAGCTATATTATTGTAAAGTTTCATTAAAATCAATTAGTAGTTTTTACGTGAAAGAATAACAAAAGTTCATCCATCCGCTCCCCGGCCAGTACCGCCGCAATCGCTATGTCCCTGCATTTTAAATCTGTAATATCTTCGAAACTATTCATTTAAATTACATGATGTAAAGGGCCATATTGATCTATATTACATGCACAATTTATTTATGGTACTTTATTGGATAAGGATTAATACTGTATTGCTTAAAATCACTTTTTCGTAAATAAGCCATTATTTTATCGTAATAAGTAAAGGAAAATGGTTATTGTGGGTTATCCCTAAGAGATAGACATATACCATCGCGGACTTTTTTGTAAAACTTTTTAAGGTGTACAATAGTGTAGTACATTATTTTGATCTATCTCGTAGGGTTCAGCCAGCGTTTGCAATGTAAGCGCAAAAAAATGCGACTATTTACGACCTTAAATTAAAAACCTCTAAAATCATCAGTGTTTCTCTACTATATTATGCATGTTTTATACATATAAACTTTCCTCTTGAATCACTCTATCCATTTAAAAAAACCGCATCAAAATCCGTAGCGTAGTTTTAAAGATCTAAGCATACATAGGGACAGACAGACAGGAAGTGACTTTGTGTTTTATATTATGTAGTGATTTTTATAATCGAATCGAGAATCGAGACGAAGTGGGCGTGTCCCTACTTCTCATTACTAAATCGCGCTCGTTACGTCACAGTAGGTACAAAAAATATGGCACGGTCGGTTCTCATACAAATTGACGTACTTGCGGGGTCTATTTTAATCTCTGGTCTGTGATTACAACTCTGGGACGGTGTGGTGCAACTCTTTTCCGAATTCAAAATGAAGCCCAATTCTTTTAATAAATTCTCTGTAACTTCCACATTACGTTTACAATTATTAAAGGTAGTACCCAGTAAACAAATGTCATCTAAATAACATGACGATAGGTGTCCACACGCCCTTAATAATCTTAAAACTGGTTTCAACAATTTTGTAAAAATGTATGGGGCTGTACATAAACCAAAAGGTAATACTTTAAATTCATACAATTTTTGTGAGTTCGGTTCTCCGTCCCAAGCTATACAAAATCTTAAATATTTACGAGAATCAGGATCTATGTTTATGAGCATGTAAGCATCTTTTAAATCTAAAGTTGCCATGAAAGAACCTCTAGATAAAAGTTTTAAAACGGTTCTAACATCCTCCATTTTGAAATGGTTCGTCCGAATGAATTTATTTAGTTCCTTTAAATTCAAGATGAGTCTCATCGTACCATTCGATTTAGGAATCAGAAAAACTCGTGATACAAATTGACCTGGGCATGGATCACACTCGGCTATGGCACCTATGACTAGCAATCGATTTATGGCGACATCGAACTGTTCATACTCCGTCTCAGAGCGAATAGTCGTAATACGAGGACTTAATTGTGCCACCGGTTTACTGAATAATATTTTATAGCCGATCACCCATGACAGAAGGGTTCGGTCGGTAGTTATCCGAGACCACTGCTGCACAAAGCGCGTGAGTCGCCCCGCGTAACATACCTCATGTCCTTGAGTTAGCGCTGGGTGCGGCTGAACGGTGGACGGCGCGTCAAGGCTCCGGAGGATGTCCCGGGCGCTGGCGGCGGGTTCTGGCGGTATTGCTGCCGCTGTGTAGGCGCCGCTGTCGTCGCAGGCGGCGGGCGGCGTGCTGTCGGGCCCACGGCCGGCTTGCGTGTTCCGCCCGCCGCTTTCCAGTTTAAATGTTTTTTCCTTGAATCCTTCAATTCGGCACCCGATTTATTTACTGCTTTAGCAGTCCTGATTGTCTCTCCGAGATTGTCACCAAACAAATACTTGCCGATCTTTGTATTTATTAAATTAGTTTTAATCTCTTTTTTGCAATTTGCTGTAGAGAAAAATCTACGTGCTACCGAATCACTGTGCTGTAAATCGCATAGTATGCGCGTTGCGTCTATCAAATGCTGAAGCAACTCATGGTCAGGTTCAACCGACCCAAGTTGGGTCGTGATAATTTTCCCAAGACAGGCTATAGCCGTAGCATTGGATCTTTGTCTAATTTCTATTGCCCTATCTCTTTTGAGTGATGATTCCGCAAAGGTTACTTTAATCTCGGCATTCAGTTGCGGAGGGGCTATTAATTGACAATTTTCTGGGACTAAATACTTTTTAGCGAATTCTCTCCGTTCTTCTATTTTAAGTCCTGAGGTTACGATGTAATTCAGTCTACGCGCCAGCTCATCATTGATGGCCGGTCCGTGCTCGATTATTGCATTAGGGTCGAAACCGAGAATATTCAAAATATCAGGGTGCATACCTGCATCGCCTTGTATCTCCTTTTCTGTCGGTCGTACCTCCATATCTGCATCCGCAAGCGTCGACTGCTGCTGTGAATGCGCCGCGGTACCACCATCGGTTGCGGAAAGCTGCGACGAAGCCGTCGGCTGCGGGGCTTCGGCCCGTGACGTTGACGGTACCGGTGATGTCGCCCTCGGAGGTGATTGTGAATATTCCGGTTGAGGAGGTAGTGATGCCCATATGTCATGTTCTGTAACAGAAACACGTTGTTTAAGTTTTTGCGTGGAATAATCCTTTTTATTATTCCGAGTGCATAAAACTTTTGGTAACAGAAAATCATTCTATTAAACACATCGATTGTGAATTTTATAGCGCCTTTATAGCGCCAAAGAACTTTTAGTTCGTTGTAGAACAGTTCTGGTAATTGCAACAGTCTTGGTAACTGTCCTGATTGCGAATTTTAATATCGCCATGTTCAATTCGAGCTGGGTCTGCAAGCAGGCACACAGTTCTTTAGTCTTTGCGTGGGATCATCCTGCTGATGTCCCTGAGTGCATAAGACCTTGAGTTTCGCTTTAGATCGCGAAATTGAACAAAGCGACCCATGGGTTAATATCGCCATGTTCAATTCGAGCTGGGTCTGCAAGCAGACACACAGTTCGTTAGTCTTTGCGTGGGATCATCCTGCTGATGTCCCTGAGTGCATAAGACCTTGAGTTTCGCTTTAGATCGCGAAATTGAACAAAACGACCCATGGGTTAATATCGCCATGTTCAATTCGAGCTGGGTCTGCAAGCAGACACACAGTTCGTTAGTCTTTGCGTGGGATCATCCTGCTGATGTCCCTGAGTGCATAAGACCTTGAGTTTCGCTTTAGATCGCGAAATTGAACATAAGGCGACCCATGGGACTGCCCATGGGTATTGGGTAAATATTAAAACACACTAACCGTTCGTTTCTTTCTCGCTTTGTCGAGATGAATTAGTGCCCGAAGATCGGGAACTCGCCATATCACTCGATGATGATGAAGATGAGCGTCGATAACGCGAACGGTGTTTAGAACGTTTCACTTCTTTTTCCAGAAATTTTTTTCACAATATAGTTTAAGGTATCTCCACTTTTGCGCTTAGGCATTATTTCTAATTTTCAAATCTATTAACGTATGTAGGTACGTGCGATCGTGGCGAAGCACAAAATAGCGAATGAATGTTCATGGAAAATGGAGGTAAAAAGGGGAACGTTTGGCGGGAACGGAAGTGTCGGTGATTGGAGCGACGGAGAATTTGTACAGTCGGAAGTGGCCAATGAAATTTTACAAATTAAAATAATATTTAGCGGAAACGGAAGTTTCATAGAATTAAAATAACCAAATATATTTTAAACAACCGGAAGTAACGAATAAATTTTTAAATAAATTTTTATTTATTATAAAATACTCTAAAATTAAGTGCTAGTGGCAGTAACACTTAAATGCGATACTACAAGTGTACATAATACTAATATTGAGGACGAATCCCGAAGTATAATTATTTTGTTTGTAAAATGTAGGATGGATGGATGATTTGATACTACGCGCGCGGATGATACATTTTGTTTTGTTGATATTTTAGAATTTGTCCAATTGTTTTAAACGAAAGATAAAAGGGATCCCGGATCCCCAATGATTTATTTTAGGATAGTTTGATGTTTGAGTAGACAAGTAAAAATGCCAAAGTTTTAATTTTCTCATTATTAAACTACTCTACTGCGCCGCCGAGAAGCACGGGGCTGTAGATCCTGAAAACGTGCCTGCGCGCAGAATTTATTCTAAACTAGAAAAAGAAGACGACCGATTTGGTGCAAGTTCGATCCCCGCACACAGTACCTACAAACATTTGTGTATGTACAGCTACAGCATGGAATTAATATTATATTATTATGTCTATGATGTACAGTCAACATCACATCACATCCATAGATTAAAGAAATAAAATTCCTACTTCTATGATCACATCAGACTACCCTAATCTGTCTTTCTATTTTACAACCATTTTCCAGCTTTATTTAGGTACCTACTTCTCATAGAGTTCTCTTTCAATTGAAAAATTTTTGACAGCTTATCTCAGAATAAGGACTATAAGCAGCTTATGGTAGGTTGATGTGCTGCCGTCTGTACCTCAGACCAAATTTTTTTTATTTGGTCTGAGACCTATCTCAGACCAAATAAAAAAAATTTGGTCTACCTATACAGACATGTACTATCGCGGTCAACCGCGCGTGATCACCCTAACTAAAGGCTAAAATCCTGTGCAGTATTTTCACGTTTACAAGCGCCGCTCCTAACAAGTCACGATGCGCGTGCACGGTATATTTTTCCAAAAGTGATCGCGCGCGGGTGTCCTCGATGGTACATATGTCTGTTATTATCGGTCTGGGTGTTTCTTTTATTATTGGTATAACAAGGTAAAAAAGATGAAACTATTATTATATTTACATGAGAATTTATTTTATAATTTGATTACTTTTTTGAAAAAAATGATGATATTGTCTTAGTACCACTTGCAGCTTTTTGCCTGGCTTTTTCTTTCGCTGATAATGTCTTTTCTTTCTTAACTTCACTGGGGATTTGATTTGGACTGTAAATACAGTTTTCTATACTTCCATTTAATGGCTCATTTTTTATTATCTTGTTTTGCCCATTAATCTCCACTTCAGATTTCCTTTTTTTCCCCACAGATTCAATCAAATCAGGCTTAAAATTAAAATGTTTTTCCAATTGTTCTGCTAATTCATCTGGTAAATATTCGGATATGATACCACATGCATATTTCAAGTAAAATTCTGAAAAACAATAATTATTGAAACATGAAAAAACAGCATTATGGACAAGGTCATATTGGAAAAAATATACTTATTAATCCTTCTAGCCCCGGAACACCAGACACAATAGAAAATCTATTGTTAAGCGGCACGCGAGTGCCGGTTCGGCGTTGAGTGGTTAACAATATATTTGAAATATTACCTTCATCCACAGTATCACTGCTGATATTACTAACTACAAAGGTAGCAGATGCAGCTCCTGCTGTCACATGTATATTCTTCTGTCTCAATACTTTTGCCAATTTGAAAACTCTCTCCTCAAGCCACTTTAATGTTTTCTGTTCATTGTATTTATAAGCTTTCAAATCTGGTGATCCCTGCAATATCAATATATTGGTTGAGCAAAATATATTAATATAATATGCTGGTAAGGAATTTCATTAGAATACTTAATTAATTTAAGAAATTATTTTCAAAAAAAGTACTTTAATAACTTGCTACAAAAGATTACCATCTTTATATTGCATTGTAAGGAAAATAATCAATCTTTTATGTATAAATATCTGTTCTTATTTTTGCCTAGAACAATAAACAAGGATAAGATATACCTTTGGATCACCAATACTGTCCAAGTTATCAATATAATCAGAAATTTTATCAAATCCCTTTTCTGATAATAAATCTTCCAGAGGCATAGCCCTATCGAAACATTGATCTTTCAGTCTTGGTAAAACTGAAATAAATAAAATAACAATTATATGACTAAACTTAAATCAAATTGATGTTTGTTATTGTTTACAACATCTAAAATACACATAACTATTGTATGGAAATTTAGGTTTAACCTGCTGGTTACTAACCTAGAAACAGTGGGTTGATTGGAGTAACCATCATTATTGCACCATCTGACTTGACAGTCTCTCCTATAAACCAAGAACGGTAGGGCTCACTGAAGCTCACCACTTCATATATTTTATTGTTATTACTGTCTAAGCAGTACTTTCCTGGCTTACCATTTGCTGGATTTGGAAGTGATATGATAGAGAAGTTGTCGTTCTCAAAAACTGAATCTGAAAAAAAACCATAGAAATATTATGTACCTAGTAGCTCAATGAAATAAACCAAGTTATTTTGTTTAATGGCAGTTCAATCTCTTTTGTCACATAATCACTATCAAAACTGTACCTTTTAATAACAAAATCCAAGAATTTTCAGTTCTTTTTGAAGATGAAATTGATGGATCTAATTTATTTTCAACCGAAGTTTTTGATTTTCTCTGGGATCGAGTTGACATTTTTAAATTAATTGTTGTGGCTTAAAGCTTAGTATTTTTACTTTAATAAATAAAAAGAAAAACAGAATAAAATAAACGCGATACAGTAAACAATTTCGCGGTTAAATTTTTTGTTGACATTTGAGTTTTGACAAATGGCATGTCAATCAAATACCACTTAATTTAACGATTGATTTCCCTCCCACTGTCAAGAAATTTAATAATGTCAAGACTACTTTTGCGATTTAATTTATTAAATTTAGATATTCTGTAGAAAATACCATAATACGCTGATATCGCGTGACAGTGACAGTTCTCCTTATGTCAACTGTCTTGTCATCTTAATTCACGCGCGTTTTGGAAATTTTTGAGTTTGGCGTTTTGGCGTGTTTGGGACATAGAATTTGTGTTTGGACTTGAGTCTTTAATTGGATAACCTGGAATAACCGCTGCTGAACTCATACCGCAACAAGATGCAAGCTTTCTTAAAAACCGGGAAGATATCTGCTAGTGACAAACCATCATCATCTGGCGTTAAAACTTCCACCAAGAAGAAACCTCCGGCGCCATGGGTCGAGAAATAGTAATGTTTTCTTCTGATCTGATATTTTATATTTATTTCGTAGGTATAGTATGTAAATAATCTAACCGAACTTTTCTTTTATTTCCAGTCGACCCAAAACAATTGACGACATCGTAGATCAAGGAGAAGTGGTACAAGTACTACGAGAATGTTTATCAGGGGGTGACTTACCACACCTGTTGTTCTACGGGCCGCCGGGTACCGGTAAAACGAGTGCTATTCTGGCAGCTGCTCGTCAACTGTTTGGTGATATAACTCGCGACAGAGTGCTGGAATTAAATGCGTCTGATGAGAGAGGCATTCAAGTGGTGAGAGATAAGGTGAAGGCTTTCGCGCAGCTTACAGTGAGCAGTACTAGGCCAGAGTAAGTAATTATGTTGTATATGGCTTTCTCAACACAGCTTGATACTGCACTTGCTTAACTATCTTGCTGTTCATATAAATATTGATTGATATATTAATAATTAAGCCTTTCTATTAATTACTTGCTATAACCCAATGAAATTGTAGAGAAAACTGCATCAATAGCTAATTTTATCATATCAATTTAAAGCAATAAAGAATACATTTCTTATGTATGATTATTTAATTATATCTAAATGTAATCTAACTTAAAATTTCTAAAATAAATATTTAAGTGGTCGGCCATGTCCCCCCTATAAACTGGTGATACTGGATGAAGCTGACTCCATGACAAATGCAGCCCAAGCAGCGTTGAGACGTACAATGGAGAGGGAGACCCGCACAACTCGCTTCTGTCTTATTTGCAATTATGTCTCACGCATCATACCACCGATAACAAGTAGATGTTCCAAGTTCCGCTTCAAGCCTCTTGCCAGGGATAATGTTATCAAACGGTAAGTGACTTTCACATAGTTAAAATTTATTATTTCTAGTTTGGTGTAACTTGGCACGATGGTCTCTTCTCTTTCTTCTTTCTTATCTTCTTATCTTACCAGTCTTCATTTATCTACTATTAGTGTATGTTTCTAAGTAGACCCGTTTCTATCATAGGATTAAATGAAAGATGGAAGTAGTTTGACAAATACTTTTATGGATATCTAACACATATTGGAGTCTAATCAGCTACAGCTACCTACTTCATAAATTTTAGATACCTACTACTTGTGCATTGCAGTGTAATCGAAATACTATTTGAAAGATATGGTTGAATATAAATGATAACTGTTCTAACACTCATGTCATTCATAACTTGGTACATTTTCACAGACTCCGTGAGATATGTGAGACAGAAGGTGTTGATGTGGGTGATGGCGAAGTCCTGCATCAAGCGGTGGACACCTGCGAGGGGGATCTTCGACGAGCGCTCACCGCCCTGCAGTGCTGCCAGCGCTTGCTTGGCAAAATAACTGCAGAAGGCCTCATTGAGGTAAGTCAGATATTCTGCAGTGGATAATTTTATGTTAAAATAATTCAAAAGCTAATGGTCGTAGTGCTCGAAAGTGAACTTCAGTATAACTGCACAATATGTTTTATTTTTTAAATTACCCCTAAGACTACACAATATTTTTTATTTTTTAAATTACGGCTAAGCTCTTTTGTAATGGGTAACATAACAAAGGAAGGTACAACAATTTAACAATCATGGCATATATTATATTTTTGTAATAATTCGGTTATTACTTGCCATAACCTTTATTTCATTTTATTGTTTTACAGGTAACAGGCCTTGTTCCAGATAAGATGGTTCAAGAATATTTGAACGTCAAAAACTACACGGAGTTAGAGAACTTTGTGGAAAAGTAAGTAAATTATTAGTTAATACAGATATAGTAGAGCTCTAATAAATTACTCAATTAGTGTTTTGTATACATTTTGCTCGAATAAGAGGCTGTATCACAAGAGGCACCAATCAATCATCAACACAATATTGTTTCCAGTTTCCTAATGGACGCATACTCAGCTTCCCAACTGCTCGAGCAGCTCAGCGCGACGGTGGTATCCTCAGGGCACCTCACGAACAAGCAGAAGTGCGTCATCAGCGAGAAGCTGGCGTTGTGCTCGTACCGGCTGCTCGACGGTGGGGCCGAGGTCATGCAGCTCACCGACCTCGGCTGCACCATCATTATGGCCAATAATGACCCTTGAGGTGGATCTTTTTGTGTAAATATTTACTTTTTTGTAGAGAGCCGAGGTTGTGTAGGTACTTTACAGATGTCCTTGTCTCGTAATTAGGTTATAATTAGGTTATAATTTCTCGGATAGTGAATTGAGAAAGAACTTCAAAACACGAAAAAAATTTACTTTCGTAAACCAGCTAGTCGACTGACCTTTTTAATCTTCACGATTTTATGGCACGCAAGCGCGTCAAATCGTGCTGGCCAGTTCAATTTTTAAATCTATAGATTTCAACTAACATACAATGTGACTGCGAAACAAATATGTACGTAGTTCGATATTTAAAATAAAATCTTCATAAATTCTAATATAAATTGTCTCGATTCCGGTTCGAGTAAATAATCGATACCGAGAAAAAATATTAACTTTTAAAAAATATTCTTCTTGCAGTATGAGTATGACAGTTCTTTTTTCAAATTCCAAAACCTATGCTGTAATGTTAACATTACATGGTAGGTTTTGAAACCTATGCTGTAATGATATCCATACACCCCGGCATTCAGGGAAGTAAGTGACTACTTACAGAGCAAGAGATATGTAATAGTAGATTGTTAACCAAGGGCTGTATGACATCAATTGCATACGAGGTTTTTGGCGCCCGAGCGCAGCGAGGGCGCTAATTAGCCCGAGTATGCAATTGATGCTTACACCCGAGGTAAACACTCTGCTTTACATATCGATTGTGAGGTAAGTAAAAAAACTTAACTTTTAAGAAAGAACTCCAAAACACGAAAAAAAATTATTTTCGCGCCTAGCTAGTCGACTGCCTTTTTTACTCTTCACGATTTTATGGCACGCAAGCGCGTCAAATCGTGCTGGCCAGTTCGAATTTTAAATAGATTTCAACTAACATACAATGTGACTGCGAAACAAATAGTTCGATATTTCAAATAAAATCTTCATAAATTCTAATATAATATTCTTCTTGCAGTATGAGTATGACAGTTCTTTTTTCAAATTCCAAAACCTATGCTGTAATGTTAACATTACATGATAGGTTTTGAAACCTATGCTGTAATGATATCCATACACCCCGGCATTCAGGGAAGTAAGTGACTACTTACAGAGCAAGAGATATGTAAAAATATAAATGTACAGTAACAGGACCTTGGGAATCGCTTGCTGGTTAAGTGTTTCTTAATGGAATAGGACGCAACGGTACGGTCAGCAGCACATCACGGTTAACACTTGCAGTTCGATAATAGCACTTATGCGGCTTATGCACCCGACATAAGAGTGGTACAAAGTTTTCCCGAAATTATAACAATTAATTAGCCATTTATTGCAGACCTTTATTGATTGTTTTAAGCCTTATACTCTTCGGCTCTTTATTAACTGTTAGTACCATTGTTATGTCTTATTAAGGTTTTCGTATTAAAATAGTTTTTAAAATACATGTTCACATGTTTTAGCTTTTGTGTCCATTTATGGGTAATTCTCACGAAATTCCGAAATTCGTGTCCTTATTGTTATTTTCTAAGTAATTACAAAATTAATGCAATGATTATTATTTTGTTATGAAGTATGTATAAGGGGTTACATAATACCTATATGACTTTATACTAAACTAGATATTTAATATTTCTTTTACTTACAGAAACATCCGAAAATCATTCCCTCACTATGTCCCGAACTCCAGATTTAAGTACTCTATGGTTGCTAAATTGACACATTTCGCTAAATTTCGTGTTATAGTTTTATTAACAGCCTAAAATAAAAATGGTCTTCTTAAAATATTCATAAAATCCGAGAAAAATTTAAAGGATATTGATAATTATGCATATTTTCTTTTGTCCCGAGAAATAAGATCATTCCCTCACACTTTTGTTCGCAGTCCATTTTTGAACGTGTCATTTGTATTACATGAAAGCATCAATTTGTTTTTGATAGTTGGCAGTACTGCCAATAATTCATTGTGGCGAATTCATCTTGTGCATGCAAGTAATTTCGGTAAAAAAATAATTTCGTTTGTAGTTTACTACATTATAAATTTCGGCCGTCATTCCATCACATCTTATAACAATAAGGCAATCAACCTTAACTAATTGATAATAAGTTGTTTACGTTGGTTTTGGTAACCTATAACATTATCTTTAATTTCAATACGAAAGAAAGTATAAGTTGTGCGTTTTGGGCGACTATGTTTGATTTTGTCATTCCCTCACCGTCATTCCCTCATATTTATTTGTAGTTGGGTAATAATGATGGGTGAGAGAATTATTATTTTAACCGTTCAAATGTTAATGTAGCAGCAGCTTTGCTTGCTTTTTGTATTCTTGCTACATTAACGGTAATGGAAATATGTATTTTGTTTAAGGGCTTTATTAACTTTTCCCTCAGTCCCTATTTTTTTAACTACCTTTTTTTTTTCATGAAAACTCACTAATTATGGGGGACCACTATATAATTGAGAATAAGTTATACGAGTACTGTAAAACCTGAAAAAAGAAAAATTAAAAATTGAAAAAAAAATTCATAAATTTTTGTAACTCGAATTTCGAAATTTCGTGAGAATTACCCTTATCCATTTTCCAACTCGATCGTATCCACACTATTTATTTTGCTTTTTATGCTGCATCCATTTATTAATTTTAATATATCAAGATTTGATGTCATTATCAAATCTTTATGATTGGTTTCTTCGTAATTATTCTTTCTTTGGGTTGAAATTTCTTATTAAGTTAAATTTATTTTAGTCAGTCCTCGGAAAATAGTGACTAATATTTTAATTCAATATTTTCGTCGTATTTAATTTTATAAAGTGTCGTAAACTCTTGGCGATCGCTATGATCCTACGCTACGGAGTGTTAGGGTGCGCGGGATGGGTGCGGAATGAAAAACATTGCAAAATTTTGCTTTTTTGTAGTAAATAAAAAGTTTTGATAGTATTTATTGTAATATTTATCCGTTGTCTGGCACCCATAGCACAAGCTAATGCTTAGTTTGGGGCTAGATGGCGCTGTGTGAATAATGTCCAGAGATATTTATGTCCAGAGATATTTATTGTTATTATTTTTCAACTAATCAGAAAGTCAAAAATATGATGGCACGTCTATAAATTCATTAAAAATTCTTTAGAAAAAATGGCACGTTGATGCATACAGGTTCTAGTCAGTCTAGTGGTCAGAGCTCCCCCGGGTCGGGTGAGCCAAAATTTAGGACGGATATTTCGAACACAGCTCGGGCTTGTGATGACCAATCCGCATTTGGCAAGCGTGTTACTGGTAAGTGATAGGCGTCCATCACTGCGGCTAGGGTTGCCAGGTCGCCAAACTTAATAGCCGGATAGACCAGCCCGTTTGGCCGGACATTTGGGTAGAAAAGCCGGACAGCCTATATTATTGAGGATTTTGTCTCAGTATTAATAGGTACGACAAAAAAAAAAATAATGTAAGTAAAATAAACTTTTTTGATTATTGTCATAAATCTTGTGAAACGTAAAAAGCCTAACAAAAGCCGGACAAGACGGACACCGTTTATTTTGGACGAAAACGCTATCAAAAAGCCTACCTAGGTCCTGCTTTATCTGGACGCCTGGCAACGCTAACTGCGGCGCCCTTCTGTGAGACATTAAATAGGTTGATACTTGATAATTTTTGATGATTCCGTGCTTTGGAAGGCACGTTAAGCAGTTGGTCCCGACTATGTTCCAAGTAGGTCTGGTTTCCCTTGTAAGGGTTACGGAGGTCAGATGGCAATCGCTCATTGTAATAACCAGGCTTGTCAAATCTAGGATCATAGTCGAAGCGGACCCTGAGCTCCATACTGGATGCAATCGGGAATACGCTGGGATGATGATGATGACTTGATAATTTTTGTGGTAACTATCAGTGGCATCATCAGTAGGAATCACGGCAGAATTGGCTCTCAAAAGGGCTTGTTGGCAATCTCATATGGTGACAAAACATACTTCTTTTCACGATCACAAAAGCTAATTATTTATTTTTTTGTTCGACCAATAACCACCGACGGGTCACCAAAATTCAAATACATGTAGAAAAATCATTATTGATGTTATTAGTTTTGCCGGCAATAAAATATATTAACGTTAATTTCTACTTAAATAATGGTTATCGGAACAAACAAAGGTATCTATCACGAATACATACGAACTTTTAGACTCAACAAACTAACACAGATATTCATCACGATTTACACTCAAAGCTTCGACTCCCCTATGGGGCTATGGCATAGGGAAGAGTCACTACAAAGAACAATATTTATTTTATAAACCCAAATTAAAAAGACGTTATTCTTAGGATAAACTCATTATTAGATTCGAAAGTTTTACATCGTCATTAAGGATAAAACACCACCAAACAGTTAAAAACATTTCTAAAGGAGAAATTCTTTGAGTCTTTCTCAGTTCCGCTCCTGGGGAATTTCATTCGTATTCAAACCAACCCATAATTTATACGTCGGCATTCTGCGTCCGTAGATTTCGGCAGCGAGATGATCAGAGAGTGACTCAGTTGATTCTTAATACATATTTTATAATTACTTATTCACTGATTTTAATCGAGGTTTACATTCCATATTTGTTTTCGTTTAGGTTTGTTTATGTTAATAATACTACAAGGAAGTGTATGTACCATTTTATAAATTGCACTATTTTGAGTGTTAAATCCAATTTAATCGAAGCAAATTACTTCACGGATATACATACATGTCATTTAAAAGTGTGATTATATGTAGCAATGTAGTGTCGATGATGTTTTCCTGTTATTTAAATATTTCTCGGAATATTCATAGCAGTTGGTTGTTTACTCTGTGAAATCTATCAATAACTGTATTTTCTTTTGAATAGGAATTATTATTGTAATATTATTTTTGAACATTTCTAATAATTAAGTAATCTTTGATTTGTTAAAAACTACGTTACGCTAGCATAAGTCGTGTAATGCTTGTTGATGATGGAATCAGGTTATTAAGATTACAAAGCAATGTTTTAGCTCGTAAGGTTTTGCAAATAAACTGATGTTTAACAACGACTGTGCATTTCACTCAGCGTCAAGTACTTCGCTTCGCTAGTACCAGCTAGTCTGCAGTTTACGCGCGCGTTCATTTCACTTCCGCCGTACGTCGGTTGAACGGACGGGCGAGTAGGAAAGAAAGAAAATAGCGTTCTTAAAGAAAAGATAATATCGGGCGGCGCGGTTGCGCGGCGGGCTTGTGCCCCCTCCACGTCACGGTTTGCGCGCGCTGCGCCGCCATTGGCCGCCGCCCGCCCCGCGCCCGCGCGCGACCGCACGCGCAGCGTCTAGATTCCCAGATTTGAAATCTCGACCGTTTATTTCGTAGTGAGCGGGCAGAGCGCGCGCGTCGTGCGGCCGGAGCGCCCGCGTATTTTGTTTAAAAAACACGGCAACGTGCTCGTGGACCGTTCGGATCGACAACGTGACGTCGCGGACGATAAGTGCGTGCAGTGCGTCGTGCCGGCGGTGCTGCGGCGGTCGACGGAAGGTCAATTTCTTTCGATGAGTGGAGGTTTAGTGCATGTTTTTGTACATCATGACTAGATCCACACTCATCCATGGAAGTTGCGTGGTTCGACGGAGGAGCGGTCGGCGGGCGGCGTGAGACAGGACGCGGCTGGCCGGTGATTACGGGCGGGTATCATTACCGGTGCGCGGTAATGATACGTTGAGCGCGCAGGTACGCGGCGTGACCGAGCGGCGCGGCTTACCTGCCGTGCCGCCCAAAAAATGTCGTTTAGATACACTTGGCGCTGCTTAGCTATTGGCTATTCAGAGTGAGTTTTTGTTGTAGTTTTTAGAGATCTCGGAAGGTGAAGAATGGGAGTTTTTTTAAGACAATTAAGTCACGGATCGACTCGAGGATTGGTAAACGTTGGAATTTTAGGTTGTAAAGTTTATCGCGCCAATCCCCAAAAGCCAGGTGCGGGGCGCGGCGAGGGGAAGGGAGCGGCAGATAGTGGCGCGGCGCAAGCGCATCTGCTCCTTCTGAGAAAGGCCATTGTGGCGGTCCCGGAGTGGTCAGTGCGGTGACGTCACGGGCTGGGGCCGACAACCTTTTCCCCCCGTTCCTTACCCCCGCTAATATACATCCGCCGTCGTGAGTTCATGTTTTTGCATCACTGTGTTAATTATGAAGAATGTCCTATAAAAGATGTATGTTTGTATAGGGTTACTGCTAAGTCTTTCAAGAAATTTAATTTCATGTAGATATGATGTTGTTTTCTTGTAAATAATAGAATATGGAAATAAAGACCTACTGTAAACTATGTAAATGAGAACACTATTTTTTGGCGCGCAATTTGGGCGCCAAAATTGGTTATATCGACTCGTGAGTGTAAAAAAGTCTCAAAGTATTGCACGATTTGAAAATATTTGTAATCTTCTTCGAGGCCTTAAGTCGAAAGAAGACGAACGACAAGTCGAACGTATATTTCGACTAAATTGTAAAATAAACAAATTCTCTATCTATAAAATTTAAATTATCTGGAATACATTTTTGAAAAGCAAAGGTACTCACTCAAATTTAAAAAAAACATATCTACCTTCATAAGTTCTAAATGTTAGATAATTTGCCTACCCTGGACAGGGTAAAAGTATTAGAGCAAATAATTATCAAATCAAATTTCACATACAAGAACTTCCAAAAGTTTACGAAATTGATTCTTATTTAATGGAACCACAGCAGAGATTTCTAACACAATAAGTAAATGAGTATTTCACCACGCAAATCTAGCAATCTTGCAAGCAAGCGGAAAATTAAGGGTTGCAGAAATCCATGAGAATCTGTTGAAATTCATCCGTTTATAAATTCCACGCTAGCTAGATTTGAATTCCCGTATTGCGAGAAACTTATTTAGCGGTAATCTTATCATTGTGACACACTACTATAGAAATGTGAAAATTTGTAACTGACATTCTGAAATAGGTATTATTGTTAAATTGCATGTTATGTTGTACACAATTGTACAGTATACTCGGCCTGCGGCAGTTCAATCTACAGACAATCCTGATAAAGCCGGAATAATACTTTGCGTGGTTTAGGCTTTTAGAATACAAATTTTTGACACAAAATTCAGAATTTTTTAATAAAATAGAGAGCATTATGGCCCACACTATCTCACAATTGAGATAAGGCCTGTGTCCCAGCAGTGGGAACGTATATAGGCTGATGATGATGATTTAAAATGCAAATATCAAGGATTGAAATGTAAACTTAACTCATTTCAAATTTGATTAACGACAATTCTTCCATGGAATCTCGAAATAACGTTCCCCCATGAGCATTTCTATGGCGGCGATACGAATATTGTTATTTCTTCATGTTTTTATGGCTCGCAGAGCTATTTAATAATGTTCCGCGTAGTGGGTTTAGTGGGACAGGTACCCGTTCCCAGGTAGAAATAAAAAAAGACCACGCTATTTGGTAAAAATAATATGCTTGCATCTGCCCCGTGACTGCCTCAAAACTGTGAAGTAGACTGTAGAATACCATTCCCAGCCCTCACAAAAGTTTTGAAGAATTCGAAATTGCACAAAATTCAGTTTGCTATGCCATGTTTCGTTACGATATCAAATGGTACTGTTACTTTGTTCTTCTTCTTATCTTTGTTTATAAGCTGTTTTTCTTCGTTTGTATCTTTAAATTAATTAGAGCTTAATTCTGAAATTTATGGCGCAATAAACAAACCGTGTAATGGTATGTGACTCTGGACCGTGAAGTTACACATATTTCAGTTATGTTAAGCATGTAGTAATGTTCGTTCACTTGTAAATTTTCCTAATTTTAACGAGCAATATTACTATCACTTTCCCTGTTCTTTTTTAGTATTGTTGTTATTTTCCTAGTTGGTAATGATTATGAATGACACACGTGATTATGTACATAAATCAACAGGAAAACGTTGAAGATTTCGACGCGCTTGTATTCCCGAAGAATGACGTCATTGTTGGGAGAACACGCCTGAACTTTCCTTAAAAATATTTCTGCTGCTGTCAACTTAATACCGTGGATGACGAAGTACGTTCACGATTCTGCTATTAGGTGTACCCTGAATGACCTTATGGCTCTGTACGTGGAACTCAAATTTGAATGGATGTACGATTACATACAACAATAAAGTACGTAAAACGTGTCCGACATGGCAATTGCAATATCGAAAGATCATGTCGACTGTTAACATTTATTGTGTTCGGAGTTTGAACACGTATGTGGGCATAGCGACGTACGCCGGTAAAAAGGTGACGAATGAATAACCGATGTAATGCAGCGTTATTCTGTGAAGACCGATGGCATTGTTGCCGGTATTTTTTGTCGGGTAAACATGGCGTTTCCGCGTGGAAGGCGTGCGAACCGAGGGTCGGGAAACGACCGAGAAGGTAAGTTTCTTTTGTTTAGCGCTTAAATTAGCAGGGCCAGTGCCTTCGCACATAGTGAAGCGTATTAACAGTTTCACACGTTTAAATCCCGTTGGTGTGTGCGAAGTCGTGTCGGTCCATCAAACTTTTAGAAAGAGGTAAGGAAATTAATTATGCGTTTGTAAACATTAATTGGTTGAGTTTTAAAATGCTCTGTACCTATTTAGCCGGAGTTTACCGAAGGGCTACCTTTTCAGAATTTGCCTAAAGTACCAAACTAGGTTCTGCGAATATTCAATGCTGTAGTTTAGTTTTAAATGATATTTACCTATTTAGATCACATGATTTATACATAGAATTATGATGTTTTCCTTGTCCATCTGCCAGTAAGTTAGCATCAGTTTGAATGTAAAGGTAAATCTTATTAAAATACATACATATTATGTCCATGAAAGTATAAATATTTTAAAGCTGTTCAAAAGCTAAAGGCTCCAAGAGAGTTTTTATGTTTCCATAACTTATTTTCGGTCATTCTTTTCAACCTTTTTGTTCTTTCTGAAATCATGTTATAAAAAGTCCAATAAGCGTTGTAAAATGCGTGAGTTATCGACGTTAACGTAGGTACAACAACAAATCCAGTACAAAGCGTAGCGTCGAGAAAATTCTCGGCACAAAAGCAGTAGCAGTTGATTGTCGCCAATTAGTTGTAATAACGGCCCTCTCGGATAACACGCTGTAATTTGTTACCGAACAACACCCGAACGAGATTTATATGTGAAACGCAGGTCGATGCCTCGTCTTGCCTTCTCACTTGCCTGGCTTCCGTCCCGGCGCGGCACCTTGTTTTGTGCAAACGACCCTACTATGTATACTAAATACTTCGTCTCGGACATTAAGTTTTAGATTTCCTTCTACTTTGATTCAGTATCAGATCACTACTGCATTTTGTATCATTTTGTGATTAAGTAGCTGTTGTTGAATTGCACGCTCTTAAGAATGTTTGCTTCACAAGATTCGATCCCGGTCGATTTTTCTAGTCCCGGGATTTCGGGATTATCAACAGTTAATACCGGGATCCCGGGATAGTCCCGGGATTGTATAAGTAATAGAAAGTGGTAGCAAAAAGAAAGAGAAACATAACAAAATCAACCTTTTATTTTAAATCTTCAAAAACAAAACAAAATTATAATTTCTTCTAATAAAATCAATAAACTAGGCCCTTATAAAATAGTTTAATAAATTATTGCTTAGTTTGTTTATTTTATTTCACAATAAACATAAAAAAATCAACTTCTTAAAATTTTACAAAAGAGATCAATGTTAATAGGACTCATATTTTAAATCAAATAGACCAGAAACGATAATTTACTTATTTAGGCCAACGCATCCAACGTCTCATCCGAAAGCATACTTCTTAATTTGTTGCACAAATATAAAGCAGCGGAAAACGCGCGTTCAGGCTCGATGGAAGTTGGAGGAATCGTCAAAAAAAATTTATAAGCCTTCTCCAAATTATAACCTCGTGTGGAACTAGCCTCATAAAGATTCATTTCTTGTTTAATGATCTTATAAAGATCAGTTTCTTTATATGCTTCAGGATTTATAGTTTTCATACTGTTTTCTATTTCGTTCTGAAGCTTTTCTTTTAATGTTAAATCAGTTTTACTAGTTGTCTGCGTGGGTTCAATGTTCATGTCATTTTCTTTGTTATCACTATTTTCAATTTTCCCAGTTAACAAAATAATCTGTTTTTTTATAGTCATCTTACTTGGACTTGAAAATAACTCCTTTACATCACACACAATCAGTCTCCAACTCAGTCTTCTCAGTATGAGGATTTTGTAGATAGTTTAATACTCCACTTAACTCACTTCGTCGACAAGCTTTCAAGCGGTTCAATAAAATATGTGTTTTCAATTTAGAAGCCAAAATTGAGTGATTGTCAGACATTTTTATTGACTTTTATAAAAAATATATTAGTCCCGAAAATCCCGGGATTCATTGAATTTAATCCCGAAAATTTGGATCCGGCCGTTATGCCCCCATTCCGGTTTGCCCCCGGCCGGTATGCCCCCACGGTTTAACGGCAAACTGGAACAAATTTACTTAAAATTGTGGGGGCAAACCGGCCGGGGGCAAACCGGAATGGGGGCATAACGGCCGGACCCGAAAATTTCGGGACTAAAATATGATCGGTATCCCGAAAACCGGGATCCCGGGATCGAATCCTCTATTCACAACTTAACAGGGGCAGTAGGTAGGTACTACTCGTACGTATCCTAAAATCTTAACCGCCATTTAGATGTAAAAACAAAACATAGAAATTGTTTATTCGTGAAAAGGTAACAGACAGACAGCACTATTGCATTTAAAATATTAATATAGATTTTTTAAAACGAATGCTTTCAAAGCACACGTTTGCATAGATAATTATCGAATATATTTATTTATGTTAATTTAGACGGTAAGTATGTCATACACGGTCAGTGTTCAGAATCTATGTTTAAGATATAGTTTCAAGGGAGTTTCTGGTTGCATTATTTTCTAAAGAATATATCAATCCCAGTACAATAACTATAATAGTAGTAAAGTAAAATAAGAATGTCAACGATTTGATACATAATTCACTAAATAGAGTACAATTATGAAAGAATTGAGAGTCAGATTGAACTAAAAGCATTAGTGCGGCGGATACATTTGGCAGAATTTCGTCAAGCCGAGTAAGACCAAAGGCGTGCATCGCTAATGAATATTGATTGTCGCTTATTGCCGTTATTGGTTCTAAGTACTGCCGCCCGCGCTGCAGCGTGCATCGGTTCGTGTTACAATTACAACTCTTGAGTACGTGTATAAGTACAGAGTTGTACACATGTGGTAAGTAACAACAATCATCTTTAAGCATCCGAAGGAAACAACGTCGTGGTGCTCACAGCGCTCCAGCTCCCTTTTATGGAGGGTTAATCTAATTAAGTACATTGTATTTTTTAGATTTAAGTTGATGTCAATTGTGTAACTAGACTATTTATTGATATAAAAATGAATTTTGTACGATATTAAGACCTAATTATTATAATCATTTTGACAAGGTTTTATTCCCAGTCGGGAAAATGAAGGATTCTTCGAATACAGCTCCTGTCGGTCACGTAATCCTAATCAACTAATGATCAGGAACTTATTTGACAGCGGTCAAACCGAAGGAACTAATAAAACATGTGGCACTTATATTCAGAAGAGTTTATTTGTCATAAATAAATATCGCTATTAACACGTGTTGGATAACCTAATTTTGAGGAGTTAGGAGTGGATGATGTGTTATTTTAAATACAACGCCATATGGCACTATGTATTTGAAAACAAGTGATGGTAACATCTTACATTTATGGATGATTCATCTAAAAAGTATAGATAGTCTTATTAACTGAAATCACATTGCGGAGAACTAAATAAACTTATACCACAGATAATATAATACTAGTACAGATGCCCCATCCCATACAAAGAAATGTGACCTTCCTAACTCGCGTTATTCTTCGGGTTATTCGGGTTATACTAGTACCTCTAGTATCTACAAGATGTCATTTTCGTTTACACACATTGCAATCTAGCATAAATAGCAAGCGTCTGTGGTTTTAGATAAACTGTCAATAGATGGCGCTAGTGTATAACGCGCGGTGAAAATGCATGAAGTAGGTAGGTACCTACCGGTGCGTTGCCCGACATGTTGTGCCTTCGCGCCAATGTGTGTACATACTATTCCCATGGAATTAATATTATTAAGTTTATGACTATTCCTTCGCAACGTCACAGATAATATAATACTAGTGTAAAGACAAATTACACGACATAACCCCATGGAGTTTTTGTTTGTTTAATTATTAATCTTGACGTGTACTTTGGCGCTTGACGTTCCACAGGGTCTGATAATAGGGCTGGAAGGTGGCTATGGGAACTCAGTAATTAATTAAACAACAAAACCCCATCGAGTTTGGTCTCATTTTATTCGTCTTGACAAATGCTTTGGTGCAAAATGGTTACCAGTGTCTGATGATGGAGCTGGAAGGTGGTCATATGAACTTAGTATTTAAACAACGTAACCTCATCGTGTTTGGGCTTGTTTGATTTGTTTCTATGAGTTCTTTGGTGCTAGATGGAAGCCAGGGCCTGATGATGAAGCTGGAAGGTGGTCATAGGAACTCTGTAATTAAACAACATAGCCCCATCGTGTTTGGGCTTGTTTGATTTGTTTCTATGAGTTCTTTGGTGCTAGATGGAAGCCAGGGCCTGATGATGAAGCTGGAAGGTGGTCATAGGAACTCTGTAATTAAACAACATAGCCCCATCGTGTTTGGGCTTGTTTGATTTGTTTCTATGAGTTCTTTGGTGCTAGATGGAAGCCAGGGCCTGATGATGAAGCTGGAAGGTGGTCATAGGAACTCTGTAATTAAACAACATAGCACCATCGTGTTTGGGCTTGTTTGATTTGTTTCTATGAGTTCTTTGGTGCTAGATGGAAGCCAGGGCCTGATGATGAAGCTGGAAAGTGGTCATAGGAACTCTGTAATTAAACAACATAGCCCCATCGTGTTTGGGCTTGTTTGATTTGTTTCTATGAGTTCTTTGGTGCTAGATGGAAGCCAGGGCCTGATGATGAAGCTGGAAGGTGGTCATAGGAACTCTGTAATTAAACAACATAGCCCCATCGTGTTTGGGCTTGTTTGATTTGTTTCTATGAGTTCTTTGGTGCTAGATGGAAGCCAGGGCCTGATGATGGAGCTGGAAGGTGGTCATAGGAACTCTGTAATTAAACAACATAGCCCCATCGTGTTTGGGCTTGTTTGATTTGTTTCTATGAGTTCTTTGGTGCTAGATGGAAGCCAGGGCCTGATGATGAAGCTGGAAGGTGGTCATAGGAACTCTGTAATTAAACAACGTAACCTCATCGTGTTTGGGCTTGTTTGATTTGTTTCTATGAGTTCTTTGGTGCTAGATGGAAGCCAGGGCCTGATGATGAAGCTGGAAGGTGGTCATAGGAACTCTGTAATTAAACAACATAGCCCCATCGTGTTTGGGCTTGTTTGATTTGTTTCTATGAGTTCTTTGGTGCTAGATGGAAGCCAGGGCCTGATGATGAAGCTGGAAGGTGGTCATAGGAACTCTGTAATTAAACAACATAGCCCCATCGTGTTTGGGCTTGTTTGATTTGTTTCTATAAGTTCTTTGGTGCTAGATGGAAGCCAGGGCCTGATGATGGAGCTAGAAGGTGGTCATAGGAACTTATTATTTAACAACGTAACCAAATCGAATTTGGGCTTGTATGATTTGCAAGTTCTTTGGTGCTAAGAATCAATAAGAACTCAGTAATGAAATAGCACAACCCTGTTGAGTTTGGGCACGTTTGATTTGTCTTGACGATTTCTTTGATGCTAGATGGTCTGATGATGGAGCTGGAAGATGGTCATAGGTACTTAGTAATGGAGCACCTACCGGGTTCAATTGTATTTTCCAATCATCCAGGATATCATTAAAATAATTCATACATTTCAATTCAACCCAATCGGTTCAGCTGTTTAAAAGTTATGTGAAAAAGATAAGTACGAAATCGAGAGTATCCTATCAAGTATCAACCTACCCCTTGTTCTAATATCCGCTTTCCCGTAGTATTCAAGCATTTTCCTGCGGTAAAAAGTAGCCATGGTCATCAGGGATAATGTCGGGTTCTTATGGCAAAAGATTTTCTTAAAACGGTCCCTTAGTTTCGGAGCCTATATAATAGAAACAAACAATCAACACTTTATTATTTTTGTGTAGATAACATAATAAAGTAGTTATTGTTTACATTATAAAGAAGTAATATAAATACACAAGTATAAAAAACAAAAAAAAAAAGTACTGATTGATCAGATTTAGACGTACATAATTATGGCCGGTTTGTTCGTGTTCCATGCACTCAGGCAGCGTTGAACTCGGAGGCACTCAGCTGTTTGATATGGACGAAATAATGCACAACTACATAGTGTCGAGTCTGTTCGGGTATTAATAAAATAAGAATTTATCGCACAACACTGTGGAACTGTTCTCTCTAGACTGTCACTTTCACAACATTTGTCTTGTTGCAATCTGGTTGCAATCACTTTCAGCCTTTAAACGATTAATTTATTAACCTTGAAAGAATTCTGCATCACAATAATCCCATATTTATTAAGCCCTAATACTTTGCACCTTGTTCTGTAATCTTTGCGTTGTCATCATAATCATAAAAATCCAGTTTTTAATGAAACCGGTAATCGAACCTAGAATGTTAATGTTATAATAACCCGTCACTTAAACTACTAGACCATACCGACGTAGCTAAACTGATGGAGCTGAAATGCCTATAAAGCACACATGTATACAGAAAGGAGAGGTAGACAGCTACCAACCATTCTAATTTCTGTACGAAATACTTGTGAGGTTAGTACAATACTTTTGAGTAAAATTAATCAAAATTATTATAATTTGGTAGGTAATTCATTTCACTCACAGACCATACAATTTTATGAGTTTTTAATTTGGCACTCGTTTTGATATTCGAATTGTGAAAAATGTGTTTAAAACTAGAAGACCTCAATGACCTTGCGTCCGTTTATCCGTTTTAATACAGACAGCACTTTGGAACAAGCGCGATCTCTTTTTTATATACCTTGAAACGCAAGTGAACAAAACGAGACAGCAACAACGTCGCAAACTCGCAACGCGTTCCTCTTGCATGGAAGTGTTTACGTACGACACTAAAGCCGCTCGTCTCGTGGGTTCGATTCCCGCCTTGGGTCCGGTAAGCGGTATTCTTTTTTATTCGTTAAATAATATTAAATAGTTAAAAGAAGTATGTACACGATATTTTATTCTAGAAGTTCTACAAAATATAAATGAGTATAAGCGATCGAAGTGTCCGCAAAATATTTTTGTATATTATGTATAAATAACAGATCAAACTGCATGAATATGGTTGGTATCGCCAGCCAGCAAAATATATATATAAATAATTTTATGAAAACACTTTTTTCAGTTCATTTTGATGGGCCCGATTGTGATTTTGAATCCCACCCACAAAATGTGATTATTTATAATGCAATCAACATCATTAATGTTGATTGCATTATAATTAAGTACATAATTATATTTGTGTTGAGTACCTTCGTTGTTCCATCAACGTATTTTTTGTCCAATTGTTAAAATTACTATTTTTTCCACATTCATTACCCAACACATTCAAAAACGTTTGGTAGAATTTGCAAAAAATAATTACTATTGAATGGATTTTCATAAAAAGCGCCATCTAGCGCCTTGAGGACGCGAGAGCAATAAGTGTGTGAGCGCACTCTAGTGCTTGCTTTCGACTTGGGCCGGTCAATAGCAAAGCTGGCACCGGCTCGTCCCAATCGGGTGTGAAGGGGAAACCGGGGGAGTTTAGTGGGTAGTGGACGCTTTTTTAGTCTCGAGTCCCACACACGGCCGTGGGTCTAGCTAGCCTGCGGTTATGGTGCATAAACGCATTCTCCTCCGAAAAAAAAAAAAAAAAAAAAAAAAAAAAAAAAAAAAAAAAAAAAAAAAAGTGCTTGCTTTCGACATAATTCTTCACATCAATTTATTCATTTTTGTAAATTAGGAAATCTTTCTTTAATATAATTTAAAACACATTTGTTAGTTTTCTGGAGACTATATTTGTATTTTAGAACACTAATAGTCAATAAATATATCATATTTTAAAAAGTTGAAAACATCAATTGTAAAATCGATACAGGTCGCGCCATCTATTGATATATTTTTGAACTAAATTTCTTTTCTTCCTGATGGGACCCCATGCTTATACCTATTACCTACAGTAAATAATATGATGTGATAGGTATAAACACTAGTCATATAAATTGCAAGCAGTAGTAAATTAATAACATCAAAACTCTCAACTTGGTTAAAATAGTCTAGTTCATCAGTCAGTTAATTATTGGTCACAAAGCTATTGTCCGTTCCTTGGAGCAAAATCGTCTTTTTAATAAAGAATTATGATTATGAAAAGTCAAATTTCTAAGAAAATCATATTTTCTAGCTGGTTTACTTTAGTATATATTCTGTGTTCATGGTAATTTTAAGTATTTATACAGATTTTGGAGAACTGGAAGGCATGTCATACCTACATATTTGGGAAGAAAGGAGAACGAAGAATTCACCATTGATAACGTTGGAGAAGGCTTCGGAATTTTGGTTAAAAAAGAGTGGAGCTCGATTTAGAAAAAAAGTAAGCGGATGATAAGAACAACTTGGTAAGATTCAGAATCCAGCTACAGGTTTGTAAGCTTGTACTTTAATACTCGTAGAACAGGATTGTAAGTAAACTAATATAACATGTCACTAATGTCCACAAAAACAATATTGCCCTGGCGCATATACGAGTATAGTAGGTATATGCCATCCGATTTCATTCGTGTCATAATCTAGATGACAAATTATAGAGGTGTTACGCCCACTGCTTGCTAGCTTTGGCTTTTAGTATAGCATTTTAATCGAATGATTTTGGCCGTGATTATTCGTTTAATAGAATCGAAATATTATTATGTTCGATAAAGATCTTAATAATAGAGGTAAAATAGTTAAAAGGAGATCTGAAGACCGTTCGAACTCAAGACAGCTACTCTGGTTCAATCCCAGGGGACATCGGACACCACCTTTTATCTTTGCGATAGTACCTTAGCTAAATTATCCATACTGAGAAAAATCAACCATTCATTGTTCATAACATTTGTTTATTACCTGATACTTATTGTCTTTTGGAGGGAACCAAGGCCAAGGGCTTTGTTATGATTTAATCAAGGTACGTATAATTAAACTATCCGGTTTATACATAAAAACCTTATAGCTAAGCAGTCAGTGTTATAGTGGAGATCTTTGTTTTTCCTAACAATTCCCTCGACACTGAGTTAGTGATAAAATACGCGTAGGTATTTAGGTAGGTAAAGAAAATTCCTGCAACTTGTAAAGCGGCGTTTGGAACGATATGGTCAGATTTATAAAATGTGATTAATCACTTGGTATTTTTTTTTCTGACCTCGCTGTTGGCCGCAAATGGCCTTCACAGTTTAACCGGACAATGTGGAAGCGGATAGCTCACACCACGAACATTTGACCATTGAGTTGATTTAGAATGGGCTTCAACTTTCAAGCCATAGACGCAACTACAACGCTTGTTTTATAGTTTAGTTACCTACCTAGTGTCTTTGGGATTACGGAGGAAAGTCAATGTCTGAGGCTGGTTTTAAAGTCACGCTAAGTCAGCTTGTATAGCAAGCTTCTTTATATAGATTTATCTGTATTGCACGGAAAATCGGCAGCGTATTTTACTCATCAGCATAACTCTAAAATCAGGGTAAGTAGCCATTAGTCAAGGCAGAACGCAAAACAATCACCACAACATTACCGATCTCCTGATCCAGGTGAAGAACATTTTATACTTAATCGTTTTTATAGGTCTAACTACCTTCATGTTCATTTGTCCGGCCTTAAAATCTTAATAATACAGATACCTGTTTAAATATGTAGGTACACTAATATGCAATCGTAACAATAGTTTTCTAAACTCATCTTTAGAACGGGAGCAATTGTAGCAATTTTATAACATGACATGTAAAATTTTTGCTCGGTAGGCAATATGGAGGTCGTGTGGCCATTGTGTTGCTCGTGTATTTTACGTAATAAGAGTATGAATCATGCAGTTGTTATAAAGTTACAACATCATTCGTGTTGTATTCGCGGATTACTTGAGTTTTCTAACAACTTTTTGATCAAGTAGGTACCGTCGAATACGTGTAAAGTTACCTTTCAGTTTGTTAGGTATGGTATGTAGGTACCTTTTTTATTACGATGTTCGACTGTTTCTAGATGTTGTCCTTTGAGAAATATGTTAACGGTAAGCGTCAAGAAAAAATGAAAAAATCTATAATATACTTTAATAATAATATAATAATTCGAACCAAAGGTACCGACGACTCATACATTTTATATTGAAAGTTGCATTTTTATATTGCTATAGCAAAAATACGCGAAACCGAATTAATTTCTTAAAGGAGTTGCTATATGGTACAATTTTGAGGTAATATTTGAATATTGATAACGCATATGTGCCTACACCGGATATTCATCATTGATATATTTTCAGAGACAGGGAAATAAAAAATGTACCTAATACGTTATGTTACATTTTGTGCAAATATGAGAATGTCTAGTTACGCACATGACCTTAGTTGAAGTCGAGGTAACCGCAGATCGGAGATCATTTTACAAGAACTTGTTCCTACTTATTTACCGTGGAAACAGGGAGATGACGTGGAAAAAATTTTCGCATACCTGCATTACATTTTATTAACTGTTTTTATTTTTTATTTTAATTGGACATTCATTTTCTTGAACCGTTTTTTTGTAGGCTTACAGCTTTGAAATAAATACATATTAGTGTATAATTTGCCGGTCAGTTAAATACATAGAAAATGTACTAAAATCATGAAAAAATATCATAAAGTAAGTTGCAGGATATTATGTTAGAATATCGTACACATTACATTTATAGCCTGCTCCTAATCTCACACTAATAAATGTAATAAAATAATTAAGTGAGTACACATTTAGGTACTGCTTGCTGCCCACATGTTATTGTGTAGTAGGCATATAGTAAGCAATAAAAATAAATTCGTAAGATTTAAACTCAATTTCGTTTGTAAACAATTTCAGTTGTATCAAAAGTAATCAAAATTACAACCCTCTGCATTCTACTCGTGCATATTCACAATCCACATCGAGCTTGAGTGATGTCCATAGCATTTCACTCGGTGCAACGACTCAGCTCTAACCAAGGCCGCCCGCCCGCCCCCTGAATCCTGTTTACGCGCATTCGAATCCAATTTTCTTTGAAGGCGGTCTGCAATCTACAATCATTATTTTTGCAAAGACAAATCCATTTCTGCCCGCGGTACGTGACTGTGGGGTAATGAGAGCTAATGGCGGCGGAGCTGTCATTACGGGCGGTGCGCGCGCAGCGATTGCGCCCGCGCCGATACTCTCGCTCCAACTCGCGGTCACGATTGCTGTCAGCTAGTGACACCGTGTTATTGCACTTTTAATGTTCAATTCCCTGAAAGAGCACGGTTTTGTAAATGCTTTTTACTTTATTCGGAGAATGCGGTCGGGACTCTGTTTGGTAAAGATATGATATTCATTCACCGATGCCTTTTTGCTTCGATAAAGATCCACTTCCACAACTCCACTTTTACAACTCTTTAATTTAAAATTATGTTGAAAAAGATTCTTCTTGTAAGTTTTTGTAAGGCTCAAGCCGGATTAATTTCAAATTAGGTAAAGATATTTCAAGAAATGCTCAACTTTAGGTCGTTTTGTCTTTATTAATTTATGATAAGATTTTTTACGACTTTTTATTCGTGGAGTATTTCATACGAGGTGGTATTATTGCAGGAAATATTACTTGATAGATAGTAACTGAAGATAGATACATAAGGATTGGGCTTTAAGTTTTAATCTAAGAGCTAGACGTTTTTTGTCCTGAAGACGTGCTTAATTCATTTCAAGAAATATGTTTACTTAATTTATAATGCGATTTAAGCCTCGCCTCACACGCCATTTTTGTTATTCTGATAGAAGTACATTCGTATATTCGTAGGTTCTTCTTGACAGCCCTATTAGCAGCGGCTAGATCGCAGAGTTTACTTAGTTGCCTTTATAGCCCATGAAAAATTTATTTGCCCCATACAGCTCTTAATTTGCGTGTTCGCTTAAGCAAGAACCGACGCTGTTAACGCATAAAATCAAAGTAAGTAATTAATGAGTCCTCACTTTAGTTAAATGTTAGTGTAGGCGTTGAGGATCACTAACTTTAATGGATATCGTCATAATAAACTTTGTGTTGCGTCGTGAATGAGTATTTATGTTCAGTCAAATGATATATCCACCTCCTCAGTTATGAAGACTGGACGCAAAGATACAGCATCGTGTACAATTATAAGACTTCGAGATTAATTTGCTGTTTTATGGCATTTGATTTAGTCTAGTTTGAATTAGAAATCATTTATTATATTTATCTCATTACAAAGTAAGCCGATTAAATACAAAACCAGAGTTACCATTAGTAAAAATAGATGGTACCTAATTTCTAGACACAGTAATATCAAAATACAGTTGACAGTTCCCGTTTGGGCACCTTCCCGTTTGGGCACCTTCCCGTTTCGCCACAAAATGTATGGAATCTACAAAGGTAAAGAAACGCAAATTTTGTGTAAGTAATAAATGAGGGTCACGAAACGGGAATGTGCCCAACCGGGAACGGCCCAACGAACGCCCAATACAATACTGCTGCAGTTACGTCACTTGGTTGTGCGTTGCAAAAAATTAACTAACACAGATAAGGTAGTAGTTATGGTGCGTAGAATAGGAAAACACCATAAACGTCAAAAGTTGTAAAACAGGTTGGAGATATCTTACTAATAGTGCTGTAGTTACGTTATTGGCATATTGTGGTGTATTAGAAGCCTCGGTACCTCAGGTTGAAGTCAGTGGCTTACGTAGCGTGGGTGTCAGCCGCCCGGGGCGGAAGACAATTCTGCCGCCCTTTTTTGACAATTCTGCCACCCCTGTTTTTCTTTTTTTTTTGCTCCTCCAGGAAATTTTGCCGCCCCCTAAAAAGTGCCGCCCGGGGCGGACCGCCCCCCCCCCCCCACCCCCCCATCGCTACGCTACTGGTTGAAGTGGTGATCCATCATACAATGTGCTACCAGCTCTAGGGTTCATGCCAAATTCTACGTGGGTTTAGGATCAGCCAGCTACGAGCAGTTTAGGTTTTAGCTTTAGTTAATACTTAATATTATTTTTAAAATGGATTCACTATTCCATTTCGAAAAACATTTCGTCGAATAAATTAGTCGGAATGGTCGGAAGTGTCTGCATTTTCAGTTGTAAGCGGTCATCCATCACCTCTCACGTTTCGTATATTTCACGAAGGAGGTATTTAGCTTGCCGAAGCATATTATTATGCCATGATCATGTCAATTGCTAAACCTATTATTACAAATGCGAATGGAAGTGGCTCCAGGTAGATGTCAGTCTTCGTTTAACTGTGTCAGTTTATTCATAACAATCTATAATATTTTGTAACTATAAGATCAGGAATTCCACTGAGATTTGCATCGTATTTTCAAAGTTTTTTTAGCGTAACATGTACCTACCTATCTACTACAGATTTTTTTTACTATTAATGTCATAGTTCAACCAGAATTATGGATACGGCTGTTTATCTTATTACGGTAAATGAATCAGCTAAGAAGAAAGTTGGTTAAATCACGAAATGTCACAATCCCAGTTTTTTTTTATTTATGTAGGTACTCGCAGCCCAGATAAATCCTTCAATTAATCAATAGTTTAAAATATCACAGATAAACGAGTTGGTCTTTTGAATAATCAAAAGATTAGCAAATAAAGCTTTATAGTTCACTTAAACATATTCGCAGCACACTAAACATCGCAAACACAGCACAAACTCTTGTACATACATAATTAAGTATCTACTTCGCCTCGGACTCTGCAGTATTGGTAATTAAATTGTATCAACAAGTGGGGCAGAATGTCCGCTCAATCGCCGGTCGATTATCACGACAATCGATTCTGCTCATTCACGCGACCACGACCACCATTCACGTCGGTGCAAGGCTGTTTGTCAAATGCATTTGCTGGTGTAGGTATACATAGTCGTATTGTAGACTGTTTTGTAATCTAGTAATGTACCTAATAAAGTCTTATTTAGATAACATTTATTGAAATTGGATTGAGAAAAGGATTTATGGGATTAGGTATCTCTCTAAGCAAAGGAGGAAAAAGCCTGAGAGGTGCCAGCTTCCTGATGAAGTGTACTTCAATGGAATAGGCCGCAGTGACCGGCTTACTATTAGGTGGGCTGCGTGTCTGTCTGCCAACTGAGGGTATGAAAAAACTAATATGTTAAATGCACTCTTTGTAAGTTTGTTTGTCATCATAATGGTGCAATTTTCTTATTGGAAATATTTTAAAAACTAACTGGAGCATCAAAGAACTTATACAGAGAAACCATGAATTTTCAATGACCCACGCCGGCTTGTGAAGCCGCGAAGCCATGAGACTAGGAATCATTATGTGCTAATGAAAAGAGTATACACAATATTTGGTTATATTTTAATAATTAACCTCGTTCAAAATCCTTTCAAAAACTGCCTTGGCAACACCATGTTGTTCCGCCATGTTTTAGCAACAGCATTTCAGACAAAAATGACAAAATCTGTAGGAGATCTAAGTCTGAAATGTTTGATTTGTTGTTCATTGTAGTCGAGTATGAAAAGATTTTATGCAGTAATGTATTATGAGCATTTTCATCAGTTCTATTTGAAACAGTTGGCTAAAATGGCTAACATTTTTCAATTTTCGCTAAATCCACTAAACAAGATGCCAACTGCGGAAAACTACACATCTTGCGCTCTATAAGTAAGGCGTAGACAGTGCGAACTTGGAAAAAAAGTAGAGGGGGTCATGGTAGCTAAAACATATACCTATTACCGTAAAGAAATTAGTAATATAGTTTTATACAACCTTGGAAGACCTACCACAATGCTCAAAGATCTCAATAATTTCTCACAACATGTAGGTCTTAAAATCATGTCTAATTCCAATGTCGTACTCACTTCTGTGAAGGCCGTTCCAGCCTTGAAAGTTGGAGGAGCCTTCGACAATGGAATTTGAAGGAGTAAAACTTGTTGGGTAAACCCAATTAATTACAGAAAAACATCGACCGGCAAATACAATTCGAATGGGCAGCGTTCAGGAAGCTATTGTAGCGTATTCTCGGCCGGACTACCGCATCAAAAATGATCGACCGCAGGAGGATCATGGTCACTGACATTAGGTCATCATAACGATTTGTATTATATTTTTAAATAAATATAATTGAAAAATAAAACTAAATGGTTTTATTCTATAATCTTTAATTTCAAATGTGTCCTTCATCGTATTTTTTTAGGAAAGCGTCGTAAAGATTTTAAGATAATATTGTGGACTTGCCGACGACCCTGATTACGTTCCCAGCTGGGGTTATCCTCGCCCGCTCACCAATTAGTCCGGCAATTGACTATCTAGCGCAGAATCTATCGTGCAAGTACTCGAGCTTATATCAATTTGTAGAACAAAGTGTAACTGGACAAATAAGGACGAGGAACACTCATATTGTCTTCGAACTATGTTAGCAGTTCATTGGTGACTTATTAATGAATAAACGTTTTCTGTACTGTTTATGAATGAAGTCTAGCTAGATTGTTATGTAATAAAATAAATTAATAAAAATGCCAACACCTCGATAGTCTAGCTAGAGGCACAGAATACATATTATAATTATAACTTTAAGTACCGAATCGAGATCTCGGGGTCCTGGGTTCAATTCCCGGGTCGAGCTAACTTAGTGTCGCTTTTTTAAAAGTTATACGGTTCCTTTTAAAGTTCGTCAATCCGGTATATATACTTACTTACTAACATACCTATAATAACCGTAGTGTTTAAACATAACGCCTAACAATGGCCGATTTGCATAGCATTAATTAAATGAGCCGTGTAAAAGCACTTACGTAAGGATACAGTTTTTTACAAGCAAACGATGTATACTTTTACGGGGCTTTGAGAAAACGTGTATTTTTAGAATCTTATACTTTACTTTGTCCGCGGATTTGCTCAATCATAAAAAAGTTAGGAGTAGGTACCTACTTTTATTTTTAATGACGAGCGCGACACATCAACCTTCCTTACTACCCATACCAAAATTGTTTCCATTTCATTTACTGGGACGAACAGGAATTCTTATTTTTACTTCCCGTTCGTCCCACTAAACTTGTGGTGAAACGAACGGGAATTGAATAAAATATTCAATTTTTATTCCCGTTCGTCTCACCTATGGGACGAAGCTTGGTGGGACGAATAGAATAAACCATTTGAATAATGTAATTTGTTTATGTTTTCAAAAGCAGCCTACTCATTTCGATTGTTATTAAAATATATTAGACCAAAAATATAGTTTTATTGTATTATTTCTTTATTTTAATATCTACATACATGAAGTAAATTCTTACTACCTACGTCAGCCCTTAGAATAGAATAGGGTCGCGGTTTAACTATTCCGAGTTTTTGGAACAAATATTTATTGAAATGAAATGAATTTAAATGAAGTTAAATAATTTATTGTGCAAATAGATTCATATTAAATACTAGCTGTGCCCGCGACTTCGTCCGCGTGGAATAGTGACTTTTCGGGCAGCATATTTTAAATAACAAATACCGTCCTTTGGGTAGCTAAAAATTTGAGTGTTTACCCGTGGTCCCGTTGGGTCGACCCATTAACGGGTCCACGGGTAATTTTCATTCCCCGTGGTCCCATTGCATCAGGGATTGCTTTCCGGTCTTATGATTTTATCGATAGAAAATAAAAACAGTTAAACACAAAGTTTCAAATAAAAAAAATTCATTCTTAGGAATATTTATTTCTATAACCATGAATTACTTTACAGTATGCTTCTCTGTAGGTATACGATATGTGACGTATGGCCATCGGGAATGAAAGCATACAGGCTCCTAGGATTGCTAACCCGTGTCAGAGCCACATACAACTGACCGTGCGAGAAACAGCTGATTTAATCAAACTGGTTAATAAAAAAATTAAATTCCATAGGAAATGGAAGATATATGGTAGACGAACCGACTATGAACTTTTTTCAAGTATACGCCGTGAGGTCAAAGTACTGGAAGCTTCATGCTACAACCAATTCATCGCACGCACAGAGACTAACATTCGCTTCAATAGCAAGCACTTTTGGTCGTTTATAAAATCTAAAAGGAATAACACTGGTATCCCTGATACATTATACTTTGGTGACGTTCAAGCATCCGAAGGTCAAAAAATTGCTGACTTATTTAATTGTTTTTTTCAATCCGTGTTTGAACCGCCGTGTAGTGCAGTAACATGTGAAGCGATGGCTAACGGTTGCGTTATTGATTCGGTTGATATCAATAGCTCTTTGGTTGAGAAATATCTAAAAAAACTCGATGTAAGTAAGGGAACAGGCCCCGATGGCATTCATCCAATCTTTCTTGAGCGTTGTCATAGGCAGTTATCTATTCCTCTTTCAATACTGTTTAATAGTTCTTTAAAAAAAGGCATTATGCCTCTAATTTGGAAGCAATCAACAGTTGTTCCCATTTTCAAGAAAGGGGATAAACACGACATCACTAACTATCGTGGCATCTCTAAGCTGTCTGTTATTCCTAAGCTTTTTGAAAGGATAATTTACGATAGTTTATTTCCTGCAATACGACCGTTAATCATTCCATACCAGCATGGTTTTATTTCTGGTCGATCTACGGAATCGAATTTGTGCGAGTTTTTGGATTTGACTGTCGAGGCCATCGATAGTGGGTTCCAGGTCGACACTGTGTATACCGATTTTTCAAAAGCATTTGATAAGATCTCGCACAATTTGTTGATTACTAAATTAGAAAATATCGGTATACACGGTGACCTCCTGAGATGGTTGACTTCGTATCTTCGTGACAGATCCCAAGCGGTGGCAGTTAAAGGTTTTACTTCCAGTTTTGTTCCAATAACATCAGGTGTGCCCCAGGGTTCTCACCTGGGACCCCTTCTCTTTAATATATTCATTAATGATGTAATGGGTTGTTTTAATAATTCTAAAGCACTGTTGTATGCCGATGACACAAAAATATTTGCTCTCATAAAAACCGTGGAACATTGTCGTCTTTTTCAAAATGATCTAAATAATTTTTATGAATACTGCAGGATGAACAAGTTGAAATTAAATATTAACAAATGTCATACTATTACATATACCCGAAAGAAAGAGCCTATCAAATATAATTATGGTTTTAACGATGCAGTGATTGAAAGGGTGACCGTGGTGAGGGATCTGGGAGTGTATCTTGATCATGAGCTTAATTTCGCTTGTCATATCAAAAATATTACATCTACAGCTTACAAAATGCTGGGATTTGTTTTTCGACAGTGTAAGGATTTCAAAGACATAAGCACTTACATTATGCTTTACAATTCTTTAGTAAGGAGTCATTTGGAATACGCTTCAACCGTCTGGAATCCCTTCTATTCCAAGTATATTGATCAAGTGGAAAAGATACAAAATAAGTTTTTAAGAAGGCTTGGATATAGATTTAGGGATTCAGCAGCGCGGCTTCAAACATTGAAATTAAGACGTGAACATAGGGATCAGATTTTCCTGTACAAAATTCTACATGGTTTAGTTGATTCACCTTTCCTTCTTGGCCGCATCTTATTTAGGTGTCCGAGGTTGAGTGCTCGTTCTAAGGCAGTATTTTCTATTCCTAAATATAAAACAAATTATTCAAAAAATCGTTTTCTTATCAGAGCTTGCAGCATACATAACGGTCGCTATCACCATATTGATGTATTTAAATCTAAACTCAGTAGTTATACTGCTTCTGTGAAAAAAGTAGCTATGGGTTAAAAAAAAAAAGGGGTTTTTCTTTAAAAAATTAGTATTTGTCTTTTTAATTTTTTTTTTTTTGTTGTTGTGCTTTTTATGATTTTGATCGGGGTCATTATTGGACTTACTGACGATTCATTTATTAATTTCTCTGTTTAAAATTGTATACTGTGATGTATAGCTAATAAATAAATGTAGTGGGCACGCTTGCTGGCGGGGCGTGCGGTGGTGGGGGCGCGGGAAGCGGGAGCTTGCCGCGCACTCTCGATCCGGCCGCCGTGCGAGTAGGAGCGTCTACAGTGGGATACTTAAACTTTGTGTTTTACTACCATACCATAAACAGTACAAGTGGCGACCCTGCCAGCGACTAAAATATAACCGAGGTATGTACTTAATGAGTATTGTTCTGGTAAACAAAATACAAAGTGTTACTAGAGGTAAATCAGTGACTGAGACCTGTTTTATTTCGATTTTTTTGTAACCATGAAATAGTTACAGTAATAACTAATAATGTATTAGTAGGGCAGGTTGCAAACACTGATTGGTACCTAAACTGTAATAAATAACCGTAATAAAGTATAATTACTTTAAAGTTATCTCAGTCTGTTGTCAAAAATACGTTTATAAAAATGAAATTATCGGTTGGAATGCTGCTTCTATTGTACGCGCGGACAGGGATCGCGCGCAGGTGTTCACTAATTATGCCCGCTCGATATTAAACGTAATACTATCGTTGCTAAGTACTAAGAATAAAAATGTTATCGTAGGTTAACATAATAGATATTTTATCACGTAGTGATGATAATTTTATTCGAATATTTATATGTGAATGTGTGTACCTATGTGTATATTGTTATTAAACTTACACATGTATGGATATATTATGTAAAGATTTACCTACATTTAATATTTCTTTATTTTTTGCGAGTGTTAAGTAAAATTAAAGATCCTATCCAAACTAAGATTATATTTAAATTTCATTTAATTAACGTTAATGTTTAATATGAGTTTTGGCAACAACTGAGACTAACACCAAAGAGGTGGTTCTATGAAAATTAGAACGGTACCTATAAAAGCAAACAAAGGTAGTTCGATGAAAATCGGTACGGTACCTACAATGTCCAAAGAGGTAGTTCTATGAAAATTAGAACGGTACCTAGCTATAAAAGCAAACAAAGGTAGTTCGATGAAAATCGGTACGGTACCTACACTGTCCAAAGAGGTAGTTCTATGAAAATTAGAACGGTACCTAGCTATAAAAGCAAACAAAGGTAGTTCGATGAAAATCGGGACGGTACCTACTATGTCCAAAGAGGTAGTTCTATGAAAATTAGAACGGTACCTAGCTATAAAAGCAAACAAAGGTAGTTCGATGAAAATCGGTACGGTACCTACAATGTCCAAAGAGGTAGTTCTATGAAAATTAGAACGGTACCTAGCTATAAAAGCAAACAAAGGTAGTTCGATGAAAATCGGGACGGTACCTACAATGTCCAAAGAGGTAGTTCTAAGAAAATTAGAACGGTACTTAGCTATAAAAGCAAACAAAGGTAGTTCGATGAAAATCGGTACGGTACCTACACTGTCCAAAGAGGTAGTTCTATGAAAATTAGAACGGTACCTAGCTACAAAAGCAAACAAAGGTAGTTCGATGAAAATCGGTACGGTACCTACAATGTCCAAAGAGGTAGTTCTATAAAAATTAGAACGGTACCTATAAAAGCAAAAAAATGTAGTTCTATAGCGGTACCTACAATAATAATAACAATAATACTAATCAATAAATATTAAATCAATCCATAATCACAATTAATAATAGTCAGATAAAATTCAAATAATAATAACTCATGTCAAAAAAAAAAATTGCTCAAATTTAATTAAAATGAAAACTAAATAAATTGAATTAGAAATTAAATAAAATGTAAATTAAAATTTAATTAAAATTTAATTGAAATGAAAATTGATTTAAAATTATCATAGTCACACCTATAATGTCATTAATAGGCGAGTATAAATCCTCTGCTACTATTTTCAACAATGTCCAAAGAGGTAGTTCTATGAAAATTAGAACGGTACCTATAAAAGCAAACAATCTGCTTGGTTACAAGTAGTCCCAAAGTCATGTCACAAATACCACCGTAAGAGTCTTTAGGCTGTGAGGGTGAGCCATCTTTCATTGGCATTCGATGGAAAAAATGGAAGCGAGGCCTAGTGCTATACCTCTTTTGAGGAATTATGCAATTCATCAGGAAATATTTCTAATTTCTCGTCGCGAGGAAATGAAACGTTTATGGCAAGGTCAGAACTAATTAATTGAAGTTATAATTATTGGCGATTTGAATAAACATCAGTTATCTTTGAATCCTTATTTTAAGTCAGACTACAAATGTTTAGACGCGTTTGAAGACCTATATCATTCTGTTAAACGCGTTAGAAATAATATAATGAATGAGTCGCAAATACAGTCTGTTTCGTCTCAAAATAATGCAAGTAATGCTAGTGTGTGTACCATTAAGTTACCACCAATGGAGCTACCAAGTTTTGACGGAAAGACAGAGAACAGACTGGCCTAAGTTATATGAGTCATTAAAATCAAGTATTCACAATAACAAATAGCTGACTGATTCGCAGCATGTGCAATATCTCGTAGATAAACTTACGCATATTGTATTGAAGGTCACGGCCGACATTGTAACCTACCGGGGTAGCTTTTCAAATCATTTGGAATAGTTTCGTTATCAAATATCAAAACAAACAAACTTAGATACACAAACTGTGCAATCATTCGAATTGTCCGTCCGAGATAAAGAAATACCTCCTTATGCTGATTTAGTTTATTTATTCAAGATCAGGTTAAAATAATACAACGTTCAAATAATAATAATAATAAATGATACTTTCGAACATCGAACAGTAGTGCTAGGACGAGTAAGATGTCCACTACTTCTATCGATCGTATAAAGCAAGTAAGTAATGATCATGCAATTAGTGCGTGTACTTAGCGCGCTCGTTTTGAATTTATGAAAACTAGGCGCGGGTAAGAAACAATTAAAATCGTCAATATTTATCAGAACTTACGTTTGAATAAAGCAAAGTAATAACTTTAACAATTTAATTAGTTACAAATAATATCAACGAAGGTACTACCTATAATAACAAATAGGTATGTAGATGGAATGCAACCATAACCTTGACACGGCAATGTTACCGTGACATTGATTTCGCACTAATGAGATGCTTTACATAAAAAGACACTAATTCATACCTTATTTATTGGTGCTTAATAAATACACGTAACGAAATACAGTGTATTTATGCAATTAACTAACGTTGGAGTTGGGACCGTTTAATTCCTAAATTAAGTGTATACGCTGTTAGTGTGTTGTCATAATTATGTAAATAATAAAACCTAAAACGTGTTGGTTACGGGTTCGATTCCCGTTTAAAGATGAATATAATTATGGTCAACAATGAATAATATACCTATCTACCTACATATACCTAAAACAAATTCTTACTTGATAACCTTATGTAAAGGTTGGTGCTAAGGAGCACAAAGGCCACAAAAGTTGGTGCCAAGGAGCACAAAGGCCACAAAAGTTGGTGCCAAGGAGCACAACGGCCACAAAAGTTGGTGCCAAGGAGCACAAAACACATTTAGTGTGTAAATATGAACGTGCCAAGGAGCACAAAGGCCACAAAAGTTAATTTTCCAATGTGAATTGAGATGCCAAGGAGCATGAGTAGATAATATGAATCTTGCCATGGTCAGGTATAATTTGAGATTGTTTAAAATACTTATTGCATTATATTTGGATCTCATTAATAATATGAGTAAGGAAAAATACTAAATTTTGATATTGATATTTTAATATAGGTAAATATTAAACGAATTTATAAAAATAAATATACTTGTGATACGTATTAATAGTTAATTAAATTGGATCTCAAGCGATCGTGGAATATTTGTCGTATTACGATTGTAATGGTTTCTCTAAATATTGCTACCATTACAACAATATTATTGTGGGGATAATACCTTATAACAATACTTACTTACTCATTTCTATATTAATTGGAAAATATTTTTGTATAGATAGATAGATATTCTTTATTGCGCCACAAATTTGACAAAGAAAAACAAGTAACATAAATGAACTGCACAACACAGGCGGACTTATCGCTTCTAGCGATCTCTTCCAGTCAATGTATGTATATTTAAGCTGAATACATGCTGAAGTGAAAACGCAGATTCAAATTAATCTGTTTCATTACACCGATGCAGGACTCGGTTATGTGTTGACATAGGTGCTGTTTATGTGTTTGTTTACCTGAAGCAGTTACAAATTAACTGATCACTAAATCGATTTAAATGAAGCATGGTTAGGCCATTATGTGTATGCACAGAGCAGATTAAAATCTGGATCATTAAATTGAAAGCAGATTGTTTTTATCAATCTGGGTCATTAAATTGACAAGCAGATAAAAATCTGATCATTAAATTGAAAGCAGATTGTTTTTATCAATCTGGGTCATTAAATTGACAAGCAGATAAAAATCTGATCATTAAATTGAATGCAGATTGTTTTTATCAATATGGGTCATTAAATTGACAAGCAGATAAAAATCTGATCATTAAATTGATGCTATTGGCAGATAATACCTATTTATCTGAATCATTCAATTGATTATACTGGGTTGTCCCAATACCTATTTATCTGAATCATTCAATTGATTATACTGGGTTGTCCCAATACCTATTTATCTGAATCATTCAATTGATTATACTGGGTTGTCCCAAAGTTTGCGGATAAAAGTAATCCCATCATTAAATTGATGTTAAAAGCAGATAATACTTATTTATCTGAATCATTTAATTTATTTTTCAAGTTTGCGGATAAAATAATCCGATCATTAAATTAATGTTAATGGCAAATAATACTTATTTATCTGAATCATTCAATTGATTATTCTGAATTGTATTAAGTTCGCGGATATAATAATCCGATCATTAAATTGATGTTAATAGCAGATAATACTTATTTATCTGAATCATTCAATTGATTATTCAAGTTTGCGGATAAAAATAATCCGATCATTAAATTGATGTTAATAGCAGATAATTACTTATTTATCTGAATCATTCAATTGATTATTTTGAATTGTCCTAAAGTTAGCGGATATAATAATCCGATCATTAAATGGATGTTAATAGCAGATAATACTTATTTATTTGAATCATTCAATTGATTATTCAAGTTTGCGGATAAAAAAATAATCCGATCATTAAATTTATGTTAATAGCAGATAATACTTATATATCTGAATTATTCAATTGATGATTCTAAATTGTTTTAAAGTTCGCGGATATCATAATCCGATCATTAAAATGATGTTAATAGTAGATAATACTTATTTATCTGAATCATTCAATTGATTATTCAAGTTTGTGGATAAAAATAATCCGATAATTAAATTGATTTTAACTGCAGATAGTACTTATTCATCTGAATCATTCAATTGATTATTTTGAATTGTCCTAAAGTTAGCGGATATAATAATCCGACCATTAAATTGGAAGTATTTCGGTTCCAAGATCTCCATTAAATTGGAAATAAATGCGATCTTAGACGTCCATTAAATTGGAAGTATTTCGGTTCTAAGATCTCCATTGAATTGGAAATAAATGTATTATAGATACCATAGATAAAACAACATTTTGTACGGCGGAAGTGATGTATTCATTACACAATTTATTTAAATCATAAAAATAAACTTTAAGATCAAATGTTATGTCCTACGAGGATACAGAGAATTTATTAGCCGTTTGAAGTAAATACATAAATTATTATTGTATAAAATAGGTATAGTTTCATACTTTTCACCTTCCTATTTTACTAAGTGATATAATTATTTATAGATCATTAGAATTTAACTTAGATTTTCGCCTGAAACACAGCATTTTAGTTCAGGCTCATAAAGTTAATAAGATCTTAAAAAAAGGTTTTGTACTAGACTAGCTGATAGAATAGTTCTAAGAATTTAAATAAATTGATTTTGATTTTATTTGAATTCCGAGATAAATAAATTGATTTTGATTTTATTTGAATTCCGAGATAAATTACCTTTAGTTGTGCATGTAGAGTTTTTTTTAAGAGATCAATTTAGAAAAAGGATTAAAGATGTACCTAGAATCGGAAAATGAAAATAACGGAGTACGACTAAGGAGAAATGTGGTACATTTGAAACGTGTTGAAGGAGAGTGGAAGGTATGTTCTGATGAAAATATGAGAGATTCTATTGAGTGCTCTGAAAATCATGATGTAGACGATTAGTGAAGCTGGCTATCTATATCTATGTTTACTTTGATTTAGATTGTTAGATTGTTGATTTGTATAAAGTATTTAAGTAACTTGGTTGTGTTAAATATAATGATGTATTTGGGCAATTATTTATAGAGTCTTGTTTTATATCATTGTAAAAGGTAGATGTGATGTATAGCTAATAAATAAATGTAGTGGGCACGCTTGCTGGCGGGGCGTGCGGTGGTGGGGGCGCGGGAAGCGGGAGCTTGCCGCGCACTCTCGATCCGGCCGCCGTGCGAGTAGGAGCGTCTACAGTGGGATACTTAAACTTTGTGTTTTACTACCATACCATAAACAGTACATATACTGTTAAATTTCTTTTTTTAGCTATGTCATAGTCTTCGTCACATAAGTAATGATTTAATGTTGGAAACTATTTGGCATATGTATCAACCAAATTTGTAACTTAGTCATAAGAAAGATAAAAAGCTGTATGTTTCTTTAATAAATAAATAAATAAATAAATAAATACTTAGATCTACACCCACAACTTTCATCGTCTGACCTTGGGCTTTATTAATTGTCATCGCAAAACATAGGCTGACTGCAAAAAGTGTTAAGATGTGTAAACTACTACTAAACGTACAAATTTTATGAAAAAAACAATTGCTAAAAAAATTAATTAATAACCTGAGCTTATAAACTTGTACTTAAATAAAGAAAATCAAGAAAAGAATTGCCTAACCTATACCAAATACTTATAAATTATTCATATATACAAACCCTAAATAAAAAATTAAGATAAGTATACCAAAAATCAAGGAAAGAAATGCCTAACCTATAACAAATGCTTACAATATTTATTTACAAATTTTTAAAGAAAATTAAGAAAGACAACCTAACCTACAAACCCTTAAATATAAATAAATGAAATATCCAAACTGTCAGTATTCAAGTAAATCGCAATAATCGAATGCAACTAGGTACCTATTCGCCATACTCTCAGCGCGCTTTATATACGGACGCGCAGCTCAGGCGCGAGGCGTGTACCTTTATATTGACATAACTTTTTTATTTATGAACCGATTGACATGAAATAAACACTAAATGTTAAGTGAAGCTTACCACAATATATTAGTGAAAACCGCATCTCAATCGAATAAGCCGTTTCTGATATTAGCGTGCACAAACACACAGACAAACAGACAAACAGACAAAATTTTTTTTAATTACAATTTCGGGTTCGGTATCGATATAATAACAACCCCTGCTACTTTTTTTAAATATATTTCCATTGTACAGACACCACTTTTCTACAAATTTATTAATGTATAGATTTTGCACGTCAATCTTTCTTGTTTTCCCTACCAACGAACGATAATTTTGTACAGCACAAACTTTCATAAGCTTAAAAATTGTATATTTTTTAACAGGACGAACAGACACATTAAAATTTATTCGTATACTTAGACGTAACGGTAATTTGTGCTCAAATAATGTCTACTTAAGTTTAAAGCTCGTAAACAGGCTTTTGCGCAAGTTGGTAGCCTTTAATCGTTATTAGCAATAATACTTAAGGATAGGGAGTAAGGATGAGTATAAAAACCATAATGGCAATTTACAGAAGTCGGATGTTACACCCAGAGGTCGCAGTTCGATCCTCGCACCACGGTGTGCAAAGAATAAAGGTTTTTTTTTATCTAAGCTTTTTGGTTATGTAATATAAACAAACCACGAAATGACTTGTCGAGTCAGGTCGCGCCAAAACAAACCTCAGTGGTTTATGTGCGCGGTAAATATATTTATAGTTTTTGTATTAATTTTTTAATATGGTAATAAATGAAAAAAAAAGGTAATTAGGTATACCTTATTTTGAGGGTCGTTTACAGTATCAGCTTATTTAATGTCCCATAGAAGAGCAAGAGCCTCCATAACTGATATCAAGTCAGCGTCACAA
Source organism: Mecyna flavalis (assembly GCA_949319885.1). Classification (NCBI taxonomy): domain Eukaryota; kingdom Metazoa; phylum Arthropoda; class Insecta; order Lepidoptera; family Crambidae; genus Mecyna; species Mecyna flavalis. Next base: position 15,047,969 of record OX439427.1, read on the forward strand.
TAGTTGGTACTTTTATTGTGGAGAGGAATGCATTTACGCACCATAACCCGCTTAGGGTAGGCGAGCCGTGTGTAGGACTCAGTGCAGCTCCATGCCCCAGGCATGGAGAATACCCACTAAACCCCCCCGCGCTCCTGCATCGCCGTCGGCAGCGTCCCTGGGCTTGACATGACTACCAGGAAAGCAGCAGGGACAATGGTACTGGCTTAACCACCACGCTAGTCAAATGCGAATTGGTGGTTTTTGCCAATTTTGGCCGGTCTGTTAATTGAATTGAACCCAACCTCCTGTACCATGGCTCATAAACCGTTCGTGGGTAGAAATCGCGAAAATACCAGAAGATAATATTAGTATGCAGTTCAGGGTAACTACGCATGAGTTAATGTTGCATAATACGAACATAAACTTCATAATAGACGAAGAGTTACTCTCGTGAATGATTATGTAATCCCCATAAATAGAAATATAACGTTCCTTCATAAATTTTTTATACAACTTCTGTTAGCATACAGGTACAGAAGCAGTGCATCAACTTCCTAATCTGTCAAAAAGTCTCAATTGAAATAGAATTCCATGCGAAGGACATTAGGCTGAAAATTAGTTGTAGGAATTTGAAAGATAAGGGTAGGTTGATGTGCTGCTTACTGTACACCTTCCACTTGATATACTACGGCCTATTCCATTGCTGCCATACCATACCTACTTTATACGTTCTTTTTTCATCTGGTGCTATAGCCATTTATTAAAACAAAAATTGCTATGCACGTATTTATATCTATTTTTGAAAGTGGAGTGGTGGCATACCCTCTTTCCAATGATGAATAGCTTACAGTCTGACCAAAAAGAGTAGAAATTAAAAAGTGGCAATACTGTAGTGTCATCCCTTTCAAATCATTCGAAGAAAAAAGGGAGGACACCACAGTATTGCCACTTTTTAATTTCTACTCTTTTTGGTCAGACTGTACTAAAACTCACAAAAAAGTTATGAACAATTATGGTCAGTGTTTTCGTTAAGAGAGGACACTGAAGACAATTAAGACTGCGTAGGCTTTGCCTTCCCTTTAAATCTTGGGCTGGGCTTGCCAAATTCTGGACAGTTGTTTCATTTAAACTAAGTAGATCGGTACTTCTTGAAAGATTTAGTGAATACGGAAGTAAAGAGCAAATGCAGAAGGCTCGGGACGGAATGGCAGCATGGCGGCAGTTGGAGCGAGTAAAACACATCGTTTACGTATGTAACAGCGACAGTCTACCGTTGCGTAACCGCGGGGTGGGCAAATTGCACCCACCGTGCGTGTCGTCGCCCGCGCAGGGCTCCCAACCCACTATTTATATTATAGGTAAAATTCTACTTTGGTTACAACAAAAGGAAGAAGAAATGTACCAAACCTGTGGCATACAGATGCGCTCCGTCCCACAAACAGATCCATCCACCTTTCCTAGAGTGTCAACTAGCTAAACTCAAAAATATAAGATAAGTATATTTCATGGATGCTACAGTTTTAAAATTACCTCTGATGGTATAAGACTTTTCAATATTTTGTCATTCAATGTGCTAGAAATAAGACAGTGATACATAGATATTGAGATCGAAGAAGATAAATTTCATATATAGAAAGATCCTGGCAAAAGAGATTTAGTCTCTTTTACCAGGATCTTTCTATATATGAAATTTATCTTCTTCGATCTCAGTTATCTATGTATCACTTTATTTAAACGTGTATATTCCTATGTACATACTAGCAACTTAGGTACCTACTGGCTGATTTTTCGAATCTTTTGCAATAATCTTGCTCTTGTTTCTTGCTGTTTATGCGAATTTTGTGTCGGATATTTAAAAACATCTCAGGCTTTTGATCCCCAATCCGCCAGTATATGGATAGGTACAGGGCAAAGGCCTCCGTCCAATTTATCTCCACTATGATGGCATAGTGAAGATAAATTGGACGGAGGCCTTTGCCCTGCAGTGGGACTTTACACAGAGTGATGATGGTTTACTTTTAACTTTGAAGGTCCAACCCTAACTGCGGTGAATGAAACGACGTGTACCGACCTCTATGCAGAGTTTGCGTCTTATAGGGTATTTGCACAATCGTTTTTACTAGACTAACTAGTTCTTTAGCTTGTGATTATCTAATTATGCCATGTTACAACTAGCTGGACGTATAATATACGAACAACATGCCAACATACATTCATATTCAATCAAATAGCATTCAAGTCATTAAGTATATGAGAGATAAATTATTAGGATATTATCTGACAATCGCATCGTAAACTTGGTCCTAAGTTTAAGTGTCAAGGGCAGCTGAAACAATTAAGGTTACCACAATAGTAAAGATACGTAGAATTTCATGTTGTTAAACTATAACTACGACCAAATTAACTATAGCCATTTAAAATATCTAGGCAATTATTAAGGTGCATCACTGTACCTCATCATTTGCGTTTGCAAATCTTGCAATACCTCCGCGATGCGCCTGGACCGACCGGATGTTCAACAGCAATTAAATTGGACAGCAAATCCGGCAAATGCTTGCCATATGGCAACCTTACCCCAAGGTGCGCGGCACCAGTGACGTCGTCACGCGCGGTGCGCATACGCCGGTGCCACGCAGAACTCAACCTTCTCATTACTACTCAATGGTTGCCGCTGGTTACCGCTAACATGCCCGTTCTAATAACAGGGTTCGGCGCAAGCACAGGTTCCTGTGTGAATGAACAGGGAGTCAATGCAATCAATTTGAGCACGCAACGTTCAATTTAGAAAAATTTAGTCGATGATGTCAGGCAGAAACGATTGTCGTTGTCGCGAATGTAATCAATCATCCTACTTTTGCTCTTATGAAAAAGGACGACTAATTACAGTTTAGTTTAGACTAATAGTAATAAGACGAGTTTATTCATCAGCATTACTTGCTTTGCTCTACTGACAAGGTGGGTACGCTTCGAAGATGTTTACTAGAATTTCAAGATTGCAACATTGTAGCAATTCTATACTTCAGGTTGGAAGATAAATTGGATTATACTCGTAGTACACCCATTGAGAAATAATCTGATAGCGTAGGTTTGCCTCTGCGACAAGCAATTAGTAGTAGTATACGTTTGTAAACAGTATTTGAAATTTTGAATATCCAGGCGTGGGTACTGGCATTTAAACTTCTTTTTTTTATTGAGAAATGTCGTTAGGTAAATTGGACGATCGAAATAGAGAAGTTTGGGACCGCAGGGGCTGCTTGCCATTAGGTGGGCTACGTGTTTGTATGCCAACTGAAGTGACATCCACAAAATAAGAAAAACAACGCTGCTTACAGCGACAAATATTTTCAGATTCCAATGATGAAACTTTAGGTACAGTCAATGGGGGATACTTGAGACTACAGTATTACTTAGGACATTGTCGTATGATAATTTTTGACTAATCATTATGGCAACATTTACATAGTGTTGGAGCAGAGAAGTTGCTGTCAACATAACGGAAGAGATAAAAGTTTGAACAGGGTACGTAAAACGTTAATATTTTTCGATATCCTAAGTAATACTGTCTCAAGTATCCCCCATTAACGGTACAGTTCTTGATAAGATTTATAATATAAAATTTTATAATTAACTAGGTAAGCTACTTAATTTGTGTCCAGCAAAATCGCAATTCAAAACTTAACGAGTAATCTATAAATTCTTGACCGAATCTGGTTTAAAATGACTCTCCCGTGCCCAGTTATCGACGATATGATTGATGAGTTTGGATTTTGGACATAGTACAAAAAGTAAGTATGTAGGCTTTAGAATGAAGCTTAAATTTAAAACAAATTCACGCAACCTGACTTTTGTTAGTATGTGTTATAATGTATAACAAGTTCGCGGCAAAATCAGCACGATTATAGCAGGATTCGGAAATGTTGTACATCAAATGACATTTAGGTTTTATAAAGAAAATATAGAACCTAAATGTCATTAATCATTGGATAGTAAGTGGACAACAGTTCTATCCAGGGTACCGGGGTCACTTCCTTGGTATGGTGGAAAGTTGTTTTTGTTGATATTCATGAAATAAAGTGACTGTCTCAGCCTACTTTAGGTACTACTAACTTTTCGCCTGGGATTGCTCACCCAGTGTTCCATTATAACAACATTAACACCATTTCGTATTTTTTCTATACCATATTTATAATAGGTAACTATTGCATAGACACTCTCGGAGTGAATTTGTGAAACTCGTACGTAACTTGAGCAGAAACCGTACAATAAAAAATCGAGTTTATTCCGGTTTGTTTTTTCTAGGCATCAGGCAACACCGAAGCTGTTTGTAGCCTAAGATAGACTACTATATTTTACTTTCGACCAGCCAACAAATCGTACGACAACGAGGTCCTCGTGCGTGTCGGTCACGAACGATCCCGAGAATCGGGACTGTGGTCTCTAAAACGTGCTACGACAAATACCTATTAAATAACGAGAAGTAAGCCTGTGTTTTCTATCAGTCAAGTTTTTAGAGGGGAAAATACATTTTTGCATGTATATACCACACCCTGTAGTCGGAGGCTACAGGGTTATGTAGAACTTGGGTTGATGTCAACCTACCCACTAAAAACCTCCGGTGTAGATTTCCATCGCGTCTTGAGTGGGATTGTAATGACTTAATGAGCACCAGTCTTTATAAGATTTTATTTGCTAACTAGCGGTAGCCACGCGGGTTCACCCGAGCGTAATTTCTTTTTTCAAATATCCCCTTCTCCCCCCCTAAAGAATTATTCAAATCGGTTCAGTAGTTTCAGAGCCTATTCAATACAAATAAACAATTTAATATAGATAGATTTTGGTTTAAGGTCCTATATAATATTAATCCTTTCGGCACCTATTGTACTTAATGAGATATCGCTTTACACAATTTTTTTTCTAATATTGCCATATTTCAATGGTTTCGTACGAAAAAAACAAGATCCAAAATAACTTGTTCAGTACTATAAACCTGACTAGGTAGCAAATAAAATTATGATTCATTTATCTAACTTGTGTTGGTATTTAGTTAACAACTTAATGAATTTTTGTTGAAATAATTTTCCTAAGCCGTTAGCAGCGCATAGCAACATCTAGTCAAAGATTTAAATCGCATCTAGTATATTTTTTGCCCTCTATCAAAATAAACTATGCGGTGTTATTTTTATTTTGGCCTAACCGGGTTGGTCAAGTAGGGTTGTCAAAAATATTGTAGTCCTTTTTGAAATTGAGTCATTTAAATCTGTGTTGTAATAAAAAAAAAATTAAGGCTCCTAAATAAGAAAATAACTAGTGTTTTACTCAGAAGACCGTATTGCTGATGTGAATTTTTAAGAAATGCGCAATGTGATTGGGGTGATTTTGGTAATCCTTAGTCCTCAATATAAGCTTTTCCAAGCTCGGATCAATAAATATATGTGCTCATTATAGGACGCCGCGAGGAACTTACCAATTCCAACTTTTTAGAAATGCTTTCCCAGTTGAATTTAGCTTTTGCGACTTAGGTAACGCCGCCGTTTTCTACTGTTCTACTGTGTGCTATGCTAGCATGTTGCTAGCGACAAGACAACCCTATAGTAATCGTCGGTCAAAATTACGATATAAGTGAGTTAGCTAGATACCTATTCTCGGAATCACAGCCGGGAAAGGCTAGGCTAGTGGTTCAGAACCGCTATGGTACTAGCTTGCAATACTGGCAGAACAGCAATCTTGGGATATTTGCCACGAATGCAAGCACTGACAATGTTGTTGCTTGCCTTGCACGAAAATACAGACAAAAATTAATAGTTATACTGGAGTATGTACACACTGGTACACATAAATGGTAGCACTTGACAAGATTTAATTTGTTGCGAAGGAGAATGCGTTTAAGCCGCAGTCTTTTTTTTGTGGATGGGAATGCTTTAAGGCACCATAATTAATCTGGGGTAGGCGAGCCGTGTCTGGGACTCGTGCAATCAATACCCCAGTCTTTGTAAAGACTAAGTGCACGGAGAATACCCACTAAAACCTCCCGCGCTCCTGCATTTTCATCGGCAGCGTCTCTGAGCTAGGAGGACAGACCCTGACAACCAGAGACACCGCAGGGCAACCTGTCCGCCTCTTACAGGGCGGACCCCGCTTGCCTCCCCCGGCGGAAGGAAGAGGCTGGACATCAACGGCCGAGAGCGCCTGGTCGTTGCCACCCGTCGGAAGCTGTGGCCTGTGCAATGCAGGAGGAGGCGTCCCCACACCTCCTTCCCGTAGGCCATTGCTTGGGAGAAGAGACGATTGATCATAAATCCGTCTTCTCCTCCACCTCCGACTTCTTCGGAGCACCGTATCCGCAGGCTGGCGAGACTTGCGGCAATGTGTGGGCCTCGGGACAAGAGGATCACACTACTAATTAAACTCCTCCTGTTTCCCTTCATACCCAGAAGAATAGGCCCAGAACTCGACAAAATTTAACTGTGGTAGAACAGAATGGATTCAAGCGACGCTTTACATACTTGAGGTCGCTGGCTCTAATCTCTGCGAGGTTGAATTTTATTGGTTCATATTTACTACTAACCTGGTGGTGACACATTAAGAAGCCTGTAATCACATTACAATAGCTGTGTAGCAACACTAGCAACTGATATAATATGTATAGGTCACTGGCATGATGGTGCATTTGATAGATCGTGTTTTGTTACAAACTAATACTGTTTGTTTCTCGAGTTCATTTTGGAGTTACCTAGGCATTATGCTTGGACACTATTCACGCAACGTTTGTTTATTAAATATTTTATATTGAATATATTTATTATAATTATACATATATTGAATCGAGAATGCTGGTATTTAGAGATGCCTAGGCATTTTGATGTATGGATATAACATGAATAATTCATCTCGTGTAGTGAAAATGTCGTCGCATTCCGAAGATTTATTTGTTGCAATTTTAATTAAGTCTGTCTTGATATTATTTAAGAGGCTCTGGTGCTGTTAGGTAAACTTACATATTATTAGCTGTAAAGTCTTTGTTAAAGCTCTGTGTAAATGCAAAGTTGATATTATTTTACATCACTATTTCATATCTACCTTATTTTTGTATGCGCGCCTCTATTAGTGGGTAAGAATAGAAACCTACTTTGTCAACTCGTATATGGATACTAAACAAATAAATATTAGAAACATCTCATACCTTATCATTTCAGCCGGAAGAAGTCCACTGCTGGACATAGGCTTCCCCCAAGGATCTCCAAACGTGTCGGTCCTGCGCCACTCGCATCCAGTGGATTCCGGCAACCTTAATATGATCATTCGTCCACCTTGTGTTTCCGCCCCAATGGCCGTCAGTCCTTTTTCCAATGTGCCTTACCCACTACCACTTAAGTTAAGGCTCGCAATTCTTCGGGCAATGTCGGTGACCCTGGTCCTTCTGCGGATCTCATAATTTCTGATGCGATCACATACCTCAAAGTAACTTATTTACACAGTCATGGGCTCAGCATGTACTAAGGTACAGTCAAAAACACGTCAGACTATACACTTTGGACTTCGTACCACTCTAATGTCGGGGGTATAAGTGCTATTATCGAACTGTAAGTGTTTACCGTGATGTGCCGTTGACCGTACCACTAAAAACCTAAAAAGAATGTGCAGAGATAAAAATTAAAATATTCACAATATGTACAGTCGAAAGCACGTCAGACGTAACACTTTGGACTTTGTACCGCTCTTATGTCAGGGGCATAAGCGCTATTATCGAACTGCAACTGTATACAGATGTGCTGTTGACCGTACAGAAATGTTGACATTTGTGTTAAATATGCTTACTTTGTGTTGTCTGCTTTGCTAACTATACTTAGTTCACATTTAATTTTGTTGTTTAATGATAATCACACAATCTCATACGAAGAAAAACAAATTAACATACACACGCTGCTTGCTTTCCCTGTATTACATATGACGCCGGTGGTTAAAACGTCTCATTTATAACAGTGGTAAATGAAAAAATACCTAAAAAGCTTGCGAAGACTGCAACTAAATCGAATCTACTCCAGCACTAGTCGCAAACGAGTTCTAGCCTTCACGAGCTTTGGCGCCGTTTGCAGGATTCAGACATAATCGTCAAGGGCAGGCAAAAACCACCGGCAGACTTCGGGGCATACTATAGAAAGCATAAGCAGTATGGACGTGACGCAGTCATCGTGTCAGAAATTAGAATAAATGGGCAGCGGTGATCCCTTACTTTAGTTTCTGTTATCTGTGTCCCTTACCATCAGTTGGCTCGCGTACTCGTTTGCCGCCTCCCTGTAACAAGAAAAGATTTTTCTCTGTAAGCATTAATTAATTGCGGATAAGGAAGTGTTGGCCCACAGTGCAGCGGCTCTTCAACTTAAATTCTTACAACGACCAGCGTGGGTAAAATAGATAAATTAGAAAAATGAAAAGTGATTCAAAATTAGTATAAGAATGGAAGGGAAAGGGAAACTGTGAAAGTTTAGTGGGTAAGAGTTATGGTGCAAAATTATTTCTCCTCCTCTAAAAAGGATACGATATGTAAGTAAAGTAAATTGTGATTGTGGTAGCCTAAGAAAGAAGACAAAAAATATTCTGTGTAGTAATATACTTCCAATAAACGTTTTTTCTTTAAAAACAATTTTCTCCATGACTGACAAGTTTCGGTGAATTTGCTTTACTGGCCTTACTCCTCCGAGACGAAGGCAGAACGAGTCGTTTACAAATTACCACGCACGACAACCTGTGCAGGCGTTCGTACCTCGTAAACGTTTATGATATCAACTTATTTGAGCCAAATGAATATGCCGCTATAAACATGGCCGACTGAGTTATATTGTTTGTCTATTCGTACGAGGTAATTGTGTTTTTGATTAAAAAGTTCATTTTAATGGAAATTACTTTGGTATTATTTTGCATACACACTCAATGCTTGTAATTTTTTCTCTTATTTAGGGTGTAGTAATGTTAAACGTGTTGGGCATTTACTAATTTGTTATCAATAATATCCGTCCTACATATTTTGATAAAGTTAAAGTTAACTTCGTTTCCAAAGTACAGAGACAACCATTTGTTGATGTTATTTTTAGTTATTCTTTTTAATAATACCAATCAACTAATCAACACTCGTATTTTGTTTTCAATATGTAAAGTGTAGGTAGTTATATAATTTTGATAGGCGGTTAACACTTTTTTAAGTTGTTTACCAGTGGTGAAACGGGCAGTACCTACCTAAGCCTTATTTCGGTTTCTTCATTGATAATAAAAATTATTGTAATCCGTTCGTTTCGAGTCGAGACCATTACGCAATCAGTTGTGGTACTCGAGCACTCACTTTTGTGTATTGTTCTCAGTAATCTAAATAAAATTTCGAGTTAAATTGGCCCGACGAGTCGTGTGAACGTGCATTACACGTCATACAGCCCGTGGGATCTTACATCTTTCGTAGTCATCATTAGTGATGGCCGTAACATTTTATATAAAAAAAAACAACTGTCAGTATAATTGAATTCTGGCAGTTGGACTTTCGTATTAAGGAGTGTAGTCCAGTTATACATATTATGTTCTACTCTTATGTAGCCGTAGCCAGGTTTTCGGCTACGTGGGCCAATCCTTTCGATCAACCAACTACCTACGCAGGATATGTAGGTATTATAGGTATTGCACAAGTGAATGCGCAAGCAAAGGTGCACTCCCAATTCCCTACTCTCGAATAAATAAATTCTAAGTTCCATATCTCAATAGATATGGAACTTAGAATTTATTTATTCTCAATAGAATTTAACTAAATTCAAAATAATAAAAAGATAGGGCTAGGAATAGAACTAAATTGATCACTAAATTCAGGTGGCTTGATTTCTTGTCTGCCAATTGAAATAAAATAAAAAGCAAAATGATTTTCGAACTTTAAACTTCTAAACTCTCACCCTCATCGTATTACGATACTGCCAGTTCCTATGCCTCCTCGAGCCCTTTCATTTGGACCCAGCCATATAGCTATCAGTGCAGTATATACTATTAAACTCGTATCTCTTGTGTATGCTGCCCCTTCGGGCTGATTTATCAATTGACTTAACCATAATTGTTACTGAAGCCTCTGTTAAGTGATGTAATGCAAGAAGCGGTCCTTCGCTTCACTAGTCAGAATACTGCCCAATGCCCATTTGGACTGATTCGTCATTATCATTGTTGTTGAAGCCTCTGTTATGATGTTGCGCAAGATGCGGACCGTCGCATCACTAGTTAGAAAGGCGGTCCGATTCGGAGTCGCGTGACGATAATTACAACGCTCCACGATCGGTGTCTTGTCCACTTAATTGTGGTGGCGTGTGCCCCGTTTCCTGTCGCATGCCCCTATCATATTCATCTGCACTATGAATTAGAGCTCCGATCATTTGCTAACGTAGCACGATAATTGATGTGGCTAATGAATCTCTATCAATGTTTCTGTGAGTTCCTAAGAGCTTGTCCCGATCTTATTGGTTACGTTAAGTTTATATTCATTGTTACATTGAAGCCACCATTGAAGCAGATTTCGTCAGTGTAATCATACCTACATTTAAAATTCAACGAACGACCATCTGCATCAGTTCTGACTGACACCTATTTTGATTTTAAATTTCAATTCAACGCACCAACACTTCTTACCGCCACAACTTTAGATACGTTTTATTGACTAAATCAACACTGTGCCTAAGTTGAATTATAATATGATCGGTTGCTATGACTAATGTTGTTTTCATGCTCCTTTCATTAACTACAGAAAAGTCTTTGACCTTCCATTTAAGGACTTTCGTTTCGAAGGCGAAGACCTTTTTACAAGTTTTACAATTTCCGATTAAGTTACAGTAGACAAAAAAAACTAAACTTACTTATCAAAATTGAAAATTAGTAATGTGATACTAAAGGATAGTCCATACAACTATAAAAACAGACAATGTTACGGCTAAGTAGTAATGAAGACACTCGAAGGAAGTGTCGCTATTCCCATGTTCCCAGGCCGAATGCGGCGACTTGAGTGACGGGTTGTCTCCCGACCCTGGCGGCATTCCTCCGCGTACCTTCGAGTTATTACGAGGAGCCTGGCTCTCGGACCACTCGCCTATTCAAATACGTGCGATATTAATACTGGGGTATGGATCAACTGGGCCAGGGTTCCGTTGAGAAAAAAGAAGGCCGTGAAGGCTTTGTTTTTGGGGTTATTTTATCATTTGGGTGCTCTGTTTCCATAAATTATTTGGTCGGTGCAATGAGATTTCTCGTTCTCTGCTCCCTGATAGTTGTTGAATGGAGGTAAAGCCAAAGAATATAGTTTTTGAGTTATTTTATCATCTGCCCTGATCCCATTTCACCTGTGGTCGGTGAAATTAGACTTTCTTTTGTTCTCAGTTTGTGTCATAGTTTCGTCTACATTCATGGGCTTTTCAGTAAGTCAACCCAAATGCTTGTATTGTTTGACTATTAACGCCAACAGTGCAACTTTCAAACCGTCATTTAACTTTACTGAAAATTAGTATGCACTATTCATAGCTATCTGCATAGTTATGTTAAAACAACCGCAGTTCGTAACAGGAATTTCATTTTAAAAGCATAGATACGTCGATCGCGAAAGCATCCAGTGTAAATAAGATAGGAAGGCAATCGGAGTAGAGGCAGTGACTGCTAAACACAGGGCTTGCGGTCGGCCGGAATGCAGCCCGCCTCCCTCCGGCGCCGCCTGCTGCAGGGTTCACATTGAGGGAGAGGAAATATAAACTTTTCTCGATGTCTCAACCTGTATAATACCGATTTTCTTGATGTTGATCTTTTTTGTAATACCTACAATCAATGGTATAAAGTCAAAGCTAACCAACATGCTAATGTAATTTTACATTATACATTTGACGAGCCATTTGGTGTAATGGTCGAGAAGTCGGCTAATACACCAAAGGTCGCGGGTTCGATCCCCGCACGGTACAAACATTTGTGTGCATGAACATGTCTGTTTGTATCGGTCTGGGTGTTTCTATGTATGATATGTATGTATTTACAAAAAAAAAGTATATAAGTAATGTTTATCCGTTGTCTAGCACCCATAGCACAAGCTCATGCTTAGTTTGGGGCTAGATGGCGCTGTGTGGATAATGTCCAGAGATATTATTATTATTATTATTATTATTATTATTATAAAGCTATGCGTATTGTGTAATATAGTGTGCATAATAATGCTTTCTACTACATGGCTTCAATCAATACCAACTTATGTTTGTAACCTTAGAAATAAGTTTGGGCACTCATTGTCTATTATTATACTTCTCATTATCTAATTAACTTGTAATGTAATGACTGTTTCGTGCCAAAATAAATGAAAAAAAAAAAAAAAAAAATCTAACTATTAGAGATTATCTAGAGCTGTGGTAGAATCGGAACAACGTTAGTCATAAAAAGCAACAGACGTATTGGTGGCACACTAACTTTATTACTGATTCTTAGCCTCGTCATTATAGCAGTCAAACTAATAACGAGTATTTAAAGCTCATATCTCCCCCCACAGTTAAAATCTGCCGCAAAAATTGCCTAGTGCTTTGGCTGTGTTCTGGCAATGTAGGAGCCCAGAACAGTGTGGCGGCAAACTGCACTGTAGTGGCATTACAAAAGAATATATAAATTAACGTTCAGAAAAAGGTGCACTATCTATTCTTTCATATAGTAACAACAAAAAGCTCGACAAAGTTGTACCTATATTTAAAGTGCATCAGATCGATATTTCTTTTTACCCTCCGACTTCTAATAATTCTGGGATAAAATAGTCACCTGCCGGTTCGTTACGCAACAGAAAATGTTATTATCGAGTTCATAATTCGTCCAATCATACTTTATTCAGAAGATAAGGAGCAATAAACTGTTACAACGGGCAGCCCTACGCAGCTGCCCTCGGCAGCTCATTTCACGCTTCTAGGAAGGGGGTTTTCAATCATTTCTCTGCCAGCGAGTGTCATTCGATGCATCTGGAAAACTACACTCGCTTGCGCTCTGCAATCTGGACTGGCTTGTTCTGACGGTGATGATAGGTTTCGGTTAGGAAACTTGCTATGAATATTCTCTATAAATGGCAAGAGTATTATCTCTTTTGTTTTATGTGAAGACTCAATAGCATACTTACCGGTTTGTGTTGGTACTCAGTACTTGGTTGAAATTTAGACGTTAAAATAAAACACAACCATTCAATCTTCACGACATAGAATATTTTTTACGAATTCGTTTGAAAGATGGATATTATTCAGCCATACACTTCTTCTGACGTAAGCAGCCACACTAGACTTCTCTGGTCTTCGAGGCTTCGAGCTACTACACCAGAGGCCTTGATGCCCCGTCTGATTCGGCATATTCCTCCTTAAAAATATTTTTGTGCTGTACAACGAACATTTTGTCAGGTTCCAAGCACCAAAGTGACAAGTGGACACGATATGACGAATGTATATTGCGTGCTCAACTATCTTTGAAGTCCGAATAGGTAAATTGGTGTGTTAGATACATTCGTCACGTAGGAGTATCACGTTTACGAGTCGGAAATTTGAATTCTGGGAAGGGACCCGGTTAAACACGCGATTTGGACGCAAAACCCTTCCCGAGATGGGAACGATAATTCGAGACACGATGAATTCAAGAGACGCTTTACTTAGTTCTGAATGAGACCAACTCCAGTAAGCTGTCAACAATCATGAGTGCTGAGGTGTACACACTCATAATGTATGTATTTTAGTAGTATCAGCCTATCAATGTACCACTGCAAGGAACAGGCCTTCAAACTTGAAATTAAGTTATCGTTACAATGATGAGTACGGCTCAATCACCACGATTGCCAAATGCGTATTGGTAAAAACAAACCAGAGCTGTGTCCAAAAAAAACTTAAAGTTACCTTGACCAGGGAATAGAACCCAGGATTCCGAGATCTCAGCCCGGTAAAAACAAACCCGAGATGTGACCGAAAAAAACTGACAAACTTAGGTTACCTTGACCAGGGAATAGAACCCAGGACTCGAGATCTCAACCTGGTACTTGAACCACAAGACCAACGAGGCGTCAAATTATCCCTATTTAGTTATTATTAATTTAGAAATTAGTTGCGTTCACACGCCTGTGTACTGGCTCACGCCAGTACACTTGAAATGAAAGGCTCGAAGATCAGATGAGCCTACAGTCTGGCAGTGCATTTAGCGACGCTTCCTAGTGAAGTGTCCCTCAATGGAATAGGCCGCAGTGACCGCTTACCATCAGGTGGGCTGCGTGTCTGTCAGCCAACTCATGTGGTATGAAAAAACCCTAATTGTCTTACTTAATTTAAATTGTGTAATTTAAATAATCTAAAACATGTTATGGTATAAAATAATACCGGGAGTGAACAAGTCGAAAGATTCATTCGTTTTCCCGTAGAGTATAGATAATAATAGTTTAGCCCTGTCAATGACATCTAACAGTAGTAGTGGCTACCAGCAGAGTTATTCCACGATTTGGTTAAACCGAGCAATTCAAGACCAATCTATAAAATTCGTTTATCTACGCAGCACCGCCTGTGGCCGATGCTAAGGAATGCTGCACTTAAAATAATCGTATTGAAACTTCTATGAAAGGGCCGTACAGATCCAGGCATTGCATTCATCAGTTTTAACTATTCATTTTACAGATAATTTACTCAACTTAGGTTTATAGAATTCTAAGGTAGTCTAAGGCCGCTAGGTTGATGATGGATTTAAAATTTGGAATTTTAGAATTTTTTGTCGTTTTTGTTGTAAATTAAAAAGGAAATGGCAGCTGGCAGCTGCATAAATCACATAGTGGAGAAAAATCGTGCATTTTCATGTCGTCCCATTTACGTTAGGTACTTTGTACAAATAAACTCAGATCAATGGTAAATGTCGCGAGAGTAGCGAGATTAAACTTGAAATTGCTTACTTACCTCTAACGAATATACATATACCTCTAATGAAATAGTACACCTTAACATGAAGCGCTCATTATAAATAAAGAGATTACAAACTGAAAAAACCACTGGTTTACAAATGCACGTCATAATGAAAAAAAAAATAACAAAGTATCAATTCTGTTTTTAAAAACTTAACGACTAACGTCAACATACCTAATTATTGCCAACCTTTACCGTCGTCGTGTCAAAAAAAGGGAAAGAAAACAATGTACGAAATTTTTTTTTGTAAGAATATGGATGAAAATTACTGGCCAGCATTATCAGTTCATGGAGCTTGCAGCCAGCCTTACGCAGTGGTAATAAATATTACGCTGGGAGTTTGATCCGTCAGCGGCCGGCATCGGCATGAGGAACGAGTTGATTCCGCCGTGAAGGGCAAGGCCACGGGGCCGGTGACCTGCGCCACATTTAGGGACTGGGCCTCGATCCAGCACTCGCTCGACAATGCGATGACGCCGAAATTACGTTACTTCTCGAATACACTCGTAGCTTAAAGTTTCAAACAGTCGTGATTGCTAAGGTTTATTGAGGGTGTTGCCTGTGAATGTAGAAACGGTCTAAGATAATGAATGTCTAACTCAACTAAATAATTTTTCGTTCTTGTAATGACGTTTTTTTGGGCTTTGACTAGCTGTTGTTTCCAGAGTTAAAATTTTAGAAAGTTGCTATTTTGCTAAATAAAATAAGAAAATTCGCTTCGAACTAAAGTTACGAGCAATGAAATAAATTGAATCACAATTCAGTTGTAGGTAGGTATTTGAAACGTTTTCTGTAGTTTCAGTGCTGTCATGAGGATTCAGGCGACTGGGACCACTATATAACTGGGACCGCGGTCCCAGTTGCCTGATTAGTTTTTATTTGTTTATTTCGTCAGGCGAGTGGGACCACCCGTAATTTTAACCACAAATCCATTGTTGAAATACAAGATTTAGTACAGTTAGCAGAAAAGGTGTTACAAATAAAACAAAGTTAATTTTTGCAAAGGTAAGTTAGTTTTTGTATTACCTACATAAACAGTATAACAGTCTTAATTATGTTTTAAAAATCACGTTGGCTCATATGCCTACTTAACTAGTAATTCTAAGTAAACATTCAACAGAAATCTCCTCAAAACAATAATATAAAAATCAGTCTTAATATCTCTTAACTTTATACACCATAAAGTAAGTACTCATTACTCATATTATATATTTATAATAAAGTCAGAAGATGCACATATCGTGGTGTAATATTTATTGGCAACGACAATCATCTCCTCATAACAATGTTACTTAGCAACCGAATGTCACTTTTATGACAAATCCATACTGACACAACGCCGCACCGGCTGTCTACTTACGAATTTTCGATCTACTCTTTGGTGTTTATGGGCGCCTGGTACTTCAAATAGAAGTTTTGCATCACTTCGCTTTTATTTTACATGAATTTTATTCACCACGCTGCCATTTTAGGATGAAATATTCCGTGTGATTACTCTTCGGTACTTATTGGCGCCTGGTACTTCAAATAGAATTTTTGCATCACTCGCTTTTATTTCCATGAAATTCTACTCCGCCATTAGATATTTCGTGTGACTTAAACTCTTTGGTGTTTCTGGGCGGGCGCCTATAACTTCTACGAGCATGGCGAATCAATCTTACTAATCTGTCGCGAGTTTAACATTTTTTCCCCATAAAAAAGTGTACAACGCCGCTAAAGAAGTTTTCACTTCAAAAATACTTGACCGTAATACTAAATAAAATAAAATCCTGAGTTATAACTTGATTTTTCTGTTAACTGTACATTAAAGGAAATTAGGTATATGGTCCCAGTCGACCGATTCAAAAATGTTATCAGGTAACTGGGACCGCGGTCCCAGTTTTATTTGGTCCCAGTCGCCTGAATCCTCCTGTCATCACCTTCTGTATGATTTTCACAAACTAATATTTTATTTTTTAATTTCACTTAATTCTTTTAAACGTTCGGAACTTTAAGGGACAATTCTATGTATATTGATAAAGTAATATAAAAAAATTACAAAACTATCGAGTGGTTTTATCATAAGATGCCACGCGCGGCAATAGACGCTGTTTATTCTGTAGTACGCACTTGTTGGAAACCGGTGACTGCTGCATCGGAACACCGCGTAAAACTGACTGACGTATGTTCACGTTCTAATCATTGTAATAGTTTGAATCTTTAGCTAGATTTATTTGGCATGTTGTAGTTAACGATTACAATTAAGATCTACTACTACGTAGCATCTTTCTGCAACTTTGTCCGTTTTACAAATTCCACAAATCTTTATAAATAGCCTTTGTGTTATTCTGATTTATCAGATATAATATTTACTGTAAAGTTTCATCTATATCATTTAAATATTACTTTCAGTTTTCAGTACATAGTTTTTTTAATAAAGAAGTATATTATCCATCCATCCTCACAAACCTTTTTATTGATTAGTTGGATAGGTAATGGATGTTTTTTTTAAAGCAGTCTTACTTTTTATTTGGGATAATGTAGGTATTCTTCAAATTTACTTAAGGCTGTGTAGTTCCGCAGATGCCGCGCGTATGGTTTTTAAAATCCACCTGAGACATACAAATCAGTGTTTTCAATTCTAAAAAAAATATATGTATCAGTTAAGGATCTGATCTAGTTAAAATCGCATTCAATTACATGTTTTTATAAACTTCACTCGATAGAAAAAAATCCCAAAGTTACCCCTTTTTTTAACGATTTTCGTATTTTATGTCTAAGCTCCTGCCAATTAACATTTGAATTTTCACTCAATTATAGCCACTAAATATTTACAGATAAATTCGCAGAGTTTGACTTGATAAAATCAGTTTCTCGTTTACTATGTTTAAAAAACTACGAAATGTGCGAGCGCGGCGCCATATTTGGACGTCGCATAATACAGACCTACAAACTTATCTGTTCCGGTGGCCAAAATTGGAACTACGTGAAATACAATGCAAAAACGATATTTAACCACTCAATCCCGAACCGGCACTCGGGTGCCGCGTAACAATAGATTTTCTATTGTGTCTGGTAATCCGGGGCTTGAAAGATTAATGACAGTTATAAATAGACAGTAGCGACGCCACCACCGGAACAGATAAGTTTGTCGGTCTATGCCTCTTTTATGTACTCCCACCCCCCCTTAACTTGTGAATAAGCGTTATCTCGAACGCACTCGTAGAGAAGTTAGACGAGCAAGGAAAAGCCTTTGAAAGAAAGCGGGCGGATTTCGATGATATTTGGTTCACTTTTATTTACTTCAAAGTATTCAGAAACATAAAATTTAGATTAGCCGCTGTGGTCGGATTTGGCGAACCATTATCATTAATGGACATGAAAACTCAAAAGGTCATATTTAAAATTATCCCAACATTAGGTACGACGCACCACATTACGACCGTGCTATAAAACGAAATTATATTTCATTTAAGTATTGCAGGCGATCTTCGATGACCAGAAACCAGTTTATGATCGTAAGCTCAAAGTTTGCAGTTTGATTGTGAAATGCCAAAAACATATCTGTCCGCTGAGTCACGTGGATGCGCTAGTGTTGCCCAAATTCAGTCTTGGTCTTGCAGTCTTGGTCTTGTTCTTGCGTTTTTGCAAGACCAAGACCAAGAACAAGACCGCGTATTTTTAGCAAGACCAAGACCAAGACTGACCGTGCAAGACTTGAGCAAGAACAAGACATAGCCTGCAAGACTCTTGCGTCTTGCAGCTAGGACTTAGCGCTATTTCACTGAGTAGTTAGGTGTAACAGTTCGGTGTATAGGTAGGTACGCTTAGGAATTCTATGAGACGCAAAAAACTGTATCAAAGAATATGAAAAACTGGACCTATGCGCATTACGACTAATACCATAAACATAGCGAATAAAAAATATCTATTAAAATCAAACTGAGTGCATGCATAGTTATGTTTTAACCATCGGCACTTTGATCATGCGGCATCAAATCTCTGGAATTACCAGAAAAAGAAAATAAAGTATGTGATGAAGATGAAGACGTAATAGACTTTGATAAACTCTATGAATGTCCCTCGACGTCATCTGGATCTTGTCTTCAAGGCTTAGTGATAGACGAGTTGGAGGAGTACCTGAGAAAACCAAGAACTGCCAGCTCGGAAGACATTTTAGATTGGTGGAGGACGCATGAGACAGAGTATCCGATTTTATCGAAAATGGCCCGTGATTTTCTCTCAATACGCAGGTATTGAGAGAAAATCACGGGCATAAAACTTCAGTACCTGCTGAGAGGTTATTTTCTAAAGCATCATTAGTAATTAGAAAACATAGAAATAGGTTAAGTGATGAGTCAGCCAGATGGTTACTTTGTATTAATTCTTGGTCAAAAAAATTGATATAAAGTATCATAACCTAATGATAAAGCTGTTGATTTGTGTTGTATTTTATTTTTTATTCAAATAAATGATAAATCGTAAAACTCTTTTATTAAATTTGTTATAAGTTGAGGGTTCAATCTCTTTCTAGACAGATAAGTATTGTTCTTTAAAATACAGTCAAGTTATTGTAATTAATTTGTTTTTTTACATGTTTTAGCAAATGTAAGCTTATAAATCATAAATGTTTATTAAGAAACAGTTACTTCCATGGAAAACGACATATAGGTCAGTTGATTTTTCGAATTTCTTATCAAATCTTCAGTTATTTATTAATCTGCTTGATCTTTACTATGGCTATGTTAATTCAAGCTCACAATGTTCCAATTCTAATACGTTTTTCTAAGATTTAAAGTAAACTTTAATAAATAGTAATAGACTAATAGGTAATTGCAAGACTCTTGCTGCAAGACCAAGACCAAGACCAAGACTGGGAGCGCAAGACCAAGACCAAGACCAAGACCAGGTGTATTGGCGCAAGACCAAGACCAAGACTGGCTAAGTCTCGTCTTGTTCTTGCATTTGGGCAACACTAGGATGCGCGAGCGCAGTGATTCAGAATACACCTGGAAACGTTCAAAAGTATTGATGAGTTGGCCAGATGATTTAGTGGGAGAGTTTAGGGCTGATGTGACTCATACTATGACATTGGTTTACTATTCTCCACCTTACTGGAAAAAGACAAGGCGGCGTATCCATCTATATTTTCAGAAAAGCAAAATAATGGCTCTACCATCACATAAAATTTCACTATCACACGACCATATCGAAAACATAGCACATGCTTGTCTAAAGACATGCCAGTAGAAAATGATTTGTAAAAATAAAAATTTCTTTCTTCTATTCATCAATTTGTTTTTTCAAAGGCTTCCAAAGATCTTTTTTACATAAATATCTTTGGTTGAATCGTCGAGATAAATGTAAATAAAGTGTTCTAATTTTAAAAACCGCTCGTCATTTGTTTTGATTGTAAAATGATCCACTCGTTCGCCTGATTGTTACAATCTGTTATTATGTAGATATTTGTAAATTTAGAAATCAATTATACAGGTAACTTTCCTACTTAAAGTTTCCTTTTTTTATTTGTAAAGTACAAATGTTAAGCTTATGACCGACACATTAAGGTAAGATTTTCCTGTTACGAAAACTTTTTCTGTCATTTAGTTAACGTCTAGCAAAGAAATAGCACTAGAGTCAGTCTATCTATCATTACGAATTAAGATAACAGTCAAATGCTGTTTTCTTCAAACAAAGTGACTTATTCATGGCATAATTATCAAGATGCTTTTATTGTTGAAATCTTCGTTGCGATCAAACGATGAGTTGTGCCTAATCCACTCATTATGGTTGTGTGGCAATTTCATAATTGGTGGAAAACCTTAATCGCAATCCATTTTTAGGTCTTTCGGTAACCCTGATGATACAAAAATGAGACGAAACTGAGCAGGGAATAAGTCATAATTCCTATTTATATGTAGACATTATATAGGTCTGAAGAACATAACGTGAGCGGAGTCTGATCTCAAAGAAAGAACAAACGGGAGCCAAAGTTCTTGGAACATATTTCTTTAAAAAAAGCAATGTTATTTGAAAAACTTGGCGCAAAAACGTCACCACGTCAGGAGAAATGCACGTGTCATTGTGGTCTTTATTCCTACAGCGGTAGGGTCACACAGCAAGGGCATGGAGTATACCAGTACCAGGAACATCGAAGTGGGTATAGATGTGTTGCAGCGCTACGGTGTTGTTACAGTTTTCGTAACTTTTCATTAAATTAGTCACAGTATATTGCGAATAAATGAAGTAGTGGGATGTCTGACTAGTCTGCTCGATGACGCATTTTGTTATGACTCTTCTTTATGAGCTACGGGACTGTGGTTTCAAAAATTCAATTCTTATAGCCAGTCAGAGCAATAAGAAACTATGTTTTATTCGAAAAGCCTCAGTTTCCATATAGATTTAAAAATCTGAGTTCCACGCAAATAAATTATTTTAGTAGTAAATTAATTAATGGATATCTGAAAATATCCCATCCATTTATCGGATTCAAATACAATAATAAAAACAAAAAAAGAAATTATATGTTTGACTATTACTGTCATCTGCAAAATAAGCAACTGTCGTTACCATTATGGTATTACCGTAGTTTTATCAGTTCATGATAGCTTAAGACGAGCATAACAAACGATGATTTTTATACCCAAAATCTGCAAAAATAGCAATGTATTTAACTGATACTTGATTTTTTTTAATTTACCGATGTTTGTATTTTTGAAACTGTATCTTAAGCATGTTTCAGTGTTGCCACACTACCCAGAAGCGGTAGCAGAGCGAAGCCGAGCCGCAACGCGGAAGCCCGCTGTTTCCCACACGTGCGATCATTAGCCGTTCCCGGGAAACGCGATGGGAAACACTCCCGCCATTATTGACACTGTCGCATGCTCTCAGACATAGCACAAAGAGTACACAGTACGTTATCTTCATACACC
This sequence comes from Mecyna flavalis, assembly GCA_949319885.1. NCBI lineage: Eukaryota > Metazoa > Arthropoda > Insecta > Lepidoptera > Crambidae > Mecyna > Mecyna flavalis. Next base: position 15,069,804 of record OX439427.1, read on the forward strand.
GAACCGCGCGCGGCTTGCATGTGTGCGCCATAGTATCTGTTCTTCGCAGCACGCACACTTAAACAAAACCTCGACCCTCAGTGCACCAGCCAGTACAGGTCCCGGCAAACTTCTTGAATATTGGGTGGGGATCGCGCAGAACACGAATTTTGACACACCTGCGCGCTATTGGTCAGAAGCATACCTCTGCGCGAGGGCGTTCGGGAGATTCGCGCGCGCTATTGGTCACGCGCAAGTGCACATGCGCGAGCTTTCCCCCTCTCCGTCGTCCGATGTTCAAAAAGTTTGCCGGTACCTGTAACAGCGCACATTGTGTCTCGCGCGTCACGGGCTTTTCGGTACCGCATGCGGCACTGAATTAAAATTTAGCTACAAGTCTAACAACTCGTTGGCAGGTACAGGTTTTTTTTTGTTAGTATAAATCGCGGATTGGGCCGGAGATGGCCTACTGTGTACCTACTTTTTCTACTATGGTCGCAAGCTCTAGTAGCTACACTTTATTGTCTTTACTGTGCTTTGCTCTGTTAATGCGTATTGCGTGCCAGTACGCTGTTAATTTGTGTCTAAGTACTTTAGGTTGCAGTAGCAGTTTAAATTAAAAAGTTATTACTTTCCAGCTTTAGAACTTTGTTTTGCCTGCCTTGTAGACACTATTTAGCTCAATGCTGTTTATTTAAATGCTAGATCTGTTGGCAGACAGGCACAAAGTCCACCTAATGGGAAGAGGCCACTGCATGCAGTAACTAACCAGACAGCTCGTCTGATCTTCGAAACTTGAAGTGTGCTGGCTCCCTCATTAACAAAGCCAGCCCTGTTATGGAGGCAGGTTTCATCTGTGAGGGAGATGGACTAGCTCTGCAAATCTCCTATCAGCAACCAAATACGACTATTTATGCCTTATTTGGCTTCAAACGAAATCATTTGCTAGTTTTAATCAAAAAGAGGTAGAATTTTAATGATTCTTAGTAGCTGATTTACTGACCACGGCACCTAATACAATTTGAAAACTCCGCAGGGCGTAGGCTGATAGTAAAGAATTATGCGCGTTAGTACCTATGTACATACAATCGTTTTCTAATTTTCTACCAAGACCAAGCGTAGGACCAACTTATGAGTATCCTATCCCTATAGTTTAAATCTATCCCGCTACCATACCTTTGTTGTACTTGGTCTTCAGCTCTGCATTAAGAAATACCTACAGAGACAACCCGATATTGTTTACAACCTTCAAGTTCTCACTTACACCTTGTGTTTTTAAAAAACAAGCAGTTTTATTGTTGCTAATTAGGTAACAAATAAATTTCGCAGAGGTTATTAACACCTGCGCAAAGTGTTGTATCAGCATATGCGATCTGCTACATTTAAATATGACAGGATTTACGCAACACAATAAACTTTGACTCGGTGACTCGAATAACAGGTGATGATATCTACATTAAATGTGCAATGTACACGAAATTAACAATTTATTATTTATAACTAACCGACTTAAAAATAAGAGGAGCTTAGGTTATTAAATTGACTGTATGTTTTTTTTCCTAGCAGTTGTCTCCTTTGATTAACAACGATTTTCCAAATATATAACTATGTACGTCGTGTTGCCTTAAAAGTAAAGGACATAATTAAGAATCCATATCAATTAAACTGTGGTGACAAAGCTTGTGAATAAAAATTAGTCGCTGAATCATAGTATGGCATAGCATAGCCGCAAGCCGCTGGCACTGGCTCGTCCCATTTGGGTGTGAAGGGAAAACCGGGGTCACAGTATTACAAAAACCCTATTTGTTAAACTGTACCACTAAACTATGGTTAGAGTCCCACACACGGCCGCAGGTTTAGCTAGCCTGCGGTTATAGCGCATAAACGCATTCTCCTCCAAAAAAAAAGTTGCTGAAACATACATATTATTTTGTATGTGCGCACATTTCTTCGTTTTTTTTCATTCATTTCATTGCTATTCATTGCCGAATTATGTAAAAGCTTTTTTTTCGGTTTGAACATTCGGTAATCACCTAATTCGACCTTACAACCTTTGTCCTGACAAAGTTGTTAAGTAACGATACAGTTGTCTATTTTACCCATCCATTAAAGTCAAAACTATAACAAAATACCTCAAATTATGCTACGTGAACTTTCAAGTCGTCCATACAACGTTATTCGAGCGACATTCTGAACAAAGCATAACCACACGATTCAAGCAATCACAATTTCCCCTCGAAAAGATAAAGACAGTCTGCCTCCATTCGTAGACCCCAAAATACCATTGTGGTAAATGGTACAAATCACGTCCTTTCAGTCTATCTGGCCCCCGAGCAAAGTGCCCTCCGAAAGAATAGGGCCGTGTAATTACCTGTTAGAATGGAGATCCGGAGATAATGCCCGGCCTTGTGGCTTGGGCAGGTAAGCGCCAGGGCCGCAACCAGGGAGAGAAGCGGTCATAAAGTATGTTCTTTGGATGATCAGATTTGTTTATCTCGCAGAATTGTATACGTGTTAATTTCCGTTGCTACTTAAAATATATTTTTCGAGGGACTTAATATAATTTTCTTTGAATAAACTTCAAATAAAAGCTTTAAAGTTCAAAGGAGCTTACAGCGTAGGGGCCATATTTTCCCCTAAATAGATTTTGGCTGTATATACTTGCTACTTAAACTGCAAAACGGTATGTAAACTAACTCTAAGGTTTAACTAATAAGCAATCTCCTCGTCGTGCGTTTGCTCCAATGGCGTACGAGGTTAACCAGTACGCATACATGGTTTGTCTTCATCGGTCTCTTGGACTAGGACTGCTTTTCTGGCAAAAAAATCTTTTTTCGACTGGCTCCGGCCCTGCGCTTAAGCCAGGTCTAATGACAGCACGTCTAACGTCGGCCGTCGAGTCTATCGGAGCGCTGCGCCCGCGCCGCTCTCTGTGACTTTTCTACGAATTGAGTAATTACGGAGAACACTGACTGATGGTCTAATCTGTACACCCGGTTTGATCATTTAAAACTCTGTATTGTTCTGCTCCGGAGATTAATGCAATACCAGATTGAGATACGCGTTGTTGAGTAAACATTAAGTTGCGTATGCGATGGAATACTGAAACGTATTGTAATGAAAGTCCTATTTTCTCTTGTACAGTCAAAACTTTGGACTTTGTACCATTCTTATGTCAGGGGCATAAGTGCTATTATCGAACTGCAAGTGTTTACCGTACTTGTGCGCTATTTAATTAATTTGTCTCCTTAGGGAGACCCCCATTATTTTAGATCTGAATTTCTCGGCGTAAGACAAATCACTAAAACAGGAAACACGATCTACCTATAACTAACAGTTAAGGTTGTTCCAAGGGTTCAAGGAGCGAGCTTTATCTTTTGTCAAAGTATTGATCTACAATGATCGATTGAAACGTTAACTTTAACGCGCGTGAGTCAACGCGAAGGTGTGAAATCATGTCTTTTGAGGCTGACTGTATTCGCATCGAGTAATAGTAAAATAATTACTTTACTACGTAGAGGTAGGTAGCAACGGTGCGTCACAGCCGCCTGTCGGACGGAAGCAATGTTATTACGAGCTGCGAGCGCTAAGGTTCAGCTAGTCGTAATTGCGGCATAATAGCCTTCGTCGTGATATTATTTTGTATTTCACATAAATTGTACAGAAACAATGCGTTGGTAAGTTCGAAATATATTTAATAGTTAGCTGCTATTAGTATTGGATGAGTGAGAACTTTTGGAACAAAACTGGTAGCAAGATTTGCAAAATCCAGTTTTGCTCAAAAGCCTGTTGAGAGAGTAGGAACAGAAAATTTTGATAAGAATTTAAGTAACGCGAAATTCAGCGATTATTTTGACTCATTTTATGTGTTTGTGAGTTAGTTAGTTAAGATATTGATGAATAGGGAAGTGGGGTTTGGACAATGCTCTATACATTATTATACAATGATGAATGGGCAACGGTATGATAAATCCCAACAAGAAACTATCAACCAACCTAAGAACCCAGGAAAATTCTAATCATTATTACAATATTCGCACTAAATTTAAAGATGACTGAATAAGAGTACACGCTTTACGTTCACAGAACCGCTATTAAACATAACTAATTGCAACAGAAAAGTACATCGCGCAAAAAAGACTTTAATCGATATTTAGCGCCTTATTAATAGTTTCAACACACTATAGATTGCATGCGCTGTGATTATTACCTCTACTATGAATATTGAAGACTCTTTGTGCATATCGAGTTGCCAATACGAATGGCTCGGAGTAGCAAGTCCTCTGATACTGCCGTCTATCTGACAGTAACCGCTCACTTACTGCGATAGGTGCTTGCCTACTCGTATAGATAACGTGGCTTCACGTTGATAAACCTGAGCATTCACTGTATTTGCTGGGAGTTAATGGTTTGTAATGCACTATGCATTAATCATGTTTTTAAAGCGGGAGTCCTCGTACTTTATCTTTTTTATTATTGGCTATAAGCAGTATTCAGAAAAAGTTTTGACGGTTTACTTTACTAAAAAATCTTTTGTTGAGTTTAGTTAGATCTTTGAATTGGTTATTTTTCTATTTTCAGCTATTATAATTATCGTTTGAACTGTCGTGTACTCTAAGTATACTTTATTTCGTAGACCAACTTTAAGCATATAATTTTGCAAACGTTGGTGAACCAAATAAGTGAATTGAATCAAAAACTTGCATTTGTTTTTAACTTGTTTAAGTTTAACTATTGTGAAATTGACAATGTGGTATTTGTTTTGATTAAAAAAATTGGAAATCCGTCATTTATGTAACTCGGGTCTATCTAACACCTTAATATCAATACAATCCCTACTTTAATGTTGGTAGAGTGTGGGCGTCTTGTTAGACAGGGCTCTCGATTAAGCATAGATCAAAATGATTAGACAGTAAATTGAACTAATACAACAGCAACTCAAATTGAAAGGAACACCAAATCAGATAGGTACAACTTCTAACATTTGAATGAAATTATAGATTTTTGTTTAACGAGGGCGCTTACTTATGGCACGCTTGGACCAATCCAACAGTTTTATTTTGTTGATCTTACTTCCGTAAGAAACCAGACCAATTGGATTATTTGTACTTTACTATAAGTCAGGGCTTGACCACATTTTTGAATTATGTAGTGCACTTGTTTAGAAAATGTTTGAAAGAAGGCCCTAACCTAGAGAAGGTTTGTCATGTACCTGAAACTATCTACGTCTAGATAGCCTAAGTCCTGTTCCTTTTGAATATTTTGATTTATTGCCTTAGTACAACATAGACCACGATTATAAATCTCCGCTTGGTCCATATTACATTTATGAACTTGATACTATTTCATTAACGTGCTACTAGAATTACACGGGTAGTTTAGTCGTTGTTGCAATAAATTTTATTTGGAAGTCATAAATAATAATGAAAAATAATCCTTTATTATCTATTACAAAGGTTTATTACAAAGATATTATTTTATTACAAAGATATTACAAACATGCATATTTTCTAAAATCATTTTTACTTTCTGCGTTTAGGAATGACCGAGTCTACCAAATTTACCGATGCTTAAATTTACAAACGCGATTTATTTTTTATGTATTTTATGGTAACTGCTATTTTCAAACGAATCGTTAACCAAGTGAAAGGGTTGATGACGATAAAGCCCGCATAGCTTTGTAGGTAATAAACCCCTATTTTACAATGTTAAATGCATCCAACAATAACCTACAGTTTGTATCTTCAAACATTGTTATTCTGAACCAAACACTATGCTTCCTACATCATCTTCAACCTCTAATATCTATAGTTCATCTTTTTCACCATGAATTATAGACGACTACTGCGTGGGGTAAAATACCCCTAAATGACCCTGGCGTTTCTAACCCATAGCCCAAGCACTCCGAAAAACCACACTGACGAACCTTGTTATACATGCGACCTACCCAGCCCCCCAGCCCCCCGTCTGCACTGAAAACGACCTGGACTGTGGAGTTTTAGTGGGTAACCTTCTCGATACGGAGTGGAATCAGACATGGGTTATGTCTGGGTGCTCCTGAGCAGGGATATGAAATGGCTTCTAGTTGGTTAATATTAGCGATAAAATGGTCCTTTTATAATAGAGGTTGTAATCATCATCATTCATCTGTGATCTTTTTCTTCTCTATTTCTCACATCCAACATAATCCTTGAGCAGCATATTATGTCCGATGACTACAAATCTAGTTTCTGAGATTCTATTATCATTAAGGGGCAATAAATCACTGTTTCTGAGCTCAACAATGAGTTCATTTAGTGATCGTGTATTTAAAAATACCTACGTAACTAATAGGTACCTGTGTCAGGTAACCTTCCGCACGTATGCATTACCGGACTGACAACCGCTAGTCCGATAACTACTCGTTTGATTGTTCAAGGATAATCTCGTGCGAAACGCTGGACAGACACGATGCAGTATATGTTAGTTAGGTATTGTTAGCCGAGTCGAAATTATACTCGTAGTTAGGTTTAAGTTGTATGTTTTTGGCATGATTATATTTACGGCTAATGCCTTTTACGTTTAAAACATTCTAATATTGATCTGTATACACGTTACGGACCAATTGTAAAAAAATGTACGCTGCAACGTATTGATTTTATTGTAGCTTTAATCTATAATATTATTTCTTCGGAGGCGAATGCATTTATGCGCCATAACCTGCGGCCGTATATGGCACTCGAGACTAAAGCTTCCACTAGCCACTAAACTTTGCCCTTCACACCCAATTCCGATCCGATCCGATTAGAACGAGTCGGTGCTAGCCATGTGGCTATTGACCTGACCAGCTCATCCCGAGTACCCCGACATGATAGGCCTCAAGTCAGGGTGGCGTCTAGGGAGGGCCACCCGAGAAACTTGGTGACCCTTCAGACTTGGCTTGGGCGACCTGTGCAATGCGCGGGCGTTGGGGAACTAGCTTTAATATATCTAAAATATTTCACATACCTAATTTTCTTTTTCATCTAGACTTCAGAGAAGCTGCGCTTATAAATCGTCAATAATCAATGCTTTAGAATGACTGGAATTATCTAACTATAGAAAAGAACCAGAAGAAACTCGATAATTCTGTTACTCTTTTCCATTGCCAAAAAAAAAAACAAATCCAAAATTAAAAATCAGAAAGTAAATATCGATCAAAAGTTCTAAACCTTCTATTGGACATTAGTGGTGATCATATTCATGATTATTTAAAAAAATATCTTGGATCTTCAGATGTACCTACAATATTAAAAATAACATACGTACCGCAGGATATTACGTAACCATTCACGTGGTAGTGATTTATATACCGTGGTAGCCATTACCTGCTCTTTGCATGCTATAAATGTTCCATTACCGCTTGTCGCATCCACCTCACTATGTCGTAAAACACTGCGACCGCAGGCTTAAATTGTTACATTGCTCTATAAAACACACCTTAGGTTTATTGTGTTCCTTGTGAATCATATTGTGATCATTGTCTTTTTATATTACTGAATTTGTCAGCGATTTGCAGCAGGACCTAATGTTAAAAAGTCATCACGACCTAATAATTCATGGAAGGATAATTCATCAGAAATTCAGAAGATCAATCGTATTTTCTATTTAATGCTGCTGACATTTTCACCTACGTAATTTTATTTTTCAGTCTCTACAATTTTTCTTACTCTTATGCAATAGCTAACTAGTACTAAGGAAATTAGGCACTTTTAAGTTTGATAAAAGATCTTAAGGACATATTTTATTTAAATAATCGTTTATCATGACTAAAATAATTAAAAAAAAAAAAACGATTTTTAACACCATTGTTGACCAGAGCAAGACTATCAAGATTATCTTTCTTAGAAGGTGTCTTTCTTTATTTCCTATATTGTTCATTGTTTGCGAGTACCTATTGCCCATGCGTCTTTAACTTTTTACTATACATTGTTGGCTACAACTAACGTTAAAAGATATCTAATAGGGCGGGCGCAAGGGATGCAAGAAAGCGCGTAGGTGAATGTATAGAGGGTGCGCGCGCGCAAGTAAGATGGCGTCGTTGGATGGCGCCCTAGTTCAACGCCCCGCGCCGCGGCTGCGCTTTAGCTACGACGATTGTGGAGGCTTCACAGAGGGGATGCTAGGATTAAAGCTTGTTTATTTAATCGTCCCAATTTAAACTTAACTAAAAATATTACAAAGTAAAGTTAGTTTATTTGATCTGTGGTTAAAACGACTAACTACTTATCTACCTTTACAACGAGTAATACATTGATAGGTACACCCAACATAGAACTCTTCAGATTGTATAATAAATATTGTATTTATAACGGAAATTATACATTAAGAATATCTACGGAAACATGCAATTTTTTTTGAAACGAATTTGCATTAGGGATTACCTAGTGCACAAAATAACAAAAAGTAGTAATGAGTCATCAAATCGGGGTAACCCTAGAAACAAATTTAGATTTGCTTGAGTGATTACATACAATAGTGCGAAGAACCCATTTTTCTACCTGTACCGTACAATACAACAGGTACTACAGAATATTGACCGAGATGAATTAATTTAAGTTTATATTAAGAAAAAAAGAGCTGTAGGATACCATGTGCAATAAGATACTTTCGGCCTTCTGTGAAAGAGTGGTGTGCTTCCCTGGTCGGCCAACTTACCTACAAACAGGAGCTGTTTGCAACATGGCTCTAATAAGTACACATACTATGATCCAGTTTTGAGAAGTTCGCGAGCAATGTTCGTCATAGCGAGGCCGCACGTGGACACAGGTTACGGCCGATTTACTATGACGGTACTCTTGATATTACGTCCAGCGGCACGTAGTAGAGCCGCGTTCACTCACCCCTCCCCACTCCCTGCGCCCTGCGCCCGCGCAGCCCTCGGCCTCCCTTCAGACGCAGCGTCTTAGCATAATAACTTGTCTATGATCAATTTCTATAATATTTCTATAAAAGGAAAGTAACATCTATTTTTGCTTATTGCGAATATATTAAATACTAGCGGGCGCCCGCGGTTTCACCCGCGTGGTTCCCGGTCCCGTGGGAATTGATCAATCAATCAATTCAATTTTTCTCGCCGTAAAAACCATCCTTGAACTCCAACGAACATTTAAAAAAATTTTGGCCGAATTGGTCCAGGCGTTGTTGAGTTATGCGCTTACCAACACATTTTGCGATTCATTTTTATATTATAGATTAGGGGTACAACGCTTACAAACTGCTTTTAATTACTGTTAAAGAGCTTTATACTCGTAAATGAGCTGTGTCGATGTCTGCAAAATTAACGCTTCAAACATCAGCAAAGCCTCGAAAATTAATTATAATAATCCAATATAATTGACTTTTCTTCTCCCTTTTATAGTTCCGTAGCCTTTCGTGGGCGAAATAATTTTTTTTAAACACCATTTTGTGAATACTTACCACCTCCTTTTAAGGTTTTCGCTTCTCCTCTCGCAGACAACGTAAAAACTGCCTTAAGAAAAGAATACGAGTATGTTGTTGTTTTTCTCTGTGCGTAAATCGTTAAAAATTATTAAAATTATTTTTTATAGAATTAAAGTTTGTCAAACATGATATCTGGCCACCTTATTCTTGCCCCGTTCCCCAGTGCAAGTTTTTAGCCGCGTCGGGCTCAGCTTGACGAATTGGCCCCGTGCCGTGACTGCGTTCGCAATCAACGGATAGACGGCATCACGGTCCACGGTCCATTTCGTCCTCGGCCTCTGCTTGCCCATGCGATTCTTTCCTCTTTTGTCTTTCTCCTCGAATGGTTCCAAATTTGAAACAGACGTAGCGCTTCGCGGGACTGCTCTGGTCGAAAACAAAAAGTAGAAAAAAAAACACAAAAATGGAATTTACAATAATTTGAATTTACAATATTTACATACTTAACAAACTATATTCTTTTATAAATCACTAAATTGGCAGCAGTTGTATAGCATAATATGGACATCTACGATGCGACGCCGAGGGCACGCGCAATGCCATCCCTAAATTCCTTGTTTTAACATCAGTCAGCCCGCAGCCCTATTTCTTACTGACTTTTTCTTCTGCTATCAGATTTTTAAGATATACAATAAAATAGCAAAATGGTATTTCTATTTTAAAGTTCTTCCAAGGCCAACACAAGGTATAGACCTTACTTAACACTTCCACATTTCGTTTTGATTGGCATAGAAAAATATATGAAACTAACTACATACATCAAACAAGATACATTCTAAAAATAAAATGTTGTTAATATCATCACCGTGACACATCATGATTGAGGGAAGAACTCTAACTCACGTATGTTATAATTATAGGCCGAGCATTAAAATACTGGTGCTAACATATCTTTTCAATTGTTATCACCTGCGTGTGACGCAATTAATGTTTATTTTTAATTCATAGAAGAACTGCCTCTGTGGCGCAGTGGCTAGCAGATCGTATAACGTTTAAAGCGACACGTCGGGGTCAAAGGGCGCTCAAATCCTTGGTTGGTAAGAGTTGTAAAATTAGTTGCAACTTTATGATGGGTTACGGGTAACTATTACTCGTATATTTTATGCACTTGGCATACAAGCTGTATATCATGATGCTGATCAACACACAAACACTTGGTCTAGATAATATGTCTTCCAAACAAATTAACTTTATTCTTACTAGAGGAATGTTTCCACTTCAACTTTTATTTCGAAGGTTAGTAGAAAAATTACAAACTAGAAGAATTTATTCATTAAGTTAATGACACAAAGTCCCCATTTCATTAATATTTTCCATGGTAGTTGACGTTTATAAACTTAATGATGATGAGAGTTTTGGTAATTCCGTGTTGCGACAGCATCGCTGTGTCGGCAAAGTTCATACAGAACGGGACAGGTGTGCTATACAACAGTGTGAGTGATGCCACATAGCAATTGTTAAACAGGTCCTCAATGGGATTGATTTCAATTGACAATAGGGCTCACCATTTGAATTACAATAGTGTGGACCGTTAGACGGCTTTGTGCAATGATTGCAAGCTTGCGCACTTTCATACGCCGAATATGCAAAAATGCCTTTTACTGTCGACTCGTGGGGAATCTTATAAGGAAATGTAGACGAGTTATTCCATCACAATACTGTGTTGGAGTCAACGATATTAAATACCCTAGATACACTGACAGCGCTCGAAAAATGTCCCGCAAAACAAGTGCTTAAACACGGTTTAAGCACTTGTTCGCTCCCAGTCGCGCGCGAACCGGCCTAGCGTCACTAGCCGAAGTGCTCCGTAAAAAAGTGCAAGAACAACACTTTAACCACTCAAAAAAAGGATGGAGTTTCGTATTTCCGGTAAGTAATAAACCCATCTTTGATAATAGAATGCATTAATGGTAAAAATTATCCTAAAACGTGCTAAAATTGTAATTTTCTAAAAAAATCGGAAGAAATCAGACACGTGGCTGGCTGTATAGTTGTCCCTTTCCCACGCGCTGCGGTATTAATGCTTCTAACACTTTCACACAGAGTAATATTTGGAACATAGTAGGTTTTGTAGAGGAATGGAGTCGCGTAGTACTAAAATTTAGTAGTAGTAATTCGTTGGTTGGAGTACGATGGAATAACAGTAGTTTCATAATGTATCCGATTCGAATTCGTTCCTAAATAGGCCATAGAACTATTCGTAGTTAAATAATGGAAAGGAAAAAAGTAGTTAGTATGTACCTACATCATATACCTACATACGTTAAATAATACTCGTATGCAGTGTCAATTAGGTAAATAAACTAAAAATTTCAAAGTAGGTCCACAGAGGGTTGGAATTAGTATAATAAGTAAGTAATTCACAGTATAATCATCAAATAAAACAATGGTTACTAATTTTTCTGTAATTTTATTTACTTTATTATTCACCTAATTTTATAATGACATTAAGCACTATTCTCCACATAATTTATTTACATAGCCTCACCATAAAATTACGAAAATTAATAATTACTTCACAATTTTATTCTCTCGTTACGCCAAAGCATTGCGCTTCTTCTTCAACTTCCATCAAGGAATCATGAAACGTGGTGTCTTCATCATCAGAATTGAACAATGACAATGGATGATTTTTGCTGCACACTGGCCCTAGTGCCAGTAGATAGACAATCGAAGTAATTACAAGCGTGTCGGCAGGAAACTGCGTCTAGCGCGAACCGGACCAGGTGCACCGGGATGAATAATGGTATTATAGTGCAGGAATAGAATGTTGGGGTCTAGGGGGCTGAGGCGTTTTACGATGGACTAAGAAAATGACTTTAAGGGGCTGCAGCTGGGGCGTTTTAAGATGGACTAAAAAGTGACTTTAGGGGGCTGCAGCTGGGGCTTTCTAAGGATGCCCTAAAAAAGAGTGGCTTCTATTAGCCATTAGGTTATTTTGCTGGTTACTATATGTTTTTATAACTCCAAAAATATCTTAATTTTTAATCATTAAAACAGCATAATATCTTATTCTGTGTCTGCTTACACGCAACCGTTTAATGAAGAAACGTTTATTATTATTTAAAATTGGCATTTATTGCCAATCACATAAGATTTTCATATGCAAATACGCTCTCCGTACGGATACTTGTATAACTAAGTATCCGGTCGAAGATAGATGGGTTGCCACGCCGCTTACAAAGCAAAGTTCTGCCTCGACTTACTGTTATTTAAGTTTCCTATGAAACGAGTATATTATATGGAACGCTGGAAATGTCTTCCTTGAAACCAATTAAGTACCTAACATCCGCATGGGAAAATTGCATAATGCCGAAACATTACCTTGTTCACTATAAGTAGCCCGCGGCTTCCCTAGGAACATCTATAGAGAAGCGATGAAAAGTTTCTAGCTGTCCAGGGAAGTCTTTATCGTACTGTGAAATACTGTGGGGCCATCTTATTTCTGTGGATAAAAATCTCCTTCTATTTTTGAGGGCTCTCCCCGATCCCGGGTATTCTTTTTAGTTATCCCGGAATCTTTCTTCAACCTTTCGGGTCCTCGGGCACATGGCGTTTAGCAACTGCCATCCTTATCGAGGTCTAGAGAACGAGTCTTTTGAACAATAATAATTAATATCTGATACAAAATCTTATAAGTTCAATAACAGACATGTGAGAAAAAACTATTACGTATGTGAATTTACGATTTACAAGTTTAACATTTGATGGACATCCTGTGTAGCTAGTTACATGCTTCCAACAAGTATTGATTCGGTGGAGACGATACATTAACGGAGACTCTCATCAGAGGCATGCCTTTAAAGTATTTTATACCTTCCGTTGGCCTATGAAATACCTTATTAGGCCAATGTAGTTAAATTTAGTGACAAAACTCTACCAGGCTGCTGCCAGTTTTACCCGCCAAAACGGTATGTAGAGTCATTAACCACTTTTATTACACCTTGCCGACAAGGCATTAAAATTTTCGGCCATTACTATGTGATACTTGAGATAAATAATTCACAGAGCGGCCGACTCTACCAACTCTACGTTGTGAGTCACTGGCGACCAGTTTGTTTTTTGTTACTAGGAACTAATAAAATTAAGAGTGTAGGTCATCGTATCTACGGATGGTATCATAACATCGCGCAATATATTATGCGTAAGTTAGAGCAGTTTGTAATTTCAAACAAATGCTAGAACTATAGATGAGTTTAGTTTGGTACGAAATCTTCACGAACTAATTGCTCTCCAAAACGAAGAATGTTTGTGAGTGGTGCAGCTGAAGATATGTTGGAGTCTGAAATAGTACCCTAACCAAGGCGGGAATCGACGAAAATAATTTAAAAATACCTGCTACTATCACACATCCTACTATCCTACTAATATTATAAATGCGAAAGTCTGGATGTTTGGATGTTTGTTTGTTAATCAATCACGCCTAAACGGCTGAACGGATTTAGATGATGTCCGTGTGTGGAATATTGCTCTCATCTCTGGGATGGTTCCGCAAAGTACCTATTGGAGGCTCTAGACAGGTTGCAGCGACGTGCTATCCGTATTGTCGGTGATCAAGAGGTGACTAAGACCCTAGAACCTCTTCAGTTACGTAGAGACGTTGCCAGTCTTAGTGTTCTCTACCGTCTCTATAATGGGGAATGCTCTGAAGAGTTATTCCAACTCATCCCGTCCTCCCCTTTCCACTCCCGAACAACACGCGCCGGACTGCGTTGCCATCCTCATACCATCCAGACACTGGTGGCCCGTACTAAGAGGTATAGTTCCTCTTTTTTGCCCCGTGCCATTAGGGCATGGAATGCCCTTCCGGCTCACGTGTTTCCTTCCTCCTATAATCCTGGGCTTTTCAGGCGGGGCGTGAAGCGGCATCTATGCAGGCCTTCAGGGTGAGGGTGACTGGCTCAATGGGTACTATGATCTATTGAGCCAGTCAACCTTATATTTGGACCTCACTTCCGCTTACCATCAGGTGGAGTGAGGTCATCCTGACTGCATCTGTATAAAAAAAAAAAAAAAAAAAAAAAAAAAAAAAGATGAAATTTGACACACGTATAGTTTATAACCCGGGTTAGGACATATAATAATAATAATAATAATAAATCATTTTATTTCAGATCTTAAATCCATATAAGAAACAAAGAAAATTCAGCCACATTCCTATACATAAAATAGTATAACACATAACATAGGCTATAAAATTCCTACGGAAAACGTCTCCTCCCCGCAGGATATTTGAAAAAAGAAATTATGCGCGGGTGAAACCGCGGGGGGAAAGCTAGTATATATTAAATTATCTCTATTATAAGTCTACTACTACACTATTTCATTAAAATTTTCTCAGGTATATTGTTTTATGATCGGGTAATTTTATTACACAATCTATTGCATACATCTCGGAATTTTAATGACTAGGTATTTATGATAACCTTTTGTTTTTATGATCATCAAAATTAACCTTTTTTATTATGCCATATCGTCCTAGCGTGACACACGACCTTAAGCTCAACAAATACCCGTGACTAAATAGTTAACCCAAAGGAATGGTAATTAGTAAAGTTTTTGAATTCTTCATCGACGAAAGCCCCCAAAGATGTTTTAAACTCGACGGTGGTTACTTTAGATTTAGACCACATACATAACATAATCTAATTTTAGGAAATATGGTGAAGAAGGGATTTGTTCTATTAATTGTACTTAAAATATAAGCGTGAACTCTCCTCATATAATATTTCCAAAAAAATGTTTTGCCCAAAATATTATCTAATCTACGCTCTACATTTCTCACTAACTAAACCATAATATAATTAATGTACCCGCGTGAACATAAACACAAATCAAGTTGTTGTAAAGTAACTCTCTTTTCAATCCACTTCATCATTGGCCCGTATTTACGAGCAATAAAACGTAATAATCGGTAGATTTTCACACGAGTAATAAATGCATATAGGGCTGCGCTGCGGGCGCGGTCGATACCTGCGCCTGCGCGGGAACGAGGGAGACTAACAATGTAAGGGTACTGTTACAACTAATTGTTATGATTATGCACTTAAATATCGAAATTGCAGCGTACTATGTATTTGAAATATGTATTGTTGATTTATCATTTTTAAATATAATACCTTGATAAGTATACAGCATAATAAAAGTCCAATGCAAAGCAAAATCGAAATCAAATTAATAGGTAATGGTTGAAGATGAACTTATAACAAAAAATATTTAGCTTTGTCAGAAAAAAACATATTTTGCCTGACCCGAAAATTAAACCCAGGATTTCAAAATCACGGTCAGGTAGATATATAACACCACTGGTATGTTACTGTACTGACCCTTGTGTCTTAAAATAATATTTAATAGCAATTTATTTCGTAACATGTGGAATGGCGGAAGTAATCTTATAAAATATCTTTCCAAGAATATTCTTAGAACTTGTTTGAGTTAGTTATGAAATTAGCTTTGCGGAAAAAAATATGTACTTAGAGTTCAAGTTACCTGATAATATAGTTATGAATAAACAGTATAAACACTGATTTGCATTGGGGAAATACCTTCTAAGAGTTGATTATAATATGAATCTTCTTACGCATAATCCTCTCATCTCTACATATAGCATAGAGTTTTATATTAAAATGAACTCATATCTAGGTACTTGAAGAGGAAAATTGTCCTATTGTATTTTATTTTGACGAATTTGTCAAAAGAAGGTCAATATAAGTATCACCTTGGGAGAATTCCAAGAAAATAAAATTTACACATATTGTAAACACTAACGTGAAATTGAAAGTGAACACATTTACATTATATTAGAGTCACATTACCATACGATCAAAATAAATTTCTTCTATGAATCATCTCAAACTGCGAATCAATTCATTAAAATGCTTTTCAATATAATAAATAAATAATTAAGGTACTCTACATTTGAAATATTTCCGTTGGAGCCGTTGATTTCAAGTTATTTTGTTTTGGCACCGAACTGGTACCGACGCGGTGTGGGTGAAAAAAGGCGCGAAAGATCCGGGTCACGTGCCACGCGGTAACGAACTTTTGACGCTGTGAATGTAGAGCTGGTAGAGTTGCACGAGTAAATACCACGGATCAAACAAAGCTAGCGAGTAGTAAATTGGTTAAGCTTACAGTTATTTAGGTACATTTTGTCTTTGGTAATAATGACTTCAGCATTTTTAAGATAGGTACTAAGTAAACAACTACGAGTACTACTTTCGGTAGATTATTTATAGTTCAAAGATTTTAGCGCCTAAAACTAGAGATTGGATATTTAAGTGTTTTATTTTTTACAAAGGATGTTAGAAGGAGATTTTAAAAACGGCATTTGTTCAAGTAAACATCTTTAGAAAATAAAAAACAAATCTAAAGAAACGTTGAGACCACTTTAATATTAAGACAGCGGACAATAATATCAGCTCACCATGAAGAATGAAGATATAATTTATTAACTACATGACATAGGACTTTTTAGTATTCTACATTCTATAAAAAAAGACAATAAGCAATAAGAATGTTGCTATTTCCAAAAAAGGCTCTACATTCGACATTTAACAATGAATGTCAAGACCACTAAAAAGTTAAGAATGCCTAAAACATAGACGTATACGGATAACCTGTAACCAATTAACTAAAATGTAGAGAGCATGCGTGCTCTACATCGATGGATCGTCTATAGTAAATTCATAACCGTCGTGTTAAACTTTTATCTCTAAAGAATTTTACGCGTTCTCGGCAATTCTAACCACGAACTCTACCACGCTTCGTGTCTCAATGGCTTTTAATTTTCCTTGACTAAAAAGCGCGCCTGAATCGAGGAATTCAACGGGCGTTCGCATTTTTTATAATTAGAAAATGATTAGTTCCGGGTGTTTTCGATTAGTTTTCGGCTGTGAGTCGTAGTGGAAGAGCCGGTAGAGACGGTAGAGCCTCTTCGGCGTGACTTGACGGATTCCTGTCTAGCTGTTCCTTTGTTTGAGGACGAACAACTCGTAGGGATGTACTCTATGCTTGTCGATATTCATCGTCCTTTTTCGTTCATGTCACCTAGTTCAGTTATTAGAAAGCTTTATCCTTACCATTTTGTGCTACTAGTTTTCTTTTCGCCTACGGTTTCGGCCTAAGAGGACAATACGACGTTAATCCAAAGGAATGTGATAAAAAAGTAGCCTGTAGAAATCACGTGGATTCATTGCTCCATCCGTCGCTTATTACATTTACAATATTTATGTTTTTTTCTAGGTCATAGCCATAGACGTATAAAAAAGATGGTCATAGCCCAAGCTTTGCTTAGTTTGGGGTTCGACAGCGTTATGTGAATTACCAAAGGAATTTCTTCCAAGTAAAAAAAAAAACAAATAACTTCAACCTCAAATGGATGAAGCTGAAAACATAGCTATAACGAACTCATAATAAACTCCAAATATACAAATACGATGTTATTATGTTCAAATGATTATTTTACCGTAAAAATGTTGTTTGCGAGGCCATTATTTCGAATAACCATTGTCCGCGATCTCGCGACCAACGTTTCCAAGAATTGTTGTTTATGGGAAAACCCTGTTGATATATACATAGTGATTACTTTCATGTCTATGCTAAAGGTGTGAACCTTTTACTGTACGCTCTAAAACCATGAACTGACCATTGAAGTTTACGCTTTTGGTAAAATATTTATGGTTCTTTTTTGTATTTAGATTAATATTCTATCGTCATTTTCTTTGTATTCATATTACAAACAACAAATAAATGAAATTCAGGCAAAGTAGCATATGAATGAATAATTCCTATTTGCCAATTAAGACTGTAAAGTCAATAAAGTGATTATAATTATGTACAATATTTGAGAAAAATGTAACAACAACATATTGTGTAACCGCCCTTGGTTTTCAACACCTGAAATCGATAGGCATATCAGGCATCTGCAGTTAGGGGAACGACCTATTCTATATATTCTGTGTTCTGAGTTTGCTAGTCCCCACTTTACATAAGAACTCTACTGCAATTAACATGATATTAAAACCTAAATGTTATTTTAGGTACTCAGGTAGACTGAATAATTTTGAAAAGCCTAGAGAAACGCTGGTTATTACATTACGTTACTCAATTCCTGCACGAATACAAGTTATAAAGTACCTCGCAATTCATAGCAATATAGCGATGCTTACAGTGCTAAAATACTGTCAATGTAACCATAAAGTTACGTGATTCGGCCTTCAATGTACCCTGTTCAATGAACTCGCGACACTTTTTAGCTCGTGACGTTTTTACAGAAAGACAAAAGTAGACTGATTCCAACCGATGCCATTGTACATCGTACAATGATGTCGCTGACAGTTTTATAACGAATGTACATTATGTCGATGCAAAACGATTCGTCCGAATAACATTTCAACGAATGTGAGTTGAAAATGTATTTTAGTCATACATATTTCCTTCGAAACATTTAACGTAATAAGATTGATATCCATGTATCTAAAATTTTATATTTATCTAGGCAAGTCCAGTACATTGGAGCGACTGCCCATCTGACCTCTGTCCCTTAAAACTTCAGAGTGGTGTCGGATACATTCAGTATGTTAGGTAGATACTGAATGTATCAGACACCACTCTGACGCGTCTCAAAATTATACATCATCATCATCTCAGCGTGTTCCTGATTGCATCCAGTAAAGAGCCCAGGATCCGCTTCGACTATGATCTTAGATTTGACAAGCCTGGTTACAACAATGGGAGCGATTGGCATCTGAACTCCGTAACCCTTAAAAAGGAAACCAGACCTACTTGAAACATAATATGAATTTTACGAAATTATACGTCAGGATAATATATTCACCTTAATTATTGAATGGGGGTCGATATGCGTCGTTGGCAGGACTATCGCGAGTGGGGCGGCTAGTGCCCTACGCTAGAACCGGTCCGGCCCTCGGTACGCGCCCCACGTGCAGATACCATCGTTCGTCTTCGTCTATTTGCCACACTACCACTCTAGCTAGACCTCCCGCTTCGTACACTTATTTGCTGGTGTTACATGTGTTTGCATTTGCGTAAATTCATTGACAGTGTAAGGAGATTTGTATGTCTTATTCTTGAGACTAAATCTTAAAGAATCAAATCAATCCTAAGATTTAAAAAGGAAATAAATATAAATTATGTTGTTTGGGTATTATTCTCACATAACGATTTCTATATTTCTGTGGTTACGATAAAATAAAGCTTCCTTAACATTTTGTAGTTTCTGCTTAGTTGCTTAATTTTTGTTCTATCACACATTCAAAATTCTAGCAGGTCCAGTCAAATATAAATATCGAGTAAGAACGAGTTCAAATTCTACTCAATCCCATAGACAACCTTTTATAATAAAAAAATACGATTACTCAAGCAATCTATTAATACTGTCCGTGTTCTTCATAAGCAGATATTCATCATTGCGCGCGCGCCTTATTAAGCAACTTACAACAAAACATACACACGCATGATTTAGGCAGTGTCATCTCTAAATCCGCTCTTTTCTATTCCGACAAATATGATGAGTAATACCAACTAGCCAAGCCGAACAAGTGTCGTCCGATTAACCATTTTTGGTCGTGCCTAACAAGATATTCGCCATTTGGCTCCATATTCGGACGAATTGTTTATCAGCAAATACATTAACTGTCCAAATTGAATACTGTTAAATATACGCAACGTAATGGTCATTGGTTCTTTTATACTTTGAAAACTGTTTTTGTCGTCCGCAGCTCGAGACTCTTCACGGCTCAAAACAATCTGGTCGTGTTTCTTTATTCTCAAGCCACCGCAGTGCGTACAAAGGCGTACATAAATCACTTTTTACGAGTCCTACACAGTTGTAGACCTGATGCCGCATGGGAACATGCGTTTTCAAGGTTCAAAACCTAATTGACGTCTTTGGCGGCCTTCGAAGGACGCTTTCTTTCAATGGGTTGCTTTTGCAGAGTTACGTAGACCTACTTGCAGTTTGTAGCCATTGTTAATTTTGCCGTAAGTTGCCGTAACTAAAGGTGAAGTAATGGGTAGGTACTCAACATCTGTTTATTTGTTTCGGATGCTTGACGTGTGTGTAAGTAATGATACTCGTATTATTGTTTTGTCTTGCACTAGAAGATATTTTAAAATTATTATGAACTTTATGTTGTAGTTATTCAGTGAATTTATATTTAATTGATATATTGAAAATACTATGGGATATTCAAAGTTATTGTTTGAAGCATTGAACAATTAGGTACAGTTAATGAATAACACATGAAACATCTAGAATAAGTCAGGTTAGTCTTATAAGAGGTTTTTAATCTTTTTTTTTTAGTTTAATGCTTTGTGTTCGAGATCTGTTTTGGCAATTTATTAAAGGTCATGAAAGTTACTTTTAGACGATTTGTGCTTCAGTCGCTCCAATAAAAAAAGCACTCGACGCTACTAAAAAGAAGACCGTATTATGTATATCGTCTAGAAGAAAGCTTGCAACATACAACAACATAATTTCCTAAGAACTTGTGAACAGCACAGATCCAATTTGCGTGCAAGCGTCAATAATTCTATTTGCTTAGACGTTACACGCGAAGGCGTTAATTTCGTGTTTGCGCAGTTTCTACGCGTGAATAGATAGTTCAATATGCCGTTTGAAGTTAAAGTACTTAAGTGTGCACTGATGAATAGAAATTACCTTTATTTTAAATTAATGACCTGTTAAAAAAATATAAATTCCGCCTATAGCCAAATTGTAAAGGTTGTCATAATTTAAAGCTGGTCATGCTGATATCTTAATAAATCTTTCGAGCCGACCAATGTCCAGTAGGTACGGAACAGTCATGAGTGCGATGACTTGATTCTGCGACTAAGGCCTTTGACCTGACATAGACATTAGCAGCCACTTAGGTAAGTATTATGACCTCATCTGTTACTAAATATGTGGTCTTTATTCCAGATGAAACGTTTAGGTCAGCAATTTCTTTACATGAATCGATAAACTTCAATCATTTTAGTTTCAGCCGAAGTTCGTATCACAACCTTTATGCTATTATTTAGGTGGCATTTAGCAACCAACATAAGCAGCCACTATGGCCTGTTGTGTAGTTTCAAATCTGAACTTATTTCAATTTACTATAGTTACTTACATATTGCCGGAACACTACCAATTCCAGCATTGCCGCATATTTTGCCTGTGAAGGTGGAATCGGTTTCTGAAAGTCTTTCTACTACAAGACTAAAGTTGTACTCTACCTAAGAACCTCACTGTGCACTAAAGCATAGGAAACTTCCTATCGTGATTCGATTGAGGTAGGTAACGGTTTGTGCATAGACACTATAGCATAGATACTAATAACTAGGGATGTGCCGGATTGTCCAAAATTTATACCCGCGGATAAGAATACCGACGATTTGTTTAGATCCGTGTATTTTCTCAGTCAGTATCTATGTGAAAGAGATTAAACTTTGAAAACGACAGCAGTTAGTACAATGACGTGTTTCAACTTATACTACATAATTGGTAATAGAGTGAAAAAGTGTAACTTACTTTCGATTGACAATCTTCCGAATGTCGTGGAAAAACGTAGAATACAGGCAGCACAAGATCATTATGAAGATCCTTGGGGGATTTTTATGTCGAGCAGTGGGCGCCCAATATGTGATGATGATGATATAAGCCATTTTATTAATATCACAATACAATTACTGACAAGAAATGGATTTGTTAAATACGAATTTATGAAAAAAAAATTGTTTTAGTCTTGTTTCACTCAGTGTTTTAGAAACGGATCAACTCACTAGTAAAGGATACGGATACGCAAAGTTTTCCTTCGTATACCTTCGGATATCCGAGGAGCAGACGCTTCACTTACCTTGTCTATTACAACCGTTAAATTGTTCTGTAAATAAACTCTCGAGTGAAGCTTATGAAGGCGATGTGACGACCACAAAAAACTGGGTCTTTTAGAAAGGCGAAATATGTTTAGGCCTTGGTACGTGCTATAGTCATAGATCATGCATGGATAAAATGAATATGCGGTATATTAATACCTTTAGCACTATTAAACGACGGCCACGTTCAAGCGCCAGGACGGACTGAAATTTCGTGATTGGGTCTTTCTGTTCGAAAAATACGGTACACAATGAGACACTAAGTCTCATTGTGTACCGACTTCACAATCATCTATCTCACATTGTTTTGAATCCCATGCAGTGGGCAGTGGGACGTTTTGGTTTGAACCACAAACACTACGGCAGGTTTCGCTAGCCTGCGGGGAGGACGCGTTTTCCTAATTTTTCTCCTTCACTTCGGACAGTCCTAGTGCATTGCGATTCATGTAAATATGTGAAGCGTCAATCGGAATCACTCAAGAGTAAGTCACCACAGGACCTCAGTAAAAGCACTTGCTACTAGAAATACAAATAACCAGTTTAGCACTTCACTTGCCATATTGTATAATTTTTAATCACTGGACATTTCGAACCATTGCTGCATTGTAGAGTGTGAATGACTGCAGTGTCAACATATAGAAATAAAAATATAATCGTCGATATGAATAAAGTTTTTTAAGATGTATATTATTCAAGTATCCACATAATTATGGGCACAAATGAACGATCACAAACCACTGACCGCATTGTACCTGTCACTTGTAATAGTTGAAATTGAGGACATGAGCAATGAGTACACAAATTGTATCTATTTATCTCTAAAATACTTTACATAACATCGAATACTTAATTGGAAAACGCATTTTTTAGATAAATCATCTTTTATCGATTATTATAATCAACACATTTCATAAAACTGCTAAGAAAATCAATACTTTACCTCATTGCTTTACCTACATTAATTAAAAACTAAAAAAAAATATTCCTCCTAATCTTCAAAAAAATCCTCTTACGAAACAAATTACTATAGAATCCGGCATCTTGCTGGGAGAGTAACCGTGACTCGCTAAAGATAGACAACAAACCAAAAGATGGACCACGGTCCATTGTAACTGGTAACATTGGACCATGGTCCGTGGTTCCATGGTTTAGCTCGGAGGTGGATTTGCCACTTTTAAACAACATTCGATTTTAAACAAGAAAAAATACAGCTTTATTCTCTTCCTTGTCATCGCCAATTGTTATGTTATGACTCAAAAACTAATAACCCTTAAAAGCTTGTTTAATTAGTGGCACAAGCGCAGTCGCGTGCGCGTGCCGCCCGCATCCACGGCGCGTGGCGTTCTGCGGGTAGATACAAAACACCCTGATAGGCCATTACCATCACCCCTATAGTGCTTGATTTCACATGATGTGATTGAGCACAGCGGGGTTGATGTCATCAAGCTGATAATGACGGCTGGATAGCGCCTTTGGTAGTCATCCTGCCTTAGGAAGTCGTTGGTTATACCTTCGTCCCTGCCCAGGACGAACACTCATAAAATGAATACTTTTTTGTGTTTGTTACGTCTTAAAACAAGTTCATTTCTTTTTACAGATCGTTCACGATAAGAAGTCCTCTAGCCGCTATATTGGTACTATTGTTTTTCAATACTTTCACTCTGTTTTTTGACAGATTTACAAAGCGTAGGCAATGCTGCCAATATAGTGGCTAAAGGACAACTTATGGTGAACAGACTGTAAACTTGCAATGATTTCGTAACCCTTTGGATGACATTTGGAAAAGAGCAGATCTGTGCTTTTTCATTTCAAGCAACAATTTTTCAAATTCAGGAAAGTTCCAATTAAATTAAAATTATAATCAAAACTTCAATGAACTCTTCATTTTAAATCAGTACATTTATAAATTTAATAAAAAAATATTTTTATTGAAACTCGTTAAACTCTTGCGCACACGAGTCAATCGCCTCAAACGCAACGCAAATTGAAACAACATTGTGGTCGTTTAAAAATCTGGCTTAAGCGGTCCAATTTTATTAGTACATTGATCTGCGGCAGTATATACTCTCTATACTCTACATCGTGCTGATATCATAGATGGGTAGAGACCGTTAGCATTTGCATCACAATGCCCTGACATTTGTTAACAGATGAAATGTCATCTTCAAAGGCTGTTCCTAATGCGTCTCTATCAAATCCTTTCAACGGATTGTAGAGTCGTCTTACGAATTTATATGACGTGTGAGAAATGAGTTGCGCCCGCGACCCGCGTCTCTGCCTCAATAGAGCCGGCTGAATAGGCGTTATAGGCGTCCGCTGTTTGCTTGTCACACCTAGTGTAGAGTCGCTAAAAGAAACGCAAACATAGGACATATTGAAAGACAATTTAGTAAAAATTAAACTGTCAAGTCCCGATTTTACGCTGTTAAGGAGATCGTAAAAAGTACAAGAACGATGTTTTTAATAAGCACGACCATGTTATATTTGTGTATTATTTTATTTTCGTTTTTATCAGTCAATTAGAAACATTAACTGCAACGTATTGTGTTGTTTTTTTTCAACAAACCTAAAATGTGGTTGGTATTTGTTTTCAGATCACAAATGAACCTCTTTGGTCATTTACAATAATATTGTGTCCGACATGTTAAAGCCACAGCACAAAATCGCGATATAAATGGTATTATCAAAAATCTTTTTAAAAAATTATATTTTGATTGGTCTTTTATTTTTTTAAACTTTTGTTTTTAAATTATAAAAGACATCCTGCAAGGATTGAGGGGCATGGTTGCCCTCGTGATATACGTCTAAATCATAATGTCCACGATTTGTTTGGGTTGCAAATAATATTGCAGACGTTTAATACGGTGTGGTATAAATTATGTTTTATTACGATAGGTATGAATTTGTGCTAGAGGCGTTATGAGACAACGGTACTTTGTGTGAAGAATATATTGTTTTAAATAGAAAAAGAAGTAAATAAAAAATAAAGCCTTTTTGTATACTTATCCTTATAGATGAAAATATGATATTATATTCAATGGTCTACTTAGAGAAAAGTTTATGATGCATGATTTAGTCCTCACGATTTAGATACCCTATGCTCGATTGTCACATTATGGTGTAAAAATTTATAAAATTGCGTAAAGCTCAGGTCTTGTAGAGTAGGTACATATCTATTTTCTTAGCTAAACAAAAGATAAACATTACCCTTTTCGTTTTTTTTTGTAAATAGTGTGAATCAGGTCACAGATTAATAAATAGATCAGGTGATAATGAGCTAGGCTTTCCTTCAAGGAGAAATTACTACTTACTACTACTAAGATGGCGCAACAATAAGGATTTCCACTCCGGTCAAGAAGAAAAAATAATTTAAATGAAAGGAGAAATTAATATAAGAGAAATTGCGGCTGTTAGTTTGAAACTTTGGCTATACTATAGTAAGATATAGTCCAGTGACGTAGGCCGATCAATTGATCGTCGCCGGCCGATCTGCCGCGGTCGGCGAACCTCCTCAGACCTCCTTCTGCTAGGGTTGCTGTATTCACAACTTTAAAATGAACAATTTGTAAGAAAAAAACTTTTGATGTTGGTAATCTATCAAGAAGAACCGGCAGGATACTTGACAGTTGTTCTTTTCAATCGTCCATATTTTTACAATAATTTTAATAATTGTAATTGAATAGTATTTATAGTATTTAAATCTCAAAATAATATCAAATTGTAATAAGATCCCACTTTACCTTAAAAAGGTTGAGTGAGAACATTGAGTGACCCAGCAGAGTTCTGGCTATATTGGCGGGAAGAAACGCCTGGAAAGCCTTCGCTACCTTTTGTGAAGAGGTGGTTACAGAAAATGAAGCAGCGGAGCGCGCCCGGGGAGAACCGCGTAGAAGGCTTCGTGCCGCTTACCGTGGTTCTTCCCTCTATAGACGATGAGGGAGCGTCTCAGGGGTTTTAGTGGGTATGCCTCTGGATATCTTCTTTTGCGAAGCATCCCAGAATTCCCAGACGCAGAGCACCACATAATCCGCCTTTCCCCTGACGGTGGATATGCAAAAAGGGTGTCGGCCAATTGCACATCGGGTCGGCGGCATTTCGGTAAAAAAGGTACATCGAGTGAACGATGCCTCGAATAGAACAATCTGTGGTTAGTGCCTATATTATTTGAGGTGCTCTCTCCGTAATAACTCCCCTAGTAATCAGGTGATTTAACAATACGTAATTTTATTCATAGTCAAAATGTCGTACCTACTTATTGTATTATAGCTCGGACCCCTATTCATAAAATGCAGTTCTTTCTTCAATATTTTTAAAAATTAAGGGTTCTGTTTTTTTTCAATGCCAGCCCTAGGATGCACTAGCCGCACCGCGGTTCGCTTGCTCCGCGACCGATTTGTTCTACGGGCCCGAGCCAGCTGAATCGACCACCGATTAACCGCTGAAACGTAACACCGGACAAATTCCAATAGTTACGCATTCTTTTATTTAGCAAGCAAACCTTGATAGTTGGTACCGATCAGTTCCGATTTAGAGCATCGCCATTATTAGGACGTTTTGTTAGCATCGCTACAGTAAGAAATTGCCAAGCTTTATACTTTGTGGCCCGTGCATTTAAAGGAAAACTTGATGGAATATCCACTATTGATATAAGTTGGTACATTTTATTAGGTACCTTCTATTTGTAGAAGGGTTTTCTTGTTTTTGTCCATATTGATTTGTTTTACAGTTTTATAGATGATAGAAGGAACGTATACTTTAGATAAGTACCTATACCAAATTATGAAAAGGGAAATATAAAATGTTTGACCAAACTGATATAGAATTATATCAACGTAGGAGTCACCTCACTTTGTGACACAACGGGAATCGCACGGCCTTTTTTTTTAATAAAAAAATATAATCTTTTATTCCATTTCCAAATTCAACTAGATGGTGACACTTTCCCGCGCTGTCGTGACCGCTGGCGGGAAACGTCAAATTATGGATGCGTTCAAAACGACGCGGCCGACCAGAACATGACGAATTATGAGCGCTCTCGAAACCTGGTCCCGTAATTATTGTGGACAAGGCACTTTTTGCCTCTGACAAATAGTAAGAGCGGGGAATGGCTCCGGAGCTTTGTGCCTCTGCTAATGACACTCTAGAGAAGCGAGCTCTAATATTAACTATTTCTTTTGTGCGAGGAGCAGCGTGGTCGCTCGCTCGAGATGGGTCGACGACCTCCCCTTTATTTGTTACATTACTTGAGCGTTAATACGAATCGAATGGAGGTTGTGATGGGCTCGAATTTCCTTTGCCCGTCCGACAGCTTTCTGCTGTCACGCAAGCCTCTTTGATGGATATAAAATTATTTATGGGCTGTTAACACATGTTGATACTATGAATTTTACACGTTTACACAATTTTTAAGGGTTCGTTGTCCTTCGAAATTCGATGGGAATGTTGAAACCTCGGGGATAATTTAAAATAATAGTTACCTGCAATAATTTTCAGGGTATTTTTTTTAATAATTAACCAACTGACATTGTATATTGTGCATAAGTACCTAGGTAGGTATTACGTAAGTGCAGAAGCGCAAGTGCATTTCATATTTCCTCACTCTATAGCCTTCCTGGTAAAGTTACATTTACAAAAAACTTTACATCAACAAATATTATACCTACCTTTTAAGGTATAAACAAAGAATATCTCGTCATGTCAGTGTTTATTTTGTAGAAATATTCAATATTTAGTTTCATCACCTCTCCATGCAAATTAGTATGCAATCGACGTCTCAATTACACGTTTTCAACACGTAATAAACAATTAAAATTAACATAAACCAAGTTTCCGAACCAGCCTTTGTGTGGGAACAAAAAACTTCGTTTATTAAAGATTTATTCTCGACCCTGCTCGTCGCAGCTACCAACAGCTGTAAGAACCGAGGAGAGATGTTATCTGATAACGAATTTGTATTAATTAAACGAATTAGTCTGTCGGCATGGGACTCAAAGGCTTATAAAAACGATTGCTAGACTGTTTTACACTTTGAAATTGCAGAGAACGCAAGAAACACAAGAAGAGTGACCAGCCGCAGCCTAGACACAGACATCAATTAATTATTTATGGTATGTTCACATGGGTATAATATACTGTCGCGATAGGTAAGTACCTAAGTAGTAAGTGGTTATCATCATCAAGACGTCTACTGCTGGAGATTGTATCTACTAAAAGATAGTTCAAATGAATAATTATAAAAGACATTGGATAAAAAAAGGTCATTTATGGTTTAATCAACAAAGCATAGAAAGCAATTTAGATTTTTAAAGTTTGATTTAATGCTCTAAGAGCACTACAGACCCGAAACAATACTATTGCTGCACTTGAGATAAACACATAATGTAGAAATAAAATATTTCGTAAATAACTCTTCAGTCTTTTTCTAACAGGATAAAAGTAATCCTGACGACGTAACGTAGGTAGGAGAGGAGTATACTCGTATTGCGTGAAAGTGAATGTGGGTTATTCGTTCACATTCACTCGCAACTAACACGAAAAGCTACAATGAAAAGAGACTCGATACAGTGAATGACTTTGACGTCGTAGCGTGAACGAGTTCAATCCCATTGGTAATTTATGGAAACAAAAGTTGTGTCGTAGTGTACTTACAAATGTTATTAATTGCCTCAAAGACGCAGTGGCTAATGCCTAATAGAAAGCGGTTTGAAGTGCGACAAGGATCCCGTTTCATATTCTGAGACTTGATAATTGAAATTGTGTTTTTCTGTTCAAAAAACTACCTAAAAACACTGAAAAGCAAAAAATAATTTTAATAAGACATTCATCAAATGCGCTTATTGTCTAAGCCTATTAATAACATTAAATTGTATTTACGTGCTAGGTAGGTACCTACTAATCTGTTTGAAGTCGGTGCCAAGCCAAATAGTAGGTACCCAGACTACGTACCTACGTCCGCGGATTATTTGTAACCCTGTATAATACATAAATTATTAGGTATGTATCTATCATTTTTCATTACCTTTGGCTTGGCACCGACTTCAAACAGATTAGTAGGTACCTACCTAGCACGTAAATACAATTTAATGTTATTAATAGGCTTAGACAATAAGCGCATTTGATGAATGTCTTATTAAAATTATTTTTTGCTTTTCAGTGTTTTTAGGTAGTTTTTTTTTTGTTTCTTTTTTTGAAGTCGGTTTAATTTTTTTTTTAAAAAGTTTGTTTATTTTTCTATTTTTAGTGTGAATAATACGTAGGAGTGAGTAAAACTCTCTCATAATATTGATAACGAAAATACGAGTAAAATAGTAGAATTGTATTATTTGACAATATTAGGTATTCATTAAGTGTTCAGCACCATTCAGTAGACCAACTAAAGATGCAGCCCGCAAGAGGGACATAAGAATTAAGAAGTCGTACCCTTTAGCTTCCATCATCATAGTTGTACCTTCCATCATCAGCTTAGCTGCAAAAGTACATGAAATACAACTAACTGTCCACATATTCCTACAACACTGAAATAATTATCCCCTAACTCCTAACCGTTAAGGAGTTGTACCTTCCATCATCAGCTTAGCTGCAAAAGTACATGAAATACAAATAACGGTCCACATATTCTTACAATACTGAAAGAATTATCCCCTAACTCCTAACCGTTAAGGAGTTGTACCTTCCATCATCAGCTCATCAACATAAAGTGATATCTATAGGACGCAAAAACTTAAATGGCTTCAGAAAAAACAAGTAACGCGTAGTGTGCGCCTATAAAATTTGAGGTTTGCCCTTGATTTTCCCGGGATCCCATCATCAGATCCTGACATGGTGACAATGGGACCACCTCGGAACTATGCTCTTTCAAATAAAAAAAGAATTATTTAAATCGGTCCACAATTGACGGAGAAATCGACGGACATACATAAAAAAAAAAAAAAAAAAAAAAATACATACAGTCGAACATAGAACCTCCTCCTTTTTTGAAGTCGGTTAAAAATACATAGTTAAGACGATATCGCAATGGAAGCCACGTAAATCCGATGATGCAGTTCCTAATTAAAGCTTTCTCACCAGACTTGTCAGATTTTTGTCCTACATAGAGTTAGGGATAAGGGATTATTTGCACTCAGAATTACCTAATAATATTAAAAGATTGGTCGTATTAGCCTAAACTCGATTACGGACTTTTTGATAATAGTAAAATACAAAGAAGCCACTACTATAACAGTTTAAGTAATGTTAAATACGAAAATAGATCATTCATTCATCTAGATTTCTAGACAGTAGATAGCTACATCTTTCTATAGCTAGACCAACGTAAAAATATACCAGCCTCCGCAATGATTCCGTCTCAATGCCTCCAAGTGGTTTGTGTGACATCAACCGTAAAATGAGATACTACCGTTGCGGTTTTTTTGTTATTTGTTAATTTCGAAGCGATGAAAAATTGTCTCCCCCGTTCTGAGGCGCGCTTTGTTTAACGTAAAAAAACAAACTTCTTTTTCGACACTCGACTTAATTTTATAATCGCGATGGAGTTTCCACGAAGCGTATGAAATTCGAGATGCAGCTTTGGTGGTCGGGGTGAATGGAGCTGATTATTAAATATTAAAATCTAGTCTTTATTCGGCCCGCATCGATACACCGAGGGACTTCTATATAAATAAATATCAGGCGACAGGACTGAAGCATAAATAAAGCCAAAGAAACTTAGGACTCTTTATTTTGACATCAGATTTTTATCAAGCGAAACGATGAAGCCAGTTTGTACCGATAATTTTAATTATGAAAGCCTTTTTTTGCATTGCAGTGGGATATTAAATAGGCTGACACTACTTTTTACTTTAAAGGCAGGCCCCTAAACAGTGACTGAACTGACGAGGGTGGTTGATTCTAAAAGGTAAAATCTAGTCAACCAATAAAGTCTTGTTTAGTAATCGACCTATCTATGCTCGCTCTGCATTGGGACAGTATTAGGCTGATACAGTAATCGAACCCACAACTTCTGGGTAAACAACCATGCCATAGCAGTAGTCAAAAACTTTTGACCTGCGGGCGCCCGTGCTAAGTCTGAGCTGAGGCTCACCTAGGCGCCACCCTGACTTGAGGCCTCTCAAGTCGGGTTACCCGGGGAATAGCTAATAGGCTGGCACCGGCTCGTCTCAATCAGGTGTGTAGGGGAAACCGAGGGAGTTTAGTGGGTAGTGGACGCTTTAGTCCCGAGTCCCACACACGGCCGCAGGTCTAGCTAGCCTGCGATTATGGTGCATAAACGCATTCCCCTCCGAAAAAAAAGTAGTCTAACACTTTGGCAGGAGCAAAAACTTTTTAAAATCTTTTCATCATAAAATACATAATTTATAACTACATTTGTATGCTATTCCTATTTAGTAAGGGCTTAAATTATCACAAACAAATGATGATACATATTTAGCGTAAGGGTCGCTACACACAGTTAAAGCCGGTAGCCGCCACAGACGCTACAAGCTTTTGTTTCAGGTGGTAGCGTTTGTAGCTGTGACGTGGCCACCTCATGGTTGATAAATCGGCTACTACACCAAATATTTGAAGCAGAAGCGAAGTCTATTTTGTTTCGGCAAGGACACTGGACTTTAATCTTCTTCCCAACGATATACTACACACTGGCACGTTGTGATATACTTCCATCCTTCAAATGTTTTGGAATACTAGTTATTCCACTACAAAATTCTAGTCGTATGACGTAACGACGCAAGAATCCGACTTCCTTACTCCATAGAATCTCTAACACCTCTAACTCCCCACTCAAAATAACCGGCAGAAACCTTAACACTTGCTACATTACATAGAATGTCAGTTAAAGTTCAACCGTATCGATGGATATCTCGGAGCCCCCGACAAGTCGAGTGATAATAGGTTGTAAACTATAGATTGAGGGTCCAAAGTGGATCGGCGCCGCGGGTCGAACTCATAAATCTGGTTTGTTGCTAGCGGAGTATTTTTAGACATCATTCTTTTAACAGCGCAGCCACGACAACAACTTGTATAAAATATTACACAACGAATCAGACAATAGGAAGATGATTGAGCATTTAAATCTGGTTAAGTAGGTTCCGAAGTGTTATACGCAATTGAACGTTATTACTCTTTAGTGCGTCCATAACTATTTGAAGCTCTTGTCTTATTCTAATCACTTTGGAGGGGTTTTTCTTGTTAAGAATTAATAAAAATATTTTTCGTCGGCCTTTATTCACAGCTCTACATGGCAGTTTCATTCGTAGCTCTATATGTTCGTTCGAAACTCTACCTACGTAGATCATACTTAAAAGATGGAATGAAGAAGGTGACGTAAAATATTGTTAAAATTCTGTTCATTATTCTAATGATGTAGGAATATTACCATTGCTTTGGTCAAAACAATAACGGCAATATTCTTACCTACTTACACTCAGAGGGAATTACTACCAAACGAAATATTAGTCAAAATAAAAGAGAAAACGTGCGAATGATTCAAAACGAAAACAAGCATTTTTAAAGATATCGATACCAGAAATATGAATTAACGTAAGGGACATTTTGGCGAAAATGAGTTATATATATCATTGGATTCAGAATTTTCTGCTCTATCGATTGGTGTTATTGAAAAAGTTCTATCGTTAAAAAAATGTCCCTTACAGTAAGATTTTTTGGCCTGCGTAAAACGTTTTATGCCAAAAAAAAATGATGTAACAGACGTTTACATTTTTTTTTCTCTCTTACCTTAAATCTATATCAGTCGACTCAAATAACATGTCCCTTACTTTAATTCGTTATAAGAGTTTTTTAGGAATTTAATTTAACCCCAGTTAAAGATACCCTTAATGACACCGACGAACGGTGAAGATGGTGATGACACCTGATGATGATAACTAGATAAAATACTAAATAGAAAAAGTTACACATTCTAACCATTCAATTTCACCATTAAAAAAGTTTAATTTACCAATAGTTATATTATCATCATAATCTGTCTGCCCATTTCTAATTATTTAATCTTGTAATCTATGTATATAAAAGAAAGTGGTATTAGTTACACTAATTTTATAAGTATAACTCAAGAACGGATGAACCGATTTGGCTGAAAATTGGTGAAGAGGTAGCTTCAAACCAGGATACGGACATAGGATACTTTGATGGGGGAAAGGGGGCATAATTGAAAAAATAAATACGCGCGGGTGAAACCGCGAGGGCGACCCTAGTAATATATTTCTAATATTAATATTAATATCATTTATATTTTTTTATTCATTCATCTTTCAGACAAATAATGTTTTTTCATCTGTCTTTCGTCTTCAGTACATTCAGTTACTTAATAAATAAGTCTGTTTGATTAATTCTGAGTTTTTTTTTAAATTTAATTTCTGATTTTAAAGCCAATGAAAAGTAATTATTAAAACTACAGAGTTCGTTATAGGACTCTTAATTAAAAGAGATCATAAAGTCAAATACATAATTATTATTATTAATTCATAAGTAAAAGGTGTCTAAGACTGTTAATAATTTTTTTTTTTTAAACATTGTTACTTTTAGAACATTTAATTTTATTTAAACTCAACAAAAAGTTTAATGGACTGATTAGTGTGTTGAATTTATGATAATTACGCAGACATAAAAAAAAATATTAATAATAAATCGTTTTATTTTTGTCTCCCTAAATTTCATTTAAATCTGCGATAGCTAGGCTGAAACTAACATTTTCATCATGCAAATAACCTAATTACATGGTATTAAAATACTATAAATTTAGTAGATAGACTATAGTTACATCAAATTGCAACACTGTAAAAGTCCTTTACAATAGAATTTCGTATAATTTTCTATTTCTTTTGCTGCTTACGTTAAGCTTGACGGTTTACAAAGAAAATATTAGCAACGTAAGGTACAATAAAACGTATTTTTTTAATGTAAGGGACATGCTATTTCTTAAACTATTGGGTATTTCTAAATTTTTCGTTCATAGCATGAAAGAAGAGAAAATTCTAAGAAACTTTGCTCTAGACACAATTAAAATTGGAGCAGACAGTAAAAAGTTATAGAGAGATTTAAAAAAAATTAATCGTTTTTTGGCTCTCCTGAAAAACAGTGTTTTGTCCCTTACGTTAATTCATATTTCTGGTATCGATATTCACAAATTATTTTCATTGCTAATTGCAAAAATTCTTTACTATCATAACTAATTTACTCCAGATAACCATGCCTTACGGAGCGGAGGGTGATGTGTGGTCACGCCATTTTTTTGGCGGAGGAAACAACGGGACGAAAACGTATTTAGGTACGCGCCGTAGACGCAGGCTGGCGACGCACGCCTGCGACCGTGTTTGGGGCTCGGAACTAAAGACGTTTGTCCCACTACCCGCTAAACTCCCCCGGTTACGCCTTTCTACTCGATTGGGACGAGCCAGCCTTTAGGTTATTGACCAGCCCAGGACACGCCCTAGAAAGTTCGAAGCTTACAACTTAACCCCGGAGTGCTCCTCTTTGTCTGATGTATCGTAAGAGATGAATGAAAAGCCCCCAAAGCTTTTTTGTTAGAAGTCTTTATGTCATTTATATGAAATTTCGACGACAACAACTCGTTATGTGTGGATGAATCTTGAAGTCTTTTTAATTTCCGGCTTTAAATGCCACCGGTTGTAAAAAGTGTTTGTGAAATCCGGAAAAACCCATAAAATTGTCGCCGGTAAGTAGGTATCATTTGTCACTATCTCGTATAACCTGTGTTGCCAGGTATTATAGTCAATTAACTCGCTTAATTTTACGATGCCTTCCAGAAAAGGAAGAAGATGCTCGAGGCAACAGGTTGATTCAATAATGAGTGAAAGATCTCAAAAACAATTTAAATTTTATTGGTTATGGTGTTTAATGCGTTTGAACATTAGGGTGCCTATTAAAGAAAATTAAATGTTAAAGGTAACGTAACGCCTGTGAGGTTTTTTTGTGTGTATTTTCATAACTGAATTAGTTTAGTAGATGTATCTGATGTACGAGTACGATGTGATGTTATCCGATATTCATTTATTGATTAAAAACTACAAAAAGGTAGGTAACACAAAACTTTGTCACCACTTAAAAAAGACTCATCAAAGCAGGGGTTTTTGTATACGATATGGCACTACACATTATGTGACTGACCTTTTATTTATTTTTATTTATTTAAGCTTCATTGCACAAATCAAGTACAAAAGGCGGACTTAATACCACATGGCATTCTCTCCCAGTCAACCTTTAGGCCAAGCAGAAAGAAACCTTTATTATGCATAATCATATAAAAACACTATGAACATTAGGTAAGAAGTACAGAAATAAATCATTTAAAAAGATGAAGGTACTTTGTTGCAGCTTTTAGTAAATTAAATGTGATCTCAGAGTCATCAGAGGGGCCTTACATTATGGTAACACCAGCTGTCTGCAGCTCTGTCACACATTAAGATCAGAATAACAATATTGTGCAGTGATAAAAACGGTAAGGTACCTTAACGGTACGTACCTTTGCATTGATAGATTTGTTCAATATGTGATATCCCCTGCCAAGATCTCAAATAGTTTTTGGTCGGCGTACTAGTTTTGTGAATGATATGAAACTTAAATAATTCTCCGATTAATTTAGATCGTTATGATCATTGATTATCTCTATAAAATTAAGCGGACGGAACTGTATTGGTAATAATTACATCGCTATTACGTGTCGTAAATATTGTGGCATTTTATGGTGGAACCTAAAATAATAATCATAGATATTTATTATGATACACTTTGAACAAAATATCTTCGTCTACAAGCATTGAGGAAGCTATCCATTTTTAATCATATTTTTGTATAAGAATTTAATAATATTTTTTACCTTATGTTCACTGGTGGTTTCTTATCCGATATTATTAACAACGTGTGCCGGTTCGGTGTTGGACTTGGTAATGGTCAAGAAGTCGACAATTACACCAAGGGGTCGCAGATTCAATCCACTTATTGTACAAACATTTTTGTGTATGAACAATAACACGTTTGTTGGTATCGGTTAGGATGTTAAAATGATTATGTAGTAACACATTCGGTTTACGTTACGGCTAACAAACAAATAAACTACTAGAGCTCTTTTTTGTTCTAGATAATTATTTGCTCCTGTCCCATGGCAGCCTTTTATCTTGACGACAACGCAGTTAATAACCAGGCCATTGTCTAGACCAGTAGTTGAAAGCGCTCTAATTTGAAACCAGATGATTTACGCCCAGCATCAAACCATTCATCAAAATGGTTGCCGTGACAAGCTATTGCAAATATTCATAACTACTTAATTAAACCTTGTAGTTTTAGAAGTGATCTGTGGCACGCTCAGTCAATTAAACGTACTAAATATTGATTAGGCAAATTTATAGGGTCACAACGGGATTGTTGATTGGCAATAAAATGGAAATGTGTTAATGAAATCATGCGTTCAGATAGTGTATAGTATAACCGGTAAGGTATTGGTTGTATGGCGCCAATGATAGACTCGGCCTATTAAGTACAAACATAGTGCGGGAGGTCACGTCGTCACGACGAGTTTTGTAATGATCTGGTAAATGATTTGAAAAGCAGAAGACATATTGTAAAGAAGGCTAAGCCAAAATACCAGCGATGTAAGCTGATAGAACACAAAATTCACGTGAAAAAGTATTTTTAGAAAAAAAAACTATTAGCAGAATAACTGATTTTATTTCAAATATTTTCAATGTACAGTAATTTTAATTTGAGATTTTTTTTTTTTTAATATACGCCTCTCTCGAGGGTAATTTGCCTGTGCTTCCTGATGAATTGGTTTATTGAATGTTAAAAATTTTCGATTTCTTCAATTCAATGGCACAAGGTGCAGGGGGCAAGGTCGTTTTGTAATGATCGCGTGCATAATAAAATTGTCGTCGTCTCTTATACTAAATATTATGACACTTGTCTATTTGAGGCGTAATCAATAGATTTATTAGCGGCAATAGGGAAATTTCAGTAGCCGATTAGTGATTGCAACATACAGTCTGGTATTACGTATCCGGATTTACGTCCGGGATGGGGGCAACGGTTGGACGCACAAGCACTACTGTCATGCTTTGTCACTGCTCTATCATGTACCGTGCCATGCACACTCACTCATTAGCACGGTTAATTACGAAGGGAAGCCAATGTTATGAATTTAATTAATTTGGGATTAAGAGCGAAGGTTACGCATTGAAACATGATTTATCTACTAGTGGTAGTCCAAGCAACATCTTATTATTTTATTAGATTTTGACAAACGTTGCAATATCGTACATATTCTCCGGTATTTAAAAAAGGCCATCGCGAACATTAATATTGGCAAATATTTTTGTATCTTGATGAAAATCAGTTCCGATGACATCAAGCCTCTATAATAGTCGCGGGTACTCTCACCTCGGCGTATAGTAAACAACTTTTTGCGACCACTCCGCAAGGCAACAGTGGTACATTAAAGTTTTTGCGACCTCCAGTTTTGACGAAATCGGCACGTTGAACCTTCGTCAACAATGGAATGAAATTTGTTTGCTGCCTTAGAATTGTACGATCGGTAATAGATGTAACTTGTGTCTTTTATTGAACCTCCCTGGAAAAGCGATTTAGTTACGTGTGTTCGACCCCGAAGGTCTCGCGAATTTGATTTTCGCCTTGGGTCTAGTTGGTAGAAGTACTATTTAACATTTCAACCTAGCAAATATGGTTACTATAGTTAAAATCAGCCAACACAATTAAAGCTCCTACAGCTTAGCTTAGCTTTATAGATACAGTCATCCACGAGTTACGCAGAATATACATAATTCTGCACAAGTGACTACATAATTCTGCACAAGTGACTGCGCAAGCACATAATATGTGCACTTCCTATTCTATT
This sequence comes from Mecyna flavalis, assembly GCA_949319885.1. Classification (NCBI taxonomy): domain Eukaryota; kingdom Metazoa; phylum Arthropoda; class Insecta; order Lepidoptera; family Crambidae; genus Mecyna; species Mecyna flavalis. Next base: position 15,108,007 of record OX439427.1, read on the forward strand.
TGAAGAAGATAAATCAGGCATACTACGAAGTCCTAGCGGGTTTACGTGTTTCGGTTTCCGAGGGACGGAAGCACAGATTAATAAATAGCTGGGGGTGCTTTAAGCAATTAAGCATAGCGGCTTCCAGACAATGGACTATGAATGAGAGAATAAGAGATGATTGTACATAATAATATTTCACTAACCTTTGTGATGAGTAAATAAACAATTCTATTAATATTATAGTGAGTATGTATCGAACAGAAAAGAGGCAGTCATACATATTTGTACTTAAATATTATTGTCATGTCATCAGATAAAAGCAAAAATACTCTTGTTTCCTAATATTGAATCCGTCCTTGAAGTTTCCGTTTTATCTCAGTTAATAATTAATTAGCTAAACCTCCAGCGTACCTACATAGTTCATAGGGCGTGGGATCCGTGATTCCGTGATAAACACACAGTACCGCCCTCTTGTCGCTTACGTCAGCGTCATACAAGCAACCGAGTAAGGTCGAGTGGAAATAGTAGGAAAACAAATAATACCTATGATTTATTTATTTCAAATAGTATAGTATAGAGTATGATGCTTTATTACCAACTAGCTGACTCGGTAAACTTCGTATATCTTACCTCATAATAAAAACCATATTAATTTGAACCCTAATTATGTATTAAGAATTTCCCTCACAATTTATCCATATTTTCTCATCGTTTAAACCTTCCCTGGACATCCACGAATATTTCAAGACTAAAATTTGTCAAATCGGTATAGTCGTTCTCGAGTTTTAGCGAGACTAACGAACAGCAATTCATTTTTTTATGGCGTGTTGTCGTTGCTTTTGGTATGGGGTGGAATTCCAGAAAAAAAATCATTTTATTTGTTTATAGTACATATTACACTAATGTGTTATCGTGTTTTCGAACTATTTTTCATTTATACAGAAACTTGTGTGCATCAGTCGTTAACCGTACAGCTATTAAGTAGGTAAGTACGAGTGATTTACCGCTTCTACCGTAACACGCCTTCCGGCTTTTGTGTCAGAGGCTCTTGCCCAGGGCAGCTAGTTCCAACTATCAATTTTATATTCAAGCGGATAAATAATTATAATGCTGTCTTAAACGAGTTGTGTCTTTCCATCACCAACTAGGGAGGATATATTATAGTGCATCAGTAGTAAGGGCAAGCACAGGTGCAGTCTCTATTCTCTAACATTCTTTCTCCTCATAGCTCGATGGGACAGCAGTTTGATACAAACGAAGAGAGTTCAGTGGCAGGATAAGCAACGGATTAAAGTACTTCCAGGGGTCCGGACTGTTATTATTTTTTCAATCAAACATTTTCACCTATCTTATCAGATTTTTAGTTAACGATTGACTGACTGATCCATAAAATAACGTCCACGAATTGCACCAAATTTTTTTTTATGATACCTAATTATAGCGGGCAGATGAGCATGCGGCAAAACGTGGTGGAAAGTTACCACCGCTGCCCATAGACAACTGCAAATCAAGTGGAATCACAAATGCGCTGCCAGCCTTTAAGGAATGAATGCACTCTTTTTTAACAGCTGCAAATGCACTCTTCTTTGAACAGCTGCAAGTTCGGTTCGGTTTATATAATGAGATGATTTCTTACCAAAGGGTTTTATAGAAATGAGTACAGATTTCCTTTTGCTCGCAAGTCGCAACGAATCGCGTGATTAGATTCGACGAACCCGATTATGGGCACATTGGACTTTTAATGAAAAAAGGCGACTAAGACTAGGTGATTCCTACGTTGTTTCTTGTTATGATCCTCTAAGGTATAATAAAAGAGGTGAAATAACATTTTCTCGTTTTGTAATATACATAGTTAATTTCTGAAGGTAGAAACCCATGTGATACGTAAACATAGACCTAGTACGTAACTTCCAAGTTGTGTCGTAGTATGAACTATCAACCAACGTTAATGACTTCTCCACCGTTTAGCAGATCGTACAAAGCCTTTTACAGTCTGTTTAACAAAATACTCTATTCCGCGTTTGCATACAGTGTGTAATTACCTGCTTATTGTTACACACAATGCTACGGCTATTTACTATTTCAATTTCACAATATATTGTACCTACTAGGAACAATGATCTAACGTTCCTGTTATAATAGATTGCTCTACTGTTTCAGTCATAATCAGAGATTTCTACATGACGTCAAATAATTCAAGTTGAAATGAATATGGAACCACTTCACATACATTGTTCTGATCCCAAAGTAAGTAGCATAAGCACTTGTGTTATGGGTATCAGACAGAATCAACAAAGGTACCGCAAATGTATACTTAAATACAGAGAAATCCCTAGACACAGAAAAAACAAACACCAATAACCATCACATGAATGACTATCCTGGGAGGGGGAATAGAATCCACGACCCCTAGCATATAGAACAGGGCCACCACCAAAGCGCCATCAAGCCAGTAACTCATACATGAGCAATACATTATTTTCTTCTATCACTACACAAAGACTTGCATCAAGAGAACGGAAGTGGTTTCAAACCAAAGCGTTTAGCAGATTACCTACGGCCCGTTCTGTAGGTCGTTTAAGGTCTAAAAGCAATTACTCAAAATTAAAAAGGTTGTTATGAGCACACCGGTACAAAAGAACAAAAGATGTTCTATATCGGATCACAGAGAACAGTTCGTCTAACTGTTGGAGGGGGTATTGCGGTGTTCGCGCCGCTTCTAGGGTTGATGCAAGTCGTTTAAAAGCTGGTGGTGACCTTTCTGTACGCAAGTTTGTAACTAAATCAAAAATATTGAATTACCCATTCTTCAGTCTTCTTTTGCGAGAATGCACGGATGTTACGTGACAAAGTTCGAGTGAAGTCCAGAGACTTGGGCATTCCTTTCGCATTTTCGATCACACAAGTTAGTACGAAAGGTATCTTAACAGTCACTTCCATTCTCATAAAGATACTTTGGCGTCATCTTTATACTCTAGCTAGTAGAGCATACTAAATAAGATCAGGCAAAAGAGACGCCTAGCTGTTTCGAAGTTGTATGAGCAAATCTACGGCTTGATTCTCAGAGAAAATTGAATGGATAATTCCACCATGTTTATTTATTCAGCTTTCATGATCACCATAAGCGATGGTAGAACATCAAAAAACTTCACTGAACCTATTCTTTTGTCAAGCTTCCTATTTGAAAATTACAAAATGTAGGTATCCTTAATTTCTCAAACAAAACATTGTCAGCCCTAAATTCAGAGAAAGTCGGGGCAAAGCACGCGCCCTTGTTAGATGGAGTAGATACCGCGGGAGAACTTTGACCCGCGCTCTATAAGCCGTGCATAGACAATCGAACGTCTATACACCAATAAGGGAAACTGAGGCCGGTTCCCTTTGGTTTTTGCTGCAGGCCCTCGATAAGTGCGAGGTACTTTGAATAGCTGCGAAGTTTTGCGTAGAGCCGCAGTAGTAGATATACAGTCAGTAATGCATTTTGCAATCTACAAGTACGATGCAACCGACGTATACGTGCCGGCAAACTTCTTAACCATCGGCAAACGGAGTGGGGAAAAGTTCGCGCATAGGTATCCCATAGCGCGCAGGGGTTAAAAAATTCCAAGAAAAACATCACGTAAGTCAAAGTCATAAATTCGTTATTTTTATATGCTACAAAAAGTTCTTAATAAATCTTTTAGTGATAATGTGATTCTGCCGCCTATCCTATAGGTATCTATCCCCATATTTTGTTCCTGTTGTGTTCCACCAAATACTGATAAAACGGAAGATTTTTATAACGAATCCGTTGACATTTAAAATAATGTATTGGAAAGTATTTTAATATGAATCGGAAGCTACTTTTTATATTCCAACTATGGAACCTTTGACGCCTAAGGGCTACAAGGTGCAGTAGGTACGAAGTCGGTGTATATGAAATCGAACCAAGTAATGGAAATGCAAAGAATTATGTAAGTATTCACTATACAAGTGTACATTATAAGGTATAAGTATATTGTACAGTGAATACTTATTTTTTGGGTAAATGCTCCGTGATGAAAGTTTTTTTAGATAAAGTTGTTTTCACACATTTACAAGTAGATGTAAAGATAAGGTACAGGGTTTAAAAACATTTCTTTGACTGTAACATATTTTACTAATAACAATTTGTGAACGATAATACTTTTAAACCCTATAAACGCGAGATAGCAATCTGGGGTTATGATAGCCGAACAGGAATAAGCCGAATTTTGTTCTCCTACCTGCTAGCCCCAAGCCAAGCATAATTTGTACTTACTGTGTCTTAGTGCCAGACAGCGGATAAATATAATTGAAAAAATTATTTTGTAACATTATACATATTATATAGAAACACATGCCGATACAAACAACAACAAACATACGCAATACTAAGGGGGTCATAGGCGCAACCTATACCTACCTACTTCACTAAATCGATCGCCACAATAAATAAATGTTGATGTAGTGAATAAATATATTGAACAATTTGGTATTACATAGGTCCTACCTACTATCTACGTATGTAGGTACATTGTCTGTGACACTTCCGAGCGAACAAAGTGAGAGTGCGGCATGTACAATTTAAACGTTTCAAAACATAACCTTTGTTTTTTGGAAAAACGATAAAATATATCATCGTAAACAGGTATAATTTTGTAAAATATCATATTTGCAATAACGTAGTCGAATGCATGTGCAACTAATCGAAAATTTATGTCGCATCGGCTAAATTAAACCCAATCACCGAACTAAGCAGAACTTCAAAATATCGAATATTTATTAGTATTATGTTTATTTAGATTAGGATAAAGTTAAATAGAGCGAATTTTTTAAATGCAAAAGATTTGCATTTGGAAATTGGTTGTAATATAAAAAGTTAGCCAAATAACCATGTAAATACATATTTACGTTACGTAGACAAAACTAAAGACGAAAAAACGCTTATCCTTCATCTACTTATTGTCTTTGAATACCATTATCGGGCCCAATTTTAGTTGGCTTAAAATCATAAGTTGGCTTAAGCGTTGAGTGTCATTCAAAGCCAACTTTTATACAAAGTTCACGACTCGCAGTTCGTGTAAACCAAGTTCGCTCAGTTATTGCATCTTATACCGAGCTCCTGCTTACTTACATTTTCTAGTTTACCCCTTTTGTGTGAGTTTAACAAATTATTTCAATTTGTTCACATAGTTATTGTTTGAATAAGCTGTTGTTGTATTTTTAATATTTTTATCATAAAACATAATTCCCACAGGACGCAGGACACGCTTTCCATCAGTTGGGCGCCCAAGCGACTCTAATGTGCTTTCTATTCAGTAAACAAAGATAAAAGATATTCCGCCCATATCATTATGTTCGTACATTAGTCACACTGACACTTCATCAACAATCTCGAGTGGAATAAAAATTGTTAGTAATTTTGTTGAAGAGGTATCTAACGTTATGTTAAATGGCGAAGCCACAGAATATAAAAAATAGTATAGTACCAGCAAAGCTTTCAATCGAGTAGATCCCTGCGGTAGCAGAGCGGTGCGGGAGGGGTGACATGTGACGTAAGAGCTGTCATACACGTGATAAAAAATGTCCTCCTAGCCGAGTTTTTAGCTTTATGCGACCGATCTTTAAGATTAACCAACTCCTCCACAGAATTTACGAGTAAGTATACTTAGTGAACCAGTGATTAGCACCAGTGACAAGCTACCTTATTGAAAAGTCATACGCGTAAAATGCATTTTGTGAGAAACATTGTAGCTGAACTTGTTTTTTCAGCATTTTGATTTAACGTACGCTTTACGATTTGATTTACCCCACGTGAATTCAGCAATTTGATAGAAATGTGTAACAGCCTATCTAGACCTGACCACGAAACAAATAACGATACCTGATGATTGTATCGCTATGCTAGCTTTTGCAAACTAGTTTTTTGGCCATGAGGAAAATACCACAGCCTGTAGAACAATTTACTTGCCCAATGAGTTAACTCATTAGTTACGCCTTACTGATGTACTTACTTATAGTAAGGGATCATTGTTTATTTTGTGTTATACATTTTTGAATGAGTAAGAGTATCAATACTATTGATTGAATAGGTATCTACATTATTCCATTTTCGTGTTTTATATGAAGTTTGAAATAGGTAGGTAAGTATTCCTTCTTTTACCAATAGGTGTTTGGGTACCGATTAACTAAGTTTTACAATTTTGTTTTGTTTAATGAATCGGGATCGTGTAAATATAAGAAAACACTAAATCTCAAATAGATAGATTATGTCAGCACAAGCCTGGTAGCAGAGACACGGCCATAAATGGGACGTTAACGGCCGAACACGTCGAAACATTGTTTCCAAAGGCTTCCTAAGTGCAAGCCGTAAATAGCGAATATCCCATAATGAAGGCAAGCCAGGAGGCTCGTATTATAATGTTTTTGTTGGCAGCGTCGTCGGCTGCGCGGTTGCGGCGCAGCACTCGTAATGATGCGGTTGCTGTAATGGCGGCGATGTCATTCACCCCGCGGGTATTACACTCGATACAACCACTCACAATTTATACAAAGTAGGCATAGTTCAACCTCCTTTTATTGCGTACCGAGTAAACGGAACATGGTTAATTGTATCAGACGTTTGTAAACCCATTGTTTGGCTCCCTGTGGCCGGTGGACTGGGGAAAATGCTTGGCCTCTTTCAACAAAGAACTACTTTGCTATGATTTGTTTTTTGTTTATTGCCTTTGGATTCACGTAGCGAGAAAATTTACGCTATATAAAATGTACTTGTAAAAAGTTGTGATAGAGAATTCGCGGTTGTTTTGTAATTTTGGGATAGTTGGATAGTAGGTGTAGGTACTTACCTATCTCTATGCAACTTGGTGTACTTATAAATTTTACTTGTAGATAAGGCACACGAAGACTTCACTGGACACACCTTTAGGAGTAATACGAGAAATTGGTCACATGTACCTATAATTAAAAAAAATAATTATTGAGTGACCTATAATAATGGTAGGTTTAAAAATATGTACCTATTAATGAAAATGCAATAGTATTTAAATTCTCACAAAGTTGCACGTTAATTCATTGCAGTTTGTTAACAGAACAGGTAGCCACATAACATGCTAACGCCTTTCCGTCTCATCTCCGACACAGCAGGATACGTCACACTTCGGTACCCTCATATTGCAGTGCAGAGAATTATAGTAAAATATGGCAAAGTAAATATCTATACAGTACTATTTAAAGATTTCACGTGACAAAAAAATGGGGTTTCGGAAAAATGGGGTACCTACCCGTAGAAGCCCAATTTCTTGAACTGATTATATTAACTGTCTTCTTTGTAACATAATGTACACATTTCGAAAAATTTTAGGTATTAGGAAGCACGCTCTGCTGTGAAGTTTAAGAATTAAAACGAAAATCTTTACTGTTTTGTACTTTACTGTGGTCCTACTATATCAAACTTAATAAGTTAATTTGTTTAAATATTCAAAGTGCTAACATGGCGCAAAATAAAACAACAAGTGCTGTGCAATATTTAATTGACCAACAAATAAATTCATATATCTCAAATTGACATTAAATAATTTCAATAATAAACTTTAACACACTTACAAATAAATAGTTATTTAATATTAGGTACAATGTTAATCATGGTAAGTATATTATATTAGTTCTCATACCACTGGTATTTTTCAGTGTAAAATTTATAGAAGGGGTAAAAAGTTGTACTTTTGCAAGTCAATTAATAAAAGATGAATAATTCCAGTGGTAGTAGAACGATAGTAGGCATTCTTATTCGGCTAATGTAAAATGATAGCAAAAGATCACATAAAATAGAACATCGACGCTCTCTTTATAAAATACCAAGCCTTCATCATATTATTATGTGGCGCGTTACGATATTAGAGAATACATGTGTAGAACAATTTAAATTACAAATATAGTGATCATCAAATCGGCCCACCACTATAGAGCATAATTATGTGCTGGATGTGAGAAGAAAGTTTTAATTTCCCATAGAGCTTTGATTGCAGTGCCCAAAACGGCGAAGGCCAAAACGGTGCGGCAACAGTACGGTTGACGTCGTGCTGTCGAGCGTTAGCGGTACGGTCGCCGTACTGTTGCCGCACCGCGTGTTTTGTATGAAAACTAACGGCCGTACGCGGTGCGACAAACGCGCGGCTACCGTACCGCAGCCGTCCGACACAAAACGTCTAAATTGAAAGCGCCATAAGCGGTGCGCTCCTGTCAAGCGATGACCGCCCGTGCGCCGCTCCCGCTCCCGTGAAATTAGTGGCAAAGGCCTAATAAAATGGTAGCAGAACGGTGCGCGATGGGTGACACCCACCAGTGTATGTAACGGTCTACTTTTTTCCAAAAACTACTTTTTGATCCAATTCCGAGGTATTTTTTTTTGTTTTTAGCAAGTCTACTTTCCCACTGGTCAATTGCTAACAACTTTACGCTCATCAGGATTAAATGGCATACCTAACTGACGTACAGCGCCTTAACATAATACATCACATTTACACTCAGTTGCAGAAACGTCCATTAAAGTTAATGTTTCATTAAAGCTATTGCTGTCACTTTTTATTTCATGACAACGAAAAGTGACAGCATTAGATTTAATGAAGCATTAACTTTAATGGAGCTTTCTGCAACAGGGCGTTAGTTATTGTAATCGAGTACATGCTATTTACAATTTGATCTTAGATTAAAGTATTTCGTAAAAACACAATTATCATAACATCAAGGTGGGTTCAAGTCTATTTCAATTGTTGTTTATTAGATATTTATTACAATTTGTCGTTTATTATTGTTTGTTTTGTTACAAAGAAAATGTTGACAATGTTGACATTTTGTCATTATTTAAAAATGTTTTGCACTGCTAGTAAAAAGAAAAAATAATTTAAATCAAAAATACTTACAATTTATAACTTTCAATTTAAGTCTTATGAATGTTATCGTAAGAACTTCATAATATTGGAAAATGTTCAGACTTCACTTTAGGACTACCCCATCATAAGTTGATTAATTAAGACCACTTTATATTAGCAGTGCCATTTATTAATATTGTAGCTATCAATATGGATTTTAGTTTAAAAATAGTTGAGAGAGAGCATATTAGGCATATATTCAATTTATTGGACAAGTTTAAATTGTCTTGATTAAAAATATCACATAATATAAGCTAGTGTCTTATTTATTTATTTTTATTTTATTTATTTATCTTATCAAGCAAAGCTTAAAGCTCTCCTAGCATTGTGTAATTCTCTGAATAATTTCATTTACAAGATCGTATTGTTATTTCTTGTTAGGAATGACGGGGCTGATATTTTTAATTGTCAGTTGAAGACTATTCAACCAAAATATACTAAATCTATGATTCAACCACTAAGATTTAAGTTCGTGATAATTTATTTGTCAGACTAGTGATGTCGTTTTCTTTAAAATTGACAAAAGAGACAATACATAAATGTCGCAGACCATTTGTATGATTCCGCGGTTTACATACGGTGTACTGAGAGAAAATAAGTTAAAAAACACATCGGAGGCGAAAAACGACTCGGATGGATATAGGTTAGAAGGCTAAGAGGCGGTATTCGCTGCGTACGGAGATGCAAACTTACCCGATTCTCTTTGCAAAGTTGAATGTGCAATATTATATCGCTGGGTACCCAAATCCTGTACTAGATTTCCACAGACTGTTCATTTTACCCCAATGTTTTTACTAACAAGCTAATTTAAATTTTCCGTCGTCATTCCGTACAAGTTTTAATGTACATATTAATATAGTTCAAATAAAGCTGACTGGCAGCATTTTAAAATTAAAATATATTATTTATATAAGTATAATAAATTTAAATACACACATTAATTTAGGCGCAGAAAAATAGTTTATTCCATTAAATTGTAACTTTAATAAATTGAACGTGCCTATATTATTTAAACTAGCTAAACAATATTTAAATATATTCGCTATTTACACAAATTATGACCAAAGCTTAGTTATAGTTTTTTATGGAATGTATTTTACATAAGTACTAAATTTTCTTAAAGATGTAACTTTCTGACAAGATACTTTATTACATAATTCGTATATTACAATTATTATTTTTAACATCATAATGAAATTCATAAAAGCTTAAAATATGTCCCTAAAAAAAGCTATTGCATAAATTAAACACAAAAAAATAACATTCTATTAATTTCATAAGTAAAAATCTGAAAATTAAAAAAAAATCCTAATATTAATTTGTCAAAAATCGTGAATAGGTAAACAGCCAGTATATAATGATTATTTGCACTACTTATATTGATTTAAATCTGTAACTATTAAGATGCTATAGGAAATGCACATTAAAAAAACTTTTACTTTAGTTAGCGTACGTTTTTTATTTTTAATATTTAGATATACTGAGCTTCCGAATTATGACTGTGTTAAAGGTAATGAGCTTGTATACAAACAAATATTTGTCATACTCCAGTTTAATAGTCCACAAGTGTTATTAGCGTGCGTTATAAATAATATGCTTACGGTTTATACATCGCAGAACGCTAAAACAGTCATCATATTATCATCTATTAAAAAAAGTTACTATCATCCTCTGCAACGATTGGTTCTGGCCTAATCACCATGCTTGCCAAATGCGGATTGGTGATCGATCACAAATTAGAGCTGTTTTTGAAAAGAATTGTTAAAAGAGAGCATCGTAACATTGAACGTACACATTAATACACAATCTAACAGAACGAATGGCAGTCTTTAATTTTAATCTTAACATGTACTTACATCATAGTCATTGGTGTATAAGCGGGCACCATTAATTACCTATGTTTTATAATAATACTATAAGCTTTAGCCTTTAACCATTACATTATTAAGAAAAAGCAAGGGCGTTTACATGTATAGGCTTTTTCTTGTATGTGTATTATTATATATAACATATGACCAACTAGCCATTGCGAACCCCGAAAACCTTTATTATTTCAGATCTTTACTTTTTCCTCTTTTTTTTTAATCAACTGGTCAATTGAAAACATACAAAGAAAACATGTAAGTTCACTGCAAGAAGGGTGGTTGATTGTGATATGAAAAAAGTAGCGTAGAAACATAGTTGAACGAAGAACGTCTTTGTAATGTACAGTCAGCAGCAAATCACCTTAACCTAATCAGTTAAAAAGTCTCAATTGAAAAAGAAGTATGCCATGGATATTAAGCCGACAATAGGTCGTAGGAATTTGACAGCTTCGGGAATGTTTATTTGCTGCTGACTGTATTTTCGTAAAATATTTTTTTACATAACAACACATTGTTTGTAAAAGTAATTACTACATTTTTTTATATTACATCTGTGGCAGACAGACACGCAGCCCATCTGATAGTAAGCGGCCAATGTGGCTTATTCCATTGAAGGACACTTCACTAGGAAGCGTCGCTCAATTTGCTGCCAGACTGTAGACTCATCTGATCTTTAAGCCTTTGATTTCAAGTATGTAAGTAAAAATTAACATATTGACTTCGTAGTTTCTAGCCTAAAGCATATCACAATTATTAAAAGTGTTTTTAAGAATGCGTAAACAGGATAGTTTTAAGCTTATTTAATTCATAGCCTTAATTAGAATTCAAGCACTGACAAGAATACTAACCTACATGAAGTGTGTTATTTAAAAAGTGTTACAAAATTAAAACTTTCATATTAAAGGCCATAAAGGAGTGAAATAGTACAAAAAAAGTTCACAGTCTCATAGAAAGGAAATGTTTTCTTCTTCTTAAAATATATAGAATTTACAAAATTTGTCTTTTTTCATGCATGTAAAAACTTCGTCATTTTAGTGTAATAAGGTGTATGAATATGCAATGTTATTGTGTGTTATATGAATATCTGAGGGCGGACATCTTACTAAAAAAAGAGTTTGACAACGGATTTTTATAAACAAAGACTACTTCGGCATAGGTTGAGAGACTACACTTTTCTACGAGGATGCTTTTCATACTACATGTGCTATGTGCTGCTAACAAGTTGGGCTACTTAAATGGCGCATCTGGAACGACCACAGAGCACATTTCTTTTATAGGCAACCAGGTTAAGCCAGGGAGGGGGAGGCAACACGGGTCGTCATTCAATACTATTGCCAAATATTTGAAGTAATTACAAAATTAAGTGTGAAAATTTTATACATTATTTTCGCCCAGCTTTTGCACTTGCGGTCGCAGTTGATGCTCCTGCGCACGTATGGTGGTACGAACCAAGGCAGCAAATAAGAGCTAGTGAGCAACGTCAACCAATAGGATTTCCTAAAATCAACGCTCCTGAAAACTATTGGTTACTACTACTAATCATGTGGTCAGGCAGATGTCAACCAATAGGATTTCCTAAAATCAACGCTCCTGAAAACTATTGGTTACTACTACCAATCCTGTGGTCAGGCAGATGTCAACCAATAGGATTTCTTAAAATCAACGCTCCTGAATACTATTTGTTACTACTACTAATCCTGTGGTCAGGCAGATGTCAACCAATAGGATTTCTTAAAATCAACGCTCCTGAAAACTATTGGTTGCTACTACTAATCATGTGGTCAGGCAGATGTCAACCAATAGGATTTCCTAAAATCAACGCTCCTGAAAACTATTGGTTACTACTACTAACCCTGTGGTCAGGCAGATGTCAACCAATAGGATTTCTTAAAATCAACGCTCCTGAAAACTATTGGTTACTACTAATCCTGTGGTCAGGCAGCCATATTGCTGGATTTAATTTAAATGATTGATATTAGAGATTACACCTATAGTTTGTAAGGAACTATTAACATGTTTCTCTTAAATTGAAGCCAGAGTTACTATCTCCGATCTCCGAACCAACCAAGCAGGACTTCGTACGCAGCTGCTGCGCCTGCGATTGTTATTGCTGCTCCCGCGCATTTGTGGTATAAAAAATACTTATAGTGCGGTATTAGACGTTTGCTAACCTCAGGCCGCTATCCTGACACCGAGTGATGCAGCGTAGCAAAGCTAGTGGTTAAAATTAACCAATAAGATTGCTTCAAACCAACGTTCCTAAATTCAATTGATTATTAGGACTCGGACAGGTAGCCATTTTGTCGAATTTATTTCAAAATTCTATTTAATAAACAAGAGACAACCACTGCTGACCATAAGTGATTATACCCATTATTTAGGAAGGGGAAATATTTAAATGTACATCAAAAAAATACTGAAATGTACATCAAAAAAACTGATTGCACACCAAAGGTTAGGTAAGGTTAGCAATTCAGTATTTTTTTGATGCACAATTAGTATTTACTATTTTTTGATGTGCAGTTAAATTCAACCCTTTAGGAAGGAACTATCTACAGATTTCTCTTACGATGAATAAGGTAAGGCTACTTATCTCCGACATCTTGCTTGGTCGGCGCGTAGTACTGCTGCGCGACGTCGAACAGTTCTCTGCGCAGTTGTTGCGCCTGCGAGCGTAGTTGCTGCTCCCGCGCACGTATAGTGCGGTATTGCTCTTCGCGTTCCTCCGTGTGTTGTTCCACTAGCCAGCGGAGGTATAGTTCTGGAAGAGGCGTATGATGCGTTTAATATGAGTTCAATGAAGTTTTGATAGCTGCCTTGATGTACTATTGCAAATAAACAGATACAACTCATACAATACTGAACCATATAAATTAAAACGTAGTCATTAGACAGCGAAGTCAGTTGGCAGACAGACACGCAGCCCACCTGATGGTAAGCGGCCACTGCGGCCTATTCCATTGAGGGACACTTCACCAGGAAGCGTCGCTCAATGTGCTGCTAGTCTGTAGACTCATCTGATCTTCGAGCCTTTGATTTCAAATGTACTGGCTCCCACATTAATACTGCCGGAACACAGCCAGAGCTATTATGGCGGCAGATTTCACCTGTGGGGGTGGTAGCTAGCCAGTCGGACTCTGAAAAAGCCCTACCACCAACCAGACCCTTGGTGGGAATCGAACCCACGACCTCCGGGTTTTATACCAGAGCAGCTTAGGCACTGTTCCGCGGTGGCGGTCAGAATCTCAGCTCAGCAATCAGCTTCCGTTGAATCCGTTGAATGAGTAGGGAGAAGAAACAGAGGCGGGCCGCGATTTGTATTTCTCGTTGACTTGTTGTTCATGTCAGAGACGATAACTGACTTGTTCAAAGATCCTCGCTCACGTTACCATTTTATATATTATTTTCTATGCTCGTACAAGACCAACTCACCTTCCCATATAACGTAGCTCATAGGCGCGACCGAAGGCCAGATAACGTTGGGCGTGGGGTCGTACAAGGGGTTGATGTACGCCGGTAGTTCGTCTGGCTGGTTTATCCACGACCAGATACTTGTGGTCTGGTCGTACACGCCACGTGATTCGCGCTCCTGCACCGAGTCGCAGAGGAATGTACCTGGAACATTTAATTGAGAAGTTTATTATAAGAAAGGTGGAGCATGGTGTATCTTCGATTCGAAGGAGCCGCTCATCTGAGGTAGCACCTCTTCCTTATAAAACATTATAAGGAAGAGGTTCTTCGTCATTTGAAAAAGTCACCATGGCTGGAGGACCGCCTGCCGGTACTCGAAGCTGCAGTGGAACTGCTCCAGGAACTGCCGCACGCAGTTCAGGAAGAGCGTGAAGGTGGAATCCACTCTATTCAAGGTCCAATCCACTTTATTCTTACAAGACACAGGCCTAACTACTCACCGAACTGGCTGGCATAGGCGTACTCGAACAGCGTGATGAGGAACGCCTGCCGGCACTCAAAGCTGCAGGGGAGCTGCTTCAGGAACTGCCGCACGCAGTCCAGGAAGAGCGTGAAGGTGCAACCCTCTCTATTCTAACAGACACATGCCTATATATCTACGCACCGGGGATGGGCTGGTCAATGGCCACAAGGCTGGCACCGGCTCGTCCCAATCGAGTGTGAAAGAAACCGAGGGAGTTTAGTGGGTGTGGACGCTTTAGTCTCAAGTCTCACACGCGGCCGCAGGTCTAGCTAGCCTGCGGTTATGGTGCACAGACGCATTCTCCTCCGAAAGTCCTATCTACTCACCAAACTGGCTGGCATAGGCGTGCTCGAACAGCGTGATGAGGAACGCCTGCCGGTACTCGAAGCTGCAAGGGAATTGCTCGAGGAACTGCCGCACGCAGTCCAGAAAGAGCGTGAACGTGGGAGCAGCGCGGGAGTCGCGTGACGTGGCGTAGGGTCCGCAGCGGTGCCGAGATCCGAACGGGTGCCCGGCTTGTAACCACTCGCGCTCTACTAGCGCTTGGAACCTGTAAGGATCGGACTGAGTTACGTTGACGTTGTGTGGGGTCGCTTATGGGGTTAATATAGGCCTATATTTGGATCTGTCCAGACATGGGTGTTTCGGACATGTTTCGGACACTACGTGCACCATGTCGCCTGTCGAGAGGAGTTGCACACACTCGTCGAGTGATAATGCTAAACTTGTCTGTTCACTAACTAAACTTGTTACACATTGTTCACGGGAACACCAGGCATAATGGGAATTTCATGTGTCTTATGACACCTCTATCAGGCACGGAGGACCATTCCGGGTTTAGTCAGTAAACTCTGCCTTTTGTAGGGCGTGGGAGTCCCGCTTCCGCTCCGGAGGATTACTGTACGTAACGTATTCCCAGGGTTTAAAAAAACACCATATGATCTACGTAACGTATTTCCAGGGTTAAAAAAAACACATCAAATGATCGTCCATTTTTTTATGTACTACGTCAGTTGGCAGACAGGCACGCAGCCCACCTGATGGTAGCGGGCACTGAGGCCTATTCCATTGAGAGACACTTTACCAGCGTCGCTTAATGTGCTGCCAGACTGGTAGGCTCATCTGATCTTCGAGCCTTTGATTTCAAGTGTATTGTTTCCAACATTAATGTTGCCGGAACACAGCCAGAGCTGTTATAGTGAATAATACTAAAGTTCTTTTAACTCACCCTCTTATAGTTCTGCAGTCTGGATTCAGTATAATTTGAACTAGAGAGCAGATAAGCAACGTGGCGTCTTCACCTCGCGTACCGTGTACAATAACTGGCTCCGCTTTCTGAAATGGATTATCAAAGTCATTATCAGGTCAGCTTACTAAACAATAATATGAGAGAAGCCTATCTGCCTCAAGAAAACAGGGTTTGAAGTGACATTTATAAATGTTACGATTAGTTTCTATCACAATAAGATATCCTTATGCGATTATGGCGATTTGCCATTTTTGTATATTCAAATGAACTTTTCTATACTAAAGTAATTATCGAATAATCTTTTATCAGATATTTTAGGCCTACTGGTTTATTAATCACACCTGAAATCACACTTTTTTGTAATTTCTGATGGTTTGTTATATTATAAAAACTAAATCTTGATATTTTCGAACAGGAGGTTTCGTATAGACAAGGCTTTCCCTCATATTATTGAGATAAATCTGGGGTAAACCTTATCGTTTTTCCAATGTGGATCCACGATCGTAGGATGTAATAGGAATTTGGTACCGTCTTCTTTTTGATAGTCACCTTCTACAACAAGATATAAGGTGATGAGTTACTCGATGGTATGACCGTTTAATATCACAAAGATTGAATAGCAAACCAAGAGTGACGGGCGAAGTTGAGTCTGGGTTTCCAATCACAAGCAGATGGAGGGTATGGAAGATAGTATGATTAGAAATGATTTATTTATGAAGTGTAACAGGGTATATGCAATGATATTATATTACAGATGTGTTATCAAATTGTCTATATTCAAGACTCAAAGAGTATAATGACTTTTGTCATTGTCAATGTCATAAAATGATATCTTTTGCTCTATTTATCAGTGACACATTTCAATAACAGTAATCAATAGCATTTTGGCCTGTGGCAAATTGTTTGGATGGGGCCTACCTATTTTAAGCACATAGGTAAAAAATATTTTTATTTTTATTAAATATTACTTCTATAGCCCAGCCCACTGCCACTATGATATTATGTCATTGTACACATTGGAAGGTCGGAACGATCGATCGGAAGATCCTTTTACAGACATTTCGAAAATATCGTGTGATTCGTGCATATACCCTACTATTCTGAAATACCACTATTGTGGTAATATTTTATTATATTGAAAATACAGTAAATGGGGACATTTACAATGCTACTTACTTGGTGTATATGTTGCGCTACGATACACGCAGTGTGTAAGGAATTCCGTACACTCTCAGGCCAGCCACACGATTCAAGTTTTGATATCCATTTGTCGCTCGATATTTCGCGATCGTTACAAGCTATAATAATCAGGTAAGGTATTAGATATAAAGAGGTATTAAAGGAACCATTAAGCTTTCGATTTCGATTCCTTTCTTTGAGCATTTTGTTTTGATCTAATCAGTTCCTAGTTTGGCAACTCTCGTTATAAGATTGGACCTGCCATCTCAACTCTACCTTAACAGGGGAACTAGACCCATTAAACATGGTTATATCCATTCGACTAAACGGTTTCCTCAAAATGTTTTCCGTTGCCATCGAGCTACTGATAAATAATTAAAGCACATGGTAAATTCTGTAGGTTCGCGTCGATATTAGCACCATCAGCCTCACATATGACAAGCGACTGTTCAAACCACTAGACCAACACATCTTAATATCCATCAGGAACCAATAGTTTCCAAGTAAAATCAGCATTACAATATAAAATATAGCGAGTTACAATTTTCAGGTCTAGTATAGGCACAAACTACAAAATTTGCCTCTGAAAATGTTGGAAAAAACATACATACCTTCAATCAATTTAGAATAGCTATCTAATAACTGTTGTTGATTGTCCACATCATCCATTGACCTATTATAGATTTTCCATTGTGAATAGTTTGAATTACTCTCCGTACCACCACCTGTAAAAGTATATTAGCAAACATCATATCATATTCTTTTTTTTTTGGCTTCTTTTATATTCTTAGAGTGTTCTTCTATGTACCTTTGCTCTGCTGCTGTGATATAGAGTTAGAACTACGCAAGTCGTATATGACGCCTTTGGTGCCGACCGCAACTACTGTGTTCAGAATAGCTTCATCAGGCCTGCACCGACGGTGCTTGGGCCCGTACAACGGTTGGCCTGCTCGCATTAACACTGCCTGCAACATCACGCACGATTTACGATAACCATCATATTATGGAATAAAGGAGTAATAGGAGTGCCACTTAAAACAATGGATTTTTAAGCAAATAATTTTTTTTAGATGAATGAATTTAGACTATCCCAAGAATCAGCAAATTCGATTTATATTATATAATTATCTATGTGAAATAAAAATGGTAATATAGAAAGAAACATCTAATATTCGGGTTGAAACCAAATCTGTGGTATGGAAAAATTTATTATTCTTGAAACATTTATATGACAATAGAATAAGACAGTGTCAATGAAATTGGTATAATATGTCTGTCTATCATTAATGGTTAGCAATGTGACAAAATTTTAAAAAACTTGTAGACACACCCCATTATTATGCCTATAGGACAACACTGGAAATCTGCCTCCTTGTCGGAAAGAAGCTGCAGCAGCCAATGTCTCATCATCAATACTCTTTGGCACAACCACACCTTTACTGTAACCAGGGCATACTGTGTAGTTCTGATTCACTCGAGACACCCTCCACTCCTCTGTTGCTAGTACTTTAGTAAATTCTCCTTCTACACTGAAATGTTAAATGTATGAAAAGGTATAATAACCCTATTATAATGATTTTGCTTTTATATGTGACAATATAACATTGATAACATTTCCATTTAATTATTTACTTTAACAAAGGAAATCTTCCAATCATTTATAGATAGACTTAAATTGTGGAGACCATATATGAGTGTTTATTAGCTTTCTAGCAAATTTTATTGAACAGATGGTTGGATAAATAAGGTTTTTAGATAACAGATTATTACATTTATTTAAGTGTGCTTGTCTTACATGAATACATAACTACATACTAACAGAACTTTATAACTTCTCATTAAAAAATATTAACATTTCTGTTATTTCAAGTAAAGACAAACATTATTTATTACCTGTAAAGTGTGTGTCCGTTCTCTACAATTGGATGCATATGCCTATAAAAGAAGGGATAAAAAAGCCCTGGGTCTTGTAACCCAGACAAATTCTCCAGGGTCTGTGCCATCTGATTCAGTTCAATAGTGGTGCCAATATCTAATTGGAATATCCTTAAGTCCTTACATTTGAGGAACAGTGACCCTCCTTGTGAGACACCACCACTAGGTTTGTTTTCTTTTTTTTCTATATTGTCTATATTTTTGTGTAGAAGCTGAAAGAATAAGAAGAGTTAGGTATGTAGATGGACCAATTATTTTATTTAAAAATAATTATTCATTGCATTTATAACACTTAGGGCCGATTTTTCAATCTTCAGATAAACAGCCAGATAGTGTTTATTTGACAGATAACAAAATATTGCATTTTTCAATCGTCAGATAAGCTCTATTCGACGAATAACGACCGTATCTGAGGAATAAACTTATTTGCCTCTTTGACGGCCAGTTAAACGTTTATTCATTAGATAAGTCAAGGTTCCATTGACGTTTATTTTGAGGTTATTTCTTGTTATTTACACTGTTATCAATTTAATGGATATTTTCGACACTGTTGACGACCTGGCAATTGAAGAAGAGGCTCTATTTAAGTATATATATATATCCCATGATGCAACTAGGTACTTATTTTCGCTACGATTTAATGCCACTGGGAGTTTCTATATCACCAGGAACCACCAAACGATCCAGAAGTACACATTCCTCCACCACCAATATTTGATCCCATCATTGCCAATCCCACTGGACAAGAAAAGTACCTAACTAGAAATATAGTGTTAGAATAATATTTTAATTCCTTGAATAATAGGAATAATTAAATAAAACCATTTTTACTATTTATACAAGTTTTTATTTCTTCTTTATTAAAATAATAATTATATTAATTAGGTAGGAACCTAAACCGTAGACATAATATAATATTATTGTGCGATAAAGAGTCAATTATAAAATTGAAAACCAAACAACAAACAAAATCACCAAAGAAAATACCACGAAATCACGAACAACAAGGTATAGGTTATAACTAAACGTCAAATCACGATCGTCAAATAAACAAATGTCAAGACATTTCTGTCTTCTTCTAACACACGTAACAACGTATAAGTGTGTCTCGCTTCGTAGGGTATAAGAGTGAACTTAGCAACTTAAACCCCAGGTAGCTGTCGGCCCGTTATCTGACCATTGAAAAATACACTAATTTTATTCGTCCGATAAACAGTCAGATATTTTTATTCGCTAGTTAGTTATTTGTCAAGTTATTCAATGATTGAAAAATCGGCCCTTAGTCTAAGGATCAACGCTACTGCTTCCTGTTACTTTGTGTTACTAAGAGTGTGTTATTTTACAACATAATTCTGTTCAAAAAACAATGGTTGTAGTGGTTTTACACTCATCTCCGTTAAATGATAAAAATATCGCAAGAAGTAACAGTAAGTACGTCTGTAGTATGCACGGAACAGGTAGTATGTATGTCCCAAGCAACAGCTGACTGAGGCAGTTTATCATAGTCAGTTCTACATAAATTTACAGAGATACTCTCTGTTCACGATTCTTTTTAAATATTTATATTTATAAAACGTTTTAATTGAATTACTTTACCCATAACTCTCGAACGCCTTCTTTCCTGGAACTCAATATAAGATGATGTCCAGTGATACAAACAGTCCCGTCCACATTGTCGTGATGTGGATATTTTAAAATAACACCGTCTAATTTGTTTATCAATATAAGCTCAATAAACTCCATTTCTAGCGAATTTTGGGACTGACGACAAACAAATTAAAGAAACAAAACTTGTTTGCAGACACAGTTTGCAGATTAATGACAGCTGATACGAAAGCGGTTTGACAGTTGACTTGACAGCCATTTTTTACGCGAAAGTGGCGTTTTGTGATAACGCCAAAAAATAATTTATAAACTTATAGTCTGGACTAGATTTTATAGACTATAAACTTAAAAAATGTTTAAAAACTCATAATAACTAAAAATAAAATCCTAAGCCAGGCTTATGTTTTTAGTTAATATGCTTAAATTTTTGGAAAATTTATTTAAGCAATTGTTACGATTTACGATATTGGACCTTTCTGCTCAAGAAATAAGGACCATGGATATAAAACTTACACAATTTCACGGCCGTTTGACTCAAAGTAATAAAATTGGTGCGTTTGTTATATCTGTGGTACAGGGGGCCAACCTCCTCAGAACAAGAACTAAAGGCATAGAAACCAGACTAAAATAAGAATTGAAAACCTGCTATCTTACTCATTTAACTTCATTAATTCGGCCATAGGAGCGAGTGAAACAACATGATCCGAATTCGTTTCTGTTTTCCGAGGGTCGTCGCTAGTCAAATGTCAAACGGATGCCTTTGGATGTCTTTTAACTCCACCAAATTAAAAATGCATAGGTTGTTTCCTCTTGCTGGGGAAAAAGTGACAACTTAACTTAGTTACATCATATTGACAAATACTTTCGCACAAAATTTGAGACTCCTCTCAGCTAAATTAATTTAATTTAGTGGTATTATTCAGTGCAATGCTTGAAAACAAGATAAATCTTATTTTGTGATAGATACTCGGTGCCTGTGTAAAAATGTCTTGTGTGATTGAGGGCTGTAAATCCCACACTGGAAGAAAAGAAAATATCCAAGAAACGTAAACTTTCATCGGTAAGTTTAGATTGTTTTCGATTATTTCAGTTAAGAAAATAGTGTCCTAACTGTTAAAATATGCTTAAAGTTTGTGATAATATTTGTTTTTGTCCAATTTAGTATCGATTATTGCTTGAATCAAAGAAATTTTGTTCAGATCTTAGAGGTTATATTATTTTGCATAGTGATGTGCATTTCTATATCGATAAATGAATATTAATGTTTCATTGGTAAAAACAATATCATTTTAGGACTTGATTGGATCATTTATGTATCTTTCAAACAATATAATATTTACTTATTTAAGAGATCATGGTCATAGTTTTTTACATAGAGGCTATATTATTCTTGATATTACTTATTTTTATTTTAGTTGATTATTCTGCTATTTATTTATTTTACAACTTGTTTCAACATTTTCTACTTTTTGGTTACAGGTTTCCAAAGAATGAAGACATGAAAAATATATGTATACAATGACTGTGTAAGAAGAGCAAATTGGACATGGAATAAACGTAGTCATATTTGTTCCAAACACTTTACACAAGTTTTTTAAATAAAACAATTTTATTTAAAGTACAGTGATTTTGCGACATTGAAATGATTGAATTAATAAAATCTTTAATATATTAATAACCTATGTTTTATTACCTTTCTCCCTAGTCTAACCCGTTGTTCTAGGTGGGCGACGCGACGCGACGTGACGCGACGCGACGCGACGCGACGCAATGCGATGTAATGCGACCAATACTTCACGCGACGTGTGTCCTATGTCCGTGCGCGACAAACACGGCAGTAGTGTTTTAACCATGGGCAAATATACTGCGTTATTACTAGAAAATTCATATTTTAAATACTTAGCCCTACAGAAACTTCGTAAACATAGAAGAAAGACAACAAATATTTAGAGCGAAATAAATGATCTGATTATGAGAAATAGATATTAAACCTAAGTCGTAACTTTATCTGTTAGGTTTATTTTTATCGACTTAAAGTGCCGACAAGGAACGTCACTACTGTAGAAAAAACTATGGACAACCTACAGAAACTGACTCATGACAAAATATTATACATCCCTTTCTAACGCATTATTGTCATTCATATGAATTAAAAGGATGAGTATATGTCTTTGCTTGCTATTTTAGCGTGGTTTCTATGCTTTAGTTCTTCTTCTGAGCCAACCTCAGATGACATTTCGTAATCTGTGGTCGTAACCCCTCTCCCCCGCCAGCTCGCTTATGGGTCTGCTGACATTAGTGATGAAACGACTCGAGTCCTTTAAGTCGTTTAAAGTAAGACTCGCCTTGAGTTGACGACTCACGACTAAGTCAGTCTTTTAGTCCCGAGTCGAAGTCGTATAACTAGTCTTTTAAGTCGAAGTCTTTTAACGTAAACAACTGAGTTGTTACTTAAACAGCTTAAAGGACTTAAAAGACTGCGCTGTTGCTTAAACAGCTTAAAGGACTTAAAAGACTCGACTCATCGCTTGGGGAGTCGAAACTCGTGGCGTGTATTTGATGCAACTATAAGTGTTCTCCCGTCAATGAAACAATAAAAGCACTTTTAATTATTGAAACACAATTTATTTTTCAATTTTTTCGTCACTGTTTAGTGACTGTACAGATTTACTAGGAGTTAAAAGTTAAAATATTTCATTAAAGTCTCGAAACGCAAAACAATAAAAGGAATCCTAACATTAACAACAGAATCTTCGCGACTATAAAGATATTAAAGTTTTCATATCTTTTTTTATTTTTTAACCGACTTCAAAAAAGGAGGAGGTTCTATGTTCGACTGTATGTATGTTTTTTTTTTACGTATGTCCGTCGATTTCTCCGTCAATTGTGGACCGATTTAAATAATTCTTTTTTATTTGAAAGTGCATAGTTCCGAGGTGGTCCCATTGTCACCATGTCAGGATCTGATGATGGGATCCCGGGAAAATCAAGGGAAAACCTCAAATTTCATAGGCGCACACTACGCGTTACTTGTTTTTTTCTGAAGCCATTCAAGTTTTTGCGTCCGTTAGACATCATTTTATGTTGATGAGCTGATGATGGAAGGTACAACTCCTTAACGGTTAGGAGTTAGGGGATAATTCTTTCAGTATTGTAGGAATATGTGGACCGTTAGTTGTATTTCATGTACTTTTGCAGCTAAGCTGATGATGGAAGGTACAACTCCTTAACGGTTAGGAGTTAGGGGATAATTCTTTCAGTATTGTAGGAATATGTGAACCGTTAGTTGTATTTCATGTACTTTTGCAGCTAAGCTGATGATGGAAGGTACAACTCCTTAACGGTTAGGAGTTAGGGGATAATTCTTTCAGTATTGTAGGAAGATGTGGACCGTTAGTTGTATTTCATGTAGGTACTTTTGCAGCTAAGCTGATGATGGAAGGTACAACTGTGATGATGGAAGCTACAGGGTACGACTTCTTAATTCTTATGTCCCTCTTGCGGGCTGCATCTTTAGTTGGGTTAGGGGGCAACTCGTCCCCCCCGATGGGCCATCACCTTGTCGCGGTGGGGGGGCTTAGTAGCCGGGTGGGCTCCGGTGAACTAAGAGTGGCCAAGTGGGCGGACCGTCGAAACAGACAGGTCTGCCTGCGACACGAGGGGAGCGGACAGTAGTCATTACTGTCTGCTCAGCGCGCCCTCGGGCGCGTGGTGGGGAGGTGGGGGCCGCGGTGCGCAACCAGTTGGAGGGGGCCGGTGTTACGTTGCCGTTCCCCCCTGCGCATCGGCGGCCCAAGCGGGGCCACACCGCAGGTTGTGGCATGGCGGTAGTACAGGGGGCCAGTAGGCCCCCCGTGTCGGGCGGTAGCAGCCAAGTGCTGCTCCCCACCCTCCAAAGCGGAGGGTGCGAGGGATCCGCTGGTAGTGTCACAGATGCAAGGCTATGCCGATTCCTGTGACACTACCATTAAAGCGTCTGTTGGGCACTGTGGGGTTTAGTGGGTATACCTACCCCTCGGGTAGGTGAATCCCACATAACCCTCTGACGGGTGTTGTTGTCGCTTCTCGCCAGCACCACCCAGCCGAGGGTATGCGTAACGCATTCCCCACATAAAAAAAAAAAAAAAAGGGGGGCAACTCGTCCCAGTCCGAACATGGCGCTGAACAAAATTAATGAATACCTAATATTGTCAAATAATACAATTCTACTATTTTACTCGTATTTTCGCTATTATTATTATGAAAGAGTTTTACTCACACTATGTTCAAAAATGTGGTCCGACCAGACATTCTGAGATAAGCTAAGCAAGCGATGTATTTCGCTGTTCTGAACGCGTAAGTAAAACTCCGGCGTGACAATTTTATATAGTTACCGAGATATTTAAGTCCAAAGTCATAGGAATTTTTATATGTCGAAATCACAAAAATTAATATTTCTCAGAAAATTCTGATAAATTCTAATGGTTCACAGTTCAGGTGTATTATGCGTTTAAGCCCACGTTTAATAGGCTTTTTCACATCACCAAAACACAAGCGTAATCCGAGAAAATTCAACATTTCATGAAAAGCGTTATCATTTTTTTTCTTGACTGTGTCGCGTTAGTAGCACCCAGAAACTATTTACATTTATTACTTATTATGTTCCCTATTGCTACAAAAAAAAAACAGCTTCTAATTCCATGGAACATAACAGATAATCGTTTCTAAAAATTTTACCATCACCTGCCGTTTTTTTAAAGGCAATTTTGGCTAATATGTAAAAATTAAGTAAACCCCTCCTGCAAACAACTTAAATCTTACAATCGCCAACAAAATTAGAACAGATAGAACGACTTTTGTCAAAAAAATTCCATAAACAAAAGTTTCTCTCATGCCTACAGTATTCGTTTTAATTAATATCGTGAAATATACATTTGCCGACAAGAAGCAACATTGCCTATAAAACCGCCTTCAAAAACTGTCCCGAAAGTAGTTAGCAACGGCGAGAGGTATGTTTAGGACGAAAATAATATCAACTCTAATTTCAATACATTCAAAAGTTGACCTTAATGCACAGGTATACGATCTCACTTTAAATGCAGGCGTCCGACAGTCCGAGAGTTAAGACATTTTACGAATGTACGCAGGCAGCAAGCTCGTAATTTCACCCGCGCGTAATTTCCTTTTTCAACTATCCCCCTTCCCCCCACTTTTCCGGGATTAAAAGTATCCTATGTTCTTATCCCGGTTATAAACTATACGTGTGCCAAATTTCATCTAAATCCGTTCATCCGTTTTTGAGTTATAAGTGTTGTAACAAACACGACTTTCTTTTATTTATATAGAAGATTATACATATATATATAGATTACTAAGTTTCACGTTGTATAATAAAGATATAATTTAATTTAAGTCGGTTTAGAGCGTTTTTAGTAATACAAACTTATCGCTTATCTCAAACGCGAGTTCTTTTGTAAAGAACTGCAGTCGTTTAAGTCTTTTAAGTCGTTTAAGTCTTTTAAGTCGTTTAAGCATTTTAGTCGTTTAAGTCGTTTGAGTCTTATACGTTAAACGACTGAGCTGTATAAGATAAGACTTAAAGCTGAGTCTTAATTTTAGAGTCGAGTCGTGTAAAACGAGTCGAGTCTTACTTTAAACGACTTAAAGGACTCGAGTCGTTTCATCACTAGCTGACATGCTTTGACAGAGTGAGATAGTCTTATTGAGATTCCTGTAAGAGGAAATAGAATAGAGAAGAGTTCAAACTTCAAATCAAACTGAATCAAACTGAGCAAAAAAATCATTAAAAGTGCCAAAGAAATTAAAGGTTTTGTGGATTACTACCTAAATTAATATGATTTAATCGAATGTGGAACGTTTGTGTCTAGCATACAAAATGGTAGAGTGTTCAATATTTGGCTTCAAAAGCAACAATCAAAGAGAAAAAGCGGGTGTTACATTTCATACGTAAGTACACTGTTTTATAAATTTTGATCACGTATTTCTTTCTCAAATCTCACAGGAACCAAGTTTCTGCGCTAAATCATTAGTTATATCATCAAAAACTTGATAAATGGGAAATATCTAAAAATTATTTCTAAATATAACCTCTAAAACATCTGACATGCAAACCGGTAAAATAATTGCTTATTATTACAAATTTACATCAGAAGCCAGCATAATAATTATCATAGATGTCTATGTACTGAAATTTTATTAATAATTAGTAGATTCATAATTCGATTTCCGGATGCCTAATGAAAGGAAAAATTTCCCCAAAATTACCCCATATTTCAGGGAATTTCAAGCGATTTGTTGTTTCCAGATTTCCGACTGATGATAAAACTCGTGAGAAATGGATTTATGCAACAGGAATACTATTAATAACATTTTGAAAGGGACTGACGTGTTTACAAAGGAGAAAATTACCAAATAATATGCAACAGAAGGATTAATTATTACAAAAAGAAATTGAAAAATAAATCAATTAATAAGTAATTAACTTGTTTATTTTGTTTTTCACCTAAATAGTCTTCTTAAAATGATCTTTTTTGGCTCAAATTTGAAATAAAAGGGAATTCATGTATCGGGTATATGAAATTATGAATTCCCTTTTATTTCAAATAGGGTAATCCTGCAAATAATACACCAAAATAAATAAAGTGGCTGTTTGAATAGAATGCCTTTGCATTTGACACCACCACAATTTAAAAAAAAAAGAGCTGTCATATATCACTGGCCCCCTTTTCCGTAAAGCCCATGTTTACAGTACGTGAGTCGGTTGTCTGATTTATCTTCTATCTAGTCTGTGCACAATTTCGATGAGGACGATGTTCACTTCACCTCACACTTCACATTCAAAGTGATTTTTCGAGCAACAGGGATAGCACTAATGCTGCTCTTCGGCAAAGCGAGATAGACCATTAATTATGCTCTAAGATAGAAAGAGATGGAAATACTCGTTAAAGTGAGAGGTAGTATCGTTCAGGTAGGCACGTTTCCCATGTAGCAGCCAACCAAAATTAAGAGAAATGAAGTTGGAAACAATTGCGATGGCGATGTGTGGTTTCTTTCGTTCGCGTAGGATTTTTTAACTTGTAATTTTATTGATACATCTAAAGCTACATGAATGATAAACCAAGTTGTAGTTATCCCACTTGAGTTATTGAAGTGATAACGTGGTTATACCCGAGTAATACGTGAAATCAACTGCGTAAGGTAAGTTCGTGAATGTATGTTTTGTATGAATGAATGTACTGAAAGTAGGTATATATGTAGCTGGCTGCTGGGTGTCTGAGCTTGGGTAATGACCGGTTCCCTCAATGTTCAGATGTCTATTGTTAGGTTAAGCGTTTAATTAATTTATGTTAGTGAATAACTTCTTCCGTCAAAGGTCATGCTAAAAATACCATTTACTTCTATCACAGGTCATGGAGGAGAGTCCAGAGGCCCAAATGCAGACGGATGTGTCTTCGTCTGCCGAGGATGTCGCAGAAGCTCAGGAGGTGACTGCCTCCAATGGTAATGTAGAAATGGTTGTTATTGTGGAGACTGTCAAAGAGGAAGGCAGTAGCACCATTGAATCAGTTGACAAACAAGCAACTGCTGACAGTGAGGTCACCAACACTCTCTCTAAATCGCCTCAGACTTCGCCACAGAAACAAGTATCACAAATACTTCAAACATCACCTCAGAAGCCGGTGCCAGAAACAAAGTCAAACAAATCCCCTAGCAAACTATCAGACACTCCAAAGTCAATATTAATTGAGGAGCACTCTTACAATAAAACCCCTCAAGAAGATGAATCAGACACTCCTTCATCAATAACAACTCCGAGTACAGAGACTGTTGACTCTAGTAAATTAGATGGAAAATCTCCACAGAAGAATATTTCTACACCTAAAAAATTAAGTCCAATCAAAGTTATTGATATACAAAAATCTCCAAAAGTATCCCTTGTTACGAAGACTTCTCCAAGCAAGGAAGCAATTCAAGAAAGCAAACACTTAAGTCCTAAAAATGATGAATCTGAAACTCCAGCTGTGAATGGTACAATCACAAATATAGATATTAATGAGAAGAATGAGCCCAAGAACACTATGTCTCCTGTAGAAATAGTAATAGACAAAGAAGCATGCAATGACTCACAAATGGAATTGTCATCTGATGTATCAGAAAAAGAACATAATAAAAGCATTAGCAGGGAATTGAAGTCACTTATTAAATCAGCCAAAGAATCTAAGATAATTAGTGAATGTACTCAATTGACGACTAAAACAAGGAAGTCTAGAGCTACTCTAGACGTCTCCAACTCCAGTCTAAATGTAAGTTCTGAGGCTGAGAAAATAAAGGATGTCAGAAGATGCAGTAGTAACTCTCAGAAGAGCAACTGCAGTGAGAAGTCAGAAAAAGTCCCACCCAAAAGATCAATGAGGTCCCAAAATCCAGAATTTGTAAATAAGGTAAAGCAATTTTTAAACTCTGTTACATCTAAAGTACAAAAGGAGTCTGATGAAGGTACTGACGAGGAGTTGGAAAAGGTTTGCAAGGAGTCAAATGTTAAAAAGGAATTGAAAGAACTGAAACATGAAAACTCCCCTAGTTTACCTAAAAAGAAAAAATCCGAGAGTGTAAGTATTATTTAAACATTCATCCTCTTTTCTGGCTGTAAAACAATTGGAGGTAGTTGGTCTTCATTTGCTTTAACAACAAAATGCATGACATTGGTTCCAATTCAAAATGGCTGCCACTTGTGTCATTTTTGTTCATTGAAATCAATAAATGACACTTTCAAAACAATGGTTAGGAATTAATAGACATAACTCCATGTATTTATCAGAAATGTAACTTGCACTTCAAATAATTTATTTGTTCAGACCCCGGAGGTGAGTAGCAAGCTGAGGTCAGACCCATACTGTTGGAGGTGTCACTGGGAAGTGGAGCAGCCGGCCAATGAGAAGTCACATTCACCAATGACGTGCACAGTTTGCCCGCGGTCATTCCATTACAAATGCCTCAGTGGAGCAGAGAGGAGTAAGATCAACACTGAGAAAAGCTGGGTCTGCCCAGAGTGTATGGCAGTGCTACATGCAGAAAGTTCTGAGACTAGGTAAGTGTTTTATTTATCATTTCTTGTTTTGTTACTGTATTGTATATAAGATATTGTGTTTGATTTTAACTACAACTTATTGTCCGGTAAAACTGAGCATAACATTGGCTTCTAAACAATGATGTTCAGGATTGATTTCTGGTAAGCAGCTTTACAGGACAGCCATTTTTCAGACCTATACATGTAAATAATTATGTGTGTATGCAATTAAGTGTTTCTTATGAATATACTTATTTATCCATTATAATTGAAGACATGAAAGTGATGTGTCAGGAAGAAACTGTTGATAAATACTGACGTCAGCGCTATGCCAAAATGCTAAGATGACATTATGTTTCTTGATAGGTTTACTAAAGATGTGCCCTGTAATTTATTGTGCAGTTTACTGTTCGCAATAATAATGCTTCTTAGAAACATATTGCCTGAGTCTTAGTAGATGATTGCCAGGATAGGATAGCTTAATAAGCTGTAATTGCAAGCACACCAAGTTTACTTACAGATAAGGAAAAGTAATAATAAGTCAGTAAGTTTGGATAAAAAATGTGTATTTAATTGTTTGTTCATTCATGTATCTTGTAGTCAGGAGTAGGCCTTGCCCCAGTTGCCCCTCACTGTACGCCCATGAAACTATTCAGTTTTTAATAGTGCAGTTGTCGCAATCAATTTTGTTTACTTACTGTGGTTCCCTTGTTTGTAACAAGGGGTGAAATAACAAGCTAAAATGCGAGCAAAGTGGAAATATTTTGTATTAAGTATGTTATTTTTATTTACAGATCCCCAGCAATGAAAAAGATATCATTGGGGATGCTCTGTGATCTTCTCAAGCATGCCCTGGAAAGGATGATGGATCTAAATGGGGTAATTTGATCAGTTCATTTTGTATTGCCTGTGCCTAATGTTTTGTAACATGTATATATTTAGTATAATTAACACTTTATAATATGCCATTACTAACCAAACGCTAAATTTTCACAGCATTTCATCAATTCAGCACTCATCTTAGTACCTCTGCCGTTACTTCATTAATTCCGCTTAGCCGTAAGAATAACGTCTGCTCAAATAAATAGAAACAGTATAACTTGACTGTATGACGTCAGTTGGTCAAAAACTTAGTCTGCTTGCTTAAGAAAAGAAAGAAAAATAACCTACTTTATCGGCATCGTGCATGTAGATAAACACCTGTAATATATATAACAGCATAAAATTAATATCATAGACTAGAAAACGACGATCATAAGTACCGCGATATTGTAAGATGTAAATAATATCGACATAACGCCTACTTTCTCCAAACCATTTTGCTTGCAAGAAACGGGCAGTAGTATTAAAATGTATGCCTTGCGTCGCTGAGACGGCGGGCGGGTCTCTGAATGACCTTGCAGCTACTTTATCTACGTTGTAAGCGGTCCCCGTGCGCGACGCGTGACGACCGGCACCCCTCTCTTTCTAGCTCAGCCGAATCAATAACGGCTCGGCATGTCCCCTTCCTTTTCTAATCTAATAATAAACATACGTCTATCGCGCACATACGTCGATGTGTGCGTGTTGCATTTTTCCGATACTTACATCTTTTTGTCATGCTTTCCTATTAGCAAATGATTATTGAATAGACATGATATTTAGGCTATATTTTATCGAAAGATAATAAAATACAGCCGACGTGCTTTATTCAATATTCGCTATCTAATTTTCAGAGCTATTCATGAATAATCTTGTATGTGATACTGATAATATACAAAATATAAAAAATCGTAATTAATAACCTCAAAATGTTGAATCTGAAAAACAAAATATTACGTAATACATCTGCTAAATATTACTTAAAGCTTTAAATCATCACTAATAGTCTCATCTATTGAATAGTTTTCTGTATTAGATAACACAAGTATCAAATTAATCATCGTTTATTAATTCGAAACACGACCTACGTGTTTTGGTAACAGCCGCAAGAAATGTGTTATTCCCGGCTTACGTAGGCAGGTGCGCGATGCCCACGGCGCCGACGTCCGCAATACGCACATATTGCACTAGAATCTAGATACAATCTCCAGACCGGGTCGATTTCGTTTATACAAATGAGTTCGATCGCGCATGTCGCCCCCCACCACCCTTTGTTATTGTTCTCGAGATATGCGTGGTTATGCCGATCTAACCTCCCACACCACGAACACGAGTTTGATAGTCTGCTGAGACACAACTAAACTTAATGATTTGCTTCCGCTCAGCTACTCATGTCTTTGTTGATAAATATAGACTTAACAGTTGCATATTTGTTAGTTAAAAGAAGATAATACCCAAGTACAATGTTTTTCATTTCTGTAAGTGACCCATGAAAAAAGTTAAAAGAATTAAATTATTTTGTTTTGCACACGCGATTTATTTCACTTAAAAAAATTAATCGTTTTTATTTTATTTTTTACAAAAAATTTGCGATTTAATAATAACTTAAATGAAACACAAATGGATGGAAATCGATATTTTTATAAAAAACCTATTTACTATAATTGAATATAAACTTAATAAAACCTACATACTGCTTTAAAGCTGGTTGTGAATATCCTATCTAAGCGAAAATGAATGTGTGTCCATTTAAAAATAGGCTTGAGTTGCTTAAACATTATTGCAATAATATTAAACCGTTATTCAACCACGTTTTCCAGGTGGAACCATTCATGCAACCGGTAGACCGCGAACAGTTCCCGGCGTACGAGGAGTATGTGGTACACCCCATGGATCTGTCCCTCATGCGGGAGAACATCAACACTGGCCTATACGGCAGCACCGAGGCCTTTCTCGCAGACGTCCAGTGGATCCTGCATAACAGCATCATATTCAACACATGTGAGCAGGGTTTTGGTCTGTTTTAATTTTTATTTTTATTAGCTTTATATGTATGTAATAAGCTTAATTTTATGGGGTAGATAGATTATGTTTTAGTTGCTGGCGATTTGTTTTATCTGACTATGGTCAAATGTCGGCATACATACTCCGGGTATGTATGTGGATAGAAAATGTTTCAGTAAGAAATAAAAGACAAGGTGTAACCATGAAGTGTAGTTACAGCATACGTAACTTGGCTTAAACCACCAATATTAAATATACCCCTAAACTGAATTCATTGCTTTTTTAACTTGATACGATATCAAGTAGTTTTATATGCAATAATAAATAGTTTTGCAGTTCAAAAATTGAACATGCTTAACATTTTCATCCCTGGCAATAAACTTAGAAACTGCAATCCAATGGATTTATGATTTCAGTGAATTTTCACATTAATTGCCTTTGAAATACCCTTCTACAGCTCAGACTGGTATACTGGGGATTTATCAACATCAAAACATAATTTTATAATAATTTAATATCAAGACCACAGTCATATTATATTATGTATTTGTTACATTTTTCTGGAGCGAATTCCATTTATTCAATTAGTCTATGTTTAATTTGATGTTTGCATGTCCTGTACCTTGTTACAACAAGTCACATAATTGAATTTAAAATCTTGACTATATTTCTGAACAGCAACAAAAGGAATTGTCCTTAAAACACTTTTGCAGATTCTTAAGTTCGCACGTGTGTGACGCATACGAATGTGTGTAAAGAGTACAAGAACAAATTATTTCTAAGAAGAATTGTAGATATAAACCCATAATCTTAATAACTATAGTGAGCTGGAATCTACTTGAACTGATTACGAAAGATTTTGTCAGTCATTGCCCATGGTCCACCGTCTGTGACAACTGTGCTCCAAACAGTCACTTATGAATCATGTTATTCATTACTGACGTTGTTTCAGATTAGTGTAGACGGTAAATTTATTAATGACTCATTTATTTTCTTATTCTAAAAGAAAAGTAAATATTGTGATATAGAAATTTACGATTTTGTTTGCTGACAGAAAGTTAAATACCTACCTTTATAACATTGTTCCCAAATCTTTTAGATAAAATGGATCTTTGAATATCACACAGCGCCATAGCCTCGAACTAATCATGGCTTGTAATACGAGTACAATATTAGGTACTCTATACTTATTTGTCAATTGCTTTCAAAATGTTATTGCTGACGATTTTCACGAAAATATTTATCTAATGTGTCTCTCTTCTTTTTATGTCGTAGTTAGAGCTTTTAGTAGGTGGCTGAAAAAGAATCTACAGTTACACGTTTCTGACAATGGGGCTGGATGCATGGTGTAGTCTCGATGTCGCCGTGGATCATATCTATGATATATCCCATAAAAATTGTACTTTTATTTAAAGATTATCTACGAAAGGCTATAAAAACATCGAAAGTAAGCACTACGCCTACACCTTCAAAACGAAAATAAGGCCTATGGCAGTGGTCGGCAACCTCTTGAGGCAGATGAACCAAAGGTTACAATTTACATTCCAAGATCTGAAAGAGCGTTTGAAAACTATTTTAACACTTTGACAGCCGATCACGTACTGGGTACGGTTGAAATGAGTCTTGCTTTAAAATGGACGGCTGTCAAAGAGTTAATAATATCTACAATACTATTTCCTTATTTATTGCTTACAAAAATCGTCGTGAAACTAATATATTTCGTCCGCACATATTACAGATGTTTAGTTTAGTATTCTTTTGAATGTAGTTTAAGGAGCCGCCGCAAGTTTATATCGATAGTCACAAAAGGCTAGCGACCCGCCCAATGGGAACATTGAGACAACCGTAAAAGTACCACTGTGCCCTTAAACGAGAACAAGGTCAGCGCGCTCGCCGGGGGCAACGTGACTACACGGGATGCATGTTCGAGTAGTAGTATAAATGTCGGTGTATAACAAGGGTTATGTAGCGTACGGAACTGCAACTACATTGCGCATTGCGATGGCACGGCTCAAGATTGTTAGAAATAAACGATTATTGAGTGAGGTGCTAAACAAGTTTTCAGCTTCGTACACGGGATGCATGATAAAGTAATAAAGTCCGTACGCAAGAGCTGGTCATCTTCTGAAGAATGCGCGCGGTGGGATGGGCAAGGTAAACAATGGAGAACTAGGTTGTGCAGGGTTGGCCTGGATAATTATCGTGATAATTATCAAAATAATTATCGTTGATAATTATCAAGATAATTACGTATTGATAATTATCGTTGATAATAACAAGTACCTGTTATTTTACAAAAAAAAACAAAATAATTTAAATCCAAATCCAAACGCATGTTTTTTCGTCACAATATTAAACATGTATCCAAACGAACGCCAAATATCATTCATCTACAGGGGAATTCCCCTCACTGTTATTTTTTGTTTGTGCGCTGCGAAACTAAATAAAGAAAAACATTATGTATGCCTAGAAAACTTAATCCAATAAGGTCTGACTGCATTAAAACTAAAAATAGTGGTAAAAAAACAAAAATACCTTTAATTTATAAAATGTTATTTGATATGTGAGTTGGATAATTATCAGATAATTATCGGATAATTATCAGATAATTATCAGAAAAAATAATTATCTTGATAATAGCCAACCCTGAGGTTGTGTGACAGGGGCTTGTCCAATGCCCTCCGCCGGGGAGGAGCTAGCGGGGCCTGCCTTGTAAGAGGCGGGCGGGCAGCTCTGCGTTGTCTCTGGTTGTCAGGGTCCGTCTCAGCCCAGAGACGCTGCCGACGGCGATGCAGGAGCGCGGGGGTTTAGTGGGTATCCTCCGTGAACTAGTCTTTATAAAGACTGGGGCATGGAATTGGACGAGTCCCACACATAGCTCACCTACCCCGTGTTATGGTGCCTAATATCATTCCCCTCCACAAAAAGGGCTATCCTGCCGCCCGCATACCACAGAGTGAAAAGCTCTTGTCCGCAGACTTAAGAATAATTTTATTATCGTTGTAAAACAAGTGCTTACGTAGCATTGCGGTGATGGCATGGCTTATTAATTGTCACGACAAGAAGATCATGTAGCGTTGCCGTCCACAGTACAATCCAAGCTGACACAGTCGGCGCGCACGCTGGTGCGATCCTGCCGCGCGGAGATGGGCGAGATCGAGGCCTGTCCGGAATGCTACGCCGCGGCGCACGCAAGGAAACCCACTTGGTTCACCGACGTTTGCTCCACGCCTCATATGCTGCTCTGGGCTAAACTGAAAGGTAAGATTTGTTATGATATAAGTTCGAAGATCGGCTGTGGTGGCTAATCTCAACAATTAGATTAGCAATCACGAATGGACAATGGTGAACCATCATATTCTGTTCTTTCATAGCCCGGTCTGATTAATGACTAGAGGAAGATTACTAACTCAAATATTTTACAACTAGGTATTTATTTATTTACTAATAAAGAAATAAGACATCTTTTTAAGTGAATCCACCATTTTAGATTATTTTTCCTTGACGTGGAAATTATAGAGTATTTCTTAAAGTATTTTCTTTCTTCTTGTTTTTTTTCAAATGTCTACCACAGAAATATTTTTGAATTATTTTTATGGCCACAATTATCACCAGTTGAAATTCTGCAACATCATAATCCCGTCTAGATCCAAAGGTAGAATTCCAAAGACCTTTGGGTTTGGCTCCGATTGTTCGATCACATTCTACGAAAGAGATTAACGAATCTTAGTGCTGAAACTGTTTGAAGCGGGACCCGCGCGCGGTTTGTAATCCATTGCTGGCATTTAAAACATTGCGTCGGTCGAGTGCGCCCTGTACTCTTACTAAGCCGGCAATGTCTTACAAACCGCGCGCGGGTCTCGCTTCACACAGTTTCCGCCTTTACCATGAATGTAATCTCCAGGCTTCCCGTACTGGCCGGCGAAGGGCATGTCGGTGAACAACGCGGGCCTGGTGGACGTGCGGTTCTTCGGTGCGCACGACCGCGCCTGGGTGCCCGCCAAGGACTGCTTCCTCTACTCCGAGAAGGATCCCAACAACTTCCGCACCAAGCGGCAGGATATTATCGACAGTATGAAGGTAGAATGAGTCTATTATTGCTTCTAGGATAACTAATCCTCTAGGACAACTAATAATATAATAAAAATAATAATAAATATCCTTGGACATTATTCACACAGCGCCATCTAGCCCCAAACTAAGCATAGCTTGTACTTTGGGTGCTAGAAAACGAAAAACATTACATATATACTTTTCTTTTTGTAAATATATATATACTTACATATTATACACAGAAACACCCAGACCGATACAAACAAACATGTTCATGCACACAAATGTTTGTACCGTGCGGGGATCGCACCCGCGTCCTCTGGTGTAATAGCCGACTGGCTCGTCAAACTTCTCCCGACGAACCCGTTATCTCTTGGGTTGATCGCATTTGTTTTTGGCATAGCCCATTGAAACCGCAGTCTTGAAGACCGCTCTATATTTTATAAGGTTTTACTAGAGTAAAAAATTAACCCTGGCTTCTTTAAATTTTTACAATTTTTTTAATTTTTTTTTTCTTTCATGCGGATGGTTGGTCTACTGTCAAATTTTACAAAGGCGCCCTTTTAGGCCTCGTTGAAAATAATCCTTATTTACTTATATTTTGTTACAGGAAGCTGAGGAGCACATTCGCAACATATCGCGGAAGTACGGTAAATTCGTCTACCCGCCGTTCAAGACGCAGTTCGACCCCTCGAAACTATATGAGCAACTGAAAATGATGGTAAGTTACCAGTTCATTCTCAACAACATAAGTTAAAGAAATAAAGAACAGTTAGCTTAATCAAAATTGCACACTCCCGGATAATTCAAAGTCAAAGTCAAAGTATTTATTTTGCAATTTGATTTACCAAGAAATTCTTCTGCACAAAAACACTGCACAATTTACAAAGAAGATCATGTACTTACTTCACTCGACACGATTATTATTATGCTTTGATAAAAAGCACATCAATTTATAATGAATGATTCGTATTTTCAGATACCATCATTTGAGGGTGAAGTCCGGGCTCCTGTAAAGGATAAGCCATCGCCGAGCATGGTGAAAGACAAGAGAAGATCTAATTCGAAAGGTTCCAAGGGCTCCCTTCAGGATGGGTAAGCATAGATGATGACGATGTTATCTATTAACTATTTTTTAAAAATGTTGAGAGAAGAAAGACTTATTTATTGACTCTGCAACTACAACTACTAAAACACATGACGCATATACAGTAAGTCTATACTATTTTTAACTTACTTTATTAAAATACATAGTTTTGGTTACCGAATCCATATGTTGGTAACCAAAACTATGTATTTAAATAATTTTGACCGCCTCCGTGGAACATTGGCTAAGCCAACAAGGGGGGGTAGTCGCGTCTGATCCCGGTATCCGTCCTGAGTCGCAACGGATACCGATCGATAGTCGCTTCGAATACCGGGATCGGTTGCAACCCAAAAAATAATTAAAATTTTGTGCAACGGATACCGGGATCAGACGCGACTACAAAAATAAATATATTTAAGTTCTATCTGATCCCACAGGGTGTTTGCATTTGGGACCTTGTTAATTATGAATGAATATTTTGACGTTTCTTTCTTCTAGATGTATCTGGGGGCACGGCAGTGCCCCCGCCAAGTCGAGCGCGAAGCAAACACTGCCGTACCATCCTTTACTGGAACCATTTCGCCGCATTTTCAGGCCCAACCAAACTATTAGAGATCGACATTATACCGCCTTTACAAAAAATACTCAACTTAGTGAGCCGCTTCATTTGGTGGTGGTGGGGGGATGGGAGGGAAAGGGGGATGGTAGGGGTAGGGGGAGGGGGGAAGGGGAGGGTGAAGGGAGATGGAAGGGGGGACGGGAGGGGTAGCTGGGGGGGTGGGGATAGTATATGGGAGGGGGAGTAGGGGGGATGGGAGGGGGAAGGGGGATGGGAGGGGCGATGGGAGGGGGAAGAGAGATGGGAGGGGGGAAAGGAGATGAGAGGGGGGGTGGGAGGGGGATGGGGATATTAATGGGAGGGGGAGGTGGGGGGATGGGATAGTACATTATCAATCCAATCCACATGAAATTTGGCACAGGTATAGTTTAATAACGTGGAACAGGACATAGGCTAAAAAAATCTCACGGGAAACGTCTCATTCCAAATAGATACAAAATAAATCAATATGCCCACGTTCCTACAAAAAGAAGTGAAATCCCACCAAAAACATTCTGTAAAAAAACTAGCCAAGTCTCGATGGAGCTGCTTGTTTATCTCTAAAAAGTAATGAAATCTAGACATAGTCGTGCCAAGTCTAAGGTTCCTTACTGCGATTTCTTTATTATTATAGTTAATGTTGTGTGACCTCCCATCTCTCTTCCCCCTCCCATCGCCCCTCCCATCCCCCTTCCCTCTCCCATCCCCCCTACTCCCCCTCCCATATACTATCCCCACCCCCCCAGTTACCCCTCCCGTCCCCCCTTCCATCTCCCTTCACCCTCCCCTTCCCCCCTCCCCCTACCCCTACCATCCCCCTTTCCCTCCCATCCCCCCACCACCACCAAATGAAGCGGCTCACTAAGTTGAGTATTTTTTGTAAAGGCGGTATATGTCGATCTCTAATAGTTTGGTTGGGCCTGAAAATGCGGCGAAATGGTTCCAGTAAAGGATGGTACGGCAGTGTTTGCTTCGCGCTCGACTTGGCGAGGGCACTGCCGTGCCCCCAGATACATCTAGAAGTAAGAAACGTCAAAATATTCATTCATAATTAACAAGGTCCCAAATGCAAACACCCTGTGGGATCAGATAGAACTTAAATATATTTATTTTTGTAGTCGCGTCTGATCCCGGTATCGGTTGCACAAAATTTTAATTATTTTTTGGGGTGCAACCGATCCCGGTATTCGAAGCGACTATCGATCGGTATCCGTTGCGACTAAGGACGGATACCGGGATCAGACGCGACTACCCCAACAAGGGTATAAAACCCGGAGGTTGTGGGTTCGATTCCCGCCTAGGGCCTGGTTGGTGGTAGGGCTTTTTCAGAGTCCTACTGGCTAGCTACCCCCACAGGTAAAATCTGCCGCCATAATAGCTTCGGTTGTTTCGGCAGTATTAATGTGGGAGCCAGTACACTTGAAATCAAAGGCTCGAAGATCAGATGAGTCTACAGTCTGGCAACACATTGAGCGACGCTTCCTGGTGAAGTGTCCCTCAATGGAATAGGCCGCAGTGGCCGCTTGCCATCAGGTGGGCTGCGTGACTGTCTGCCAACCGACTTAGTATATAAAAAAATTCAAAATTTAAAATGTTTTTCAAATAATTTAGAATACTTTTTTTTTACCTATATATTTTTTGTTGTATGATGTCAATTCGTTTATTTGTAATTTTACAGTGAATTGAGTGAAGGGGAGGAAGCTCCAGCAATAGCTCCACGTAAAATGGCTGATGGAGCCGATATTGCACAAGTCGAAGATGAGGAAAAGTAAGTGGCTTTTAACAAGCATTAATTTATAGGGCTAGATGTTTCAGAGGCACTGTGGAGTTTAATGGTAATCTTTAAATAAAAATATATTTTGTAATGTATACCTATGTACATACAAGGAAAATGTCATAAAGTCAAGTTTAAAGTGCCAGTCCCATTGAGACCAAGACGTTAAATTAATAAAGTCACTTAAAAAATGTAGGTTTACCTTAATAAGAAAAATCGCCATTGTCTTATTATACTAATTTTACCCATTTGATGCGCAGGGACAAATCTATGGAGGTCGATGTTAAAGAAGAAAACAATGAAAAATCTGAGAAGGTTACGAGAAAACGTCGTCGGTCGGAAATGGAAGAGGCAGCTACGTTTACAATTATATCAGGTGGTTCAAAAGAGAAAAAGAAGAGAAAGGAAACCGAGAAGGAACCGGAAAATCGAATCGAAAACAATAATGTAGAAAATAATAAAGCTGAAACTGAATCTCAGGCATCTACGGTTAGCAGTAAAGAGAACTTAGAAAAAGCGCCTGAAACCCTTGAGCCAAAAGATAAGGATAGTCCAGCATCCAAAGAAGCAGCACCAACACCTGCCAACGAACCTGAAAAAGAAAAGGAAAGTCCTAAACTAACGCCAATAAAGCTAGTCATTTCCACTAAATCAAATAAGATTATAGGAAAATCTCCTGCGTGCAAAAGTAATACTAGTACACCAAGAGTTATGCCTATTAAGATTAGACAAGCCAAAACAGAAAAGAACATAAACATCGCAACTAAGGAAAAAGACAACAAAGATGAAAAACTTAAGTCTCAAAAACGTAGGAATTCTAAGAACAAATCGTTGAATAACAGTGTCTCAGACAAAGCAGATAAGACTCCTGATAAGAAAATTGAGAAGATCTTAGACACATATTTAGGTAAGGAAAAAAAGGATTCGAATGCGGGCAAAGGCAAGGAAGATACAAATAAACAAGCAGAGAAACCTGCCACACCGAAGCCTGTAACGCCTAAGCCAGCGACCCCTAAAACTGCCGCGGCTAAGCCAAGTACGCCTAAACCTAATGCAGAAAGTCCTAAAGCAGCGAAAGAGCGCAACCAATTCGACGAGGACAACGCGAGTTTAGCGATGCTCGCGCGACGAGAGGTGAAAGGACCCGTCGCAAGCAACATAAGTGGCATGCCTACGATCAGTAGTGTTCGGAGTTTATCCGCATCTGCTCAGAACACGAGCAGTGTTACAGAGAAAGGGAACGCGTCAAACTCGGTCGAAGTGACTGTAGAGCCGACTTTGGAGAACTTGCTGATACCGACTAGTACGATGACTATTCGGAAGGAGACGCCTAAAGGGAAGGAAGCTGAGACTTCTATGGTGGGTCGTGTTGGCGTGCGAGCGTTCGCGCGGATGGCCTCTCCCGAACCTCAGAGCAAGGAAGTAGAGGTGGAGATCAAGGCTGAGCCGATGGACTTGGATGACCACGACAGGCAGCTCGAGAAGCTGGACATGATGAAGGCGTTCAGACTACGGCCGGTTAATCCACCTGCGAGTAATTTGCGAGAGGTAAGATTCGAATTCGTTTTTTGCCTAAACAGGAATTGTGTTTTCTAGTATTTTAATGAAAATAATGTGCGACTGAAATAATTTTATTAATGCAGTTAAAATATTTACTATGATATAATAC
The DNA here is from genome assembly GCA_949319885.1 of Mecyna flavalis. Taxonomy (NCBI): domain Eukaryota; kingdom Metazoa; phylum Arthropoda; class Insecta; order Lepidoptera; family Crambidae; genus Mecyna; species Mecyna flavalis. Next base: position 15,149,799 of record OX439427.1, read on the forward strand.
ATTTCAAATTGTTGGGATTACTTTTGACTTGGACAACTTTGAACTTAGAGGATGTTGAAATTGTTTTAAACCTAACCGAATTTTAAATGATATTCTTTGAATGTGTATTTGTAATTTATAAGGTTTGGTTATTGTCATCTAGTCAAATCTAAGATCTATAAATTATTGATTATCTTACCTTGCGAATAGAGATGGGCATTCTACCCGGTATTTACCCATTTTGGGTAAATATCGGGTAGAATTTCCATCTCTACTTGCGAATGACAAAGCCAATGTGCTACATGCACAATTTAGTGCTTCTATTGACCGAAAAACCGCGCTAACCAAAATCCAATTTGTACAAACAGGTGCGGATAAACAAAGTGGTAATGACGCCACTGAACGCGCGCAAGACTGCAGCCGCGAAACCGCCTGAAATAAAGCCAAGGGCCCGAAAGACGTTCCCGCAGCCGCGCAAGTCGGACGACGGCCGCTCGGAGCTTAACAGCAAGAACTCGATGGTGTACATTCCCATCCAGCCGCCAATTACACCTGGCCCGCGACCACCTGGAAGACCTGCCCCGCCGACGCCCATGCAGGCGGGACCGAGACCACAGGCGCCCATCATCACCACTGCTGGTGAGTGACTAATGACTCGATGGTGTACATCCCATCCAGCCGCCGATTACACCTGGCCCGCGACCGCCTGGAAGACCTGCCCCGCCGATGCCCACGCAGGTGGGATCGAGACCACAGGCGCCCATCATCACCACTGCTGGTGAGTGACTAATGACTCGATGGTGTACATCCCATCCAGCCGCCGATTACACCTGGCCCGCGACCGCCTGGAAGACCTGCCTCGCCGATGCCCATGCAGGTGGGATCGAGACCACAGGCGCCCATCATCACCACTGCTGGTGAGTGACTAATAACTCGATGGTGTAAATCCCCTCCAGCCGCCGATCACACCTGGCCCGCGACCGCTTGGAAGACCTGCCGCGCCGACGCCCATGCAGGCGGGACCGAGACCACAGGCGCCCATCATCACCACTGCTGGTGAGTGACTAATGACTCGATGGTGTACATCCCCATCCAGCCGCCGATCACACCTGGCCCGCAATCGCCTTGAAGACCTGCCCCGCCGACGCCCATGCAGGCGGTAACGAGACCATAGGCGCCCATCATCACCACTGCTGGTGAGTGACTAATGACTCGATGGTGTACATCCCCTCCAGCCGCCGATCACACCTGACCCGCGACCGCCTGGAAGACCTGCCCCGTCGACGCCCATGCAGGCGGGACCGAGATCACAGACGCCCATCATCACCACTGCTGGTGAGTGACTAATGACTCGATGGTGTAAATCCCCTCCAGCCGCCGATCACACCTGGCCCGCGACCGCCTGGAAGACCTTCCGCCCCGCCGACGCCCATGCAGGCGGTAACGAGACCACAGGCGCCCATCATCACCACTGCTGGTGAGTGACTAATGACTCGATGGTGTACATCCCCATCCAGCCGCCTATCACACCTGGCCCGCGACCGCCTGGAAGACCTGCCCCGCCGATGCCCATGCAGGCGGGACCGAGACCACAGGCGCCCATCATCACCACTGCCGGTAGTGACTAATGACTCGATGGTGTACATCCCCTCCAGCCGCCGATCACACCCGGGTCGCTCCTACCTGGGAGACCTTCTGCCCCGCCAACGCCCATGCAGTCTGGCGTGGGACCGAGACCACAGCCGCCTATCATCACCACTGCTAGTGAGTGTATTCTCTGTAGTGTAAAGAAGAGAGGTTAAACCACAAAATACCTACGATACAACACGCAAGCAACTCAAAAATGATCCGCATGATGCATGCTAGTATAACTACAATAGTTCTATATGGGATTCCATGAACACATGAAATGCACTGCCCACATCAATACGGCAGGGTTAACTAAAATGTCAACTAAGATGTTAAAATCAATGATATTATAATTAAAAAAGAGGTAGATAGGTTATGTCAGTACTAACGCGAAGTCAAAAATTGTCCACGGCTGTCGTCTCGTATGTCACGATACTAATCATAGAATATCGTTAAATAGGTCACAGAAGATACATTAGATGGTTTGATGCCTATGAGTAACAATGATGATGTCTGAACGGGAATGAACCAAATTTTCACCCACTTTTCGTTTGAAAGCATTTAATTTGATTTGTGTGAGAAATTGAAATGTTAAAAATATGCAAATATGGACATGGTCTGAAATAAATGAATTTTATTTATTTATTTAGTGAATTAGAAAAAAAATCTATTTCAGTTTCATTTAAAAACTTATTATAGAAACTACATGATCTCCTGAAAAAGGTATTTTTTGCATAATTTATGCTTGCATCTTTTGTTTTTGTTTGTCTATTGATTTGAAGTAAAAAAAAACAGGATTTTCAACCTTATTGACATTTAAAATTTTGTTGCTTTTTCGCAAACGCTTGTTGAATATCTTTGCTGGTTCATTAAAATCCGTTATTTTGGTAAATGTCGATAAGGTCGAAAATCGCTTGCACCTGTTTTTTTAACTTCTGATCAATAAACAATGTTTTCTCGACATTCATTTGTTTTTTCCGACAATCATTTGTTTTCCGAATTTTTCACACAATTTATTAAATTTATACTATCATACACAACACAATGACTACTTGATATTTTCGCGTTGCGTCGCGACAAGTTGCGTTTGTCTTTCACCTAGAACAACGCGTAGTTTCTTACTACCCATACGTTTCCATTACATTTGGTGGGAACATTACAAACGGGAATGCTTATTTTCACTTCCCGTTCGTTCTACTGGTGGGACAAAGCTTGGTGGGCGAACGGGAATGAACCGATTTTTCACCTGCTTTTCATGAACAGTTTCATGCTTACTGTCACGGCATTGGCCGTTCTGTACATTTATAATCTATGGCAGACATCTCTTTCACACTTAGTCATCGGAGTATTTGCTGTCGCACTCGATCTTCGACAAACTTATCTGTTCCGGTGGCCAAAATTGGAACTACGTGAAATGCAATGCAAAAACCTCAATGACAGTTCTAAATAGACAGTAGCGACGCCGCCACCGGAACAGATAAGTTTGTCGGTCTATAGTATACAAAACTGACATTTTGTATTTCTAATTTAAATATGAACGAAAATCAATAAAAATATAATATTTACGCATGATAGGTGATCCCTAGACTTTTAGAAGTCTTATTTGTGTAGTTTCTGCAGTTTCGCATAACACAGGACGGCATTTTTATTAAGTTTCTCGGGAGCAATTCAAGCTGTCAACACTGTCAAGAGACTGAGCTCAGGCAGGCCGATCCGGCCTAGTTTTCGGGTGCCATTTTTTTACTACAAGTAACCTATCTACCTCTTTTTTTATTCTAATATCATTGGTTAAAATGAATAAAAAATTATCATTTTTAAAGAAGTCGATATTGTTTTGTGCTGACGCCTACTCATTAAATATTACACTTAGCCTTTTTTAATAAGATTCTTCATCATCTATATATATAAAACTCAAAGGTGACTGACTGACTGACTGACATAGATAGATATCAACGCACAGCCCAAACCACTGGACGGATCGGGCTGAAATTTGGCATGCAGGTAGATGTTATGACGTAGGTATCCGCTAAGAAAGGATATCTCGATATTCCCACGGGAACGGGAACCACGCGGGTGAAACCGCGGGCGCCCGCTAGTTTCCCATAAAAATAGTCATTAAAAGTGATCAAGACTTTATATCTATCGTGTCCTTGCATTCCAGGCAACAGCATAGTAAACACAGTGACAGCACCTCTCGTACCATCGAGCATGTCCCAGCTGACCGGCCCGCCGACATCCACACTACCGCTGGTGCCGACCATCGGGCAGGTGCCCACCACCGTCCACACGGTGCCGCTCATCACCTCCGTTAACGGCCAGTGGACGTTTAGCTTGCAACCGATTATGTCGGTCGGGGGCGTCGATGTGAGTGTTATATACTACTATAGAAGATAACTGACCGAATTATGGCGGCATTTGACGTAACAAAAACACTACTCCTTACGAGCTGTAATGTAACCACTGAGGTCAATTATAATACGCGCGGCGTATGTAACACATTGGGAACGTATTCAGTTACTAGCTTTCCGCCCGCGGCTTTTTTCAAATATCCCGCGGGAATGGGACGTTTCCCGTAGGAATTTTATAGACTATGTCCTAATCTGGGTTATAAACTATACGTGTGCCATATTTCTTCTAAATACATTCGGCCGTTTAGGCGTGATTGAGTAACAAACATCCAAACATCCAGACTTCCGCATTTATAATATCACAACGCCTGTAGTGCGGCTCCGTTTGTAGAAGCTGACTTCCAAACTATTACAACAAATTGCTTGTCATTTATTATTTGAAGGCTTTTGTGATTTTACAAAACATCACTGGACAATGTAGAAAAGGAATGCTACTGACCGTTTCTATTTGTTAACTTCCCATTTCCTTACTAGCTAAGACGTCGAGTGGCATTTGAACAAAATGACATAATTAACCAAGCAGTACTTGATACAGGATACGCCGTCACCTGTACTGAACGGCTTACCGGAGCGCAACAACGCGCCGCCCACTCTCCTCCCGAACCCGACGGCCGCGACCGCCGCTTCGAATAACGTCACGACGACCACTATGCCGGCCCCTGGCGTGATGTCAGTAGTGCCGACGGTGCTGCCGCCTTCACCCGTAGTGGTGACGACTAGTCAACAGGCTAATACGCAGAACACGCCGCCGATCTCGACGTTGTCCGCGGCTCCGGTCATTGCCCCTAACAGGACGACAGTCGACTGCAACGCCAATCCAGGAGAGGTAAGAATTTCACCTAGTAGCTTTCTAATCTCAGCTACCAGGGCCACACCTCCCGCGGCAATCTTAGTTACGACGACGTTTATGCCAGCTCCTGGCGTCGTATCAGTTGTACATACAACTTTAGTTGCTTATATTTTTGAAACGTGACACTTCACGGGTTTTCGTCTAATGACATTTTGTGTTTGTGTTGATGTCAGGTATCTATTTTTTATGAATTTTATGTGAACTATAACTTGAGAAAAAAAACCTCAAAATAAAGAAATGAAACATACAGTAAGGGCGCCTTCACCTGTTGCATTGCCGGCCGCGGTGCCGACGAGTCAACAGGCTAAAATGGAACTTTTTATACATCATTTAACTCTGGACCGCGCCGATTCCCGCACTATACACACATTTGTGTGCATGAACATGTCTGTTTGTATCGGTCTGGGTGTTTCTATGTATAATATGTATGTATTTACAAAAAAAGTATAATTATGTTTATGTTATGTTTATCCGTTGTCTGGCACCCATAGCACAAGCTAATGCTTAGTTCGGGGTTAGATGGCACTGTATGAATAATGTCCAGAGATATTTATTATTATTATTTATTTATTCGCAGCCGCCGCGATTGCAGCAGAGGCCGGTGCTGATGAACCCGCTGGACTCGCACACGCCCATCGGGAACGTACCGCCGCCCTCCACCGCGGGACCGGTCACTGCGAAACTCAACCAGAGTGCCGTCAAGGTAGTTTACTCTTTGCTGCTTATTTTTAAACTTAGTTTATCGATTGCTATGAACTCTTAATAATCAATATAATACAATAGAATATTATATTCACAGACTTAACTTTTTATTGACAAAACAAAATATGTAACGTTATACTAAGGTGTCCTAAATGTATAATTCAACATGATAGAATCATGTTGAATTATTATGGTGGAAAAATATTCTAACAAGTTTGAAACAGACAATATGTGAAACACTATAAATTAAAAAGAACATCAAAGCAGCCTTCGGTAGGGAATGTATGTATGAAATGAATGTATTGAACTGTCACTAAATAGCAGAGTGACCGCCTTAGGTACTGAGTTTTTTTTATACTAGGTCAGTTGGCAGACAAGCTCGCAGCCCACCTGATGGTAAGCGGTCTTTGCGACCTATTCCATTGAGGGACGCTGCACCTGGAAACGTCCCTCAATCTGCTGCCAGACTGTAGACTCATCTGATCTTCGAGCCTCTGATTTCAAGTATACTGGCTCGCACGTAAATATTGCCGGAACACAGCCAGAGCTGTTATGGCGGCAGATTTCACCTGTGGGGTAGCTAGCCAGTCGGACTCTGAAAAAGCCCTATCACCAACCAGACCCAAGGCGGGAATCAAACCCACGACCTCCGTGTTTTTATACCCGAGCGGCTTAGCCACTGTTCCACGGAGGCGGTCAATAAAAAAATCTAAATTTGTAAGCAGATATTAGTCACTTGGTTCCCTGGTGTTGAGGGTGGCATGCGACCTTCAGAGTGGAAGGTCGGCACTGGCACACAACACTAAGTTTTGAATACAGAAAAGTTTATGTTTGACAATCTGTCTACCTGCACATCAACGGTGACGCATTCAATAGTCAGCTTCAGTGGTGAACAGTCGATTAGGTACCAATATAATTATGTAATAGAAGTCAGAGTGAATAAATAAAGAGTGCAACCCTCCTCCTGGTCTTATTTTATAACCCTCCAAGAGGTTATGGGCCCAGGAGAGACCAGGAGTAAAAGTGTAAAAATAATAAAAGTGTTTGATATGTACAAATAAATATAAACAAAAAGTTTAATAATAAATATAAAGTTTAAATGATAAAAAATGAGGATATTATAAAGATATGAAAAGATAGAAGAATATAGCCGGAGGAAATAGATAGAAGAATAAAGCCGGAGAAATTTTCCTTTGCTGAAATTCAAATTCATTCCAATGACAGTTGTGATGACGGAAAACAAAATAACATCTCGAAAATTTTCTTTGAAATTTATTTGATTATTTTTACAAATTTATTTGATAAATATTATTTAAAATCATGGAAAATATTAACAAATTAAGAGACGTAACAAACTATAAAAATTGGAGGAAGATAACAAAATTATTTTTAGAATCGAAGGGATTAATTGAAGGAGCTAAAGAATTTAACGATGCGAAAGCGAGATTTTTAGTATTGAGCGCAATAGAAGAAAAATTCTTACACTACGTTATTAATTGTTCCTCAACAAAAGAAATTTTCGAAAAATTAGATCTGATTTTCCAATACGAACAAAAAGAAGACAATCACGAAAAAATTATACAATTTTATAGCTATTTACCTACTGGAAACACAATAGAGGATATAGCCCGTTTGCAAAATTTATTTTCTGAAATAAATCTATTGGAACCAAATACCATTTCAGAAGAAATGCTTATAAACAAGGCTCTAACTATTCTGCCAGAAAATTTAAATTATTTTAAAACGGTGTGGGAAATAACTCCAAAATCTGAGAAGACGATTTTCAAATTTATTCAAAAGATACAGAAACAATTAAAAGGCTCAAGTGTTCCAAATATATCACCAGAAAACCAGGTATTTAAATCTGACGAAAGAAAATGTTTCAACTGCGGGAAATTAGGACACATTGCCAGACTCTGTAAAGAAGGCTGCAACATCTGCCACAAAAGGAATCACAGCACAAGAAATTGTTTTCAAGAAAAAATTTGTCGAAAATGTAATAATAAAGGACATATCGAAAAATTCTGCCGCAATAACATGGTAAGCGAACATTTACAAATTAAAGTCAAAGCAATAATTGACTCAGGAGCCTCATCACATTTTTTCCGAAATAAAAATATAATTCAAATTACAGAGAAGGTAGTAGTTCCAATTAGATGTGCCAATGCGGAGAACCTGATAGCGCAAGGGACCGGAAAAATAGCAACGGACTTCGGGCAACTGAAAGACGTTCTATTTGTCCCGGAGATTTCGAGGAACCTAATCTCGGTGAGCGCAATCACTCATAATGGAGGCACTGTCCACTTCTCTGGAGATAAGGTATTTATACGTTTTCAAAATAAAACAATTTTAACTGGATACAGAACCAATACCGGGTTATATGAAACGGAATTTTCGGCTTATTATACTCGCGAAGCGCTACTTACTGAGAGTGCCAACATCTGGCATCGGAGGCTAGGTCACGTATCCGACGTGTCTCGTCTAGCAAAACTGGTTAATGGCGTCAAAATTGGGGGGAATGATTCGAACAAATATTGCGAAATCTGTGCAAAAGCTAAAATGACCCGAAAACCTTTTGGCAATAATAGAATTAAAGCTAAATTCCCTTTGGAAATAATTCACACTGATATTTGCGGCCCCGTTGAAGTTCCCACTTGGGACAACAAAAAATATTTCATTACGTTTTTGGATGAGTTTACACATTTCTGCGTCGTTTACTTGATCACCTTCAAAAATGAATGCCTTGATAAAATTAAAGAATTTGTGTGTTTGGCTGAAAATCATTTTAACAGTAAAGTAAAGAAAATTAGATGCGATAATGGGGGAGAATACTCTAGCAATAACCTACATGCGTGGTGTCAGGCTAAAGGGATCATTCTGGATGCAACCATACCGTACACGCCTCAACTGAACGGAAAAGCTGAGAGGTTAAACAGAACCCTAATGGAGAGAACAAGGGCTCTAATGTTCGACGGCAAGGTTCCGAACTATCTGTGGGGTGAAGCACTGCTAACAGCAAGTTACCTAATCAATAGAAGTCCAACAGACGGCAGAAACAAGACACCAGCGGAAATGTGGTTCAAGATTAAACCCAATCTATCGAATATAAGAAGATTTGGATCCACAGCATACTTCAAAATTAATTTTGGCTTAAGAAAACTTGACGAAAGATGCGGCAAAGGAATACTTATTGGCTACGTAAGAAACGGCTACAAAATTTGGGTGGATGACAAGAAACAGATAATAAGAGCAAGGGATGTTAAAATTAACGAAGAAGAACAAGGAATATATTTGGACGATGAAGAAAATTTGGTTCAAATGGATGGACTTTGGCAGTTGGAAGATGAAACAAATGAAGATGAAACAAATAACGGCGAAACAAATGAAGATGAAACAAATAACGGCGAAACAAATGAAGATGAAACAAATGACGGCGAAACAAATGACGGCGAAACAAATGGCGGTGAAACAAATAATAGAAGAACAAATGAAGAAGCTGGAAATAGTGGAAACAATTTTGAGAGGAATTTAAATTTTGATAACGATATACAACCGGAAGAAAATGAAGAATTTTTCGATAGTAATGAAGAAACTGAAGTAAGGCAGAGTAATGAAGAAACTGAAGAAAGGCAGAGAAATGAAGAAAATGAAGGAAGTCGAGCGGTGGAAAATAATAATAGAAGTGAAGCAGAAAATGGAAACAGTAATGAAGAAAGTGAAGGAAGTCGAGCGGTGGAAAATAATAATAGGAGAAATCAACCTGCAAGAGAACGAAGATTACCAGAAAGGTTTAAAGACTACGTCATGGACTATGATACAGAAGTGTCGATGCTAACCTATGAAGAAGCAATAGAATCGAGGGAAAAAGATAAGTGGAAGAAAGCAATAGAGGAAGAAATTAAATCGTTAGAAGAAAATAATACTTGGACCTTTGTAAATAAGAAAGAAGCGGAAGGAAGAAGACTAGTAACAAGCAAATGGATCTTCACGGTCAAGCCAGATGGAAGATACAAGGCAAGATTAGTCGCAAGAGGTTTTCAACAGAAATATAAAATAGATTACGATGAAACATATAGTCCAGTTGTAAATACAAACTCCTTGAGAGTACTTTTGTCAATTGTTGCAAATAATAAATTGAAAATGAAACAGTTTGACATTAAAACAGCATTTTTACATGGAGATTTAAAGGAGTGTATTTATTTAAAAGTTCCAAAAGGTTACAGCAACAAAGAAGATAAAGTATGCAAACTAAATAAGAGTTTGTATGGGTTAAAACAAGCTCCACTAATGTGGAATATTAAATTTACAGAATTTTTAGTTAAAATGGGTTTTAAACAATCAAAGTTAGATCAATGTATTTTTATAATGGAAGGTGAAAGAAGGATAATTCTTGCGATTTATGTTGATGATGGATTAGTAGTTGGTGAGAGGGAAGAAGACTTGGTGCATGTAGTGGAAACATTAAGAAAAGGGTTTGATCTAAGAATCTGCGAAGAAGTATCAAACTATATCGGGCTGGACATAACACAGAATAAGGAAGGAGTGAAAGTTTGTCAGAAAAATTATATCGAGAAAATTTTGAAGAAGTTTAATATGAATGAAGCAAGAGAGTGCAGAACCCCAACCATTTTGATAGAACAACACCCAAAGTTGAAAATAGATACAGAAAGTCATGAACTCTATAGGGAAATGATAGGATCATTATTATATCTGGCGAATAAAACGAGGCCAGACATTAGCTTCCATGTAGGGTATTGCTCGCGTCAACAAAGTGCTCCAAATTTGAATGATTTAAATAATGCAAAAACGATTTTAAAATTTTTAAAAGGTTCGAAAAACAAAGGCATTCATTTTAGTGAAGGTGATAAAGTACTTCGAGGCTACTGTGACTCAGATTTCGCGGGGGATCCAGACACTAGGCGTAGCACGTCAGGTTACGTGATTTGGCTGAACGGTGGACCAGTGGCATGGAGCTCAAGAAAGCAGCCGATTGTAGCGTTGTCGAGTACGGAAGCAGAGTTTATAGCCGCAGCAGAATGCTGCAAAGAACTTCTGTTCATCAGAGACTTCATATATGAATTGACCAATGAGAAATTAGAAATAGAAATGAAAGTGGACAATCAGTCAGCTATTTGGCTTATGAAGAAAGGAATTATGAATAAAAGAAGTAAACACATAGATGTGAGATACTATTATTTAAAAGATCAGATTGATGAAAACAGAATAACAGTCAAATATTGTCCAACGGGTTCGCAGATAGCAGACATACTGACGAAGTGTTTGCCACCTGTACAGTTTGAGAGGTGTCAAAGAAAACTCGTATCAGAGTGAGTGTTAGGTACGAGGGGTGATCCAAAAGTAATGATAATCAATATGAAATAAAGGTGCTACATCTAAAAAAAAAATTATATCTCAACATAGTCTCTTAGTAAGTCAATACATTTAGTCCATCTTTTTTCTAAACCTAGAATTCCTTTTAAAAAAAAATATTTGTCCTGACACTCAGAAAACGCCTCTACAGCAGTCATCACCTCGCTATTGTCGTCAATTTTATTCCAACGGAGGTGTTCTTTGAGTCGAGGAAAGAGGAAGAACTCACTGAAAGCCAGGTCTGGGAAATAGGTTGGGTGTTCGTGCAATTCGAATCCCGTTTCTTCAATGGCAGCCATCGCGACGGCAGCTTTGTGAGACGGGCCGTTGTCTTGGTGAAACAACACTCCAGCACGGCGTTTGCCTCGTCGTTTTTCTATAATTGCCTCCCGCAATCTTCTTATTTGGTCTGCGTAGTAAGAGCCCGAAATAGTGGCTCCATTTTCCAGGCATTCCACCATAATAAATTCTTCAGCATCCCAAAAAACGGACGCCATAACCTTTGCAGCTGAACTTCACTTAAAATTTCTTAGGCGTCGGGGAAGAGGCTCGTTTCCACGCCATGGATTGCTGTTTGGTTTCCGGATCATAATGATGAATCCAGGTCTTGTCCATGGTTACGAAACGAGATAAAAAAGAATCTTGCTCCATCTGGAACTTTTCGAGATTCGCCCTCGAAATGTCGACTCGTTTTTTCTTTTGCTCGTCGGTTAACATTCTCGTTACCCAACGCGCAGAGACCTTTTTCATGTGGAGTTCGTTCGCAAAGATTTTTTGAATACTGCCATATGAGATCCCTGTGACCTCAGCTACATGCCTTATGGTCACTTTTCGATCTGCCAATACGACATCTTCGAATTTTTTGACGTTTTCTGCGGGGAGGGGCGTGGATGGGCGTCCCTCGCAGTGTTCGTCTTCTGTGGATGTTATTCCCATCGTGAACTCCTTGGCCTAGCTTGCAACTGTGGAATATGGAGGAGTAGAGTCCCCCAATGTTTCCACTAGGTCGCTTTATATGTCTTTGGTAGACATTTTTTCAAACAGAGGCACTTGATGACAGCTCTGATTTTATTTTTCTCCATTTTGATGTTTACACTCCGACTGTTTGTATTCAAATGAATGTTACTTCCGGTAACCATGACCTATTCATATGATTTTTTTATGGTGAACTAGTGGGTATATGAAGCAGCAAAAAATATTTTTTTCAGATTTTTATGTGGTCTACAAATATCCGATTATCATTACTTTTGGATCACCCCTCGTAGTGATAAGTGCGGGCAAAAGTGAACTAAGTGCGTTTCGGTCATATGTGGGGAATTAGTATGTAAGTTTTTATAGGGGAGTGTAATTTTTGTATAATGTAAAGGCGTGATGTAAACTTAAGAAGCCCAGTCAACTCACATTATCAGTTTTAAGGGGGTGTTCAACGTTTTAAGGGGGTGCTTTTAAAGGGGGATATTTAATGATTCATTTAAGGGGGTGTGGAAATATGAAAGCATTCTAAATGAATCATTATTTTCAAAAATATCTGACTACATGAATAATAACTATGTATATTGGTAACTGTGTATTTACAGAAGTTTTTAATATGGGCTGAGTTTTTTAATCACAAATTTACTTTTATAAGTTTAGTTTATAATATTGTAATTTAATTTTAGTTTATATTTAATGATTTATTTTGTGTTTTCTATGTTAGGTGTGAGTGAGATGATTGAGTGAGAAGTATGAGTTTTTAATAGGTTAATTTATGAGAAAGGATTGTAATTTGAAGTTCGAGTTAGAGATTAATAAAGAAGTTAGGAGGATTTAACGAGAAGTTCGAGTAGGAGTTGAAGATTTATTTGAAGTTTTGTAATTAGGTAGGTCGAGTAGGAGTTAAACTTTAAAGTTAGTTGAAGGTTTGTAATTAGGTAGTTCGAGTAGGAGATTATTGAAGTTAGCTGAAGGTTTATAATTAGGGGAAGAAGTTAAGGATTTAGTTGAAGGTTTATGAGAATTAAAGTTTCGAGAGGTAGAAAGTTTCTTTAATGTGTCGAGGTTATGCTAAGAGGTAGAGATAGGGTAACGTAATATGTAATTGTTACCAACAGGTAGAAGTATTTGTGAAGTATATTTAATTTTTGGAAGGTAACTCTAAATTTATACGGTGTAAGTTAGATGGTTAGGAACATTTTATATTTATTTATTGTTGTGTGAAAATTGTGAGCATGTGGAAGTGCAGCAGACAGATTGAGGGGGTGTGTTGAGGGTGGCATGCGACCTTCAGAGTGGAAGGTCGGCACTGGCACACAACACTAAGTTTTGAATACAGAAAAGTTTATGTTTGACAATCTGTCTACCTGCACATCAACGGTGACGCATTCAATAGTCAGCTTCAGTGGTGAACAGTCGATTAGGTACCAATATAATTATGTAATAGAAGTCAGAGTGAATAAATAAAAAGTGCAACCCTCCTCCTGGTCTTATTTTATAACCCTCCAAGACCTGGCAGTAACCATTTTGTATAATTTTAACCTATTCAAAAATACGCTGCCAGGGTTTCTAATAAAAGAATGACGCTTTGATTCCGATGAGTGAACAATGAAAATTTCTTTTTGTTTCTTTTCAGTTGACGGACTTCTTCCGGACGCTTCTAGAAGATTCTCTGGAGAAGTTGGACGAGCCGTCGTGTCAGGTGACGACGCTCAGGCTGCAGCTGGAACAATGCAAATGGCGGCACAAACAGGAACTTGAGGAGTTGAAGCATAACCATGGTAAGTGGAATGGATGAACGTAGCTGATTACTTAGTAAACTGCCTACATAGGAAAAGAAATCTGTACCTAAAATTATAAAAGAAAATAAAAATTGGATACTTTCAGAAACATTATTTTGAAGGTTTCATAGATTCATGAAGTACATTTTTAATTTTCTAAAAATAAAGTGGTAAGTAAAAGGAAGATTTGGTTTTATAATTATCTATTTAACATTGGTGCGAAAACAGCTGATCGCAAGCGAGCGCGCGAGTTGTTCTTATTTTTTCACTGGTTTTGAATATGTATTTATTTCAAATACAGCAATTTTCCTGACAGTAATATTCCTTACTGAAATATTAATAAAGTTTTTTTATTTTTACACATGATTTTTACACAAGATTTCAACTTACAAAATTTCTCCCTCTCTAAAGGTTGTTGTTATGTCGTAAGTAAACGTAAACTTTATTAATAGGTTCCATATGCAGATGGTTTGATAACGATATATACAAAGTGTTACCTTTAATTTGTGTATTCATAACTATCCAAGCTAACTATGGTGATGTTTGTCGTACAGAACTAGTATTGGCAGAGATGCGGTCGTCGTTCGAGAAGGATAAGGTGCGGTTGACGAGCGAGCTGCGGAGGTCGGCGCAGGTTGAACTTGAAAGTGCCGTCAAGGCTGCGAAGTCTAAGCAGTGGTAAGTACGGTGCAGCCAAAATATATTTGAACTAGCGGCCGCCCGCGGTTTCACCCGCGTGGTTCCCGTTCCCGTGGGAATTGATCAAAATCCTTTCTTAGCGGATGCCTACGTCATAACATTTACCTGCATGCCAAATTTCAGCCCGATCCGTCCAGTGGTTTGGGCTGTGCGTTGATAGATATCTATGTCAGTCAGTCAATCAATCAGTCAGTCGGTCAGTTACCTTTGAGTTTTATATATATAGATAAAGGATATTTTTATTGATTTGATTTTGATTATTCATAACCTGTTGAGTGGTTTTTTTTAAAATAAATAAATAATAATCACCCTGGTCGTGTTTCGGTTACAGTCTATCTTTACGACCAACCAACTATGCAGGATATATTGTGTCCACAAGTAAGTGCGAGAGCACAGGTCCACTCCCTATTACTTCACTCTTATAACACGGTGGGACAGCAGTCTGACATGATCGAAGAGAGATTATGCGCAGGGCCAACGGCTTTCCGAGGTAAGGGGGTGTTTTACACTGCCAACTTTCAGACTCCGGACTGTAATTAAGTCAAAGTCGACCAACACCCGTTAGCTTACCCGCCGTCGGGTGACGGGCGGGTTATGTGGGGCGTTCTATCTAGGACGATGCGCGGCGACACAAAGCAACAAAGCATACCCACTGAAAGCTGTGCCATCATTTTGACCGCCTCCGTGGAACAGTGGCTGAGCCGCTCGGGTATAAAAACACGGAGGTCGATTCCCACCTTGGGGCCTACCATGAACTCTTATTGCGATTCAATTGACGACCTAAAATAAACTGCCTCGCAATTTCATACCACGACGTCCTTATAGCGATTCAGTTTGGGCGACGCCAAATCAAGTCGGCAATTGGATCGCAAACTGTTTTCATTCATTCATTTTTCGTACTATGACGTGACATTTCAACCTAAACTGAATCGTTTAACTGTCAAAGTAAGCGTTTCAAAAAAGTTGCTATTTCTTAGCGTAAACTGAATCGTTTTGGTATTTACTTAAAGTAAATAGTCAAAATATACGTAATTTAAGTATTTCAGTTAAGTATTTAGTGTTTCTTAGGTTATACTGCAAAAAAGCAATTTCTAAAACTTTTAAATTCTAATAATAAAAATGACAACTTAGAAAACCTTTGATATTTTTATTTTTAAGAACTAATTATGTATTACTATTATTAAATAAGTACTAAAAAAGCATTAATGGTAAACAATTTCACGCCAAAAAGCGCAATTATAAAGTGTATGTGTTGTAATTTCTAAACAAAAAAAACCGTAAGTTACCGCTAAAATCGTATGAACTAGGTTTCGGAACGCTTTGCAATCGAGACGAGTAAAAGAGACTAACTTATGCAACTTATGTATAGCGTTATCTCTTTCTCACAACGCGGACCACAGACAAATTTCGTTCGTTCATTCCTCCGTGAGCGATGCAAATGCGAGTCAGATAAAGGCACTTCATGGTACGAATTTAAGCGATTCAGTTTGGGTTTCTAAAATGAATTGCATCGGAAATGAATCGCTAACTAAAAGTTCATGGTAGGCCTCCTTAGGTCTGGTTGGTGGTAGGGCTTTTTCAGAGTCTGATTGGCTAGCTACCACCCCCACAGGTGAAATCTGCCGCCAGCTCTGGCTGTGTTCCGGCATAATTAATGTGGGAGCCAGTACACTTGAAATCAGAGGCTCGAAGATCAGATGAGCCAAGTCTGGCAGCACATTGAGCGACGCTTCCAGGTGAAGCGTCCCTCAATTAAATAGACCTCAGTGGCCGCTCACCATCAGGTGGGCTGCGTGCCTGTCTGCCAACCGAGTTGGTAATAAAAAAAATCTTTCTTCTATTCACAGCACTTTATCACATGACTAAACCGAGTTATCTTGTCGCAGGTGCGCGAACTGCAGCCAGGAGGCGCAGTTCTACTGCTGCTGGAACACGTCGTACTGCGACTACCCGTGCCAGCGCGCGCACTGGAACACGCACTTCGCCGTGTGCACGCAGCAGCGCGCCGACGACGCGGCGGATGCGCGCCACCCGCCGCCGCCGGACGCGCTATCGGTTAATATTCAAAATATAGATACCTTAATTTGCAAACCTAATAACTCCAATTTTTCACGAAAATAACATTTTGATACAGGCAGAAACTAGATGTTTTGCTCTAATTTTTAAAATACTAATAACTCCATGATTCCGAACAGTATTGTTGTAAACGCCATTTAAAAATCAAACAACTCCGCTGTACGATTGTACTTTGCATAAAGGTTAAGATAAAAACAAACAACTCCACTTTTAGTTTCATTTATTGCCTAAACCAAATCTAACACTCCTTTTTTTTTCATTATAAAACCCAGTGGTTATAAATAAAATAGATTATGGTTTTTAGATAAATAAAAAGTCTAATTTCCAACGGGATTTTTGATTTTCTTTGTTGTGTTAAATAAAATTTATTATGACGTTTTAAGTCTCTCTTGTAAAATTTGCTCCAGAGGAGTTATTAGGTTTGCAAATTAGGGTATCAGTGGCCAATGACTGCTCAACGCAATCGGTGATTTTTTTTATGGTAGATTAGTTGGCAGGCAGGCACGCAGCCCACCTGATGGTAAACGACCACTGCGGCCTATTCTGTTAATAGATAGGTCATTAGTTTTATTATAATGACGATTAAATACAGAGCAAATGTAGAGTTTTCTTTATTCGTATTGGTTTATGGTATATTGGTATACTCGTAAACTTCCACTTTGGTGCCGAAAACTTTCAAGGTCACAAATCTAGTCTTCATTTGATGTAAGATGTGCTGCCTTCAGCTAGTTTATAAAGTCTTATTGCACTTCGTTTAGTGAGTGAAAAGCTGGAAACCCAAATAATCTTACCCTATTTTCACAAGATCATATACGTATATATCGTTATATTTCCTAATTACTGTTAATTTGGTATATCTTAAGGTGCTCCCTCAAAGGGAGCATTCGCGTGTAATGTAACATTATAGATTCGTCTTCCGAGCATTACATTACAACTACCTCCCTGACTGACGAGCGTTCGCGTGTAATGTAACATTATAGATTCTGCTGAGTGATTGATGACACGTTGTATCATCAGTTGCGCATTGTAATGCTCGGTTCTCCTCCTTCACTGTTGTAATGCTCGAGTCTGTAACGTTACATTACACGCGAATGCTCCCGGTGAGGGAGCACCTTTAGGTACGATAATTACTTATCTTGTATAATATTTTAATTACAGAAAAACACGACAGCTCCAACAACGACGCCGACGCTGACAGTGGGCGGCAAGCTGGCGCAGGCGCGCTCCGCCCAGGAATCGGGCCAGAAACAGTCGTCCATCATAAGTCAGTATCCTAGCGTAGTGCATGGCTTACCCCCCTCCCTCGCTAGGCAGGTAATACGCGAAGCTAGTCTTTCTCTTGTTTTTCTTTTCCTCCAATGACGTTCAATTAAAAAACTAGACTCACAATCACGCTCAAATATTGTCCGAAGCAAAAGTCTGCCCACCCGACTATTGGGCAGAGTTTTCGTTTAGTTGTATACAATTGACATTAAACACTAAATGCCACGAGATAAGGTGTTAATTTGAACGAATGTGTTAATGTCATCAGTGTCAAAGCCACTCGGACGTTTTTTTAAGGAATTTTTCTTTGAGATTGGGTGTCTAGTTTTATATTGAACGTCATTGTTTTCCTCCCAGCACTTTTCGTTTGTAGAGACTCCATCCCCATGCAGTCGCATAAGCGATTTACTTCGTCTTTTTTTGATGCGGACTGCGCGGTAGTGGAAATATCTGCTTGGGTTAGTCTTTCCTATCCATTATAACTTGGGGCTCTTCAAGGCCAGAATGAATGGGCTTTTCCTAAGCTCTATCGTAGACCGCAAAGTGGTTTAAAATCAGGCAACTTGTCAAGTGCCTCAAGTATTTCAAACACAAAAAAATTATAATATATAATTTAACCATAATTTCACCTCTGGGTGACCTGCAACCTGTAGTGAAATTACTGGGTATTTATGAGACCTAATAACTGTCGTCTCGGCAGTGCCAGACAGTAACTGCTTAGTTACTGTTTGGCACTGAACTGTTTAAGGGCAGACGTGGCGCTTACCATCAGGTGTACTATCTGCTTGTCTTGTTACACATTGCAATAAAAAAAAACCTGCGTACAGGGGTAGCCCTCACACACAAAGTTACCTAAGCCATGTCTGGGAATCTTGAATAGTTTTTTGGGGTGGTACTCTCTAGGCGCCATTCGAGGTTACCCAGAGATTGGTCGGTCTATCGCCACAAGGCGGATACTGGATCGTCCTGGTCACGTTCCTTATTTATGAAAAATGATTTACCTCATTTGATGGTATTGTTATTGTTCTAGTGAGTATGATTGAGGACAAGAGCGGCAACCAGACGCTAAGGTGCCTGGGCACGTACAAGCCCCCAACGCCTGCACCCAGCAACCAGATATCACCGATTATCATCAATAAGCAGGTTTGTCTCTTATTCAAATATCTAACAGAACCTTGAGAAGAAGAACCTTGGCCGCTTTATAATTCAAACTTTTATATGTTTTTGTCAATATACTTCATATAACATACTTCAACAGCAATACTTCAATATACTTCAATAGCAACCAGATATCACCGATTATCATCAATAAGCAGGTTTGTCTCTTATTCAAATATCTTCTTTAACAGAACCTTGAGAAGAAGAACCTTGGCCGCTTTATAATTCAAACTTTTATATGTTTTTGTCAATATACTTCATATAACATACTTCGTAATTTTGTTTTTGGTTCATACAATAATATAGTAGCAGATTTATGCATGCTTCCTTATAAAAGTTCTCACAAATTAATAGGTCGTAGTAAACTTAACACCATATTCCAACCAATTGTAGTTCCATAATATCAACTGTACAATCAGATTCATATGCTATTAGGATAATACCATTTGGAATTGAGCGAAAAATTACGTCCAATGCGTGATGACTTACAGCAGGAACAATAAGTTGTCCTTTAGCCGCCATATTGGTACTACTGTTTTTCGATACTTTCAATCTGTTTTTTGACAGATTTACAAAGCGTAGGCAATGCTGCCAATATGGCGGCTAAAGGACAAGTTATGTGGAACAGACTGTACACACAGATATTATTTTGCGTTGCTAAGGCTACGGACAAGCGCAGTTGACGTAACTTTTCGCTCCATTCCAAAAGGTAGCATCTGAACCGGATAGTAGCTCTATCAAAATATGGTGCCAACTGAAGTTTTTAACAAAATAAATCTCCTTTTCTCCAGATGATGAACAACGAAGACGCATCCGGCAAGAAGGTGGTGACCTCCGGCGGGTACCTGATCGTGGGGGCCAACACCACCAGCAGTCCCGTGGCCACGCCGCGCCGCCCGCACTCCGTGCAGTACTACACCTGAGCCGCGCCCGCGCGCGCCGACGTCATGCACATCGACATCGACTAGGCGCGCCGCGAGATTCAAGACCTTGCGTACTTCTCATACCAGTCACAGTTAATGGACAGCGTTTAGTGAAAGTTATGTGCTTGTGATACTGGTGAAAATGTAAAAATAGCAGTCAGCGCCCGCACTCCGTGCAGTACTAGTTCGCGGTCGCCGGCGACGTCATACGCATCGACATCGACTAGGCGCGCCGCGCGACACTCGACCTTGTGCGTTTGTGATACCGGTGAAAGTTAATAAACATCGACAAGACTCGCAAAGCCCTTAAACAGCGTTAAGTGAACCTCATGTGCTTGTGATACTGATGAACATGCAACAATAGCAACGCTGTGCCCGTATAAAGGTACTGACTACATTGAATGAAGCAGCGACCTCGTCGCCACTTAGTCGCGTTGTTCGCACTTAGTAATAACCTGAGCTGCGCCCGTGCATGCTATTCACATGTGAGCCTTGTCTACTTGTAATACCGAAGAAAAATTAACAATAGCAGCACTACCCATAAAAGTACTTTGTGTAAGATTTAAACTGAATGTAATAGACTTTTTGATCAGTGGCGTCGTTCGTATTCACTCTCTTGAATACATATTGATTATAAACAGTCTATATGATTAAAGGAAATGAAGCCGCTACGCTACCGCGCGATATTTACGATTGTCCTTACGTAAGAACCATTGTTCGCCTGTTTTTCTCGAAGTTTCCAGCTCAAAGGAATGTATTGTTGGGAGTCGACTTTGAAAATAATAGCCTTTATGTTAATACTCACTCATCTACCAAAAGAAATTAGTGGTTTCATCAATAAAATAAGTATTTTTTTAAATCATAAATCCTATTATTTCTTAAGTCAACCTACAGCCTTACACTGACAAAAATGTAAACCATAGGTGATTAAAATATCTACTGTATCTTACATTACAGTACTTGATATATTCCATATAAAAACCAAACCGATTAATTAGCTATGTAGGAAAAGCATTGAAACAATATATACAATTTATTAAATTTCAACAATAGTATCATATTCTATATTGTAACCGTCGATGCGCGACCACCTAGTAGTTCTCTAATAGTGGTTTTAATCATGTAAGCTTATGAAATAACTAGCCTATGGACAGTTTCCATTTTGACATTTGTATCATAGCTGTTTCTTCCCAAGTTATTGTATTCATTGCAATATTAGTAGGGTCCTGAATAACAGAATGATTGCACATTGTTGTGTCCTGTCTGGATAGCTCAAGACTGAATGTGTTTGTATAAGCACAAAGATGATACTGAGGATAATTTTAAGTGTCATTGAAATTGAAAAGTCTTGTTGATTAGAGATAGTATTCGCTCGAGTACTTTCAAGCCTAATTTTGTAACCGTTTAAAGGTATTCATAAAATATCTAGCTATCCATTGGTGTCATAATAGCCCAAATGCCTAATAGTTATTTATGTGACTGCTGCATAATGAGGGTCATTAAAATACGAATGTGGTTTTATGAAACGAACGAAGTGAGTTTCATAAAAGAATCACATGAGTATTTTAATGACTAATTATGTACAGTCACATACATAACTTTATCTTCATTCATACGATAATATGTCTATTTTATAGTCAGGATTGATGAGCAAACGCCCTAGTTACCAACATAATCTGTATGTAAAAGTTAGTACTGTCATAATGACTGACGTTTGTAGTTTTTAAAATCCATAAACAATCTAGACTCGAGTTGATTTCGATTCTCAAATCGATTGTTATAATTTCAGCATCGAATTAAATGTATAGGAATGGAACATAAAATTACTAATCGACTAATTCGATAATCGAAAAAACCTATTAATTTTTACTTTTAAAGAAGACGTTCGAAATTTGAACGTAATTACGTATCGGTTACCAACACTAAAATGTAAACATTTCAATGCAGCCACAGATACTTATATCTAAATGTAGGGCGTTTGCTCATCGCTCCTGAATATAAAATAGACATATTATGGTATGGATGTAGATAAAATAGTATTAGACTCCAGGGCTATGACCTTGGTAAGCTAGCCTTCTCAATGAAGCAGTGAGTCCTAAGGTGTGCGTAGACGAGACTTTTGACCGCCGAGCACAAAATACCCAAATCATAGAAAAAAAGTCCACCGGAGAACTCAGAGGAGGGCCATTTTTCACTAGAATTTTAGTAAGGCACACGCTTTGTGGACTTACATAGACTAAGCTGTGTTTAATTAATTCTCTTCTAAACGTTTCATTTCTATTTCGCAAATTATAATATTTTATTATCTATTTCCATAGTAAATACCTAGTTGTGCTCTCGTGATCTCTACCGAGAGGACAGGATTAAAATATCCCGCCCGTGTATTCTATATCGAGAACTTCCGCGTACTTTTTTACGGTCCGGACTATTGATGTCCTCTATTGTCCAGGGGACCTTTTGTCCGGCGAACTTACCGTTTGCACTCGTTGATACAGTGTATACGAACGATCTATCTATGTAAGACATCCCTCACCTAAGCGGGCCTCTAAAAGCTTTAATGTTGATTTTACTCTATATTGGTGTATCTTCATGAACAATCATGTTAGTTAGCCACCATAAAGTTTGTTGTATATTGTAAAATATTATTCAAATTAAATAATTAAGATAACACGACAAGAAAACAGCAATTTAATTATGTTAAATCCACCGCGTAGATCCCTATGGCTATGTGACGTGGAGATAATTTTTAATATAGGCCCATGTCACATCAATATTAATATAATAAGTATTTCCAAGGGACTGAAATTTATTTACATAATAGGTAATTTTTATTCGATTGTTGTTTGAGATTTTAAATCGAAACTAGGAAGTGCTGACGTGGGCCTGTAGTCAGATGTGTGATTTTATAGACTATTAGGACAGCTTTATAAATATCCTTGGAAAATTATGAAAAGTTACCAATTTGTTTTTATTGACTGTCAGTCCTCTATAAATAATGTCGTGTTGCTTATTTGTTTTTATTGACCGCCAGTCCTCAAAATAATGTTGTTTTATGATTCACATATATTGGGTAAAACTTATTTAGCTTCGAAAAGTGAAAAAAGGGATATCTCAGACTACAGACTTAGTCTAAATACTTTGAGACTAAAATAAGTTATGGTCTGAATCAATAATCAGTGGCTGCAATGAAGTTATTGTAACCATACTGAACGTTTTTAAGATGGTAAGAAATAAATTAAGAAATTAGTTTTCTATATTTCTCGAGACTCGTTAGTCGTCGGCTAGGCAACTGATTGTATGTGAATAGTAGATTTAAAAAAATTAGACTAGTAAATATGCTCTCGCGTTTTATATACTTATTAAGTAAATAGTAATATTAGTGCGAGTTGTTTTCTCTTTTAAGGCATTTAATGAAAAATCCTGGGAGGGATTTTTAAGATAATAATAAACTGTTTGATGTCTGCCATTTTTCCAGTTCAATTGTATATAATATAAAGTGTAAATTACATGTGTTGTTGTATATTTTGATATGAACATATTTTGAAAGAAAAAATGAAGCAAATTGTCTAGTTTAAATTGAATAATACTCTCCACATTTAGTAGCCATTACTGACTAAGAAGAATAAAAAATTATAACTCAGTTGAAATTTTTAAATATCAATAACATGCTATTACTCAACTTGTAATATATTTACTGTGCATCTACATGATTGTCTGACTTGAACTTAATGTATGACATGATACCTGTTAGATTAAATGAAAACAAGATTTAATAATACTTTCTACTGTTTAATACTTTTAAGACTGCTAAATAGGTTAATTTTGTTAAAACAGTGTATAATTTTAGTTTGTTTACATTTAAAGTACTAATCATAACCATAGCTTGGTTTTACTTTATTTATTCCCTAAATTATGCAGTCTGATGCATATATTTTAATGTGGTTAATCATTGTTGTGTAATTTTCTTCATATTTATATGTATGTATCTATTTTTTTTAATCTCCACAAGCAAATGGTAGTGACATAATGGTAATTAATGTTAAAATGCATTATGTGCTATTTAAATGTGGTGCATTTAATGTGAGGTGATATTCACAAAATATTTTTCATATAAAAGATGACCCGTTTCAAGCAGTAGTACTAGTGTAAATAGTCTTTTATCACTATTATAAGAGCTTCTAGAAAATAAGGTTGGAAATGTTTTAGTTTCATTTCAATAAAGATGATATCGAAATATTGTTTTTTAATTATTACCCGAGTTAAATTGCTTCATCAATACAATTTTATATTAGTAATTCAGAACTGAAATTTCTTCTTGTTCAAAATTTTATGTGCCACTTTTCCTCATTATTTAATTCCGTATAATAGAAATGAGAAGGACATGAATTTCATGTATATTAACAACAAAAAAGTAAAAATAATAATCAACTTTATTTAACACAGTCTCAATATCATACATTATTTCAAAGAACAAAATAATATTTTTAAATTGAATATATATAAATGAATTTGAAAGAATTATTTAGATTTATACTCAAATGATATTCTTTTCAATTTAGCAGCTACATAGACTGGGACAGTTGTAGCTTAAGTTTTTTCAGATGTATTATTATTTGAGTTTACTTTACTGAACAATTCAAATAATCCCTTATGCATGATTAGATAAATCCATACATGAATCTTATTAAAAAATTAAGTTTAAAATGATACTGCAAAATTGAGTTTTTTTTTATATAAAAAAAATACAATTTACATGTATATGGTTTATCAACATAAGATCAGTAATTTTATAAAATATGAAAAAACATGAATAGAGTATGTGAAACATAAATACAACAGTTTTAATCTTATAATACATAGTTTATATTTTTCAAATGTCAATTTTGAATCTCCTTCAGTTAAACCACTTGGAATTTGTGAGTTAAACTAAGTGTCAAAAAAAGAGTTATTTTCATGATAATGTAAAGTCAACTAAGTACTACTTCTAGATTTCACTGATTCATACTAAACACAAAAGTACATTTAGATTTAGTACACAACACCTAGTAAATAAAAAATAATTGTCATATGGCTTAAGGAATAAATGGACTTTTTATGAATGATATAAATGTACTTTTTTATTTAAGTCATAGTTAATAATGTAACAAATCATAACATCTCCGATTTTCATAATACACTTAGAGCTAAAGGTTTTTTCTTTTTACAATTCAGTCTTTATTAATGATTTGTAACAAGAAAGAAAACCTTAAAACAATACCTATCAACAAATAATCACATTTTCCTTTTACTTGTTTACATTAATGAAAAAATGACCCAAGTAACACATCTAATGAAAAAACACAGCCTTTAAAAGACCACTATCGCTAAATAGTACAAAAATGCTGAAGTGTTAAGACATTCTGTATACAGCATAATATGCTGTATACAGAATGTCTTATTATGTGTTACATGTAGTCATATTTCACTTATAATGCATATAATAGTATAATGATGTCACTTGTTACCCATATACATGGCTGCCCCTGCCTTAGCTAACTGATCAGCCATTTCATTACCATGTACACCCCGATGAGCTTCAACATAGTTCCACTTCACCTCAAGTTTATTTTGAACGCTATCAAGATCTTTGAAGTCAGTCTCATTCTTCACTGGTTCTCCTGATGCTAGTTTCCATCCTTTCTTTTTCCAACCTGTAATATAAATAACATGTATTATTAGATAATGAATGGCCTTTATTGATTAGATAATAGTATTATGTGGAATTAATAACTGCTGTTACTTATTAATCCTTCTAGCCCCGGATTACTAGACACAATAGAAAATCTATTGTTATGCGGCACCCGAGTGCCGGTTCGGCGTTGAGTGGTTAATATGTTAATTCTTGATGATGAATTTATCGTAACTTTTGAAAAAATCCTTTTTATACAATTATGCCTTAGACATTGAAAATAATAACAATAAAAGATAACACACCAGGTATCCATTTGGTAACTGAATTGATGAGAAACTTGGAATCAGTATTTATTGAGAGCTTATTGACACCATTTTGCAAAGCAATTTTGATAGCCTTGGTAGCAGCCTGTATTTCACCACAGTTGTTAGTAGCACGGCCTGACACTGGCTCACTAACATTGAGAGGGTGCCCGTCAGCCCAGTACACGCCGAGACCTGCTCGCGCTCCAGACCGACCATTAGCAGAACAAGCTCCATCTGTATATACTTCCACATACCCATTATTGTCTGTTTTAAAGTCAAGTCCATCACTTGATCTCCTCCTCTTAGCCTGAGGAGGCTCTATCATAATTGTTTTCCTACCAGATTCTTTTTTACTTTTGTTAATAATCTTATCTACATTCTTTCCAAAACCTTTTAGTCTCTTCTCAACATCATCTAATTGTTTTGATAGGATGGCGTTCAAGTCGTCTGATCCATCTGAAAATGAGTCTTCGTCGTCATCACTTTTAGAATCCTTTTTGGGATTGGAATAATTATTCTTTGGTGCAAACCCATTTCCACTGTTAGATGAAGTAGAATAAGATCTATTGAGGTTGTTATTGTATAAACTTGAAAAATTTTGTGGTTTGCTATTATACGGTTTCTTCGCAGGAATACTACTGTTTCCGGCACCGGCCGTAATAAAGTCTTGTGCCGCCACAACCGTATCAAACTTTTTATATTTGGCCCCAGAGAAACCTTTGACTTGGGCTTCACAATCTGCCCACGTCATAAATATTCCTGTAGTTCGCCCTTTGGCAACAGCATAGAATGGCATTTTTGATATTCTTGATAGGTTTTTAAAATCTAATAAATTAGAAATAACTTTAAAAAATACCGTTTTCAATGTTGACATCGAGCGGACGAGCGAAAACGTTGTTGACAGAAACGTCACGGTGACATTTTTACTTCTAAATTGTTTTTTTTAATAATCTTGTGTCTTGACCATGGAATTAATATTATTTTAGTTATATTACGTTTATGGTCTTGACTCGGATCTCACCCATACAATACAACTCAAAAACTATTTAATAAATGGGGAGCTGAATATGCGAAAATGTATTTCCTTTCTATTAGTTCAGTATAAATAAGTGTCTTCTCTAAGCCGAGTTTTGAGCTACGGTGGCTAATCTTTACGATCCAGCAGCAATCAATCTGCACAAGTGAGTGCGGACGCACTGCGCAAGCGTAGGTACCTAATGCACTTCACTTCACCCCTTTTCCCTTTCTTTTAGCACGGTGCATGCAGTCTGTATGACACACGGAATAGAAAAAACGAGTGGAAGTGTGATAGGGACAGATTTACTACCGAAACCGCTGTCGCCAAACTCACACATCCAGTATGACACGACCGCAGAGAGATCAGAGTACGCAGGCCCACCTGCTTTAAGTTCCTACCAAGCCACGTCTTGTGTTTTACATTCCGCACTCGACTGTGCTCGAGTAGGTATTTTATAAACCTTAAAACGCCGTCACAAATTGGTCCTTTGGCTCCTAGCTCGGGAGATGAGAAATGAAAAAGCCAGCGTAACGGTGTATATCTAAGAGCAACTTTATTGAATAATTAACAGCTTATATACTACTTATTGCTAATGCACACTAACGTGATTATGTGAGCGTCAGCAGATGATTGATCTCTGTGTGTGCTCCAGATACAAAGTCTGAGCTGACGCTACAGTCCGGTCCGGGAGTTGAACCCAGGACCTTAATACGGCCGTCACTTTTTAAGTGCGACCTACTAACCATTACAAATGTAGTTTGTTAATAAATTATTCTTGGAAACGTATTGACGTGCTGCTGACGATCATAAAAGGCGCATGTAGGTTTTTTTATAATAGGTCAGTTGGCAGACGCAGCCCACCTGATGGTTACCGGCCACTGCGGCCTATTGCATTGAGAGACACTTCACTTTGAAGCGTCGCTCAATGTGCTGCCAGCCAGACTGTAGGCTCATCCGATCTTGAAGATTCTGATCTGAAAGGCTCTGGCCTTTGTTTTCAGGTGGACTGGCTCTCACATTAATATCGTCGGAACACAAACCAAAGCTGTTATGGCGACAGATTTCACTTGTGTGGGTGGTAGCTAGCTAGTTGGATTCGGGAAAAGCCTTATCACCAACCAGACCCAAGACGAGAATCGAACCACGACGACCGGTTTTATACCCGAGCGGCAAAGCCACTGTTCCACGCAGCAGAAATGCTACGTGTCTCAGATGGTATAGTTACGTACGCAGTACGCCACTCTTCGGTTGTTATTCGATGTCCAGAGGCCACAAAGACGTTGTTTTATAAGATCTTTGCGCGGCCAATGTCAATCTCATACTTTTGAGTAATTTTTTTTCTATTTTTATTTTATGTATTCAAGTACATACCTATAAGGGCTTGTAATACCTAACCGCTAAACTAATCCAAAACTTTAAAACCATATAAATAATTTTTTATAAGGAACTTACACTTATTTAGGTCCGTGCTTACACTATAACTTTGTTAGGTATGTAAGTAGGTACATGACTTTTGTTTTGATTCAAGGTGGGCACAGAAAATAAAACTAGATTTATTAAATACAATGATGTACTTTATTAGGATACTTAACAATAGGTCTGTCACCTTCATTTTCCGTTCACACCATTTTTATTTCATCGCTACATTTTGTAAAAAAATTCTTACAATTAACAATGTTTGTAAGTAATCTCCTGTTAACTAACGTAAGTTCTCGTAATTATGACAGTCTACAACTGGGCGTCTAATATGTTATTACGTAAATAAAACGACCTTAGACTTAAAGATACAACGAATTTAGAATAGATAGTTAAACAAAAACTAAATCATAGAATGAATTCAAAACTTACGCTTAATCTCTCAATGCATTTTTTAATTATTAAAAACGTGTAGGTAAAGATTTTACTTATTCGCCATTTAACTATAACTAATTTTAATAGATAGTATAATCCACTAATATTTTACCTAAGTAAATTAAATAAGTTGGAAACACCAAAATTCACATACAATTAATTTATTATCATCATTCATTAAAATCGTTTCTATTTGCCATTGTAATAATAAATATAACGATCTCGCAGTTATTTTTTATGTAGGGTAGTTGATGACTTATTGGACCCTATTTACAATATTTATTAGGTCATAGTATATGGAGGTACCTGTAAACTAAATGGGCAAGGTACCTTACAGGCCACGTTTTGAACAAAAATTTCGTTTTAGGCTCATTGTTCTATGCTAAGAAACTACAGTAAGTAGGCCTTATTATTAGTTAGTTGGACAACTTGACAACTTTAATTTGCTGAATAATATGCCAAGATCTAAGATACACACAACACAAAATATGGAAAAATTTTGTCAGTAGGTAGGTACTCAGGTATATTGACTGAATGTTGATATGGTTCGAGTGACTTAAGTACCTATTACTTTGTCATTTCAGTCAAAAATCATCAACTACCCGTTTTTACTAAGCAGTTTATTTATGCAGTTTCATCAAACGACGTCATTGCCATAACATTGATTAGATAGAATAAATGGCACTATTATAAAAAATGGCTTGGGGTTCAATATGGAAGCAACGTTTTCAAAAAGCCAAATTTTACTAAGATAAGTAGGGATAAAATATATAGTCTCATAATCTATTTTCCTTACTACAAAAATCTTTATTAAAACTATGAAAGAGGAAATAAATGCAAGATAGTTGTAAGAATCAATTAAATTAATATAATCTACTTGGATTTTAATATTAGGGAATTACTTTGAATAGGTATCAAAGGATATATTAGGGAAGAGGGAATGATAGGAAATATTCTTTTTATTAAGTATTTCGTTTTCAATGAGTACAGGATCAAAAGAAAAACTAAAAAGAAAATAGTACAATATTAATTAATGTTATTTAGTCGAAGACAAAAATGCAAACCATAAAAATCTATACGTAATTAATATCAACTGTTTTACATAATATGACATATATTGTCATAAAGAAGATTATTTCACAAAAAAGTAAGGAAGTACGATTATGAGACTAAAGTAAATTGAACACATGCAATCAAATTATTAATTGAATTTGTCCATTACCAAACAAGTTATAAATAATCATCATAACGTAATTATTCGGTAACTTAATTAAACAGACCTACTTGCTAAATTAATTAACTAAATTACATTATTCTTAAAACAGCTAAGCTCAAAACTGGTAGGTATTTAAAACATACCATACATTTTAATAAAAATTATACTAAGTAACAGTACATACACAACGTATTAATAAAATTTATTAAAAAGTGAACAATCGTTTTGGTTAATAAATTGGTAAAAGTTAGTCCAGTTGAGGATTGTAAATAAAGAATTTTGAAATGACTAGTTGTAACGTTAGTAAGGAGGTATAGGAATAATTATTTGACATGATATCTAAGTAAAGCTATAGCTGCTTTCTTTTGGACAATTGCTGAACAAACCATTGAGAATAAAATATTGACTTTCTGGGTATTGTTATTTCACTTTCAAATGTCTATTTGATCTGGTCAGATAATAAAAGATAGGCCCCACTCACACCTAGCTGAGGAGTGTTTTTTCTAGGTCAAATGTACGTAAGTAGATACTAACAATAGTAAGCATTTTTTTGTGTGACAGCAATTATCCTTTCTGAACACGGCTAATAAAAAATATGGCTACAAAATTACGTATTTCAATAAATGGGGTAAAATAATTTTAATAGGCACAAGTAAGTTTTAAATGTATGGCTAAAATCATACATTGCAAGTTTTTTAAACTGTAAAAGTTAATGAATTAAAAATCATTAGGTACAACAACTTTTTGATCACTTTAAAATGACCCAAGTAGGTAAGTATTCATAATTATGACTTCTATATCTAAATCAAGCAAAAACATGGTAAAATAGTTCATCAGGCGACTTTGAACAACCATTTCTTTGGCTGTCTTATCTGGAAAGTCTGGAAAGTGATAAGATATACAAAATGAAGAAAAATTCCCGATTGTCTTGTCACAAAAATACTCGTAGATGAATTTCTAATTGAAAAATCGAAATTAAATCTAAGTGTTTGGGAGCGTTCAAGTATTACGTAACGCAATTTTTGAAGATTTTTGACCCCCCTCCCCCCCTTGTAACGCACCGTAACGTTTTTCTGTACCCCCCCCCCCCTCTCTAAACGTTACGTAACACTTAAGTGACCATTTTTACCCTAAAGTCGCAAAAAGTTGTTATAGTTTTTATTCTTGGTGTACTTTTAATTGCCTTTGCAAGAAATTTTTAATCCGCAACATCTGCGTATTTTATTTATTTTTTACACCGACTACAGCAATGTGCTTCTGCATAAAAACTTACGAATACTGACAACGAAAACAACATTAAATGACGTACAACACAATCTAGGGATTCCCCGTGAAATTTAAACGAAAAGGTTTGCCTGAACTTGCGAGAACAAAATATTAAAAATGACGACCAGACTATACAATCGATGTTTTCCCCGCAAAACGTAAATGAAAAGGGTTGCCAATTTCGGATTATTTATTCCCAAATTTTTTATTAAAAAAAAACAATGTTACTTAACGTGTTGTTAGAAAGACCCCCTACCGCCCTTGTAACGCATCGTAACGTTTTACGAGACCCCCCCCCCCCTCCCCCCAAATTGCGTTACGTAATACTTGAACGCCCCCTTTAAGTAATAAAAAAAAAATCTTTCACTAGAATTAATCGAGAATTTTTCTCCAATCTTTACATGAACACGGCAGACATTCTCCGTAACATAGGTACTTATAAATGTGAATTTTGAAATAATCGGCAAACTTCATTGCAATCGACCCTCATGGTAGACCGTCGGCGACCCAGCACCCAGACGCAGACTAGAGTTACTGTGATCTACCTAGCATTACCTATAAGCATATAATACAGCTGCTTCCGCTAATTCGTCGCATGAATTCTTATTTGTTCAATCTCCATTTGCACCATTTTACAGTAGAGACATTTTATTGATTATTTAGAGTATTTAATTTGATTTCTTACAACTGTCGTATTAAATAAATGGCTGTTATAGTAAAAAAAGTATATTCCAAAAATAAACATTAAAAAGTTTAAAGCTTACGTTTAAAATCAACCTTTTTTATGGAGGTTGGACAAAAAACCACTTAAGTAATTTTGTATTTGGAGATTGAACATTACTACAATGGAGATTGAACATTTTGCAATCGAAAATACTCAGTACTTATGTGTCTTAAGAGCATATACAGGATGTTGGGAATTAACGTTTTGGGTATAGCAAATAGAATAGGTAGGTAGTACGGTAAAATAAAGATAGGCACAAGTGAAGTTTTATTTAGAGTTAAGACGTATCTTAGAATAGTTTATTGTTTTTGATATTTATAGTTTATAGTCTCCGTTATGTTTCCTTGTTTGTATAATTTGTCTGTTTAATGTCTTCATAGTTTTAAGACATTTTTTGGTATTTAATTTTATAAATTTCTAGCCTTCCGACCGCGGTTTCAACCGCGCGTAAGGGAGCGTTCAAGTATTACGTAACGCAATTATTGAAGATTTTTGACCCCCCCTCCCCCCTTGTAACGCACCGTAACGTTTTTCTGTACCCCCCCAAACCCTCTCTAAACGTTACGTAACACTCAAGTCAAGTGACCATTTTTACCCTAAAGTCGCAAAAAGTTATGTTATAGTTTTTATCCTTGGTACACATTTAATTGCTTTTGCGGTAATAATACTATAAATAAAACAAGAGATTTTTAATCCGCAACACCTGCGTATTTGGTTATTTTTTATAAATTTTTGGCGACCAGACTATACAATCGAGGTATTCCCCGTAAAACGTAAATGAAAAGGGTTGCCATTTTGGGAGCTTTTATTCCCTAAGTTTGTATTTAAAAAATAACAACGTTACGTAACGTGTTGAAAGGAAGACCCCCTCCCGCCCCTGTAACGCATCGTAACGTTTTTCGAGACCTTCCCCTCCCCCCAAATTGCGTTACGTAATACTTGAACGCCCCCTAATCTCTTTTTTCAAATATCCCCCCTTCCCCCCATTTTTGGCATCAAAAGTACCCTATATTCACCGGGGATAGTGTAGCTTTCCAACAGTGAAAGAATTATTTAAATCGGTTCAGTAGTTTCAAAATTGCTATTCCCGCGGGAATGAGACGTTTCCCGTGGAAATTTTATAGCCTATGTCCTAATCCGGGTTATAAACTATACGTGTGCCAAATTTCATCTAAATCCGTTCAGCCGTTTAGGCGTGATTGAGTAACAAACATCCAAACATCCAGACTTATACATTTATAATATTATAAATTATAAATAAAATAGATAACTCGGCTCTCCTTCTACGGTATGCCAGCCAGTCTGTTGCCGTCTCGCGGCTATTTCATTTAGATGTAGAATTTAATCTGAAATCATAACAATGAGATTTTAAACATCCTGTGCAACAAGTTGGCGATACGCAGTGACGACCTACGATGTAATGAAACCAAAAAATACAACTTACCGATCTCTTTCTATATTTGTAATTATGTTGTTCGCTTTATGATGTGTTACGGACATTTTTTACACCTTTTCCGATGCTTTAAACACTTCTAATAAATAATATAACTTAAATTAACACAAATGCGTGCTAACAACTCGCTTGGACGCGAAAGAATTTAATATGGCGGCGTATTGCATCATCAAAATACGCTGCCGTGATTGGTTACTCGTGAGGAGATTGAACACTTAAGCACGAATTTATTGTTCGGATACACGTTTGGTGAATCTCCACGGATTTTGAACAAATAAGCATGAAGTTTATATTTACTAGTGTTGGTTTAAAAAAAACTAAAATTGTTACTGTATACGTATTTAAGGTCCAAAAAGCAAGTATCCTATACCAATCGATCAGGAAATTCAACCTTATTGTAACTGCATTTAAAAGTGAAATTCGTTAAAATGGTCGGTTGAACAAATAAGCATTCATGCGACGAATTGTCATTATAAATAGGTGCTACTTGCCATTTTAGGCTAGTACCGAATTCTACAACGAGACTGTGCTTACTTATTTCCGAAGTTAAATGTTTCATTAAAAAAATGTAGCATTTAATTTTTATCTAGATCTTTGATAGGTACTTTCAAAAATTCTATTAACGAACTTTGTGAAGTTTGCGACACAAAAAAAAAAATTGGCAACATTACATACCTACTGTTGCTGACTGTACAAATTACATTCATAAACTTCTGTCTCATTCAGCCATTATTTCTTCATAAAAGATGAGTCTGTGATGATGTGTAGGTAAACATATTTCATCAACACCTTTCATGTAGTCACTGTCTCATTGTAGAATTATGGTAAATTCAAAAGAGATAAAATCCTAATAAGAGACAGATTTATAAAATTGTCTCTTATTAACCTTTTCCACGCCACGCTTTTTTCCGAAAATGGCGCCCCACACGCCACGACCGTTTTGAGACGCATTTATAGTAGTGCGGAGACACTATGTTATCGAGGTTGATTAAAAATGTTAATATTGTAATGATTTTAAACTAATGTTTGAATTAAAATCACCCTATTGTTCAAATATAGAAAGAATAAAACAATTTTGAAATAATTCAGGAGGATATTTTTTTATTTAAAGCGCAAAAATATATCTTAGAGGAATTCCCTTTCGCATCACTATTTGTCTGATATATAAGACTTTGGCGTACCAGATGAAGCGCAGCAGAAGGCATAAAGGCTTTATCTAGTTTTAGTGATGTGACTACTTCCGGTTTGGGTATCATAATATCGATAAGTTTGTAAATAAATGTTATTAATAACGATAATTGCTATACTGCTACCCCATTCTCGCACCGCCCCTCGCCCGCACCCTTTAAATAAATCTAAGTCATTCCAAAATAAAAAGTTGTTAGGGCAGGTTTTCAGTGGTGTAGCAATGGCCGGGAGGGGGGGGGGCAGTCCGCCCCGGGCGGCACTTTTTAGGGGGCGGCAAAATTTCACAATAAATAATAAAAAATAATAATAATAAATATCTCTGGACATTATTCACACAGTTGAATGGGACACGGGTGCCAGATAACGGATAAACATTACTTATATACTTTTTTTTGTAAATACATACATATTATACATAGAAACACCCAGGGCGATACCAACAGACATGTTCATTCACACAAATGTTTGTACACTGCGGGGATCGAACCCGCGACCTATGGTGCAATAGCCGACTTCTCGACCACTACACCAAATGGCTCGTCAATAAAAAAAATGGAACCATTTTATATTTTTATCGCAACTATTTGTAGTAAAAAATTTAAAGTTGAAGTATCCCTTAATGGAATAGGCTGCAGTGACCACTTACCGTTTGACAATTGAAGAAGTAAAAAAAAAAAAAAAAAAAAAAAAAAAAAAAAAAAAAAAAAAAAAAAAAAAAATTGCATAATTAATAGCTTGCTTTGTATTTTTTATTAACAATTCCGCCAATAAGTATTTTTTTCGGAAATGAAAACGACATCTGACATAAACAGAACGTTTCGTTTTATCAAAAACAGTCACTGGAAAAAGTCCAAAAAAAAAAAAAAAAAAAAAAAAAAAAAAAAAAAAAAAAAAATTTCATGTCAAAGTAAACTTTATAACGTTTCGTTCCTTGTGATTGCATAGGTGGAACGGCGCCATCTATTGAGAACTAACAAAACGGGCAAAATCGCCCATTTTATTGTCCGAAATTAACGTTTTTTTTAATTTTTTTTTATTTTAAAGGTAATTAATAATATTATGTTTCATGAAAATTCTTTTTACACAGCAACAACTATGGGATTGTTGTTTCATTAGACAACATTATTACATAATTATATTGCAGTTACGATACGAATAACACAACTGACACAAAATATTAATTGCAACGAATGTGTCACATTTTAAAAACATATATTCAGAATACCTTCAATTCACATCACTAAATTAATTTTTCTAGAAACATCCATCGTCTCTGACGTCACATCCTGTCTTATATATCAGACTTTGGCGTACGGTGATAATGAAAAGATTCATTACGATAGTGTTGGGAAATACAACTGTCGATACGTGCAATATAATATAAAAAGTGAGCTGGTTTTGTACGATTTCACATGAAATATTGACCATCTTAAAATAATCTCGTAATAAGGTTATGCTTATGTATCATATTAATTGAAAATATTTACGATTTGAAGTAAATACTGTAGTATTTTGTATATATATTATAGTATTGGGTACGTCACTATCTGTCGCATATATCAGACTTTGGCGCTGGGCTATTACGTAAAATGTCTCTAAGATGTTGGCCAAAAAAAGGTTTGTTTTGTAAGGGTTTTTAGGGTAAAAAGACGTGAAAATATTCTGCAATTTTAACTTAATTTTATTCTGTACACATTAAACGTTTGAAAATATTCACAAAAAAATTATTAAACTCATTCAGGCAAGTAAAAATACAACGTTTCTTGATCCTGTTTTTTTGTCTGATATATCAGACGTTGGCGTGGTGGGCACGAAAATGGTTTGTCTGATATATCAGACATTGGCGTGGAAAGGGTTAACCAATTTCTTTAAATGTAGGCCGACCATCGGCTACCACGCACTCGCTATGGGTGCGTTAAGCTACTACCATAACTGATGGGATATGATTTATGTGGTTTAGCGCTTCAAAATACTACTAGCCGCTTAACTTTCAAAACGAGTTTATTACTATAAATTTGAAAAGTTTCAACACAACATATCCCACTAGTTTGGCTAAAGCTTTAAAATGGCGACCGTAACGATAAATGTTTCAGTTTTTTGCTTTTAAATTCTTTTGACCAAAAAGCTTGTCCTGGAAAGTCTTCAAGTTTAAAAGTTCGCTTAGCTTGCTAAGCTTGTCGTGAATTAAACTGACAGTACGATTTTCCAAGATGGCGTCATTGCTTCCATTTTGGTCTCAATACGTAACTGAGACAAAATTCGTTACGTTCGTCAAGTGAAACGCAGCCATCTACTTAGTTAATCGAAATTTAAACCATTAATTTGACACCGCACATCTTCCAACATGCTACATTAGATACAACGTACGTAGACGAAAATATGACGTCACAGTACCTTATCAAAAATATTTATTAAGATGTCTAATTCCTATTCTAATTTATTAGTCTGTGCGTGTTTATTATACTGATTTTTGTCTTAAATAAAATATATAAAGCGTTATGGACGATTTTTATTTGACTGAGATAATACTGAATAGTCCTATAATGGTCTTGAATTAATTTTAATGATTTGTTATTCGAAGATATTAGATGAAGCATATATTATCAAAGTGCAGCGAAGATAAAGATTATTGTTTTTATTCATCAAAATTAATTGTCTATGTAAATATTTTTAGTATAAACATTTGATCGTACCAAGCATACCTAAATATATTTTCGATTAAAAATAATTTTAATTGGATGGCGAGACATGATATGAGAATTTGAGATGACGGAGCAATGACGGTCAACAATCTAAATATAACCTATAAAACTAAATCAGTGATACATTATGCAATTCCATGCAAACAAATAAACCATTTGATATGCTTAGATACTTTGAGACAATCAAAAACAAAACACAAACCTCTGAATATATAAATTATATACTAACGAAATGCTGTAACTAGTCTATGAGACAATATCGGGACGAGTTCGGCTCCGCACTATCACTATCGTCGGCACTACGCTACAGTCACAAGGCACGTATCAACCACTAGGATACGCTGAAAAAATATTCCTCTGTTTCAAACACAACGGTATACGTCCGATTCTATTCTAAGGGAAGGTATAGTGCTCGGCAAACATCTTGAAATCGGGTGGGGATTGCGCAGAACACGAGTTTTGAGCAGCGTGCTCGCCATTGGTCAGAAGCATACCTCTGACCAATAGCGCGCGCGGGTGACGAGAGTTTCGCGCGCAATTTCCACCACTCCGTCGACCGAGCGTCAAGAAGTTTGCCGGCACGTATATCGATATTACCTAGCGTAACGATTGCACGTTTACGATCTTTGGTGTACACTGATTATGGTATCACTGGGTCATGGAGCACTCGGTCTATATGGAGCACTCGTCGCTGTCGCGCGCGTAGTCGTCATCGTCGTCTTGCGGCGCGCTCTGCCGCACCTTGCTGGCTACCGCGCCCGTGTGCACCTGCCCGAACAGGCTGCGGCTCAGCCGAGCCTCCCGCTGCGGGCTCAACCGCTCCGCGACCGCCTTCTCGTAATTATCAGAAATCTTGTTCACCCCGTTCACTGGACTCGTGATCGGAGACTTCGCCTTACTCGGCGACGTCGCCTTCTTATCAGACTTGTCGAACAAGGCGCCGCTTGTTGCGGCCGTGTAGGAGGGAGGATCCTTAGCTCGCGCCCCACCAGTTAGCAGGTGGGAGTAGAGAAAGCTATTGTTTCCCCCAAAGCCGGCGTACCTGTTGTCCATCTTCCCGTTCACCATCATGAGGCTCACGGGCTTTTCTGGAGGAACTGGTTTTTCAGGCTTCTTGTCGGGGAGGCCGTTTTTGGTCGCGGGGATGGGGCCCCACCGGTCGGGGCTGCTGATGGAGTATATTGAGCTGAGGTTGACGTAGCCGCCGGCGGTGGAGGAGGCAGGGGAAGGCTGGCGGGGAGAAGGAGCACACCCTGGCGGCTCCCGCAAACGCGCGGAACTGATGCTTTCGCTCAGCGTCGACTCTTCCACGCTCGAGTCTTCGATCACTTCCGTGTTGGTAATATCATCTAGATTTGGAGATAGACAGTCCTCGTCTGTCTCATCGTATGAGCTGAAAAAGCAAAACAATAATTAGCGAAATATCACCCAGAAAGCGACGGTACTCATGAGATATGTACTGAATGCAAGTGGAAAAGGTCATTTCGTTGTTAGTGTTGCGCCATGCCTGATCGATGCGGCGGTTTTTATTATTAACAAACAAAAGCACTGAATCTGTGTACGGAGTACCGGGAGTATATTTACAGGGATAGATATTTTCATCAGTAAGGCAGACGACGACCTTGAAGCGAAATCGACAGCACGGAACTCGGTGAGTGAATGAAGTAACGTATGCTTTGATCGCGTTACAAACAGACCGCTGTGAATCCACACGAAAGCGACAGGGCCACGGTAGCAAAATGCACGTTCCGTTCAACAATTCCAGTGATTTGAAGTTATCATACAAGCTGAATTCTCAAGCGATGTTGGAGTTCAAAGGACAGTTGTTCTCAATGCAAAATTCCACAATACAGACACTGCAATTCACGAACACATTCTTACCCTATCATAGCCAGTTCTGTCTTCCTCCCTGATGAAAGAAATTTAAATAAATATCTAATGAACATAATGATTAAAAACAACAAAATAAACATAAATATATACAGATACATACACATACTGGAATTATAATAATTATATGAAAATTTACGATATACTAAAGAATGGGTGATAAGTAAATAATTGTAATAAAATATGTAAATAAATTAAATATTAATTATGTAGAAAAGATGAAGACAGGAAAGGAGAATTTTATAGATTATAATGTTGTATTTAATGTTATTTAAAATCAGTGGTTGCATTCAGAACATATTGTACACAGTGTATCTTTTAAAACAGAGTGTATAATTATGTAAAGTTAATAATTTGACAGTGCGATTTTTAAGCGGAATCTTCTATGAACTTGTGCTCTCAAAATGCCGCAAAATGCTGATGTTTCTAAACAGTCATCTAGTGCTGGATAACAGGGATCCATATATTCGTAATAGTTACCGAAGTGAAATGACACATTTTATTTGTACAATCTGAGTCCGTTGTATCCATTATTTCTGCACATCTCATAGAATCGTTTCATACACGTTTTTCTCTCTGACTCTTTCATTAACCTATATAATTCCCTGTTTGTGAGAAATAATAATATTATCATGTGCCTGTAATATATAAATACATATTGATACAAATGAGCGGTGCGGTGATGTGACACTTACATCTGGTCTTGCGCATCGCTGCCACCCTCTTCGGCTACGAGCAATTCGTATTCTTCGGCAGCGAATCTGTCCCATTCTGACATCTGTGAAAGATAAATTAAATGTGTCTAGTTTGTAAAGTGATCTTTTAACTTTTTAAAGTGCAAGAATCTTGCAGCTTATGGCGATTGGTGTAGTCAAAGTGGCGCTCTCATTGAATAAAAATTATATCATATAAATTATTACAAAGATTAAGGAATCCTATATTGCGTTTATAACACTAGTGTTAGGAATAAGATAATAAATTTCATTGTGCCATTGACGTAGGTACTCAATTGTCATGCAGTAACTGGCATGCCAGCAATGTGTTTATGTACCATATTTGTTTTAACAAATATTACATGTCGTCGTTAACTCTAATCTTATTTTCTCAAAGGCGAACTTCGCATCTGAGAGACGCTGGTGTCCATGAGCAGTCTCGGTCAACCACTCTCATAAATGACCACTTGCTCGGCCTTCCTTTTCCATAAAAAAACATTGTCTAAAAACGAGATGTTTGGCCAATATAAGTAGTCTCCTGGCTGCAGGGTAAGCATAATAGCATCCCCCCCCCCCCGAAAGTTGTGGTGGCAGCATATTACATAGATTAAAAGAATTTTTATCGCACAAATGTTGTTACAAGAAGTTTTACCTCGCAGTCTGAATCGCGCTGCGTCGCGAAGGGGTCGCGCTGCTCGTGGTCGAGGTACTTCTCCAGGTTGAAGAACGTGTCGAAGAAGATCGGCGTCAGCTTGCACCGCTTCAGGTCCGACAGCGTGATCTTGCCTTCCTGGGCGGGGTGCACCATGTCCAGCATCTGGAATTACGACGAAATATCTATCATTACCATTCATATTATAGTAGTCCTAATAGTAATAAAAAAGTCAATGACGTTCAATATACAACTAGACACCCAATCTCTAAGAAAAATTACGTTGCGTTGACACAGATGACATTAACACATTCGTTCAAATTGACACCTTATCTCGTGGCAGTTAGTGTTTAATGTCAATTGTATACAACTAAACGAAAACTCTGCCCAATACATATGCATTGTAAAGTAATATGGCAATATCGGGTCTATCAAACTGAGCAGAAGTACCTACGTATTACAAAACCAAGCATTTTGCTGGCTTTTTTACAAGCAGTTGTCACATGTTTATGAAAGTCAAGTTTAGAATCTAATATTAAACCTAGGTCACGAATTTCATTAACCCTTTCTAAGGGTTCGTCAAATAATGTGTAACACATATTTAAAA
The DNA here is from genome assembly GCA_949319885.1 of Mecyna flavalis. Taxonomy (NCBI): domain Eukaryota; kingdom Metazoa; phylum Arthropoda; class Insecta; order Lepidoptera; family Crambidae; genus Mecyna; species Mecyna flavalis. The sequence goes on from OX439427.1 coordinate 15,190,865, forward strand.
GGGATCTTTTGCGAGTAAACGATATAACTTTACATTTAGAGTTATTAAATGGCAGGTGGTTTGAAACACTCCAAGCACTAACTGCATTGATGTCTTTTTGCAGTATTTCCGAGTCAGATTGGGCACTTATTACCTAAGCTTAATTTTAATGAAATGAAATGAAATTATTTATTTGCGAGAAACAGGTTACATAAAGGTGGTCAGGTACAAAAAGTCAGCCTTGTTTCGCTATATATAGCATAGCATGCAAACATATTTAGGAAAAAATAATGTGATTTGAGTTTACAATAAAAGATGATTACGTTCCCGATCTAATGTTGACAATTCAAAAAGTCGCTTACACTATAATAATTATTTTTAATTAACCAGGCATACAATACTTTTTTAAAGTTTTTTATTGGCAGAGTTTTCATATATACTGGCAGCTTGTTATATATTTTTATTCCCATAGCGTAACAATTATTTAAATAAAGTGCTCTTTTAGGAACACTACTCAGCACCAGCCTATCGGGATTTCTCGTGTTTCTGGGGTATATTTCTGCTGCTTTTGTAAAAAGATACATATGTTGTTTTATAAAACAAGCCATTTCATATATATATAAGGATGGCAGAGGTAGAATATTTAGTTCTTTAAACAAATTTTTACAGCTCTGTAGCGGATGTGCCATGCAGATTGCCCTTATACATTTTTTTTGAGTTATAAAAACTTTGTTAAAATCCGTACTGTGACCCCACAGAACAATGCCATATCTCAGAACTGATCCAACGTATCCATGATAAGCTAGTAATGCTGTATGTTGCGAAGTAGTTTTTCTAAGTCGACTAAGAGCATATACAAATTTGTTTAGTTTCTTACATAACTCTTCAATTTGGTCTTTCCAATTCAGATGTCTATCTATAGTTATGCCTAAGAACTTCACACTTTTATGATCGTCAATAATATTATTATAAAATTTTACATGTATGTCATTTAATTTATTAAAATTCATAAGTTTTGTTTTGGTCAAATTTACATTCAAATTATTGGAATTAAGCCATGTCACTATTAAATCTATTGTATGATGTATGTCAATTAAGTGATTTTCTAATGAATTTTCTGTCTTAACAATTATAGAGATGTCATCTGCATACAAAATAGTTTGATGCGGTGTAATTTCAGTAATGTCATTTATATAAATTAGAAAAAATAGGGGCCCCAGAATACTGCCTTGGGGCACACCGCACTTATTGACCTTGTACTCCGATTTAAATTTAGTGACAACATTTTGCTTTAGCTTGGTGATCTCTACACATTGCTCTCTATTTAATAAGTACGACTTGACCCAATCCAAAGCTCGTCCTCTAATACCATTTCGTTCAAGTCTATGTAACAAAATTTCATGAGACACCAAATCAAACGCACTTTTCATGTCGAAATATAAAACTGTCGTCAAGTACTTTTTATCTACACTTAGTAAGATGTTATGAACAAGATTAAAAGTTGCTAGAGTTGTAGATTTAGCTTTTTGAAAGCCGTACTGTTGCTCTTTAATTATGCAATTTTTAAGAAAAAAATCGTTAAATCGTTTATGTATTGCTTTTTCATATAGCTTAGAAAAAACTGGAATAAGAGCGATGGGTCTATAATTTCCTAGAATACTGCTGTCCCCTTTTTTATGCAACGGTTTCACTATAGATCTTTTAAGGAGTTCTGGGAAAACACCACATTCGAGCGAGAGGTTTATAAGAAACAGTTAATTGAACGTCATTGAAAAAAGTCTATAAAATTCTTGTTCACCACAGAATAGTAGTAGTCATCATTAGTATGTAGAAGACAAAGACGTTGAACCTAGGCTTAAAAAAAGGTAATGTTGCAAAAATATTACCAGGCAATCAATTTCCTACATGAATTTTGTATTAAGGACGACTAAGTAGTGACAGGAGAAGAAGTGGCCACTAAGGCCGGTATACTGCGTCGTCCAGTCCAGAAGCATTTTTATATATTGCGCTGTTATGTTTTCTTATACTTTTTCTAGAATACTTTGGTATTCTGGTAATATTAAATTAATTAGCGGTCCTGCCTCTATTAAAAGTTGCGAATAAAAAAGTGGCCCTACTAAAAACAAAATGTTGCTCGTAGGATACCAGTGCCATATTCCCCTGCAACTCCACTAAACGAGAACTCAGGGAAGTCTTAGGTGTAACAATAGGGTTTAACAAGTTGTCCCAAAAAAATTACCAGATTCTTGTCTCATAAAAATGGTATGTTACCTGGCAGAGGCAGTCAGTGAACGGGAGGGTCTCGATGCCGATGGCCTCCATCCTCTGCATCTGCTCCTCGTAGAAGTACTCTAGCTCGTACATCGAGATGAACCCGTCACCATCTACGTCCATGCATCTGGAAATATCGAGAGCAGGGTTGGGCTCTAGAATCGAATCAATACTTTTTATATGTTCTGAAACCTTAGAAGTTCAATTAATATGGCTGGTAATGCGCAAAGCATCTTGGAGGCAATAGGGTGATTATTGCCCCCAAGACGATACTACCTTTTTAAAAAAAATCGTTATCTGTTTATAGTTACATTTACTGTAAAAGCGACAATGGTAATGATTTGTCTTAGTTGGGGTGCAACATAAAGTTATGCAGAAGATAGGATTATGGTATAGAAGTAATAAGAAACAAAAGCTTTAGGGCCAGTTTTACCCCCAACGGATAAGTTACTGCATTAAAGTTATGTAACAGATAAATCGTTACGAAGTCATTGTGGTGACCATAACCTAAGCCAAAGACATATTGTTAACCTTACGTAACCTAAGACATGAATTACCTGTGAAACGAAACGGTATAAATAGGTTCATAAAGTTGTGTTCAAAGTTCTTAAACAGACTGAACTTCCGTAAACGTCGATCTTACGAGTTCACTGTTTGAAGAAGGGATGATAAATATTAGCAGATTTCAAAATAACTCAAACATTAAGTTATAGAAACTGCGCAGCACCTGCTTGCTTCCGTTCAGGGCACATGCAAGTTCGCGTCAAGCAAGCGATGGCACCGAACTTCGCGACGCGATAGCTGAGTAGTTATCGCTCGAGAAACTTTAACTATTTTATGCTAGCGTTGGTTTAAGCAGTTTTGTTGTTTGACGCGAATTAATGTTGTGTGATAGTGATAGTCCTCGGAAATGAATAGTTGGGAGTACTTGGGAGTGAACTTGTGATATCGGTTTACAACTTACTGTGTAAGTTTACAAGTACCTACATGAACATGGCTTGCATAATTTAACTACATTGTAACTATGTTAAATTGTGAAAGATCTTTTCGTTTGTCTGACCAAATATTTAAGCGCTGCCGAACAATCGAGAGTGATTCAATAGTGGAAATAGTAAGTACCTCCGATAATTGATTAATCTATTTTTTATATTAATGATGGATTTTTTTATACATTCCGAATTATCAAAAACCGATAATCAATTTTAATTGCGTACCTAGTCCACACAAAACAAAGGATAGTATCGACAAAAAAATTACAGATCTTATTTAATGAATCTTAAATCGATTAAATAGATAATAGATCGATATTATCGATTTCAAGCGTAATCTTCAGTTACTAGAAACTTTACCTGAACCAGTATTCAATGGCGGTGGGATGCGTCTTGTCTTCCTCGGCGAGCAGGAACCAGACGAACTCGGTGTAGGACATGCGCGGCTCGCCGTCGGGGGTCAGTCTGTTCTGGTTGCCGCGCGTCACGCACCCGGAGAGCACCCTCTCGATCATGCGGCTTGATAGAGCTGGAGAAATTAACATATTGTTAATAAGTATGTTGCCACTACAGCTTTGGCAATATTAATGTTAGAACCCCTGATATAAAAGGCTCGAAGTTGAGAAGAAAAGTAAATCATCTTCATCTTAGCGTGTTCCCAATGGATCCAGTATGGAGCCCATGGTCCGCTTCACTTTTTATTTTGGTTTCACTATGATCCTAGATTGGACAGCCTGGTTATAGGTAACAACGCGTCAATGATAGATATAGTAGGTAGTTTAAGAACCGGAGCGGGTAAAATTTTAGTGAGAATTTTCGAACACAGCCCCGGTTTGTGAACGCCATTAGGCATTTGGGAAACGTAGTCGCACCCATCATTATGACGATGCCTTAGATAGAGGCCTTTGCCCTATATTGGGAAATTAGTAAAACAGTGTTTGAAATTACATGTGCTACCAAGTTTCCTAACAATTAGAAATCTCATTTTCGTGTACCTATATCTGTTTGAAATTTTTTCGAAGAAAGAACGATATAACTTAAAAAAGTGGTCCAAGCTTAACCAACAATTTATATTAAATCTGCTCACTCATCTTTATTAAACAGATTTCTGCTCATAAAAAGGCTAAACAAAGTCCATTGTGCGCCTAACAAAAAGCCTGAAAGGGCAATATCGTATAATTCTCATCAGGTTCAATAGCCGACGGCCCGTTGTTCTACCGGGCTAGGTCCCAGAGGGCTATTAGGTCAGGAACGTTATGGACAAGAGGAGCCCGGCTCATCCAGACCACAATGTATGGAGATAGGTAATCCTGGGTGATATATTTCAAGAGTAATGCTTTGTCTGTTGTACGTAGGTATTGTTCATTGATCGATATTGATGCGGAGAGTGTGTTTTTTACAAATGAAGCCGCATTCATTTCATTCGTGGACCGATTTAGTTCATTTGAAGAGCATTCAGCCACCACTTTGATTGGCCCGATGGTGCATTTGGAAGTGACCCTACCTTATGCGCCACAAGTCATGGATACGAATTCCACACAGGACAAATATTTAGTAAAAAATACTAAAAATAGAATCAGAAGTTATGAATGGTTTACCGTGATCGTTGTGCCTCGCCAGGTCGTGTTTGTCAATGAAAAGGTCATGGTCTCTGTCCAGTTCCCAGAATTTGCAGTAAATTACGTAGAAATGCTCATAACTGGAACAAACAAAGTTATGTTAGCATCGTGGTTAAACTCCATAGAACCTTATGTTCCTGGATTTTCCGCGAATAGGGGTTGAGTTATAAATACATTGAATGAAATAAATGTAATACCGGTAACCATAAATGTAAGTTTTACGGATAATTTACATTTTTGGTTAACGATAGGTACATGAAATCAAAGGCTGGAAGATCAGAGAACCCTACAGTGTGCCAGCACACTGAGCGATGTTAAATAGGCCACCACAGTGGCTGATTTCAGGTGGACAGCGTGCCTGTGTGCTAGCTGAGGTGGCATAAAAGATACTTGGACATCAAAATCAATCGACTACCTTTGCACTTGCGTGTAAAAATATGGAATTAAATTTTCTTCCTTGTAACTTATTTTGAGCATGGAACCAATTTCAGCAGATCAATAATATCGGTATAAGTTTAAAGCCCTTTTCTTGCTCTCTATAATGATCATAATAACAGTTTTTGTCCTTACTTAATTCTTTCGTAAAAATTAGTTAAAAGAAACAAGGGTGATTCCATATTTTTACCCGTTAGTATATTAACAGTTATCCTGTTAAAGCGTTTATGTATAAATACCTAAAGTATTGTGTGACTTGGTTGATGTCTTCTTCATCTTCCAAAAGCTGTATGACTTGTAGGAGATTCGATCTTCTTAGCTCTGGAATCGATATCCGACCGGACCAAGATCGGTTTACACAGTAAAATATCCTAGCGATCACCTGGAATTAAACAAATGCTTCGATATAATCCATATTAAAAAATTAAATTAAATTAAAATTAAGATTGTTTTATTGGCATTAACAGAGGTTTACAAATTATCTTAGTACAGTATGACAGGAAATGCGAGGGACATATTTGAACCCCAAATAGTTCATGCCTTCATATAACAAATAAGTATAAATCAATAAAAACTCTGGTAAATATCTGTCAATAACCTAGTCGAAACATGAAAATCCGCGTAACGTGCGGGCACTCTTTCCTTCACAGTACCTATTTCGTGCACTCGTTCAAGTACGACTCAAATTGTAATCGCGTACAATTTGAGTTTCGGGCGTAAACGGCCGCTCAGCACACGGGATTTTTAGGTAGTTCATGCATACATAAATTATTAGGAGAATTATGAAAAAAATTAAGGATATATTTTTTATAGCGAATTGGACTCTTAATCGGATTCTGAACACTTTCCTTAAATATGTCCCTCGGGTTACCTAACAGCCTGTATACATCCAGTGTCTCCTTTTAAGCTACAAATTGCATATAAATACATATAATAAGTGCTATCTGTGATGCTTTTACGACTAAATTACGGAACCAATGTTGTTGACGTACAGTATAGCAATAAGACTAGACCTTAAGATAGGAAATACGTTTTTTATCCCAGAATAAATACTACTCAGTTCCCGTGGGATAACCAAAACATGAATGATTTGTTGACGTGATTTCTTATGGGAGCTGGAAAGTATTTTTTATCTGGAAAAAACCCAGTTCTGCGGGATAACGTGTACGAGTACAGCAAAGCCGCGGGCAAAAGGCTAGTATAAATTGTTTGTTAATCAGTATAAGTGTGCTTACAGCTAGTAATACCGAATCCTCCTTTCCGCCAAAGTACCTTCATCCTTCCAATTATTAAACTCAAACGGACATCATACATAACATATCCAAGACGTCTGCGTTAATACCCGTTAATATTTGATTAATAAACGTTTCCATTAAGCGGTAACTCATTGCGACCACTTAGAGAGCTCCGCCGGAATTTCCCAAAGGGCTGTGAACCCACTCTGCAGTAACAACCAATTTTCATTTGTTTCATTGGAAATCTTTACGTTTGTATGTACCTGTTTGTTTGTTTGTACATCATCATCAGCCTGTTACAGTCCACTGCTGGACATAGGCCTCTCCAAATGCTCGCCACGCTGATCGATCCTCGGCCACTCGCATCCAGCTCCTGCCAGCCATCTTGCGCAGATCATCGCTCCACCTGGCCTGAGGGCGTCCTACACTACGTTTACCGAGACGCGGTCTCCACTCTAGAACCCGTTTACCCCAACGGTTATCGGTTCTACGGCTGATATGGCCAGCCCACTGCCACTTCAGCTGGCTAATCCGGCGAGCTATGTCGGTGACTTTGGTTCTCTGACGAATCACATCATTTCGGATGCGATCCCGCAGAGAGACGCCGAGCATAGCTCTTTCCATAGCCCGCTGAGCGACTTTAAACTTGTGGACTAGCCGTGCCGTAAGTGTCCACGTTTCGGCTCCGTATGTCATGACGGGTAGGACGCACTGATTGAAGACTTTCGTCTTTAGGCATTGTGGAATCGGCGATGAGAAGACTCGACGTAGTTTTCCAAACGCTGCCCAACCCAACTGAATTCTTCTATTCACCTCGTCCTCAAAGTTGTTTCGACCCAACTGCAATGACTGCCCAAGGTACACATATTTTTGAACAACTTCGAGGACGGCGCCGTGAATCGCAATCGGTTCCGGTAGAACATGTTCATTGATACTAACGGGTTAATCCCGTTTGTTTGTACAGTATACGGTAATATTTTCAAATATTTACGCGAACACTACTGATTCAATAAAAAAAAACAAATTGACAAAGCGATATTTTATGTTTTATAAATTCAAGATTAAAACAAAACAATGCGTACGGTACAATTTCTAAACCCTTTTTCTATGACAATAGATTAACATTTCAGAGTAGTTTGAAATTGCAAGACAAAAAGTTCTAAAAAGAAGGAGTAGGTAACTTAAGTATTTCTAGTACAAAATAGAGTACCTAATTCACAAATATTTTTTGCTGCGATTCGATGTCTGACTGAATTGAAGACATTAGCCGCCGCCATACGCCAGTACATTTCGGGATTTCACTTAGATTTCCCATAGGACCGTATGAGTCGTAGCATTCCGCTAACTTATTTTCTTTTAGGAGATCAAATATCCCTGCTGTGAGGGTTATTGAACCGATCTAAAGAATATCTAATCTACCAGTGGAGCAAATAAATATTTAAAATATGGGTTACGGAGGTCAGATGGTAGTCGCTATAATGTGTTAAGTGGACTTGTCAAATCCTAGATGATCGTGCAAGCGTATTAGCGTACTCTGAGTAGTTCGGGAGAAAGAGAAGAGATGAATAAATAAATATAAATATCTCTGGACATAATTCACACAACGCCATCCAGCCCCAAACTAAGCATTAGCTTGTGCTATGGGTGCCAGACAACGGATAAACATTACTTATATACTTTTTTTTGTAAATACATACATATTACATAGAAACACCCAGACCGATAGAAAAAGACATGTTCATGCACACAAATGTTTCTACCGTGCGGGGATCAAACCCGCGACCTCTGGTGTAATAGCCGACTTCTCGACCATTACACCAAATTGTTCGTCCACCAGATGAACAATTAAAATTTAAAAGGTTCATAACTCAATAAATGTGATATAAGCAATACTCACAGTATGTACGTATCTCGAGTGGAACTCGGTGGCCTCCTTCAGGAAGGACAGGCCGGGATGGGTGTCCACCACGTCCTGGACGAGCGGCACGAAGTCTTCTGGCGCCAGGGTGTGGCTCTTGCCCCGCGTCAGGATGTACACGAAGCGAGACGCCTGGTCGTGGCACGTTGACGCCATCCTGGGTGAAATTTGAGTTAGCTGCAAACTCAGGCGAACGAATCAGGACGCATCCTTAGGCTAAGGATATGTTTGGTTTATTGCGAAGTATCTTTTTTTATGATAGATCCGTTGGCAGACAGGCAGCCAGCTCACCTGAGAACCTGGTAAGCGGCCTTTGGGACACTGTCAAGAACCGGTAATGAGCTGCCACATTGGCTAGAGTAGGTTACTAATTGGAAGACAGACACGCAGCCCACCTAATGGTATGCGGCCACAGCGGCCCATTCCATTGTGGGACACTTCACCAGGTTCTTAAGATCTTGGAGCATTTACTTGCACTCACATTAATATAGGTGTTGTGGCGGTAGATTTCACTTATGGGGGTTGTAGCTATCCTGTAGAGACTCTGTAAAAGTGCTACCACCAACCAGAATTAAGGTGGTAATCGAATTTACAGCCTCCGGGTTTTATACCCGAGCGGCTTACTGACTATGAAATAGGAATACATGGGCCGTACCGTACCGGTTTTACCATCAGTTGGGCCTCTTGATCAAAGATGAATAACAAATGTGTTGTTATCTCAATCTGTTGACGAATATTAAAACGACAAAGTTCGCAACTTTCCCCATTTCAACAATTCCTCCCTGAACAACTGGGATACCTACGATAATTTTAGGGCAGGTCGGCACAATGTCAGAAGTATTACGCACGAAAGTTATAACGGACTGTTTCGGACTACCTAATGTTCAACTATTTGGTGCCAAAGTTGCTGACACAGAATATCAGATAGGGACCTTAATCATGAAATTCCGTATAACCACTGTTTTAGATTTATTAGGGATGCCTAAGATAGGTTAGAAACTGTGGTGCAAATGGGTTTTGTATGTTCATATTAATTTTATGCTTTATAAATATTCATGAGACGATACAAACACAATTTTTAATTACCAAATAAGTAATTTGTTAGCTCAAGATTTAAATATCTACTACATGTATGATAATATGAATAAGGAATGGAATAACTATTGGATTTGTGAATAAAATATATAATATTTTTGGAAATTATAATTATACCTACTTCGTTAACAAACGCACGGATTCTCAACCATCTATCAAATTAAACTTGTATCAAAAACAAGTCCTAAGATCCTACTGTTCTATTTTCCAAGATTGTCTAATGAAAGTTCACGCATAAAAGAAATGAAATTTAAAATCATTGTTTACATTAAAAATATTCAATATTATCATGACGACCAACTGATAATGAACTCTCCCTGCGAAATGGTTGACTATACCTAACCACTAATAAGTTACTTAAATTGAAAATGTATCGAAACTTACTATAATTAGAAAAAAGGGAATAAATGTGAATGAAAAGAGTCTCTCACTGGAGGGAACATCTCTCGCACACGTATCAACTCACAACAGTTGAGTTCACCTACTTACTGATAGCAGAAAGTCAGAACAATTTAAAAAACAGGATGAAAGAAAGAGGTTAATAGGTACTGACTCTCTCCAGAAGTCGATGAACTTGTGTCCGTCGACGGGCGCGTGCAGGCTCTGCTGGGTGGCCAGGAACAGCGGCATCTTCCAGTACAGCGGGCACTCGCATGCCTTCACGATGTGCTTGAAGCTCTCCCGAGGAACCTGCAACAACATAGAGGATATTTAATACGTTGTCTTAAAGAATAAGAAGGAAAACGGGGCATATGTTGAACTGACGAAGATCTTCCCTATTCACCGATTTCCTAACATATTTTGTGCAACGTCTTTTTTTATGTCAGTTCAGTTGGCAGATACATGTTTTTTTTTATTGCAATGGTGTAACAAGACGAGCAGATCGTACACCTGATGATAAGCGCCACGTCTGCCTTTAGACAGTTCAGTGCCAAACAGTAGGTAACTAAGCAGTTACTGTCTGGCACCGCCCTGCGCCCGCTACACCGAGACGACTTATTAGGTCTCATATACCCAGTAATTTCACATGTCCTCATAATAAGACACTGCCGGCTATTCTATTAAACTATTATGGGAAACTTTGGGCAAGAAGTGTCGCACGATGTGCTGACATTCTACTGCTCTTAAGGGCGGGCTACTCTGATTTTCGATCACTGATTTCAATTACTGTTTTTTCATTGAAGGTCACTCATCCAGAAAACATCGTTCAATGGAATATTATGATTAACTTTACTGCGAAAGCATTAACCTATTATTCACTTTGCAGAGTCCAATTGCGGAGCTAACATACCTAGTCAACAAAACTATTACAAAAGGTACTCTATTTTAGTATATATATTCTGTGATAATAGTTAGCATGGGCGTACCCAGCTTCTGGCCTAGGGGGGGGCAAGTCCCCTTGAAAAACGGGGGGGGGGGGTGGAGCACGTCGTCCGCTGCCTTTTTGTCATACACAAACACACCTACTGAAACTTTAGGTTTAAGTAATAGTACTTCAACGCTTAATTGGTGATTTGTGAAATATGCGGACGGGCGTTGTCGTGGAGCAGGATCAGAATTCAATTGGGTTGGGCAATTGGAAAACTACGTCGAGTTTTCTTATCGCCGATTCCACAATGCCTAAACACGAAAGTCTTCAATCTGTGCGACCTACCCGTCATGACATACGGAGCCAAAAGTGGACGCTCACGGCACGGCTGGTCCACAAGTTCAAAGTCGCCCAAAGAAGAGAAAGAGCTATGCTCGGCGTTTCTCTGCGGGATCGTATCCGAAATGAGGTGATCCGGCAGAGAACCAAAGTCACCGACAAGCTCGCCGGCTGGATTAGCCAGCTGAAGTGGCAGTGGACTGGCCATACCAGCCGTAAAACCGATAACCATTGGGGTAAACGGGTTCTAGAGTGGAGACCGCGTTTCGGTATACGTAGTGTAGGACGCCCTCAGACCGGGTGGAGCGATGATCTGCGCAAGATGGCTGGTAGGAGCTGGATGGGAGTGGCCGAGGATCGATCAGCGTGGTGAGCATTTGGAGAGGCCTATGTCCAGCAGTGGACTGTCACGGGCTAATAATGATGATGATCAGATGTCTTCTGTTGACCGGTGCCGGCTGCTTTTGATGCGGCTGCGGTGATTGTCTGACCAAAGTCGTTTTTTGGTGGGTTTGAAAAGTGTCTGGGAGGCTTGTCGGCGTTTAACCACTGTCATAAACGTTTCCGGTTATCGCACATAATCCATTTTGATTGAACGCCATGATTCGATCCAAAAAATCCAAAAAAGGTCGTTTTGATTTCACAGAATCAAAGAAAAACACATCTCAAAACGTGATAATTTCTGTCGATTGTTCAAATCGCGGGGCAACCACATTTTGAGGTTTTCACCTTTCCAATGCTTTTTAAACCATCTAAGACCGCATGGTGACTGACTCATAGTTCTTGTGCAATCCCTCGAGCTGTTTGCGATGGGTCAGCTTCCACCAGGGTCCTCAATTCGACATCCTGAAGTACAGTAGGTCGACCACTACGAAGTGCATTTTCAACGCTGAACATCCAGAACGAAATTTCATTGTAGAACGGCGCTTTTTTCAACGCTATTATCGCCCCACACTTACGAGCTGTCTTGGCAGCGGATTTTTCCAAATTTGAAGTTAAAATAAAAAATCGTACTTATTTGTTTCTTAGACATGCTGAGTTAAGCCCTCAAAAGTCACAAAATAATAAACATAGGAAAAAAAACAAATTACACTATCAGATAGAGTGAAAACTTAAATTATTTGTAAGGAAAGATGTCAAAACGCGAAATACTTAGTTGAGTGTAAATTCAGAAATTAAAGATTAAAAAGAAGTAACAACACACCTTGAGAACCGATCTAATAAATAAAGAAATTTTTGCATGCATTTTTATTTTATTTAAATCGCTTCTTCATCAAAAATAATTTTCGAGGATCTTTTGCAAAACGGTTTATAAGGTCTTCCGTGTAAGAATCGCCCATATCTACTGTTTACAAGTTCAGTTGTCTAGTACACTGAGCAAACAAAATTTAAAAGTTGGAGCATATGGGCTTCCAGGGGGGGGGGCAGCTGCTCCCCCCTGCCCCCCCCTCGGTACGCCCATGATAGTTAGCACTCTGTAAAAGTTCTACTAGGACAAGAACCCAAGCTACGATCGCATTAATTTCGGATTAGCACTGAGTCACTTTTCCACGGTGGCAGTCAGAGATGAATTAACAAAGCACGTAATCAATGAGAAGAATATTTTGATTACCGACTCGACTGACTTTAACTTAATTTTCCTTTTTAAGCACAGACTTCTTGATAAACTGGCACTAGTCAGGTGGAAATTAATGATCAGTAACAATTAAACATTTCAAGTATAATAAATTAGTTTTACAGTTAATTTTAATTTTAAACAAAATTAAGCATTAATGTAACGCGTGATAATTAAAATTTGTTGTTCCTTAAATAATTATAAAATAAAACAATCCAAATACATAACAAAAGAAAATCAAATAAAAACCTAAATTGTGGAACGCAATAATTTTTTTTAACATTAAAATTGGCCAGTATTTAAAAAAAACACTTTCATTCTATTCGGCTTCCAACCTCTTTTAAACTTATTACCAATTCTTTTTTTTCGATGTTACATGATAAAATAATAAACAACTTTTTCTTTTATTTCTTTTCTGCCGCCAATTTTCAGAAAATACAATATTTTGCACAAATCATTGAATTTTATATTTTGACCGTTTTCATAAATGTAATGTAATGTTTCGAAAGTTTAATAAAAAATGATTACAATTTATAAATGTAACGACCTTGTCGTAAAAATCATTTTGGACGCGTTTCGCAATCATAAACGTCGTTTCCCTTTCTATCAGCTGATGTCATTTATCGTGAATTTGGCGGCGCACGACAGACTGTTTGAAGTCAAACCAGGTCATGTGTGATTAAATCATTTTATGTGTAGACTTTGTCTGCTATAAGGGTTGACGCACGCTCTAGATCCTATGTGGTACTGTTTATATTTTGGCAAAATAACATTACACACATGATAGTCGATGGTTTGAACATCGGCACGGCCCAATATACCACTTGTAGGGCAGCGACCAAAACGTCACCGTGTGGAAATCTGCAGTCAGATAACTCTGACTGAGCAAACAACCATAAATTATGTACATACATACGTAGCACTGGTCTCCGTAAGACGTATGGAGGTCTGACAGCAGCCGTTCTATCTTTTCAACAGGCCTTTCAGGTAGAACTCAACAAACAAATATTGACGTTATTTTTTTGTTGTGAATCAAGATGCAAAATAAATAATTAGACTAAATACATCCAAACACAGGACAAACACAAATGTTTATGACATAAATGATTGTCCATTATAGGTTGTAACACACTTCCCCTGGCTTGCCCTGGTGGCATAGGGCACGGTCACCACCAAATGCGCCATAAAGCCAGTCAAAATAGCTTTGATTACTCATGCAGTCGGAAAGTACAACCCTACACAATATTATGCAACTCGGCCCACTGCACAAATAACGGGTGTTACTATATCCGCCGATCAAACGGATTACTGTTGGGCATAATGCGCAGAATTATTAGATTACTGTTCAATTATGTCTGTATTATGTTACTGTTTCTACCAGTGTGTTGCATTGCATTCTTCGCTACTGCATTTTAACGTTTGTTGCTTTTATAGCTCATGGTTACACTAATTACTCTGTTTCATACGAGTATATAAAATCGTGTAGCAAGCGAAATGTTTGGAAATAAAACCTATGCATTTATGTTGTTGGCTATTGCAGGTGCATCTATTAACTACATAAGATTTTTGCTAGGTTTTGAACCCCTCTCCCTTTGATGTAAGAAATAAAAAGCGAGCCTAATTTTATAAGTTGCAAATTTTTTTTTTTTCTAAAATTGTGACATAGGTATGGACGTTACTGGTCGCGTGGCGTCAGCGAAAAGTGAAGATCTTCCTCCGAGCTGGGTGTCTGTTTTTTAGACAGCGGCCCAATTCATCGTCTTTGTGTGTTACCTATGGATATGCTAGAGGAGATAATTTCTTTGCTAGCGTGACCTAGGATTAAATATTTGATTGGATCTATGAGTGACGTACGTCTTGAAGCCTTAGGGCGTTAAAAATGCTCTAAGCTTGAAGCCGTTGTTAAAATGTGCACTTTTCGCCGACTTGCAATTTCGCATTCCGATGGCTAAGCTACAAATCAATAAAATTAGTACAACCACGGTCATTAATTATTAAAAAAATATTTACGTCAAAATGTTGTGAATAAAAACATTCAATATCTGTGTTAAGGTCACACAGCGTTTAATAAATCATGTTGATGTCCGTATCTAGGGGTTTGCGGGTCCTCTGATATCATACTGATCCAGCGATCCCATTCTGTCGTGTTTTGACAGTCCATAAATATTCCGGCCGACCGTAATCCAGCTTAGAAGCCACCAATTTGCATTGTGAAATTATTTTGATATTCTCGTTGGTCATACAGTTTATGCGTTTTACGTGCCAACTGCCAATAGTCCCGCGGTTATTAAACATTTTGCGTTCGCATTTCAAACATTTTTAGTTAGGTTGATTTTTCAATGACGTAACCTAATCCCGATTTCCAAATACCTAGGTATGTTGAGTTTTCTTGAGTTTTACAAAAACTGGTTTCTGTTTCAATAGTGTTCTGGAATTTAAGTAAGTAATTACTGCTCATTAAATGAACCCCGAGTGCATCCGTTGAAGTGTGATTAACTCTAAGCAGTAATTTTGGGTCGGCACGTGTCAGTGCAAGTGCATATCAGACAAAATTGGATAAATTGATATGACCTCAAATTAAGTATATATATATTTCACATATGCCTTAAAAAGAACTATAGATAAGTACGTACCACAAATGTAAATACTTAAATGAGAACTTCCTGGAGAATATTTTATACAATGAGGTTGTCTAATTCACGTAAAATCTCAAATGAAACAAATTAAAAACACAGAGCGCTATATCCCGTTTCTGGCCATAGAAATATTATGTACTGATGTTTCTGGCACACTGGACACCAACTTTAATATCGTGTCACAAGTCCAAATACGCCTCGTAACAGTGAACACGTACGGGCGATTGTAGACACGTGTAGGCGCTGGCCTATATTCCTTAATAGCGGAAGCCTAGTCCGTGGCGAGGGACAGGCGTGACCACACACGGCAGCGACCGACCACCTTTGACGATGCACCGGATATTGTAATCTTCTTTCATAGCTGACTCAGTATTGTCGCTAATGAAAACGGAGTTAATGATTGTAAGGGTCCTATTCCTTTTTGGATTATACGATACTTGAACATACTTTATGTGTTCTATTCGATTACTGCTATTGAACATACATAATTGTACCTATAGCTATCCAGCCATTTGCTAGACAGAAAAAATATTGAGTAATTAGAAGGTAACCCTATATTATTTACAACTTCAAATAAATCGATAGTTGAATTTTAGGTCAGTGTTTATTAGAGCAGAAAAAATATTAATAGTGGACATGATTTTTACTGAAAATATGGGTAATGCCTAATTATAGGGATAGATTAAGCTAACCAAAAATGAGTAGATTGAGTAGTTCTTAGTAATTGTTGAGTAATTAAAAAAAAAACTAACGCTTTCAGTAAACGGCTTATAAGCAAAACTACATTTCACACATGAAATGTAGTCGTTTAAACATGTTTAGCCTTTCAGAATATTGCAGCAAAAACCTTGAACTCCAGCAGACCCGTGTATGTTATGAAGTTATACCCCCCCCCCCCGGAACACCCCCACCATCTATTTGATTGAATCGGGATCAAAACTATGTTAGAGCGAGCTAAGTAAGTTGATTCCGTATCTTGCCGTTCGTTTAGTCGGAATGTCAACATACGAACGAAATGTTAAATTCTGAATGTTTTAGATGAATGTATGTACATAGCTAGATCGATAGGAGGTTGATAGGTTTAGCCTTTGTTTTAGAATTGGCAAAAAAGCAGCTTTTGCCATACATGATATAGCTATTGTGAAACTTAAATTTTATTTACGAAGTTTTTTGTCAGTAATTATCAAAAGTGGTCGTATAGATTGCTTCTCATTTATTGTTACACCAATGCTAAACAGTTGTTTTTATAAATAACTACATATTATATTTCAAAATAATGACGTTCTAATCTATAAGAAATCGTTGTATCAAATGGCTAATTGGTTCAAATACCGAACTTGCCGATTCGGATTGATGATTAAAACCTGATACAAGTAAAGCTAAGTTTGCTATTGGTTTAATTTAAAGCTAAATAACGCTATTATTGTCTATGTTATTTATTGAAATACTGTTGAAGAAAGTAATAATTTTCGCCTGCTTTAAGGACTTCAAGATTGCCGCCCTACATTTTAATCATTAGACATGCTTTGTATCAGAAAACTATGTACCTACACATAAAGGCCATTAGGCGCCACCTTGACTTGAGGCCTTGCAAGTCAGGGTACCCGGGGATGGACTGGTCAATAGCCACAAGGCTGGCACAGACTCGTCCCAATTTGGGTGTGAAGGGGAAACAGGGGGAGTTTAGTGAATAAACGCATTTTGTTCCGAAAAAAAATATACACATAAATGCCATAAATAAGTGACGCACACCGATCTACACGTAATTATACATGATTTATTCGACCACGAGTCATACTCACGTTAATTCGTATCCGTGAAGAGGGTTTGACACATTTAATATTGCGCTGGCAAAACTTGAGACCAGTTTATGAGCAATTTAAATGAATCTGTGATAATGTTGCTCGTAGACTAAATGGAACATGTTTAACATATAAATGGGCTCAGCCGGTCAAATGAAGGATTATCCTATTGGACGAAGCGGTAATAGGGAGGCGAGATTTTTGAGGTTTTCTGTAAATGAGTATTAGAAATTCGGGGAGTAATTTCACAAAATTACTTTGCAAAATTAACTTACTTTACTTAATTAAATAGTGTTCAATTCATTTTCATCCTATTCTGCTAATTCCTTCTTATATTAGAAATACGAAGTTTTTTGATGATAGATGGATGATTGATACACTTTTACGTGCAAACTACTGAACGGACTTAGATAGAAGTTTAAGAGGAATATAGCTTTTTATCAACACATTACACGGGCTCGGCCAGTACATAGGTATCATAATTTACTCTCTAATTAAAGTTATAAAAACATCATCTATCAAATTTTAATAAGTCTGCTTCTTATTTTCTCTATCTATTAGGAATATTAGGATTAATAATAATATAATAATAATAATATTTCTTTTATTGCACAAAAAAGAAGGAACATACATTACAGAATAAAATAAATAAAAATTACAATTATAGTGCACAGACAGTATACAGTTAAACTTATGAGACAGAGGTCCCCAAACTAGGCTTAGCCTGTATCTTGGGGAACCATAAATGAGATGAATAACTTAATTTATTACACAATAATAATGCTACAAACATGACTTATATTTATAGTACTTTCTAAAATCAATATAAATTTTACAAACACCATTTATGTAATAAGCTCCTCTGTATTTGAGTAGTCCATTGTAAACAGCCACTTACTAATAACTAATTTAGCTTCCTGAACCGAACTAGTCTTAATGTCGCAGCGTTTTACTACGGCATTGTAGACCCTGGCTCTGATTGAGTCGCCGAATCTGCTTGCAAAGTGAGAGTTGATAGTTGGTATGGAATATGAATTACTATTGCTTAGTGGTTTCAATATTTAGAGAAGCGTGCTAAAGGAACATATTTAACCCTCGGCATGCCTGGATGGGTCTGTCAGACGGCTTAGGGGGCAACTCGCCCGTGGGCCGCGGCCCAGTTTACACTGTTTGAAATGAGTAGTGGAAAAGTGGGCCGAGGAATGGGCGAGTTTACCACTTGAAAAAAGAAATGATGGTAAGCTCGCCCGAAACAATTTTTACACCAAAAATAACATAAAAATCGTGTTTCACAAAGTGAAAAATCAAACAGATCCAGATTAATAACATTTTATTAAAGTGAGGCAAATAAGTAATTATAAACCAACCAAAATAATTAATCAGAAGTACTTATTGCTTCAAACAAAAAATAAAATTATCAATAGTATTTCTGAAATTATATTGACGAAACTAAATTGGAAAAATTGTCCACCCCTCGGTGGATAAAGAAAATTTTAAGTGAATCATTTACAAATGTACTAGAGCAACATGACCCTAATGGAGGTGTATTTATTCAAGCACTTTTTTTATGAGTTGATTAGTATGACGAACCAAGCGTATAGAAGAAAAAATAGATTAAAAGCTGCATATAACCTTGATGAAAAAATGCATGGCAAAATAAAATACACCTCCAATAAGGTCATGTTGCCCTTTATCCTAATCCTAATTCTTTTTATTTACTGACACACACAGTGTCACAGTTTTTCCAATTTAGTTTCGTTATCCAGCCCCGGGGGACAGTGCGACAAAGAACAACGCAAGAAGTTGTATGGGCTCTGTCCCCACCCACCAACAGACTTGGCACTAGTTTTAATATTATTATGAGATTCCTTAAAAAGACAAATAACCATTTTTAATCCAAAAAATGACGGGGTATTCAAAAACAATAAAACCGTCCTTATGCCGTATGCCTAAGAATCAGAATTGCGCTGTAAGTGTCTAGCTTCAAGTAGACTCGACTGTAAAATATTTTTTAAGATTATATTTTATTGAACACTTTTATTTAGGCCAGGGGGGTTACTCTTGATCGCCTGCACATTATTTTCATAATTAACTGTGTCAAAAAAATACTTGAAAAATACAACTTTCAAATTCGATTTGCGTGAAATCCCCATTCCTACGGGGGATGTCGTCATACAAAAAAAAGATCAGTATGGCAAGAGGTATAAATAGAGATACGTTTGAAATCTGTTGGTGGGTGGGGACGCTCTTTTGCATAGTCCTTTTTAAAAATTGTGTCACTGTCCACCGGCGGGGGCAGATCTGGGGGTGGACAGCGGGAATGAACCCATGCTAATTGAAACAATACTTTTGATTATTTTAGTTTATATCATAAATAACTAATAACATAAAGTTGTAAGTTGTAGCTAATTATTTAATTAATCAGTCATGCTAATTTCAGAAATACATACTATTGATAATTATATTTTTTGTTTAAAATAATACATTGAAGCAATACTTTTGATTATTTTGGTTTGTTTATAATTATTTGCCTCACTTTAATAAATATGTAATTAATCTGGATCAAATTGTTCGATTTTTTCACTTTTTTGGTGTAAAAATTGGTTTGGGCGAGCTTACCATCATTTCTTTTTTCAAGTGGTAAACTCGCCCATTCCTCGGCCCACTTTTCCACTACTAATTTCAAACAGTGTACACTGGGCCGCGGCCCACGGGCGAGTTGCCCCCCAAGCCCTGTCAGACGCGGGGTGACATGAAAATCATTGTTGTGCACTTAAATTTGAATTTTGTGCGCTACCGCTCTCAGTAGCTGGTTATTATGAACTTCTGTACATTCTCCACTATTTTCCTGAGTCTGCAGCAACTTTTCAAGGTAGAAAAAGGGGTGTAAAGTGCGCGCGGGTCTCTCAGACCCAACCAGGCATGCGGCGTGACTTTTTGACGTAAGTATTTTATATTATTTTTTTGTGGGATTATTGATATTTGCGTGCTAAAAGTTATATTTTAATGTATATTTTAACGTAAAACTTAATCACGTAAGTAACTTTTATTTAGTTTCCTTTACTAATTAATAGTTTTGAGCAAAATGTTATATATTGACGATATGTTGATAATTTATTGAAGATTTTCTAGATTCAACGTGGGATCTAAACTGCTGCAACTAGGAGGATAATATTATATTTTTCCTGGAATAAAACGAAGATGTCATGTTTGTCAAGTCAATAAAGACCGCAATACACAGTATATTGTAAGATATTTTTATGTATGCAAAAGCTACACTCATTTATTTCCTGAAATCTTTCAAGTCCCAAGAAAATGTTGATCCAGGTGAAGGAGACTGATAATTTTATTATTTTGTATAAGCATATGGTAGTGCCTTATGAGAAAAAAAACCTGATTTGAGATATTTTTAAGTTTAATAATAATAATATGATATCAAAGAATAAGTGACTAGTTTTTGTTAAAATAAAATGACTGTAGTTGAATTACAATTATTTCAATAAATATTATTCAAATGACATGACTGTCTTTAGCATTATTTTATATTTTTAATCCCCTTAGAAGGCTTAGGATGCCAAACAAACTAAAATATATAGAAAAAGTTAAAAAAAAAACGAATTGTAAATCCGGGTCTGAGAGACCCACCAGGCATAACTCGTAACTTTTTACCACCAGGCATGCCAAGGGTTAACATAACATGGTGTATTGAATAGATCCTAAATTGTTTTCCTAAAAATCCAGAGAAAAAAATGCGGTCTTATTTTATAATTAAGTTTGTTAGAAGTTTATATTATGCAATAGGGGCATAAAGTATAGACTTTATGCCCCTACTGCATAATATTGGAATAGTCCAGAAAGTAGTCACAAAATTACGTTGAAGAAGACAGATTTAAAATTCAAATTCAAGTAAACACTCAACAAATTGTTGCTTAAACATTGTCGAGGAAAGCGTACGTAAACCGCTGCTCCCTCCGTAATATCGACTTTCGTATCCTATTCCCCAATCGGGATCCCATGGCAGTCCCGTGGCGGGTCATCGACCGCTGTTAGTAGGTCACGTCGCTGACGAGATATTTATATCGGTCGATGCTAGCTTTGACAGCACGCGACCGGTGGAATGCGACTATACACAGTACCGGACGATTTGCACGAGGTAGTGCATTGTAATGTAGCAGAAATAGTTTTTTCGTATTTAAAATAATATGATATGATTGCATGTATTTACCGTAATGACAGACAGAAACCACAATATCCTTTTATTTGTTAAAAAATTTAACCATTTAATTTGTATATTTAACCTACAACAAGCCTTAAACATAAAGCCAAAGACCTCATGAAAGACCTTATAAAGTTGGGTTAAAGGAACTTATATTATCGTTCTCTTCATAGCTCTATAGTTAGATTTCAAATTTACAGTCTGTTGAACGGACAGATTTCCATTTTCAGCATCAGTGTCAACGTCTAGTCTCAATCAACTTTGTTTTTTGTAAATAAACCATCTCTTAAAGAATTCTAAGCTAGCCAGTTATAATATATCTTTGCTATTATTTCCTCTTTTATTCGATTTCATTAAGACGGATATAGGCCGGCGCAGTCACAATTGACTCCGAGCGACAAAAACACGACTAATCATCACAGAGGATATTACGTGACCTAGAGGGCGCGAGGCGTTTGTTGCCGCCGCGGTTCAGCGGAGCGCAACTGCATAAAGCCTCTGCCTCGAATTTCGCGAAAGCGGGAGCGGGAGCGCACGCAGGCGCACGGGCGGTCATGCCGGTCACCGCTTAACGCGGGACGTCACGAGCTGTCACGAGCGGTGCGATCCTGTCAAGCGGTACCCGCCCGTGCGCAACCGCTACCGCTTCCGCGAAATTCGAGGGAGAGGCCTAACAGACACAACAAGCTGATTCTATACTATTAGTATGGGTTGATGACAATTCTAGAGGCGGGACAAATTCTGGTAGGCTCGGAAATGTTTGGGTAAAGAAGGGAGTTGCTGGTGCACAATGAAACTGAATAAAATCATCTCATTGCGTCAATTGCGTGTTATTAACTATTAACTAAATAAAATAAAAAGTGATTAAGGCACGGTTGGAAAAATTGCATTAATATAGGCACATTACTAATCTACATCATCACATACAGTAAGATGTGTACAGAATAGGATTAAGACTACATTCTGATCAATGTATTTGAACCAGATAATGAATATTAAAATATTTTATTAAGACATGTAGCTATTTGGACACAAAACCGATTGTTTGTGGGGATCTAGGGTAATAGTAATTCAGGGAACTTATAACATGACAATGTATCTACAAAACACTATTTGTCGATTGAAAAAATATCACGTGCAAAAATATAGTTAATGAAAATCACTTCTTTCTTCAAGTTTTATTAAAAATCTTTTAGTGTTATTTTGTAGACGGCTCAAAATTTGCCTTCTATACTATGACACAAAGATGCACTGAATGTCTAGCGATAGGTATGTTTGTTATTGTTATTCCTTGATGTTCTGAGCCAGTACATTATTATCTTTGAAGCGACGATGTTTTTAAACACAGCCATTTTAATCAGCATTCCTTTACGATAGCTATAAAGGCGTAGTGTTTATGTAACCGAACTGCTTGAAAATGCATTGGTAGTTTAAGAGCTGGATGCGTAAATCGGAATGCATCATAAAATTTTACTATAATATTTAACTACCGGTGGTGGTTTTATAGTGAAGTACTTAGCGCATAGACCAGGGATTACAGGTTCAAACCGCAATATAAATATTTGTGTCCTTGAACTTTTTGTAATATGAAATAACTTGTGTTAGCTCAGCTGTTTAGGAATAAAAACCCTTGGTCGATTTCCGATTTTTCGCCTTGTGTCTAGTTGGTGGTAAAACTTTTAGTGAGTTCGATTGGTTAGCTACACAGGTTCACGAAATTCGCCCCATAACTTAAAAGACTCGAAGATCAGAGAACTTACAGTGTGAAATCAATTAAGTGAAATGCTTTCTTGGTACATGTCCCATACAGGAATAGACCATAGCGACCGCTTCACATCTTACTAAAGTAGCATATAGAAAGTATAATCGCAGGCCAATGTTTAGTCACCTATTTACCTAAGAATCTCACGGAAAGTTTTTGCTACCTTGGCAAATCAACAAATAAGTTGTGTGCGACCGTAGCACCACATGAACGACCTTCTCAGGCCTACTTTTGACGGAAAATTGAAAAACAAAAGTTTCACGGGCAATCCAATCAGGGCTTAGGTTGAAAAACTTTTCATATGAGCATCTTTAGCCACCGCCCAAGGTTCCCTGGCTTATTAGTACAGATTCCTATCGCTTTTTCAATAAAGAAGATATCTCGCGAAGATATGTGGTTTGCGATAGTCGCTGTAAGCACTTGGCTCTAAGTAGGAACTGACCTAGAAAAACTTAAATTGGTCACGTGCCGTAGTTGACTTGCTTTGTTTCCTTTATTTTGGAATAGAATATTTTACCCGTCCCTAATGCACATGTTTGCAAGTATGGAAATTTATAAGAATACGGTGTGTCTGATCCAATTTTTGGAGTCTTTATTTATATTGAACACTATATCTATATCAATAAACATATTATGCTATCGACAAAACACCTCCCTAAATATTGTTTTTTACCATAATTTCAGGCATCATTATTCTTTTTGTCGGCTTGCAATAAATTCGTTTATTTTCTATGTCCTAAACGTCATACCAAAAAAAAATTAAACTTTTCATTGCTCGCGGCAAGTATCCATATAACATTAATATATATTTATTGGTGGAACTACTTTCTCCTGAAACCGTTAAATAAGATACCGTCTCCAGGTAATGTCGCGACAGACTATTGTAACCTTAACCTTACTGAAATAATAAGATTTCGTTCATCTGGACGAAACTCACCAGAAACAAAGAATATAGAAACAAAATATTGCTACGGAAGACCAAGGGGTCGATTCTTACAACTACACTTATGAATAGCCAATGATTAATGTTAGCTTTTTAATTTTACATTATTAAAATAAACAAAATATCAAATTATAATGAGTCTTAATTAGAGCCATTTTTAATTTCTTGACTTTAACTACCAGAATTAAAATTAGCTAAATGGAATATTGTCAAGAAGTCGAAAATCATAAACAAAGTTTTGTGAAGCCTCTACTAGCTGGAATGGGTGAAGATTGTTGAAGTGTTTTCTTAATCCAGTCTCACAGAACACTATTAAATATTAATAGAAAATCTTAAGAGTTTTTTCATCTTTCCGTATAAGTCTAAGACGGCTGAAATATTAATTAAACCTATATAGAAAACTTCTTTTCTTCTTAAAAAAAGGAAAATAGACTGGGCTATACGGGACTGGGACTTAAAAGTTTCACCAAAAATACTTTCACACGGTAAAACCTATTACTAATACAAAGTAACTAATTTACTTCGTTCGTTTGAATTTTTCTTATATAATAGAGTAAAGTCGAGAAGCATTCCTCAAACCAATGAGGCCGCTCGAAGTAGCTTAGGCGCGCCATGATTTGCCTGCAGCCGTTTGACCCAAATGTTCGCAAAGGGGTCGGCTGGACTCTTGAATAACCGCTGTTTGATGGCTTCTGACGTCACCACGATTGTGGGGCAATGGCCAGTGCCATAATAAACACGCCACGGGCTACGAACACAGACATTCCGTCAACGAATAACACAAATGCTCGTTTTAGTGGGACATTCAGATTTTTGCTCACATTTTTCTGGTTTCGTTGCAAAGTACTTTTAGGTATGCAAGGTATGTTTTAATTTTATAACCAATTTCTGCTTTCAGCCTTGATCCACTAATAACCATGATTTCATTGGTAGGAATGCAGGATACATTTCAAGGCACCATCGAGTGCGCATACACAGGCCTTTTCTGTACCTTTTCCCTCGTAGGCCTAAGATTAGCTAGTAGAGCCAAAGGTTTTAGTATACTTCTTAAAGCAACGCGAAAGATGCAGGGCACACTAAATTTTCAGGTTATAATATAAAGAATTACAATGAACATAAACTTTACAAAAGGCTATAAGAAGGCATCCACCCTTAAAGGCGGGCAACGCGCCTGTGACCCTAAGAGGGTCTCGGGTGCTTATGGGCGGCGGTGATCACTTACCATCAGGTGACCCACATGCTCGTTTGCCACCCTATTACATAAAAAAAAACCAATTAAATTATCTTATGCATATCTTTTAAAATAAAGTTATGTTAATGAGGTATTGCAGGTGCTGATGGTTTAGTAACACTATTCCTAAACATAAAAAGAAGAGGAAGTCATTGATTTACTGACCTTTTGAAGAGCTATACTCGACCTTTAATGAGGCTAACACAATAGCAAAGGTTAGGCACGTTTATACCTAGTTGTTTGATATAGATCAGTTTGAATACCTCTCATGTTGCTATTTGTATCATCATCATTTAATGGTAATGTTATATTCAGTTCAAACGTTTTTGCAGCCTAACCCATACTTTATTTACATCAGGTGTCATCCATTTCATATTTGGGCGCCACATTATTAGGTTTGATGGTTTCCATCGATTTTTTCATATTTTACTTTTTAAGTTTGGTTCTGCTTACATTTTGGACAAATTTTTCAATCATTTTGTACTTAATTAACAACTTAATTTAAAAGAACGAGAATTTTATTGAGTCAAAATGAACTATTTTTTAATTTTATTTACGGAACGAGGTCGTACTACGAATGAAACAATACCTACTTAATGTGAATAGATTATATAATGTATGTTACCAGAGATTGATTTTTCTCGAAGCTGTGTCAAGATTTGGATCTGGCAGCATCGTTTCCACGCAGGCCATACAAATTACCGCACAATATAATTATAATTGCACTGCCACTTCCTGATGTACGGCGGAACGTGTAACATAGTGCTAAATATAGTAGCCAGGGTTGACATGTCGTTGTCAATTTAATATTAGTTATGTAGGAGTTCTTTTTGACTATTAATTACTTGTGTCCTGTGGGTAATATAAATATGTAGGTAACGTAGCGGAAAGCAATTTTTTGTTTATATTACGTCTAAAATGGTCGAATTATTTCTAATTAGTGCTAATTAAAATAAATAGATAGACGACATTTTTAAGTATATCGTCATATTTATGAATATTAACGGTTTTATATATTTTTACAAGAATATTTGACTAAGAAGTTGTTTTATGCATTTTACTTAGACTATCGGTAGATTTAAAATAGAATAAAAAAGATAGGTATTCTTCGTTATTCTTTACAAAAAATATCATTTTATACAATATAAATATCATTCGGCATTTTCTCACTCAGCCAACTAGCACCAATCGAAACAAATCTTATAAAGCTTGTATTTCTTGTGGCGACAGCCCTAGTGAACCATTGACTCATTTGCATTATTTACCAACATATTGTAATATCCGTGAGAATTGTCCCACGTCCTCGCGACAGTGTGGCATAGACAGACAGACAAATGTATTTAGGCAAGTGCTGGATAAATAAATCATGTAGACACACTTTGTTCTTGTTATAAAAATATAACAGTCAGGGTCATTACTGGACTACTCTCTGTAGACACAAATTATTTTTTGTGCCAGTTTCACCGTCAGATAAGCTTCTATAATTTATCTTCGGATAACTTCAATGCTGTCCCTTTTGTCCACTTTCAAAAACGAAAGATATCTTTATTGTTATTTGACATATGTTATCACAAACTGACAGAGGTGAAACTACCATTTAATTTGTTTGGGCTAGTGGTCACACGATGCAGGTAGTGACCGTAACTCACATGTCCGATCAAAACCCGCACGAGACTTCTTATGTCACCAAGGTTATTCATAAAGTATAGTATCAGAAGCACATTAACTTTTTCCGCCAAACACATTAAACCGTGAATCAATTTATTCAATTTTCGTCAGTCTCGTCATACATCATTCCTTGACACATGACGCCGATTAAGGCAGTGAAGCGTCATTAACGTACAGTCTCGATTATTCAGGAACCGAAGTCCGAACCCGCTATCAGTAACGACCAGATGACAAGTAATTCCTTTATTAAAGCCTTGTAAATTATGTGTGATAAATGCTTCGGCTTGGTCGGCGAGAATTAAGAATTATTATGATCGGGCTATTTAGGGAAGTCGGCGGGAATGATCATTGGAAGAGAGTTATATGGTTTTAGTTATTTTGGTGAATTTACATTATACGTTTTCATACGTACATATTATATGGGTTTTAATAGTGTATAAAAAGTTTATATTGTCTCTTACCGACTTTTTAAAATGTCTGTGCCGTACACGATAAGTAGTCCAACCTGTAATTGCCCGAGTCGAGATGTTGTCTTGAGCACTTATGAATAAGCTATTACTAATTTATAACTATAATACATATAATTTGAAATATATATCTGTAAGATATATTAATAATTGTAAATAAATTGACAAGGACTCTACTACTACATTACTCATCTGCCTTTTAAACTTATTTAAATTGGTGCAGTAAGTTTTCATGAGAAACCTACGTCTGCCGTCAGCCAACTTTAAAGTATAGTCACAGATAAAATAACGTATAGCTTGTATGTCTATTTTTCAGTATCCGCTTGTCTCCCCACGAACTATTTTAAGCGACAAATAGTCGCGCTGTCTTGTCCACTTTAGTCCCCGGTCTTCCCATCAGTCTCAATTCGTTCCGATTCCTGTGCTACTCGTTAAATAACTATTGCGGTGTAGTATTGAGCAAAAATTGTCGCTCAATTTATTATTTTGTTGTGCAATATTATGTTACTGGAAAATATTTGACGGCATTTTATTACGTAACTTAATAATTTTATACATTCTCAGATACAACTTAATCTATATCTAAAGCCGTAGTGTTGCATTTTGCAGAGACAGTAGACTGTGTCGATTAAAAAAAATATATGTTTGTATCATTAATAGTATGTATAATACTTACTTATTAAAGAAAGTTGATTTCCCATCTATCCTCAACATAAAGTATTTTTCACATTCGCTCCAATTCACATACAGTAGCAATTGCGAGCCCTTTCAATTTTGTACACTCAGCAAGTAAAAGCGAAAATACTGACCATTGTGATTTCGTACACTAAAAACAAATTGACTCCAACAATGGCGCGATCTAATTATTTTCTTTTGTTCTTCTGCCCGTGATTTTATTTTCCCATATTAAAACGAGAAGGTTTTGGCAGTTAATTTTAGCATGTTTGTGAAACGAAAAATCTTTTGAACCCAAGTTTAATGAACGTCCTAATAAGTTTGTAGTGTGAATTGAGAATGGAAATATTTGGAGAGTGTAAATTTTAGATGGAAATATGTATTTGGATAATGTGTTTTTATATTATGACGATAAACTATAGATCCTTAGATTGGTTTTAGAAAACGTCTTTTATACTTAAATTTTAAAATAAATTACGGGAATGGTTACATTTTTTTAATAACTTAAAAATATCACCAAGAAATTATTAGAGGTATTATTTCAATTCGCATACTTGAAACATTTTGTAACGCACTATACTTTTATAACTACAACAAACTTCAAAGCTTACTCATACAGTTATAATATACATACCTATATTATATAGTGCTCTGTCTAATATCATAAATGTAATTGTTCATCAAACGGATTTCAATACGCCTAATGGATCAAAATATCATCGAGATAGGTCGAACCAGCGCTGGCCACTCCACTCCGTGCTTTGTGCCGCTACTAACACCGTCATGGATGTTAGTTCAGGGCCGGCAAAAACAAAAATTTGCCTTTATCCGCTTTGGCACGTCTTCAATATTGTCAATGATAAGTTTGAACTTTATTAATGCGAGTGGTACAACTTGCAGGACCTTCCAAACTTGAAGATTGGGACAACCTTAATTAGATCGGGTTAGGGGATTCGACATCTCGTCCCAGTCCAAAACTGGGACCGAAGACAATTTCAACTCGTTCTTATTTAATAGTAGGCAACTGGGCCCATCTTGATTCTAGTGTTGGGACGATTGTACCCCTGAATATTTCAATGATTTCGAATTAAATAGGTACAATCCTGCATAACGGTAACTAAGTATTTTTGCATGCATTTATCACACCAAGATGATGTATTGAATCAAGGCATCTGAGCTTAATCGATTTAGCTCATTGACTGGTTTGTGATAGGGTTTTACAGAACCCGACTGGCTACCACTACCACTTGAAAACATAAAATGCGTGAGCCAATACGCTTAAATGTGTAGGATCTTTAGTATAGCAGGAAATTAAGCGTTACTTCATGGTAAAGATATGGATCGAAGTAATCGCTTACAAGCATGCTGCACCAGGTATGCTGCAAACCAACTGAAGCATAAACTAACATTCCTATAATTCTAGTCTAGGCACATTGTGGAAGCCCTGGTCCAGTGCAGCAGAAACTGGCGCGCTGCCAGTCGCTGCACTTCTGTCGCATGCACTCGATGCAGCGGTCAATATACCGCTTGCGAAATACGTTGCACTATGTACGGAGCAATGTACCCAATGATACGTGTGGGATTTGTTATTGCACTAATTCAACTAGTTATGCACTTTCGGCAACGTATTGGTGGAGGTTAAAAGCCATATTGGGGTTAAAGTCTGTGTAGTTATAGCTTACAGCATTTTATGCTGTAAGGGTTTCAAAGGCACAATAGATTTCCTTTTTTGTATTGTTTTAATTACAAAGTTATAAATCCTACATTATAAGAGCGACAGTTTGTGATAATAAATTTATAGTTGATTATTGCTTTTCCATGCAAAAACTATTGTTTACGTATGAATGAAATAATATGGCATTCATGGAGCTTGTGGATAAAGAATAAATTCGTATGTATTATTATATTCGTGTTCTTTATATTATTAATATCAAGAAAGAGCATATATTCTAAGAATAACAAACTTATTCATTTCAATATTTGAAGACTTGGATTATTTTTCCATTTTAAATGCAAACGATCGGACTGTTTTCGATTGTTATTGAATTGCGGAATAATAAATCGGTTTCAGCTGAGCAGACAAATTATTCGCATAAATTTAATCTAGTCTGGATATTATTATATTTACTTGGTTATTATTACATACTTGCAACTAACTCCGACTTTTGACAGCTTCTTACAGAAGACCGGTATACATAATATGTACACTAATATTATTAGCTTCGCTATTGTGCTTCGTCTGGCAAGTGAGAGTGTTGGAGGCCCTATTCCTGTTTAACCCTTTCCCCGCCACGCTTTTTTCCGAGAATGGTGCCCCACACGCCACGACCATTAAAAAAAATATTCCAAAAAATTATTAGGTTTTACTCAACTCATTCAGGCAAGTAAAAATACAACGTTTCTTGATCATGTTTTTTTGTCTGATATATCAGACATTGGCGTGGTGGGCACGAAAATGGTTTGTCTGATATATCAGACATTGGCGTTGAAAAGGTTAATAATGTCACATAGACCCCTAGTGCAGTCGAGGGCGTAAAGAAAATTAAATATATACCTTTCACGAACGATTAAGGCCCATAGATGAGAAATTAGCTTCTAACTAAGCCGTAATTTAACACCATGATTTTACAAAATAAATCGGTGCTAGTTTTCCATGACTATTAAGCTTTTAAGTAAAATGAAAATATCAAAGGAATTTATTAATCAAAGCCTAGGAATTTATTAATCCGTTCTCTACGAATTAATCAAATAATGCAAGCTTTATTATGTATGCGTCTACATAAAATATCCAAGAGTGTTATGCATAATGTATTAACCGTAGCTAATCAAAACTTATGGAGTGGCTTGCAACTTTCCTTTAGCAACTTCGAACTATAATAACTCTCATCTGTTTACTTCACAGGTCAGATAGTTAAGTTAGAAAGAACAGGGTGCGATTAGCACGCCTTTGTGGAAAAAACTATAAACTATTCTTAAGGACTTGTTCTAAAACCGGGATCAAGCGTGAACTAGTTATTTTTAGAGATTTATGTCCAAACACTGTGAGTAGATTAAGAAATTTGCTATAGTAAAACACTCAAAATCATATGACCGATCGACCACTAAAAATATCTCTGGTCAAAAACTTAGAGATTTAACTCCTTAGATTGGTTAAAGACTTTTTCAAAGTCCAATTAGCTATGCATAACTTCCAAAGGTGAAATATTCTATCCTAATAATTCAAGTTGTGTTCCAGCAATGTAAATATTACATTGCCAATACGCTTAAAGTAAAGTCCCCCTTCCTTCCTTCCTGATATCCATCTCTCATAGACCTTCACCTTCCCAAAACGCAGCTGAGACCCTTGTCACAGGTGTCCGAGGGCGGTAGTGATTACTTGCTATCAGACCAGGCAGTTGCTCGTTTGCCTACCTCATTCATAGAAAATATAGTTTCAGTATTAGAGAAGCATGCATATAGTATAGGAGCACATTAAGCAACGTGCCCTGCTTAACATTAGAAGGACGATATAGCCAACAGAAGCTATAAAAATCCAACCAAACTTCCAATTTCTGTAAAATGTTTTATACCATAAAGAATAACTATTTTTAATAAAATCGGCTTATATAACTAATGTGTCTGTCTGGATACAGAGGACGACTGCGTTCGTCCTGCGTCTGACCTTGTAGCCAATAACCCGTCAGCAAAACGGCCAAATTTGGACGTCACCCAAAATATTGTTTTCCAAGGGGCTTATTGAAACGAATTTGCTGGTTAGGGCCCGTAACGAATCGCTCATATTTGTCACGGACGCATACAGGACGATACGGTTCTGTTTTTGCTTTTATTGGATCTGAAATAAGCAAGTTTCCTTTTTTGCTGTAATTTATATCTTGAGTGCGACCCTTTGGGGACAGTTTCATTTCGGGGTAGTTTCTGCAAAGTTTCAATTGTCAGTTTTTGTTTCCATGTTTTACTTTTTTCAGTGTTATTTAGTTTGGGTGTTCCGTGCAAATTCCATACTAATACCTATTATTATCATTATCTGTTGAAATGAAATCGAGACTCATGGGAGTAATCATGTTTATTATTATAAAGTTTTTGTTTATAATAGCAGTAATATCAAATGTTTCTAGCAGCATATCTAGGAATGGTAAAACATGAATGATGGTGATGATAAAAGTAACTGAGCATCTGTAATCGTTCCGTGTTGTCATAACCGCTATACAATAGACATTATTGTTTTACATGCGTATACTTGCTGTATATGTATTCGGGGTTTTCATATAAAGAGGATAATATGATATGGCGAAGATTTACAAAGATTTGCGGTATTACAAAGAAATCCATGCTTAGGACGAAATTCACAGAGTTGGATAGGTACGAATCTGCTCAGGTTGGGTTTACCAATAAAAGTACGAAAGGTTAACAATAAAAGGATTTTATTCTTTTTACGGTCTTTGTTAGTAATCCAAAGATAATAAGTTTCTTGGTTTGTGTACGACCTGTATTATAACAATAATAAAAATTTGAAAAGTGGACGCATTTTTTGCGAAGGGTACAGTCAACCTGGGTAACTTTGACAGATCATCACTATATTTTTTTAGATAACTTTTACTGTGTTAAGTATGAGACAGAAGAGTTTACATAATCTGTGCTCTCAAGTTGATGTCCATGCTATCAAGTTATCTAACGCATATATTAATCACACAATTCATCAAAAACTGGCAATTTGTTGTGTGTCAAAGTTATAACCCCTATAAGGGTAACTTTGATACAGATTAAAATTGTCATAGAAATCGTATGCATTGTACATTTTATAGCGTCAGGGTAACATTGACATAATCCTAAAAAAATAACACAGTTTGGAGAGGTGTTTTTAGAAACGTTTTATACATTTACTTTGTTTGACAGCTTCTTTTTTTTTCTAAGAGTTCATTTACGAAGTTTGTTAACTGCACGAAAATAATAAATTTAATGTTATGCATCAACGGCAACATCGTAAAAATAATAAAATTCTTTGTGGCTTTTCTGTCAAAGTTACCCTGAAAATCAAAGTTACCCAGGTTGACTGTAATACATTTTAGCACTATACTCGCAGGCCAACGAGACCTGCGGCCGTGTGTGGGACTTGGGACAAAAAAGTTTCATTCGACTATTCACTAAACTTCAGCTTATGGATACTGCGATAGGTTGGTGGTAAATAAAATAAAATATATTTCAAGACTTATATTTTCCTCATATCTTCCTAACTCAACGTCCAACCTATCAATTCTTCAATTATTTTCTAGCATTCGCCTAATCCGTCAAATTTTAAACAATGTTTTATTTTTCTGTATTACTCCATGGAGTACGCCGTTGGTTGCCAGTGTCACATCTCCCCTCCGCTCCGTTGAGGGTCGAGGCACTGCCCAGGAGAGATGCCTATGGTTCAACTTCAGTCATCAAAGTTCATTGAAGACCGTCCCCTGGCTACCGCAGTGGTTCTGCTTCCAACGACCTTCTCCATTTGAAGCACCTGAATCAGAAAACAATTTTTTTTTTAAAGACAGTGTTAGGATATCTTATATGCCATGCCTTTTACTAAAAAGCCACCCATGATAGAGGTAAGTCAATAATAAAGCGCAAACAAAAAAAAAAACATAACTCTACAGCCAAAGTCCATGATTAATATAAAATTCAAAAACTTAAATTTCAAATAATGATTAACACGAAGTCTCACCTCTGCGATGGGTTCGTTAGGCAAAAACCTAACAAAAAGCCTACCGATGGCATATACGCTACCTAACTAAACCTATCTGATATCCCTAATCTCAGCATTACACAATCATTAATTCTATAAATCAAAGGGCACATCGCAACACGGGATACATCATGAGTATGGGCCAATTGATCAACACCTCCCATTACAACCCTTGCATAAGCTAAAAAAAAAATTAAATTAACCATCAGAGTTGATATCCTATCCAACCATCTTTTACCTAACCCATCAACACAGTTGATGATCTATTCGACCATCCCCTCCTTCCCTATGGGAGAGACAGGGTCACTATGTCAATCCTCCTCTGCAATCACAAACACCGCCAGTAATAACTTCATCTAACAGTTGGAGACCAACTAAGTCCCCTCCTCCTCCTTATAGGAAATGAAGGATTGTCGTCAGAGAAGTTACCACAACAATGCCTAAACATTCAAACACCTTACACAGCAGCGATACACCTTTATAAATACGGCCCTTCTTCATCAAAGACGTGCTGCGATGTTGCACTCCATGTTGAACTTGTATCTCGGAGGGTAGCACAGCTCCTCCGGTAACAAACTTCTATTTTCCACAACTTCACAGCAGTAGCGCTCCACATGAAACACATTTATTATATTAATATTTACAAAACACTACATATATACAAATATACAAACAAAGATAAAATTCATATTCACAATTGGCTCCTACTAAAGAACTTTTTCATCCTGTTCACATGAACTAATTGCAATCTACTCCGATTATTATTATATTTCCTGACTAAATAATTCAAATTATTCAATCTTCTTACCACTAAGTATGGACCTTTAAATAAACGCAATAATTTAAATGTTCTGCCTACACGCCTAATAGGAGTATATAACATTATTAACTCACCCTCATTGAAACAAACTTGCTTAGCTTTCTTATCATAATTACGTTTTTGAGTCCTCTGAGCATCTCTTATATTTTCAACAGCCAAACGGGTAATTTGTCTCTTAAACTCACATTTCTGTTCCACAGTCATTATGTTGTTCACATTCCGTCTCAATAAAATGTCTGATCGAATCTTCGGTTCTTGTCCAAAAACTAGTACGTACGGTGCCATACCAGTTGATGCATGCTTACTAGTATTATAAGCGTATAATAAATCCTGTAAATGATTACACCAATTAGACTGATCCTCACTCACATATTTCGACAACATGTCCAACAATGTGCGAATCTGACGTTCGACAAGCGCATTTCCCTGCGGATGTAAAACACTTGAATGCCTTAACAAACTCCCATACCTCCTCACTACCTCAGCCACTACTCTGGACGTAAACACAGAGCCCCTATCCGTGATTATTTCCTTTACGGCTCCGAATCTGCAATAGATTTCTTCCCTCAAAAACCTAGCTATAACTTCACCAGTTACCTTGGGTACTGCTTTGGCAACAACGTACTTCGACACATAATCAATTGCCACAATTATATATTTATTTCCACTGCTAGACCGTTTAATCGGACCCAACACATCGACGCCGATTTTTTCAAAAATTTCGTCAACAATGACAGACGTCAACGGGGCAACTTTCAAACATTTTTTTCGTTCTTGACATAATAGACAAGACTTTACATATCTTTCAACCTCTTTCTCAGCTCCTTTCATGAAATACCTATCTTTGAACCTCGCATACGTTTTATACACTCCCCGTTTTATGGCCACCCGTCCATACATCATCATGCAACTCCTGCATGCATCTTTCAAAAAGCGACCTTGGCAAAACTAATAACTCCCCATCCGAACCATCCTGTCTTCTTACCCGTTTATACAAAATTCCACTAATCACACAAAAATTATTAGAATTATCACGACTCTGTATTCTAGCCAACATGTAAGAACAAAACTCGTCTCTTGTTTGGTGCTGTTGTATATCAGGAATATCCAACGCATACACCTGCAAACCATCTTCTTGCTCTACCTTTTGTAACCCAGCCGGTTCACCTTCACACAACGGATTCCTACTCAAAAAATCCGCTACCACATTTTCCTTACCCTTACAATAGACAATGTCAAAATCCCACGCTTGGATCGCTAACGCCCACCTAGCCAGCCTTCCTGCATGTTCCCTATTACTGCGTAACCATATCAACGCTTTATGATCCGTCACTACCTGGAATTTTTGACCCCACAAATAGTGTTTAAAATAATTAATAGCCCAAATGAGCGCTAAACATTCCTTCTCCGTAATCGCATACCTCTCTTCTGCTGCCGACAATTTCCTAGAGGCATATGCTATCGGTCTCATACTCTCCCTTCCTTGCATTAAACATGCACCGACAGCCTTATCACTCGCATCTACAAACAACCTCGTAACAACTCCTTCATCCGATGAAAAATATGCTAACACTGAACCATTACACATATGACTTTTCAATGCCTCAAACGCCAACTGCTGCTCTTCACCCCAATGAAATTTCACTCCTTTCTTTAATAAATTTGTCATTGGTAGCGCCAACTGCGAAAAGTTATCTATAAACTTTCTATAATAAGAAAATAAACCTAACACCGACCTTAACCCTTTTAAATCATTTGGCGGCCTAACCACCCTCATTGCAGCGATTTTCTCTGGGTCTGGTCCAATTCCTTTCGCTGAAACCTTGTGTCCTAAAACAATAACCTCTTCATAACCAAATTTACACTTCGACGGCTTCAGTGTGAGATTCGCCTCCTGCAACCTCTTAAGGACTGACTCCAAAGCCATCACAAATTCCTCATATGTCTTTGCAAATACTAAAATATTGTCAACATAGACAATCGCACACCTATACTTAAGTCCTGCCAGAACTTTATCCATGACTCTCTGAAATACAGCTTGACTTGTCTTCAACCCGAACGGTAGAACATTGAACTCAAACAACCCACAATGCGTGATAAAAGCCGTTTTTTCTTTTCCTTCACCTAAGCTTAATTGCCAATATCCGGAATTCATATCGATATCTGCGAAATAACATGCCCCTTCTAAATAACCTAACAAATCGTCCACACGAGGTATCGGATAAGAGCCCACCTTCACCTTCTTATTCAACGCACGATAGTCGACACAAAACCTAACTGATCCATCGGGCTTGTTCACTAACACCACAGGTGACGCGTACGGACTCCGTGACTCCTGGATGATACCATTCTCCAACATCTCCTTCACTTGTTCTTCAATAAGACACCTCTGTTTCAATGAAACCCTATATGGCGGTTTATGAACTGGTTCTTCATCCAAAGTTTGAACTAGGACATACGACTCAGAATACCTACCAAGTTCTTTCGTTGAAAACGAAAAAGATGTCCTATACCTCATCAATAAATTATTTAAATCCTCACGCTGTTTCTCTGGTAAGCCTGGATTAATGTTAAAGCATACATCAACCGGTTTGGATACCTTAAAATCTGAAAATAATTTTCTTTTGTTTTCTTCCAGAAGATTCATAAAATATATATATTCATTTTTATTCAATCGAACTTCTTCGAAAAATCGTACTTCGTCCTCTTCATTCGAAACAAAAGACAGAGTTGTGTCTGAGTCTTTGTCTACGTTTGGCTGTGGAAAAAAGAATGCTGTGACGTTGTCTTTCAAAGTGATACAATTTTTCCCAAAATTAATAATCGCACCATAATTTCTCAAGAAGTCTTGTCCCAATGTTGGACAAACTTACATGCCCTCAATTACAAAAAAATTATGCATAAACTCTGAACCTTCAATAAAAAATGAAAAATGACAAAAATAGCATCCTGCCGTCCTCCAGCGCGTGACGCTCCGCTCAAGTTCTATAGGTCGTTGATTATTCACCCGACGATAATCTGGTCGTTGATTACTCGCCTGACGATAATCCGGTCTATTTACACTTCGAAAATTATAGCGCGAAGAAAATGATCTTCCTTGCTGAGGAAACCCAGTAGACGGCGTGATGATTTCTCGATGGAAGAACGTAGCTTTCAGATGGCATCGCCAACTGGTACCTCTTCGGATCGAGATTCCGCTTCACATCCCCTCGTATTCCATTGAATTTTGCCGCCATCTTTAATCTTCTTGGTAAATTTTCTACAACATACAAGCAAAATTATCCTATTCTGCTGCAATAACGATCGCGAGTATTATTTCGCCGCGTACTGTCCCTATCACTTTCCCTAAACTATGCTAGAATCGCGCCTCCACCATATGCGATAGGTTGGTGGTAAATAAAATAAAATATATTTCAAGACTTATATTTTCCTCATATCTTCCTAACTCAACGTCCAACCTATCAATTCTTCAATTATTTTCTAGCATTCGCCTAATCCGTCAAATTTTAAACAATGTTTTATTTTTCTGTATTACTCCATGGAGTACGCCGTTGGTTGCCAGTGTCACAATACTTCCTTACTTACTATGATGGCGCAGCGACCCAGAGAGTCTTGGCCTCGGATATTAATTAACGCCACTTCGGCCAGTTCTGGGTTCATGACGCCGAGGGTGCATAGATCCTTTTCCACCTCGTCATTACAACGGTAGGGCGGCCAATAGGACGCCAACCGGTCATCCCGCGTACACTCCCTTCACTGCACGGTCTTCTGCCATTCTT
This sequence comes from Mecyna flavalis, assembly GCA_949319885.1. Taxonomy (NCBI): domain Eukaryota; kingdom Metazoa; phylum Arthropoda; class Insecta; order Lepidoptera; family Crambidae; genus Mecyna; species Mecyna flavalis. Next base: position 15,229,390 of record OX439427.1, read on the forward strand.
TCGACGTGGCCGATCCTGCGGAGCCTATGCGCTTTAACTTGACCGATAATGTTGAGCTCACCGACCAGCTCCTCTATTTCCTTAACTTATCCATAGTTAAGGTAATATTTATTCAATCAATATAAAATACAAGTATTACATGATCGAGTTTGTATGGACCACAGATCAGTTTCTATTTGAAGGTATGCACACAATCCTCCAAACTTCACATTAGAAATCGGTAAAATCCTATTCACCTACAACAAAAGGCAAGTAGTTCAAAGCGTATAAAAATAGGTTTAACAATGTGTGATTCGGATCCCTGTCACAGCTGAATTCTTTACTAGCCATGCATACGTAGTCCAATCTCTAGCTGACTTACCGCCTACTTTCCACTAGAGCGAATTCTGAATGTTTAAACACGTTTCTTTGTCACCGATTTCTTTTGGAAACGTTCGGTTGTGTTAACATGGTAGTGTTTAATGAATAAGTCTGAAAAGTATATGTAAGGGAAACCAACAAGCGTACCCACTAAACTCCACCAGTTTAGTGGATAAAATAAAGTGATCCCTGATTTTATTCCACTACCAATAAATAAAGAATTAATTAAAAGATCCAGTCGGGAGAAATACCTAGGACTATACATTGATGATAAATTGACATGGACGCCTCATAATGACCATCTGAGAGGTAAATTAACATCTTTGGTGGGAGCTCTTCGTAAGGTAGCACATTGTATACCACCGAAAGTCAAATTAACTATTTATAACGCTTTGGCGAAGTCACACTTAACCTACCTTATCGAGATTTGGGGCTCGGCAGCACCTACAAACCTTAATCCTTTACAAAGATCCCAGAACAAAGTCATTAAAGCCCTATTTCAATATCCCTTTCACATCCCAACTAATCAAATATATAAAAAAACTAAAATATTCAACCTATATATAAATTTAATACGTGCATTTTGGTAAAAAAAAATTACAAATTCTATTAAAAGCAATATAAAATTATATATAAAAAGCAACCCCCACCATCTCAGAATTAGAAATAAAGTACAATTATCAGTGCCTAGAACTAACTTTGGAAAAAAGACGGTAGTGTTTGAGGGAGCACAGCTATTTAATAAGTTACCAAATGATATAAAAGAGTGTGAAAACATAAATAAGTTGAGATTGTACCTAGAGTCGAGTACCGGCTAATAATTGTTAAATTGTTATAATTCTCTATCTCATTATAAATGAAATGTAATTTCGTATGAGAATAAAGATCTTTAAACCTAGTTTCTTCTTTCCACTCGTTGGGACGAGCTGATACCAGCTTTGTGGCTATTAACCTGTCGTAAATGTGACATCTGATAGTAAGTGAGCTCTCCCGCCCATGGAAACCTTCGACTAAGGTCTTAAAGGCATTGCTTGCTTTTGAGTAAAGAATATCAAATACAAATACATTATTGCCAATAAAATTCAACCTTACATATTTAACTTTACACTATTAACATATAATTAAAGAAAGAAGTATTAAAAACATAAAATTTGTTGCTCGACTGGAGAAAACCGTCATATGAGTTAAGCTTTGCTTTTACGCCTCATCATCCATCACATATAGTTCTTCTCCCCCATGCTCCTCCACTTTTATTATAATAGAATTTTTATTTAACAATATTCTAATCTTAAGTTGTTGTGTGTGACTGCAATAGTCAACAAGGCTGTAAAGCAGTCTAGCCGAGGAGCCTCTTATTTGTTCAAGTACTCGAGTGGATTGGACATTACGTTACGGCTTTATTGCTAAGTGCTTCTACACAATTGCTTGTTTAGTAACGTTTAGTATTCTTAAAGCTTAGGACTCACTAGCAAGCCGCAACTTGTATATCTTTTTCGGTTTTGTCACCGAGAACATGCCGCAAAACCTGTTGCCGGCATTGATGTACTCCTGAGCCGACAATGACACTTTATATACAATGCAGAAATACTATAAATCCTAATTGAAGTGGTTCACTTAAGTACGTGGACACTATTACAAGTTTAATAGAACCTAGATTTTGATATCCAGAAAAGGGGATTTGAAATAAACCCACTAAGACGCAAGCGGTTTAGCAGGAGAATCAATCTTCTTGTTTTGTTTCCTGTAACTGTAGCTTTGCACAGTCCGTTTTTCTGGAAGACGACTCAGTGAATCTACGTATTTCAATGGAGCGAAGGGAGCGAAGCGTCGCAGTGGCTAAGACATAGAACACCGCGAATTTAGCACTAGTCCCGTGAAAGACAGGAGGCCCGTTCTTTCCAGGGTAATTTTGGTCTCTATTCTCGCATAAGGACAAAAGGCGAGTGCCTTTATTAAAAATACATTAAACCAATGTTTAGATTTGAGGACGAAAATTCACATTTACACAACCTCGTTTTATTTTGTAGTAGCGATTAAAGATACTGAGTGAGTACGCGGCTTTACACAAATTATGTAAGTACTTCGAATTATTCTCAAGTTGGCTGCTGTAAGGCAAGGAAGACCTGTTTATCCGCATGACTGAACTATCTGTTCTATTATATTTTCGCTATCGGTGCTAAATAAAATCAATAATAAATAGACATGGCGGCACAGTTTACCGCCTTTTCCGCTTCGATGAGTTGTAAAAAACAAAGAGTTTATTTTGTGAAGAGCCAAGTAAAATATGTTAAGAGTTTTTATTCGTTCCTTTGGCGATTTTCAAAGACTTTCTTTTCTTATTTACCTGGTTCCGGCAGCGCTACCTTTTCACTGAATCGCTAAAAGTAGTTCTTACTTCTTTGTATTTTATTTATGTGTGTCTATCATTAAAAACAAAAGATCTTTACTTTCCAAAGAATTCTACGTTTATTAATTGATTGATTTCGACAGACGTTATCTTCCAAACCATAATTTACACTGTGTAAAGTTCGAAGAAATGCTAGTCATATTTTGAACGGCCCGGGAACCCAACCCAAGGATCACCTCTACGTCTAAACGTAGGGGAGAGAGGGGGAATAGCGCTCACTGGGTAATGGCGCTCACCTCTATTACTCTGTCAAAATCGAACGTAGCAACAAACCACGTCGCGTGAAGCGCGAGGGGATGGGACCTCTAACAGACAGCGATGCAAACGGGCAATCAGCTCGCGTCATGTGACCGTGAAGTGCGTTTCTTCGTTTGCGGCCGCGCTGATCTAATTTTTGGTTACGTGTTTTTGCCGGTAAGTCCAATACCTTAATGTTTATTTGATTATTAATTTTACTTTTCTGATAGTAAAACTATTCTATTTTGTGATAATGCCATAAATACTCAACAACTGTGTATGACTTTTTTTTAAATTTCAAATTAATTACAAAAAGACCGCCTGGGGTTATACCGCTCATCTGAGCGCCATCCTCTTGCTTGGTGACTTATTTTCTTATTGTTGTAGATATGCCAAGAAATCTTCAAAGGATCACCCCTAAAGCGGTTTGGAGCGAAGAATTTGGAAAAAATAACGAGTTGGTGGTATTGCTGCACCATCTTATTGTTGAATTGAAAAAGGATAATCTTACATACAAATGGCGATAATTGATACTTATTTGTGATTGTAGACTTTACTTTTATCGGATAAGGTTGATCTCAATAATATTTATTTGATTAAAATGTATCTTATTTGTCAAAAACATGTTTGAGCGGCATTACCCAACGTCAGGGGCAATGCCGCTCAAACGTGTTTTTTTTTTAATGTTTTCCTACTACTAGTAGGTCAAAGATATATGCTTTTGTTGTTGAAATGTTGATTACTCTATAATTAAGGATTTTGTTACGTTTTTAATTTTTGATTTATAATAAATAATTAAAAAAATATACCATGTTTTCCTTAAGTGAACGCCATTCCCCCTACCTCCTTCACCTTTAATTACTTTGATTAGATTACTAATTGCTTGAGGTATTAGGTGAAAGCCAGTAATACTTTGAAGAAGCATTCTCCCTCTGTATAAAAAGAATTCTATGTCCTAGAAATAACATTAACATACCTGACTATTAGGAAATGTGGCGAAGGCAGACTGGACTTTGTGTAAGGCGTGGTCCTGCTGATGGCCGGGTGGGGGGCGGCCCTTGGGGAAGTGGAAGCGAGGGATGACGCGCGCAGGCGCACCGCTGCTGGCTGCGCCGCGCACCGTGCGCTGGAGCGTCGTGTGCGCCGGCGCAGACGACGGCTTCGGCGGCGCTGATGCTGCGTAGCTCTGGAAAGAGAAATTGAAGATAAGTCTTTGTTAACTCTTTAAACTGGGTGAACGAAAGGCAGTAATAGAGACAACTTATAGGCGAAACGAGTTTATGCTTCAATTTCTTGCCGCTGTCTGGCATTTTTTAAATGAATAAATAACATACTATAAAAGTATAAATCTAAAAGAAACAAATAATTTTGTAAAAAAAGACCAAAAGGATGGTCGCCATTAGGTAGGTTCTATCATAGCATCGCATCGGACATAATAATTATATCTAGATCGAACGATTAAAGTTCTGTCTAACTATAGGATGTAGGACGTTGATCCGTGTAGAAGACTTGTATTTCATGTATCATAAGCGATGAAACTAGAGAACATTAAATATATCACAACTCCTTGCAATTATTTAATTTAACTAGCTATATACCGTCCTAATCCGAAGCTTTTTACAAAAAAAAACCCAACAAGTTTTCGTAGCAAGAAATGCCCTTAATTCTTTCTCCGATTTGAGGAGCAAGCGTCCCGACTTTCTCGCCAAATCAGTTCTTTTTAATGGGAATACTTTATTCATAAAAGCGGTAGACTGGATTTCGCAATGTCGTTTATTTTGGTAGGCAGTTTCCCCGGTTCGAGAGTAGGATTTTATGCCGAGTAGTATTGAACAAATAGGTCCTTCCACAACATTTGACTAAGATAGTTTATAGCGGCAATATATCATTGCTCTATCGTCTTAGTTTTGCTCCTGAGATTGTGAATGATTTGTAGCAGTAGAAAATAATATTGAAATAGCTGAAACATTCATCGGTTCTGCTCTTAGCAAAATTATTAAACGAATTAAAGGTACACGTGGTGACTATATCCATTTCAGAGGGCAAAATCCAAACACTAATAATGTTATACCTACCTAATATTCGTTTACTTTCGAATTTATATATTAGTGAGGTAGGATAAACTTGAGTAGAGCATTATATGATTTTTGCTTGATTCGGCAAAAAAAATCACACTGAAATAAAATAATCATTCCGCAACATAAAAAAATACTTGTGCACTTCAATATTTTTGTCCTACCAGCACTAAAACGTCAAAACCCTGTTGAGAAAAAGTGCCGCATGAAACTCAACAGTCGACTGTTGGTTGAGTCAGTTGAGTGGAATACGAAGGAACACAAAATTGAACGATTGCGTCATAATCATAAGCCCCACTGCTAGTACATATTAAATACGAGTACCATATACCTGAACTAGACGAGTGCCCAAAGTAATAAATAAATCTAGTCTGGAAACATGGTTTCCGAAGAAGCCATAAATTTTATTTTTCTTGTTGCGTCAGAACTGCGGTGTCTGTGAACGACAGTGTTCTAAGGGGGAAGGTACACTTACAGTTATATTTAAAGATTCGTCGAAGAGATAAATAAATTCTTCCTTGTCGGAAAAGGCCCTAACACGTGACACATGATGACATGACCCTCTAAAAGTACTTAGCTATTTGTAAAAGAGAAAGGTTCTCCAATATTGTATCGAGATGTAGACACGCTATTCACAGTATTTCAAGACAAATATTGGGCATTGGAAAACGTCTGTAACAATCGTAAAACAGTACAGAAACAATAATTGTTGTTTCAGAAAGTAATTTAGAAATAAAAACACTTCTAATTTAAACTTCATCGCAAACAAAACAATACCGCGAGATCACAGCAGTATTTAAGCCACTAGTGATATTTGAAAACGAAAAGTAGTGGTCTTGCTAATACCTACAGGATACCATAAAAATCTACCCATTGTACGTTATTTTTCAACACATTCAAATTGCCAAATGGACGATAATAGTACCTCTGTATTCTAGACCCAAACACAAATGTGAGTGAATTGATAATGGAAAAGGTGTGTGAATACTCGCATTTGCTGGGTTTCACGAAATATTCAATTATAGGTTACGACGATTCACATAGACAGGTATTATTACGTCTAGGTTATATCACTTTTTCGTTCAATATGGGCACATGAATTTAGTATTTCTGAGGAAAAATGAATGTGGAAGTCCATTCAACATTCATAATAAATACAACACACCTATCATATTTACTTACATTATTAGAACGAAATACTCTTGATTCACATGTTTTAGTGCAACTTGCACTTGGTTTAATTTAATGAAATAGATTACGTAAGAAAGTCGCTGGTCAATAATTGTAAAAAAAAAATGGTACGGATTATATTTCTTAAAGCATATTACTTTTATTTTTAGTTCATTGGGGACCAAATCTAAACGCTTAATTATTTTAAATCGGCTAGCGTCAACGAATTTAAATAATATCGTTGGCTAGCGTAGATAAATCATGAGTTCTTACCAACAGAACAAAATAATTCACCAAGTGGGAAGGGTAAAGAACATATTACGAAAATGTAGGAAAATCACACTAAACACAAAAATAGCTAACCGAATAACAAATGACAGTGTACGGGAGCCACAATATTGCAGGCAGGTCTCTGCCAGCGAGGTGAGGAGCAATTTCCAAGATTTATTGCCGTGCGATTGTGGAGGTTCGCACCGAATCCGCCCGAGGCAAACTTATACGACGCTACCTGGGAAAACGTTTGTCGATACCGTTTAGATTTCAGCGATCATCCGATAATCTTGTTGCTGTGATGTCAGCTATTTCGTGACGGATCGAGGTTCTGCGTTTTCGTATATCAGATTACGTGACGTTATCATCATCATATATTTAGCTGCCCGTCCCAACTTGTCCTGGAAATTGCTATTTCCAGGACAAGTTGGGACGGGCAGCTAAATATACGCACGCAGCAAAAAAATAAAACAAATTTGGTGCAGTCTCTAAATTTTAATATTGACCAAATAGCAGTGAAGTTTCATCAGAATGACGATTTTGCTGCAATGAGATTCAGTGTTTGAAGTTCTTCGTTGATGACTCAATGACACAGATTATGAAACTGACTTTTCTAATTTTGCCTAGGTTTTGTTTTGAGAGATGCATCCACTAGTCTGAGTATTTAATCCCAGATACCAGAGTATTACCAGACTATTGACGCATTTTAAAGATGTTTCTGATTCTTCCAGGAAATTGAGTGACATTAGCATTTATTACTTTCAGAGACACGTTGTTTGTTTATAATGCCTATTTGCGAACACCAAGTTTCCAAGAGAAGAGCTTATCAAATATCATTAAATATTCACAGAACAGGATTTGCGACTTTGCCCCTGTTTATGTTTAATGTAACCTCTTTAGGAGACTACTTTCGGAAACCTTGTAATTTTTTTTTATCTAAGATAATGTTTATTTTTTTAATGTCTATAATAGAATAGCTAAGAAGTTACTTTTAAAAAAACATTATATAGCTTTCTAATCTAGTTCCTCATACATTCCTTTACTTCAGGAAGTTAGATAATATTTTTTTAGTTCAGTAGTAGTAGAAATCAGTAGTTATTACCAGCCTTAGTTCTTATTAAGCTGTAAATAGCAGTAATTATAATAATTTTACGCTGAATAGCAAATGATCTCCTAACAAAGGAATGCATCTATCAAGCTTGACTTTAAAGGTATTATGTATATAGTTATGAATAAATATATATTTACATCTGTCGCATACGACGGATTTTTTGCCTAGGATTAAAAGATGTAACCAAAACTCCGTTGAGAGAAGTCGTAGAACAAGCGAGGAGAATCTTCGTCTAGAGAATGAGACTTGATCGATTAAGACACCAAAATTTAAGATAAATATTGCCCTATTAACGTGCAAGGTTTCCAACAATTAAATGAAGTTTTCGTTATAAAAGTGGGTACCTAAGATCACCATGTAACAAACTGCGGATTGGTGATCACAGGCTGTTTGTAACTTTGTTCTATGATAATTTTAGGACGTTTCTAATTCAATTGAAGTACAGTTATGAATGTCTAGTTAAAGAATAAATAGAGCCATAAGGCCAGGTTCAGTTTGGGATAAGTAACTCAGCACCCTGAAAGTCACTTTTTTTTTCTTTTAATCTATCAGTGTGCTGTGTTGCAACCATTTGACAAAAGATTGGTTCGATTTCTCGAATCGTCGTGTAATTGTCTCTAATCGCATTCCGATCACCGTTGGCACTCTGTGCGCCTGTGACTCTCCTTGGCCTATAATTTCGCCCGCGTCACGTCATACGCACAACAGTCGCGATATTTTTATACACGCCATCGCGCATCGTTAGCTTGCTTCGGATGTGCGGTAGAGATGTGCAAGCAATGCGTGTGATATCGGAACGTGAAGATTTCGCATCGTGCGTAGTAAAGGTTCGATAAACTTTGTCTCGATTTTATTAAGATAGATTAGAACGACTGCCACTAGTTCTGTATCCGTGATTAGTCCTCTATAGTCTTTACAAGATAAACGAAATCGATTCGATAATGGTTACAGTCATTATACTCTGACTGAAGGTTTCCTGACGGTATTTTCCGTCACATCCAAGCCGGTGAAAAATTGACACGTGCATATATCCAAGTATCAAGATATTCAAACTATTTGAAGTGACATTTGAAACCATTCGGTTGCGACAATTCTATTCTTTATTCATATTCATAGTTTCTATTGGCCAAATGAGCAGGAAAAGAGTGAAATATTTGATGTCTTAAAGTCTACGTCAAAATACGTACCTATGTTTTAAAGTCGTTGAAGTTCAGAACCCTTTTTAAATAAACCGAATCCCCGAAAGCACGAATAAATTATAACTTTTCAGATTCAGAAAAACTATTAAATGAACTATGCGTAAACTTAAGTGACAAGCACCTAAACGAATTTTACTCATCTCAAGGACTACCCTGTTAAACAGAAGACAAGAAGTTTGGATTGAATAATGACGTTGTGTCCCAAACTTGTTTTACTCACGTTAGAGAACGTGCTGAAAACTTTGGGACAATTAGTGCACTTTGGTGCTTTCAGACTAAAACTGCCTGTCCACCGGCGCGGAGTGAGGCAGCGGAGCGGAGAAACGGAGAAATATTAACCAATAGGATTGCACGACATCTAAGCTCAGACAGGCAGTTGCAATCCTATTGGTTAATATTTCTCCGTTTCTCCGCTCTGCTGCCTCGCTCCGCGCCGGTGGACAGGCAGCCTTAGCTTGGTGTTTAGCGAAGTCACTTGGTCAAGGATTGCTAAGAATAAATCTTTACTAATATTATAAAGAGGAAAGATTTGATTGTTTGTTTGTTTGTATTGAATAGGCTCCCAAACTACTGTACAGATTTGAATAATTCTTTCACTGTTGGAAAGCTACACTATCCCCGGTTGACTTAGGATAATTTTGATACCGGAAATGAGGGGGGAATGGGGGTTGGTTGGACTGCACTGTTCCCCACATTAACACTTCCAGAAGACAACCAAAACTATTATGGCGGTAGGTTTTACTAGTGCTAACGTGCCGGACAATCTCAGACTTTCAATGTCGTCCAACGCATATGAGACACTTATAGTTGCAGGTGTCCATAAGCGGTAGTGATCTTACCATCATGAGTCACACCAGCTCCTGTGTCTCCCTCTGAAAGAAATGATATCACTTCCCAAGTTAAATAGTGATGTGACATTCATTATCTTTTAAACGATCTCAGAGGTGTATTAGTTCAGTGGACTGACCTACACTGTAAAATAGGCGACTAACCAACGACAAGGTGTGAATTTTGGCAACGGACTCCGGAAGTGATGCCAGCGGAACTGGGAGTTTATGAACTTGTGACCGAGAATTGGAGGTGGGTAATAACTTAGATTGCCAATTGCGATAACTTCGGGCGAAAACTGCGATTGGGCTTCGACGTTTATTGCATGAAACATTATTTCACGGTTAACGTATGCAGTAGGTATAAAGCAGAGATTTAAATCTCTGGTATAAAGTAAGTTTTGGACGTTTAGAAGATGGATTGTTTTGCTTTTGCATTGCGGTTATTGCTTTGTTTATTTATTTGCTTTTGCATGATAGATTTGCCTCTTAATTAAAGTTTTACTAAATAAAAAGCGTGGTAAATATAAAAAAATAAAAGCAAAAACTTTATTTACAATCACCTTCATTAATTACTTACACCACATTCCACAGGGGCCAACAAACGACGAACACATAGTTCGATGTATTTATTTTTAAACGGTACCTAGAATAGTTGTGTATTTAATAAATTATTGGATTACGCATTACTTCCGTCAATATCTAGTGAGTGAAAAATAGGCTTGTCATCAGCATCTGGTGCGTCAAAAAAAAAAACAAAATAAGTTATTAAAAAATAATCTGCAAATATGTACGCTTAACCTAGAGCATACATGTAAATGGTACATTTATAATACACTTATAACAAAATTTTGTTTGTCATGTAATTTGATTTATATTACTAGGTAGGTTACTCGACCTAAATCTAACAGCTTTTGACCATTTTGGCGGCACTGGATTCAAATCCCACCACCAACCAGATCGAATGAGGGAATTTAAACACCTCCGTGCATTGGAAAGCACGTGAAGCCGTTGATTCTGTGCTTGATCTCTCTTCGGTCGACTGCTGTCCCACCGTGTTTGAGAGTGAGGGAATAATGAGTGGACCTGTGCTTGCGCACTCACTTGTACTTACTTTTTAAAACGGCGCAGCGACCCAAAATAAGTCTTGGTCTCCAGCAATAAGGACCTCCACTCCGGTCTTTTTTGTGCCGGCTCCCTCCAATACTCGACGTGGAGCTCGCGCAGGTCCTTCTCCACCTCGTCTCCCCAGTAGTACCTGGGGCGACCGACGTACACTATATCTTGCGTAGTTGGCTGATTGTAAAGTTTGACCACAGTAGCAGAACATTCGGCTAGGACTACGAGAACATTATTATTTTAATGTACTACTTACTTACTTACTGCGCTGGCTCAACGACCCAAAGTGGGTCTTGGCCTCCGACATCAAAGAACGCCACTCAGGTCTGTCGAGTGCCAAATTTGTCCAGTCGGGCACTTGGAGCTCTTTAAGGTCTTTCACCACTTCGTCCATCCAACGATATCTGGGGCGACCCACTGGTCGTCGCCCGGATGGTCGTCCCAAGTATGCCCTTTTTACTGCCCGATCCTCACTCATCCTTTCGACATGGCCAAGCCACCGCAATCTGGCTGCCTTGAATTCTTCAATGATGTTTGGTTCGGAGATTAGGTCTTCTATTTCTCCATTGTGCCTTATCCTCCAATTTCCATGCTCATCTCGAGTGGGTCCTAAAATCGACACACGAATTACATGAAATCACGAGGAGATTGACGTCCGTATACAGAACGCCCTGAGATGCTCGGCAGCCTTACATAAAGTTCTTGTGTCCAGGCTTATTAGTAGGAAAACTAAGATTCGGATCTACAAATCCGTCATCAGACCTATCCTTATGTATGAATGCGAAGCCTTGACACTAACTTTAAGGACAGAGAATAAGCTCTTAGTGGCAGACAGAAAGATTCTGCGAAAGATTATTTTAATGTACAAGTTTATATTATTTCACCTTCCAAATACCTCATCAGGCCGGTTTTTCTGGAGAAAAGTCATTTATCTCATTTTAAATGTTTCCTTCAACGGGCCGGTGTAATTTGTACGTCCTCGACATTTCCCGTAATCGCCACATCATTTTCATTCCACGACTTTAATAATAATATACACAGCGGAGTTTTTCGCAGCAGTCCTAAGTACATAACGACCTGGGTCATTATTCGTCGGCCCAGCGATAACTCGTGTTTTTTTCGGATGTTTAATTATGATTCGAGGATAATGTGTTTTGTAAACATACCTTTCCGTTAGGGATTGGTGGAACAGACTTTATAATGCAGACGTAGATAGTTTATTTTTATACCAAATCTATACATATATATAAAACTCAAAGGTGACTGACTGACTGACTGACATAGATAGATATCAACGCACAGCCCAAACCACTGGACGGATCGGGCTGAAATTTGTCATGCAGGTAGATGTTATGACGTAGGCATCCGCTAAGAAAGGATATCTCGATATTCCCACGGGAACGGGAACCACGCGGGTGAAACCGCGGGCGCCCGCTAGTCGCGTATAAATTCACTACAGAGACAACTACGCAGCTCACCTGACGGTTGGCGGCTACTGTGAGCGGCTACTGAGGCCTATTCCATTGAGGGACTCTTAACCAGGAAGAGTCGCTCAATGTGCTGCCACACTGTAGGCTCCTTTGATCTTCCGGAGAAGGCGAGCTCACCTAGCACGCCTTCTCCGGCCTGAGGGTTGACCTGCGGGCAGGACTAGCGCATTGCACAGGTCGCCCGAGCCAAGTCTGAGGGTCACCTAGTTTCTCGGGTGACCCTCCCTAGGCGCCACCCTGCCTTGAGGCCTTGTAAGTCAGGGTACCCGGGGATGGGCTGATCAATAGCCTGGCGTGAGGCTGGCACTGGCTCGTCCCAATTTGGGTGTGAAGAGGAAACCGGGGGAGTTCAGTGGGAAGTGGACACTTTAGTCTCGGGTCCTACACACGGCCGCAGGTCTAGCTACCCTGCGGTTATGGTGCTCGAGCTTTAATTTCAAGTGTACTGGCTCCCACATTAATACTGCCGGAACACAGCCAGAGCTGTTATGGCGGAATATTTCAGCTGTGAGGTGGTAGCCAGCCAGTCGGATTCTAAAAAAGTCCCACCACCAACCAGACCAAATGCGGGAATGAACCCATGACCGGGTTTTATACCCGAGCGGCTTATAATATTATTTCGTTAGTAATTGGTGGAACGGACTTTTATAATGCAGACGTTGATGTTAATCCCGTTCAATTCTCTAGCGTACTCGTTCAATTCTAGAGTTTTTGTTATAAAATCGGAGTGTCAATAAAATTAGATTTAAAGGCATTCTAGCTCTTATTTTGACGTCAAATATTCTCGGCTGGGTACAAAGAGCCCCGCGTAGGCGACTCAATCACGTGTCTTTGTGAGACTGCCTCATTTTTCACGCTTTGTCTGCCATATATCAATGGCTACACGATTGTAGACTCTATTATAGTAGTACAAGAGGTGGAATTTGCTGACACCTGTAGAAAAGGAAGCTCCGCAATCAAAGCTGGATTTGAGTGTCAAAAGTTTTTGAGTAGATAATGTTAAATCCTAGTTCACATACATACTTAGCTTTAATTTAATTTCATATTTCTACTTGATCCCATATCATGTAGAGGAGGTAATTGTTTAATGTTTTAGTAAACTTGTAGTCGAGTCATTTTAATGGGACACATTTGACAGTTCATTTATGCAAAGAAAAAGTGCTACTTATGTACATCAGGTGTAGAGTCTAATTTTCTAAATATTTATAATTGTATTAATAAGAACTGATGTTGTTTTCTTGAGGTATATTCCTTTAACGTTAGGGGTAATTTTTCTTTGTATAAATGAACTGTCAAATGTGACCTAATAAACTTGACTATAGTGGAGTATGTTTTTTTTACTGAGTCCCTGCCTTTTGTGCCTTTAGTTCGTGGGTTGGTATCCTACTCAGAATAAACATTATGTGTTCGTTCTATGTCTGGATGTTTATTTCTATTATGAAATATATTTGGCTCCTTCGTTGTTTCTGATACCTCCAACACGATTAAGCTACTTATTTTGAGGTCAGATCAATTACCAGTATAAAATATATACACATGTGGTCTTATGCCAATGTGACAAGAGTTTAAATTAGATTAGGCGACATTTGAGGTTGGCTACTATTACCTAATATTTTGCCACTGTCCTATACAAACATAGGATTACAAGACACAGTGTAACCGCAACTTTACGGTCTAAACTGACGTTCATATAATAAATGACCAAATCCCACGCGTCGTACTGTAATGACTAAATTACATTGGACAGCCTCTGGTGTCTTTGGCATTAAGGTCTATTTTGGACACCGTCATTGATGTACGTATAATTGATTCACCACGCTATCATATTAGAGCTAGACTTATCTAATACAAAGCGTTACTAATTAGTACTATAAATAACCCTAACCCGGCACAACTAATTATTAAGTACAGGTCTCGCTATAGTGGTTAGCTTAAACGCACTTACATGTAGTTTTTTTCGAAAGAGTATCGCACCGGCTGCACCTGCAGCCGTATGTGGGACTTACACATCGCACTAATTTTCTCCTTTTTCACCCGATTGGGACGGACTGACGTACTATCGCGGTGACCCGCGCGTGATCACCCTAAAGGCTAAAATACTGTGCAGTATTTTCACGTTTACAAGCGCCACTCCTAACAAGTGGCTCCCATGCTTCGCTCCCATGGGATCCAAAAATAATTTTTTTCCGCCTCTTGAATCAGTCTGTAACTCAAAGTTAGTAAAGGATGACATTTTTAATGTAACTTGGCATTTACACTGATAAAATATTCATTAACTGCGTTTGAGGCGTGGGAAGTATTAAATTCAATTGTTTTATTTGACCTTTATATCTCATTAGCAGGCTGATTGTTTTGACTTCACTTCACGAGCGCTCAATTCACGTTCAATTAGATGTAGACCTGAGGCGTAGTTTGTCTGAGCAGGTAAATTATACCTATTCACAGTAGAAGTTGATTGGTTAAGGTATAAAGACGAATTCTTCTATAATATAATAAATAAATATCTTGGGACATTATTCACACAGCGCCATCTAGTTCCAAAGTAAGCATTAGCTTGTGCTATGGGTGCTAGACAACGGATAAACATTTTTTTTTGTAAATACATACATATTATAGGTACATAGAAACACCCAGACCGATACAAACAGACATGTTCATGCACACAAATGTTTGTACCGTGCGGGGATCGAACCCGCGACCTTTGGTGTAATAGCCGACTTCTCGACCATTACACCAAATGGCTCGTCAAATACCTATATCTTGAATTGGTTTGAATAGTTCTATAATAAATCTCAATAACCGTAGACATCGGCCGGCTCTTTCCCTTTATTGCCACCTGTTCTACTGAACAGTTCTACCGTAGGACTTTTGGGACATTTTTTCCCCTAGTTCTACTTTTAAATATTCTATCGAATAGTGTAACTAGAGGGAGTACCAACTTCTCACATAAGATCGCACGGGTATAATAGGTATTTTTAGGCATTATTGCGCTGCAATTGCGCTCCATTTTCCTTTCTCAAAGGCAGGCATCGCATCTGAGACTCTGATCCATGGGTGGGCGCTAGCATTAAATGTTCGTGCGTATGCATGTGCAGGCGTGTGAATACGTTTACCTACCGCTTTCATTAAAGCACTTGTTATGAAAGTCTGAATTAATTTTCGCCTTTATTCTAATATTAGAAACAACGTTTATACCTTCTTGCTATTCGCAGTCCTTTGATGCCAGAATAGGACAAATAGAAATAAATAGTATTCACTTTTGATATTATGTTTTTCTCCGCCGCGGAACAAGTTCTTACGATCTCTCGTGTCATTACTACATGAAGGCAACAGCTGGCTTCAAAGAATGTACAACAACAGTCTTACGTAATAACACTATCTCTTTCACTGTCATCAAAATTGTAAAGACTGCGATCCCCGCGAGACTCCTAAGTTGTTACTGCATTTTACTGCACATTTTCTCTTGTACCAATTGCATCGGGGATTTTATTTTACAGCAATTCGGTCGCAGTGGTGCTTATTTACTTACGATGTAGCGGCCTGAGACAGATCTTAGTCTCTGAGATCGGCAAGAAGCCATTATAAAAATCTTCTTCACCCAGCACAAACATTCATGTGATAAACATTAGTGTTTGTTCTGTGTCTGAATGTTATGTATAAGTATTTAGGTATGTATTTGTGGTACCTTAGTTGTTTCTGCTAACCATAACACAAGGTGCTTACGCTAAGGTACGTTGGTCAGATCAATGTAAGTAATCTTGTCCTTATATATTCTTGTTGCTGGCAGGTATGAATATTTTTCCCTGGTAATAGAGGTTCGAAGTTCGAATGTCCGAGCTTCGAAATAATTGAACCAAAACTCCTAGGAATTTTGCTGGTGTATTCCTGAGGTTATAAGACGTAACGTAGGCTACTTCAATCCCTAATTCCACATGGACAAAGAACCCTCCAAAGGCTAAACGAACAGCAATAGATAACTTGCTAAACCGCCTAAATGCGGCCTCTAGCAACATTGTAAGAACATTGCAATATATCTTGGTGGTTCCAACTAGAGCTCTAGCATTCAAGCCGGTGTTTTAGAACAAACGAGCGGATGAGTGGAAGTTGAAACGAAGCCAAAATAATAATTAAGCGCACTTGAGTTCCTCGCGCAATTTTGAGCAAAGTGTAATGAACTTGGGACCATATAATGGTCAAATGGTCTTTAAATTGGAAGTAAATGTTGAGTTAATGGTGCAATCGCAACCTATCTTAGATTGAAGAATAATGTTTGTGTAGGTTCTTTATGTTTTATGCTCTGTAAAAGAATGCCTGCTTTTGTTCCGTAAACTTTATTAGTTTTGGTTAGTGGTACGGCGACAGATTTTACATGTGATGTCATGTTACTGACATGTCCAGATTTAAAACCTCTTATAGACATCTACATTATGTCTTATTGCTAAGCTCTTTTACCCGAACGTAAACCAACTGTGCACAACAAGTGAATGTTCCTGTTTCGTTGCCACTATACACAGACCTGTGGGTCCGCAGAGAGGTGCAGATGAAAACTTTTATAAAGTGGACTGTAATTGACCAAATAAGGAAATCCTGTATCATTAAGGTTTTTTCTATGTACCTACTTGCAAAAAAAAATTGTAGGTACTGTTCGTCCGGCGCCCATAGTGCAAGCAATTCTTTGTTTGGGACTCGATTCCTGTGTGCATAATGTGTGTTATTATATTTATATGTTTGACGATAAGAATCAGTGAACAACAAACGATATCTACATAATTTTGTATGCAATTTATCAAAATGCCCTGCATTAGGTATATTGTGAAGAGAAACAGAATCAAGGTCTTGATCTTGAAGACGAAAATACCCGGTACTGCTTATAATCAGACGGGCTGTATGTTCGTCTGTCGTCTTGCGAGATAAACAAAGCCGCGGAAACATTCAGTCTGGCAAAAATACAATAGAGGTTATGATAATGTGGGAACCTAAACCTCAACAAAAGCGCTAATCAGCCAAGCTCTATAAAAATAGACAACAAGTTTTTCAAAACATACGTACACACAAATTCAGACCAAATAAAAAAACATTTGGTCCGAGCGTTCAAAGAGATACCTATTTTCTTTATTTCGATTGACCACATGTCTCATTTAATTTTGTTAACCTCACAATAATTATACCATTTCGGCTATTGATTTTTTTTACGACAGAATTTTCTGCAATATTCTAAAATTCCTCGAAACAAACGTCAAGAAACTCAACAAAAAACTTGATGGAAAGTGATTTCCACCGTCCACTGACACCCAAATCATCGCTAGAGCATCAAACCTACCTTTAAGAAAGAAAAGAATACACAATTGTACGAAATATACAATAATTAATGAATTTCTTAGTAGTTATGTATAGTTGCTCGCTTCAACAGGGTTTGTTATAGTTACCAGCTGTGAGTTTGGATTTTGCCGGGGTAATGGTAAACAAACTAAAATATATTATTAGAAAATGTTATCAAATTATTACGCTACTCTAAATAATTACGTAACTGAAGTTTGCCTGAAAATCTTAAGGAGTTAGAGTTTATATTGAATTAGGAGGGTTATACATATGCATGACTGTATAAAACAATGTCGAATATAGGAATTTTAGAAATAACGTGCATTTAGATGCGTTTTGTTTTTGCTTATTTTACTTGGGTGACAGGTTCACACACGCACCTGTTCTGTTTGTAAGTGGAAAATTAACATACGCTCAATATGCAGACATACTGTAAGCTAGTGGTTTCTGTACCTACTGGGTCCTAATTACGGGGTCCTGGTTTGAATTTAGGGTCGGGCAAAATTTGTGTAGGACTTTTAGATCCCGAGTGAAACTTGAGTGGTTTGTTTTCACCAACTGGTACTTGGCAAGTGTGGTGATTAAGCCAATACCCGTCATTATAACTTAATTTCGAACGAGCATAGAATAGATAAATATTTGAGCCATATTTTAGCTACGAGCTAATAAAAATAAACTGTAAACAAACAAACGAATAATCACAAGTAATTAAAAAGGTACGCCACTAAAATGAACAATACTAAATGCGTACGATTGCATTGTAGTTTTATTTATTTTATTTATTTAATCTATGTTTTATTTGTACTTCAGAAAGCTTACGAACCGTATACAAAGAAGACAGTAGAAAACTGTCCGCACGAAATTTTCCTCAACGCAAAAGTAAACAGGCATATATCTATTCCGTCTGCGACTATACAAATAAGACAACGCTCTTATCTTACAGTTATAGATCAACACCGATAGTTATTTCCTGGTCGGCTATTGAACAAACCTCGGCCATTCCCATTTCCCGATTTGGCGTGGAGTGCGCCGACATGCGCACGCGACTATTTATACCACGTGGTTGAAACGTCTCCCCCCTCCCCGCCCGTCTCACGCCTCTATCCCGTTCTTTATAAATATAGAGCGAGGGAATCCATTGCGAATCGTAGTCGCTGTACATTATTGATGATCGCATTGCATGAGTCAGTCGATATTATCGTAAATATAGTCTAGCGTGTTACAGTTTTACAATGCTCGAGTCGTAGCAATGGTTGAAATTTTGAACGTTTCTCGATGTTCTGTTTTATGTGGAGTTTTTAATATAATATTTGGTTGAAAATTACCATTGTATGTCCCTATATTCATATTTGGACGTTTGCTTGTAAAGAGAAAGAAATTGAATCTTCGTGTCTCTACTACTACTACTTACATTTACAAAAAATGCTTACTACCTAGTTAGTTTTTGTCTATGTAAGAATTTGATGTCCAGGATGAAGCTCATGGACCAGTGACGAATTGGTTCGCTGTATATGCTAGCAGTAATGACAATTATAAGAAAGTGATCACTAAAATCCATGGACGCCTGTCACTTGGATCTCAAGAGGCGTAACCAGAATTCGAAAAAATTATATGGAGGAAAGGGGATGACGAAACACTAGGAGAATAGGATTCGGGAGGAGGGAGGGGCTTCCGGCACTTTCATGCACCAAATGAAGCGCAATCAATACTTCAGTCTTCTTTGTCAACAACTGTCAACAACAACACTACACAACACAACAACAACAACTGTCTGCAGCATATCTGTACCCAAAATATAAAAACTTTCTTTACTTGGTGGCATTTATTGTGATGCGTCTTGAAGCCGATGTTTACATTACTATTAGCTGAATTGAAATTTCGCTCTCTAGACTGCTTACGTCGTACATTCCAGTCGTCGCTACAATAAAAATAAATCTATTGTAGTTCATTCAGATGACGTTCAGAAACGCCCCCTCGTTTGTACTTTGGCTATTGCTTTAGATGTCGCCAGCATTGTATCACCATTACTAATTTATTTGTCTATTATTAACTACCTAATTCATGTCAGAATGAACAGATGAGGCGTTATTTGAAGAGAATCTCATCTTATCCCGAATTAGAAAAAAATTGCCGAAATGGCCCAGTAATTTCTCGCTGAAGAGGCAATTTATAAAGAAATCGTCGGCGTCTTTGAAGAGCGTTTTAATAACTACATGCTTAATTTTTCAGTTGATTCAGTGTAGATATATCATTATCAGGCATATTATCAGCACGTCTCGTGTGGTGTGGTAGACAGTAGGACGTACATTTACGAACTGACATTAATTTGAACAGTAAGCAGCACGTCAACCTACTAAATCCATCTCAACGTCTTACAAAATAGACTTTAAGCTGAGAATTGATTGTGGAACACTGTACTTGGGAGTTTCAGTGAAACAACAACTCAACATTGTGTTCAAGTCTAAAATGTGGTGGAGTTAAAAATAAGTGCTTCAATTTATTACTTTTCAGTCTGAATAAAAAGTTCTCTTGTTGATTGCGTTCATCAACTACTAACTGTTAGTTAAATAGTGCGAACATACACACAACTCAAAATTTTAAATGATTATTTTGTATCTAATTAAGGTAAAATATGCAACTCAATAGAAAAGTCAAAAATAATATCCAGAAAATCTTAGGATTCGAAATCCAAAGGGATTCAAAATCCAGAAATACCATTCTCGTGAAGTCGAGAATTCGCATACCAATTCGTGGCATTTTCCACTTTCAGCTACATATCGTCTTTCATAAAATGCCAGTTTATTAGGACAGTTAGCATTAAATTAGTGCTGGCTGCAACAAAATTAGCACTTCCAAATAAAAAGACCGTTCACGCCAAGCTCAGCTGTCGCGTAGAATATTTTGTGTTTACGACAAATGCTTATTCCTTTGTTGGAGTAGGATAAATCATTTGTGGTGATAAAATAAGAAACAAGCTTTGTTTTGAATTTACCTATTTTGCTATTTAATTATTTTTTTATTATTATTATTTTAATTTAAATACTGTTTGTTTATCTCCAACCAAAGCAATCAAAAGTATGCTATATACTTTTCCTTACACTTGAAATAATGAAATTACTTCGAGCCCGCAAGAAAAATTGATTTTTTAATTGTTGTTTAATTTAACCTTTAATTTCAAGTCAACGAATTTTCAAGTGTGTTAAAAACTTACACGAGGTGAACTACAATGTTCCGATTTGAGACAAGGGAGTCATTAAGACTGACTTAATGAAACGAACTTGTCCCATTACTCAACAACGTAAGTGTAGCACTTGAATGCCCCCCATAAAACTTTAGGAGTAAATGTTACGCTTTTATTGCGACATCGCAGGTTTTTATGCCTTTCGTAACGTTTCAGCTTCGCTAAGTGAAGTTACATTTAAAATAAAATTCTTTAATTTTTATTCTCACTTATTTTTTTCATTCAATATTGGCGACTGATTTGTTGAAATGGCTTCCGTGGACCGATTTCATGGAAGCCTGCTATTACAAGAGAGATCGCGGGATTCGATCCCCGCATGGTTAAAATATTTTTGTGTGTGTGAATATTTCTGTTTGTATCGGCCCTGGGTGTGTCTATTTGTAATAATAATAACATTTATCAATATGTGTAAGCAGAAGATAATCTGAAAAACTTCCGTTTGAATTTCAAGAAAACTTATTTTCACTACATTTAAAGTGTCATACCTACCTAGCTCACGTTGCTACATGCAGTTAACAAATCTGTGTACTCGTATTTTGAAAGTAGTAATTGCTCTCCACAAGTACCTATTCCATGTTGTTATGAATCCTCTAGAGTCTAGAACATATACGAGTTTCAAGGGTTTGTGGATCGTGAACGTTGCTGAAGAACCTACCGATTATACTAGAAAACATCTCTAACTGTGGTCACTTTTGACTGTGACCGGGGATCGATCAGCGTGGCGAGCATTTGGAGAGGCCTATGTCCAGCAGTGGTCTATTACATTTTGATGATCTTTCGATTCTTCACATCAGAGCTGTTAGCTGTGCAGACTCAAAGCAGAAATTAAACCTATATTCTCTTAAATTGTACTCGATTGGCAGATGTTCTACTTTATATATTTGGTCAAGATAATCTTCAATTGGAAATGTAGGTTAGCGATTCCATGAAAGAAGATTGGTGAAAAAGCTTGCTTGAAGTGAATATGTGGTGAAACAGATATAGGGCTCGTAAAGTCATCTAGTGGGGTCATAATGAGGCAGGGGATAAATTATGCGGCTCTGAAGCGGTTACGAGCGCGTTAACTCCAGGTGAAGATAGCCTTCTCTCATAATTTAGCGCAAGCGATTTTCTTACTTAAAACAGCACTTTTAATTTAGCTTTTTGAATTAACCTGCTTTTAGAATTAACTAGGGCTGATTATGATGTTAGATTTTATAAACGCCTCGATGGTCTAGTGGTTTAAGATTTTATAAGAGAAAAGACAAATCTTTTCTAAGCTATAAGCAAAATCAAAAAGTTTTTTCAGCAAAGGAGAAAGCGTTTACGCTACATAACTGCAGGCAAGCGATGCCTGTGACTGTATCTGGGGCTCGGGATTTAAGTTCAAGTTCGTCCCACTACCCACAATTTTCCCCTAGTTTCCTCTTTCCATCCAAAGAGGCACGAGCCGGTGCTAGCCTCACGGTTAATTGACCAACCCAGGGCCTAAAAGCCCTGACTGAAGTTATAGAAGATTTTCTGAATCCGACTGGCTTTCGCTCAACACACAGCTAGTGCAGCGAGCAGCTAGTCAATCTAACCGTCTCAAATCTTAATAGAATTGAAACCGTAGTACATACATAACACATTGCCTAAAAAGTTATGAGATCAACGTAACTATGTCTTTTAAAAAAGGATGCTTCTCTGAAATTTAATGAACGATCAAATATAAAGAAACTTTTTCTAAGTATGTATTTCAAAAGTGGATGTTGTGTTACTGTTTGTAGGTGCGTATCGTATGCGTCCCGGTAAATCGGGACTTCTTTGAAAGGAACATTATTTATAAAGTCAGGCGGACATAACGAGTTCGACGGCCATTATAATTACTGCCGGAATATAAAACAAGGTAAAAATAAATATCACCACAGGAACGGCGGGTATACTAAAATAGAATGAAGATCGTAAGCCCAGGTTTTCACATAAAAGGAAAACGTCTAAAAATAGATGGTTATTTTAACTTAGCTCCCAGTACCTACGTTAATATTTTAGAAGTATTTGTAAGCAAAATGTTTAAACTTTTACGGTCTTTGCTTTGATATAAATAAATACTTTGGTAAAGGACAACAGTATTTCATGTTTGGATTTTTTTGTGATTCTGATTTCCATAACACCCGGCGCTCAAGCTATTTATTGCAGATCATGTTTACCTATTATTATTATTATCATAACTCATTATGTAGATAAAACTAAAGTCGAGTCATTTTAATAGGCCACATTTGACAGTTCATTTATGCAAAGAAAAATATGCCTTACGCTAAAGGAATAAAACTCAAGAAAACAACATCAGTTCTTATTTATACAATTATTTATTTAGAAAATTAGACTCTACTCCTGATGTACATAAGTAGCACTTTTCTTTGCATAAATGAACTGTCAAATGTGGCCTATTAAAATGACTCGACTATAATTCACAACACTACTTTATCCGTTGTGTGCGTAACTCTTTTCTTTGTAAATACATACAAGATACATTTATAGGCAACGGAGCAACAGATCGAGAAGAAGTGACAAGTTTTTTTTATCCCGAAAAAATATTACATTTTTACAGCATAAAGCCCACGCGGGCGAAGCCGTTTGGTGGAAGGCTAGTTTTCCATAAAACTTAGCCTAGCGCGCTTCGATCACTAATAAGAACTTTATTAGTGATCGATGCTAGCGCGACCTAAACGTAATGAAAACCAGAAATGAAGCTTGAAGTGGCGAATTATTAAATCAAAAACGTTTAATAGAACGATGCCCTTGTCCTTGAACCTACTCATTCAACTCAACAACAGAACCAATTAACACAATGGTAATTACCAGTCTTTACACAGATTTTAGTTTTCAATACGTTTACACTTTATCGGGTTTACTTTTAACTATTTTTGCTGATTCGGTGTTGGTTCTTTGGTCATACTCATCACAAAGATGGTGATAAGCATGTTTTTTTAATAAGTAATTAAGTATCAAACTACATATTATTGTTCCCCAGCAAGGCAAGGGCCCTTCGTAAATTAAGTCGCTATGCTTGCCAAATAAGGATTGGTAGGTATTGATAACCGACCGACAAAAAATATCGCCTGGCCCAAGAATTTAACACAGGACCCCAAAATCACTATTCACAAAAAAATCACAACATTAAAGAAAGAAACGGTCCTTAAATGCAGTGACACGTTCCAAAGCTGAATAATTTATTAATCGCAAAATGCGAATAAAAATTTGTAAATAAAAACATCACTTGGAATAAAAATACCGCCCGATTATACAGATCCGGGTAGGAAACAGGAAGCATTGGAATAAGTACATGCCATTTAATATTCTGACATTTTCGAGTATCTCTGAATCGAGAATGGGCTATATTTTTTACTCTGTATAATAATATACTTTAGGGGCCGTCCATTAATCACGTGAGGCTCAAAAGGGGGGGGAGGGGGTACGGAAAACATCACGAAACATCACGAGGGGGGAGGGGGGGTCTCGTTAGACATCACGTGTATTAATTTTATTTATTTTTTGTCAAAAAGCGCTATTTCTGAACCGAAATTTTGAACGGCGCGAGGATGATGGTGCCGAGTGGCTTGACGAAACCGAAGTTAATTTAATATGTCACAAACCTCTCAGCCAATAACAACTGCCAGTGAAGAAGAAGCTTTACCAGTTGTAACCTTAAATTAAAGTCTTGCCACTCCGTAGGACGAAGACAACATTAATTAATTATTCATTAATTTTATTACAAATACATATAAATGTTTTTCGAATCAAAACGCCATTTTTTTAATATTTTTTTCCAGTCAAAAATAGCCTTTACATAGACTTCCAAAAAAATACACGTGATCCAGAGGGGGGGAGGAGGGGGTGGTCCCAAACCTCACCAAATATCACCAGGGGGGAGGGGGGGGGGTCAAAAAATGAGAAAAACGACCTCACGTGATTAATGGACGGCCCCTTAGTACATGAAAAATCTCCGTTAAGGGCACTTCGTTTGGCTGGGTGATTGAATAGGGTTCAGTGTGGATAAATGCCCATTATAAGATTTTGTGGACCATGAAATAAAGCTTAAAGAGATTATTAGCGATGATGCGGATATGGTGTACACACGCTAAAGAGTAGTCCTTTTTTTAAATTAGGTAATTGTTTTATCATGTTTTCCTAACTTCAAATAGTGTCCCAATCCATTAATGTTATAATAATATGCATAATAATTTATGCCTAATTCTGTTCAACGTTAAAAACAACACATCAAGCAAGAAAAAGCAACATATATTATTATCCAAAAATATAGGGAATATGTATGTATGACTTTTTTTATGAAAACTTTTCAACTATTTCACCAAATGGTCGTCAAGTGGGTCGTCTGGTAATTTTAACCTTTGTGCTTACATACAGATGCTAAGCTTATGTACGACGTTATATTAGCATCTATCCACAAGTTCCGTATAATGTTTTCTTTTTACTGAATTCGGTTTTAGTGAAGTCCTCTTGTTAATTTGTGCCTTCCATAAATCAGACGTAGGCCGACAGATGTCACATGCGTTGTTTAACTCTTAAACACCCGACCGAAAGCCGGGTGTCGCGTAAAAAATAGATTTTCTATTGTGTCTGGTTTTCCGGGGCTTGATGGATTAAAGCAACGTTTTGTTGATGAGTTGAATGCTACAGTCATTTATCATTAAAAGAAAATACTTTGTAATGCAATACTTTTTGCGTTGACTGACACAAGGTTTACGGGCCATGACAGGCACAAAAGCTTCCTTGAATGAGTGACAATGGCAATTAAAAGTTGATGACACATGATTAAATGATTTCCTTACAGGCGACATAGATTAAAATTTGACCGCCTCCGTAGATCAAGGCTTTTTGACGAGCCATTTGGTGTAATGGTCGAGAAGTCGGCTATTACACCCAGAGGTCGCGTACGGAGTATGGAGCCTACAGTAAGGCAGTACATTGACGCTTTTTAGTGATAGGTTCTCTACAAGAATATAACGTCGTAGCTACTTTATATCAGGTGGACCTTTTTGACTGATACTCTATAATAATAATAAAAAAGTAAAACATCAATGAAGTTACTTGCAAAAGATGGATAACTTACATCAAACTATTCAATATTACGCCTGAAACCTGAAACGTACCCGGAAACCAACCCCGCAGACAAAATTATCCTTACTGCATCCTTTTCACACCTACCGACGTGTTTTCGCAACATTTTCCGTCCTTATCATACTAGCAGGAGACTCCATAAGGACGTATCTCTTTCGTATTATGGTTCCAACGTGCTTACCAGCTGGGCCGACGCGTTGCCACGGTAACCATTGATCGTTCGCCATGTTGGATGCAGTCGTCTGCAAAGGGTCTATTGACAATGTGATTACGCCCAGTCACAACAGTAGACTGATTCCAAGATCTTATATAATACATATCTTTGATCTGATTTTTATAGCGTTTCTGCCTTTTGACTGCCGTTTTGATAATCCTTTAAGCGTTTTGGTTGAATCTAAGGGTAAGTCAGACCAATTGGATCATGGTAAGACGGCAAGTGGTAGTTACAATTTGGCGTAACTTAAAACCTATTTACGCGATGCTTCTGATAAATATAGAAAAATAAGCAATTCTATTTATTTAAATATTTGTGAAATATAAAAGAAACGTTTAAAAATAAAAGTGTCAAATTGTTTTTAGTAACTAATAATTAGGTGACTATTATTTTTTTTTTGATAGCGTGGCTGTGATAAAATGTATGAGTAATCGGCTCGTGGCTATAAGGGCTACTTTTGGCGAACGGTCAATAGTTGTGTTCTCTGTATACATGCCCACAGACTCCATGGAAAATTTACCTATATTTACAGAAGTGTTGGGGGAAATAAGTGCCATTGTGGAAAGTGAAAATGTTGAGAGTGTATACATTTTAGGTGATTTTAACTCACACCCTCACGAATTGTTTTATAGGGAACTAGTTAGATTTTGCTCTGACCAGAGTTGGCTGTGTGCCGATGCACACTGTAAGAAAATCGCAATCTAGCGGGATTTAATTCCTGATAATACGGATCCAATGAATTTGATTGAAATATGTTATAATAAGTGTTCTTATAGTTTTATAAATAATTTTCGTTTATTTCCTAGTTAAGATAAGTGAAAAAATACAGAAAATAGGCATATTACTCGTTTGTAGTGGGCACGGAAAGTAATGACAAAATTATTTTTTGTGGTATGCTCCTTATACCTGCTAAATAGGGTTCAGATGAGATTAATAGTCTATTTAGGAGATCTGTATTTACATCCTACTCGCGAAGTTTTTCTTGTAAAATTTTCTCTATAGTACCGATTGTCTTTATTTCGTGCCTCCTCCATTCCTCCGATAACTGGCCAATTGGTACTATACTAACTTGATTTTATTTTATAGAACTCTCAGTAAGAGATACACGAGAATATTGATTCAGAAAAAATGAAAAAACTTCATCAAAACGATCACTTCCTCTTTTAGAAGACCAAATTTTGTTATTTCGATAGCCACGCAGAAAAAAAATTAAAAAAAATTAAAGCGCAAAAATGCGCAAAACTTGTAGATTGTATCTATTAGTCAAGACTATCAGCTTTATTATGATGGTAAACACTTTTCTATATTATGGGATATAAGTTGTTTTCGGATCCAATTAATTAAAAACGTAAAAAAAAACGAAGTTAATTTCGTGTCCTAATGGAAATGGTAGATTTTAACAGATATTACCTATTATTAAACGGGTAAAATGTATTGGTACTGACGTATGCAATACAAACAATATAATAAGCAAAGAAAATAACACTATTGACTATATAATCACTTCGTAAACGTAATCGTAATTCGCACAAAATAGCAATGCAAAACGCGTTGTGAGTGTGTGACTCGGTTTGGCTGCCGATAAAAACATTTATTATATCTTTATTACACTACTCACAATAGAAAAAAATATATGGTCATGTTTAGTAGTACCTAAGGAATATACAGACATCAATAATTAATACATAAAACAATGTTCCGATTTTGAATTAAATCCCGATAGATTGCGATTTTCTGACAGTGTGCGATGTGGAGAAACTAGGCCTAAATTCAAATACCTACACGTATGTTAGTGCGGCCCACGGATGTAGGCGATGGCTAGATCACTGCATTGTCTCACAGTCAGCCTGGCAAACCGTCGCCAAGGTAAAGGTTGTCGAGGATGTGTTTGTGTCGGATCACCTTCCTTTGACTGTGGTGTGTGATTTAGAAGTTGTAAGACCTAAGATACTGAAGCGGGACTTGCAGGCCAGCTCTGTGGTGTGGGGAGAAAGAGATGAGGCTCAAATAGATCAGTACCGTGAGCATTGTCATAAAATACTGCGAGATGTTGAGTTTCCCTCTGAGTTCACACACTGTAGTCGAGGGTTGTTTCATTTGGAGCAGCATAGACGGGTCTTGGACAGCCTTTATGATAAAATTGTAAACACCTTGAGCGACGCCGCTAGTAAGACCAAAAAGCAGCAGCGGTGTACTAAGCACTGTACTAGGCCTAATAAAAATTGGCATCTTTGTGGCTGGAATAGGCATGTCCGCGATGCTCATAGGGCGGCCAGGCTTAATTTTAAAGAATGGGTGTTGCACAATAGACCACCGTCTGGCATAATTTATGATGCTATGAATGAGTCCAGAAAAGTTTTTAAAAGTAAGCTAAAGTGGTGTCAGCGTAACCAGGACCAACTCAAAATGGACGCTCTCGCAAAGCATCAAGCCGCGAAAAATTTTAAAAATTTCTGGAAGGCCACCAAGAAGTGTGACGTTGGGCCTGGCCGGCCGGTGAGTGTGGGGGGGGTGAGTGATCCGGTGCAGATCGCCAATGGCTTCATGCATCAATTTAGAGTACGCTCTCCACTGGGTCCGTCACTTTCCGCACCCAGAAACGTGTCGGAGTGTCGGGGAGAGGCATCGTTGATGCGCGTTACTGCGACTCAAATAAGAGAAACAATCAAAAAAATTAGAGGCGGTAAATCCCCCGGACATGACGGCATTAGTGTGGAGCACTTGCGATACGCAGGGGTTCACCTACCGAGGATCCTAGCTGTGTTCTTCTCAATGTGCATAAGTCACTCTTACTTGCCACACGACTTAATGAAAACCATCGTCGTGCCCATTGTGAAGGACAGAACTGGGGATATCTCGGATAGGGGGAACTATTGTCCTATTTCACTGGCAACAGCGATCGCGAAGGTGTTGGATAGTGTGCTTAACTCTGAACTGGAAAAATATTCCAGCATACATGATGCGCAGTTTGGGTTTAGGCCTGGACTTTCCACTGAAAGCGCTATAGTAAGTCTTAAGCACACTGTCCAATATAATACTGATCGTAGGACGCCGGTATATGCCTGCTTCCTGGATCTCTCTAAGGCCTTTGACCTAGTGTCATACGATGTGCTGTGGGGGAAACTGGTGAGCAGGGGTGTACCGGAAGAACTGCTTAATATGCTCAAGTTTTGGTATGCTAACCAAACAAATTATGTTAGGTGGGCCCAATCTGCGTCTGACACATATATGCTGGAGTGCGGGGTGAGGCAGGGGGGGTTGTCTTCGCCGAAGCTCTTTAGTGTGTATGTGAATGATCTCATCGAGGAGCTGAGCAGCATGCGTGTCGGCTGTCGGATAGATGGTATTAGTATAAACATCATAAGCTATGCCGACGACATGGTGCTGCTCAGCCCCACGATGAGGGGATTGAGTGAGATGCTGAAGGTTTGTGAGAAGTACGCTGCTCTGCATGGTCTTACATACAATGTTAAAAAGACTGAATTCATGGTCTTTGGGGTCGCTGGTAAATGTCCCGATATTACAACTAACATTACCCTTAATGGCGTGAACATCAAACGTGTGAATAAATTTAAATATCTGGGGCATATTATCACTGATGATCTCAGGGACGATGAAGATATCGAAAGGGAGCGCAGGGCTCTGGCGGTTAGAGGTAATATGTTGGCTCGCAGGTTTTCTCGCTGTACAGAAGACGTGAAAGTGACACTGTTTAAAGCCTATTGTCAGGGTATTTACACGGGAAATTTGTGGGTCAAACACACCAAAAAATCGCTGGACACCCTGCGAATCCTATACAATAATGTCTTCAGGATGATGTTGGGCCTGCCGCGTTTATGCAGTGCATCGGGGATGTTTGCGGAGTACCAAACGAATGGCTTTGAAGCTGTCCTCCGTAATAAAACAGCCTCCCTGATCTGTAGAATTCGTAATAGTACCAATAGCATCCTGAAGACGTTAGCAGACCGAACTACATCACCGCTCTGGAGATGCTTTGTGCGAAGAGTGACGATCACAGGAACTCATCTTTTCACCTGACGGTCACTCTTGGGCAATGTGACTTGAAATAATATTAATTATTATTGCATTTTGTTATTTATTTCCAATCTAATTTCATTTCAATTCAGTTTATTTTCTATTCCAATTTAATTTCAGTTCAATTTCAATTTAATTTAATTCCAAATTAATCTTAAATGACATTCAATTAAATATTATTTCAAGTCAATTTTAAAATTTTAAAATTTCAATCTTAATTTACGGATTCATGTCGATGATAAGCAATTAATTATTAAAACTACTAACTTAGATAATAACAGTCATTTTTGTAATTACTAACACAATATGGATACCAATTTTGTCCGAATTAAACGATTTTTATTATTTTATTTATTTATTAACGAATAAGAATCTTAAAAAGTTTTCATTTTCAATCATTCGGTAGTGTGACCCTATATGCCAAGGATCGTGGGTTCGAATCCAACCCAGGAAAACATTTATGTGATTGAAAATTTATGTTTGCCCTGTGTCTCAATGTTTATTTACATTTAAGTATTTAATATACCCGTAAAACAAGTGCTCAAGCTACTTGCTTTTTCATGAGATCAATGTATTATTCAATATTTAACCTTTTTATTTATTTACGTCCTATTTACGTCCACTAAGTAGTTTTTAAGTTAACTAGCAAGTATATATGTTTTTAAAAACATAATACGTATCTGTTAAACTGCGTCAGACGCCGACCATGAGATAGAATCGATAGTATTTCTGACGGAGGTTTAGAATCTGTGCCGGCCTTCGTCGAAACGGTGATTTTATCACTGGTATCTAATTAAATCTAGTTGATTATATCCTTTCAAGGTTCCACTGCCACACATAGCTCGACTACATAAATATTTAGACAAAATAGGCGCTATAATTTTAGCCGCAATTGAATTTAATGCTCTCGTGAGAATAAACTTTGCAGTAAAGAATTTATGATATACCTGTTTTATGAAATGTTGGCGTTCTGTTTAATTAAAGTTGGGAAATCTAACGTGCTTACATAAAAAAGTTATAATTGATTTCGATTTTCACAATTATTATTTGAGGCCTTTGCCCTGGTGCACTTTAAATATAATCGAAGATTATTATTTTTTATTTACTTAAAAAATATAATAAAATCGTCAAATAGATCAAGTAAGTAAGATAAAAAAATGTAATAAAATCGTCAAATAGATCAAGTAAGTAAGATAAAAAGGCATCTTAAAAAAAATGCTTTTCGTAAATAATAATATAGGTAGGAGTTTGTAAACAAAATTAATGTAGAGTAAACTCGTAACATTGGTAATACTCATTCCATTTATATTCACGCAATCTCGTGTTATGGTATCAAAGCGAAGATAGGATTTGTATAAGCATGTGTGGTAAAGCCTATTCACCTCGATCTCGAAAACAGCCGTATAAGAGAAAATACACTGGCGGACACTGCCACTAGGAAACTTAATTTCAGCTTCAGAGAAAAGCTTTAGTCATGCAGTTATGAATCGTCAATTATCAAAGTACCAGTCTCTACCAACGATATATTGCATTAGACGCCACATAATATATTCTTACCCTTATATTCTGATCCTACGACGACTAGGATTTTTCATTTACAAATCTACTTTCTGCTTCAATGATGACCCACATGAATCTTCTAAATTGTACTAATAATACGCCTTTACAAAACTCTCTCAAGACGACAATAGGCCAGTCAATCACTTTATTTATTTATTTATTTATTTAAGCTTCATTGCACAAATCAAGTACAAAGGCGGACTTAATGCCTCATGGCATTCTCTCCCACTCAAATTCAATTCATCACTTTCAAATGTTTACTCTACGGCTGCCGAATTGATGTGTACCATATAATTACAAGGTATCCAGTTTTATTGTCGGCAAGTGTATTAATTGTATGATGAATGACAGAAACAACACCTTGTTTTCAGCGTGCGTGAAAATGTTGAGCACATTATTTCAATGTCATTGGCAAAAAGGTTTTGTTTTTTAACCTTGAAATGTTTATTTCAACATGTTAGGACACAAACTTTACAAGAAAATCTTTAATTTTTTGACTGCCTTATTTGTTAAAGCTACTTTAAGGCGACAGCTATAATATTCTAGAATCCGGGATAGGATTGAAAATATTTTAATAGATTCTTCTCTTCAGAAAACACTCTGTCACAGAACATATACTAAATCTGTTAAAATCCAGATTGCGAAAGTTGGCGTTGCGTACTACCGTATCTCGAAAAACACGTAAAACTGTTGGTCCTGCACTTTATATTTTTCCCATGTTTTAGAGAATTAGTTAGCTAGCAGTCTTGCGAAGTTTGTTAATCGTCGAAATCGCCTAAACTCTATTCGACTGGGAGCTATTATAAATTTAATCTGTATTTACTGTTAATATTTAAAGCCTAGAGGTAAAGTGCGCCTTAAGTTGAACTCTCACACGTTTACAAAATGTTCCTACTCATTTAAATTCTAGGGACATGCTCTAATGAAATTTAATATTTAACTCGCTTTGAGACCGTGTGAGGCGTTGGTCAAGGGCACTAGGTGCAGCTGCACGCTGAATTTCACCTTATATCAAAGGTCAAAGGTGCTATTTGGGTTAACGAGCTGTGAGCTTGCAGTGTGGTTCGGTGAAAAATTGCATCTCATGTTGACAGCGCGGTGAAAACTTTTGACTGCAACTTTTTTTCGTAAAATGTTAAGCGACAGACGTTTATGTAATTATATTTGGGAATAAATACCCTTTGACATTACCGTAGGTGTTAATTCAATTTTACTGTTAGTTTTTTGGTTTTTACCTGAGATATTATAATGTATTAAAGCGTACCTTTATCAGTTATTGGTTTTTGTAGCGGGTCCTGCTCCTGATGACCTGATATTATTATCAGGTCGGTGAAAGTATGTTTTACGAACAAAGCAAGAATTAGTTTGTTATCACCAACGGTAATTTGGTAAATAAATCTATTACCCATAACTGTGACTATAATTTGACGCTATAATGTTGAATTGTCCTGTTAAGGTTATCCAGTAAAAAAAGGCCCAGTCACAATTTTTTTTATTTTATTTTTCTGTTTATAAAATATAGATACAACCTTTCACCAATTACGCAAAAATACATGCCACTCTAGATCTTAGATCTTTCAAGGCTCATTCAACAGAATGTAGAGCCGGATTGACCAGAATGTTTTAGAACGGTCAGGAAGCTAGTTCACGCAAATGAATCTGTTTAGTATTCCCGGGGAATGAGCGTGTCGCTTTATCGCCGTCGAGTCGGTAGAAACGTGCCCCGTCAATTAGAATCTTTCGAGTTAAATATCGAATGAAGGTGTGCTGGTTACCTAATACTGTATTTTTTTCTCTGAGCGTTGCGTCCCGATTTAGTCAGGATACGCTTGCACCATAATCCAGGTTTCTAGTTGAATAAAGAATGTAGATATACTGGTTACCGAATTTTTAAACTATTCCGTAACGAAGAAATCCGGAATCAAGAAATTCCGTAACGAAAATAAACCTAACACCGTTGTCTAACGTCGTTTCAGTTCGGCAGACTTCGGCACGGTGTGCGTGCGACTAGACGTATGCGTGTAGACTGTACGAAGCTCGCACGGATAGGGACGAGCTGCTCCGAAATCGGACGAATACGATGCTATGCAATGCTTTACCGCGGCAGTCCCCGAGTGCCACACGTATTTTTTACTTTTTTTTTCTCTCCGAGCGATTTCTAGCCAGAGTACGCTTGCACCATGATCCAGCATTTGGCAAGTACAGTTATAAAAAAGCGACTACCATCGGACCTCCGCAATCTTCAACAGGGGAACTAGCCCAATCGAATCATGGCCCCTAGTAAAAGGGAAGTTTGGGTTTGTAATTTTAGAAGATTGTTTCTTTTGTTAATCTGTGGCAAAGACGGATTCGAATACACTTATCAATCTGCTCTTTTTAATGAAGTAAAGCCAATGGATAACGACACAAAGGGAAGTGTTTCATCAGTACCAGTGCAACTATATTCCATGTCTATTTAAATCAATTATTTTTTCTAAAGCAAATAGGGTAGTGACACCGGTTTGCCGGCCAGCACCAGTTTCCGACCACTTCACACGTTTTTTTGAATAATAGATAGACTATAGACAGCTCATTTCTAATTTCGCGCCAGTCGACCTGGATAAACTCCACGGTTCTTAATCCAACAGCATGACTTTATAATTTGCGAACTGAGCCCTCAGTCGCCATTTCAAAATTCTGTGTGTTGACACGTGACAAATTTAGCAAAAATAATTGCAGGTGGATCGATTTTCAAATGTTAGATTTTGAGTGTTACTATTATTTTATAGGGGTTTGATTTGGTTTGTGTGTAGGATAAGATGTTTAATTTCAATATTCAAGTGCCCAAACTCACCAAACATTTCAAAATTTGTAATATTTTTGGTGGTCGGGCAATAGGTTATCGATTCATATCAAAATCTAGTTTCCGACCGGGTGGTCGGAAAACCGGTTTATTTACGTCATTTTTCTTTGCCTACATTGCGGAAACCTTAAATGCACCAATATAGATTCATTTACATTTGTGAACAGCTAGGAATTTGTCACTTGCCAACCAGTTTCCGACCGCCAGTATACCTCATAGTTTCAAAGATAATGACCTTTAAAAATACCAAAAGTTTAGCGGTCGACAACCGGTGAAAACAAACCCTGTTAACGGCCGTATTTAACAGGCAGTCGATAACTGGTAAAATTGTACCTGTTTTCGGGCCGTTCAAAAAATCCTACTTCCTACTATGTATATTATATTATATGTATGTATTATGTATATGTATGTATATAATATAATATTATAAATGCGAAAGTCTGGATGTTTGGAAATTTGGATGGTTAGATGTTTGGATGTTTGTTACTCAATCACACTTAAACGGCTGAACCGATTTAGATGAAATTTGGCACACGTATAGTTTATAACCCGGAATAGGACATAAGGCTATAAAATTCCTACGGGAAACGTCTTATTCCTGTGGGAATAACAATTTTGAAACTACTGAACCGATTTGAATAATTCTATCACTGTTGGAAAGCTACACTATCCCCGGTCAACATAGGGTACTATAATTGATTCCGGAAATGTGGGGGAAGGGGGGGGGGGATATCTGAAAAAAGGGATTACGCACGTGTGAAACCGCAGGCGGAAGGCTAGTAAGATAATATAAAAAAGATAGAAGAGAAGAGAGAAACGTAATTAGTAATAAATAAAACTTTATTTGAACTAGGAAATTAAACGCACCCGATAAATACTAAATATTTAATTTATTTCTGTTTGTTACATTTTTTTTTGTGTTTTTGTTTTTTCGCGCCTCGATGGTCTAGTGGTTTAAGTACCGGGTCGAGATCGCGGGGTACTGGGTTCAATTCCCGGGTCGAGCTAACTTTGTGTCGGTTTTTTCGGACACTGCTCGGGTTTGTGATCACCAATCCGCATTTGGCAAGTGTGGTGATTAAGCCAGTACCCATAATTGTAACGATAACTTGATTTCAAGGATGGAGGCCTTTGCCCTACAGAGAAGCATGCCGGCAGAACGGAGTTCCAAGATCCACTATATTATAGGATAGGCTTTTCGATCGTGTTCCAAATCAAAGAAATCAACAATTATGACCTTTTGGTTACTCAATTGTATTTTTAGGTCGCAAAAGAGAGTAAAAATATCCCGCTTTTTTGATTTCATTCACTGTTTCACTTTCATACTATAATATACCCTATGGCTATTTAATAAGACTCATTTTTCTACCGTAAATTAGGGGGTCGATAACCGGTGCACAGGTGGTCGATAACTGGGCCAAACGGCCGATAACCGGTGTTTTTGCTATTTTTGCGAATAATTCATTTTTTAAAATTATGTATCACTGCTACGTTTATAAACGTTAGGTTTTATAAAACTAGACTATTGTAAGATCAAATGTTAATTTTTTGGAAAATCTTGACGTACAGCGTCATGATAGAAATCAACTCTGAAGTCAACAAGTCGCTTAAGTGGTCGCAAACCGGTGTTCCTACCCTACATAGATTAAGGGACAGTTTGCGCAGCGCTGAGGTTGCATTCGTCAGTGTTGCGGAAGTGCAGTTATCGCGTTGCACAATACGGCCTTGCGCACACGTTCGCTCGCGGCAGATAAGGCGCGTGCACACGCGACCGATAGCGATGCAACTGCAGGTACATGATGATTAGGGCTGGCAGTACTGGATCAAACCTAGGTAAAAGCTCAAACTATCAGCCTATTCGTTCTATCAAAAATGTTCACAAACCACACAGAGAAAAATTTGTCAGGATGTTTATTCTTGTGTCTTCAAGGCAAATTCGTTTCTCGAGATCAATTAAAATTGGACGATTATTAACTGAGCAAATGACTGAGCAAATGATCAAAGCTGGTTCTGTCATCTTTGGAGATCAAAAACAATTTTTTTTGTTTAAATACATATACCGCGTGTTTTTTTCGTCGTTATTACATACAAGCAAAGCAATAGTTATTTAAAAAAAAAGTAATCACGTTATGTGAGATTTTTTGTTGCTGTCTGTTTATTACTAAATAATAAGATTAGGTAAACAATGTCAGTGGTTCTCTTTTCATTCAATCTAAAAAAATAAACCAAAATTTACTTCAAAATAAAATATAATGGGTTAGGTAATCAAAGCCATAAAAAAGCAAGCATCAGCGTCACCCCTGATGATTCTAACTCACGCAACTCTCGCGCATGGTTCAACGTCCTCACTGCGCATGCGTTATCGCTCTCAAATGACAGCTTGAGCAACTACGAGTATGTTCTGCGCTTTTGTTTACACTCTGCCGCGTGGAGTTAGTACGGATTTTATACATTTCGAAATGCATTTTTAAAACAAAGGGCAGTTAAAGTCCTTGAAAAGCTAATTTTGTGGTGGCCCTTTGGCATACGCTTTGCAAAGATCACAAAAGCTAAGTAACTTTCTTCGCCAGATGGGTAACCAAAATTTTGATAAACTGCGTTGGCATAATACTATCGATAATAATTTTTGAAGAAGCCTGTCGATGTCCAGTATGTTATTTTTATAGCCCTGAAAATTATTGCCAGCTGTTAAATCACACGAACGATGAGGAAGCCATGTTATGAATTATTTTTGCAAACTCTCACAGAACACTCTCACCGTTTGAGGAGATTGTGGACCGTTCGATTACCTGCTAATTAAAATATAATATTTAGTATTCTTTATTGCGACACATAACATTCAATAAACTATTACTTGTATTTTAAATGATTCAGTATTCAACACACTGAATAATGAAAAGCCACTTAAGATTTAAATGGAACCTCATCACATTATTTAGGGAAAGCAAATAATTTTGTACGCCTAATTCTACAATTTCCAATATATCCAAAGTTGTACCATTTGTAAAGGTGGTTTCTAAAGTAAAAAAATAATACACTTTTTTTGCTAAAATTTTTAAACCTCATATTGAATGTGTATATCGTATTCAGCTTGACACCTTAATGAGATCGTATTAAATAATCTGTGGCAATACTTTGCCAGAAAATATAATTATGTATGTACATTTACAGTAAAATAAGATACGAGTAATTTGACTTATAGCCTCAGATTTGGAATTGTATTTCGCTGTCCCTGACCACCACAACCGGATATAATTCCAATACTAAGAAAAGCCTGTCGACAATATTAAGCTCACATGTCACAATCGCGACCTGTGAACAAATTGTTGCGATTCCACAAAAACAGCTGAGTGTCAGTGCGGTGTCGCAACGCGCCGTTCACACTCAATTCATTACTGCTCATTACCACGACACGACATGCTGGCCCAGAATCCACGCACCAGCTGCTTGCCTGGGTTCCCAGACTTTATGGCGTACAATGGAACGTCCTAAAATATATTATTATAAAGTAAAGCATCAGCCTTTTACTTTCTCACTGCAGGGAAAAGGCCTCCATCTTTTGAAATCAAGTCACAATGAGAGCCAAACGGGGATTATCAAACACAAACCCGAGCCGTGTTCAAAAATCCTACAAAAATATTGCCCTACCTGTTAAGTGTTAATTGGACCCAGGACCCTAAGATCACGGCCCGGTACCTAAATCACTAGACCATCAAGTCGCTTTCATTCTTGACGACTAAGAAACAGAATCAGATCTAAGATGAAAGTACGATCAGCAGCGGGAAAACTCACAAAAAACAATCCCGTTTCTTAAAGATACAAAAATAAAATGACGAAAGTCATAGTGAATGATCTAAGTGTCTCTTATGTCCTCCAAACGCACAAGACTTGGGGCCACTATTCCTCAGATTAAATAATAAGCAGAGCCGGCGCCCGCGCAACTGGGTCACAAATTCAAAGGTCGCCAATTAGACGCGGAGGGCCCTTTGATGTCTCCGGCCACGCCTTACTTGACGGTTGCACAGCTGTGACAATAACAGTAATACGTCTCTGATCAATATTTTTATAACGTCAAATGTAAGCGTAAGGAATTAGTAAAGTAATAAAAATTACTACCAAAACTTGAAGATTTATTGAAAATAAAACTTAAAATCAATACCGCCTTACTTAATTGACAATAAGGTATGGCAAAATACCTTTTTTATCTACTAAATCAGTACAGTTGCAGACAGAGACGTGGTTTCCCATGTGGTAAATGGCCACCACACCACAGCCTATTTAGGGACACTTCATATTGTAAAATACAGGCGTATGACTTATGATATCATATGTCACCAGGCTAGCCATCCAAATACCTATCCATTACTATAGCATATTAGTCAGTCGGACGCTGAAAAATTCTTACCACCAAATAGACTCAAGACCGAAAATCGATCGACGAAGTCATTGAGACAGCTTTACATAATATAGGATCTTTTCATTAGCAGAATAATTTAGGTAACAATTTGAGATTAATTGTTTTGTGCCAACGTTGCGTATAAGGGCGTAGAAAAGTTTAAGTACTTGGGTTGCACAGTCACAGATACTAATACAAGGGGTGAGGAAATAGAGATCCGTATCCAAAGTGCCCTTAGATGCTGTGCTGCCTTACACAGAGTGCTGGTGTCCAGGCTTCTTAGTAGAAAAACAAAGATACGCACTTACAAGACCAATACTGATGTATGGATGCGAAGCCTGGACACTAACGCAAAAAGAGGAAAATAAACTTTTGATCGCGGAAAGAAAAGTAATGCGAAAGATCTTGGGTCCGGTGCGGCTGGAGGATGGCTCAAGGAGAAGGAAGAAAAATGAGGAAATAGAGTAGCTGGTCGGTGAGCCCAACATTATCGGTCAAGTTAAAGCGAATAGGCTCCGCTGGATCGGCCACGTCGAAAGAATGGCAGAAGACCGGGCCGTAAAGCGAGCGTACGCGGGTCGACCGGTTAGCCGACGTCCTATTGGCCGCCCGAGGTACCGTTGGAGTGACGAGGTGGAAAAGGATCTATGCACCCTTGGCGTCATGAACTGGCGGGAGGAGGCCCAGGACCGGCCGAGGTGGCGTAAATTAATATCGGAGGCCAAGACTCTCTTTGGGTCGCTGCGCCATCATAGTATTAGTAGTAGTAGTGTTTTGTGCCAGCAAGCCTTGCTAATTGAAATATTCTTCGCTATACTGTGGTACCACTTACTCAAATAAAAGGCGTCAAGAAAATTCGCCGAAGCAAGTCTCAAGGGCTTATTGTTTCGATGAAGAGGCGATGTCTTTTTACTTTGTGGCACTTTTTACAATATCTGTGATAAAATTATAACAAGAATCAACTTGTCCACACAACAAAGGTACAAAAACTTTTTACAAACTCTTTAAAAGTTAGCGAGAACTATTCCTTTAAAGAGAAGCCTTTATTAGTATTTATTTACGAAGAACTTTAAAATACTAGGAATACCTAATAAAAAAATACTTTTGATCTGACATGGCAAAACAAGGTACTGTTTTTAGGTACTATAACTTACTTTGAGATTTGGCTTACTGCATTTCTTTATTTGGTAAAGAAGGAACGTATTTTAAAAAAAATGGGGAACAGCAATCCCATGCTCCCTCGAGAACTGCACCCACTAATTTAATCTACGATTTGAGAGCAAAATCATTAAGCCCTTTTTCGTCGCAACTTCAATACTATCCTAAGATAAATTTCGGTTTCCAATCCACTGATTACTTAAGAAACTCTTTGTTTAATGAAATTGCAAAAGAGGATTACCAAAGACGTTTCTTTTTAACGGTGAAGGTACAAAATGGAAACACCTCCTTTAAACTTGTATAAATTCAAGAGCAGACGAAAAACATCTCATATTTTGCGGGTATTAGGAATCTGATTTCATGCATGGAGGAACAAGGTATCGTAGGGTTCAATTTAGAAAATTTAGGGGGAATTCTGTTTAGGATATAAACGAGTTTGGGTGGAAATTTTGATCGGTACCGTTTACAACATGAAAGAGACGGATCGTGAGGAAATTTCTAGTTATATGAGATACGAAAATATCTTCTTAGATTTGTGGATTTTCTGTAATAATAACATAAAGTTATTTAATTGGATTTCTATCCATCTATCTATTCAGCCTGTGTCCACTCACTGTTGGGTATATGCCTCTTCTCTGTCACGCCAGCTGTTCCGGTCCTGTGCAACATTTTCCCAGTTCATTGGATTTAATAAGATTAATTAAAAGTTTATTTTGCTATAGTAAATGCATCTTCTCATCACCTTTTTTGTAATACGTTAGCCAATAAGAAAACAAAAATGTAGCTCACTTTACCAGAAAGCAAAAAAAAATGCATCAAGTTGTTCTTGAAAGGTAATGCTGCGAAGAATATCTACTATTGATGTAAAAATATTTCGTAACTTAAAATGACATTTTAGAATCAAATTGCTGTGTCACTATGATAGTCAAGTAGGAGAACATTTTCTTTCATTCGATATTGACATAGGCAAGGGATCGTAAAAATATATTAGACACCCTTCCGGAAGCCCATTTCCTCTGGTCGTGATGACTCTCAAAATACTCCCCAAAGTCAAGCTGTAGTGTGGGTAATAACTATAAATCGATGGGACGCAACAAAACGTTAATTTAGTCCACGAAACTTTTACTACGCTTTGGAATTAGTGATATATGATACTTTAGGATTTCTTTCATGAAAATATATAACATTCAAAGTAACCCTCACAGAACTGTTGCGTAGTACCAACCCTCTTCTTCAAAGGTACACGTAACCCAAAAATCGAATATGTAAGTAAATGCAATACAAAAAGAGAAACAATAAACGACTGAAAGTGAAGGACCGTTGAGCGTTAGAGTTGATCCTTTTCCAGGGTTTTTTTCAATAGTCTTCCGAAGCAAAGAAGAAAATTAGTATCAAAAGGGCTATATTCATCCATGTATAGCATCAAATTGGGTAGCTTTTGCGATCGTTACAAAGAATTCAAAACCATTACGCCACTGCCTTTCGTCGAAGATTAATGCTTAAATAAATTCAATTATGTACTCTGTTTCTATTAACTCTCGCGAAATTCATTCCTAAACTCCGCATGAAAACTTTTGTTGTGGGAGTTATTTATCAAAATATCTTGAACCGAAATTTCGCATTAATTTTTGTAAATTCATTACCTATTTGAAGAAACGGTCTTTACGAAAGTAAGAATAGTCTATTGTGTGCAAAATACAACATTGTCATTCCGGTCGAACCAACGCAGTTTTGGTAAGAATATAAATTATCGTAAAATTACCAGTTTTACGCGAAACTGATCTAAAAAAGAACGTCGGTAATACGAGCCGTCTTGTTAAAGCATTTTGGAACCACCTACGATGATTGTTCTTTGAGCAATAAAGAACGTTTATGGCAAAACCTCATTGTCAAGTCAGCTTATTGTTCCTCGTTATGGAGAAGAGGGGTGTTCCTGCCCAATAAATCTCGATGTCTCTCCATCAGACACAAAAGGAAATATACTCGATACAACAATGAATTCCCATCTTCAAGAGAGGATGATATAATCATAAATATTTTTAGAACTCCCACTTACGTATTTGATTCAGTTATTATGCTAATAAAATTCATAAAAACGGTAGACATACCGATGTAGAACTCGAAAATGCTTATCTCGTCTTACCTGTAACAAGAAACATGATTAAATTTAATAATTCATGACATTCAAAACTTCTCTTAATCTCCCATTGTTCATTTTAACGACTGTAAACTTTACAAATATACAATTGTTGTTGTAATTAAAATAAGTAGAATCAGTGCGCTGTTTATGCACGTCAGAATTATGCAAATTGTACAGCTGTAATTAATAACGAAGCAGAATGCAGAAATTCGTGAGTGTATCTTATCATGTACCACATATTTCACAAAAATAAACTGTGTTACGGAGTCAGAGTTGTTCGTCAATTGTGTAAGTATTTACATCATTTCGATAATTAGCGAAATATATGTCAGTATATCAAGAAAATATGATGTTGATTCGAACACTAAACAAAATGGGGCCAACAGCTCGACGTTTACTTTATCAATGTTTAGTTCTTTCCCTTCTAAATGTAGGTGATTTTTATACATTTATATGTAAATACAAGGCAAAAGCAATAACATTCGTAAATATATTCTAGCTTAAAAAATGTTCATAAGACTTTTGTAAGACCTTTTTTTGTTTCTATTTATATCTTTATTTTGTTACAGGTTGGAGAACGAACGCAATGTGCGTATACCCAGTATTTTGCCATACAAAGTGGTTCATCAAACCCAGAACCAGTGAAATATCAAACGCAGTTCGTCAATGTTGAATCTCCTGCACCCGTGTTGATAAATACTGATGTGTTCCCAGGACCTCAACCTCTGTCGGCATATAACCAACTTATTTTACCATCTTACGAAGACATAACATTAACAGCAAACAACATCGCACAAAGTTGTGGATGTGATCAAGGTATTTCTTCATTCCTTCCGTCATGCAGTTCTTTAGCCAGCCAAATTAATAATGTGATTTCAGCATCACTTGATTCTTTTAGACCCACTGGTTTGCAATTTAATTTGCCTGTACCTGTTAAAGGTTCTTCAACGTTAACGCCGTTCGATAATTTCCCAGTGTCATACAATACTATTCAAGCAACTGTACCATCCACTCCGTATTTAACATCGGCACAGACAATTTTGGCTGAGATTAACTCTGAGATTAATCCTTTCACAACGATACAGTCACCAAGAATAATACCTGAGACTTTACCGTATACAACTTCATCACTACCAAACATATTGATTCCAGAAATAAATTCTCCGGCAGTTTATAATACTATACAACCAAATTCGAAACGAAATCCTTTTATAATACCAAGGCAAGACGTTTGTTTAGAATGCAATTCTCTACCAGTGCCATTAATATTGCCTCAACCTATTTCGTATCAAAATCCTTTCATATCAGCGATATTATCATCTGAAGTTAGTCCTCCTTCATTATTCAGTTCAGCGCAAGTGAGACCTTACCTATATAATACACCAGTGCAGGCCGTCGTAACGCCTGATTATTATCAGGCGCCTGTATCGTATAGTACACTTCAGCCATTAATATCACCTGATCGTACTTTGTATTCGATCTCTTCGCAGGAAAATGTTTTATATCCCGATCTTTCCATACCATCTACTGTATTACAATCACCCGCAAGGGTACCACTTGAAACTCTCTATTCGAGAGACGTCTCGGTATCGGTGGACTCAACTCCACTCTCCGGCTACGACAACCTTAATATTTTTGCTCCTACTGAAATTGAAATTGAGACGAATATTTATCCAACAGAAGATTTTAGTCCAGAAATTCCACTCTTGGCAACAAATGTAATAAGTGCTGAAGAACTAATGCTGCCATATACTTTGGAAATAAACATCCCAATCTTAGCAAAAGTGGAGCCTGTGTCTCCTACAGGATATTTTTCACAAGATATTCCTCTTCAAGCGCCTATTGTGCCAACGGTACC
Source organism: Mecyna flavalis (assembly GCA_949319885.1). Classification (NCBI taxonomy): domain Eukaryota; kingdom Metazoa; phylum Arthropoda; class Insecta; order Lepidoptera; family Crambidae; genus Mecyna; species Mecyna flavalis. The sequence goes on from OX439427.1 coordinate 15,273,518, forward strand.
CCAATTTATGGACTACTCACAACCAATAAGTTATTTACCACCGATAATAGTTGAAAGTTCAAAATCTAGCTCCTTAACTACGCTTCTATTGGCATTATTAGTAACTCAAGGTCAGCGAAACAATAACAATTGTGGAAACTGTTGTCCTAATTATTTTCCCTACCCTATACCAATAGGGACAAGAAACTCTGTCTACACGAACGGAAAGCCAACGATAAACTGAAACTTGGTACATTAGTCCTTATATGTAAAAAATAAAGTCTGCATAAAATATATTTGTAGAATAAGACCTTACTTGTGATAATTAAACATTATGGCTATATCATATATTTTAATTCGTCCAAAAAAAATATTTGTTTTTTTTTCTGTAATTTTTATTTTCAGAATTTTACAATTATTAATATAAACAAACACTTTTATTAATATGTTTATATTTTTTATTGTTATAAAAATAAGTTATAAATACTTTTGCCAAATGTTCTATTCTTCACACGCATGTTGTTAACGATGTTTTCTATTTAATTTAAATGCAAATTTCTTGTATCACCTAATGTTGTGGCGGGAAGCACTTTAAGCCTTTTAGGTTCAAGGCTTGAAACGACGAAACAATGTGCACGAGAAATGTCGGTCGTTTTTGTTACTTAACATACAACTCTACGGAATGTTTCAAATTTTCCAGTATTGTCACATAAAAATTTGATATAATTATTTACTAAATTTATACTGTAACAAGCTTGGATAAATGTTATAAATGTTAATAGTTTATAAGCCCTTTTGAATTCTTTTATTCTGTACAAATATTTAATAAAAAAAGAAATTGTTAATTAAGTGTTGTTTCAATTAAGTACCTTACATGACATACCCTATGCAATACATTTTATTTCATACTTTACACAAGTATGCAAGATATAAGTGTTGGTACTTTATGTGTTTTCGGCATGTTATGAAATAAGTATATTCATGAGTTATCCAAGTGTGTCATAGTATCAGTTGATACCAGTGAGGCGTAGAGCATCATAGAAAGATTGGCTTAGGTGGCTACTCACCTTACTTATATAAACGCTATAAGCTATACCGGTTCATATGTTAATAATGCCACAAAGGCATCTGAGGAATACTGTTTAAATGTATCGTCGACCCACTGGATGCGGGAGACCAACATTACTGTCGGCACTCCAGCTAAGACAAGGCGTAATAATGCATTTATTGCCCTAAAAAAATACATTCGTGCAGATCTTTAACTGTCTCTTTTTTTTAATATTGTGACTAATAGAAGTTTCGTATTAGAAATAAAAATAATACTACTCAATTATCACAATTCTTCTGATTGACTTCTTGACGTCATCTGTTCACATTATGTCCGTTAAACATAAATAAATCAAAGACTTGAAGATCGAAAGAGCCTAAAATGTGGCAACTCATAGTGCAACATTTTCTAATTAAGTCTCCCCCAAATAGATTTAATAGAATTCAGTGGTTGTCAGTAAAAAAATAATTAACTGTTTGTGTAAAATTAAATGTATTACGAACTACGCTTGAATGAAGATCGCTTACTGTCTACCTATTATATTGCCGTTACAGGAATAGTAAACCGCTTTCTTTACGATGATATCTTTTAAAATATTGCCACATGCGCACGTGAGATAACGACCATATCCACACATGTTTTACAACTTTTATATACGATAAGATATTTTACTATCGGTGATGTAATTGAGAAGATATAAATGCAAAAGCCTTATGCTTGATTATCTTTGCATTGATATAAGTGAAAGACAAATGAGACTTGCTTACGATTGTTAAAGTTTTATTGACAGATATGAAAGTCTTATACAGTTTTTGTGTAGTTTTCATTGCAGTTCTCAGTTTTAAGGTACTGTTTCTATTTCTTTTATTATATCTGAATTCTGAAAGGTAACAAATTCAGAAGAAAAGTCCATAGGATAAGAATTCACAAATTTTTTCATTTTAATTTTACTGGCAATTCACTAATCGTTTAACTTCTGCATGTTTATTTATTTTTAAGAGTTTACGGGTCAGTTTCACGTAACAATCTTGTGTCTTTTTTAATTTACAAAGAAGGCAGCATCTAACATATCTGTCATAAATTTTTTTACTAATTTTAGAAGATTTCGAATCGTGAACAAGATTATTGCCTCGAACAGACTGCAGATTTTAATTGGTCTTTAAACATCTTGAATCATTTTCCTGCTGCTGTAAATTTCCTCAGCCTGATTTTAAACCCATTTTATTTTGCAGGAATATTCTGTATCCACACAAATACTACCAGTAATACAGAGAGGGAATGACAACGATGACCTCGGGGTACTCTTGGCAGTCCTTCTACTGGCAAACAAGAACAACAACTGCTGCAATTGTTGCGGGGGAGGCAACATACCCATCCCATACCCCATTCCCATTCCTACGAACAACCCTATAATCACCACGTGTGGTTGTGACGGTGCGGGAAATGGTGGTAGTGGGGGAAAGGGAGGGAATGCCTACAGTGACCCCAATCAGAACATATACATAGAAACTACAAACGACAATGATCCAACCAATAATGCAAGCTCTAGAGCAGGTTCGTCGACTAAAACGAACAATACAGATAATGATTAATGAAGAACTGCCAAAGACAGAATAAGTTATGGTGATGAATACTTTTTAAGATGGCTACTGAAACTAGTTATATGTTAAGCTATTTATTAATAAATTATTATTTGCTAATATACATTTACTTCCATTGTTTTCTTTAAAATCCCTGTTTGATCTTTTATTTGTTGTGAAAGATGATTTAATCTCTATGTAAAACAGCTGCGCATTTGAGAATCTTAATCTTACACGTCTAAGCTATAAAAAATAAAATAAAAAATTTAAATATTTTATGCGTGAAGTAGTTAGCACAATAAGAAGCCAATCTTCTTATTGTGCTCAGATTTGCAAGTATACTTTATTAAAGTATCAAACTTTTGCTATAGTTTGTTGAACGCTGATCTCGAGTAAAAGTAAAAAATTAACAAGTCTGTTTTTGTTTCGCAATCCAACAAATAAACGTCAATGTATTATTAACCAGAATCACCGTTGTTGTTACCTGGAAAATTCATTCAATTTTATCTACAGTTAATGAAAGAGCACGAGTTGGTTGCATCACTTTCCATTAGGAAACTTTAATACCACAAATCAGTACCTAAAAGCACAACACCGGTAATGTTTCAATGAAAAACCGACTTCAAACAAAAATTCACTTAAAATAACCAAATATTTACGCATTCTTGTAAGTTGATTAAAGCTGACTCTAAATCAGCCTAGAACATAGACCAGCTTGCAAATTAAAAGAATCATCAAAATCGGCACACAATCGCATCACAATCGGTCTTCAGTGAAAAATGCGCCTTATTTTGTGTCATACTGTACTAAATTCTCAAGTAATCTAAGATTTCAATTGGACAAGTTTCGTTTTTGGACGTTCCATTTTCCCTCGGTTGCGTTGGTAAGAAAATTTGTAATGCAAATGACTAAATTCTGGTACTTTGCCAGGCTAACAGGCTAATTTGAAATATGGACGCTATATCTACGTAGAGAGCAATCGTAACTCAAATAGGGCCGTAAAACATTTCTGCCGTAGTTACCAGGCTAGTATTACAGGGTTATATTAAAGAATTTTTATTGTTATTTTGTCTCATGGCTATAAAATTGTAAGCTTTTTGGAGGTTATAATTTTATAGCTCATATATTATCTTTTAGGTCATAAATGTTTAGGTAAATATAAGTATAAAATGTTTCTTTTTGGTCCTTTGTGCGGCGAACGTCGTACCGCCATACAAAGATGATATTCCGGCAGCAGAGTTACCTACCGGGGCCAATTGAGTATTTAACCACTCAAAGCCGAACCGGCACTCGGGTGCCGCTTAACAATAGATTTTCTATTGTGTCTGGTTTGCCGGGGCTAGAAGGATTAAACCATCCATTGAATGTAGATTAAAATTAACCAAATCGGGCCTGTTTATTTCTTTTTTCTTGATTCTTTTCAGACCGTTTCCTGACTGGTTTGTGGCCATCATTTAATTGGTATAGTACCTCTGTTATGGGTTACGGAGATAAGATGAGAGTCGCTCCAATGCACGGACTAGCTTAATCCTGGTTGTAACCTTTCTCTGACTAGTTTGTGCGACAAGGCGCTCGAAAAAAGATTAAGAAACAACAAGATACAAAAAATACAGGTAGTAAAGCTATGTGGGTTAACTGCTAAGCCCATTACATAAGGGAGTTAGCTTAATCAACTCACGCTATGTTAATCAAACAAGGTAAACCCAAGACAATGAACATTAATCATTTGATCTCAAACTGTGGAAACTTTTGTAATTAGGACCTAATAGAGACTCGCTGATTAGTAACAGTTATTTTGAATCTGTGGAAAACTCCTTTAATTTTGCTTGCAAAAAATATAACATTTCCTTGTTGAATCTCTTTGCGCCATAATAAGAAGGTTACATCTTAATATATAAAACTCAAAGGTGACTGACTGACATAGATAGATATCAACGCACAGCCCAAACCACTAGACGGATCGGGCTGAAATTTGGCATGCAGGTAGATGTTATGACGTAGGCATCCGCTAAGAAAGGATTTTGATCAATTCCCACGGGAACGGGAACCGCGCCCGCTAGTTTATTATAAAACTTTCTTCATATTTCTTTATTTAATGAGAATTTTACTGAAAAATTGTTATTTGAGACTGGTATTACTACTAATACTGCCAATAAAGTCTACAAATTACAGGGTCTTCTTATTATTGAAGCAGAATTCATCTGATGTCAGCTGAGAAAAAATGTCCCCATAAGGTCCTAGTATGCGGACGGACACCTTTGACTCTGCGCGAAACGTCACATTAAGCGTTATTTCCTCACCGACGTCTTTCCGTATAAAGAACTTAATTACAATTGTAAAACACAAACGTCTTAATTGAATACTAATTCCGGATTCCGTTATCTATACGCAGGATCAGGCGCCACAAAAGACTGTGTTGATTGAGATATTATTAAGTTTATAAATACCTAGGCAATGTTTTAAGTCGAAATGTAACAAATTTCTTGACTAACAGCCCTTTCACACGGCATCCAGTTTTGCAGGACCGGCTTTTTACTGTATCCTGCAAAACTGGACGGTGTGTTCACACGGCAGTTCAGTTTTGCGGGATCCAGTAAAAAGCCGGTCCTGCAAAACTGGACTGAGTATCCCGCATGCGGGATGCTCGTGTGAACGCTATCATATAAACACATTCGCCATCAAACGGGATCCTGCAAAAAACTGGACTTCCCGTGTGAAAGCGCTGTAATAGGTAAAATTTTATGTCAGCATATTATGATAGATGGATAGATTTCTTTATTTGCATAAAACATGGTACATTTTAAGATCTTATAAAATACGAGTTTGGACATGCATGTTTTACCGATTAACGATAAGCAAACATTTTGTCGTCATGCGATTAATTTACATTATCAGGTCACTTAACAAAATCATTAGATACAATTAAAATTTTAACATTTACAATAATAATTCACATAATTATTTATCATTATTAATCATTATTAAAAGGAAACTACAATGATGTTGTCCTCTTTTTTAAAAATGTGGCCGCGAACACTTGCAATGTGGAATGAATTTCCCGCCAAGGGTTTCTCAAGAGACTATAACATGGTTCTTCAAGAAGCGCACTTCTTTTGATAAGGTCGAAGAAGTGTGAGTCATGCCCCAGGTTTTTTTTAATACCACATCAGTTGGCAGACAGACACGCAGCCCACCATCAGTAAGCGGCCACTGCGGCCTTTTCCGTTGAGGGACATTTAACCGGGAAGCGTCGCTCAATGTGCTGCCAGACTGTAGGCTCAGCTGATCTTCGAGCCTTTGATTTCAAGTGTACTGGCTCCCACATTTATACTGCCGGAACACAGCCAGAGCCGTTATGGCGGCAGATTTTACCTGTGGGAGTGGTAGGTCCGACTGGCTGGACTCTGAAAAAGCCCTACCACCAACCAGACCCCAGGAGGGAATCGAACCCACGACCTCCGGATTTTTATACCCGAGCAGCTTAGCCACTGATCCACGGAGGCGGTCATATACATAAATGTGGCAGTCGAATACCTACGTGGAAGTTACAACGCTTTTACCTTGAGTTCACCCACGAGGGTCTTTAGGGGCGGCGATAATAACGTAATACGACTTGGATAGCTTAAGTTTGTTACTTGACGCTATGAAATGACTCATCTACTAAATCCTTAATTGAAATGTCACCGTAAGCTACGGTTAATATTATATGGAGCGAGATTTCATATAAGTAATGACCTATTAATGTCAAATATGATAAAGCACTCGGTTTCTTTAAATGGTCGATTTATATAATATGCTTTTTTTCTCGGTGGCATTAAAAATATAAATAAAGGTATCACAACTACATTTATTTTATATTTCAGAAGTAACTGTAGACAAGTTATATAAATGTATGGCTATAAATAGGTATATTCAGTTTGTTGATGTTGTCGTAAAAGCATAAAAACTGCATGATTCGTCATTTACACATTTTAACGCTTACATCATACTAGCGGTTGTCAATCAAGCAATCAACGGGTTGTTTTTCACAGAATGATCAAGATAAAGACAATGGGATGAGGCAATACAGATAAACATCATTATCTTAAAAAGATAACTGACGAACATTTTGAAATTAACTGATATATAATTGTATATAACATCAGATTAATGTCATTTTATGTTTTCAACAAGATGTTAGCCAGGAATACTGCGCTAATCATATTATTATTATATAAACAGGTGAGTAATCGTTCATTTTAATATCGTTCTATTGAGTTGATATTCTCGAAAACGTATTGCTAATTTGCCTTTTTACTTTACAGGTCGAGAGCTTCCAGCTAAATGGCACCAATAATTCACCCAACTTGGTTTTAAACAAAACCTTTTCATTTAATTCCCAAGGCAATGGGTTCCGCAGTAGATTGAGCCAATTATCACAAAATCAACAAAATAATTTGCAGCAATCTGATAATAAGAATCTAGCGAAGAATTTCAAGCAAGCATTGAATTTGCAGACGGCAAATTTACAAAATGCTAACGCACAGCAATCCTTGAACTTGCAACAAGCTAAATTGCAACCGTCACTTACAAGTAACAATATACAACAGTCAGCGATGTTACAACAGCCGGTGACCTTACAACAAGGTGCAAACAATGTTTATCCAAGCAATCTCCAGCAAAATATTAATTTGCAGCCACAGAATCAAAATCCAGGAAAAATTCAAATTCTTCGCCAAGCGAATGATGTGCCGAATGCTCTGTTCTCACAAACATATGGAGGAGTAAATCCTACGGCAAATTCTGGAATAACTTCATCTCAAGCTTACCTTTACAATGCAAATTCTCCAAGTGATGTGGTGTCGTTGGTAATGCCTCAGCAGCAAGTGTCATACACAAGTGCAACACCTAATGAAGTCGTGTCTGTTATGTGTCCTCAAAATCAACAAGTGTCGCCATATACTCCTAGTGAGGTGTTATCTACAGTGTGTCCGCAAAGTCAGCAATTGTTGTACTCTAGTGGAACACCTTATGTAATTGACACGTCGCAGGTGACAAATAATATACCTACTACTATCTCATCAACAATCGGTAACCAGCCATCTGTGGTAACCATTTTAGCTGGACCGCAACAAAACCAACAGCCATATGTAGTACAAAGTCCCGTAGTGTCTAATCCTACCGAGTTTCCAAACCAAATAACGATTATAAAATCAGTGCAGCCTCAGCCTTATTCACCAGGGCAACTCGTACCAAACCAAGACCATTTGGTCAATATGGTATATCCAAGTGGACCCGAATTTCCACTGCCAATAACAGAAAGTGCTCCATCTATTAATTCTATTTTGACATCAGCTCTCACTAAACAAGCATCGAAGTCTTCGAATATGAAAGCGTTACTACCGCTTATATTTAATTTAATAAAAGAAAGGAACAATAATAATAATTGTGGCTGCCATCACCAATGCGGCTGTCAGAATAACAGTCTAAGAATGCCAGAAGGTGGAGAAGAAATTAATGATGGCTGTTCCAGGCAATGGGATATGTGCGGAAACCCCAACTATAAGTCGGATCATAACTTCAAATACACCAATGACTATTCTGAAGAATTCGACTTCGAAGACAGTTACGATAATTGGAGAAATAATAAAAGATTTGTAAAACGGAAAAAGGTTAGGCCGTCAAGTGTAGAGTATGATTACAGTGACGAGTTACAAGAATAATCTTAATTACAGTCATGTTAATAGTTTCACTAGTTTTATTAGCGATAATATTTATGAATCAAGTATAAATATAAGTATTTTTATTGTAGCTGCCGAAATAAACGAGGAAGAATAATTTTTTGAAAATTTTGTAATGTTGTTTCTTTTCCACCCTCTCTTTTTTGAATAGCCTTGTAACTAACACTGTGAAACAATAATAAAAAGGTCACCAAGGGAGACATGCACTTGCGTGGATCAGGTTCCTTACGATTTTACTGTGAATACAGAGAGAGTTGCAATTTTTTTTTTTAGAAAAGATCATATCAGCCTGCATTTTTGCTGCGACGCTTCTTGGTTAAGTGTCCCTCAATGGAATAGGCCGCAGGGGTCGCTTACCATCAGGTGAGCTGCGGTCTACAACCGATCTGGCATGAAAGAGTTATTAGTGAACCTATAGCCTTTTATTTAGATCTACAGAATTCTATAAATAAGCCCACGGTGTATTCATAATCTAATGCATTATTACATACAAGTAACATGAACTTTATTAGCAAAATAAAACTATGCCACCTGTTATCCGCACGTGCGGTTCACGCGTAATTGTACAGTCAAGTGCAATAAAATGTATACACATAAGGTACTATGGCATGGCGATAAGGTTTATATTTAAATGTGTCTGGATACATGTGAATGCTCGTGAATGTACCTGTAACGAGTCGGACGGAGTTTACAAACGACAAGCAATGCTAAAAGATAAAAGGTTAGTATAAAAATGCAGGTCAGTGCATGTAGACTCATCAGTTTGGTAAACAACGACTTTCACGATGGTGTCAGCAACTTGGATCGTAGTCATTGCTCTCGTCTGTTGCAGCGTAAGTCATTTATAACTATTAAGGAATATAAATATGTACAATACTTGATTAACAAAAAAAAATCCTTGTCTTTTGTTTTCACCTAAAGATCCATTTTTTGCTAGTGATTAGAAGGTTTTCTTTTTTGTTTAGTATTTTACTTGAGTTTCAACAATATTGGATTTGAAATAGTTTTAAAACTGATTATTGCAAGCGTAAGGAATTCGAGTTTTACAATTTTCAGAACTGAAATGATTTTGGAATTTCATAGACAATAAAAATACTTGCTTAATATTTATAGCGGTACCCGCATAGATTTGGGTACCCGTCATTGCAATGCCTAACATTAAAAACTTTCTTTATCTGTCAAATAACTTTTTGTCTAAAAAATAAATTCAGTTACTTAAATAAGTACAGAGGACAAGCCAATAAACACCAAGGATGAACACCACAAATATGGATGCAATAAATAAATAAATTATTTTTCAGATTGCCGACGCTTACCCAGCGTCATACCCAGGTGCCTTCGGTCAGGGCCTAGGAGGGTACCCCCCTCTGCCGCCACAACCAATCATCATCCCCCAGAGCTGCAACAACAACAACGGCATCAACAGCATATTACCCCTCATCTTAATACTCTCCCTAATTTAATTTTAAAGCCTTCTTCGAATTTATGAACATTCAATAACAATTCCGGAAAAACCAATTTTATTTTTGTCACTTCAAAAATATGTCATTGTAATTTATAACGTACCTACTCTTTAAAGCGTTAGCCGAATACGGGAATAAATATTTAATTATTATTAAAACAAGATACGAGTATAAAATGACACATAATATTACAGTCATATTTTTTTCTTATTCTTTCTTTTTTTCTATTATTATTTGTTTTCTACAGGATCAAACTACCTACATATAATAATGTAGAACGTTAAAATATAGAGTAACACTTAAATATCTGAGAATATTTAATGCTTTCATTAGAGATGTTTTGTTAAAGAGATAAGATCTATGAAGATATAATATTTCTTTCACCTAAATCGTTCAAACAACTCCTAAATACCTGACTGTACTTTCTGAATTGTTTAGAATATGTATAGGTATATATGAAACGTTTATAAATAGAATAAGACTTTATACTGCGGAAATCATTAAGGATGTTGTGAATCTTTTGTTATTTAGATATTTTTATGTAAATAAAATGATTTCTTATTTATAATAAAGAGATGTTCATTTAAACGTTCAGAATAAAAAATCTTTTTTTTTATGACATACCACCTAAATAATATAATTATAATATAAACATATGACCTGACCCCTAAAGTAAGTAGAAAAACCGGCCAAGTGCGAGTCGGACTCGCCCATGAAGGGTTCCGTAGCAGCAAGTATCATCATAATATAAAAGTTCTTGTAGTTCTTTGTAAGTTTGATCGACGTTTTTATATTTGAGTTGATTGAATGAGAGGAAAATTGCGGTTTACGATTTATGACGTTTTAAAAAAAAACTAATTACTTGATCTCGTTCAAACCAATTTTCAATGGAAGTTTGCATGGTAATGTACATCATATATATTTTTTAGTTTTATCGTTCTCTTATTTTAGAAGTTAGAGGGGGGGTGACCAACATTTTACCACTTTGGAAGTGTCTCTCGCGCAAACTATTCCGTTTAGAAAAAAATGATATAAGAAACCTTATTATCATTTTTAAAGACCTATCTATAGATACCCCACACGTAAGGGTTTGAAGAAAAATTTTTTTTTGAGTTTTAGTTCTAAGTATGGGAAGCCCCAAAAATTTATAAACTAATTACTTGATCTCGTTCAAACCAATTTTCAATGGAAGTTTGCATAATAATGTACATCATATATTTTTTTTAGATTTATCGTTCTCTTATTTTCAAAGTTACAGGGGGGGGGACCAACATTTTACCACTTTGGAAGTGTCTCTCGCGCAAACTATTCAGTTTAGAAAAAAATGATATAAGAAACCTTATTATCATTTTAAAAGACCTATCCATAGATACCCCACACGTAAGGATTGGATGAAAAAAAATATTTCGAGTTTCAGTTCTAAGTATGGAGAGCCCCCAAAATTTATTATTATTTTTCTATTTTTGTATGAAAATCTTAATGCGGTTCACAGAATACATCTACTTACTAATTTTCAACAGTATAGCTCTTATAGTTTCGGTAAAAAGTGGCTGTGACATACGGACGGACAGACAGACAGACAGACAGACAGACAGACAGACAGACAGACAGACATGACGAATCTATAAGGGTTCCGTTTTTTGCCATTTGGCTACGGAACCCTAAAAACGAAGGTACCAAAAATGGGTTAGTAGTCGATTCGCACGAAAATAATTCGCACTAAAGTGCGAATCGACAACTTTCAAAAATAATATTATTTTTAGTAGTCGATTCGCCCGAACGAATTTTAATCGCGTGCGAGTCGACCCCTTTAAGAATTGATAGTAGGCGATTCGCACTTTTGCAGTATGTGGATAAAAAACAATCAAAGTACAGTCGTGTCAGGAAATCTTTATAATATTTATAATATTATTAACATATTCCTTGTCTATATATCTTACAGCTTACAGAATCAATTAAATTTCAAATGTTATATTTTTTTCGGACAGGAAACATGTTATATTATAAACTAATATCATTAAGCGTTAAATTATATTTGAACACTTTAATATTAAAATGACACCAAAAATTAGAAACGTGTTAAGGACAGCGGAGACAAAATCTCAATTTATGCTTATACTAGGTTAAATTTTATTTTGTTACGTAGGATTTATTGTAAATAAGTGAAATAAATATAAATCCAATTAGTTACGCAAGAACTGTAATAGATATTAAGCATAGAATGTGTAAGAATCATAGTTTTGTAAGAAGAACTTTTTACGTAGAGATAAGATTCTAATAAGAAAAATTGTTGTAATCAATATCAAATCAAATCAAATCAAATCAAATTTCTTTATTTGTGGTGCACAGGTATACAAAGATGTTAACAAATAATAATAATAGTTTCACCGTGTCCTGCTTGTAAAGCATACAAATCAATAATTATTCATATTAAATTCACAATGTCAATATTTAAATAAATTTACAATGTCAATAGTTAAAATAAATTTACAATGTCAATTCATAATTATGTCAATTTTATATTAAATGTCAATTAATTTTTTTCATTCAAGTAATCATTTACACTATAATACGCTCTTTCTATTAGTAATTTCTTGAGACTTCTTTTAAATTCCAAGATATTGTCGATTGCTCTTATGTCCTTTGGTAATTTATTATATATTTTTGGTGCCATACCAAACATGCTGTTGCCAAACATTGTAGTTTTATGTGCCACGTTGCAAATTTTATCATTATTACGTTTGGAATTATGGAACTTATATTTGTGCAAGTTAGATCTTACGAAACAAGCTAATTCATAAACGTACATGGCCGGTAATGTCAAAATTTTTAGCTCTTGGAAATATGGCTTACATGATTCATCGGGCCGCAGCTTACATATTGCCCGAATACATTTTTTTTGAGCTTTAAAAGCATTTACCCAACCTGTTGAATTTCCCCAAAATATAATACCGTATCGCAGAGTGGATGCGACATAGCTATGGTATGCAGTGACGACTGCATTCCTGTCTGCAATTTTCGAGAGCATGTAAAGTGCATAGGAAAATTTACTAAGTTTTTTACATACTGAGTCAATTTGTGATTTCCATGTCATATTATTATCAATTTGTAGTCCCAGAAATTTTGTAACATTTGTTTCTTTTATTAATTTGTCACGATAGTGAATGCCCAGATTGATAAAACTAATTTTATGTCTCTGTTTGAATGTCATTATTTGCGTTTTGTCAAGATTAATAATTAAATTATTGCATTCTAACCATCTAATAATTATTTCTAATGAACTTTTGATTCCGTCCTCATATGTATCTTTATTGTTACATTTAAATATAACAGTGCTGTCATCTGCAAACAAAACCATAGGATGTTCTATACATATGTAAGTTATGTTTTCTAATTAGAATTAACGCGAACTTTAGAACGATGTAAGATACATGTATATTCTAATTGGAAAAATTATAGAAATAAGCAAATAATGTCAACTTGCATAGTGAATATGCAAGCGAAATTGTGTAAGTTTAACGGGGCTCTCTTTAAGGTATTGCTCCGAGGTACTTAAGCGTGTAATACTTTACGTAATACGTTTATACATATTCGTTTCTAATTTTTGGTGTCATTTTAATATTAAAGTTATCAAATATAATTTAACGCTTAATGATATTAGTTTATAATTTAACATGTTCCCTGTCCGAAAAAATATAACATTTGAAATTTAATTGATTCTGTATGCTGTAAGGTATAACGGGTGTAAAAAGAACCTCGACATATCCGGAACCGTAGTGTTCGTAAGATCAATACGAACATTTTTTACTATAAAACATACCTGGGAAATCAAGGGTTTCCAAGATATTAAGCCTCAAAGTCGCCCTTGGTTTGTTGAACTTATTGCAATTTCGTGTAATGTATCGTGTTACCGATATTTCGTCCAAAGTAACTTGGTTGTTATTTCAATAAATTATTGAGAAAACAATGCTGCAAAAAACGAATATTCAATGTACACGCTCCAACTCCAAACGCCCGCGCGCACTCATACAGCTGCACGATCGATATCGTGGCGAGGTCATTGCACTGCGAGTGGTCGGCCGCTTTATGATATTTATCCTGAATTCAAGGTCTCTTCTAATCTAGCCAACATGTACCCATCAAAACTGCAAAGATAGTAAGATAGTGATCGATCACAAATCGGAGCTGTATTAAAAAAACCAACACAAACACTGGTCGACCCGGGAACCGAACTCAGGACGCTAAAATCACATTAAACCATGACGCCTGAGGCTACAAGGAATTTCCTACCTACATCTACAATTTATGATGTCTTTAGTTACAACGTAAAAATTTACTTGAATCCTGAACAAAAAAGATGCGATTAACACTCATTTTATCATAAAAAATTCCAAAAAACCATGTTTAGTCTATCTCAATTATTTTATTAAAAGTTATACACGATTAACAAAATTCCATCCCGCTCGCATTCATACAGCTGATCGCAATCAATCGATATCGTGGCGAGGTCATTGCCCCGCGAGCAATCGGCTGCTTTATGATATTTCTCCTAAATTCAAGCTCTCTTCTAACCTAGCCAACATGTACCCGTCAAAACTGCAAAGATTAGTGATCGATCACAAATCGGAGCACAAATCACAAATCCAACACAAACACTGCTCCGAACGGGAACCGAACTCAGAACGCTAAAATAACATTTAACCTGAGACACCTGACACATTAACATTAGCCGCCTGAGGTTACAAGGAATTTCCTACCTACATCTACAATTTATGATGTCTTTAGTTACAACGTAAAAAATAACTTGAATCCTGAACAAAAAAGATGCGATAATTAACACTCATTCATCATCAAAAATTCCAAAAACCATTCCAAGAAAGGAATGTTTAATCTAACAAAATTATTTTATTAAAAGTTATTAATTAACAAAATTCCAGCCACTCATTCGTGCTATTTTCATTGCTCTCAAAACTGCAAACAAAGTTATTGATAGCCAAGTAGGTACCTACGCAAAGAATAATACCTAAAAAGTCACATCCCATCAAATCATTACTCTACTTCTACGATAAACAGAATTATCCGGTAATTTGGCAGAACATTATTCATCCCTAAAATAAGTAGTCGTACATACTAATTTTCAATTAAACTGATAGCTAAAAATTCAAAATTCTAATAATGCGCGTGTATTGGTATTGGATGTGCGCCTCTTTTATGTTCAAACGCGCGCCGACACTCCCGCGCGTCGCCTTTCGGCGCGTGCCCAGGCGACCGCTTCTCTAACAGAGGCCGCTAGCGCGATAGCGCTAGTGATGATGACCCAAGTAAAGAATAATACCTAAAAAGTCACATCATCCCATCAAATCATTACTCTACGATAAACAGAATTATCCGGTAATTCGGAATTTTTTCATCCCTAAAATAAGTAGTCTGACATACTAATTTTCAATTAAAATGATAGCTAAGAAGCTCATAAAAACTAAAAATTTCTAATAATGCACGATGCGCGTGTATTGGGTATTTTGCATGCGCCTCTTTTGCTCGAACGCCGACAGTCGACACTCCCGCGCGCCTCGTGGCACGTGCTCAGGGGCAGGCGGCCGCTTCAAACAGAGCGCTGCGCGGAACGGTGTTGCCAACTTTTTTTTACCACCCCACCAAATGAGGCCGTGTAAACTACCAGAAACCACGAAAACTTGTAGCGGTCTTCCAAACCACTAGTAAATCCAAAAACAACGACTACCTACCTAATTTGAAAATAAATCAACAACAACATAATTATTATCATGAAATAAAATAATTATTTAAGTTACGAAGTACAGAAAACAATTAATGTAAGTACAGAAAAAAAGAAAACAATTAGGTAAGAAGTACGCAACTACCTAAGTTCAAATTTGAATTTGAATAGTACAAATAAAGTTCATATTCATTTAAGAAATTCATAAACAATTTTCGACGAATTCCCGACAGGCTTGAATTTGGTTGGTGTTGCCTACACAACAAAAATGTACCATGCCTGTTCTGTGTGGCCGGTCCTTATAAAAAATATTTGTTTTTCCTAGAAAAATACTTAATCATTTTTAGTGGTAAGCTACGTAGCTTACCACTGACTAAAATAAACCTAAACCACTTAAAAATCCACTAGCCACTAAAACCACCAAAAGGGGTGACAACCAGATCTAGTGGAAAATCCACTTAGTTGGCAACATTAGCGCAGAGTGCGGCGGCGGTGCAGAAAGCGGCGGCGGTGCACAAAGCGGCGGCGGTGGTGCACAAAGCGGCGGCGGCGCGGTGCACAAAGCGGCGGCCGCCATTGCTGCCAAAATTAGATAGAAGTAGCGAAGCCGCGTAGTGATGACCCAAGTGTCGATACAAAACGTTATGCCGATATTTTTTATGTGATGAGATCTTTTATGTAGTACAAGCGATGTTGTGTCAAAGCACTTCGTGTGCATAAAATTAAATGTTTATAAAAATTCAGATTAAATTATTTGTTCAGTTATTAAATTTCGAGTACCTAACAATTCCATTAATTAATTATTAGTGACGCTTCGATGGTCTAGTGGTTTAAGTATCGGGCCGTGATCTCGGGGTCCTGGACTCCATTCCCGGGTCGAGCAAAATTTTGTCGGATTTCTCGGAGACAGCTCTGGTCTGTGATCATAGGCTAGGCATGGGCATCTGAGCGTTCAAACCTACAAAAAATCTGAACTTTAGACAAAAATCACTCTAAAAGCACAATACTTAAGTATTGAACACGCTGACTGTACTTACTAAATTTCATGTTATTCATGATAATGTTACTTCGATTATTCATGATAATGTTACTTCGACAGTTATTAGGTACA
Source organism: Mecyna flavalis (assembly GCA_949319885.1). Classification (NCBI taxonomy): domain Eukaryota; kingdom Metazoa; phylum Arthropoda; class Insecta; order Lepidoptera; family Crambidae; genus Mecyna; species Mecyna flavalis. Next base: position 15,290,153 of record OX439427.1, read on the forward strand.
TAAATACTAAGTCATAAGGAAAATGTTATGGATCAATAAATGGAATTTTATCGTAAATTGTTATTTGTAATCTTTGAAATTTATTTTCTTTATTAATAATGGTTTTATAATTTCGCTATCATTTTGTAATAAAGTTTTCACCTAGTAATTGAAGCGACACAAAAGACACCACCAATTTATCGTATTTACTTTTTGACTGCACATCTCTATTCCGCGCGGAAAAAACCGACCGCCGCTCCGGCCGGCAAACGGGCAAACGGTTTTTAACGGGCTTAGTTCGGTTTCGCTTGCGTCTTCGAACGAACGCATTAGTGTTTCCGGTTTATTAGCGATTTTAACAGTTTTTTGAGATTTCTTTTGTTTTCAGGTTTTCAGGTTGTGCGAACGAAGTGTAGTAATAATAATAATAATAATCATTTATTGCAAAAAACTAGTATCCAGTGTAGTGAGTGTGCAAAATGTCGTACAATTATTCAGCTCACGAGTATCTGAACATGATTTTCTGTTACGGAAGAGCTGAGGGAAATCTTGCCGAGGCCCTGCGCCAATACGGCATAAGGCACCCTGATTCCCACCAGCCTCGAAATCCTCGCGTGATTCTACAAGCTGTGTATCGCGTCAGGGAAAATCAGCCGATCGTGCCTGTCTCGCCGGGTGGTGGCAGGCCAGTTCGTGCGGCAGCTGAGGAAGCCATACTGGCAGTGATGCGGGAGAACCCCCGATTGGGAGTGCGGACGGCGGCTCGCGTGCTCCGTCGGCGACGGGGCCATCATGCTCGTCATGTCGTCTCTCATATGACAGTATGGAAGGTGCTGAAAAGAGATCGACAGCGGCCGTACATGATACGCAAGGTCCAGGCTCTTGTTCCAGGCGACGCTGCGCGACGGGTTACTTACTGCCGTTGGCTTCTACAGCAGGAGGCTGCATACCCGGGCTTCACCTCGCGAATCATTTTCACAGATGAAAGCACATTCACCAACAATGGCATGTGGAATCGAAGGAACTCGCACTGGTGGAGCTCGGAGAATCCTCACATTACTCAGGAGACGGGTTTCCAGACGCGCTGGAAGTGGAATGTGTGGGCAGGCGTGGTTGCCAACCAGATTCTGGGCCCGTATTTCCTACCACCTAGAATGACCGGTCAAGCTTATTTGGAATTTCTAAATGAGCACATAGCCGCCCTGTCAAATGATCTAGACAGAGACGACGTGCCCCTGGCTCATCTTTCGTGGTACCAGCATGACGGAGCCCCGCCTCACACCACTATCCAGGTACGACAGCGACTGAATAGCATGTTCGGCCGCCGATGGATTGGTCGCCATGGTCCCCAGGCTTGACCGGCACGGTCACCAGACCTAACGCCCCTGGACTTTTTTTTATGGGGTTATGTCAAAGACCGCGTCTACGACCGCCCTTGCACAGACGCCAGCACAATGAGGCAAAAGATCGTTGACGTGTTCGATGAGCTGAAGAATCGATGTGCGCGCGAGGGTATGCTGGAGCTTGTGCATCGTAACACCTTGCTGCGAGCTCGAACTTGTCTGCACGAAGAAGGGCGACAATTCGAACCGTATCTGCTTCATGTCGAGAGACAACTACCTGATGAAGACGACGAGTAGGTAAGTACTAAGTGCTATTGCCTAATCAATGTAATCACCTACTGATATCACTGATGTCTTGTGTTTTGTACTGATATCACTGATGTCTTGTGTTTTGTTCTTTTTGCGAGTCATAATAATTGGTGAAAAAATGCCGAAATCGTACCATTAGCTTAAAAACAGTATTTCTAAGGAAAAGTGGGCAAATAATTGTACACATTATCATTAATAATAATAATGATTTCTAATACTTTTTTTCTGTATTTATCAATTTCAACATGTCGTCAGTCGGTTTGAACTAGGATAAATACCTTTTAGTGTTATCCTAGTAGCATTTGTTGCACACTGACTAAATAATGCGTTGCTAACGTTACGGACAGGCGCAGTTGACATCATTTGTCGCTCAATTCCAAAAATTATCCTAATAGCATTTGAATTGGATAAAGTTTGGTTTTTATCATGTTGCGAAATGGTTTCATGCGAAAGGGTTAAGTGAGGTCACTAAACCCTTTCGCAGTCGCTCGGCACTCGAGTGTGGCAAACTTATTATCAATTCAATAACTCTTAAAAAATCTTCACTTTTATGTACGATTTCGATGCTTCGATATTCATCATACCTACAAAATGTGCTCTGCGGGATTCAGTACGCGAGTCGTGCAAATACGATTTGAGTGAGCGAGACGGGCGCGCGGCGAGGGGCGCGTGGCGCGTGAGGCGAACGAGTGCGCGAAGTTCATTGCGCGTAATAAATTATTATTTTTTTAAATACCTAAAATAAAAAGAAAATTTCCCCACAAAATTTTTGCTGTCAAATAATTTCAATATGTATGTCACACGGATTTTTAGCGGTTATGTCGGGGGTTTTTTTACACCTTGTATAGACAGCGAATAGGTTAATATTATTATAAAGATTTCCTGAACACGACTGTACTTTGTTCTTTTTTTATGCACATAATATTGCAAAAGTGCGAATCGCCTACTATCAATTCTTAAAGGGGTCGACTCGCACGCGATCAAAATTCATTCGGGCGAATCGACTACTAAAAATAATGTTATTTTTGAAAGTTGTCGATTCGCACTTTCGTGCGAATTATTTTCGTGCGAATCGACTACTAACCCCCAAAAATATAGGCTCGCCACAAAATATTTCAAACTGATGACAGAAAAACATCACCTACGCTCATGAATTAGAATGAAATCCTACATCTCGCAATCAAGTGGTCCCGTGAACAGTAGATTTCCTACAAAACAGTAAGATAACAATCCACTCATACAAAAACACATAGATTAAATAATTGACGTGACGATAAATTATACCAGTAAAACTATCAAAGCAACTCTCATCGATGAATACCTTTCGGCCGTGTTGGCAACCAAACTTCGCAACCGGTTGCGAAAAAGACATAAAACTAACAGGTGAATTTTGGGAATTCGCACTAAAAAAGACTGTCACACGCGAGGATAAATCGCGGAAAGAATTCTCTCATGTCCACTGACAGGCATCAAGCTCGCGCGACACACTACGGTCTATACCATTGAAAGAAGGAAGCATCCCCCAAAATGCAGCCTCATTATAAGAACCTCTGATCTTCGAGCCATTCATTTGAATTGTACTAGCCCCCATATTACTGTAACACAGCCAAAGCTATTATGTGTGAGAGTAGAACATAGTTACCCAGTTGGACTCTGAATGAATACTAGAGCTTTCGGATTTATAATTTAGCTATGTCTACCAGTAACTATGGTACTTTTTCTTCGGAGGAGAATGGTTTAAGGCTGCGTCCCCAGTAGGAAAACTGTTTGCGGCTTATCGATTTAGTACGCCTTTCCATATATTAGAAATGGAGTCTCCACAGTTTGCAGCGTTACGCGCGCCGACTATCTCAGTGAGCGGCCGTCTCCCAGCAAAACCGGTTCCAGTTGGCGAAAATTGATCTGAGTTTGCAGCTAACTCTAATTTCAATTCGCCACTTTGCGGCTCACTCAGTCGGCCGCTAACAGTTTGCCTACTGGGGACGCAGCCTTACACTCCACCATAACCATAGGCTAGTGAGACGTACGACTGTTTGAGAATCAGGCCTCGACCTCGAATTTCGCGGCAGCCGGGCGGGAGCGGCAGCGACGAGGTGTTTTGTATGGTATCCTGTAGTCCCGTTCTCGAACACAGCGGAGCGGGAGCGGGAGTGGCAGCGCACGCAAGCGTATATCGTAGCATCGTACCGCTCTTGACGGCCCGCGTCAACCGCCGCCGCTCCCGCTGCCGCGGAAGCCGAGGCCTCAGGGCCACTTGTCCACTACCCACTAAACTCCCCTGGTTTCCCTTCACACCTGAAGAAGGACGAGCTGGTGTCCGCCTTGGGGCGATTGATAAATCCAGTAACCATGGCACTATGTGTAGTCTGGCATGCTACAACTCCTGGTTCAGTGCGAGTATCAAAGACAACAAATAATCTGGCACAAAGAGATATAAAACATATTTTTCATTTAATAACAATCTTCGAACTGGGGAGTAGGCGGAAAAATAAAAGATCACAAATATTTCTAAATTAGAAAATAAAAGATCACAAATATTTCTAAATTAGTTGGCCCGTCTAGTCTATTTTTATCTGACACTAAGTTTATGAAGATATCGAAAATCAATATTCTTATGAAATGAGATTTTAATACATTAAAAAGAGTCCATGTTTTAGAGGCGATGATCTTAAAACATAATAATTATAGCGGCCGCCTCCGCGATTTCATCCGCGCGTTTTTTTTTTTTTGTCAATTCCCCTACATTTCAGGGATCAAAAGTACCTGTCACCCGGGGATATTGTAGCTTTTCAACAGTGAAAGAATTTTCCAAATCGGTTCAGATATAGATAAAAGTATCAGCCAATTTGATGTCGGACTGCAGGTCCTTATGCCTTTGCCTCCATCATTGAAATCAGGTCATCGAAACAATGATTGGTAAAATGAAACAAATGCATATTAGTGATCACAAACCTGAGTTGGGTTCTAACAGTCCGCCACAAATTTTGCCCCACCGGGAATTGAACCTAGGACCCCAACAAGATCGTGGCCTGGTACTATAATCTCATCCTTGTCCTTGACCATCAAGGCATTATAATAACAAATAAATATACTTAATTAAGAAAGAAGAAAAAACCAAGAACATTCGTTGATCTTCAATAATACCTAACAACATTGTATGTACCTATGTAGGTGTAAAAATATACACGAATAAAAGCAGAAGTCACATCAGTATCGTACAATATCCAGAGTAGAAAGAAGCCGAAACAAAATGGCAAGTAAGAAAAATAAAACACATTGCAAAAAGCACCTTATGCTTGTACAAAATAAGTTCAATTCCAAGTTGGTATACCATTAATTTTAACGGGAACACGAAAAAAAATCTCCTGTAACGTGTGGCTTCGTTTAAAAAACAGACCAATAAACCCGTAAAACTTTTATGTTACAACGAAAATGTAAAACCAGCCAACTGAAAATACTTTGAAACAGTCCCTTTATTGCTTTGTTTGACCTCAGAAATTGTTGTCTGATCACAAGCATTCGGGCTTGTAACGTTCGCAAAAGCTAAGCAAGTTTCTAATAGGTAAAAAGAAAGGAAGAAAGGTGGAAAACCATTTTTTAATTGGGGATGGATGGGTAAATACACTTGAAAGTCTCGAAATTCAAAAGTGCCAAACGTAGGCTCCCTACATTTGCCACGAAAAACGATGATTCTTGGTTAAGTAGCCATAATAGGAAAATCCTCGGAGTGGCCACTTACCATGAGGTAAACTGCTTGCCGTCTGCCCACTGACGATACGTACCTACATCAGACAGTTTTAATTTTCATTGAAGCAAATTCTGGATCGTGTTGTATACCATGTAGGCAATTGTTTTTGATCTTAGACATATGTATGTACTTGGACTTCTTCATGTTGGACAGAATCTCTCGTCTTAATCTAGCTATGAAGGAAAGTAATGGAATTATTTGTGTTATGGATATCAGAACCAGAAGGCAGTTAGCCCATAGACATTATTAGTGACCAGCTATTAATATGGGCAACATGGTCCCAATACATAAAACATCAAAACGAACTAACACTTCGTCCCATGATTGTTTGTCCTGGGTAAGACACGAGCCTAGGTGCATGTTTTGGAGGAAGGATCAATGGATTAATTTTGGCACTTTTCATTTAGGTAAACAACTGAATCATGAACCGAGAATTAAAAACGGAAGAATGGATGTTTTTGACGCAGTAGGGTACGCATATTAACTAAAATGTTATTCCAAATAGGATTTCCTAAAATTTACCTAAATATCAACTGCTATTTTACATACTTTCTGTACTCGAATTATTGAAATTGTAATAAACATTGTTTTCTATTCAGAGTGTTTTTGCTCATCCGTTTTTAGTAACTTCAAATATATCAAACCTGAATTCATAGTAAAACTTTTAGAAAAGGAGTAGGTAAAAATAGTTCATTTCAGGCTTATTACAGTATTGCATAGCACACATAGATAACAGTGTATGCAACAACATTCCAAGGGTTTGCTCTTATCAACAACTATTGCTCCGTGGGCGACGTTACTAAACATACCACCGATAGTACTTATATATATAAGTATTTTTTCCATTAATAATTTCATTGTATTTTCACACTGCACCAAAGAAAGGACGAAAATACAAAATGGGCTACGCTGGGTGGATTTTCTGTTTAGTTTTAATCGCAAATGCAAATGTAAGTAATTACGCGTTATTTTTTGTACACATTAATCGAGGTTAAAAGGATGTTACGATTTAATATTGCACTGTTCACATCTTTCACAAAACTAAATAACCTTTCTCATATTCATTGTGTTAAGCACCACCCTTGCCAAAACATAATTATCTTTACAAAATATAATTAACCAATTATACTTTTTAACCAATTATAATATCCCACCATTGAACAAAGCCCCCCCCCCCCCCTTCTTGTCTTTAATTCGCCTTTGCAAAATCCACGCAAAACCCGTAGCATATATCGTAGCTCGTAGCGTCGTAGCACAGATAAGGATCGTAGGCCCATTCTGAAAGGGGTGGCTGGATATTTGGTGGAAAATATTTGGATGAGTTCGGCGTAAACGCAATAAATGTGAAAATTACGGCTGAGTGGATATTTAATCTTCTCTTGATTTATTTTCCGCGATTTCAGAGATGGGATAGGTTAAAGTGTTGTAATGTGGATTGCCAATGTACAACCAAACTTTTTCATCACCACCATAATTGTGGAAAAAAAACTGAGAGCTGGTTGGAACAAGAGGCTCGAAAGTTATAGGATCCTCAAGGACCCTCACACTCAGTGTCTGTGCGTGAGGGGCCTTTACTGGTCAAGTATCCCTCGATGGAATAATCCGCAGTGCAATCTCCGTCTAGGGTTACGAAGCTCTATCTGCAGATGCGAAGGTGTAATATAGGCTCGCTAAATCACATCATAATTCAAGCTTACCCAGATTAGTTACCTTACTTACCCTTTATAAAGCACTTGGAAATTATTCAATCAAAAGAAGGAAATATACCAACTTTACTTTATACTTCCTAGTTTCTAACAATCACACTTCTTTCCACAGATATTCCTCGTCCACGCTCAATACGCAAACTCCGCGTACAATGCACCACCGCCGTACCCCATCGTCGTCGCCCCGAACAACTCCGGCAATAGCTTGAATGGCATCTTACCGATCCTCTTGCTCCTCCTCCTCGACAACAACGGCAGCGGAGGCCTGTTCGGAGGCGGCGGCGGCGGGTGCGGAGGCGGATGCGGAGGCGGGTGCGGCGGCGGATGCGGCGGCGGTTGTGGAGGCGGATGCGGGGGCGGGTGCGGGAACTACGGCTGCCCGGTCCCCTATCCTGTGCCAGGACCCTATTAACTGATTCCATGATTTAACGCCATCTAGCGAACGATTATGTCTTAAAACCGAATTAAGGAATGTAAATTAATAGGCTGTACAGTATGATTATTCTTCCCAATTTATCCTTCTGTCATAGAAGGCTACATTGGGAACGTGTATAAAATCTTGTGACATACAGAGAACACTGCTACAACTTGTCTTCCAGTTCATCTTTAATGTTTTTATTACGAACAGTTTTTTCGATAAGACTGGGACTATATTTTCCAAATCAGTGACATTGGTTACTAAACGCCATAAAACATGATATTTTTGGTTATAGAACTTAAAGATTTAAAAAATTCAAAATTATAGATCAACTATAAGTTTATAAGAGTATCGTATGTAGGGAATGCAATCTCGATCTCGCGAGATCTCGTTTTTGCGAGATCTCGGCCTTTTTTTGCGAGATTGAATCTCGGTCGAAAACAGGACGAGATCTCGCGAGATTAACGAGATTGCACTCGAGCACAAAAACGTCTTCGAAACCCGAACTGACACGGTCGGACTTGCGATCTGTCGGTTTCGTTCGGTGCTGGTGAGGCGGCGGCTTGAGATAGCGGTCGTGGGAGGAGGTGTCTCTCAGTTTCGTTCGTGTCGTGCGTGCAACAATGAGGCTCAAACAATGTTTGAGCCTTGACCGTCAGAGGAGGATTGCTTGCCTCTCTGTTTTTTACAGACTCCACTTTGGCGAGTGTTCTTCTCAACTGCACGACTTAATTTCGCCAGCTCCGGTTCATCACTGAACGACTAGACTGAGACTCCATCCGTAGGTATGCGGTCGAGAGAGAGTTGAGACCGTGTGTACGGACTAAGCGATTTACTTCGTCTTTTTTTCAACGGACTGCCCGGGATTGGAACTCCATGCCTGGGTCAGTCTTTCCTATCCATTACAACTTAGGGCTCTTCAAGGCCAGAATTAACGGGCTTTACTTAAGCAAGTGCGCTTTATTGTAGACCGCATAGTTGTTTAACATCAGGCTACTGTGTGGTCAAGTGCTGGCTTAGTTCAAACACAATGAAGGTCTTCTGAAAAAAAAAACGTAAAAATAAATAATGGTTTGTGATGTTTACTACTCATTAAATAAAACAACTTAAAACGGATAAAAACTCGCGATATATTCTACATTTTAAATTTAAACCCGACGTTTCGACCACTTTTCAACAGTCGCGATCACGGATTTAAAATGTAAAATATATCGCTAGTTTTTATCCGTTTTAAGTTGTTTTATTTCGTGAAAATAAATGTTCATCTTATAAAACTTATGATTTCTATTAAAAAAAAGTCCTAATGTATTCAAATATTGTGATTATTTGCAAAAAAACACAAAATTGCTAATCTCGCGAGATCTCGATTTTAGCGAGATCTCGTAGTACTGATATTTATAATCTCGCGAGATCTCGCTTGAGCCCTAATCTCGCGAGATTTGCATTCCCTAATCGTATGCTTAAAGCTCATTTCCAAATTTTAAAAGGAACACAAATGTAACAACATGCACTGATTCTAGTAAAGTAAAAAATATATACCTAATTGGACATTATATGAACGTTAAATTCGTATGAAAACTGGCTAAGAAGCTTCTTGAATATTACATTATTTTCAGGTCTAGTTAAAAAACAAAAAAAAAAAAACAGAGTACCTTATTACCATAGTAATAAGGTATTTTGACCGCATATGCTACAGCTACTTTACTTTTCTGACTATTTTCATAAAATCAGTCTCGTGAACATAATGAAACAGCAAAAGTTACATGGTTACAAGAATAAATTATTACGAATGCAAAAACATTTATTAAAAAATATATAAAAAATATTAAATTATTTTCTTATGTATTGATTCAGGACCGGCCGAAGTGGCGTAAATTAATATCGGAGGCCAAGACTCTCTTTGGGTCGCTGCGCCATCATAGTAGTAGTAGAAGATGTATCGATTTCTAACATTTTACAAAACACTTAATATTTATGCAATCGTTAAACCTAAGTTTTATGATGAGACTTAAGAGATTCGTCAAAGCATTTTTTCTGGGAGCAACTTGTCGCCACTTGTGTTGAAAACATTAATCAAAATAGTTTTTACACTGCTCTACAATACAATCGCCTGATAATTTTAGGCACGGCTTAAAGTATTCGTAATCCAAATGTAGGTATATAAGGTATTATGTATTATTTTAAATGTATTGATATAAATAAATATCATTTCTGTATTTAAACTGTGTTTACTCATTTTAAAGCAACCATTACTTTCATTTTTATCAAAACCTATTTTGTTTCCTAATAAAATCGACAAAAATAATGAAAATATTATGTTGAAAGACTTTCGCGTTGCATTGCGATAAGTAAAATTAAAGCATGCATCTTTTATTATATTAAAATATAAATAAAAAAAAAAAGTTTTCTTATTATGTATTTAATTATTTACGATGGCTTAACATAATGCTCCAGTTATTCCGATGCAAAAGCAGTGCCGTTTTGGCAACAGATCTCAGTTCTTCATTTAATTTACCTATATTTAAGAAAAGAGAAAGGAGTTACAATATTGAAAGATAAAGCAAATAAGATAGTTGCCGAACGTAATCCTGTCCTGCGGGAATATCGTAAAGTCTTGTAGTAAAGCGGTGACATCATTATACTATACACACTTAATAATATATCGTACCCTCCACAAAAACTACAACTTCACATGAAAAATAAAAAATGGATTAATGTTAACAACCACAATAAATCAAGCAGTATTATAATATTTTAGGTATCATTTGAAAGCTTTAACCTGTAAAACACCAAAATGTAAAAAAAAGAAATACAGTAACAGCTGTTGCAGTTTTATTCAATGGGGAGTGCGATATACTTTTTGACCAAATTATGGGGAGCATGGGAAATCATATACTGGCCGATTTGGACACATTTGACTCCCGATCAGGCGTAATAGTTGAGGTCGCGGGTTCGATCCAAATCTTCTTTCGTTCCTGTTCCCTCGAGAGGATGCTGTACGGACCCGCCCTGTGGCGATGACCGACCCATAATCACGAACTATGCTACTATAAACTATGGTGATATTTTATTGTTAATTTCCACAGACCATGCTATCTTTTATAAAAACTACATTAAGTGATTTAACGTCTCTTCGCAATGGAAGAGGAATCAGGGTTCAATGCACGGAACCTCTGTAGACATGCCGTATTAATATTAAAGTCGATAAGCATAAGCCGGTAACGCATCAGTGATCCCTTTGGTGTTGTAGATGTCCATAGGCGGCGGTGATTGCTTACCATCAGGGGACCCGCTGGCTCGTTTTCCGCCCCTGACATTAAAAAAAGCTACGAATTCGTATGAGTACACATTCACTCACCGATCTATATGAGTATATTCCGGGTTACTGGCGAGGTAAGCTGGATGTCGAAATGAAGAGAATCAAAAGTCAATTGAGGCCAATCTGATCTGTTAAACAATTAATCGTGAATAAGCACGATGTGATGTTATCTGCATGTATGAACCAGAGAACTTATTTACTAGCGTTCAATCAATGATATTTTAAACAGTTAATACTTCTTCATTCTTAGTAATTTATGTTGACTGCATCTGTGGTGCAGTGGCTGAGCCGTCGCATTTTAAAGTGACGGTCGCGCCATCGGATATACATACAAATCCGATTCAAATGAAATTAGGATAATACCTTTTGGAATTGAGCGACAAATGACGTCAACTGCGCCTGTCCGTAACGTTAGCAACCAATGATAGATAAAAAAGAGGTAGACAGGTTACTTGTGCTAAAAAAATGGCACCCGAAAACTAAGCTATTAGCAAACCTGAGCGAAAGCATTGACAGACCGACAAACATTATCTGTTTCGGTGGCCAAAATTGGAACTACGTGAAATGTCAGTTTTTGCAATGCAAAAACGATATTTAATGACAGTACTAAAAAGACAGTAGCAACGCCGCAACCGGAACAGATAAGTTTGTCGGTCTATTAGTACACTCTGTTCCACATAAGTTGTCCTTTAGCCGCTATATTGGCAGCATTGCCTACGCTTTGTAAATCTGTCAAAAAACAGATTGAAAGTATTGAAAAACAGTAGTACCAATATAGCGGCTAGAGGACTTCTTATGTGGAACAGAGTGTACGCGTGGACAATTTTTGACTTCGCTTCAGTACTGACATAACCTATCTACCTCTTTTTTATTATAATATCATTGTTAGCAACGCATTATTTTGTCAGTGTGTCTGTCAGTCATCACTGTCGCGTAACGCAGCTCCAAAAGGTATTATCCAAATAGCATTTGAACCGGATAGTACTGTCCGTGGTACTGTGATTTGATTTCAAGAGTATGTACTCCCAGATTAATACGGACGAATATGGAAAAACCCGTTTTCTACCTTACACTCTACACTTTTTGTATAAGAAAACAGAATGCTTTCTTAAACAAATAAATAAACTTCGTCGAAAAAATTACAAAAAAGGAACAGAAATAATTAAATTGGTATTTGTAAAGTTAAAATCAGGTAAATTGAAACAGCAAAGAAAGCATTCCTTCAGAATTTAGATTGACCCAATCGCCATAACAATCATTAGCTACATAAATTAATTGATTGAATCTTTAAAATGTGGTTGAAACCTAAAATATTTAAAGCTTTTATCACACAGCAATGAAAACACCTGTATATCGTTCCATGAAACTACCAGGCCCATCTTCTGAAGTGGAAACAACATGATAGAACGGTAATCATATACCTTGTACACCCCACCTGGTCGATGACTCAGTACAGAGGTAGCTTTAGTACCTTAGTACAGTAGCTTGTTACAGAAGGTTCAGTATAAGTTAAGCAAAGAAGAGGTTTCATGACTTTTAAACGCGGGACGATAAATAAATAATAATAAATAAATATCTCTGGGCATTATAATAATAATAATAATAATAACGTTTATTTCGAGCAACACAATTACAGGTAATTACTGGCTCATATTATAAATACCTTACAGACTAACATACATATAATATAAACAATAAAAAAAGAAAATTTATTTTAGTATATCCGCCTTGAGGCGGGAAGAGTCGGCTGGTAGCCGTCCTCGAAACCTCCGATAGACGACCCCCTGCGGCCAGAAGTCCTCCTTCATAAAAGTCTCCAGGTGATGGGTCGGCACTCTCACCACAAAGGAACCGAAGTTGACTTTATGGCGAGAATCCAATCGCTCAACCCTTAGAGTAAATTTGGACTTCTTTCGGATGTAGTCTACGAGATCCTCGACCTTCGTAGACCAATGCAGTCTGGACACGTACAGCTGCGTCGCACGTATCTCAGGACGCAGCGGGTCATCCGGGCGGGTCGGTGCGGTGCCGCGGTGGTTGCGGGCGGCGGGCTTCCTCCTCTTCCTCTCGACCATGATAAAGCCCTCTTCATCGCACTTGATCTTCGATTGACGTATATGTGTCAACAATTATTCACACAGCGCCATTATTTAGCCCCAAACTAAGCATCAGTCTGTGCTAATGGGTGCCAGACAAAGGAACATTACTTTTAAACGTTTTTTTTTGTAAATACATACATAATATACATATAAACACCTAGACCGTAAGTACAAACAGACATGTTCATGCACACAAATGTTTGTACCGTGCGGGGATTGGACCCGCGACCTCTGGTGTAATTCTTCTTTTTATACCTAGCCCACCTATAGCTAGCACACCTAGCTTTTTTTCGGAGAAATATTGAATAATCATCACCCTAAGCTAGCAATACTTGCAGTCCTGTATGTGACTTGGGTCTCCCTTTCATACTCAAAAGGAATGAGCTGCTGCCCGCCTTGTGACGAATCACTATCATGACATAAATGACCATGCCCATTGAAGAATAAATAGTATGTAGCCCATATTTACTCTATTGAGTGGCCGTTCACCAGATAATGATAATATTAATACTATATCATAGTCACACACATAAATTATGTCATACATTTTTTTATATTCTACTGAGTAGGAAATCTGGAGTTACCTCACGTTTTTGAACATAAATACAACAGGGAAATGAGTAGTCACCCTGTGGGCTTCCCTGATGTCTTAACCTTCAATTTTAACGACGATAATATTATAGACACCTTGTAGGTACGTCACTGACGCCAATAGTACACCTTCGAAAAGAACACAGTCTAATAGAAGACATACGAATGTACCAGTCTTTTCATCACGATACAAGAAAAAAATAAACTATTAAAAACACACACGTGAAACGGGCTGAAAACTAATTTTTACAATATTAGTAAACGAATTCCTCGAAGCATCTATCAAACAGCACACGAAATCGCATTCTTTTACAGGTGGTTTCAATACGAAATTCGATAAGAGAACCACAATCGCACATACGAATGGTTTCTACCAAAACGCTACGTGCTGTGTGATCCAAAGCCTCATTTCATCACAGTCTGTTACCTACTGACCGATTTTCTGTTGAAACAAAAGGTATATAAAGGATACGTACAATGGAATGCGAACCAGATAGGACTAACTGTCACCATGCGTGGCCGGGTTTTGACGTTTTTAACGGGGTTTTGCCTCGTTTTAAAGGTAATAGTAATTTAAAATTTTCATTTGTAGTACTAAGACTGTATCGTCTTGCGTAAAACAACAAAACATTTCGAACATAATTATAAACCTTTCAAAATTGATTACAATCGGGGCAATCCAAAAAAGATATTACCGAAAGAACTTTTCGACATCTGTAATTTGCCTGTTAATACATTGTGTTTCGTGTGACTATCAGTTTTTAAATCAATTAAAGCCTTGTTATTTTTATAACTTGAGCTATATTCAAGATTTTGTTAATGATATTGCTTTTTCGCTCATTCTATAACTTTATACTTTTCAGGGCTATGTTTGCAGTTACGCTGCAAGCTCCAATCAGATATCGTTGGCATCGTCATCACCAATAGGAAATCCAGTTAACTTTCCAGCAGTAGTCAAACCCACCATCACAATTAAAGAGAATGTCGTATCCTCACCTTTTCCGTCATTCCCCAGCATACCTCCTCCAATACCATCATTTCCTTCATCGCAGCCGTACTATGATTACCCTCCTAGTTTTGGATCGCCTCCCTTAATGCCAATCTATGTGGACGGCGGTGGAAATGGCAACGAAAATGAACTCTACAGTCTAATATTCTTGTTATACGCGTTGAGAAATAGAAATGGTGGGAATGGTAACAGTTGTGGGTGTGGAGGAGGATGCGGTGGAAGTTGCGGTGGGGGTTATTATGGAGCAGGGAGTGGATACGGTGAAGGCATTGGGTACGGAAGCGGAAGTGGATACGGCAGCGGAAGTGGATACGGCAGCGGAAGTGGATATGGCAGCGGCAGTGGATACGGAAGCGGAAATGGATACGGCAGCGGAAGCGGATACGGCAGCGGTAGTGGATATGGTAGTGGAAGTGGATACGGTAGCGGTAGTGGATATGGCAGCGGAAGTGGATATGGCAGCGGAAGTGGATATGGCAGCGGAAGTGGATATGGCAGCGGAAGTGGATACGGCAGCGGAAGTGGATATGGTAGCGGCAATGGATATGGTAGCGGAAGTGGATATGGTAGCGGCAGTGGGTATGGCAGTGGATACGGTAGCGGCAGTGGATATGGTAGCGGAAGTGGATATGGATGTGGCTGTGGGTACGGCAGTGGATACGGTAGCGGCAGCGGATACGGTAGTGGCAGTGGATACGGTAGCGGCAGTGGATACGGTGGCGGCAGCGGATACGGCAGCGGAAGCGGATATGGCAGCGGTGGTAGCTACGGGGGCGGCAATGTAGATTACGAAGTGATTGAGGTCACGGCCACTGCTGACGCTAGTAGCTCTGCATATGGAGGCGGCTCCAGCGCCGACGCAAGCGCGAGCGCAGACGCAGAAGTGTTCATAGACCTACCTATAGTGCAACCGAACAACTTGATCCCCTACCCTTGTCAAACGATAAACACCCCGCCTGGATATGTGCCAAATGAAATTACTTTCGTATTTAAGCCGGATTGTGGTGGATCACCATATTAATCTATGTATTTTTGCCATTTTAAAATTGAATAAAAAAGTAGTTTTATTTCTATTTTTTTACTATAACGCCTCCTACAAGTAAAGGTATAGCAAGCACTATAAAGAAAGGTTATTAATCCTTCTAGCCCCGGATTACTAGACACAATAGAAAATCTATTGTTATGCGGCACCCGAGTGCCGGTTCGGCGTTGAGTGGATAAATGTTGCATTCTCAACTGCACAGAAATATTTATTAAAAAACAACATTTAATGCAATCAGTATTTCAAAGTTTCAAACGCACCCATAATAAATGACGAATATGTATCTAAGTAATCACCATTCCGCTATTTTTAATGCATTACAAGTGACGTAGTAAGGTCACAATCCCGAAAATGGCGTAGGCACACGTCGCTGCCCACCTTTAGTGCAAAATTATTTTACCTCTTAGGTATGTCGACATTTTTATTTATAATAACAACCAAAAAAAAATGTTTACAAGTACAATTTAAAAGTAAATATTTAAATTGGTATATTCATAATTCTCATTAAGATAAAATTCAGAATATCTCGTTCTGCACGAGGGTTGTTAATTGTATATTATTTACCGATAGTATGTTTTTATTATGTTCAATTCTAAATAAACCAGTTTTTTAAATGAAATCGCTGTTTTCGTTATAAATATCTTTTCTACTTCGTATACGTCGCAGGGATATGACAAAAACAGGGATTTGGTCAATTCCCTAAGGGATTTGATCAAATCACGGAGGATGTTAAAATAACAACACGATTTTATCATTTCCCTAAACAAATCTAGTGATTTGAACAAATCCCAAAATAACTAGTTCTTACTAAGGGGGGAAATCGACTCGGATGGATATAGGTTAGAAGGCTTTTTTAAACCCTGAAAACGTTTTTGTTTTCACTATAATTTTGTCATTTCACTGAACCAATTTTGGGATTTGTTCAAATCATTAGATTTGTTTAGGGAAATGATAAAATCGTGTTGTTATTTTAACATCCCCCGTGATTTGATCAAATCCCTTAGGGAATTGATCAAATTCCTGTTTTATCATATCCCTGCGACATATTAACTGCAGGAAGAATAAGAGAAATCTGAGGGTGTAGTGGACGCTGTGGAAGTAAAGGTTTTTGCCGGATACCCACATTCGTATTGCGCAGCAACACTGATAGCAAAGAGAACCCCAGGGTTTTTAGTGGTTTAGCCGAGGCCCACAAAACCTTGCGGTCTGTTTCATTGAATCAAGCCGGCAACTGACACCGCGGTCCGAGTTCATTGTGGTCCCAGTAGCCGGAAGCCTCTGAGAGGCACTTAACTAAAAGGCGTCGCTTAATGTGCTGCCATGCTCCAGGCTCCTATGATCTTCGAGTCTTTGACTGTGTACTGGCCAGGCATCACAGTAGTAATATTGCCGGAACAAAGCCGGAGTAATGTTATGGAGAAAGATTTCACCCGAGGGGGTGCTAGCCAGTCTAACTCTGAAAAAGTCCTACCACCAAGTTGTCTTTCTTAAAATAACTCTTTACTTATATTATATGGTTAACCAAAAAGGGGGATACCCGTATTTACGTCCAGGGCCTCTTACAAAAGTAGATAGAAGTGTAACAATAATTAACGCAAAAAACATGTAAATAATATGACTCAATGCTCATTACAAATATATTTGCTCAGTTGTTACACCATGAAAACTTAAGATAACACAAGTTACGTGGCATTTAATTCAATAGTAGAGCCGAGTCCGAGGTATAATGGAATAGCAAGACTATGTGTTGGCATCTTTTTATTTATTCATTCATTTGGCAACTTGTTTTATTATTTTGCACGTGTTGTACATAATACATCAGGAGTAAGGTCTAATTTTCTAAATAAGTAATTTGTATTATTAAGAACTGATGTTGTTTTCTTAAGTTTAATTTCTTTACCGTGAGGTATATTTTTCTTTGCATAATGAACTGTCAAATGTGACCTATTAAAATGATTCGATTATAACTACCTTTATCTAGAGTCATTGAGAGATAAACGACGTGAAAATTATTTGTTGATCTATTTCGCTTTTATCGACTTGTAAAGTATTTCATACTAATATTTATTTTACTATTAAGCTCAGACCAAATAAAAAACCGGTTTTTTATTTGGTCTGAGCTATTAAGTGACGAAAACAACACATCACTTTCATTACAAATGATTCGCCGATCCGATCATGTTGATTTATGCCGAAACTGCTGTATAGATTGGAGTAAAATAAAGAAACTCTTAAAATCTTATATTTTACTGGTTTTTATGGTTGGAGGCAGGACTATTTAGAATTCGTCCAAATAGCAACCTTCCTAGTGCATTTTGCCGCTTTAATAGCTCTGAGCTCTGGCTATATCAATTTGGGTACCAATTTAATTGAAAAGCTTGTAGATCAGTGGGGGCATACAGCCTGGTAGAACATTAAGCGATTTCTGCTTAAGCACGAGTATTCCTAGAATAGGCCGCTTACCACAAGGTGTAGTATAATAAAGTATCAGGCTAACAGCATGATTGGATTTTAAACTGTACTCATGCGACGCTGTTAAATTATGTAAATAAATCAAATAATTTAACTGAGTTTGTGAGTTTCTCTTTTTTGTTTTTGGTTTAGGTTAACTAGAAAAGAACGTGTGCACTCTATATTTATATTTACCTATAAAACTGACAATGAAATAGGTAGGTAGGAACTGGGCCAACCCGTGGGTCTTAAGGCGCTGCCAGTTAGGCAAGTATGCTAACGCGTTTCCGCCACAATCCTTTTACTTAGCTGGCTTTAACGGCATTTGATTTGATAGTGACCCTGATATATGCGAAAAGTAGTCGGTGCCTAAAAAAAATGTACCAGCCTGTTAATATTCCACGGCACGGCAAGAGCATCATTGAAATGAAAGTAATCGCTACACTTATAGGTACTTAATCGTCACGTTTGCAAAATGATTGGTGACCACAAACCTAGCTGTGTCCGTAAATACCGAAACAAATGTTGCTCTACCGGGTAATATAAACCATGAGTATGATATAAACCACTAGACCAACGAGGCGTTTATCGTCGCCGTAGAGTGAAAACCTCTTAAGTGTTTTTGAGCAAACTTTTCAGGAGGTGAAAAAACCGTCTGGTAAAAAAAATGTGTACTACGTTGATTTTTGTTTTAATTGTTATTGTTTACGAGCTTTTGTTTTACTCACAATAACAATTAAAACAATAATCTACGTAGTACAATTTTTTTTTCACCAGACGGTTTTTTTCACCTCTATATGAAAATAACGATAAGATAAATCAAAAAAATCAAAATCAAAATATTCTTTATTCATGTAAACTTGTATCAAGTATTTTAAATGAATCGTCAATTACAGAGTGACTCTACCACCGGCTTCGGAATGCAGTCATCTGCCGAGAAGAACCGGCAAGAAACTCGACAGTTACTCTTTTTCATCGTTATAAGTTTATAAGTTAGAAGTAAAAAAATGCGGTCCCTCAATCTAATTACGCTCTTTGTTGCAAGATGTGGTTTGATGCCTACCGATTTGGGGTATTGTTGCATGGGAAGTTGGCTAGTACACCAGCTAATGTTGCGATCTTTATCCCCTGTCAGCGTAAACATTTGAGAACATGTCTGTATTGGTGTGGATCTTTTCCATGTAAATATTTCCAAAAAAGTTGTCTGGCATCAACGGTACGCTTTGCTTGTTTGCGGCTATATAACGCTGTGTTTTTTTTTTATTTTTTTTATATTATAGGGGGGCAAACGAGCAAGTGGGTCACCTGATGATAAGTGATCACCGCCGCCCATAAGCACCCGGGACCCCCTTGGGGTCTCAGGCGCGTTGCCCGCCTTAAGAGACGACAGTTATTAGGTCTCATATACCCAGTAATTTCACTAGCTTCAGTGCCCTTTCCCCGAAACACAGAAATGCTTGACACACTTCTATTTCACGGGAAAATATCTGGCACTGCGGTGGTACCCACCTAGACGGCCCAGTACAGGAACCTACCACCTGGTAAAATATTCTAGGATATATTGTTTGAATAGATCCACCTACGCCATCTTATCAAAAACAGAAACCATCAGAACATTCTCATTGTAAAGGAGATAGCGAAAATAAGCTTGGGGCTTAGACAAGATGACATCGCTTCATAGCTGGCGAAATGACTACAGATCCCACAGACAAACTGTGTCAACAGTTTTGCGGGACATTTTTCTAATATTTGTTAATTTGTATGGCTTAATAATATTAATAAATAAATAAATAAATAAAAAAAAAAATTCGCTAACTTTAAATTGTATGGATTTGACAGATGCCATAGAAAAGTCACGTGGTGAAAGTATGGGTTTTGACATTCGCTATCGCATATTGAGCTATAACGAACGTCATAAATGCCGCTTGTCTAGGGGGGCTTATATGAAATGGAAGAGTTTCGAAGGGCGAGGTTTCTTTTCTGATAATTAGGATAGTACGCACTTATCCAATATTTTACAAATGTGACACATACCTACGTGCTCTTATTGGCACACAAATCCAATTTCGACACCCGTACATATCAACTAACACTTGTTTAACAATTCTGATATTGCATTCGTGTAGTATAAAAGCGTCGATCCTCGTTGAAGAAGGAAAGGTTAACACAATGTCTTCGTCCAAAACCGTCGCATTCTTTTGTCTTCTCCTCCTCGCCCAGGTAAAATCACGTATTGTTATTTATTTTCATTATATTAGTTAACAAATGGGAACAGATGCCATCTGCTGGTAAGCGGTCAGTGCGGCCTATTCCTTTGATGGAGATTTAACCAGGAAGTGTCACACTCAAGACTATTCTGACCATCGAGTCTTTAGTTTCAAGATCACTAGCTCCTAAGTTTGCGGAACACAAACAGAACTATCAAGGCATTTGAGCGGTAGTTAATCAATCGGGCTCTGAAATAGTTCTTGCATATTAATATGTGTGGTCATGAACATTGGGGACATTTAATGGTTTTGTTTAGGTTGACAAAAATAGCAGATACACCACTTCTATCCCAAAGACCCGGTCCTTGTACTGTATTTCTACTCTGTACTGTACTATGTAAATGTTATTTTCGTTGTATCAATAACAAAAACTATTTTAGTCTTTTTTTCTCGTAATTTGTCTAGTTTGGGACTACATAGGTCCCGTCACCTATGACTGCTTTTTAGATTCTCAAATCTTACTCGTAAAGGCAGTTTTTCTTAATCTAAAGTTACAATTGGTAGTCTTATCATGACCGTATGTATATAATATCGTTAGTTATTGGCACACAAACTAATAATAAACTTGCTATACCATATATCACTCATGTAACTGACGTTAAAATGTTATTCCCAATCCGAACGTTCGTAACGTAATGTTCCCAATTCCCATTTTAGCGGGTGTTAACGATCGCATAACGTTCTATCTTGAAGGGTTTCGCTGGGCAGTCCATAGAGGATTTACTTTTGTACAATATACTGTTATATTCCTGATGCGGCAGACAAGTAGGGTGCTAGAAAAGAAAACAAGCGCATAAAAGGGGACATTACCGTGATGTCTACTGACAGTTAACATTCATATTTAATTAACATGTTTTTTGTATTTTAATAAAGTAGAATGGTCTTTTGTGTTAACTTTATAAAACTACTAGCGGCCGCCCGCGGTTTTACCCGCGTGGTTCCAGTTCCCGTGGGTATTGATCAAAATCCTTTCTTAGCGGATGCCTACGTCATAACATCTACCTGCATGCCAAATTCAGCCCGATCCGTCCAGTAATTTGGGCTGTGCGTTGATGGCTATCTATGTCAGTCAGTCAGTCAGTCAGTCAGTCACCTTTGAGATTTATATATATATATATATTTTTGTTTATAACAGAATTTGATTCTACCTAGAAAAAATTGGGTTTGTAAATAAATTGGTCCTTGCAAAGTACGCCCAGTATAATAACTCAATAGTCCTTGCAAAGTACGCCCAGTACACTCAATCGAGACTCTAGGATTATTGATTGACTAATTTCAATATATTTTTTCAGTGCGGCTGGATCCAATGCCAGGCATTCGGATACCCAGGTGGATACGGCAGTCCCTACGGAGGCATCATCTCTGGTGGCTGCGACAACAACAACGAATTCGACAACATCCTTCTCCCTATCTTGCTTCTCTCTCTCGTCAATAGGAACGGAGGAGGCGGATTCGGCGGTGGCGGCTGCGGATGCGGCGGAGGTTGCGGCGGAGGATGCGGAGGTGGCTGCGGAGGCGGATGCGGACGGTTCTAAACATCGTTGAGATTTTGAAACCTTTTTCATATTAAGTTGTGGAAAAACATGACCAAGATTGATACGCAGCTTTAGCGAATAAAAAATAAAATAAATGGACTTATTTCAATTATTCCTCTGATATATAAATCGCAATGCCAAAAAAAAATCACAAATTATTAAGAATCCTAGATAAGATTTATAGCTTTTGGCGAAATTAATTTTCTAGACGTGACTTTTATTACGTAAAAATAATGCATTGTGAGATTATGTGATTTTTTTTCTTAATGTCATTTAAATTCTCGAAAGTACCAACTGTAATTAATCGAAAAGCATTCCATTTTTATTACTGCAGGTATCATAAAAGGCTTTTTTGTTATACGAAAATATTATCCCGTAATCCTAACCCTCATGATACCATGAATGAAAAGCTGTATAAAGGTCACGAAAAAGCAATCTAAAACTATGCAAAGAACTCAGGGTACAGGGAAAGCGAGCGACGAATCTCAGTAAATATTAGACAGATTCCGTTCAGTTTTTCATCTTTTTTGTTGAGACGTTTTCCATAAATTCCTTTTCGGCACACTTCGCACTTCCCTCGAGGTAAACACCTAACAAATGTGTGACACGTAAGGTTTCAAATCAATGTTGATAAAGTAGGTATCTCATCTTTCATGTTTAGAAACATAACAATTTTGTTAAATTGCCAACTGAACTGACGAGTGTCAACTGAAGCAATGTAACAAAATTGTAACGTTTCAAATATACTCATATTCTCTACTAATTTTAAGCCGCTCTGGTTGTTAATCATGGAGGTCGTGGATTTCTTTCCCGCCTTGGTTCTGGTTCGTGGTAGGTTTTTCTGAGTCCGACTAGCTAGCGTAGAGGTTGACATCTGCCGCTATAATAGCAATGGCTGTATTCCGGCAATATTAATGTGGGAGTCAATATACTTAAATTGGAAGTCTCTAAAAGGAGACGAGTCTAGTATTCCTCTATCATCGGGGAATACGATTTATTTCCACCAATTAGAAAACGACGCGTGCAGTTAGTAGTGTTGAGAATGTGTTCCTTATCTATGATTAAGAAATTAAAAAAACATACTTCAGATGACAAGTATATTTTTTTCTCTTTTGATAACTGAGTGAGAAGGCAACATGGCAGAAAGCCTCATTATTTTAAGGAGCCATGCAAATTACATAACGAGGCCTCTTTTCATCTAGCCTTAGACAGGCGGGCGAAAATATGTATATCTAAGGAAAAATTCGTAGACTTCTTAAAAATTTTCAGTAGGTGGTAAACCTATGGAAGTGTAAAATAATGAAAAATATGTGAATGTAGATCCTCTCCTCTTATCTTTTTTTACCTCGTGTCTTATTATGGTAATATATTAATGCTTTAGGGTTTTTTATAGCTGGTTCTATGACACTTAAAGTATAGGCTAGTTTTAACTATGTTTTTTTTTTTCTAATATCATATTGAGATGTTAAAACAAAAGTTGAAAAAAGAAAATATTTTATTATTAGTTATTCTCATAATATGAACAAATAGATCGTATGTTTACACACACAGTGCATATCTCTATATTTATCAGTTGTTGAAATATACATAGGTTGTTAGTAAACAGTATGAAATTTTTAATTCAATCTTATCTAGTTTTGCGTCAAAGTTTGATATAAAAAGAAAAAACGTCTAAAACCCCGACATTATAAAATCACTAAAGGTTAACTTGACACACAATTCCAAGAAAAAATGACGATTTTATCCATATGCGTGATGGCAACAATGCTTTTACAGGTAAGGTTTAAGTTTTACCTTTGTATTTTCTAGTTAGTGCATTTAAGATTTATTCACACAGTTTTTACTTAAAAAAAAAACTTCAGAACTGTTAAACCAGTTATTTTATACTCGAACAACCTGTAATACAGCGGGGCGGACAGCTGCTAGTTTAAAATAAAATAAAAGATGGAACATGTCATTTGTTTATTAAATTAAAAACTTTAAACTAAATATTGTAAAGTCACGTGCAAACAAACGTATACATGTGGATTCTTATAATACGATAATTATCAGTTTAGAATGAGTTTGTGTACATTTACGTGCATGTGACTGAACATACGAGTACATAATACCTATATTAAAATATAAATTAAATTTATTTTAATTAGCCAAATTATACTCCAGCATCTTCTCAATTATTTTGCATGCTTATTTTAATTATTTTATTTACAAAAAGACATCATTAGAAATATTTTTTTCTTTAGGTTTCCAAATCATTAATGACCGTATTCAAATCTTTTATTATAATCGCAATTTTTGTATATATTATAATTACAGAATGTTTACTGTGATAAAGGAGCGCAACGAAATACAAGAAGCACCAAAGATGGCCGTTATAGCCTAATCACTGGGGGTTTCGACAATCAAAATTCACCCGAAGATTACTTTCCCGATATCGAGTACCCTTCTGATATCCTACAGATGTCTCGACCATACTACTTCAAACCTAAAACAGATGATGTCTTAGAGCCTTTTCCAAGATACGTCAAGAAAACTTTTAAATTCCTTTCCACCGGCGAGAGAGATGTTTCAAACGAGTTTGAGGAATATAGACATACGGGTACACCAATAGTAAAAGGGAAGAAAGATTTCCTGAATGACATGAAAAGACAGACGAATGAACTTACAAAGAAAATGAACGCAGTCAGACTAAATGCTAAGGATAATAGAAAAGACAACAGATTTGTAGACAATGATTCAACTTCTGATATACTCGTAAACAGCTACACTTATGATGACTATAATGGAACTACAATGGACGAAATAAATAAAGAATACATAAGTTATGATACACTTTCGTGTGAAAAAGCTGCACCTGACATGGAAGGAATAGACAAAATGTTCCTACCTGATGAGTCGAGTTCTGAAGTAAACAATTTTACTTATGATGAATTCACAAAAACTACACTAGAGAGTTTTCCTACATATTTTACAATAGAGAATTAGTAAACTAATTAGTATAGTTGTAAAATAAATGTTTATATAAATAAAACCTGGAGTAATTTCTTCTTCTTCTTTTTAATTTTTTTTCTATTGTTTTTAAAATTGTGGGTAAAATGGCACTAAAGACAAGATACTTAGTTGAATTTTTAAAGGAATAAAACGAAACTCAATAAGTAATGAAACTAATGCTTTTAAATAATTTTAACAATGATTTGGTCTAAGATGGACCGCGCTTGCTTGCAAAAAGCTCGCTCATTCTGGACATGAAGATAATGTATGTGTATTGTATAAACATGTATTTAAATACATAAAAACATTTGTGGTTTCATCAATAATAAAAGGTGCTATTTCATTTTTAAGTATTAAAACAAACCTGTCTTTAGAGACGTCGTCATAGACGAAAAATCCATACTAGTCTGCAATAATTTACCTGAAAAGAAAAATATTACTATTAATTATAATGATAAATGGTCCCGTGGTGGGTAAATTGTTGGGAGTAACCAGTTAGTAGTTAGCATCTATAAGGATTAATATTTCTAACAACAACCCTTAACAGGGGAAAGGCCACAATATTAGGAATTTATGGTTGTACACTTGAATTGTTAGGCGTTAAATGATCGAAGAATTGAGTACGAAGATATTCTAATAGAGGAAGCAAAGTTCTGTCATAATGTGGGTACCATTATTGCAGAACATTCCTTCCTCTGTGGAAATGACTGTATGGTTGCTTAGCACAAGTAGCATATTTCTGATTTTCTATCTATGTTTAAAAACTATGTTTAATTAGATCAAACAATTTAAAAGTCTTTAAAGGAAGAGTAGTGTATCATGGCACAAACAAGTTAAGCCTTAAACAGGAAACCAGCTGGCTATAAGTTTAAGTCGGCCTGTCTTATGTGGAAGCCATTACAATAAATAAGAGCTTTATTTTCTTAATACGTTCAGTCACATGATACATATTAATAAGTTACCTACAGTAGTAAAGTAAAAAAAATGAAGTTCTGATATCATCATCATCATTGCGTATGGCTTCTTCATGAATCCTCAGATGTCGATGTCGAGTTGCTGCAGCCAGTCCACTGCAGCCGAAGTGAGGTTATGGAGCTCACGCATGCCGCCGGGGAAACGACGAAGAGGACATTCCTCGACTATATGTGTCGTTGTTTGGACTGGAGCCCCACAGTCACAATCCGGCCCGTCTCGAAGACCCCATTTGTGGAGGTGGTAGCCACATTTCCCGTGGCCGGTTCTGAACCGGTTGACCCTCGTCCACACAGCACGGCTACTGTCAAATCCAACAGGCTTAACAGTGGGGTCCGGTATCAGATCCTTCCACGTGTCGTGCTGGAAGCCCTCCCAGAATGTACGCCATTCGCTTTGGGGGTTAAATTCCGGGAGCGCACTATCCAACCAGATAGGGGACCTTGAAGGCAGCCGCTGAGGAGGCTGAGTTCTGATATGCATCAAAACAACGGCGTAAATAGCACTCAACAATAAATCGGTATACGAGTAGGTACAATATTGTAAGATATAAGAGACAAATATAAAAGTTTATATTTAATGTAAAACATACGAGAATATGTTTTGTAACATAATATCGAACTATTAGATTTCTTACGCACTTATCTCCAATGATGAACGCACTTTCTAGCGATGGCGTAAACTGAATTCAAGATAATGAATTTCCTAATTAAATATTCTCTAGTATAAAAGATAAGAGTCATAGATTATTTAATTAATTTGAACGGATAGATCATCACGTTTGTGAACCAATGTGCATAAATAGGCGTGATTATATTGATGAATATTTACTGTAGTATGGGGCTTCGTGAAAAAGTGGCATTACTGATCACAGCAGTAATCATAATTGGGGTAAGACTTTTTCCTTATGTATTCCTATATTCCTTACAGATCATTAACATTGCGATCTATTTTTGTTACATTATCTTAAGGTTCTGATTGTGTTAAATTAAAAATTTATTTAGACTTGTACCCTTGGAGAATTAAAAAAATGTAATGATCTGAGCTCGTGTCCGGTGCTCATGTGTTTGAAATTGGTATAAAAATTTCAAAAACATACCACGGGCGGGGCTCACTTACTAATCATAAAGTCGTGAAAAAGAAAAGAAACTGGTTAAATATATTTATTGGGTACCTACTATTTTTTAAATTTAAAATGTTTTTTTACTAATTACCTATTAAACTTCAAGCCAATTTAAAAGCCAGTAACACTCATTTAAAATCAGTGTCTATAATTTTTATTTCAGTATTTTAATTTATCTTGCGTTGGGGTCCAGGGCCCGGAATCACGTCTTACCTGTGGGTTTATTGTGTAAATTCAGTATTTTAAGTACGTAACCTTATTCCAGATAGCATGCACATTATCCATGCCAAGATCACATAAAAGGCCTGGTTTCAAACAGTACCTCAAGAATTCAAAAAAATACCTTCATAATAGAGGGCCACCGACTCAACAAAGACCAGTTTCCTTTAAACCAAACATAAAATATCAACATGAAGGCAACAAAGTCGAACAGAAGAACCCTATCAATAATGTTTTTAATTTTCCTGACATCGAATATCCGAAAGTGCCCAGGACAATACATACTTATGAGCCAGACATTGACACTTTTGGGAGCCCAAAAAATAGCTCTGAAGGTGGAATGAAATACCTAAAGAACCTCCGAGAAGGATTAAAAATAAGACCCAAACATGACCAAGCAAATAGAAAAATTATCTTCGGCAATAGTACTTGGGAAAAGGACCCGATTACAAATACAGACAGTTTCCATTACACTAATGCAGATAATATAACATTTCCTGAAGTGCAATATCCCCAATCAGCGGCCGAGACTTGGAAGCCAAATTTTTGGAATTATTTGCCGTATATCGATCAAAACCAATTCGCGGTGGATTACAAACCAGATTATGTGCAAGGAACGATAACGCCAAAAATTGTAACAGACGTTTTCAAAAGTATAAAGAAGAAGAAAACACCATCCGAGCTGAAGGAATCATTAAAATATCTTATAAATAATTTGAAACACAATCCAGTCAACACTTCTGTTCAAAATTATACTTCGTCATCAGGCAGTGACAACCATACCAACGCAGTATGCCAGCTGCCATTCCCATATCAAATGAAACAGCAAAACATCTGCAGACTAAATGATTCGTTACCGATCACGAAAAAAGACATTTATGTCTCTCCCATCATCAACAATAAAATGACAGAAATTACTGAAAAGTTGACCCCCCAGGATAATGGGCCGGACAATTATTTAACCACGGTAGCGACCACTCCGGCTTCTCCTACACCAAATGATTCTCCAAACATTGAAGCAATCATTTGTGGAACTACTTTCTCTCATAACCCTCAAATTATGTCAGAAGTGGTCGACACTTCTAAGCCTTGTCTAACAGATGAGGTATCCTCTATTGCCATTACGAATACCGATTCTTCAACTACTTCTAAACCTTTATCTGGTACCCCTTCATCGAAAGTAGAAACCACATCTAAACCTAAGAGTCCATCCACAGTTCAAACTACTCCTATGCCTCCTATTATAAGTGATCATTCTACTACAGAAATTGAGCCATCACATGAGCCTCTCAAAATTGGTAATATTCCAAATACAATGTATACCAGTTCTTATCCTTTATTAGCTATTGAGTATACAGAGAAGGCAGGAAACACGCCGAAGCCTTTTATACCGAACGATAATCTAAGTAGTATAAAAACTCCTTTTATTAATAATAATGACCCTGCCACTGTAGAACTAACTACTTCAGGACCTGCTTTGGCGAGTTACACTTCAAACTCATTGTTAGTAGTTTCTTCATTGGACTCATCGAAAAACGAAGACACAACAACAAAGACTTTTGTTACGCCCAGTGATAACCCAACTATAGAACGAACTTCTCCTATGCCTCTTTTAAATAGCACTTCGCCAACTCTGGCACCTATCTTAGTCAATAATATCCTTGATACAAAACCAATAACTGCTTCACCTGTTGGCTCTTCAACGAACGAAAATCTTCTTACCACAGTATCGACTACTTCCATACCTTTGCCCGTTGATAATTTAACAAATGTAAAAACCACACCTAAAACTATTTTACGAAGTGATAATCCAACTTTAGTACAAACTACGCCCGTGCCTTCAATAACAAATGCCTCTTCAACTTCTGTGCTTCTTCCAATCACAACACCAACACCGTCAAAACCTCTTCTACTCAACTTAACTAGTCCTGAGACTACCATTATTAACTCTCCAAACACAAAATTAATAGCTTCTAATCTTTTACCTGTTGACCCCTCTATGGACATAAAGACGATATCTTCGCCTTTTTTACAGAATGACAAACACACCATTGATGACTCTTCAAATGATTCTGATATCACTTATATCACTCCCCAGCCCACATTATTTAATGATCATACAACTGCCGTACCAATAACTACTGAGTTAACAACTCCTGGTCTCCCTATACTTATTGATCCTGTAAGTGATGTTCCATCCACGCGTGGGCCGACTGATTTTCCTGTTACTATGACTACTACTATTGGGCCTTCCTTAGATAATGATCCTCCTGCCACTATGTTAATTGACTCTGAGCCCTCTTTTGTAAATAATCCTACTACTACCGGAACAATTCCTACCGAACCCTCCTTCCTTGATGATTGTCCAACTACTATTACAGAAATTCCACGGTCATTCTTACCGAATGATCTTTTATTTTCTACGACAACTCCTGTACCTTCTTTACTTTATGATTCTCTTACCACCGTACCAGCAAGTTCTGAGTCCTTCTTTCCTAATAATTATCCAAATGCTTTGACAACCATTCTTGGGCCTGCTTTTCAGGATTCTCAAAGTGGATCACCAAGTAATCAAATTACTACTGACAACTTGCCACAGGGTGATTCTACAACTGAAGTAGATACTACTGTTACAACTTTACAACCAATCAACCCTTCTGCATCAAAGACAATGACTTCTACTCCTTTGACCGCAACGACAATTCTTCTTAATAATGAACCTACTACTTTAATACCTCCTTCTCTTGTTGACCCATTAATGATCATAGAAAGCACATTGCATCCGAATCCTATTATGCAAAGTGACCTTTTAGTAGAAAGCTCCACCACCCCTATGCCTCCTATTACAAACTATCCCCAGAATACGATAGAAATAGGAGAAACTATTCCAGGTGGTTTAATATTCAGTAATCCATCAATTCTTGAACAAATAACAACCACTCCTTCACGTCCTTTGACTTATAGCAATCCAATGACAAAGCCTACTCTTGATAATATCCCTTTGCCAATTGACTCTGCAAAGGAACTGGAAACCACATCAGATCCTTTTGTACCTAGTTATCATACGACCACACAACATCCTTATTCCGCACTTGTTGTATTCCACGACTCCCCTATCACAGGGTCAAGTGTTACCGAATTTCCAAGCACAGTAGCAGTAACCGTCACTTCAGAGCTTTCACTGCCAAGCGACTTTTCAACTACTGAGTCACCCCTTTTAAAGTATTATTTTAGCAACAATACTCCAAAAACAGAAGTTACTACCCCTGAACCAGATTCACAAACGCTATTCACAACAGATGAAAGTACTCTTTCCCCGTTTTCATCAAACAACCTTATAGTAACAGATTCTAACACTGCAGAATCACCTGAGGGTACTGAACCTCTAACTACAATGTATACCACTTCTAAACCATATACATCTACAACAAGTGTGATTCCAACTACTATTCCGGGAACTTCCTATCAAAATTACCTCACAACTACAGCTTTACCAGTTTCTACACTTACAACAAATAGTGATCTGTTGACTTCTAAAATAACCGTTACTGAAAACGCTTCAAGCAATCCTCTTCCCTCAATAGAAAACATAAAAAGTACGACAGAAATAATTCCTAGCACTTATTTACTAAGATGCTCATCTACTCCTGCACCGACAACCTTAAGACCCCATTTATCAACGAATTATCAGACAGAAATCCATAATTCAGAACGTACATCTGTGTCTTCACCATTCAGTAATACTTTAACATCTGTAGAAACTACTTATTTAACTACCCCACAAAATGAACTTTCATGTATAACTGCAACCACACCTGGGCCTCAGTTGTTGAATAATATGCCGACTACTACACCTAGTCCTGAGAGTTTTACTACCACTGGCCATCTCACTACAGAATCCACTACGAATACTACGATTGAACCTGTCTTATCAAATGTACTTCGAAATACAGGAACAATCACTAGTATGCCCCTTCTAGGATCTGATTGTGTGACTACTGCACCAGTATCTTTTTTGCCTTCTGAACCAATTGATTTTGCTACCACTATCTCAAACACACAAACTTTCATCCCGTCAGATAACATTTCCACCAAAATACATTCCTCCCCTGGGCTTCCGTCATTAATCGATCATTTAACTTCATTACTATCGAAGTTATCTGTGCAGAGACTTAATGATCTTTTGGCCACGTTAACAACTACTACTGGTCACTCTTCAGCTGTTGAAACTTCGACAGAAATTGATACTGTACCTGGGCTTTTAAGAAGCCACCTTCCAACGACAAATCCTATAACCATCGTATCACCCTCTTCCAATTTTCCCATATCACTAAAACCGGCAAGTGTGCTAACAACTACTCCTAATTCAATAAGTGACCTCTCAACTATGTCCGTACATAATATACCAGCTTTTACAGTTGCCAATGAATCTCCCAGACCGATCTCTTCCCCCGAAACCCCGTCTGCTAGTATAGCAAAACGAACTCGGTCGACCATTCTAGTACCAATTCTATCTTCTAGTCAATCTAATAACAACATTGTTGTATGTCCTGACGACTTTGTAAACACAAAATCATCATTTTTTAATAACTCACGGAGCTTCCCAAAAACTATGACACCTGCACAAAATGATTTCACAACAGTTGCAGGAAATCATTTAGAATCAACTTCAATAGCTGGATTTGATCATCCTTTTTCCTATGACTCTACGACAGCTCCAGCGATCACCACAGTTATCGCTTCTTCTAACCCTACAATACCAGCAGCTGATTTGTTCAATAGCATTGATCTAGCCCAAAGGCCAGATACTGTTAACTCCGCCTCAGTTAGGCATATGTCATCAATGTACACAACTGCTTTGCCTGAAAACAACCTTATGTCAAAAGCTAGTCTAAATCCTCAAGCGATAGAACGATCAATATCCTTATCCACTATCGGTGTACGATCAACACCTAATTCTCTTTTGATCACTGGTCCAACAATAGTTCCATATGATACTTTTATTACGGCTGAAGGGAGCCCTATTAATCCGCTAACCAGGAATACTCCAACCATTATTTCGAACTCATTTAGGAATTGTATTGATAACATTCCTGACACATACAGCACTACACCAATGCCTACAGAACGTGCAGAAGATATGAATAATAATGAAAATGACTTCAGTCTATTACTGGCAAATTGTATAGAATCTGCAATAGAAGAATGTTTTGGAGATATTTATGATGATTCTTCCGACTCTGAAGAGTTATTTGAAGATAACTGCACATGTGAAGATGTAACAGACATATCTTTTTCACCAACAATTTCGCAAAATTCATCCAGTAACAGTACAGCAGGTCCAAGTACTCAAGATCAAAGTAAATTGACGACTAATCATTCAATGAAGATAGATTCTGTTACACAAGCATCTACGAGTATAACTACATCACTTCCTTCATCGTCTACCGTAGCGGACGTCGATGGAACTTCTTTTCACACAACGGATACTTTAAAAGCAACTACTTCTTATCCTTCATTAAGTGATTCAACATCATCATCAGATATTTCTGAGACAAGCATACCACAAGTACAAAATTCTTCAAAAGTAGATGAACTGTCAACCCCTATATTAAGTAAATTCAAGAAGTCCATTTTAAAAGCTTTGGATATTATTGTGATGAGGCTTAAATTCGATTAAAATGTTGAAATTGTAAATTAAATTATTTATTTCAAGTTTTTACTCGTTAGGATTAAATCTAGTATTAAGTTAAGGTTAGTTAAGTATGTAATAAATTGTTTATTTTGTAAATATAATTTTATTACTTTTTTGTATTTATTACTTTTAAAATATAAATATCAAAACTGTGGGGATTAACTGATAGTATTTATTAAATAGCTTGCTTGTATTGTAACGAATTAAAAATGGAGGATTGAAATAAAATCATTGCAAATATTTATTTATATAATAAGTATGTGAATATTTTTATATAATTATGTGAAAACTATTAAATAATTATTACAAAATGCTGTTTGGATTCTTATTTTCCTTTTAAAACAAATGTTGTAAAATAAACTGTAACCAAAGAACGGAAAATAAATAAACAAATTAATAATCTCTACATAGTCCTTTTTATGTAATATTTAACAAAATTATTTCTTTGTCTAATTTTATAAGTGACGCAACGTAAAAAATAAACACCTCGTATAATTGGTTATAAATTGTTCTCTAAGCCAAGATAAATACTTTTAATTTAAAACCAATTTATATTAATTAATAAAAAAAACAAACAGGTAAGAATAACAAGCTTTGTTGGCAATTAAGCATTAAGCGCCAAATAGACAAGAAGTTCACAACAGCATTAAATTCCTAATTACTCTTAATTGATGGTGTAATTACAGATTCTCAAGCATAAGATTTACAAAGAAAATTATTAGTTTTTGCTTGAGAAAGTAATATTTATGCAGATTTACAACAACCAGTTCGGTTACGGAATGAAGCGGTAGTGAAAGCAGAGGTCGCGGACACAGTATAGAACATACCAGTACGTTAACAATAACATATCATCGGAGAAGTAACATTGACGATCACTAAAGTAATTTAAAATAACAATAAAGTTCTTTTCATCCCACCATCTCGGAAAGAGTATTTTTAATCTTCAATATCTGAGTGGAAAAGCCGTTTTTATTCTCTAGAGGATAAAGTAAATTGAATTTAGAACATCGTGTGCACTAAGTTTGTGAATTAAAAAAAAACTTAAACCTATTTACTGCTACCTATATAGTGCCGAATATATCATACAACTTTTTTTTAATTTGTTAAACTTTTTTTTTTGCATTTAGTCATTTCCTCGCTGAGGTGGAATGAAAAGTTACGTGTTGCACTCGAGTGCAAAGATTTTTCACCTCGTGCTCTTTTGATTCCCTCGCTAACGCTTAGGATTCTAATTTTGAATTACTCGCTGCGCTCGTGATTCAATTTTAGAATCCTTCACTTGCTCGGTCATCAAAATTGAACACGCGGTTAAAAAGCAACTTTGCACTCTTGTATAACAAATAACTATTTTTTTATACCAGATCAGTTGGCAGACAGGCACGCAGCCAACCTAATGGTAAGCGGTTACTGCGGCCTATTCCATTGAGGGACATTTCACCAGGAAGCGTCACTCAGTGAGCTGCCAGACTGTAGGCTCATCCGATCTTCGAGCCTCTGATTTCAAGTGCACTGGCTCCCACATTTTGCATGCAGTTGGTAAGTAGACTTATCGTTACTACCTGATATGCGATTACACTCTCGCAAGTCATCCGTCATAATATATTGCATCTTCAGTTACCTATAATCATTCTTCATTCAAAACCCTGGTATTGGTCGAAGGACATTTCTCTTTTTTTTAAAACGAATATACATACTGAAACATACGTAGCCCCCTTTAGATCTTATCTGGTGGTGAGTCATAATTAGTAAGTACTGGGTCAAGGTTTGGCAAAATGTGTCTTAGCTTCTTAGACTTTTCATATTTATTGAATAACATAGCATAATAATATATTGTACGTTATAACCAGCTCTCATTTTTCAAGTGTGCTGATTACGAAAGCAAGAGAAGGAATTATTGTAACAAATGATTGATTCAAAGGATCGAGTTCGCCATGAATCTGCAATGAAGGAGTTTAGAATTTTTTTTTTATAAGATGTAATTAAAATGTTGAAATTTCCCAATAACTCAATTAAAAGTAAAATCAAAAGCTAATATAATTCATTGAGGAATAACATATTAGGGCAGGTTGATGTGTTGCTTACTGTGAACCATGTGTTATTTCACTTTAACGTCGGGTCACTGTGATGTATTCCATTGTGTCGGGCGCATACTGTATACGAGTATGAACCACGAGCACTTTCTATTGAATATCTAACGTACGTTCTGCAGTAAACTTGGTCATTTTATAGTAAATTTGCTCACTCAGCTGGATAATAAGTTATGAAAGCGAAATTGAATTTGCTATGAAATATTATACCAAGTATCAAATTAATTTATTAAATTGAGGCACACGAAGAGCATTAATTATGAACGCTAAATTGGTACGATGGTTGAGTAGTTGGCTTGACACTAGAGTGTCACTATTTAGTAATCTGTGCTAGAGTAAGGGGATGTGATCCCCGCACTTCAGCTATTACAAACATATTTTGTGTTCATGAAAATATCTGTATTAGTCTATGCGTTTCTTATGTACTGTATTTACATTTACGTAAAACTTATAAGTTTTACATTTATTTATACTCAAATAAGATCTTAATCCAATCGTTCTATCATAAGATGAATAACCTATAAGTAAATGCTGTTATTAGTTAATCGCCTTGTATAGACCTAAGACTTTAAGGCCTTGATAGTTAGCAATAAACGCTTAAGTATTAAATTCGCTCCTAATCCGAAAGCCTCTTACATTTGTATGCATAGGACGAGTGCACAGTGAGGTTTCACCCTTAAGCCCGTCTTATGCGCTATTAAACGTGCACTTTATTGTCATCTGCCGATCTCACTAGGTGTATTTCGTAAGAACCTTTATATAGGACATAGGTATATAGGTACTATAGACTAGTTGGCGTCCATACTATTTTATAATACCACGTGTATGGCGCTAAAGCCTACTAATCGCCTGATGGTAAGCAGGTACCGTCGCCAATAACACCAGAGGTAGGCCTTGACCTCGAATTTCGCGGACAGATGGGCAGCAGCAGCAGCGGCGAGATGTTATGTATGGAATCCCATAGACCCGTTTTCGAACACAGCGGGGCGGTAGCGGGAGCGGCAGTGCACGCAGGCACGTACTGCGGTTCACCGCTTGACAGCATCGTACCGCTTCGTGACGGCCCGCGTCAAGCGTTGACCGGAGTGAGCCTGAGTGCGCCGCCCCGCTGCCCGCGAAATTCGAGGCCAATATTTTATCCAAAGCGATAAAATATTTAGGAGGATCATTTCAACTTGTCTTCAACTTGTCTTAAATTCCCACCACCACATTTCCAATTTAATATCCATAGCATAGATTTTGGTATTGTGTTGAAGGCGAGAAGAGCTTTTATTTTGCTGCCAACGTTGTTTCTCTTAAAATAACAAGGGTCGGTGACGCGCGAGATTTGACACGTATAAATATAATAAAAACACTCAATTATGTAGAGAAACACAAAATAAACAATGTTTTGTAAAACAATGATTTTTTTTTTACACAAAATCAAGCATCACATTTACGAGTAAGTTCTTAGAAAATCTTGGACTTTTTGTTTAGAGAATATTATGTTTTAATTTACGCTTTTTGAACTTAAGATGGTGAAACATGCCTTTATCCGTTTTAATTTGCGATGGAATCAAAATTCTTCTCTGCAAAATTATGTTATCTAAACATCTAAAGCCAAATACTTAAGACCAATTAGGTAGCAAGTACTTTGCTGAGACTACTTGGATATGTCAACGAAGGTCGTACTAATAAAATGTTTTAATGAGGCAACTCTCCATTCTAATTCTATATACAGCTTTTTTGATGAGAGCTATGTAATTTGTTTAGGTACAAAAAAACTTAATGGAACCGGCCCAGTCTTGCAGTAAATGAAATTATTTCATGCTTTCTGGTCTCCTTTTAGGGATACATATCTTAAAAGAGAAGAAAAACCAATCTCATATAATGTTGTCTGTGTGACGAGAACCTTCTTACATTACGAGAGAACGCGTATTCGGTAATTATTGTTTGAGAATGTCAAAATTGTAACTGGGAGCCTTCTAATATAAAATATACCCTAATGACTAGCATGGCCTTATCTTCAAACCGTGACAACAAATGTAGGTAAATATTCGCCTCAAATTGATTACATAGTATCAACTACATCTTAAAATAAATTATTCGCTCATGCTTTCATTAATTACTCTTCATTATACAAGTTAGAGAGAGAGAGAGACTTGTGATTTATACGAGTCAAGTAAAAGTATAGTTCACATGTTCATTATACCACATGAAATGCAACTATGTATAATTATTATTTCACCATTGAGCCGACATAATGCTAAAACATTCAAACACAAGTAACAAAATGTAATTCTTTAAAAATCTGAGAACGTTTTAGAACGTGCTAAAGTTCCATTCTAAGCATTTAAATTTAATTTGTTGGCAGTTTAGTTAAAATTGCAACTGGGTAGTATCTACCTCTACCCGTATGTTTTAAATGTAAATTCAAATTTAAAAACCCATTCGCATTTAAGATCCCAAGTACGGACGGCAGCAGATCAACCTACCCTAATCTGTCAAAAATTGTCAATTAAAAGAGAACTCTATGTGAAGTAATTAAAGCTGAAAATTGGTTGTAGAAATTTAACAGATTAGGGTAGTCTGATTTGCTGTCGACTGTACTTAGACAGGTAAATCCTCGTACGTGTTTACGTGCGCGTACGCAGGGCGCGGTGGCGCGGGCGCTCCCGCTCATCGAAGCGCGGCGCCTGCGCCGATATGATGTAATCGCGCAAGGTCGCGGCGCTGTACCGGTTCTATGCCGCTTTTTATATGCATAATTAAACACTGATTAGTCGACTCTCTATGAACACGTTTCTTCTTTCATCTCGTTGGTATATTAAACGAGGCATGAGATTTTTAACGATGCAGTAATGACACATACATGAACGTCTTGTGATTACATGCAACGAAAATTCAACGAACGATAAAACGATGTGAGTTTCTCAATAATATTTTAGGAGCTATAGTTTGTATGATAAGTGTAAGTTTCTCAATAATATTTTAGGAGCTATAGTTTGTATGATAAGGTTCCTTGCCAAAGTCAAAGTATTTATTTTGCAATTTGATTTACCAAGAAATTCTTTTGCACGTCATAAACTTTTTTTTCCTACCAGCACTTCGACGTGAATGAATGGCCTGCTGTTGAGAAGAAGTGCCGCAAGAAACTCAACAGTTACATATGATAGCCTTTTTTAAATCATTTTGTGTTGTACAATAATAACTTAATAATAATATAATGTCAAATTAATAACAATATAATGTCAACTTAATAATAATCTATGTAATAAGTACAATAAATAAGCATAAGAGTAGATGTGCAGAGAAGCAAATGTGTTTCATGTCCACAGAGTCTTGTCATTTAAGAAATCTTCTACTATATAGTAACCTTTCCTCATAAGGTAATCTTTAATTATGACTTTAAATTTATTTAAAGGTAATTCTACAAGAACTTGTGGTACTTTGTTAAATAGTTTAATGCTCAGTCCAACAAATGACTTTCCTGTTTTATGAAGCAAACTTCTACAACGCAGGACATGCATAAGTTTGTGTGCAAGTTGCACTTTAACATCTTTTACTCTCATAACCCGCTGCGACAAGTAACTCACACGATAAAAGAGAGAGCGGTGGAAAAGGATATTCCACCGCGAGGCAAAGGCCTCCTTTCATCATTGTAATCGATTGATCAGCCGTAATAACGAGCTGATATTTAATAACCACGCACGCATTTTAATCAATGTTTTTTTACGGACGATAGGGAACCTAATCACAGGTTTCTTCACTTTCTCGTTTGCCTCCCAATTTCTTAAAACACACCTACAGTATTTATACCCACTCAATTTAAAACCAATTTTCTAACAAAAGCTTGTTGTCTTCTAAAAGCTCCAAATTGGACAATCGTCTTGAAGGCCGGGACATTTCGTGGAAATTTCCCGAAATTCAGTTAACGTCGAGAAATTCGAGAATCCCAGTTAGGAATTTGGGTTGAAAGTCGATCTGATTGGCCTGATTACGGAAATTAATGGCCATTGTTTGAAATCTAATATCTGTAACAGCAGAGATAATCTGGCCGAAATAAAGCTTATTTTTCGTATTTCTATCATTTGTAAGACTTGAAATCAAAACACATACATACTTGTTAAGTTTTCAAAGCGCTTTGACAAAGTAAAATTCCACCCAGGTGAACTTGCCAGGTGTACTACCAGGATCAGGAATGGTTTAGGCCATAAATCAAGAATTTGTTTAACAAACATTATGTACCTACATATTATGACTTGGAGAGACTAGGTATCATCAGATTCCAAAAGCAGAAATCTCATATAAAAAGTTCATGTTGTTTTTAAATACCACACAGCTTAGTAGTGTCTGAATAGATTACGATGCTACGATTGAGTTGTATTTTATAGAAAAAAAAGTTTAAAAACGAATTTACTGAACTACCTATAAGTCAAATTATCTTCTCTAATCATAGGTCTTGTCCTTAATACAACACAGGATGTAATTATTTAAGCAAATTGCTATAACTTCAATACAATCAATAGACACGGCTGACTGCGCCATCGCATCACGCTCAAGGTCCATATGACATATCATCACGTGTGGATCCACCCGACTCCTTGGCTCACCGGAGCCGTGGCCTTTGTTCTTTGATAACCACTTAATGACTAAATTGAGGCAATCCATTTCAGCTTGTTAGATGACTGCATCGAAGTATTCGGAGTCGCGTGAATATAGGTGAGGCGCTTGAATTAAAATAAAAAGTATATTAAGATGTTTTAATATTACGAATTCTAAGATTTTTTTAGAACACCAATTACCTACTAATCTGTCATATGCAGCTGCATGGTTTATCTTCGAAATCAAGGCAGTATTCAACAAGTAAAAATCATTATGGTCATCATTGGAGATAGGCATCTCCCAAAGATTTACAAACCGATCCGTTCTGTCTGCGCCACCCGCATCAAATGAACCAAGATCATTACAAACAAAATAAGTTTGCATTCTCAGATCTTTTTACTTAAAAACTTAGTAATTACTCCCTTTAAAAAGTAATGTCTTATCCAAGTTTACAAAATGTAGGTTCTCTTTCGTGGACTTACGTTAATCGAACTTCAGAAGTTTAAGGTCTTAGGCTAATGGCACGCTGAAGGGCGTCGATTGAAGGTCGGAGTGGGTGTTTTGACTTAGATTAGTTTTTAAATTACCGTAGCTATAAAAAGCCTATGGAGCCAACTACAGAACCCGTTTACAGAAGCACCCGAATCAGCTAGCGGGGCAACTCACTATCCCGGAAACCCTACGCCGCGGCTCAAAAAACGCCGCGATATATTTGACACGTAACAATTAGTATTGTTACTTATTTGAATAGGGAAGGCTCCATTGGGGGCAGTGCCCTTACACGACCAGTAAAGAACAGCACATCTGCTTATAGTCAGAATGACTGATTGCAAATAAAAACACAAAAAAAAAAAAAAACTATAAAAAGCTATTTTTGCCAAGGGCTTGTGACCGGAATAAAATGCACATATCGTCAGATTTAGGTGCGTGCAACTTTGGGAAGGTATTTTTTGAGGTAATTATTTGATGATTATCATCATTATTTCCGCCAAAAGACGTCCACTGTAGGACAAAGACCTTCCCAAGGATCTCCAAACGGATCGGTCCTGCGCCACCATCATCCAATGGATTTCGGCGATATTTATGACATATCGGTTCACCGTGTGGGAGGCCTACCACGGCTGCGTCTCCCGGTACGTGGCCACCACTCAAAGACATTTCCGCCCCACCGACCGTCAATCCTCCTCGCATTGTGCCCTGCTCACTGCCACTAAGGTTCGCATTTCTTCAAGCAATGTCGGTGACCCTGGTCATCAAAAATAAGGAAAGCCTACAGTGTGGAAGCACGTTGAGCGATGCTTCCGGGTAAGTATGTACTTCAAAGCAATAGGCCGTAAGAATAAGTAAAGACCTGATAACAACACTAAGCCATTTATTGGATGCAGGTTATTAATAACACATTTTATAAGAAATTATTCAAAATAATTAATTGAATGAACACCAGAATTAAGGGCTTTAGATCAGTAACGTTGTTAATTTCACGAGCTGTGATTAACAAGCCCGAGAGTGCTGAGGACTTATTAATGAAGTAAATTAGATGTTTACCTCACGCCGTATCTTTACGTAATTTAGTTATAATTAAAGGTATACGCCATACTGTCATTGCACCATTATTTTATATTCTGTGTTAAATTATGTGTTTGGAATAGGTATAGGAAGGAAGAAATAGGAAGCTGTTTTTTTAACAGGATATACAATACCCCTATTGAATACTATGGGTACCTACCTTCAAAAGTTTTTTGTATGCTTTAGGAGCTACATACGAAAGGACTGACATTATTCTTATTTATGTAAAAAACATAAACGTAATGCGTATTGAGATTAAATATTTAGTCATAAATTATAGTTTATTATTATATCAAAGCAGCCTTATACTCAAAGAGAAATTCCTTACTTGAATAATCAAATATTATATGTCCACATGTGAACACACAGCTATTTTGCACTCCCTATTATTTTCCCTTGGTCTCTAAGCCACAGACTTAAGAACGGGACAGAAAATCTAGCACAATCAGAGAGATCACGTGCTAAACCAAACTGCTTTACGTGCTTATAACGCGGTATAAAGAGAAGTGTGTTAACGTCCTCTCTCACAATAGTGATCGCATCCAATATAATTCTCTTTACGGCCCTCCGACCGCAGAGGGCGAGCGAGAGGCTAGTTATAGCCAATGAATGGAGCGGGTACCGGGGGCCGGTCAATGGTTAATGAAGATTTATTTGTATGGCATAAGGATGGCTGATCTATGCGTGTCTGTATTTAAGTTTTCTTACGAAAGTGTGCTTTTGAAGATAAATGTCACTCTATGACAATTGAAAAAAAATATAAATATAGTTTGTTGATTCAGCATAGTCGTTTTTAGGGCTCCGTAGCCAAATGGCAAAAAACGGAACCCTTATGGATTCGTCATGTCTGTCTGTCTGTCTGTCTGTCCGTCCGTATGTCACAGCCACTTTTTACCGAAACTATAAGAGCTATACTGTTGAAAATTAGTAAGTAGATGTATTCTGTGAACCGCATTAAGATTTTCATACAAAAATAGAAAAATAATAATAAATTTTGGGGGCTCTCCATACTTAGAACTGAATCTCAAAAATTTTTTTTTCGTCCAACCCTTACGTGTGGGGTATCTTTGGATAGGCCTTTAAAAATGATAATAAGGTTTCTTATATCTTTTTTTCTAAACTGAATAGTTTGCGCGAGAGACACTTCCAAAGTGGTAAAATGTTGGTCCCCCCCCCTGTAACTTCTAAAATAAGAGAACGATAAATCTAAAAAAAATATATGATGTACATTATTATGCAAACTTCCATTGAAAATTGGTTTGAACGAGATCAAGTACTTAGTTTTTTTTTAATAAGTCATTAATCGTAAAC
The DNA here is from genome assembly GCA_949319885.1 of Mecyna flavalis. NCBI lineage: Eukaryota > Metazoa > Arthropoda > Insecta > Lepidoptera > Crambidae > Mecyna > Mecyna flavalis. The sequence continues at coordinate 15,332,517 of OX439427.1, forward strand.
GACCCGAAACTCAAAAATATTTTTTTCATCAAACCCTAACGTGTGGGGTATCTATGGATAGGTCTTTAAAAATGATAATAAGGTTTCTAATATAATTTTTTTCTAAACTGGATAGTTTGCGCGAGAGACACTTCCAAAGTGGTAAAATGTTGGTCCCCCCCCCCCCTCTAACTTCTAAAATAAGAGAATAATAAAACTGAAAAAAATATATGATGTACATTACCATGCAAACTTCCATTGAAAATTGGTTTGAACGAGATCAAGTAATTAGTTTTTTTTTAATACGTCATAAATCGTAAAATTTTAAAAAATATGCTATTATTAAAACATCGATCAAAACTTACAAAGACTTACAAGAACTTTTATATTATGATGATACTTGCTGCTACGGAACCCTTCATGGGCGAGTCCGACTCGCACTTGGCCGGTTTTTTTATCTTAAATGATCTTAGGCTATTGGTCAGAAGCATGTGTACTTCTGACCAATAGCGCGCAGGCATCACAAAATTCAAGTTCTGCGCAATCGTCACCCGATTTTAAGATGTTTGCCGAGACCTGTGCCTGTTACTGCGTTGGTTTTCTACGAGTTGCGAATGAGATGGAATGAACTAGTTAAACGGTATCGCGGGCTGAGCTGGCCCGATAGAGTTAATGGAGATTTATTTGACGGACTTAGGGCTGGCAAATCAAAGGCAAAATCAATGTTGCTTTATTTAGTAGTTTCTAATATTCATGCGATTACCTATTTCTCATTATTGTTTACAGCAATCGACACGTTTTATGTTACAATGTTATATTTAACCGCGACTTTTATCTGATTGAAGTTTTTTTTTATTTCTTGATGTATATATATAGGCTTCTAATCTAAAAGGCTTATAAATGGACAAATCATATTATGATACCACTGCCAGCTTTCATATCAAACGCATTATGGAACTTCGACTTTTCAAGTCAACCATTACAACGAGTTAGAGTTATTAAAAACAATATACATTACCTACACCGAATAGAATTATTCGCTGTAATGGTTAAGAATTTGGGAAAAAGTTTGAGTTACGTTAAAGCTTATTTCTACTTATTATTTATCCTTCTGCTCTACGTACCTAAAAAGAATACGTGTGCATAACTCCTATCATAGGTAAAGGTCTCAAGCGAATAGGTACTTGAAAACGAAGTCGCCCTTTAAAGCACCTGGAACAAAATTCAATTTCGTGCCTTCCAAAAAAATGCGCAACCAAAATTGATATCGAAAGTAGAAATTGTTGTTACCTATAATAAAGTCAAGAAATTCTCATGTTTTCATTAACAAACAACCGTGTCAAGCAACAATTTCTAATTTTTCATTGGGTATCGAGCGGTGCAAAGCCACTAGGAAATTATATATTCGCTTTTTATCTGATTAAAAAATTACTGCCAGTTTTGTTAAACATTTGTTTTTAATGATAGCCATGATATTTGATGTTTTTATCAATGTGTTTTCTAGTAGTTTATGAGTTGCGTATGATGATGTTTGATATCCACCTTCAATTAAACCAAACATATAGTGGTACCTACAGTGACGTTTATTTAAGTTTTTGTTACATTAAATAAAAGCCTTTTTATTTATTTTCTCTTTACATTAAGGTTGCTGTCAATACCATTGAAAATTAAAAATTTGTTGACCATTCACAATAATGGTTTACAAAAGGTTTACCTGCGAGTATGACTTTATTGCATATAAACTTAAATGAGTCCCTTTTGTTATGGTATCAGAAACATCAGAAGAAGAACCACAAACACACACATCCACACATACACACACACATTTCTGTCTCATCCAGCAAATGTAACAGATGTGGGATCAGATCGATGACCGCGACCCGTACGTTTTTATTGCCTAGGCCAAATGAATTTCACATATGCCCAAGGTTATTGGGGATGTCGGGGCCCTACATACAAATGTTTGCTCACGATGGCGTATTTCAATAACTAGTTTCCGCATATTTATTATTCCAGCTAATGACCATATGAATTCTTAGGTTTTTTACTATTATTAGGTTTTTATTTTATTTTTGAACGCACGATTTATCGAAAAATTAACAGTTGAAATATTGACAATGTGTTAAAAAATACTTGATTGCCTTAGTTTATATCCTTACATTGGTATAGATATAGAACATATATATTTTGAAACTTTGATTCAATTGTATCAATTTACCTCCTGTGAGTTGTAAAGACGCGATTTTGGCTTCAACTGTCGAAAGAACTGTCAGTAGCTTAACGTAATGCAATAGAGATTTATTTGCTGACATTACGAATACCATTTGTTGGTAGTTCCGGTACTATATTGAATCAAATCAAGGATGGCACGTTTGAAAAAACAATAATAACGGATTCTCGGAGGGATCTTTCTATGTGGATTACTTGTATTATGCTATTTTTTATAAATATTAGTTACCTAATATCGGATAGTATTTTTACTCTATTTACTAAAAACTCCAGTGTTCCCGAAACTAGGACTTTTTATTATTTCTGGCCAGTTTTACCCAGATAATATCGATTGGTACGGGTGTATTTGCCAAAAGCCTTTACTTCTACTACACCCCAGCGAATGCCCCCCTCACGGTGTCAGGCCTATTCTACGTAGGGCGTCCATAAACTCTCTATTCTAAAATGTGTTGTCCAAATAAACCAAGATGGCAGCCCTGCAATGCCGAAGGTCGGTCAAGTAATGTTCGAATTGCATGTGGGCGCCGGTTTTTGTCCATTTGACCCGTAGCTGGGTTGGCCCGAAGAACTTTTGTTATACTTCGCCCTGTTGGTTTTATGGCTGTACTCTTATTGTTTCCCAACTGTAGACTAAATAACTGCTGCCAGAGACTTTGCTCGTATTGTAAGAAGAAAAGTTGATAAGTAAAATGGGGTATGAAAGTCAGACTTTTGTTTATTTTGAGCTCATTGCGTGAACATTTCGCTAATAATCCAAAGATTGCAAAAATGCAATGAACACTTTTTTATTAATCTATGTGTATGCCACAGTCTCTCGCCACATCATCATGGTCAACTGTAGAAACTGAACTAGTACCTACATTCAACGAAAACCAAATTAACCTATGATATAATTATCTTATCTAGTTTTTGAACAATGTTATTTTACTTTGATGAAAAAGGGAGGCAAAGATAATATGCAAAATCAAAACCTAAGCTGTTGCTGTTAATCCCATTTGTCTTTCTGACTGGCCACTAGAGGAATCATCCACCCATTGCTTGAAGCAACCTGTATAATGGTAAAGGCAAGGCCACTTTTTATTTTACGTCTAAGAAAGGCGTTACTACGGAGTTACTAACTGAAATAAGTAAAGGAATGTTTAACAGGGAACTTAACTTGTAATCCACTTCGTTTTTCTTTGAACTAAAAGGGAGAATTCAATAAGAAAAATGTTCCTCAGAGCACCAGTCGTGATAGAAGTAAGAGACCCACAATTTATTATTTACAAATATATCATGAAGTCTGGAAACGGGTCAGCTTCACATACAAGATATTCAGCGATACCAACCCTAGAATCCTTAATTCAAATTAAAACTTTGGGGTAAGGGACTGAGAGTTATCCAGCTACCTTACAAACATAATGTATGGGCATACAAATATTATTCATTTCAAATGGTTAGAAGTTTCGTAAGCAGAAGGTAACAGAACAATTGTCTAAGAAGAGACTACTTATTTTGTAAATATGCACAGATTGTACAAAGAAAAATACTCAGCCAAATATATAAATCAAACCCGCGACCGCTGGTGTTTGCATTATTCATCCATCACATCAAATCTTTAGTCAAAACATACCTACATACAAATATGATCATGAACTTAAAATCATAGGGGAGCTAACCCAATATAGGCTATAGCTTAGAGAATGGGGTGAATCGCAGCGTCAAGAAAGGGACAATTAAGTGGGTTGTATGGCGAACGTCTTTAGTCCAAAGTTCCACACACCGCCGCAGGCCTGTGGTTATGGAGCACTAACGCTTTTTCCACCGATAGAAAGGCTACGCATATGTATGAAAAAACCTTTATCGCTTTACAGTGTTTACAATATCCGAGTTAGGTTTCTCCTTTTAAGTGTATAAAAACACTTGTGCCAGGAGTGATGTATACCAAACACTGTACCCAAAGACGTGAATAGGGTAATCGCGTAACTTCATCAATGGCTGCGTAAGTGAGCGCCATCTGCCACCGACCGCTACGCAAGTGATTCAGTGGGCAGGGTATTAGCGTACAATTACACAGTACCCGACGCCGGCAATCGGACCAATCCAATTGATATTGTCGCACAGTGGAGATCTGACAAGTAAAGCATCTGAAGGACTAACATTTTTACACTACAACGTAAAAAAATAATAGAACTTACACTTTCGCAGTCACCACAAATTGACACACACTGTTCTGCATTAAATAAATAGTGCAATGGTCTACATAACTAAAATCAAACTCATCATTTACAATATTATGCACCGTCTTCGCTAAAGGATGTTCGGACATTTCCTGTCAGTCGAAATACTTATAGGGAAATACGCCGATCTTCTGTGAGAGGGCTTCATAATACCGGCGTATCGAAGTTTTGAATATAAAACTCAAAGGTTGACTGACTGACTGACATAGATATCTATCTATCAACGCACAGCCTAAACCACTGGACGGATCGGGCTGAAATTTGGCATGCAGGTAGATGTTATGACGTAGGCATCCGCTAAGAAAGGATTTTGATCAATTCCCACGGGAACGGGAACCACGCGGGTGAAACCGCGGACGACCGCTAGTGAGTAATAGTTTTGCACACTGATTGGTGAGTGAGAGTGCCGGAGGCTTGAATTCCCTAACTCTTCCCCATTCCCCAAATCCCTTCAAAGACGGGCCGCGCATCTTAGATCTAATCGCAGGTGTGGACCTCCCTGGAACAGTGACTAAGCCGCTCGGGTATACTACTCGGAGGTCGTGGGTTCGATTCCCGCCTAGGGCCTGGTTGGTGGTAGGGCTTTTTCAGAGTCCGACTGGCTAGCTACCATCCCCACAGGTGAAATCTGCCGCCATAATAGCTTTGGCTGTGTTCCGGCAGTTTTACTTTACTGTTCTCACTGAATTGGTATCGTTACTGCTATTACGGCATAGTGACGTCGTGGGCGAGCAACTTGCTCGAGAGGACGATTGTGTGAAAGAATCCGACGCGCGAACGGTACTGGAGTCAAGGACCCCATATCGATTCTCTTTTAATGTTTAATTCATCTTCTGTAGGTAGTTTGTTTGGTTACAGCTCGGTGTCTGATTACAACAGATGTGCTCACTACCTACTTATTTTCTAATACATGCGCGTCTTTCGCTATATTATTCTTCCTGTATCGTATTTGATTTGTGGTTGTATTTGGGCACTGATAGGAGGTAATGACCTTAAAAGTTCTCGAGATTAATATGTCTGTTCATTAATGGTAAAAGTCCAACACCACTCCAGTTGTACCAAGCGGGTAGAGTTTCACAAAATATTTCTCCACTGAAAAAAAAGATCCCTCTCTACATATACAAATTGTTTTGGAAAGTCACCAGCATAATCTGTTTATAATTGAATAGAGACTACAAGTACGGTTAGGAATTCTACGTGGGTTCCCAAAAACGTTCGGCAGTTGTTTAAAAGGGTATCGTTTTGTTTTATCTTCCCGTAGTTCCCGTAAGCATAATGCGGGTTTACTAATAGACAGGATTTTCATTTGGTCTTTAGACGGAGTTTTAGATAGCTTAAATAGGTTCAGTTACATCCACATGTGCATCCACAAAAAAACCGTGTCTAATATTGTAATGAATTGTTGTAACATTTTTTGTATTTTTATGCTCAAAGATTCGTTGTTAAAAAATATTTAATTACAACTGTATTAGTATACGAGCACAGAAGCCATACAAAGAATAGCGCACTCGAACAATATCGTCGACCAATTCGATTAATGAGGCTTACGTACTTGTGTTGTGTCGTTTTAAATTAACACGTAATGAACACAGTAGTTTTCTATGAATACACTGTGTCCTAGGAGGGATTAAATCTCACGACTTTTGGCGCATAGGGCAGGGCCACTAATAAAGGCACCAGCAAGCCATCCAAACTGGTATTAAAACTACATACAAAATGTATGACGTTTGACGCGCGTGACACAACACTTCAGACAAATATAACCTTTTTTGTACGGAAGTTCATGTGTCAGAGTTTCATTCAACAGTGAAAACAGAAATCTATCTCAACGGGCAAGCTGCCAATGCGCATGATCGTATTATCATTCGCCGAAAATTCCAACTTTCATAACTTTGGCACAAACGCCGGGGACAAAAATATCTGCATAGATGCAAATGTAACAGCCACGATACTCTGGAAAAATAATGTTCAACCCTCGTAATTTTCTGTTTAAAGTTTAAATGGGACAAGTATGAGAGCGATATCGTTTTTTAATTTTTGTTTTGTCGCTAGTACCTCGTAAATATTTAAAGAGTGCTCCATAAAATGTTATCTCTTTGCTATGCCCTCGGTAGCAGAAAAATTGCATTTGACGTAGCATGCCATGCGCTGTTAACTTCACATAAACAATGGACGTATTTGTTTTGAATGAATGAATAAGAAAAATGAAAATACCTACTAATTGGACAGTATTTTTTTGTGATGACTCGTCTAATGGTAGAGTCTTAGTCTCACCCAGGACCAATATTGATATGATGAATTTTAATTTTGTTTTTGTTTAAATCTAGATTTCTTTATTTGGTTTTAAGTACATATTTGGGGTAGCTTTGTTGTTTCTGGTACCTACTAATAGTAATAACACAAGTGCTCAAGCTCAAATATAAATGCCAGCTTCTATTCAATTAATAAATCTTTAATTACTACATTTTTAAAAATATAATGTGTATTTTACGTCAAGAGGCAAAGTTCGTAGGGCGTAGTAAAAACTAGTTTTTAATAAGAAATATTCATATGAGCAAAAATAAAACGTAATATTTACATTTTAATTTGTATATTTTATGAACTACTAACGCGACATAATATTCTGTTTTACTGGATTTTATACTACAGGCGGGTTAGAAGCCCACCTGCTGGTATACCGTAGTAGTTACAGTATGACCCTTTGAGTTGAGAATAGTTAACTTAGTTTGGTGTGCTGTCTCATATGTAAGCTTTTTAGATCTTCGCTTACAATCGTCCATTTGTTTTCAGAAATCCTTGCTCATTGTGAACCAAAACAAAAAATATCGCTAGGGTTTTATTCACTTAATGAAATATAGTCCCTAACTAAGCATAGCGTGTACGATGGATGCCAGACAACGGGTGCACATTATTTCTATACTTTTTTGTTATAACATTATAATAATATGTAATATGAATAGGAAACACCAAGTCGGGCGTCAAAATAAAGTAAAGAAGCATTTGAAAATGGAAACTACTTTAACCCCTTTTCTCTGCTTTTTGGGGCAATGTTAATTTAACTTATAAGCTTTTTTTGAAACAAAGAATGCTTTTATGCACCTTAACCGCAGGCTAGCTAAACCTGCGGCCGTGGTGGGACTCGAGACTAAAGCGTCCACTACCCACTAAACTCCTCGGGTTTCCCCTTCACACCCGATTGAGACGAGCCGGTGCCAGCCTTGGTGGCTATTGACCAGCCCCTCCCCGGGTGACCAGGTCTCGGAAAAAAATGCGATCTTGTCGGGTTGGTTGTTGTAATAACTGCCCAGATATACAAAGGCTTGAAGATCAGATGAGCCTACAGTCAGGCAGCACATTGAGTGTCGCTTCCTAGCGAAGTGTCCCTCAATGTAGTAGACCGCAGTGGCCTGTTACCATCAGGTGGGTGGCATATCTGTCTGCCAACTGATGTAGAATAAAATTAAAATAACATATTGGGTGTTGAGTCGTTATTGCACTTTCGTCCTGCGGTTTCGGTCTGTCGCAAGAGCTGACATTTGCAGCGGCCACTTCAATCGTGCAGTTCGCCGGAGGTGCATTGTTCGATGCAACGCGTAATGGGTAAAGTTCACTGCAGCCTGAGACAGTTTCGCAAGGGATTCGAAATCTTGTAGCGCCCATGTTGATTCGAATCGATTCTATACGGTCGAACGATTTTGTCTATTTTTAGTATTGGGTTGCTTAATACTTAGGTGATACTAAAATGCTTTTTATATTTAATTAACTTTTTAGTATTAAGTTCTTTTTTATTTACTGTCCAGATCTGTAACTACAGAGAGGAACGGATCAGAGATCCTTGTCTCAAGCGTCTCTGAGTTGTAGTGATCATCAGGTTTCAAACAAGGTCGTTTGCCTCCCTCTTTAAAAAAATTGCCAATTTAGACTTAATGATGTCAAATGACGCATATTTTATGTAAAAGATTCGAAACACAACATTAAGAAGGATACTTCTGAGACTCACTTAACCTCAAGACGCAATTAACGTTTTAATAAAGCAACATAACAAATATGACCGGGGGGTCTAAATAAGGATAATGCGAAGATGATTACTTTGATGATGTCAAGGTTCGCTCAACGTTAGCATAGAGTAAGAAAATACAGAGTGTTTTTATAAAATAATACATTCACATTAGTTGTTTGACTGCATACTGAAAATAAAATTGACAGTCGATTTTAAATTCATATTTCAAAAATGATGACCTCATCGCTAGTCTTTTATAAATATTAGACTTGCTTGAGATGCAAAAACTAAGCTTCTTAATCTTATCCAAACAAAGACAACACAAACATTTAACAGCTTAAATGATAAACAGAATGAAGTAGAAGTTCACTGAACTTTTAGCAAACAATCCTTTGGCTCCGAACCAGACTGCACATCTAAGTAAGTATACAAGAACAGATGCCCCATATACGCAATCTTAATAAGAATCATTCTTGAGAACATTTGCACAAAGTTAAATGAACTCGCTATACTCGTAGTTTCAATTTTCTGAATGGGAAACGAGGCATTGTTCCTATTGGAACAATTCACACTTCAATTCACTTCATTGAAGCATAAGAGTTATTTTGCTAGTTGTGGACTGTTATATCACCCGTTGTTCCGCTTGTAAAATGATCTATGAGTTGTGCAATCTATGGCTGGACTGTGTCCTTGATAAACATAGTAATACACGATATGCTTTGTAATAAAAATTAGGTATCTGTTTGTAGTGTCAAAGCGAGAAAACCGAAGGCGCAAATGGTATTTGAAAATGTTTGTGCACCTATTTGCTATCTACATTCTACTATCTACTCAGCCGCACCATTACTAAACTCTCAAAAATAGAAGAATAATAATTTTATTTCATTAGATTCAAGTTCAATATATATAGGCTGATGATGATGAAGTTCAATATACTAATATTATCTAAATGTAAATAATTAAATAGACTTAATAGAAGACCAAATCGTATTCTACTCATCCTACAGCCGAAAACAAAAACGCAATAATCAACCATTTGCAAGTAGTTGTTCTCTGACGTCCACGCTTTATTTAGCATTGATTAGTAATTAATACCTCACAGTCACAGCAGTGGGTATCAAACGCGACGCCAAATGCATTATGTTCGAACTGCGTAGGAGTCAACCAAGCCTCCTCTTTGCTTTGAAATGCAAGGTTTGCATTTACTAATGCCTTTCATCATTTGTTAAATGACTGATTTAGTGAAGTTGGAAACTGTATAGCGAAAACGTCGCTTAATGTGCTGCCACACTTGTAGGCTTACTTGATCTTCGAGCCATCAATTTGATGAGTACTGGCGCTCAAATTATATTGCCGGAATACAGTCAAAGCCATTATGGTCGGCATATTTCTATGGTGGGTTGCTTACCAGCCGGACTCTATAAAGTCCCACTATCAACCATAACAAAGGCGGGAATCGAACTCCCACCCTCCAGGTAATAATCATAATCATAATTCTTTATTGCGTAATGTGGTTACAATTGGTCTTAGAACTGAGAGGTTAAGCCACTGTTCCACGAAAGCGGTCTATTTTAACTTAGTGAGTTTATTGCTTGATATGTGCCTATACAGAAATCCAATATGTATACAATGAATGATCAAATAACGCAGTAAGTGTAGTACACAACTTGTTATACATGGTTATGTCGTGGAGGCTTTGTGAATCAATAATTAATGAATGAAATTGATTATATAATAATGCATGCAAAGCAGATTCTGCATATTCAATAAATGTTTATATTTATAAACGAGTATTACATAATGCATACCAAGATCCGATTGCATTTTAACCCGTAGGTAATACCTATTTTGCAAAGGTATTTATACGAGTAGGTGTTCTTAAAACTGCATACAGCAATCAGAATGGATAACTATGCAAATTATTATGAGATATTAAACTTATTTTTGTAAAATTTTATGTATTGTATGACTCATATGCATTTACTCACAAGATGCATTACGAGGACGTAAACGAATGAAACGAGGAGAATTCTATTGGCGGACACTATTATACAGCGCTTCTAGTCAAATATCCATATTGAATCCTATTCTGATGCAGAATCCCTTTAATTAATTTAATTATTTAAATTATGGTGCACAAAACATAATGACAGCATTACTCATGGATTGTCTTTCCTTTTTTTTTTACAGCTAAGAATTAAGAAACACATTTGAGTATCAGAAAACAATACATAAAGTAGGAGGATCTATTCCTTAGGAGTTGATTTTCATAAAACGTGTGAAGTCACTTGAGATTATATTATAATGGAGTAGCTACCATCCAAATTCCGCCTTTTACCTATCATTAGTGATGCTGCATACCCACGGGCAGGCGTTGACCTTCATAACCCAACTTGTCATAGAGATCAGATCTGTGATGCAAGGCGAGAGGCGCGGGGGCGGCGTGGGCGCGAGGTCCATTGCACAACATTGCAACCTGCACATTTCCTGCCAAAGTCGACCTTAAGGACGAAGATATAGGGTCCACCAATCCCGGTAGCGCAGGAGTGCTTAATTTTACCGCATTCTACCGCGACTTTAATGGCAATCACAACACAGGCATTTACATTTTGCAATCGATTGTTTATGTCAATACACGAACGTTGTCTCGCAATAAAGTACTGACATCTCAATTTAAAGTCCACGCTTGCTAATGCTTGAAATGCTGTGTTCTGGACAGACATTAGGATCAACGCGTCCTCTGGCCAAGTTTAGCAATAGGAAAATAGCGACTGCACCTGAGTTTGTATTAGGTTGACGTCAAAATGTAGACGAAGTTTCCAAATCAACTAGTTGTTTGACACCTTCGTGGTGTTATATAAGTGAAACCAAGGTAACAATTAATGGTGTCATAATTTGGGCTTGGCATATACACACCAGAATGAAGTAAATAGTACTCTTCTTATGAATTTACACTGCATGAAAAATGCCAATCATTATTACAACAGTTGAAACTTGAAGTAGTAAAAAACAGAATTTTACTAGACCAAAGTAAAAACCAAACCAAAATGTGACATCATAAATTTTCCTTCCCCAAAAGTATCTCTGGAGAAAACAAAATACCTCCTTTAATTTTAGCATCAACTTTACGGAAAGGGTCGTCTTAAGGCGTTGTCAGCTCATTGTCTTGGGAGCAAAGTTACAAGCGGCGAATTATTCCCAGCAGATACCTCCAAACAATGCTCAGTATTTAGCAACAATAACGTCAATTACTATTGAGGCCCGTCTGAAGCTTGGAAAGTTCCAAGTGAAGGCTTCACTTCACTTCAAAAAGTGCTTTGGAAAAGTTAGTTGTAAGTTTCAAATTATTAAAATTGTATAGCTGCTCTATTAATAGCACATCTTAAGAGTATTTCTGTAAAAATATAGCATTTTGACTTCAGTATATAAATAAAAACTAATATTTTCGAATTTGTGTTGTTTTCTATTATTTAAAAATCCACTTGTAATGAAGCTTTGAATTATTGAAATTGGTAAGTGATCACCGTCGCCCATAAGCACCCAAGACCCTCGTGGGGTCGCAGGCGCGTTGCCCGCGAATACCAGTCACGACAAGGCATATACATAATTCAAAACTCTTCATCCAAGTTGCGATCTTCTTTACCTTCTCAATTTTGCTTAGTAAACTTATGAAAACTTTTCTACGAGTATAGTCAAACTTTTGTAGTGTAAATTGTAATACGCGACTCTCGCTTGAACGAGTTTCCCATATCGTGTTGTACAATATTGTTTGCTCAGTCCCTCACGCAGCCAGGAAGTTTATTCGCTTCGCATGAATGGGCGCAGAAGCAGTGTGGGCGCCACGGTCAACTGACGACAGGCTGCTACCATGCTACTATTATTGCTTTAGGTAGGGCTGCTATGTTTGAAATTAAATATGTCAAAGCTGTAAGAGCTCTAGGTATATCTATAATACCAATGTAAGATGCTGATAACGATACGCTTCTACCTTACCTTCTTGCTACTACAGTGCTCTTCTACTTTCCCTTACTTCTGTATTTATTTAAAAGCGGGCACACGCACCTTTGACCAAGTCTTAGGTGTCTATGGGTTGTAGTGATCACTCACCGTAAGGTGTCATCTTTGCTTGTTCATTCTTCGACTTTCATAAGAAAAATTACATATTAATTCGACGATCATGGTGCTCACAGCATGTCAGCAGATTTTGCTCTCATTAGACGATCTAAGTTTCTGTCTATCAGTTGAAGAGTGACTTAAATTTGATTTATCGAATAAGAGCAGAACGTCGCAATTCTGATAGGTATTTAGAAATGGGATTGGATTGCTTTGTGGAGACTACAATTCGAAAATCGAGAGCCAAGTGACTTCCAATATTTGCTTTGGAAGAGATTTTATTTGTCAGCAAAATCAAATTACGTCATACCCATCATGTCGAAATAACTGGATTGCATGATGAGATAATGCAATAAGCTTTCCCAGCCATCGAGGTATCCCAGGCAATAAAATACTCAAATGCACTTCCGAAATTGACACAGCCGTCGACATCGTCACACTGGCACAATTCTTTCGGCGTCTACCAGTCTACAGAATATATTATTAGGTAGCCTTATCAACCTATAAACCATTGTAGAAAGAGTACACAGTACGTTAACTTCATACAAACGCACCATGCGCTACTTGTATGTGTGCGCCATAGTATCTATGCTTCGCCGCTCGCACACTCAAAGAAATTCTCTTTGTTTGCACTGAGAAACGGGTAAAAATTTTGCTTGAGTGTGCGTGTTGCGTTGCGACGCATAGATAGGCGCACACATACAGGCCCCGAAAAACTTCTTGAATATCGGGTGGAGATTGCGCAGAACACTATTTTGGCACGCTTTTGCGCTATTGGTCAGAAGCACACCTCTGACCAATAGCGCGCGCGGGCGTTCGGGAGATTCGCACGCGCTATTGGTCACACTGGTCACTTTTCCCCTCTCCGACCGATGGTCAACAAGTTTTCCAAGATGCTTGCAAAGATAACAATACTGTGTATTATTTCTACAATGTATAAACTGCATATGACTACGCTAACGGTTCCACAGAACGCTGTGGAATCCTTATCGCATAATCGCTCCATCAATCTGTCCATTCACGCGCATTACGGAAGTGTCCGTAAAATGGAAAGTTACATAGTCGCTTGCCTTTTAAATTCAACAAGTGTGAAGCACTGACCATATCTCATTATTTGTCGCTTATCTTCATTGAAGAACGTCCATTCAATTTGATAGTTGGCGCGCTGAGCAGTTACTCTGAGTGAGTTAAATGATTGGAATCCAGAAGAAAGTGTTAAGACGATCGTTTATAATAATATACATTACTAACCGGATCCCAGCTATGATAAAACATTATCTACTAAGCACTAAATATTATAATAAGAGCCCGAATTGCAATAGAGATTTTTGCTTACTTAATAACTTCGTAGCTTCAATAATTTGTGTTGAATCGGAATGTTGGTTTACCTGAAACAAATAAAAATAAAGTTAGTTTATAAAGGTGTATTAATATTTGACAAAAAAAAATATCCTTTGGTCATCGTAGTTTAAAAAATAAAACAAAACTTTCAACTCGAATGTTGTGATTACTTTACATAAATCATGATCACGGAATGACTAAGATATTATGCGGCAGATATAAAAATTTCATATTTACTTTCATTCATGCAAATTATTTAGCCCACAACCGTAATTTTCACTATCATGAGAAACGTTCCACGCACTGGTTGATGATACCATCTCAAAAATGTATGTAGTTGAATGAACCGCGACTTTCATTCATTCAAGTTTCTTTTCATAAATGAGTACTCGTGGTGTAGTGGTTGAAAAACTATTTATCTTTTACTACTACTTACTAGACGCATTATTTAGATAAATCTCTTACTTAAATCTTCGTTTCTCTTCCCCACCTTTCCTTAAGGCTGTACCCAGACCAAACGTTAAAAAAGTCTTGTTTTTAACGGCTATCTACTCCTTATTTAATGCATATGCAACTATTTAAAAAATACGTAAATATCTTTGTAGTTTTATCTTTAAATTTCCCGTTTAAAATTTGTGTTTATCTTTATTTATCTACGATAACTGACTTTAAAAATACGTCTAAAATAATAGATTTCATGCATCTCCTTCTAAAGTTTTTTTTTTATTTGGCTTTCGCCAATCGATAGACAATGAAAAAAACTATAAATTGGCCGCAAAAAAAAATGTTAACCTATTTATTGATTTTTAAGGATTATTATTCATAGTTTCGATCAAAGTTCGGACCGCCATTGCCCTTGCTGTTTGTATGGTCAAGGTCATTTGCTCGGGAAACCGCCTTAAGCTTTTGGTCCCGAACTAGTCAGGGTACGCTTGCACCATGAACCATTGTTGTAACATTGGAGCGGCTCCCATCTGACCGTAACCCTCAACAGAGGAACCAAAGCAATTGGTTCATGGCCATTGCCACAGCCATTTGATTGTGCAGGTTTCCTCACGCTGTTTTTCGTCACCGCCGAGATAAATCCATAGGTGCACGCCGAGTTAGATTCGAACCATCAACTTGCCGCATGTGACCTCCAACTATAGCATTTAAACAGGAAGCCAACCTTTCTTCAGACATACTTGTAATTAAAAACATTCCCAACAAGAAATCTAAACTGTCTACTTCCAATCAATCATGCTTCAAAATAGATGCTATACGTATTTAATCAAATGGTCATCGACTTTATACACTGTTGCTGGTAGTTAGCTAATCGCAAACTAAAGAAAGTTAATAATATGGCAGTTGCTTTTTTGTCGTTTATATGATTACAGAGTGTAGATGTAAGATTAGAACTATTTAGTTGTTGCATTAGACGCGAGCAACTACGCATGTACGTGCGTCCAGTGCTTTCTGCCAGACGATATTGTTCCTTATTTCTACGTAATTAAGAACTAAGAATGATCGGTTGTAACGATTATGTGATATCGCACGACAACCAGTAGTTATTTAATTTGAATAGAAAGTACCCGTCGAAGGCAATTATTAGAACAAAACGCAGTCATTGTCTAACGTTTTTATTGAGTGAACGTTCACTTGCTATAAAGAGTTGTTGATTAAATGATTTTATATAGCACTATTCTTTGTCTTGACAACTTTTTAAGTGGTTCGTTTGATGATCACAGAGCCACAATTACCGGCCTCGGTAGCGCAGTAGGCAGCGCGTAAGTCTCATAAATGACAAATAAAATAAGTGGACAAGTATAAAGCAATAACTTTTAAATTACTATATAGCTCTCATACTTTCAATCAATTACGTCAATAGGTAATTTAGAAAATAATTAAGTATGATATATTAAATTCAATCTATCCATCAAGCTTCAATCTCGCTAGAGTGATCAGCAAACATCCTGCCGTAATTGCAAATAAATGCAGGAAGTCATTTGCAAAAGCGGCTAATCTGAAAGTTTCCTTTTAACTCGATAGTATCAGCAGATGAACATCCTACTAATATTATAAATGCGAAAGTCTGGATGTTTGGATGTTTAGATGTTTGGATGTTTGTTCCTCAATTACGCCTAAACGGCTAAACGGATTTAGATGAAATTTGGCACACGTATAGTTTATAACCCGGAATAGGACATAGGCTATAAAATTCCTACAGGAAACGTCTCATTCCCGCGGGAATATCAATTTTGAAACTACTGAACCGATTTGAATAATTCTTTCACTGTTGGAAAGCTACACTATCCCCGGTGAACATAGGGTACTTTTGATCCTGGAAATTTGGGGGGAAGGGGGATATTTGAAAAAAGAGATTACCGCGGGCGGAAGGCTAGTTGCAAATAAATGCAGGAAATCATTTGCAAAAGCGGCTAATCTGAAAGTTTCCTTTCAACTCGATAGTAACAGCAGATGAACATAAAAAATAATAACAGTCGATTACACAAATCTTTTACTTGCACAAAAACGTATCATTTCGTAACACGTAAATATGTTCGGTAATAGCACATGAGATTTATGCAAACTATAAATTCTGACTGTGAATTTTATACGATGATTAATAAAACAAAACTGAATTCATAGTTTACGTTGAATTGACTGCATACATTTGACACGTGTTCAATTAACTTCACGAGCTGTAAAAACAAATCGAATTCGTTTCCGAATTATTTCAATTATGTCTAGGACACCTGTAATATTCATTACTTATTTTTAGAGTCGATTTTTATACTCTACAAGTTAAAGATAAATATATAATATATACTTATGGTAGGTATTTATTATTTTATTGATTTTTAAATGATTATTGTGCACGTTAGGAGGCTGTAATATTCTACGTAATTTCTTTTTCTCTAAAGCCAGAATAACATATACTTACTTCACCAAATAAATGAATCCACGTAACTTTTAAGTCGTGCAATAAACAAACACAAATTAATAACCTATGTATTTTAATTTAAAAAAATGGCAAACTAAGTGTATTGATAATATAAATCCCGCACTCAATTATAACGTTTTTGACATTTAAGAATATGAATATAAAGTCAATGTCACTTGATAAGGTAATTGAAACGATAAATCATTGTCATGAAGTATAAACCAGACAGTTGGACTACCAAAAGCAGAGTATAATCTCGCCCACTCTGTTTTGCAATATCTTTGGCTGGAACTCTCATAAGAAATACACCAAGGTCGAAGAGTGGATTTAATAAAATCTCGGCGTAAAGATTCATATTTATTAAGAGTTTTTGTGAAGCTTTTGGAGAATTCTTCGTTTTTTTAGCTAAGGGCCACAGCAGACATGCTACTTTTAGCATCGGCGATCGGCGATTTAGCAGCTTTCGCACAGCTCACTTGTGCAACAGGACTGCACATTCCACACAGCTCACTTTAAATGCCAAACACGGCGATTGAGTCTCACGACACATGTGCCTGATTATACTCCATAAAAATTCGGATATCCAGTCGCAGCGATTAGGCATTGGCAAAACACGTCAGTCAATGTTGCCGATCCAGCATCGGAGCAGTCACTAAAACGCGCGATTCCAATACCGCATCCAAACGCATGGAATCAGGAAATCGCAAAACTCTCATGATTTCATCTGCGATAGATCGCAGAGAGTCGCTAAAAGAATTAGCATCGATACAGTCGCAAAATCGCCGATATCCGATGACCGCCTCCGAGGAACAGTAGCTAAGCCGCTAGGGTATAAAACCCGGAGGTCGTGGGTTGGATTCCCGCCTTAGGTCTGGCGGTACCTGGAGCTACAACCCCCATAGGTACAATCTGGCGCCATAACTGTTCTGGCTGTGTTCCGGGAATATTAATGTGGGAGAAAGCAAGTACACTTAAAATTAAAGAGCTCGAAGATCAGAGTCCTACAGTGTGGCAGCACATTGAGCGACGCTTCCTGGTGAAGTGTCCCTCAATGGAATAGGTCGCAGTGGCCGTTTACATAGTATAAAAAAACATGTCTGCCGTCGCCCTAAGTATTCCGTGCGTCTGGGGCCGACAATGCGTGGGTATCTTTACTGTGTCATAATCGGTTTCGTTACGTGTTGATATGAACACGAAACTGGTTTTCATGTAAGGTTATTGTGGTTAACTGATTATGTTAGCTTCTATTTATTGGCGCTGACTTTGTCAATGGGTAAGTTTAGTTGTTGTATTTCTTACTCTTGGTGTAATCTTTAAGTGGATTATCGGTTACGGTTATGTACCTACTGTTTAGTACAGTGTTACATTTATATTTCGCGCCGAAAATATTACATGGGTTTTTAAATTTAGGGATTCACGCGAATGTTATTACCACCCATAAGTAATGGGAAAACACCAAAATCTATCGATTCTGATGAAATCTAAAAATGAATTAGTGAATGTGCAACTGCGGTGCATGTGGGCTTATCTCTGCAGCATAATATGCAAAGGTCTTTGTCATTGAAATTAAGTTATCGCTGTAATATTAGGTATTGGTTTAATCACCACGCTAGCCAAAAGCATATTGACTCATCCCAAACCCGAGCTGTGTCCGAAAACAAGAAACAAAGGAGAAGACCGATCCCCATACAATCTTGGGCCTGGCGATACAGGGCTGTAACTTGGCCTATATTTTGTTCATTTAAAAACTTCCTACGAGGCCAATTTTCACTGCGAATTTCAATGGCCAAGTCAGTAAAATAATCTACTGAAAAAAGTAGAGGTTATGTAACCCATGATCATTTTTAGTAAGAAAAGTGCTAGTTTTTGAACTTTTATTAACTCCCGACACAAAAAGAGGAATAAAGAGAGTGTCCTGTATGTTTGCCTGTGGCAACGACGTAGGACGTAGCTCCTAAGCGGATGAACCGATTTTCATGCGTTTTGATTTATTACATTCTTAGGTCTTTTGTTAGGTAGGTTAGGTTTAGGTAGCAAGGCAGTCTGCAGTACAACCAAAATTAAACTATGACTATAAATAATTGACAACATACCTATTATGCATACCTACCTCACATGTTAATAATGCAAAGGATCTGAATATTATTCTTAAATAAATGGGTATAAAAAAACATAAAGTTTTAATTATATTTTATTCTTTATCATCAGTACAAAATATTAATATAGTAGGTATCCAAAAACTGGGCAGGGATGTTGTATTTTCTTGGTGTCGGGCCCATCCTTCCTCTCCCAATGCGTCTTCGTATTGTGTTGTGCTGAAACGACCCGTTGCTATTCCACGATACAATTCCACAGCACAAGCACATGTTTATACCCATAAATCACGCTGTAGTCGTCAATAGGCATTAGGTTATCCGATGTTCACTCAAAGGTATTCATGGGTTGCAGAAAACGATGTCCAATGTTTTTTTAATAAATATAATTGATCGGTTTCAGAGTCCGTAAGTAAGCAGAGGTCTTTCAAAAATCAGGAGCAATACAAAGGAACACATTTACTAACGCATGAATACGAAATAAAATCAAAATCCAAAATAACTGATTAAATATAGCTGACACTGACATTACTGACATTGACAATACAGACAATAAATAGTGCCGTATATATCCGATTAACAACACAACTGGTATAAATCGATTTTCGACTCGCTTTTTTGTAACAACGACGTTTAGCATAGCAGAAGTAAAACTCATTTGCAAATGTCTAATCATATTTATCAAGTAACTGTTTTTACTTATAAGAAAAAAATTATTCAGTATTATGCCATAAAAAAGCCACCGTATAAAATATATTTAAGTATCGATTACTTAAGATTAAATCGATTGAAACTGTCTCACTCGTTTTTTTTTTTTGTTAACAGAGCATTTAGAAAGATAGTCGAAAATAAGTCTAATGAAATTCGCGTTTATAAAGCAAGTTGAATATAATGAAATCATAAAAATCCATTTTTTTGCTGTTGGCCATTGAAATTGATGGTAAAACGCAAATAGGCTGATCTAAAAAAAAATATAGATTTTTTTAGTCTATGTTTCATGTCTGTATCGTTGGGCCCAAAATCGGTCTTCTCCTTTGCACTATCCGGGAATCGAACCCAGGACTTCTAGTCAGCCAGGTACTTAAACCACTAGACCAACGAGGCGTCATATTGGATACTTTTTCAAACTTTAATCATTGGCAACACTAACAAGCGTTAAATTGTAGATAATGCCGTAAAAACGAAGCAAGTTCTATGACCGTGGCTGCGTTTTATTTAAACGCAGGTTTTGATCCAACAGCTAATTTAAATGACAAACAGCAATCGTCTTACAAGCATGGGTATTGGGCTTAACAAGAAATGCCTGCATGTTTTAGCGAAGTGTGCTACTACCGTATTCCACATGCATAACACAGAACAATCAGCTGAACCGTTGAATTGTTCCTTATTTCTACGTATTTAAGAACTAAGAATGATCGGTTGTAACGATTATGTGATATCGCACGACAACCAGTAGTTATTTAATTTGAATAGAAAGTACCCGTCGAAGGCAATTATTACAACAAAACGCAGTCATTGTCTAACGTTTTTATTGAGTGAACGTTCACTTGCTATAAAGAGTTGTTGATTAAATGATTTTATATAGTACTATTCTTTGTCTTGACAACTTTTTAAGTGGTTCGTTTGATGATCACAGAGCCACAATTACCGGCCTCGGTAGCGCAGTAGGCAGCGCGTAAGTCTCATAAAGGACAAATAAGTGGACAAGTATAAAGCAATAACTTTTAAATTACTATATAGCTCTCATACTTTCAATCGATTACGTCAATAGGTAATTTAGAAAATAATTAAGTATGATATATTAAATTCAATCTATCCATCAAGCTTCAATCTCGCTAGAGTGATCAGCAAACATCCTGCCGTAATTGCAAATAAATGCAGGAAGTCATTTGCAAAAGCGGCTAATCTGAAAGTTTACTTTTAACTCGATAGTATCAGCAGATGAACATCCTACTAATATTATAAATGCGAAAGTCTGGATGTTTGGATGTTTAGATGTTTGGATGTTTGTTCCTCAATCACGCCTAAACGGCTGAACGGATTTAGATGAAATTTGGCACACGTATAGTTTATAACCCGGAATAGGACATAGGCTATAAAATTCCTACGGGAAACGTCTCATTCCCGCGGGAATATTAATTTTGAAACTACTGAACCGATTTGAATAATTCTTTCACTGTTGGAAAGCTACACTATCCCCGGTGAACATAGGGTACTTTTGATCCTGGAAATGTGGGGGGAAGGGGGATATTTGAAAAAAGAGATTACGCGCGGGTGATGAAACCGCGGGCGGAAGGCTAGTTGCAAATAAATGCAGGAAATCATTTGCAAAAGCGGCTAATCTGAAAGTTTCCTTTTAACTCGATAGTAACAGCAGATGAACATAAAAAATAATAACAGTCGATTACACAAAACTTTTACTTCCAAAAAAACGTATCATTTCGTAACATGTAAATATGTACGGTAATAGCAGATGAGATTTCTGCAAACTACATTTCTGACTGTGAATTTTATACGATGATAAATAAAACAAAACTGAATTCATAGCTTACGTTGAATTGATTGCATACATTTGACACGTGTTTAATTAACTTCACGAGCTGTAAAATGTACAAATCGAATTAGTTTACGAATTTTTTCAATTATGTCTAGAACACCTGTAATTTTCATTACTTATTTTTAGAGTCGATTTTTATACTCTACAAGTTAAAGATAAATACATAATAATATATACTTATGGTATCCATTATTTTATTGATTTTTAAATGATTATTGTGCACGTTAGGAGGCTGTAATATTCTACGTAATTTCTTTTTCTCGAAAGCCAGAAAAACATATACTTACTTCACCAAATAAATGAATCCACGTAACTTTTAAGTCGTGCAATAAACAAACACAAATTAATAACCTATGTATTTTAATTTAAATGTAAACTAGTGGCAAACTAAGTGCATTGATAATATAAATCCCGCACTTTATTATAACGTTTTTGACATTTAAGAATATTAAAATAAACATTCCTACTATAAAGTCAATGTCACTTGATAAGGTAATTGAAACGATAAATCATTGTCATGAAGTATAAACCAGACAGTTGGACTACCAAAAGCAGAGTACAATCTCGCCCACTCTGTTTTGCAATATCTTTGGCTGGAACTCTCATAAGAAATACACCAAGGTCGAAGAGTGGATTTAATAAAATCTCGGCGTAAAGATTCATATTTATTATGAGTTTTTGTGAAACTTTTGGAGAATTCTTCGTTTTTTAGCTAAGGGCCACAACAGACATGCTACTTTTACCATCGGCGATCGGCGATTTAGCAGTTTTCACACAGCTCACTTGTGCAGCAGGACTGCACATTCCACACAGCTTACTTTAAATACCAAACGCTGCGATTGAGTCGCACGACACATGTGCCTGATTATACTCCATAAAAATTCGGATGTCCAGTCGCAGCGATTTGGCATTGAAAAAACACGTCAGTCAATGTTGCCGATCCAGCATCGGAGCAGTCACTAAAACGCGCGATTCCAATACCGCATCCAAACGCATGGAATCAGGAATCGCGATGCTGCATCGACAGAATCTCATGATTTTATCTGTGATCGATCGCAGAGAGTCTCTAAAATCATTAGCATCGATACAGTCGCAAAATCGCCGATATCCGATGACCGCCTCCGAGGAACAGTAGCTAAGCCGCTAGGGTATAAAACCCGGAGGTCGTGGGTTGGATTCCCGCCTTAGGTCTGGCGGTACCTGGAGCTACAACCCCCATAGGTACAATCTGGCGCCATAACTGTTCTGGCTGTGTTCCGGGAATATTAATGTGGGAGAAAGCAAGTACACTTAAAATTAAAGAGCTCGAAGATCAGAGTCCTACAGTGTGGCAGCACATTGAGCGACGCTTCCTGGTGAAGTGTCCCTCAATGGAATAGGTCGCAGTGGCCGTTTACATAGTATAAAAAAACATGTCTGCCGTCGCCCTAAGTATTCCGTGCGTCTGGGGCCGACAATGCGTGGGTATCTTTACTGTGTCATAATCGGTTTCGTTACGTGTTGATATGAACACGAAACTGGTTTTCATGTAAGGTTATTGTGGTTAACTGATTATGTTAGCTTCTATTTATTGGCGCTGACTTTGTCAATGGGTAAGTTTAGTTGTTGTATTTCTTACTCTTGGTGTAATCTTTAAGTGGATTATCGGTTACGGTTATGTACCTACTGTTTAGTACAGTGTTACATTTATATTTCGCGCCGAAAATATTACATGGGTTTTTAAATTTAGGGATTCACGCGAATGTTATTACCACCCATAAGTAATGGGAAAACACCAAAATCTATCGATTCTGATGAAATCTAAAAATGAATTAGTGAATGTGCAACTGCGGTGCATGTGGGCTTATCTCTGCAGCATAATATGCAAAGGTCTTTGTCATTGAAATTAAGTTATCGCTGTAATATTAGGTATTGGTTTAATCACCACGCTAGCCAAAAGCATATTGACTCATCCCAAACCCGAGCTGTGTCCGAAAACAAGAAACAAATTTGCACTATCCGGGAATCGAACCCAGGACTTCTAGTCAGCCAGGTACTTAAACCACTAGACCAACGAGGCGTCATATTGGATACTTTTTCAAACTTTAATCATTGGCAACACTAACAAGCGTTAAATTGTAGATAATGCCGTAAAAACGAAGCAAGTTCTATGACCGTGGCTGCGTTATTGCAGAAATGCATCGGCTCCGCGGCTGCATTGCGTTCGTAACCTACTTTTGCCTACTTCTGACTACTCGGCTTCGATGAGTTCAGTTCCCGCCGGACGTCGAGCCAGTTGCATTTGCTAACAAGATGTTTCTTGAATAAGTTAGAAGGTTGCTAACTTATGCGATATAATAATAGTATTTATATTCAATTCGTTTCAAAAAACTACAATTTATTCTAAACAAATAAATACCCACATTAAAAAAACACTATCATAGAATCATGGCCAATGTCGGAACTATGGGATCTCGAACGCATTTTTACTTAAGAAAACAGGTAATGAAAAAGGGACGAAATACATTTTTATGAGATTAAATTGCCACGAATTCCCGTATAATAGTTGGTCAAAATAATTTATGAAAGTTGTCGGCAAAATAGGGCATAGTCATAGGCAAGTAATTTTTTATTTAAACGCAGGTTTTGATCCAACAGCTAATTTAAATGACAAACAGCAATCGTCTTACAAGCATGGGTATTGGGCTTAACAAGAAATGCCTGCATGTTTTAGCGAAGTGTGCTACTACCGTATTCCACATGCATAACACAGAACAATCAGCTGAACCGAACCGGCACACTTTCCTTAGTATTCTTCATGACTAAAGATCGTGACTTGTTGTGGTGTAAACACTCTAGCCAATCGTACCGAGTGGTTTTATATTTCTTTCACCATGTATCAAAAGATGAAGGTTTCCGAAGTAAGGTCCCAATAAATAGGAGTGCATAGTCCACAAAAGGTAGCGCTGGCTGATCCCTTTCGAGTGTGAAGGGGAAACGGGGCTAGTTTTAAACAGGATAACCATCTCTACTGGGCTAGGTCACACAAGCTTTTAACAAGCTTACTGTGTAGGTTACCTTATGTTTTCCGTCATTTTAAACGTAGAGGTTAATATCCACATAGAAAAATCCGCAGCTGCAAGCCGATTCCTTTAAAACCATTATAAGCTGACTTCCTGATTTCAAGGATGGAGGCCTTTGCCTTTGCCCTGCAGTGGGACATTAATAGGCTGATACTTATAAGCTAACTAGGCTAGCCTTCCGCCCGCGGTTTCACCCGCGCGTAATTTCCTTTTTCAAATATCCCCCCTTCCCCTCACATTTCCGGGATCAAAAGTACCCTATGTTCACCGCGGATAGTGTAGCTTTCCAACAGTGAAAGAATTATTCGAATCGGTTCAGTTCAGTAGTTTCGGAGCCTATTTAATACAAACAAAAAAACAATCAAATCTTTCCTATTTATAATATTAGTATAATAGACAAGCAAGTTCGACCTGATGCAACTAAAGTTTCAGGTCTTTAACAAAGGCATATGGATGAGAGGCGAAGAGGACCCATTCTTTCTTGCCTGCCTGCTATTCTCTTTGCAATGTAACTGCCTGAGATTCCATCAACACTACAATGCGTCTCGCCTCAATCTTTTTATCATGTAAAGTACAAAACGTGAAACATCTTACTAGAATCGTGTTTCCCGACAAATCATCGCAATGTTATATGATAATTGCGATGCCCACGCGAGAGGGAAACAGCGTTATGCGCTCCCAGCGATCGTGATACACATGATAACGATGTAAAACGACTTGATGCGATTATTTACTTACACGCATGTTTCGACGACCATAGTATATGAGGGTACAGAAGGCAAATCGTATTCGTGACGAGAAAAAACGCGAAATCAAGACAATACGCGTTTTACGCACTTTTCTTATAGTTTACAATGGACATTCCGCACTCTGTCATCATTTATTCAGGCACACTGCATACAATATGAGTGGAGCGTCTTGTCAATAAACGCGGTAAGTAAAATAATCTTGGTTAAACACTGAGCTCCACTGGTTTCTACTTCACACCAAAAAAGACGAGCCGATGCCCGCCATATAGCGATTGACCGGCCTATCCTCGGCAGGATAATAAGCCTGTATATCAAAATCATTTTTTTTTTATGCCATAGGCGACAAACGAGCCGGGTCGCCTGATGGTAAGCAATCATCGCCGCCCATGGACATCTGCAACGCCAGAAAGATCGCTGAGCGTTGCCGGCCTTTAAGAGAGAGTACGCTCGTTTATATTTGGTTAAAGTTAGCTATGACGAAAAGATAAGATGTAGCAAGTAAATCAAGTGTAGGACTCCTGTATTATACAGCAAAAATAACTTCGCCCAAGGGCACCACTAACATCTAAGAAGAACTCACATCGACATCAAAGCATAATTTATCATACTTCACG
Organism: Mecyna flavalis; assembly: GCA_949319885.1. Taxonomy (NCBI): domain Eukaryota; kingdom Metazoa; phylum Arthropoda; class Insecta; order Lepidoptera; family Crambidae; genus Mecyna; species Mecyna flavalis. The sequence continues at coordinate 15,358,396 of OX439427.1, forward strand.
CATACAAATAACTTCAAGTCTAAAAACAGTTTGAATACTATGCGTTACATACTTTTCCACTTCTAAACAGCGTGAAGTTTATTCCAAATATACATGAACGATAACTTGATAAATCGAGAGGAAAATTATTCCCAGAAAACTGGGGAGTTTTATTGAATTGAAGGTAACCTTACAAACAATCGATCAATTTCCTACTAAAAAAATTCGTGTTGGCCTTGTGTGTAAGTTAGGAAGAAATTGAGAAGGGGAATATTTTTCTTACAAAATTGGTATCCATCTTGTGCGAAATTATAATTTACTAGCCTTCCGCCCACGGTTTCACCCGCGCGTAATTTCTTTTTTCAAATATCATTTCCGGGATCAAAAGTACCCTGTGGGCTGTGTTCACCGGGGATAGTGTAGCTTTCCAACAGTGAAAGAATTATTCAAATCGGTTCAGAATTTCGGAGCCTATTCAATACAAACAAACAATCAAATCTTTCCTCTTTATAATATTAGTATTGAAAAACAAACGAGCTTATTTAATAAGGTAGGAATGTTGTTATGATTTTTATTACTCTATGGATGACGTTATGTGTATGGGTTTCACAAATATTTACCAAAATGAAATTGTGTTGAGCCCACAGATGTGTTACTTTTTATCTCTAGAAACATGATAGGCCCACATAATCGCGATAAAAAACTTTCTACGAGGGAAAATCTCCGAGAAGCTATTTCACTATAATTTCCTCTCTTCAAAAATCCTAGGACCACTAACTGTCATAGAAATATTCAAAACTTATTAATGATATTTCCGCCTCGTAAAAAAATTTGTCCACACCCACTTATTATGTAAAGTACCTTCTGTATGTGTTTATATCTCCGTCCACGCATTGTTCCACCAAATGGCACGGTTTCGCACGCTCCATATACCTACATGGAAAGCGTGTCCGACATCTACATATGCCTTACCATCTAAATAATAAAGTCCGAATTAAAAGATATCACGCTCATGCAAAACGTCTAGCTACTGGCTGCGATCCACTCGTGGTCACCTATGCTAGTATGATTGTAAATAGATGTTATAGATTTGTTGGATTATATACGAGTAACTGAATTTAATATACTTTTTAACCCTAACTTAAGGGCTCCATAATATAAACATATAACATGGGAAGAACGTGAGCAAAAAAGATGTGTTGTATCACTATGACCTGCGGCTGTGTATGAGATTGGATTAAAAGTCCCACTAGCCGCTAAAATCCTTCCGTTCCCCTTCTCACCAGAAAAGGAACGAACAGGGTGCCCGCCATGTGGTTACCTGTATAATTCGCTCTGCTTATCAGTCATACATATTAATAACGTTAGTTTTACATTCGGGACAGACTTTAAAATTTTGAAATATCATTAGTGCCGAAACAATATACGACATGAGTGGAACACAGCAGAATGAATCTCAAACATAAGCATCATACTTGTTGCATGAATGAACGTATCTCGGAATGCTATTCAGTCGCATTCGCCGTGTTATTGTTTGTCTTTATATTCAATTACGGATAACATTTTACGATAAAGACTGTGGCAAAAACAGAACCGCTGACGTATAACCGAAGCGGATGTTTTGAAAGACGAAATAATTTATAGTAGGTACCTGAGGTGTGGCAACGGGATTGTTATGTGTTGTAAACTCTAGATGTACGTTAATGTGTGTAGATATTATTACTTTACTAGTCTTTCGACATTTTCCTATAGTAACCAAATCTTTTTTCAGCATAAAAGTAGCGTATAGTATGTCTAAAGAACCAAAACTGAAAATCCCGAAACCAATAAGCACGTCAATCTGTTTCTTGGTTGCGTTGCGTTGCAATACCTATTAAAACAGGAAAAATAAAGGCAATTCTATTTATTATCCCATGGAAACCTTACTCCTAAGATATGAAATGAAATAATTTATTTCTGAAATTGGATTTATAAAAAATACTTTTGCACGTCAAGTCTTTTTAACCTACTTACCAGCACTTCGACGTGAATGGTCTGTCAAGCAGAAGTGCCGCAACAAACTCGACAGTCTGCCTCTTTTAAAATCAAATATTTATTATTATTAGATAGATCCTTTCAGTACTAGTTGATGTAGCTGTACCAAATATTAAAATATATTTAGTCATTAAGGCCTAAAAGTGTTACATACAGACAATAACTTTTGCATTTTACAAAGTGTCTATTTGTATCAGCCTGGATGTTTCCTATTATGTATGAATATATTTACAAAATGCACTTATGTAATATTTATCCATCGTCTGGCCCAATAGACCAAGTTACTCTCAGTTTGGTGATAGAAGGCGCTGAGTGAATAATGGCTAAGGCTTTATTTATTCAGTCTGTGAATAAATTATCTAAACGAATATATAATATGCTACACACGAAGTCTAAACCTTGTAAATCTCACACGTCAAGTCCAATTTTCCCAATTCGCCAAGCGAAGTTTGAGCGGATTAAAATATTTTATTCACTCTGGCCCTACTCTGCAGACAGCTGTAGCGCAAACCTAGTCTAACTTTAACCCTTAGTAAAATCTGTATTGTAGAGAAGATCAATTTTGTGTATTGAATAAAAACCATAAAAAGTAATTATGTGAGTAAGTGACTACCGCCACCGTTGCCCAAAGGAATCAAAAATTCGCTGCCGGCCTATACGGAATTAATGCGCTCTTTTCTGGAATGGTTTCAATTATCTTTTTAGTTGTATTAATATGTACATATTAATAGTGCTCGGCAACACATATGCTATAACTAATTTTGAAGATCTTAATATCTGATGAAACTTATGTGATTTCTAAGAGACATAAATATAGTGCCTCGGAAAAAGTCGGTCCACAAAATTAATACTTTCTTTGTGGGGACTTCGGTACGCAATAGTATGAACATATTTAGTCCCCATCCCTACACAAGTACACACGGCTATAGGTCTCGCTAGCCTGCAGTTATAACTTGTAGTGCTTAAATTAAAAGAAGTTTCATCCGTAAAAAAACGTTTTATATTTATACTATACATAATATAGATGACCGATCGAATCGTGTTATTGTCACCGCTCCATCTCATTTTAATACATTTTAAGGTATCAACTCTACATTGTATTCGCCATGTCGATTTATCAATCAATCTGTCATCAAAATACTGAATAGCAGACGCCCACGCGGCTCAATACAAATCTAAAGTAATTTTAAACTTTATTCCGAATACACAAAGTTATAAGTAAAATAGACAGCATTCAAACAACACTTGGTATTATAATAATGTTTGACAATGCTCTACAAAGGGTTTATGTTTTCCCCCGGGCAAGCCTCCGCCCATTCAAATATGGGTTATTATTAGCGACATATTTACGCCTCTCAAGTTCGATTCCTGTACCATAATAACATTCAATATATGAATAAATCAGTAAATAATTGTAAATCAGGAAAACTATGTTTAGCACCTGACTCATGGGTATCAAAATTAATAAAGGTACCGTATGTACCACAAATATATACCTAAATGAAATACAAATGCTATTCGCACGCATAGCGCATCAAGCATAGCGCCAAACTTATAGGTATTCGTAGTTTGTTCTATTGCCGAAAAACGAAAAATTATTAATTAGGTAGATATATATATTTTTTAAACATACATAATAATATATGATACAAAGTAACACCGATAGAAACAGACATTCATGCCCGTATACGTTTGTATCGTGCTGGGATCGAACCCGCTACCTCTTTGTGTAATGGCCGACTTTTACACAGTTGCAACAAATCGGTCAAAATCGTCAAACTTATAATATACAGACCACCAATTTTTTGATTCAACGTATGTAGAAAACCACTAGAAAACACTGACTAATTTTCGTATAAAGCCCTCGCAGGCCGGATTCAGACCCGCCATAACTCATGGTTATTACAAGATATTTCATTACATCAGACATCTGAGCTCTCGAATTAGGCAACTCGGCAAAGATAACGATATAAGAAATTCTTTTTACTCCCCATTCATTCGTTATGTAATAAATAATTATTATATTAAGTACTTGTTTGGTGAAATGAACTAGTCATAGGTACGGTACATTCATAAAAAAACTTCTACCTCCCACACTTTTTCTCCTGCCAACACTTCGTCTTCAATGGCCCGGGAAGAAGTGCCACAAGTAAAATAACATTGGCTCTACATAGATTTAAAAAAAAGAACGAATCAATTTTTATTTTATTTTGTCGTCGGAAAATTTTGCGTGGCCAATAATATTTTATCTACATCCATACCATAATATGTATATTTTATATTCAGGAGCGATGAGCAAACGCCCTACATTTAGATATAAGTATCTGTGGCTGCATTGAAATGTTTACATTTTAGTGTCGGTAACCGATACTTAATTTCGTTCAAATTTCGAACGTCTTCTTTAAAAGTAAAAATTAATAGGTTTTTTCGATTATCGAATTAGTCGATTAGTAATTTTATGTTCCATTCCTATACATTTAATTCGATGCTGAAATTATAACAATCGATTTGAGAATCGAAATCAACTCGAGTCTAGATTGTTTATGGATTTTAAAAACTACAAACGTCAGTCATTATGTCAGTACTAACTTTTACATACAGATTAAGTTGGTAACTAGGGCGTTTGCTTATCAATCCTGACTATAAAATAGACATATTATCGTATGAATGAAGATAAAGTTATGTATGTGACTGTACATAATTAGTCATTAAAATACTCATGTGATTCTTTTATGAAACTCACTTCGTTCGTTTCATAAAACCACATTCGTATTTTAATGACCCTCATTATGCAGCAGTCACATAAATAACTATTATTGACGCCATGGTTAAGAAATAAAATTCCTAGTGTGTGGAATTTAGAGCCGGTAAATTCCAGATACATAAACCAAGCATATTCTTAATTTCTTACTTTAATAAAAAAAGCAACAATCACAGTTAAGTAATTGTTAAATAAATTAAAAAAAAACACAACATTGTTTTCTTATAAAGTTTTTTTTTTTATTTCTAACATATTTTCCAAGCATTATAATCATCATGGCTGGGTTTCATCTCAACATACAGTACAGTAGGGAAAAAATATTTATGTTTTCTAAGAATATATTTTCAGAATACTTTACTTGAACTCATCTGTCATGTTAATACAATTATATTAGAAAAAATTCAATTTGTCCAGGTATCAGGCGGGACTCGAACCCACGTCTCTCGCTGTCCGGGCGAGTGCACTACCAACTATGCTACCGAGACCTTAGTGGACCCGTTGAATTTCTTCTAGTATTGATTTACGCTACGGCAGCGCCATCTCTTCAATGTTGCAGTAATTACTAGGGGAGAGCGGGGCTGAAAGTGCCGATTTTGACAAATCCTTATATGATTCGGATAAAACAAGTACTATGTCTGAAAGTAGTGGTTCATCCTAAGCCAAATTTAGTCTATAATTCGAGTTTAACAACTGATTTCGCACATTTTTAATAGTTTTTTAGAAAAAGTGATTTTTTTATACAGCGGCGGCAAGGCACTTCCAACCCCACATTGGGGCAAGTTGTGCCGTAGCTGAGGTCGGTTGTGCCGTTGATAATGCTAGGTGATTTACATGAATGAAAATTAATTTAAAGTTTTAAAGACATCAATTTTATAATAATATATTTATTCGTTATACATTTTACTATAAATCAACAGTTTTCGCCATCAGAACGGTCTCAACGGTCGTCATCTTGCAAAACTCTTCCCTCAGCGGAGTTCTTAGTCGGCTTTTTTGTTTGTTTAACTTTTCCCTTGCCTTTTCCTTTTCCTTTTCCCTTCCTTTTTCCCTTAACCTTCATTTTAGTTTCACTTTCTTTCTTTTTCTTTTTATTAGCCTGTTCTTCAGCCAAAAAATTTCTTCCTTGGAGTGTCCGTAAGAACAGCTGTCATCCTTTTACGTCCTTTATTATGTCCAATTAATCAGGAAGGTGCCTTAGGCAGTGGTCTTATTAGCTCTGGTGAGAAAATTGCTGTATTTTTATCTCCTGTGTTGTTATCAGCTGATTGAGGAAGCTGGAAGCTGCAGCAAGGAATAGGCTCCTGAGAGTACTGACAGTTGTTCTTGATTACCCAAATGGTTCATTTGTACAGTCAACGCTGCAGTTGCTTTGCGCAGAAACATGCTGTAGTATTGATGGACCGGCACAACCAGCCCCCCATGACCGGCACATTTTACCCCGCTTATTAGAGTGTGATATTTTGTCTCACATATAAAAATCACTATGCTCAAAGCATTAAAATTACACTGCATAACAAACTAGGATAAATAACAAATATTTTACTAAAACTCTCATGTTAAACGCACGAAAAATGCTACCTTGCGACCAAAAAGTATCGAAACGAAAATATTTACTTTCGTGGCGTTGAGGACCCTCACATACACTGCCACTTGGTCCGCGTTGCTGACGCAACTAAAATGGCAGCCGTTTGTGCCCGACGGTTAGGCATTACGCGACACAATACGATCGTATATCTATCTCTTTCTGTTTTCGAGATATTCGCGTCGGAACAATTTACCCCCGGCACTTCCAGCCCCGGTCTCCCCTACTTACAACATCCGAAAGGAATACTTTTACAAGTATTTATTTTTTGTCATGACCGGGAATCACAGATAACAGAAACTAAACTAAACTACTAAAGAAACTAAACTTTTAGATCTCTATGCCGGGAATTCATGCGGAACTTTGTAAATAGCGGAAAGTGCATACAGAGTGGTTCCGAGCGCCAACGCAGCGTATCCCTTTCCGATGCGGCGCTGCGCAATCGATATTGGAACTGCGCTTGTATCAACACGCGATTATTAAAACATCGCACTATGACTGTTTAATCGGCTAGACTAATGACTTCCTGGCGAATTTCGGATCTGGCGGGCAGCGGAATATCTTAGCGATTTGCCAACTACACAGGATGTGCTCAACTGATCGCAGACAGGCAATATTTAGATCATTATGACGCGAGAAACTAGGTACAATTGTATTTTAATAAGTTACAATTTAACCATGCAATTAAGCATAAAAACAAACACACAATTCATACCCAAGTAAACACAATAAATTGTTTAAATGAATTTCTTTATTTTTGTGCAAACATTACTCATTGAGGTATTTTATTTTTGGTAACCAATAATCTCAATTGATATAGTAAAATATTGGGTCAGTTTCCTCAGGATTCAAATAAGAATTCACTCATTTTACGTTCTTGTCTTTCTAAGAATATATTTTAAGATAAAATATCATAATAATAAAGAATCTTGGCAGTCGAGTGTTAAAAAGTAGAGAAACAGGACCAGAATCGGTATAATAACCATTGAATATTAAATAACGCAAACATAGCTCAACAGAAATAGCTAGAAAGTCCAAATGTATTACATAAATTAATATAACAATAATTATTGTAACGGGTACAATACATAATATAACTGGTCATAAAATGTTATTGTTATTATTTTCGTAGTCTCTGAAAGCACTGCTATTTTTTTTAATTTCCACTGGTTAAGTGTAGTGATAAAAAGGTTGATAAAAATTACATTAATAAATAAAAAATACTGCAAGTAATACTAATTAGCAATTTGACTGAATCATGTCAAAAGTGTTATTATTTTTCAAAGATCAGATTTTTAGACACGCGTGGCCCACTCCAAATTCGTCGTCGGTTCGTCCCCCTTTTGATGTAAAGGTAACCCTTCCTCCCACCGGGGAAGTATAGTAGAAGGCGTGAGACCAGTGAGACACACGAGTCTTGAGTCCCACACACGGCCACAAGTCTCGCTAGCCCGTGATTTGATTACGGTGCGGGTGTTAAAACACACCTAGACAAAAAGGGAAGCTTTTCCATTATTCATTGTCGTCCTTAAATAGGCTATATTTCTGTAATTTTAAGTACACTGACTCCAATGAGTATTGTTGTTTTCCACATAGTTAAATGCGTTTTAAATGTGCTAATAGGCTACAAAAACAGTATCACGTGTCGCACCAACTAGTATCCTGCGCATACGCATTATGCAAGGTCGTATTTATAATCTCGTGTCGAAAATGTCACCGAACGGGTTTTTTAATTAAAAAATATTATTATGAATTCTAATTCTCATGTGATATAGTCATTGCTCATCGCTTCATCATTATTGATTGCGCATCAAAGTCTCAGTCAATCATTAATTATTACTATAATGTTCTTATTTTGAACATCATGTAGTCTTAATTATTGAGGAGGATGGACCAGTTCACCTTTTTATCATCGCTTATGAATATTTATAATAATAATAACGAGGCTTCTTTGATTAAGAATCAAAATGTATGTTCCTAAGTTTATTTTATTCCTGTTCATGTTTTTCGAAGTGCTGTTGATCGAATGAATTTTTTTTATTTATATCTCCCTTTTTTTTAACGGGATAAGAGAATGCTATTACAATAACCGCAGGCTAACTAGAGCTGCGGCCGTGAGTGGGTCTCGGGAATAAATAATGCTTCCCACTAACCAATAATCTCCAGGTGAACGCCTTATAGCGATTGATTGGCTGATTAACGTGTTTAATAGGGTAGTTGACTATATTCTTCCTAATAACAACTTTAAACTTCAGTCAAAACATCGCTCAATGTAGTGCCATAGGCACTAGCATATAATCGAATCAATCAGAGCTTTGCATGTTGCCGCTGTGATGTAATGACGACACGCGGCGCCACCAGCTCATCGCGGCGTCAACTTTCAGACTCAACCGCCACCATTCGTCAACACCTTCGGGCTCAGCCGCCTCTATTCGCCACCACCTTCAGGCCCAGCCGGCCGCCTCCATTCGTCACCACCTTCGGGCTTAACTGCCACCAGTCGTCCCATCGATCAAGCACTCACTCAATTTTGCTTGACCGCTACGCCTGTGGACCCCTGCACCGTCTTTAAGTTCCTCTCTGAACTAGTATTCAACTTAGACAGTCTAACTCGCTCCTCCGCTCAGGTACATGCATTTGGCGGCAGATATCAGCTGTAGAGCGGCAAGGTTATCAACATGCATTGTCCATTAGAATCTATAAGCCACATTTTAGGCCACAGCTGATGCATCTGCTAAATTAGCATTTGATACGAACTTTCATTTCACCTCCAATCATATCGAAAGCTGGCGCGATGCACCATGCATATGCATAAAGCACTCGTGCAACAAACACTACCGCGAATAGATTTCGTAGCTCTTATATCTACGTCATTATGGTTCAGAATTCAAATGAACACAGTGGAGCGGTCTATGTGTGTTTATTATGTGCATAATGTGCATTCGAAGCGCGTCTATTCATTGCTACTGGTCATGCATTTGCGGTCGCTTTGATTTCAAATATTTACCATACCGTTTATGGAGATACATATTATAACGCTTTGACGTGAATATACTGTTGTCCTTAATAACAGAACATTATACTATTACGTAGAAAAGGCTTTGTGGTTAATAAATAAATTAATTGAAGGCCTATACTTAATGGACCAAAAACTTTCTGCACTTTTATTGCGCATTGGAGGATGGAATCAGTTCGGGAAAAGGTAGAATTTTAAGCGTCAAGTTTCACGACCAGGTATGTTTGTAATATTTCTAATGTATATATTTATGACATATAGCCTTCCGCCCGCGGTTTCACACGCGCGTAATTTATTTTTTTAAATTTTCCCCCCTTCCCCCCACATTTTCGGGATCAAAAGTTACTAACCCTACCCTGAATGACCCTGTCCCTGTTACCCGTGAATGAGGCGACCGCTAGTAAAATATATAAATCACACACCTGACACACCGGCACCTGAGAGCATGAATCCTAATCGCATAAATAGTAATATTTTCATCCAGACTTTTAAATGTCATCTGCGTAAACCTAGATTTTCTTTTGCATCTTCTCAAATACCTATATTCACGTCATACAGCAGCTGACATGTACACCAAATACTCTGAAAATAATCCAGTATTCGCAATGTCCGTGACGCGTGCGCAGAGTCAGTGAAACACATTAATTTGACCCGTTGACTCACTCTGACGCGTTCTTCGAAATCTTCCTTAGCTCTGCCTGGATACGCAAGTAGGTCGAAATGATTACGTAATACGTATTCATTTGTTCACTGGATTTATGTTAGTTTACCTTATTGTATAATAGGCAATTTTGACAGGTTATATTTTCAATAATTAACGTTAATTTCTCAGTAATCTTGAATCCCATTTGGTCCTTTCCATTTTGTTTAATTGCCATAAATAAAATCCATCAGATAAGTTTTACTTAAAAAGATTACTTCTGGCAATAACATGTCTTTGGCTATCGAAATATTTTATTGTGCAATTTTAAGTTTTTGTATACGTGATTAGAAATTTCTTCTTTTCAACATTCAATTTTGGAATTTTAGATGGAGTAAGTAAATAAGTGCATTTGCTTGATTGCAAAAGGTCTGATGGTCGGAAATACTGTTAACTTTATTTTATTTACGTATGTATATTTTTTATTTTATTATTTAGGTATTATAATAGTCAGTATAAGTGTCTCCTCTTTTCATTTTGTTCACTATAGCCAAAACTTTATCTTTAAGATCTATTGTATATCACTGTAATTTGATTTCGCACATTCACTTCGACAATAAGTCTCGAAACCATCTGATAGTAGTGATTACTTTTGTATTAAAAGCTGCAAAAAGCGTGACATGACGAGCTTACGTATAGAGCTTACGGTCGTGTGAAAGTGAAAGCTGAACTTATAAGCTTCTATTCGATACGCCTTATACATAGTGGTTATGCAATTTGCTAAACATTTTATATCGAAGGAAATAATTCTACGAGTAATTTTGACAAAGGATCTCCCAATAACTTTTTTTTTATATAGGTAGACAATTAAAATTTATACTAATTAGATACTAGCCTCACCCTGCAAGCACTAATGACAAAGACACAAACATTCACAATTGTAAAACTCTAGTATGTCCAAAATAAGAAGATTTTAATTTAATTCATACACTAAAGCACCCATGCATGTGTAAATTTATAAAGAATTAATAACATTAATAGTACTATAAAAAATCACCTCTTCATAAATTTAATCCATTCAATCGATTTGGTGATGTATAAAAATAAAATTAACAATGGAAGCGTACTTTAATACAAGCAAACATTTACCACATTTCTCTCATCTTACAACATTTAAGCCAAAGAAAAGCACCATTATAACAAACTCAAGAGTATGTTATTTTGTTTTGATGCCTAAAACACAATAACAAAGGTGAGTAATGCGCGTTATCGTCTAAACTGATAAGGGGATACCCTACTAATGCACTACTGCACAAGTAGGCCATTGGTTCATATTAGATAAACTTTCGTAAAATACCAGGTAGGTACCTATACTTTCGAGTTACGTATTTTTAAAGTTAATGCTAATAATGAAGTAGATACAAAAATATAGAGGTACAAATACATATTTCTAATTGTAATTATTTCAATTTTGTATATTATCCTATGACACATTCATATAAATATTAATGTAACTTACAATGTGGTCACATTGTAATTTCCATTAATATATTTTCAAGTTTCACTTGTTTTATTTACACTTTAAATAAAAATCAGAATCAATATGTACATAATCAAAATATTCTTAATTTATAAATTAAGCTTCAAAGATGCAATTATGAAAAGTCAATTAATTATCAATGTTACAGAATGACTTTACCACCGGCTTCAGAATGTCTGTCTCTGTCAATCTGTGAAACTGTTATCTATTTTTCAAAACATCAAAAGTAATCAGACTACAAATTATCTGAATACAACAGCATAGCCCGACCATTAAAATAAAAAACCTCGCCATATTGCGGAAAAATATTGGAACTAATTTCTTCAAGTGGCAACAATCAAATAAAAACAATAAGATGTCCTAAGGATGTCATTTATTATTGCTGTCTGTCAAAGTCTGATGTCAATTGTCAACCATGCCTTTTTATTTTTAGTTATTTGTGAGTATAACCATAGCAACCAAGTGTTACTATAACCATAGCTAATGTGGCGCTTCCAGAGCAGGTTTTTTATTTTCTTGGTCAGGCTATAGATTAGTTCTTTAAATAAATTTAAAATGACCGATATAGCACTGTCATCTGCAACATTAATTCCACACTCAATCACACCTCGTCGGCATTCAAATTACATGGTTGTCAAAGCTTAATTAAATGTGGATGTCAGATAAAGCCGGATAGATTATGTCATACGCATGCGGGCGATTGCTGGCTATCGCGAGATATCTGCTTAGACAGCAAAACAAATTATAGGTACTTTCACCACAGTCACAGTATAGAAAACAGACGATAGGCGCCTATATAAAAAGCAAACCTTAGAAACAGTCAACATATTTAATAAATAGATTTACATTTTTAATAAAATAGATGTTGAGTATAGGCTTCTTAATAACAGAAATCTATTTTGACAATGGTCAGTATTATTTTTATTACTGTATTAATTAGAAATAAGTATATTCATGAAATATATATTATATTTCGAGTTACAAAAATTTAAAAAAATACTTAAATTCAAATCAAAATATTCTTTATTTATGTAAACTTTAAGGAAGAACTTATGTTATGAATCGTCAATTATACAAAGTGACTCTACCACCGAAAAAGCAAACAACAATGTTCTTGGTCAACTCAAACACATTAAGTCTTAAAAATAACAATTAAAGCGAAGTTTCCTTATTGTCAATTAATTTATTGAACTCGCGGCTGTCCAATTTTATGACTACATTTTGCCTAGGGTTCGGACGCGCCGGGAAAAGGCGGATTGCGATCTACTTACAAAGTAAATGATCTCGTTTGGGATAAATTATATTACCGCTAAGAACATCTGGAAACAACAACGCTATTACAGAGGCATCTGGTGGTAAATTATAGGAATGAATTTGGCTCCATTTTGGAACTCTGATTGTGATCTAGGAGATCTGTACAAAAGGCTTGAAATACATGTTAATAAACACTTTATTACCTTCGAGTCCATTGATTTTTATAATTGATAACATTTCTTAAAAAATAAAATATAATACAAGCACAAAAATTTTGAAAAAATACACAGAATCTATATACTCCTTACTTCTTGACGTTTTGATTGTATGTATTTCTATTGTGGTGTCAAGGCGACTATGTACCAAATATTCTAAATAAAAATGAAGCGCGCAATGCGCGCATAACAGGACAAAAACTTTTCATTACTTAAACCACCCGTACGAAGCCGGGGCGTGCATATAGTATGCAATAAGTATCGAATTATTTCTCGCGAATATATTATTATGTGTTATACAACGCAAACATAAGCTAAGCTTGTATGTACCACTGTGTCTAAACCAAACGAGACAATTCCGAAGCAGCACTCCTAACAGATGTTACCTTAAGGTCGCCTAACCCAACGCTGAGCATTGCTTTATAGTTTCCGCTCGAGCTCACATCGCGTGCTAACATGCAAGAGCCGACCTTGGTCCTAGCCAACTTCGAATCAACTTTTATTAGCGACTATCGGGACAAGTTCTTATCGCCTTCGAGGGCGCGGTGGGCCCGCTATGGATTTACTGCGACTGGTTGCGACACAACGGTACACCTTAACTAAGTCGAGTGTCCTTTCCAATTGTAAGGGCCTGTCCTACCACTGACAGCTAAGTTTGTGATCATTTGTCACTTAGATGTATGTATATTTTTTTATTATTTTGTGGACTCTATCCCGGGCTCGATTGTTTAAAGAGACACGTATTTATAAACAAAAAAAAAACAATTTGCTGTGTAATCATGGTGTCCTATACCGTTCAGACGCCATGATTCCCATAAAATTGTTACGCCATAATTCCCATAAAATTGACAAAAGAGACATTAGAAAGTATCTGGCAGACACAATCATTTTTTTACTTTAAATTATAAGCCAAAAGGCCGAGAAGCGATATCGTATTCTTCTCCGATGAATTATAAAAAATGTTGTTCACATTCTTTATTCAAAATAAAAAGAGGTGAAGAAATATTAAATACTCTTCTAGTCTAGATAATTGTGTAACATTTCACGTTCCAATTACGGTCGATGATCGAACAAATCGCTGCACGCCGATACACCGGTTACGATGATCGATTGTTTCCGACCAATTTGTCGACCACTTCCTACCGACATGTGGGTGATACGAAACTGTGGAGCCGACTTCCTTACTTTACTTCTCTGTAATTAAATTACGTTGCGTTACCATAAAAGGCGGGCTTCACACTTGCGCGAGGTATTTATACGATAAGTGAAAGTTATAAGTAATAAATAAAAATTTTTTTAAACCTTTTTGGTGATATTTTAGTTCTGTTACATTACAAAGTATTTGATTATTTAAATAATGTATTAAACGAACCAAAATGTATAAAAAAAAAGATATGTCGTCGACCGTCTTCATTCAGACGTTGCCGAATAATTCATTTACTTCGATCACTTAAAACAAAGAAGTGAAGAATAAATAATTTGAGACGAACTGGGACAACTAACTCCAAGTCTCTAACGTCATAATTTCATTCAATCCGAGCCCATTTTCTGGACTTCGTCGGATGCATTCGGGAGCGTTCGCGCGCGATCGGTCTTCTGGGCCATAGCCAACCCATTCCCGTCGCTCCGACCAGTTTAAATTTGGAACACTATTTTTTTCTGTGCCCGTAGTAGATACGCCGAGGTGAACAATCTCTTTCGAAATTTATGCATCTCACTGGCCCGTCGAGATAATGTCGAGTACGCATATCGTACTAAATGAAACCTATCCCGTGTTATTATAAGATTATAACATAATTTTTGAAGAACCTGCATTAGTATTTTAGACTTCTAGATGGGCAAATAAATTTGACGCTAAACATAATATTTAGCGACGTTAGAACCATAGTGATCCAAGTCACATTTTCAACTTTTTGAGAAAACGAGGGAAACGCGTTTGGATTTGTTCCTGAAATTGTCCCATTCCAAAGTGACCAATATGAGTTTCCATATGAAAATTGCTTTAATAAGCACTTGGATCAGTGTGGCATGAAAAATATGACTTTTTTTGGGATGTTAATAACAAAATATCGATTTTGACAAAAATGTCACTTGGATCACTATGGTTCTAACGTCGTCATTTAAAGGTTTTTATAATCATAGAGATAAAGGCGATAAACATAAGCACTTAATTATGTTATATAAGATTCATTTGTCATTATCTGGGATAGCATTTCGAGCATCTCTATCTCTCTTATCGTATATTATTAAGTCAGAAAACTTATTGAGTTCTAAATCTTAACACACACACTTGTGATAAAAAAGAAAACAAAGAAAGACATTTACAGTTTTAAAATATTTAGATACAAATTTAAATATCATTATTATTATTATCATTCGATATGCCTCTTCTTAAATAATTATTAAGGTAACAAAAAAAAACTTCAAAAAACTAGGTTATGAAAATACGACATTCATAACAATAAATAGCAATATAAATGGCCCAATTCGCAACCCAAGGGCATTGTGCTCAAAAGTTGGCTGTCCTCTATAGGTTTAAAGCAAGCTTTAATTCCTGCCAAAATAATTCTTTGTCACAGAACTTTCAGTTTTCAATTTGTTGCCAGATTTGGGATCGGAGAAAATCCACAGGTACCAAGAAAAAGTAAATTTTTCTTAGTTAGTAGGCTATGTTTTGTAATGCTGTTTAGCATTACAATTAAAACATACTTCAGTTAACAAAAGAATTTCCGACATTAAAGCTAGTATCTAACTAGTAGCATTTTGCATAACTTTGTCATTTGACTATTCGTGGTAAGATCAAGGTGACAAAATAAAAATCCACAAGAATCAAGAAATGTGTAACGAATAATATAATCAGCTCTGCAAAACGAATTAGAGTTCACGACAGAACATTCAACCGCAGCTGCAATATCTTTATAGATTTATAAACAAACCAAATCTACATCTAATCTAATTTGAGGTGGAATAAATGAATAAAAATATGAGGAAGCCAGAAATAAACATGCAGGAATATTGCGAGGGCAAAACTTCTAGCATAAATCTTGTTTCTCTATACGATTCGTTACCAGATTAGTGACCGGAAAGAAATCAGAAAGAACTGGGAAAGATTTAAAGAAGAAAAATAGCAGGTAACTATGTAAGCTCTGCAAAACAAGATGTTGACAAGAGAATACTTAAACGCAGGCATTATTCTATATAGAAAACCACATAGTTTATAAGTTATTGGTTTACGCGAACGTTTTCAGAAATGGCTTATTACTTTACAAAACAACCAGTAAGTGCGTGTGACAAGTTTTAAACATTTTGGATTTAAATACTAATGAAAATTAAATCTACTTGTGGAAATCGGATCCATATAAAAAGTAATATTATCTCGGTACAACAACTCGGTCTAAAAGCATTGCGAAAACTTTATTCAAATCGTAACACTGATATTTGAAATATTTCGCGCTGTAAATATAAGTATGAAATGGAATTTCATACATTTCATCAAAATAATAAATTACAGACCACAAAATACCACTTTTATCAATGGGATTCACAGATGTTGCAAACACGTGTTTCTTGTAAGATATTCTGTGGTTAGATAAAGTGACGAACTGCGTAAATCTGCCGGGGTCCACCGTATGAAAAATACTGAATACCTATCAGAGATTCATTGACTTGAATACAGCACTTACAAAGCTATTAATAGCGGCATATTAATTAATGCATACAAAGCTTAAGCATCAATTATTATTATCCTGAGTAAGGTACGTAATACTTTTGCAACACCAGATGAATGAAATATGTATTATGAAAAGGGAACTGATATAAAAAGTGCACCTAGAACAAGCTCATGTCTCAGTAGGCAGCAATAGGCCGATGATAAAGGTTCGTAGTAATCTCACTGTAACTTTTCTTAGTCCTTAGGTAGTATTTGACTACAATATAAGCACATAAAGCAGGGTCTCTGCGACATTGTAAAAAGTCAATCCTCAATAGATTTAGAATTCGGCTCGTAGATGTATTTAATCTTAACAAGTAAGAACAGTAATCAGTATGTATGGGACGTATGAAGTATGGTTGTAAACAGTAATTATTTTCCCCATTCCCGCAACTTAAGATAAACGGCTCCATTCACCCAATGAGCAGATAACGCACAAAGGAACTCTATATAAATTATTTTGGTTACAAACGAACTAAATACTTCAACAATGACATGACGGATTGATAATATCGATAACTTATAAATATCGATAACTTATATTAAAGACCCCTTATAAGAGTACAATCATTTCATTATTATATTTAAATTGGTTGTTAATAATCAATTTTAATAATTTTGATAACATTAAATCAATTTAAAATTCCTTATAAGTATTGTATACCGTGATATTTTTGAAGTGAAAACTTCTTTAGCGGCGTTGTGCACTTTTTTTGTATGGGGAAAAAATGTTAAACTCGCGTCAGGATTTATGTGTCACGTGACCTGATCGAAAATCCATATAAAATTTGAAGTCCGGACACGTGTTTTCTACAAACTTATCTGTTCCGGTGGCCAAAATTGGAACTACGTGAAATGCAATGCAAAAACGATATTTAATGACAGTTTTAAATAGACAGTAGCGACGCCGCCACCGGAACAGATAGTTTGTCGGTCTATAGACAATAATGGTTTTTTGTTCAATTTGACAGCTCATTTATGCAAAGAAAAGTGATTCTTATGTACATCAGGAGTAGAGTAAATAATTGTATTAATAAGAACTGATGTTGTTTTCTTGAGTTTTATTCCTTTAGCGTAAGGTATATTTTTCTTTGCATAAATGAACTGTCAAGTGTGACCTACTATTATAGCCGCAGTGCGGTCGCTTCCTATATGCTTCCTATATGCTTCCTATGCTCTAATCCTATGCTACAAAGTGACCACAAAGACCTTAATTTGATATCCTGCAAAATTCAAAATTTAATTGCCGTAATAAAACATTTAAAAAGTTTGGAATATCTTTATTCGCCGGAATTATATAACAGTATTTTGTGGAAATTAACACCACTTCTCCGCAGTCTTTGGATCCGCTATGCTGCCGAGCATGCATCAGGTCGTATGAAGTTGGAAATGCTGTCCGATTTCCTGCGACAAGAGGCTCGTTCTCACACACAGTTCACATCCTCGAAAGCGACATGTTGATTACTGTAACACCACTCGTGTTATTAACGATTCGGGAGTCTGCGGATTCTGTAAAGGGAATCATTTCTTGGCCGATTGCTCCAAATTCAAAAGTTTATCCGCAGATTCCAGTATGCAATTAGTTTTAAATTCCAAACTTTGTTTTCGTTGTTTAGAAAATAAATAGTTGTCAATCAAAAAAGTATGACATTGACGGTTGTCAATCATTTTATCATCGTATATTACATGGCGTTTCAGTGTCACAGCAAGGAGTTTCTGATAAGTCTGAAAAAGTTTCTGATTACATTTGAGGCGTAATACGCCGCGCGTATTATAATTGACCTCAGTGCATTTGAGAGATAAACTTTTTAATGTAATATAAATTGTCATGTACGATAGCGCAATAAATAAATATTGTATTTTACCACATAAATCATAGTACTTTTATACCTCTACCAATCAATTAAATCCCTAACCATTCCAAAATACATATCAAAAATGCACAACGTTAATATTCAGGTTTTCACTTCTGCCGGCACTCCCGGAGTGCAACCCGTCGTTTTTTATACAGGTTTATCCAAAGACGTGGGTGTCTTGATGACAAAGATGCACAAAAAACCACATTAAATTGATCGTCAAATAACACTCCGACAATTTATTTTATTCGTACCTACTTATACAAATGTAGTCAAAGGTGAATATGTAAGTCTATTTAACTAATTAATTTGTAGATTAAGTTTTATGGAGAACATTTGATACTTTAAAATAAAAAATACTATTGAAAGGATGCTTTTAAATTACTACTCTACTTTAAATTATCTGCCTAAAAGATGGTTCGTGAAGTTTAAGATCTCGCAAACACATTCGATTTAAGTAATTTATGGGACTACCAATAAAATTATCTCGAATAAATCAACATACATTATAAAAGTGCTATACTTTTTCTTCTTTAAATAACGAGGCTTGTAGGTATTTCATTTGAATTAAAACTGTTTATTGGCACTACTGCCACGATGAAAGTGAACGTTTTTATTAAAGAGCTGTCCAAAATGATAAGTTTATTAGTAGGGTAAGGAAAGGTATATTGGTGATAAAAATGAATAAAACTAGTTTTTTAGGGGTTTTAGTATGAAACAAGAAGTCACTTTTATTTTGTTACATTGTTTATTGTTTGAAATAAGCATTGCCTACAGTTTACTTATGAATAATCCAATACTTTCGAGATTATTTGAAAATTTAATTCTTAAGAAATCGAAGGTATGTTGATGACACGGTTAGGTAGATTGGTGATACTAGGTAGGTAAATTGGTGATTGTAGTCTTAATCACATAGTTTGTACTTAAAATAAGAAAAATGTTTGACCAATGGGTATACAAAAAAACATACGATTTCTCAAGTAAGATTTCGATTATTTATTTTATAATTAGAAAAAAAGACTGAGCAAAAGATGATGGCAAGTTCTCACGACCAGCCGCTTCAGCAAGGTCATAGACATAATTTTCTAATTAGATAAACAGTCAGTCCAAAGCCTAATTCTTGCATTTCTATTGTATAGTTGTAAAGCCTTAACTCTAAATCGCAAGTCAGTGCATAGGGCCTTCCCATTTTTCTTACAGAATCCTCTTCATTGTCAAGGTAACGTTTTAGGGTTCTGCAAGGAACGTCTGCTACCTTGGCAGCTTGATATAATATGCTATCTTCATTTCTGACAAGACTGACAGCTTTTTGAAGTTGTTGCTGGTTATTTTTCCTATATTTTTCCATTGCCAATCTAGAAGAAGGAAAATAAGTAGGTAATTTGGTGATATAAAAAACTGTATAGAGGTAATTTGGCGATAAAAAAAAATGACCTTAAATTCAAAATAAAAGACATCTTTCGGATACCTTAAAATAATACATAGCGAAGTGTATACTTGATTTCTCTAGTTTATTTTAAATGCAAGCACAAAATAGATCTAAAGTTAACCCCTCAAAATCACACTGAAAATATTGTCGAAAACACTAAGAAACAACGGTCACAAAATAAGGAATAAAAACTTACTTTGAGAGAGTCACGACTTCACTACAGCTATATTTTAATAATCATTGGTTTATTGAACAATTTCAGTAATTGTTACACTGAAACACTAATTAAATAAATAATTATTAACCAAAATACGAAGACGCAGCCGACATTCAATAAACAATGGCGCCGCAGGTGCGAACTTGAAAAAAAAGTTTGTTTACGAAACACAGGAACGTTGAAACGTAACGAGTTATATACGTCTATCTTCCTAATACTCGTAGGAAATCGCTAGCGCTGTCTTATGAATAGGCTCGCATAGGTAACTTTGTGGTGAACGGTTTAAAAAATATCACCAAATTACTTATATCACCAATATATCTCCCTTTACCCTATCGCTTGTTGAATATTTTATAGATGATCATCATTCGTCTTCGATTTTTGGGATTTCTCAGATCTTTTTTTTAAATTCCTTTCGGGGATGGGGTCATTCACTCTTTTTAAATGTTATTAATAACAGTACATTACTACAATCAGTCCACAGATAATTATAAAATATCCTTTTATCGTTCTCAGGTAACTTCAACTTTTCATTGGCATTCGCCGTTATTACAAGAGCAAGGTTCAAATTATCATCAATGTCTAGTACTACATTTATCAGTCTACAATTAGAGGTGTCTGAAACCAATGAATGTACCTAAGTTTCATCAAGATTAATTTGCGTTTTACTTTAGTGACTAATGTTATCTGTTACTTATCAAGTCTTACGTGTGGTCTATGTTGATTGTAGAGATTTATCATTAAAGCTGGTGCAAAAATCTGCACAAACATGTTCTTTGAAATAATTTTTGAAGTAGTTAACAGTGATATTAAAATCTGCGAAAATTATGAAATATTGTTGAGGCTTTTTTACTCTGTGGAATATAACCGATGGAAACACGATTTGATAAAAGTTGACTCGATAGAATAAATTCACAAAGTTACATATTTTAGTGTCATTTAATCTTCTTTTTCATTGTCATTTACCAAAATGAAGTTCATAGATAACTTGAGGGATTATAACCGATAGATTTTTTTTATTACATCTATCGATATTTTTATCGATTATTCAAGTGGTTTTCTATGTCTCAGGTGGCTTTTAAATACCATACGCGCGGCATCTGCGGGACTAGACAGCCATAACTATAATTTTAGTAACCAATAATTTCATTCATACCTGTTCTATGATACCTACATATGGATTCTGTAACATTTAGTGGATTATGACCCCATTATCGTTACATTGTCCTCCATTTCTCCGGTAGTGACAATGTAATAATTTGGTACACAGCGGCGCACCTGATCGCACCGTGCCTTGAATAGTAAATTCAAGGCAGCCTTACGATTCGACAGACGTACCATGTACAGTTACAATAATGTGCACAATGGGATTAAAGATTCCGGTGATTTAGAAAGCCACACTTGTGATCGAGAGTGACTTCTGCTTCTCTAGAATACCTACTTGAATCTTCAGACCAAACATTCTAGGTACATGGAAGGAGCATTCAAATTAATAGTACGAGTAGGTATAGCAACAAAAAGACAGCTCTAATCAAAAGATGTATTTATATAAAAAAAAAACTAATAGTTACGGGATAACAAAAGTTTACAAAAGTCTGCCTATTTACATTCCAATGACAATAATACGAGTATATCAGAAATGAACACACACCATAAATGAAACCAAAAGTTGCTCAACAAAATCAAATGGTTCCTTAAATACATATCAAAACATCAAATCATCGTCGTCAAGATATGGAATGCAAAACTATAATTTCATTATGTAGACTTTTACTTTCACAAAGTAATAACACATTGCATGCATAATACATATGAGATACATCATAACGTATATCATTCAAACATACGAAATGTAAATATATTTAATTTAATATATGAAAATTTGTATATACAAATATGGTATGTAATAAATTATATCCTAAGTAGTGCCCTTGAAAATAAGAACTTCAAGATATGTATTATAGTTTTCCTTTTGCTGTGTTTTCTGCGAGAGTCCCCAATCGAATAGGCCATGGTAATCAATTACTTTTAGTGTTTGTAACCCACATTTCTACTAATCAAATCTGAAGTATTAAACAAATCTTATAGTTTTTAATTATTCTACAATGTCGCTTGTTGAAAATATTTTCCTAACTCTGTTACAATAGAAAGAAAACGTGATGCTATCATAAGTAGGTAGGTACCCTAATAAATTCGTAGACCCTCGCTCATCCGAGTTTATCAAAATTACGGTTATAGTATGACACAAACTTTTGTGTAAGAGCTGGAGTTAAATAAAATTCTATTGTGTGGAAATTATTTTAGCAAATAATTTGAACAAAACAGCGTGATTCATAAAACATCTGCAAATATAATGTCATACGTATCCTACTTCTGACTGGGGGTGGACTGGTGCATAACGTATATATTAAAATTTTATGTGTGTGTACTATGTACTTTTTTCGTGAGATAGGGTTTTGAATTTTCTCTCTATTTCCTGTCAACTATGTAAAACATGGCTACATTATGTTTGTTTGTTATCTATGCCTTCCTAAAACCATCCAATATTGTAATGGATGTTTTGAAAAGGCCGATACCTTTGATGGAATATTTGGCGTGCGTGCATGCAGGCTACAAGCTAAAAGTAAATGTTTTCTTTATTAAAACGAAGCCATTGCGACACAAGCTAACAGCTAGTTGCTAATAAATTCATTCGCAATGACATTTGCAATGTTAAGTCGACCTGAGTATGCGCCATTCATCATACTCGTATACCTACAACGAACAGAATAGTTATTTATGTGACTGCTTCATAATGAGGGTCATTAAAATACGAATGTGGTTTTATGAAACGAACGAAGTGAGTTTCATAAAAGAATCACATGAGTATTTTAATGACTAATTATGTACAGTCACATACATAACTTTATCTTCATTCATACGATAATATGTCTATTTTATAGTCAGGATTGATGAGCAAACGCCCTAGTTACCAACTTAATCTGTATGTAAAAGTTAGTACTGACATAATGACTGACGTTTGTTGTTTTTAAAATCCATAAACAATCTAGACTCGAGTTGATTTCGATTCTCAAATCGATTGTTATAATTTCAGCATCGAATTAAATGTATAGGAATGGAACATAAAATTACTAATCGACTAATTCGATAATCGAAAAAACCTATTAATTTTTACTTTTAAAGAAGACGTTCGAAATTTGAACGAAATTAAGTATCGGTTACCGACACTAAAATGTAAACATTTCAATGCAGCCACAGATACTTATATCTAAATGTAGGGCGTTTGCTCATCGCTCCTGAATATAAAATAGACATATTATGGTATGGATGTAGATAAACGTTATTTTCCTTAAAGCTATTTTCTAAGTTAAAAGTTAATACACGTGGATTAAATCATGTTTACCGTCACTGCTTTGTGTATACCTAATTGTAGCTTTTTTTAATAAGCTGCTAATTTACTTTCTGTCTTTAATAACCTTTTAATTGGCATTATTAGTAGTACTTCATGACTTGAGTGAGAGGCTGTTAAATCAGCGACCAATAGGATTCCTATACCATTAACTGGCGAATAAAAACATTTAGTCAAAATTGTAACCGGTCGAATAATACACCTGCTGTATTTTATAATGTTAAATTCCTTTTTAGATTTCAACTCGTTAATCAAGTTCTATATATTAATCATAGAAAAACAAATCAAAAAGTTTCAATGATTATGATTGTAACGTTGAATTATTCAAAATTACAAAAAAAGGTTTATTTTGTTCAAAACAAATATAAAGTTAAACTCAGTCAGAAAACAATAATACCACACACATTTCTATGCCATGTTATATTTATATTATTAAATTCGCAACAGCTGCCGCCACTTTAATAACTGTTACACAGTAAACCAAAAATATATGTATACAATCGAGTCTTACTTTCAACATTACTTAGTTACAAAACAATTTACCACTTCATAAATTTTTGCTCACATAATATGTTATGGTAACTAATGTAACTATTACATGTACTATGTAATTAAAAATATTACGTCCTACTTATACTATTACGACGTAACCGTAAATAAATTACTCTATTATTAAAATCTAAATATATCGTTTAGCATACTGAATCGTTAATTAGATGGAAAACCGCAACCACAACCGTGGTCTAACAATTCAATAACAAGTCAAGGATTCAGATTACAGTTTTATTCTTAGTGCTTTAAAATTGACGTATTCTGTGAACTGTTCGTGAATAACACACAAAGCAAGAA
The DNA here is from genome assembly GCA_949319885.1 of Mecyna flavalis. Classification (NCBI taxonomy): domain Eukaryota; kingdom Metazoa; phylum Arthropoda; class Insecta; order Lepidoptera; family Crambidae; genus Mecyna; species Mecyna flavalis. The sequence continues at coordinate 15,382,886 of OX439427.1, forward strand.
CTGTATGTAGAATACTAAATTCACAAATTCGGCGAAATATTTTGTAAATTTTTGGAACACATTTTTGACTTTTAGATCTACGACTGAATTATCGAATTACGTAACATGGTCATCTTAAATGATTTTGTTATTGGATGCATTTTAATAACTTTTGGAAAAAATATATTATGATAAAATCCTTCGCCAAAATGTGTGAGCGCGCCTATCTTCAAAATTCCTGCACCAAATTATCTGTTGGTTATTGTCGGTAAAAGATTTGTACACAACACATTGCAACATGACTTGATTTGAATTGACTTTCAACGTTCAAACTAGAACTTATACTAATCTGTTTTGCAGGTTCAGTCTCGTCCCGATCTATCTGCTCAAACCGATCGGCTACAGCGCCGAGCACCGAATTGGCAATTTGACAAAAATGCAACGAACCGAGCACATTGTACGTAGGTGCACCCTGCACTAAATCAGACGTGCATGTAAATCAATGCATCGCTAAATGGTTCATTGGACTCATTTAGATGCCGAGTGAAAATTATATATTATTTCCGATGTTGTTTTATTTTATTGTTATTTTATGCTTTGTGAAGAATTTCAATAACAATACAGATAATAGCAACTGCGAAGCGACTTGCATCGCTACTAAACAGAAGAATTTCATGATCATCGTTATTTCCTTTCCATACACGCAAATCTTTGAAACATGTAATTGGTCTTACTAGTTATAGGTTTAATTTTTAAGATCTGGTATAAATAACCTACTAACATTTGACAAGTTTTTGGTTAAGAAACCAGTAAGCTCTAATTGAAACAATACAATAATATTTTCTGACGTGGGCTTTTTCCCTACAGTTAAATAATAAATGTTTGTTACGGTCTCGATTTACCCAGATCGGGTTAGTTGCAATGTTTTTATGCACGCTCTGAGCAACAAAGTTGCCCGTGAGTCGATTTTACAACCTGACCCTCTTTTGAATAGCTATCGTTTGGTTTCCCCAAGGCAGTTTTTAGATGCACCAAGCAATCAACCGCAGTCGGCTTTTACGGCAGAGGGCTTGAAAGGAGGCTAGCCATTCGACATGGTACATTACCCCAGGCGAACTGCAGGATTCCTACTCACAAAAGTGATAAACCTGAAGTTTAAGAATATTTCAACTAAAATATTCAACAAAATGTACAGAGAAGTTAAGATATACAGAATTTTAAAATTTCTGCAATCAATGGATAAACCATAAAGCTTGGAGGTACGTTTGGGGGAAAGCATTCTGGGGAAACTAGGAATAGACGAATGTTTTATGCGTCTTGGTATGATCGAGCGGCTGCTTTTTGAATGTTAAGTTAAGAGACTTTATTTTTTGTTTTATGATGTGGAAATGCATTTACGAATTCTCTTGGCCTGAGGAGAATTTACCAAATACAATCTAATAACTCTGATCCTTTCGTATTACAATATTTATTTCCCTCTGCCAATAAGATTACACGTGCTCACTATATTATTGTTTACCTAAAACGTTTTTTCAAGTTCCCCTTTATCAAGACGTTGTTCCTTACAAAGCTGTTTGTATCTTTGAGATGAAAACATTTTATGTCTCGTTTTCCTTTATAATCGTGATAGATAAATCTTTGGTACGAAAACCTTCTTCTTCATTGCTATCTTACGTAAGCGACGCATGTTACGGTTATACTCGACTGCCAAAATAAATATTGAATAGACTTAACGATGTCTCTGCGAATAGTGCGAATGTCAAGACCATCTATTTAATCCGACAGATAATTTAGAAGAAAATATTTTATTTAGATACTCCAAATTTGAGATGTGTAAGGACAACACTAAGGCTATGGCTATGGAGTTGATTTCATTGAAGTCTAGATAGATATAACTAGGTACCAATATAGTTGTTACATGAATCGCCAAATTAAGATCTTTTGATTTCTGATCTAACTGCAATGAAAAGAGTTAACGTCGATGATGTAAATTGAGTAGGTAGTTGTGAATGTTTAAATTATACAGAATTTGGCTGTATTTTAGGTAGTGTGAATTGTTTGCTAGTAGCGACCTTAAGTGCTGATACCGAGTAGCGGCTTATTAATATGGAAACAGCTGTTCAATTTTAATGCCCCTGAACTGTTATGTAAATGTGCGGCGTATTTATACGCTTAATTTCATGAAGGTTCATATTGTAAATCAGCAGTGTGCTGATTTATAGGTAAGAGGCGTATTTTGGGAAATTTTAAAATGAAATGTGGAGAGATCAGTTTGTTATGTTTTATGTTTAATTTCTAGTCATGCTACGCTACCGTCGCTGATGTCACTGTGTACTTGAATCATACAAACTAGTTGTTGTACTATACCTACATCGCTTACGTGTATCTGCCGGTACTTCGACTTGTGCTAGAGCTGTCGTGTGCGGCTGTCTGTGACGCAACGATAAACAACGTACGAATAATTACTGTTTGCAGAGCTCATTCTGCGCTGTTTGCAATGCCGGCATGTCCTCCGCCCGCCAGAAATAATTTATGTTTGCCTATATACCAAAGGTCAGTCTTATAAATAACGTCATCGAAAACATCGGTAGGGAAGGTCATTTTGGGTGCTCACCTGTGCTCTGTTGATGACATCGTGAGGTCCCCGCCAGGTCGTGGCGGCTGGAGACTTTCTTTTAGCGAGCTCGAGAGTGGCTTCACTAGGGCATCGTTCGAACATGAGCACTCGCTCGGCGACGGAGCCGCGCGTGAGGAACGGTCGCACGGGCGTCGCGCCCGCAGCTGTAGCGGGCTCGCCGGCGCCGGCGCTCGACGCGCGCCGAGCACGCGCTTCGAACTTTGAACGAGCTTCTGTCACATGGGAGCCGAGCGATGCCCTCCTTTCCCCGCTCGCCCCCGTGCAGGGCTTCTTAGCACCAGAGTCCAATCTATCTTGGTATCTGCTCTTGGCGTAGTCGACGAGCGAAATCGGCGGCACCACATCGGGCCTCTCGGCCGATCTCTCGGCCACTACGCCCCCCGTCCGCAGCGCTCGCAGCAGCCGCTCCTCCTCGCGGGCTACCTCGAGGCGCATCGCGGCGGGGTCTGCCCTCCTGGCGCCGGCGCCGGCGCTCGTGGTTCCGTTGCGCTCGGGCACCAGGTCCGGGGGCAGCATCACTTCTATGGTCTCTCCTTCGGGCTCCTGCCATTGCTCGTGCCGCGGGTCGGGCCGCTGCTCTCTCCTGGTGTCGGGGCGCTGCTCCCGCACTATCTCCGGGCGCAGGTCGCGGCGGATGTCCGGCCTCTGCTTTATTTCAGGCTTCGGCTCGGGCCTCGGCTTCGTGCGAAGCTCGCCCAGCTTGAGGCCTGGCGTGGGCCTGCACGAGAGTATCTCCGTGGGCGCAAGACCACGCGCCTTCCAAGTCTGGTAAATGGCTTCGGCATGGTCGGAAATCTGCTTGGCGATAGCGGCGATGTCCTCCTCGCCGGTGTCTATCTCCCGGCGGGCGGTAGCCGCCATGGCAGCGGAGGAGGCGCGCGCACGGGCGGCTTCAGGGGCACGCCAGACGCCCCATGTACACTCACAGCTGACTACACAAAGCACTCGGGGCACTGATAACAAAGGACGCACTAGACAACTGCACAGAGGTCGGCGGCACTGGCGGCGAAGAGGTAGGGGCCAGGCGGCGGCGGCGCGACGAGTATAAACAAAGGCGGCGCGTCGGTGGCGCGCGATGCGGTGCGGCGGACAACAGGCCGGCGGCGGCTCTTCGCGCGGACTGCGGCGCGCGGCTCCGTGCCACGCCGCGCCCGCCGCCCTCCCGGCTCGCGCCAACGCACCTCCTCTCCCGACACCGACTTCCACGCCGCAGACAAATCCTTTACCTCTACCTCTCTATGTCTACAATAGACACGAATCAAATTCATTCATTCAACAACATACCTACAATTAAAATGCCGCTATAAATACAATAATTTCCTTACAAAAGCTTCTTTACGAGTATACTTGCAAGAATAGGTATGTAGTTTAATATCTCTTTACCCGTAGGTAATGGTTATTTACTACGACGTGCATTTAGGATGCAACTAGAAAAGTATGCAGATTGCAGCCTTGGCTTAAACTACAGCTGGGCGGAATGCACGCTGGGCGGACTGCAGGCGACGACAAGGACGGATAGACGCAAAGATTAGCCAAGTGATAGAAAGGTAAATTGAGGTAAAAAATTTAAGAACAATTTATACCTATTATTGGTTAAGGTATAATAATATTATTATTATGGAAGTTCTTATAATTTATATTCTTATAAATGTTCGTATTAATTTTATTATTTTCCTTAATACCTACAAGTAGGTATTCCTAGTTCAATCTTTAGTTGTAGGTAACATTTGAATTGGAAAATTTTTGATGTTCACGGGCAACTAATAAAATTATGTCTGTTTGTTAGTTTGTTCCGTCTAACTTCACGGTACTTTAACTGACAGTTCAATTGTAACTGTAAGAAATACTTGTTTATCTGACATATACTAATTAACTTAAAAAAAGTTAAATATACTAATTATCATATACTAATTAACTTAATAAAAGAATAATATAACTTGTTTAGTCCATTTCAATTGCTGGAGTAATTGAAATGGATTTACATTACATTCAAGAACGCTACAATACTTAATTTTTATCTGTTACTAAAGTTCGCAAAACGTTTAAAAGTTTTTTAGGAAGACCACCAAATATAGCATGTCAGGTTTTTCGAATACATATTTAGATAACTTCATATGGTTGGTAGGTTTATCCAAGATAAACCAAAAGTAGAGGTGTTAAAAATTTACTATACCCTACCAAAACCATTTCTGAAATTAATATATCCCACCAAAATCATTTTCATGTAAAATATTGCCAAGACGAGACCAGCATATACTGGCACTGTCAAAAAGTTACCAGATCTCATGTAGAGCCAAACATCTAACTCTACACGCCCTTACTCTACAAAGCCTAACTTCACAAACTCTACACCTTACTCAAAATATGTACCTTGGTCATTTCGCTACATTGACGTAGGCATAAGGTGTGCTTTTCATTACTTTTCTGATAAACAATCGTTCAACGAACGGCCAAGCTACATATTTTGACTAACAGCCAACCCAGATTTAATTCAATGTTTTGACTGAACGGAGAGCCGCGTCGGTCGTTCTTTTATTGATAACTAGCTGACCCGGTGAACTTCTTATCACTTAATTTAGTATTTTTCATCGCAATTTTTCCATATTTTCTGATCGTTCAAACCTTCCCTGGACTTCCACGAATATTTCAAGACTAAAACTAGTCAAATCGATTCAGATATTCTCGAGTTTTAGCGAGACTAACGAACAGCAATTCATTTTTATTTAAATATGGATATGACAGGACTTTTTCATATAAGTGACTGAAGTATCTTTGTTCTGATAAGCCTCTCCAGTCTTACAAACTTTTTTTATCGGAGAATAAATACCTACTGCTCTGTGTGTGTGTTGAACTCCCCTGGTTTCCCCTTCACTTCACACTCAAGTTAAATGAGCGAGTGCACCTAGTGGCGATAGACCGACCCAGTTGGATTAAGGGATAACCTATGTTGCACCCTGTTCGTCATAAACTCGTACAAGTTTATAACATACATGTCTCAATTAAACAGCACGCCTAAGCTATCTTAGCTTCGGTTCGGTATTAGTAATGGCACATAGACAATCGATACTGTTGTACTAAGTAACATCTATCTATACTGTATCAGTAATTGTGTCGTGATAATATCGCACTGTATGCGTAGCGTACACATCGTCTGGAACGCTAAAGCTTATCTAGTAACGGTCTCGTACGGTCATCATGTGGTACGGTCTCGGTATTAGCAATTCTCAAATAGCTCTTAAATGGACAATTCTTACTGGTTTATTAAAGATGTTCCAGGGTATTGCCGATCCACTGCTTGATAAAGGCTTCCATCAATAATATTCTAATATTAGACACCAAATTGGGATTGAAAATTATTATCCGAAGCAGTGTTCGAAAAGTTCGAAACAAATTTTGACCGACCTGGGCATGAAGTCAATTAACTAGATACTATCTAACTTTTACTAATAAGCAAATAGTAATCAAGAATATAGTGAGAAGAAAGTTAGTAATATCCTGTATTGACAACATGTGTAATTGTAAAAAACTGTATTGTAAAAATGACGAATTGTAAAAAACTGTATTTTTAAAACAAGTAAGTACCTAATTGTAAAATCTGTATCGCCGTGCTGTATCGTATTTTTTTTTTTTGTAAAAATCTGTATCGTAAAAAGTATTACGCAGTCTGGTCTGCGTCGCATCGTCTATGGCTCGGCGCGCACGCGCGCCCGCAAATAGCCCGCGCGTATGCCGCACTCCCCTACTTTACGTTTTTTACTCTTTCCGTGAACCCGCCGCGCTTTAGTGCATGCTAAAAAAAGACGCGCGTAATCCCGACTTCCGCGCCATCTGATTGCTTCCTAATGAAACTGATATCAGATTTATAAGTTGCTAGATGTATTCGTATCGTAACGGTTCATTAGTTGCGTGAGTTATATATTTGTATCGTACTATAAAGAATCGGCTTATAGTTATAAACATAGACTATCGGTAGGTACATTTGTGGCGATCGATAGATACGCAAGATTTGAATTTCTTGCGCAACGAATGAACTCATCATGAAATTAAAGAATTTCATAATGAGAAACAAGTTCAAATTCCTAAGACAAATTATTTTTTCCTCTCTGGATGAAGAGTTAATTATGTAAAAAATTATATGACTTGACATAAAAACAACAATTAACTGGTAGAGGAGAACGGATTTTTTTTAGTTTTAATGTTACTGAGGGGACGAAGCAACTAATTTCTTCCTGTTGTCCGCCAGCATGTCCAGAAATAGGCATGATGGCCTCTTCCACTAGGAGAGTAACTCTCACACGGAAAACATCGTAAGGAAACCTGCCAGTCGATTGACTGTGAAGAAAGCAATGGTTCAAATTGGTTTAGTTCCCCCTTAGAGTTTTGCAGGACAGCTGGCAGTAGCTCCAATGTAATAACTGGAACTTACCAAATTATATATCTTAATGCAAGCTTAAGTTCCCAGATTAGATGGAGACAAAACGTTTGTAAAACAGTATAGTACATGATTAGAAGTGGGAGGGTTTACAAATTTCTCCAATGTGTCTTTTTTTGAGGTAGGTATATCGGTCTTAATTCGGTGCGTTACATAATAATTTCCATAAGCGATAAGGCCGTTGGTTGGAAAAACGTAATTGGAATATAATGAATAAATAATGTTGACTCTTGATAGAGGTACTACGCTCCTAACAAAAAGTTATTTTTGCAATCACTCGGAGCTAGGGTAAGCTCAGGTTTGTCCTAAGATCTCAGATTTTTTTTTACAGTTTGAAGTGAGCTCAGTTTTTTATAAAATACTAATAGCTACACAGACTCTTTTGATCGGCTTTTGAGTTTCGTGGCAGGACAAGTAACGAAGAAGAATAACGCGATTATTTAGCGATTGTATCTAAAAGGATTGAAAACACAATTGGACCGCTAAATTAGCGTTAGCCAAAAATTTCATAGATTTTTTTACAGGCCTCCATCCTTCGATTGGATTGATTATAGTTTATATCCATAGTAATTTGTGTCGAAATCTGTTCTAAAGTTGCGTTGATAAGTAGAGCGGTTAAAATACAATAAGCAAGAGTAAGAGATGTTTACAATTTTAATAAATGGCCAAATGTCACCAAAACGAATTTATGGGTGACTTTTTATAACATCTGTTACATAATATCCTTGTAATGTTTCATGTGGTAACCCTGCACGCAGCATGGTAATCGCTGAAATGAGGTGTGGAAACAGCAAGGGAAAACTCGTTATTTTCCTGCAATTTACTGTTCTTCCCTGAGAACTTTTTAGCAACATTTCCGCCAAAATGTTGCACATATGAAACGTTTACTTAGTTGTATAATATGTGGACAGTAAAAACTTCCCAGTTCATGCGTTTATAAAAGAGTTTATTATTTTATCGTAAGACCGCCTCCTTGAAGCAGTGGTTAAGCCAGTGTGGTATAAAATCCAGAGGTCGTGGGTTATTTCCGGTTTAGGACTTTTCTTAAATCCGACTGGTTAGTTTAGTTTCTACCATAGGTGAAGTTTACTGCCACTACAACTCTTGCTTTTATGACCCAAACTTCATGTGCTCTACGAAGGAAATCGAAAGTAAAGCAAAACAATTAATCGCAATCGTTATGATGTAAGAATATTATGTGATCAAACTGATGTATTTTCCATAATACACGTTGTTTTTGTTCCTAAAATATATGCATTAATGTGTTTGATAAGTCATTGCAATTGGATTTACCAGTCCGTGGGGAGATCGGTTTACACTTGTGTTTCGTAGAATCGTGACTTTTCGATAAATTGAGATGATTATTATAGTTCTGTGGATACAATGCGCCTTTCATATAGCATTGCACATTGCACGCAGAGTGCGAAACTTTAAATTCGTTTAAATCTCTGCGATACTCTACCAAAAAGTAACTTTAATAACCAGTATCTGCCCGCTCTGGCTTTGCAACGGGTGCAAAATAATAATGATATAAAAACTTTATTCAGACAAGACAAACATAACAGAAATAAAATATAAATTTATTTATCTAATTCTGTGTATTCGTTTTAACTTTGACGCACAGACATTTCAGTGATTATTTTTTATGATAACTGATACTTTTGTAGCTTTTCGTCCGCTGTTTCTTCTGATTACGGGGCCAGTAATAATTTATAGTTAAATTGCGAATATCATAAGTTACATAGGTAAATTTCTCTAGACAAATCACAACAACTCTTAATTTCCTTTTGGAACAATTAAATCATATGTTCATCACATAAATGTTTGTTCTGTGTGGGATACAAAACATTATCAATAGCCAATAACATCATGTTAAAAATCTATTTGACCGGTCCGATGGCGCATTTGGTATTGACACTGCCCTTTGCGTCAAGGTTCGTGGGTTTGAATCCCACTCAGGACGAACACTTATGTGATGAACATTTGTGTTTGTCTTGTGTCTGGATGTTTATTTGTATTTAAGTTTATATGTATATCAGTGGTACCTTCTTCGTTGTTTCTGGCACCCATAACACAAGTGCCTACGCTACTTACTTTGAGGTCAGATCAATGTATGTGATGTTGTCCAATATCTATAAATGTAAACTATAAGCCGATAATGGTAAGCTTCACCATATTTGAAGGTGATGTTTTGATGACTGGCAATTATACCGTCTAGAAACCGAAGAAACACTTTCACATTCATAAGGACTCCTTAAAGAATAAACTCGGCGGAGAACTGGAGACTGTATAGAAATCGAAAGACACGGTACTAAATTGGCAAGAGAAAAGTGAAAACATGAATGTAAATGAACTCAAAGCCAAAGTGAGGCTAACTCGGCGTATCAGCATTATTACGACGAGCTCTGTGACAAATTGCCAATAAAGTTATGCTAATGAGGAGTATATTGATTTTTTATATAACTTCAGTAGGCTGGAAAGTATGTTAGTACTTATATCAGTTTATTTAAAATACTTCTTTTGGAGGACAGGCAAGATTGTTAATGATCATCACATCTGACTAACACAGAAGACCCAACTCCAGGGCCATTCTCATTATTGGACACTTTAGGCACGTGACTCCAGAGCCCCACAAAAGATAGTTAAACCAAAAATTTAAAAAAAAATATACTTAAATGAATAGGTAAATGAGCTATGACACCTGATGGTAAGTTTTCATAGACACCTGACAAAATGAAGGAGTAAATTTTTTTTTAGGAGAAGATCGCATTTACGCGCCGTAACCGCAGGCTAGCGAGGCCTGCGCTTGCGGCCGTGTGTGAGACTCGAGACGAATTCCACTACCCACTAAACTTCCCCAGTTTCCCCTTCACACCCGATTGGGAAGAGCCTGTGCCCAGCCTTGTGGCTATTGACCAGCCCATCCCGGAAGCTAAAGGTCTATGATGTCATACACTGCTATAACTTAAGCGAAGTTGTAAAATAAAGTTCGTATTATGTGTGACTCAGCAAAACTTAATTATACTTAAATTAACATCATCTCGTAATATCTATCTGAATTAAAGGCTGCACCCACGCTACTTCCCGGCATCGATTTCACCTACATTTCAATCTGTATCAAATCTATATTACCATGACTCAACGACATTTGAGTCAGAACAGTGCAAGTAAGGAGTTTTAAAGAGTTCCACCTTGTTCCACCGCGGCTAGGTGGGCGCGCCGACCGTTGACCCGCGAGCAGTCAATCAGGGTGGGGTGTTTTACCCCAAACTTACGAAATTAATACTTAACCCCACCCCGCCCACTTTATTGTACCGCACAATGAAAGGGCAGTGACGCTTTAGAAATGTCCAATAATTTCGTAATGCTTCGGACATCGAGGAGGATCAACTAAAATCTTTGCTGAGTTCTAAACAATATCAAATATTTACATGAACTCAAATCAGACCAATAGATTTAGTACTGGTTATACATTAATCAGATCATCATCTTCATCTTGTTTTGATTGCATCCAGTATGGAGCTCAGGGTCCGCTTCGACTATTATCCTGGATTTGACAATCTAACTTGATTACATTAATCACGTAGTTAAATACAATATGTACTAGATGCAATGTCTTTTAGGATCAAAAGATCAGCAGTGTGTCAGTAGGTATTATTGATTTAGACTGAGCCTCGAGTAAGAATACATTAATTTATGTAACTCTAATAATTATAATCTTAATTAGAAACAGTTTTGTTACTAGTATAAAGAGTGAGAATCTAAATCGTGATCTTAATAATATTTTGTTAAAATGTGGCTGCATAATCATTTTACATTTGCCTTGCTCCAAAAAAAAACTGTCACTGTTTTTTTGACAGCATGCACATGGCGTAAAAACTGGAAAATCTTTTGAAATTCTTAGGTTTTAGTGCCCTAAATCGTAAACATTTTTAATGCGATCGTTTTACTACTTACTATACTTTACCTTTCAAAAAGAGTCAATCCACACTAGATTTCGAAGTGAAAAACGGAGATTATAGTAACCATTCCTATGATTCCTTGATAAGATGAATGAAGCAAAAGCGCCTAGCAAAACTGACTGGCAATATGTGGATATATTCGTGTTTTCTAACGGACAGCAGGCGACGCCGCCAAGGAAGTACCACTTAGGTATTTCCGACTTAAATAATTGGGCTAACACATTGAAGACGATGGCACAGTCGCAATATGAAAAAATGTGAGCTGATTCTTTTACTTTTCTTTTAATCATAATTGGCACGCAACCTACTTGAGATGGTAAGTAAGCCACTGCGGCCTATTCCATTGTGGGACAACAGTAATGCAAATGAGCTAAGCTGTTTAAGGCCCTTCCTTGGTCCAGAAAATATCATGTTTCAGAGTTTTTCCCTATTGTAACGATGATTTCAATGAAGAAGACCTTTTTCCTACAGAGAGACATTAATTAGGCTGATGCTATGTTAAGTTTCCAAACGGCGTCTCTAGTTTTGCAGTGTAAAGACCACCTCAATACTTAAGTGTTCCACATTTCTTCACTACTTTAGTCATCAGTATTCCACATTTCAGATTTTCCTCAATCGACCTTTACACGGTGGACGGACAGCCAGTCCTCACGCCGATGCAGGTGACCCACGGCGCGGCCTACGTGGCAGTACCCCCTCATGACACTTTCATCACCGCTGGTTATAACGACTACCTGCTGAAGGCTTCCAAGTAAAGACCTTATCAACCCTTTATAGGGCAGTGTCGAATTAGTTCCCACCATAATTTGCACCCTATGTACTTGTAATACCGGCGAAACATTTCATTTAGGCTATAGATATTATATTCACCACCAAAAAGAGGAGGAGCTTAGAAAAGCATATCTACATATATGCGTTTTCCAATACGAAAAAAACACCATGTATTCCATGTATACCTATGCAATCTTAAAAAAGATTAGCTTTGATTATTGAATCATAGAATATAATTATAATTTATGATTATTTTAGATCAAGAGAAAGACGTAAATCAAGGAATCTTAGCATCGTTGAACGTCCACAGGACATGGATAATAAGGAAAAACGCACTAATCAAATAGACAAATACGAGCAAGAACTTAAGGTATTAGAAGAAGAAAAGGAAATTGTAAGTTAACTTAAAATACATTTGTATATATCTACATAAATAATAGTAAAGTGCCACTCTTTATTCCCAAATTCAGTCAGCGCACAACTTCTATAAATAATAATTAAATTGTTTTATTTTACAGACAACGACAATAACAAATCCAACTAATATAGTTCCAATTATTGAACCTCTAATTTCAATACCTAATAATACAAATGGTACTAAACACCTAGAGAGATCACCGTCAGTGAACAGACCAGTGGCTGCAAAAAATAGTTTGACTAATCCACCAGTTTTCAGGAGGACGTCTATGAAAAGCAAAGATACAATATCGAGAAAAAATTTAAAAGTCAATACTAGTAACGGAATAGCAGCTAAAACAAATGGAATTAATAACATAAACCGGTCAAAAACTAATACTATTACAAAAAGAAATAAATTTACAGACAAAGAAATAGCTGCAATGCCTGTAGCACTCTCGACAATTGATGAAAACGTGCAGACTACTTCCTCAAATTTATATAAAGACAGCTCAACAACAAAAGAAGATAAACTTATTTTTACAGAGAGATCGGCTTTGGAGAATGCAATTGATGACAAAGAATTAATAGTAGTTAAATATCCCGATAGTGAAATGACTACATTACTCTTAGAAAAAGACAGAAGTGCATCATATAAACACACAATTTTATCATCTACAGACCCAGTAGGGCATGCGTCACCAGTCAATGAAAATTTTAAATCAGAACTTAAACATATTGAATTGAATACGGATGATCGTCCAATAAACGATACTAAAAACCCAATGGACATTGTTGAAAATAGAAATAAAATTAAAAATAATGAGCCTGTATTTAATGACAAAGATAAATCTAAATTATGTTGCGAAATTTCAGTTTTACCAAACCTTGCGAGTGATGATAAAATAAAACATGTGAATAAATCAGCCACTGATAATTTTGTTGCTGTGGTAGATAGAAGAGACGTCTTCAATTTAAATTTAAAAATTGATCTGAGGAAATGTAACGGCCTAGATAATGGTCAGTGCGACACGAATCCAACAAAACTGAACCGTCTTACAGAAAAATATTCTCTGGCCAATATCGACCTGGATGGTTTAAATAACTGTTCAAATAAGCAGTCAAATCCAATCACAGAGGTTAATTCCAAAATCGTAGTGGTACACTGTACTTGCTGCAATTATCATAATGTTAAGGACATTCTACGAAAAATTGGCACTGGTGCTGTAAAATTAGAAGACAAAAATTACGTTCTTCTTTTACCTAGCCCACAATTGGATCAAAACGATGGGAGGTGATAAAATTATTATTATATTTGCGATAGATGCATATATGTTACTAGAAACTCAACTTCATTTACATTATAATAATATAACATTTACATTATTTACAGTGAAAATGATCAAGAAAAGACAAAAGATTGTGAAACACCTCATCCTACCAGAAGTAGTACTGAAAATCCTGTCAAGAAAGTTTATGCTTATCATATACTTGAAACGCTTTATGATATTAATGAATCAAAACTTACGACGACAAGAGCAGATAGTATACAAGCAAAAGAAGACAAACAATTAAATAGAGATCTAAATAATGTGGACAAAAAAGTGTCCGTTCCAATTATTATAAGTAAAAGCTCAAAACAGGTTATGACCACAAATAGTGAAAATCACGCAAACAAAGAAACACAAAACACAGATTCTATAACAAAAAAAAGTGGCACTACATCTGCTGATCACAATACGCAAACAGATTGGTGTTCTTTATTGGTAAGTAGGTATAACAAACTCTCTTTCGCTCTCCCATACAATCAATTTTATTCATTCTGCTAATTCCGTTCATTCAATTCTCACTTAACTAACACTATTGACACATAAGCGCCAGGGGTCGTGGGTTCGAATCCCACCCAGGACAAACACTTATGTGATGAACATTTGTGTTTGTTCAGTGTCTGGATGTATTATAAATATTTGTGGTACCTTCGTTGTTTCTGATACCCATTACACAAGTGCTTACGCTACTTACTTTGGGGTCAGATCAATGTATGATGTGATGTTTTCCAATATTTATTTATTTATTTATTTATTTAAACTTTATTGCACAAAAATAGTACAAAATGGCGGACTTAACGCCATAAGGCATTCTCTACCAGTCAACCATTGGGCGTGACTGAAAGTAGCGATTGGTGCGGTAATTTAAAAGGAGATATATATAACCTAAGCAGAAATTGCAATATTAATACTGGATCATAATAATATAAATAATAAAAATACATGAATAAAAAAAATATATATATAAACATAAATATACATACATAAATACTATAAGTATATACCTACATTAATAAATATAGATTAAAAAAAAAACATATGATATATATATTGAACAATTGAATCGGAATGAGAATGAGAAGGGACAAGACAACAGAGAAAAAAAAAAAAAACTCGTTTTATTAAAGAGAGTTCAAAAGGGAGGCACGAATACGTTTTTTAAAAAGGAACTTATTTGTAGAATGTTTAAAATCGGTTGGGAGGGAGTTCCACAGCCTAATAGCAGAGAGCGTAAAAGATTTAGAAATATAATTAGTCTTATGAGAGGGAGTGCAAAGATTGAGCATATAGGGAGAACGGAGATTGCGCGAGCTGGAATTAGATTGTAACACGAATTTAGACTTTAGGTATTCAGGAGCAGAAGGATCTTTTAGGATGCAAAAGAGGGAGGAAAGAGTTCTCAGCTCTCGACGTTGACGGATAGGGAGCCATTTAAGGCGAGCTCGATAGGGAGATATATGGTCGTACTTGCGCACACCGAAAATAAATCTAAGGCAGTTGTTGAGAAGGCGGTCAATTTTGTTGAGTAGAGACTGAGACATGTTAGAACAGCAAACATCGCCGTAATCAATGATCGGTAGTAATAAAGCTTGAACCAGGAGCACCTTAGTTGCAGGAGGGAGAAAATTTTTAAGGCGGTAAAAACTACGAAGTGCCCCATATACTTTCTTGCCGACCTCGGCAACATGCTTTTCCCAACTTAATGTGCCATCCATATACAGACCCAGATTTTTAACGGACGAATCATACGGCACGACCAATCCATCAAAGACAACCGGAAAATCGGCAGCATTACCGATTTTAGCCAGCTGGCGTGGGTTACCAAAAATGATAGCTTGGCACTTCGAAGGGTTGACTGACACACCAAACCTAGCCGACCAATCACGGATACGCTGCAGATCCCGGTTCAGTCCACCAACCACATCCGCAAAATTATCAGGCCGTCCCTGTCTGTATAATTGCAGATCATCGGCGTACAGATGGTAAGAGCTGTCAAGATTAACCGTAATGTTATTAATAAAAATGGAGAAAAGAAGAGGTGAGAGAATTCCACCCTGAGGGACACCGGAAATCAGATCACACCAGCGAGACAACTGATCGTCAACACGCACTGCCTGACTTCGACCGCGAAGATAAGACGCAAACCACTCTAGCGTTTCAGGTGATACTATCTGAGCAAGGACAGCTAGAAGTATGTCATGGTCAACGACATTAAATGCATTTGAAAAGTCGATCAAGACCAGGACAGTCAGTTCAGATACCTCCATACCAGACCGTATGTCTTCAATAACCTTAAGAAGCGCCGTCGTGGTGCTGTGGCCCGGGCGAAAACCAGACTGAAACGGACTTATAAGGTTATTTTGAAAAACAAAATTAGAGAACTGCTTATGGACTACAGCCTCAAGGATTTTAGACATAAAAGGGAGTATAGATATAGGACGGAAATGGCTAAGAAGGGTGGAATTTGAAATTTTGGGCAAGGGACGGACAAGAGCCTTTCGCCATATGTTTGGAAAAATACCAGAATCGAGTGAGAAATTCACAATGTGGGTGATTAAGGGCAATAAATAATCAATAATGGGAATAAGCATATTTCTACCCACATCATCAAAACCCACAGCTTTTGAATTGATTGAGGAGATAACTCTCCGAATCTCCTCGTCACCAACCGGGTTAAATTTGAAAAGGTCCAATAGGGGAAAAGACAAGCTGGATATCTCAGATATAGTTTGGGACTTAATAACATTACAAAGTGAAGGAGTGCTGGAGAAATGGACGTTAAGATCGTCAATGGAATGGGGAAAGTTATTAGGGGCTAAATTAGAGGATTTTCCGAAGCCAAGGGAATTGAGGAATTTCCACATATCAGCGGAAGAAACTTGCACTAAGTTTTCATGAAAGTGGCGTCTCTTGGCAGCTCTTACCATATGATTACACCGGTTTCTGGCTCTCTTAAATAACACCCAATTTTCCTCAGTACGACTGCGTTTGTACTTCCGAAAAGCTCGATCACGACTAGACATAGCCATTCTAACCCCTCGGGTAATCCAAGGAGCTGGAGGGCGCCTCAGTCTAACCGGCCGCACAGGCGCGTGTTTGTCATAAAGCTTCAGTACTAGGCGATTAAAATGAGAAACCTTGTCATCCACTGTAGAAGCCGCCCATATCGCAGAGAAATCTAAAGAAGATGCATCAGCCTGTAATTTGCCTCTATCCAGCTTAGCAAAGTTCCTCAAATAACGCACACGAGGTATTGGTTTTGGTGGTTTTAATTTATAACATAGAAAAACCAAATCATGCCGAGAAAAACCAGGAGCAGATAATTGCCCGTGGCTAACGACATGATCTGGTGAGGAGGTGATTATTAAGTCAATCCAAGAGTCGCTGGTATCTTTATTATGATGAGTGGGGTTGAGAGGAAGTAAATCAAGATCAACAGACTCAAGGATAGCTCGCAACTTAGACGACCGAGAGGAACACCTCATAAGATCTACATTGAAGTCACCCATAATAATAATGTGCCTGTAAGAGGAAGAGTGAACCTCTAAAAGATGTTCAAAGTCTCCAAAAAAATCTACTGTCGGTGGACAGTACACAACACCCAAGAGTGCTTTACACCCCTTGACCGTAACTTCCACAAAAAGAAATTCAATTGATTGCGAATAAGGGGACGGAGAGGCTGCAACTGTGAAATGTGGGATATCACTACGGAGATAAATTGCAACGCCACCACCACCCTTACCGACACGATCATTGCGCAAAAGAACGAAACCCGGCAAACTATAGCTAGTAGAAACAAGACTAGGTTTCAGCCAGGACTCCGAGATCAAGATGGCATGCATTTATTTACTTTATTTTATAAAAAAAAAAATTGTCTTAACAGGAATCCTTTATTTTTGCTATCCTTTTATCAGCTACGATTATTGACCAACTTTTTGTCGTAACTACTATTAATATTCTTATACATAGAAAAACCCCGATCGATACAAACAAAAATGTTAGTTACATATATAAATAATATAAATATTAAACATTTATCTTAATTTTATCTTTTTCTTCCAGTTAGAAGCGCGAAGAAACGAAAATGGTTGCTACTCATTTCACTTACCACCTTTGCACGTGCTGAAATACTACGGTTTCTGATTAAAATTAAATGGCTTAAACCAAAACATGTTTTATTCTATTAATTCCTAGTGTGCATATAAAAATAGTAATGAAATTATTAACAGCAGTAGTTGCTTTGTTGAACATCCGAAGTTGATCCTGGTAGGTTTTTAGCTTCTTCGCCAAAATGTTCAATGGCCTGAGGCTGATGTATCGGACTTGTGTTTCTGTTATGTGTCTTAAACTTGCTGAGGGTATCTCCTGCATCACCTGTAGGAATACAAATATGACTTCAAAGAGTTAATATAAAATTTATCGTTTTATCTTCTTCATCCCCAAATCTAAAACAGAAAACTGTTTTTTTCTGTTCCGTGTGTTTACTTAAATATTTATATAATCTGATTCTCTTTGTTTTATATGATTTATTATTGATCAATTAATCAAACGTAGGTACCTACATTTCTTTATCACAGAGTAAAAAAAGATGACTGTAATTATTAAGTTATATCTCATAGAAATATTATGTACTGAGTATATCTGTGAGACATTTATAACCTTAGTTTACTCATCAGATACGCTAAATTTACTAATAGTTATATAAATAACGTCTACCTGGGCAGTTATTCCTGACATAGCTTCGGGATTAATGGCTGCCAAATCAGGACCTTCCACTTCCGATAATAGTAAGCCAAGCCGAGACACATCACGAGCACTCCAACTGTATGACTTGCCCAACGCCTGGAGAAATATTAACGGCAAACAATCACGACAACGTTACAATGCTCAAGTTCAAATTTATTAAAAATTGGAGTGCCAGGCATAATATTTGGGTATTTATCCTTTTTCAGAAAAACATACCTTAAATAACGTACATACATACCCAAAGTCCCAAACCTACCAAAGTTTCGTCACAACCTATTTAATGGTTTAGAAAGAGCGAATCTATCATCATGAAAAACAATCACATCAAAAATATAATGAATACGTCACATCTTGCAATAATACATTTATTCACTTACCTGTGTTTTCGTCATCATGGTTAAGTAGAAACGGCGCTGAAGAGGATCGCAGGCTCGAATGTGATAAAATACCTAAAATTATATTGTCATTTTCATATTGTTTTCATACCTACATTATCTATTCTTTAAAACATTGCATGATTAAGTTTTTCTAAGAACTCTGTTTTGAAATCGAGGTATGCTTGGATTGGACTCAAGCACACTGAAAAAAATTTGCTTTAGCAAAGTACCAATTTAGCTCTGTTAAAAATTACTCGGCTGCATTCAACCAAGACATATTTAAAATGGGCAATAGAGCTTTGCTAATATTATAGAAGCAAGTATTGCTAAAAATGATTGGTTGTTATTTACAAAGTACTTATTTATTTCTAAATAACCGACTCGTTAAATTTTACCCCTAACAAAAACTAGCAAAAATAGACAAGCTAACGTTATTATTTCATAATAAGTAAGTTATTTAATTTTAGACATAATCATAGTTGGCTAGAAATTGACACCGAGTTCGGGTAAAAATAGACAGATTACATTGCTATTTCATGATAAGTAAGTTATTTGATTTTAGACAATCATACTTGGTTAATATTAAACATGAAGTTCGGTAAAAAATAGACGAGCATACTTATCTATTTATTGATTAAGTAAGTTATTTGATTTTAGACAATCATACTTGGTTAAAAATAAACATGTAGTTCGGTAACATGTAAAAAATAGACGAGCATACTTATCTATTTATTGTTAAGTAAGTTATTTAATTTTAAACAATCATAGTTGGCTAGAATGGCCGCCGCGCCACTCCAGTCTTTTTACTTGCTCAGTGCAGCCAGTCAGCCACGAGCCCACGAATCGATTACTCAATGTGTCGCTCCTACTCTCGTGCTGCGTTCGCGAGCTGTGAATCTATCATAATTTTTTACTAATATTGCCATTAACTGATAGTGTATACGTGTTTGGTTGAATAAACGCATTAGTGAACATTATACAAGTTAATTATCTATTCGTAAATAAGCACAGCTCGGCAATTAACATTGGAAATATTTAGTGAAGCTTAATTTAAAAATGGCGTTCCTTAGAATATGTTATTAATATTATTCTAAGCGTATTTCAATCCCGCCGTAGTCTGAATCTACTGTTTTTGGATTGGTTACCAAAAAGTATTACTTTGTAAGTATTTTCACGGTTTATTTTATATGTGGATTTTATAATTTAAGCTTAATAGTGTGAGTGTGAGTTACCTTACCTAAAAATATTTCCAAGCGTAAAGATTTTATAGAATCGTTGTAAATTAAAGTATTTTAATAAAGATCTTTGCTTTGATTTTTAAAACAATACGTAAAGGTTCGTTTTCTGTTTCAGAATACTATGGATACACCCAAAAAAAGAAGTCCTAACTTCACAATTATGTTGGAGGTTTTACAAAAAATATGTATCACATATTTTAAAATTATTGAAAATAAAAAGAGTGATGCGGTATCCTGGCAAAACAAGCGCAATGGGATAAGATTGCATTAGAATTCAATTCCCAGAACACAACTAACAGGTATTTATAATGTTATTTTGCACTTCTAATATAAGCAAACATTAATAAAATGTTTATTTCTTGCTAAGCAATATGGAGTATTATTAATTATTAATCTAGGTGCAGCAAAGTATTAAAAAAGAAATGGGAAAATATGAAGAAAACTGTAAAAGATTAAGTTGCTGGCCATAGGAAACATGAATAGTCATTTAAATATATTTATCACCTATCATTTATATCACAGTGATTAGCATAACTGGTTAAAATTGTGTTCACATGAAAGTACTCAATTTTTGGGTAGAATGTGCTTTAAGTTATATTCGATTCTTTAAAATTATAATAATAAAGACTATAAACATAAACATGTTATATAGCAATAATTACAATGATATTCATAGGAGTTATGTATGTTTCGCAGTCTGTTTTCTCTGCCTATCCCACAAGTGACACAGTATGAAAATCATAATAGTAACAAATTTTTATTTTTACAGGATAATGAAAGCCAAAATGTGGTGGTGGTATGTGGTACAGACACATTGAAGGTGCATATTGATTTATATTAGATAAATGTTACAATATACTTTAATAGATTGATTTGCATTGTTTTGCAGGATTTACAGTACAAAGAAGATATTGAGAGTCCAGCTATTATTAAAAAGGTAAAAATGATTGTTACATTAATATGCCACCCCTTAAATATATTAATTTTTATTTTTAGGCTAATGACAGTTTACAAATGGAAGAATTCGACCGTCCTAGGAAGGATAACAATCTCAAAAATTGGGATACATACACTCCAGCTATGTTGCGAAGCCTCTTGACAGAGACGTTACAGGTACTTATCTGACTATCCCTTTATATGATATATGAACCTATTTTCATAAATATCTTCAATGTACAGACTTTAATTATTCCTGTTTTATTATGTGTATAGATATGATGTGACTTTATGTATGTACTCCACATTTATTTGTTTTTTAATGCGAACAATATTGTATTATAGGATAAACATTACAAGGTACATCCGAAGTGAGGCGTTACCGTAAAAGAACGTACACTGGCACTACAACAAACAAAACATGGACTGAATTAGGGGAGGTGAAGACCAAGGTAGCCCATTTGAAGGCCAAAAAATTGGAAAACGTGATAAAACTGCAAGATGCCCTTTTGGAAGGAAGTAGGCTAAGATGTGAAGAAATGAAATTAAAAATTGAGTTGTAACTTGATAAAACTAAACAAGGAATTGGCTGCATAGCCTGTGAATTCGGCCATTTCTCTTAAATCATAGTTGAGTGACGAACGTCTTTTGAAGCGCTGCTGCCTCACACCTACAAGGTTGTTCCAATTTTCACATAAAAACCACTTTTAAACATTATTATGAATTTTGCCTTGTTTATTTTATAACAGTGATGTGACAAAAATAAACAATTACCTACTTTTTTGCAGATATTTCACCGCGCGAGTGTTAAGTGAAAACAGGATTTTAGATATATCTAAAAGATGGATGAAGAGGTTAAAAATCTTCTCACAGCATGGAGTTTGGAAGAATAAATTGAAGTTATTAAACGTAAGTAGACATACACAACAACTTTTTTTAATTAAATAAAAGTAGGAAGGATATCTTCTGGAGAGTTCAGTTTTTAGATTATTTTACTGATTTAGTTTAAATATTTGTATACTTACTTTTGTTTCATTTATTTGTTCACAGCTAGAAAATGATTTTGTCAACCTGTACAAAGGACAATAATTTACCGAAATAACTGAAAAATTCCCCACAATCAAGCCAAAAATATTTGAACTGGCAAAGGCGCGCAAGAAAAGCAGCAAAGATAAAAATATATTGAGCCATATTTTTAAGACTAAGTACAATTTAAGAGGACTATACGAGTCTAACCAGTAATGTTACCTGAAATGTTAAATGTTACCTTTGATCTGTGACGACAGACATACTATGTATCGTGTAAGAAAGAATAAAACAAACATTAATGTATATCATTTTCTTTCAGTTCCTTTACGGTTGGTCTGTCGGCAAAATATGTATCTGTTGTTTTACTACAGACGCAGAACGTTTCATTGGTTTTTTTCCGACATGCCAAATTTTTGCCTACTGCACAGTGAGTAACAATGGTATAAACGACAACATATCGAACTACACATTTTCAGTATGAGCTGACCTCACATTGTGTATTAAGCCTTACGTACAGTCACAGGTCAGTTGTTTTTTTTGTATCCCATAATTCTAGGTGAAACTGAACAACTTTTACTATGGGACCAACTCTGAAATCGCGAAATAAATCAGCTGTTTCATACATTGTGATTTTTTTGTTATTAATTTTTGTATGAAACAGCAGATTTTTTCCGCGATTTCAGAGTTTGTCCCATAGTAAAAGACGTTCAGCTTTACAGTCTCATCAACCATAGATTATGGGATATAAAAAAACACGCTAGCTTAATATGTGTCGTTTAAATTGGTACTTACTTGCAACAAAGTATTTTAGCTGCGGTTACCCAATAAACACGCTTGATAATACCAAGTAACTCGGTTAAATATACCAATTTTAATTGACTAGAAATAGCCGAGTATATTAATTGTAGTTACCCAATAAACACGATCGATAATACCAAGTAACTCGGTTAAATATACCAATTTTAATTGACTAGAAATAGCCGAGTATATTAATTTTAGTTACCCAATGAACACGATTGATAATACCAAGTAACTTTGCTATATATACCAATTTGAATTGAGTAGAAATAACAAAGTAGGTTGGCTGTCCCTACCCAATATACATGATTAAAAATATTCAAGCTACTTAGCTAGTTTTACGAAGCAAAATAATTGATTCTACTGAATTACTTTGCTAAACACAACAAAGCACGTTGGCTGTGACGACAGTTGTGTTTATTCTTTAACCAAGTTAGTTGTTGCAGTGACCGATTGAATTTGCTATTGTTAACAGAGTGACTCGATTCACTATAGATAATAGGTTTGCTAATTTTACTGAGTGAATAGGTTAGAAGCAACCAACCTTGGATATCTATTTTTTGACCAACTTACTGGGTTTATATTACCAACAACGTTAACAAAGTTGACTTGTGTAATTTTAGCAACAAACTTTGCAGGCTCCCTCCGAAGCGAGTTACTCGGCTGTAAATAGCAACAACTTGTTTATTTATAGCCGTGTAGTTTTTTCAGTGCATGGGTGTAATATAAGGTATACTTCCATGGAGCCACGCTCAAGATTTTGAAAGCCTAGTTATGTCATTAGAGCATCTACGAGTATCAGAACAGACCTCCGTAATCCTTGACAGGGAAACCCAGACCGTTAGAGTCATTGAGTCAAAGTTACACAACTTAATATTGTGCAGAATGTGCGGATTTCATCACTTTTTTTATCACCGAACTTGTGGAAAATTTTGTCATGCATGACCTTAAAGCCTAAACGGTTCTTTGGGCTAATAGAAGTGCCAGGCTATAAATCGTGGTTAAGTTTCCGGGTCGAGCAAAATTTGTGTTGTTTTCAAACACAGCTCGGGGCAGGTTGTATCCATAGGCAGTAGTGATTACTTACCATCAGGTGTCACAATAGCTCTTATGTTTCCCTCTTTCATGAAAAAAAGGTATTAGATTTGTATAACACTAACTGGTTACAGATTATTTAGTATGTAGACCTGATGGCTGAGTTGCAGATAGGTGTTCTCAGGGATCCTCCTCATAAAGGTCATCGGTACTCCGCAGAGGAGGTTGTTCATCTGGTTCAGATACCTGGGCTCCGACCAATACGGGTTTAGCTTAATGTATGCACTGGCCACCACGCCCACCTTTGAAATGATGTAAATTAACATTAGTACAAAAACAATGCAAAACCAACACGTATTGCGCCCAAGTTAGTCACATCCTTGGGCAGGTCAATTGCTATAAAGCGTGCATCCCTCTTGGGTGTGAAGGGGAATCTACCTGAATGATATTATAATCAATTATAATATGGCATGTATTTAAACGATCGTTTTATTTTGCAAAAACAGCAAAGAAAAAAATCTTTAAGGTCATCTATTTTAATGATTGATCCTCTTTCTTTGAGACATAAAATAAATTAAATTGATCGGTATTTTATGATACTTCATTATATAAATTCGATTTTTCTAAATTATTTTTTGTCTATGTTACGCTCAAAGATCGAAAACGCTCATTGAGCGGAACACGAATAGCCATAGAAAAATTTTAATAGCTCACAACGCGTTATGGTCATAGTTTTTTTCAGGTTTAAAAAAAGAACCACGAAGGCCAAGGCGGGAGCTCCGCTTCGCTCCGCTCCCGCCTTAGCCTTCTAACCTAATTATCCATCAGAGTCGATTTTCGGCTCCGACGTTGTTTTTGTTTAAATTAATATCTCCCAAAATATAGTCACAGTATTACAAAATTGTTAAACTGTGATATAGTCTCCTCTGTGTGTCAGTACGTTGGACCAAAACCAATAACAAAAAAGAGGATCAAATTCTATATTTGTATACCAAATATTAAAAGAGTATGTTTAAATATATTTATTATGTTGCCTTAGATGAAGTTCATTTATAATTTATCCGTAGATCAACTAAAGACGCAATAATTAATATAAAGATTAAAAATGAAAAATACATCATTTATTTTTAAAAGTGCTCATGTAAAATAGATCAATTAGTTTTTAGAGGATCAAATAATATTGTCCCTTAAACTTACCCTTAAAATATTATGATTAATTATTTTCTATAACATAATATTATTATAGTCAAAAAGAAAAGAAATATTGCTCGTAAAATATTACTTCTTTCGTATAAAAACATAGCTGGCTGGTAAACGTCAATAAATTCATCTAGCAGCCATAAAAGAACATAACAAATTTTCTTTTAATAAATCTTAATGGCTTTTTATTTAATTTTTTTCAGTAGGAACAGCCAGTTTGATAGCAATATGTGGCGGCACATTTATTTTCTTTATTACATAGAAGATTTAGTTGTGTGTAGTTAGGTCCTGTTATCTGTGAAGTTGATTGCAATTTCATGTCAGCTAAAATTTATTATAACAATTTCTGTAGTGCCGAAACAAAGCTGGCTGCTTAACGTCAAAAACTTTCATTGTTTCATACTGACAGCCATATAAAAAAATAATTAATTTACTTTTAATATTTTATATGTACGGCTTTTGATTTTTTTGAGTCCTAAACATGGAATTAATATTATATTATCTATGTAACCGGAATGATATCTTCAAAAAATTGCATTTTTGAAAATTAACACTATCCCAACGCATTAAAGTTTATATTTGCTTGCGCCTTACGCGAGGCAAATCCGAGACGAGAGAGATATCAAGACGGGAGTAGCTTGTCTCTTTCTTTCACATTGCCAACACGCAATGACAGTTCATTCATAGTTAGAGTGACCATGAATACTAGGTCTATGGCAAGGACGTAGGCGTACGTAGGTACCTCGTTCTTTCATATCGTCAGTATAAGAAATGTTTTTGGGCAACACAATTTTGCCTGACCAAAAACTTAATTTAACGCTTGTATTTTAATGTTATTTTTACAATGTATTAATGTACAGTCAAAAGCACGTCAGACGTAACACTTTGGACTTTGTACCGCTCTTATGTCGGGGGCATAAGCGCTATTATCGAACTGCAAGTGTATACCGTGATGTGCTGTTGACTGTACAATTGTATATTTACTTATTTTTCGTTCAATGTATTCTTAAATTTGAAAAAGCGTAAATGTTATAAATTGTCTTTTTTTTATTTCTTAAGGTAGTTACCCCGTAAAGCATTATGTGATGAATAAGACCAGGAGCCTTTCTATCACATTTTTTGCACTGTCTACATCATTTTATAACATCGTCTTAAACAACACAGCTCTCTTTAAACTTATATCAACGGTTGAATATGAAGTTTTGCTGCCGACACAACCGACTGTTGAAATATTTTAACATGAATTGAAAATACTATTATTAGGCAGATCCGCAGATTGCATGTTTGAATTTGTCTCACTTATCCGAAACTTATTGTCACCCTATTAGAAAGGGCCAAGCTGCTCTGTCTGACTGTTTCGCTCGGCTCGTTTTTTAGCCACGAGAGCACAGTCTAGTTAGTTATATTACTGTTGCGGGTACGGGGTACGTCAATTCAAATTAAATGCCGGTTACGAAAAGACAATTATTTATTAAAACCACTAAACTGAGATACACCACTTTAACACAATTACACTTCACACTTTACGTAGACAATTCAAAACAAACACTGGTAAACGCTGTTCACTTCAAACGTCGCAGGATAGTTCGCACTGATCGCTTTCCGAAGAATGAATACTACTCGCAGCGTCGCTCACTCTCTATTTATACCCGGCGCGGGCGCTCTAGTATTTCGTGGATAATTCGTGAAGCCTCTCGAACTCGCGGGAAGGCAGGATCGTTCTTCAAGCGCGCGCGCAGGTAAACAAGCGGCGGCCGTGCGCAGGTAAACGAGCAGGCGGGCGCGCGCGAGAATGAACCTTATTGTGTAGAGGAGTGTGGTCCGTTTTCGCGTGCAAGCTCCGTTGCCGGGCATCGTCGTAACATTACCCCCCTCTTAGTCATGCTCGTCCCGAGCATTATTTGATCCGTAGTAGCGTGCCAACCGATCAATGTGCACAATCTTAGGTTTGCCCCTTGTTCCTTGCTTGATCCGATAGGTGAGGTCATTCAGCCTTGTGATGATCTTGTAGGGTCCTTCCCATCTTGGCTGGAACTTTGGTGACTTCCCTTTCTTCCGGAGTGGGTTGTGTAACCAAACCAGTGTCCCTTCTTCAAAGCCGGTAGTGTTGGCTTTACGATCGTAGCGAGTCTTCATTCGTTCGCTGGATTTCAGACTACAGTCTCTCACGAAGGCATGAATCTCGTCCAATCGTTTCTGGAGGTCAGCCACATAATCTGTGACAGGTTTCGGAGCTTCGGGTGGTGTACCAGTCAGGGCATCCACTGGAAGTCGCATTTCTCTGCCAAAGTTCACCATTGCGGGGGTGGCACTAGTACTATCGTGTACGGCAGATCGATAGGACAGCAGAAAAAGAGGTATGTACTGATCCCAGTCTCGCTGATGTTCATCGACAACTTTAGCCAAGTGATTTTCAAGCGTTTGGTTGAATCTCTCGACCATGCCGTCAGATTGTGGATGTGCTGGGGTAGTACGAGTCTTGTGCATACCAAGTAGTTGACAAACCTCTTGGAATAGTGCGGACTCGAAGTTTCTTCCTTGGTCTGAATGTATCTCGAGGGGTACACCAAATCGGCAGATCACTTCCTGGACTAGCTTCTTCGCAACCGTCTTAGCTTCTTGATTAGGCGTCGCGAAAACTTCAGGCCATTTACTGAAATAATCTTGAACCACAATGATGTACTTATTTCCCTCCTCAGATTCTGGAAAAGGTCCAGCAACATCAACTGCGATTCTTTCCCACGGGGCGCCGACATTGTATAGCTTGAGTTTTCCTCTATTCCTGGTTTGTGGGCCCTTTACTGATGCACACGTCGTACATTTCCTGCACCAGCCTTCAACGTCCTCTCGACAGTGTATCCAGTAGAACCGTTGTCTCAGCTTCTCTAGGGTTTTCTTCACGCCTAAATGTCCTCCAGATACCCCATCGTGTATATACCTCAGTAAGGGCGCCACTTGTTTTCGGGGCACAACTAGCTGTAAATTGCTTTGGTCCCCTTTTGGCGTCTCCCATTTTCTAAACAGAACTCCGTCTTTAATTACTAGACTGTCCCACTGTGCCCAGTAGCTTTTTGTAGCGGGACTAAACGACGATACATCACTCCAAGAAGGCCTTTGGTTTTTTCCTTTCCATTCAAAGATTTTCTTCAGGTCGATGTCCTCCTTTTGAGCTTTTCCAATAGCGTCCTCACTCCATTCATGGTCAAGACCCTGGGTGGTTATAATCTGGACTTTGTCTTTGGTTTCTGTCTTAGAGCAGTGACTACAAGACTCAGGGCAAGGTCTTCTTGAAAGGGCGTCCGCATTCAAATGCGTTCTGCCGCTTCGATGTTCCACCACGAAGTTGTACTCCTGTAGTTGCTCTAACCATCTTGCAACTTGTCCTTCCGGGTTCTTGAACTGCAAAAGCCATTTTAATGCTGCATGATCCGTCCGTAAGGTGAACTGTCTGCCGATGAGGTACTTGCTAAAATGTTGTAGAGTTTTCACTACTGCCAATAGTTCCTTACGAGTCACGCAGTAGTTCCTCTCTGGCTTTGAAAGCGACTTGCTGAAATAGGCGATAACGACTTCACGGTCACCTTGCTCTTGTGATAAAACTCCACCAATTCCAGTATTGCTTGCATCGGTGTCCACGATGAATCTTCCTTCTCTGTTCGGGTATCCAAGTATGGGAGTGGTGCAAAGGTGTCCCTTCAGTTTATTGAAAGCTTGTTCACATTCCAAGTCCCAGGCAAATACTCGTTTGTCTTCCGTAAGTCGATGAAGTGGCTTGGCGATGTCGGAGAAGTTCTTGACAAAGCGCCGGTAATATGCGCACAAACCCAAAAAGGATCTTACATCCGTCTTGTTTGTTGGTGTAGGCCATTCTTGGACAGCTTTGATCTTCTCTGGATCGGTCCTCACACCCTTCGCCGAGATGATGTGTCCTAAATAGGCCACTTCTTCCTTAAAGAATGCGCACTTCTTCGGACTGAGCTTTAAATTTGCTTCTCGAATCCTGGTGAACACCTTCCCCAGATTCCTTAGGTGTTCTGCAAAATTTCGTCCCATGACGATGATGTCATCCAGGTAAACAAGACATGCGTCTCCCAGCAGTCCAACCAAAACCCTCTCCATTAGCCGCTCAAAGGTCGCCGGAGCATTACAAAGTCCAAAGGGCATAACGTTGAACTGCCACAGCCCATTTCCAGTTCCAGTGGTAAATGCCGTCTTTTCTTTGTCTTCTGGATGGATGTCCACTTGCCAGTAACCACTTTTTAGATCAACTGTTGAGAACCACTTCATACCGCTCAGCATATCCAATGTGTCGTCAATTCGTGGCAAAGGGTAACTGTCCTTCTTCGTTACATTATTTAACATCCTGTAGTCAACGCAAAATCTGGTGCTGCCATCCTTTTTCTTAACTAGGACTACAGGCGATGACCACGGGCTCGTCGAAGGTTCTATGATGCGGTTCTTGTGCATCTCGGCAATCATCTCTGCTACTTCCTTTTCCTTGGCAAACGGAAGGCGCCTAGGAGGCTGCTTGATTGGTTGCGTTTCTCCCGTGTGTATGCGGTGTTTAACAAGGCCTGTTCGTCTTAAATCATGGTCACCCTTTGCAAAGATGTCACTGTAATCGTGTAACAACCTCTTAGCCTGTTGAAGTTCCTGTGCAGATAACTTGTCCTTACAATCTTCTAGAAGCTGCATGACGTCATCTCGTTGACAGGATTCTGGCTCCCGAGTTCTTTTCAACTTTCTTATAGAATAACCCGTTTCACACCGACCGATCACACAGTTTCTTCGTAACTGTACCTCATTTCCACTAAGATTTATTATCCGCACTTTCACTCCTTCTCTGGTCATTGCCAACGTTCTTGCCGTAATCCAACTTGGATGATCGCCGCAGTTTTCTATTACTACACTACGTCCTTAACACACATTAGGAGGGAATCTAACTTGTACTAAAGTTTCAGACCTTGGCGGTAATGTTGTATTTTTCAGGCAGTAGACTGCACACGATGATCCTCCCTCCAGGAATACTTCTTGCTCCGGAAAACTTAGTACTCCCTTAGAGACGTCTACTACACATTTCTGGTCTCTCAAAAAGTCCAATCCGATGATGCATTCATCCGTGATATTTGCTATTAGCACCCTGTAGTCGAAGGTCTGGTCTCCAATTGTTATCTTCACCACTGTCTCACCGAGGACAGTTACTGGCTGGCCTGTTGCTGTTTGCAGCTGGATGGGTAGAGGTCTGCGTCCCCACATGACAGTTCTCTTCAGTAACTCCGGGCGGACTATGGTTCTTGAAGCACCGGTGTCTATTGTAAAGATACATGTTCTGCTGTTCAGCTGTCCTTCCACTGAAAGGTTGTTTCCATTTCCCATCTGTGATACAGTGATAGTAGGGGCTTGATGTTGACCAGCCAGCGCCTGCCCCACGGCCCTGGCTCCATTTAGTTTAACGACAGCTCTTCAGCGTCCACTTGGGTTGAGGACGCTACTGTCGTTCTGTGCGGCAATCTTCTTTTGGGGCAACTAATCCGGATGTGGCCCCTCTCTCCGCAGCCATAACACATTGGACCCAATGATGGTTTTTCCCTTACCACCATTTCCCGTAGTCTATGCGTTCTAGGGTCCTGGCGTACAGCTTCTACCTCCAAAGCATGGGCCAAAGCTTCTTGCAAGGTCTTATGATGTCCCAGCCTAACTGCTGCTCTGATCTCCGAGTCCTTGATTCCATCGATGAACGCCTGCAGGATGGTTGCTTCTACCAACGTGGGGCATGAGACATAGGCACGACGAACTAGCCTTTCAATTTCTGTGGCCCATTGTTGCAGACTTTCACTCGATTTCTGCATGCGGTCACGGAGCTGTGCTCTGTACGCGTGTTCAAGATGTTTGTCGCTGTACCTGCTCTCTAGTGTTTTATGGAGAGCATCCAAGGTCCTACTTTCCGGAGGCAGGTTTTCTAACGTCAGCAGGGCATCACCACGTAGAGCTAGAGTAAGCGCCATCATCGATTCTTCGTCGCTCCAGCCCTTTCCTTTGGCCACCGTCTCGAACTGGTACCAAAATGCTGCCCATGATGTTGTTCCGTCAAAGTGGGGTACTTCAATCCTAGGAGACCCAATATGTGCTGGAAGTACGGCACCGCTTTGCGATTCAACCTTCAGAATTTTATTATGCAGTCGCTGCAACGTCACATCGTGTTTCTCTAGTGTTGCATCAACCTGGGTCAATCGCTCTTCGTGTTGGGTTTGCTGTGTCTTCACCTGAAGTACGTCCTCCTTGATGTGCTCTACCACGTCCGATACAGCAACAATTTGCTTTTCCATCGCCGCCTGCTTTTTCTCAATAGCCCCCAACAGAGTCTTTGCTAACTCATCCTGACAACGGGCCTGGTCCTCTCGTAGTTGAGCTAGCTGCGCCTCTTGACGGCGAGTTAGTTTTTCTTGTCGACGAGCTTGTTCTTCTTGCCCACGGGCCTGGTCCTCTCGTAGTTGAGCTAGCTGCGCCTCTTGACGGCGAGCTTGTTCTTCTTGTCCACGGGCCTGGTCCTCTCGTAGTTGAGCTAGCTGCGCCTCTTGACGGCGAGCTTGTTCTTCTTGTCCACGGGCCTGGTCCTCTCGTAGTTGAGCTAGCTGCGCCTCTTGACGGCGAGCTTGTTCTTCATGTCGACGAGCTTGTTCTTCTTGTCGACGAGCTTGTTCTTTAATCAAAATTACCAGGGTGTTAAAGTCCACAGCCGGTGGTTGTGCCGCTACTGAACCCGTTGACGAAGTACTTGCGGCTTCATCTCCTTGCGAAGACGCAGTTTGGCTCCTCGTCACACGTCCCTCGCTGTCTTCTCGTGGCATCTTGAATTCCGCTTCTGACACCAATGTTGCGGGTACGGGGTACGTCAATTCAAATTAAATGCCGGTTACGAAAAGACAATTATTTATTAAAACCACTAAACTGAGATACACCACTTTAACACAATTACACTTCACACTTTACGAAGACAATTCAAAACAAACACTGGTAAACGCTGTTCACTTCAAACGTCGCAGGATAGTTCGCACTGATCGCTTTCCGAAGAATGAATACTACTCGCAGCGTCGCTCACTCTCTATTTATACCCGGCGCGGGCGCTCTAGTATTTCGTGGATAATTCGTGAAGCCTCTCGAACTCGCGGGAAGGCAGGATCGTTCTTCAAGCGCGCGCGCAGGTAAACAAGCGGCGGCCGTGCGCAGGTAAACGAGCAGGCGGGCGCGCGCGAGAATGAACCTTATTGTGTAGAGGAGTGTGGTCCGTTTTCGCGTGCAAGCTCCGTTGCCGGGCATCGTCGTAACATTACGTTTATGGTCCTAAATACATGGAATTAATATTATCTAATGCCTAAATACCAAATCGTATTCTTAAAGAGGTTTTAATCTATAATCGATTGAATTTAATTTTATGAATGCTTGTTAATTATATTTGTTTATGTATCTTGATCACACGCCTTGATAAGATTGCTATTTTACAATTACGAACTCAAAAAAAAAGGTGCTGTTGTGAAATTATACGCTCTCACACATTTCGGTGATTAACTAATTAAAAATAAGAAAAGTAACATTCATCGTGAGATTAGCAGTCGCTAACTAGACTTGCCAAATTCTGGATCAAAGTACTAGCGTACTCTGACTAGTATGAAAACACTTGGAGAAGAAAAGAGATCAACAATAGCCTGAGTATCGTTGCTGCCCTACAAGAATTTGTATTACCTGGTGTCTGTCAAGATCTGCATGAGTTCCGATGTACGTCACGATCCTCGGATCGCTCAGGTTGAGTCGGGACATCTCCCTCCCATTTAGGTATTTGAAGAGCGGCCGGTACATTTGTAGCACCTTGTGTGATATCTGGTCTGGAGATTTGTCGCCTTTTATAATAGTCCACGTGGCAGCCAACTTCTCCCTGGCCACTTTCATCATTGCTATCGTTCTGGCCTAAAATAATAATAATAATAATAATAAAAATTATTTATTTCCACCAGAATGTTACATGTTTCTTACAATTTAAAGCAAAATAGTAGACGATACTGAGAGAACAAGACAAAAACACGTAACATTTGGGAGGACTGGAGCCTAAACTAGGATAAACCTGTATTTCAGGACTCCAGGGTCGCCCACCCAGGCCACGTGCCTTTACAAACATACGGCAAGTACATGATTTAACATTCCAATTTGAGAAATCTACAATACTTATTTATAACAATTTCAGAAATATACATATCTGTGTAGAAATATATCTATATTATACATACACAATACTAAACATAATTATTATGAAAAAGTAAAGTATCAGCCTTTTAATATCCCACTGCAGGGCTAAGGCCTCCATTCTTGAAATCAAGTTATCGATACAATGATGGGTACTGGCTTAATCACCACGCTTGTCAAGTAATGCGGGTTGGTGATCACAAACCCGAGAAGTGTCCGGTAAAAAATAGACATAGTAAGCTCGCCCCGGGAATTGAACCCAGGACCCAGAGTCTCGGCCTGGTACTTTAACCACTAGACCATCGAGGCATTATATTAAACTATTGAAGTAGGCATTCTGTTTGTTGGTAATTCAGTTTCTGTAGATAGCACTTAAGGGTAAACTTACATTCGTATAAAATTTTGGGGTAAATGTTTAGGACTGAGTTCAATTTATTATACAGATGCTTGGCGAGAAATATTGTTTGTCGACAGAAGAATGCAGTATTATGTTTACTTATCTGACATATTTTTTTCGGCCTACGACAATTAGTCTGCTGGGTTA
Organism: Mecyna flavalis; assembly: GCA_949319885.1. Lineage (NCBI taxonomy): Eukaryota > Metazoa > Arthropoda > Insecta > Lepidoptera > Crambidae > Mecyna > Mecyna flavalis. The sequence goes on from OX439427.1 coordinate 15,416,530, forward strand.
CCGGATTGTAGCTCAGTTTTTTATGTTGACGTAATATTATGTTTATTACAAACAATTGTCTTACAGTCATAACCTCTGCATCCTGGTAAAGGCTTTGCGTGGAATATCGGAAAGGTTTCCTGAGCATAACCTTAAGCAGAGATCGCTGAGCACGTTCCATTTTTATTATTTTCGTCTTGCATGCCCCACCCCAGACTGGAATGCAGTAGGTTAACACTGATTGGGCAAGAGCGTAGTAAACTGATTTGAGAAGAGAAGGTTTTAGTATGTTACGGAGTTTCCTGAAAATCCATATTAGTTTCCTTACGCGAGTAGACAGAAGATCAATTTGTGATTTCCATGATAAAGTTTCATCTAATTGGACACCAAGATATTTAATTATTTTTACTCTTTCCAGAGGGGAGCATGAGCATGTTGGTGTGTTTGGGGTGGAACATGTGTGAAGTATTAGGGTAATATGGTTTGGTTTAGGTTGGGTTGACTTATTTATGGTAAAAGTTACAAATTTTGATTTATTGACGTTTAGGGTGAGAAGATTCTTCTTTAACCAGAGTGACGTCTGCAGCAGTCCTTGTTCGGTTCTTGAAATTGTCTCCGCCCAAGTCCTCCCCCGAAATACCAGAGCTGTGTCATCGGCATATGAGATGATTTTGCCATTTTGTGGTGAGAATTTACAGAGCTCATTTATATATATAAGAAAAAGACTTGGGCCGAGAACACTTCCTTGTGGAACGCCACATGTAACTGGTAGAGGATGACTAATGTGCTCACCTATTTTAATGGTTTGGTGTCTGTTAGTTAGGAAGTTTTTAAATAATTTAAGGGATACACCGCGGATTCCTATCTGTTCTAACTTTTTTAACAAAATATCGATAGAGACCGTGTCGAATGCTTTCGCCAGGTCTAGAAAAACTCCAATACATCTATTGCCTTTGTCTAAATTGCCTACGATGTCATTTGTAAGTTCAGCTATTGCGTCTTCAGTGGATTTTTTTGGCTGGAAACCGAATTGTGATTCTGAGATAATTTTGTTTTCGTTTAAATAAGACATCAGGCGCTTGTTGACAATCTTTTCAAGGAGCTTCGACATGGCCGTTAACACGGAGATTGGGCGATAGCTCTCGACACAGTCTCTTTTTCCACCTTTATGGATAGGGTGTATAATGGAGCGTTTGAAACTGCTTGGAAAGATTCCATTTTTTAAACACCGGTTAAATATATGAGTAAGTACTGGGCTTATGGTGTCTTTGACGCGTTTCAGGAAATCAACTGGAATTGCATCCCAACCTGTAGCCGCATCATTTTTCAGACCAGCTATAAGTGACCCTATCTCATTTTTATCCGTTTCCAGCATTACCATTGAGTTTAGAACGGTCGAACTATTTATTTCTGTATCTATATCTGTTGGGTTAATTTTTGTTATAATATCATCAGCTAGCTTTTTACCAATACTTACGAAATACTCATTTATTTGATTTACAGAAGATAATGGACCGTTATGATTTAATTTTAGGAGTTCCTCAGCCGGGTTTTTGGTTTCAGTTGTGTTCGTAAATTTTCTTATCATTTTCCATGTGTCTTTCGGATTTTTACATTTATTTATTGCGGTGCTTTCGTATTCTTCTTTTACTTTTTTTATTAGATCATTGCAGAAGTTACGATATCTACGATAACTAGTTAATAGAATTTCATTGGTTGGTGACGCTTTTACTTTTTTATGAAGAGTGTCTCGATGTATGATACACCTTAGTAGACCTCTCGTAATCCATGGCTTTAAGAGATACTTTCTATTAGGGATTTTTCGAACTGTTGTATTAGAGGTTATCACTTTTTGTATTATATTGATTAGCCTGTCAGTAGCTTCATTTGGATCACTGATCTCAAGTATGCAAGTGAGATCAGTATTTAAGAAGTCCCTAGCGGCGTTGTCCAAGCTGGTTGCTTTTCTAAATACTACTGCATTGTCTCTTTTCTTTGTGTGGACCAAATTTAATAAGACCGGAAGGTGATCAGTTATATGCGTTTTGATGACTAAAACTTGGGCTTTATAATCAGTTTTTAGATTAACATGGTCCAGACAATTTGAGTTTCGCGTAGGTAGGACGTGTGCCGGCAGAAGGCCGTTTTCAGCTAGTAGATTAAGGTAGGGATGGCTTTTAGGGTCATCGTTCTGTGGTTTTATATCGATATTGATATCTCCAACAACTGCTATGTTTTTAAATGCTTTAATAGACTTTAAGTTTGATTCTAATGAATTTAAAAAACCATCGATCTGTCTCTGGGAGGGCGATCTATATATACCAAGAATGGCCGTATCACTTGTTTTAAGTAGCAAACAGTTTGCATCACAGAAGGCTGGCTCCTCGACTGTATGTTTAATATCCCGGTGCACATACATAGCCACCCCATCATTTTGGTTGAAACAGAGGGAGGAGTAGTATAAATTATAATTTTCCAGATGAGGGGGTGGTTTGTCTTTCGAGATCCAGCATTCCGTGAGGACAATAATGTCACACTCAATGTCTAGCCCCTCAAGAAAAACCAGGAAACAATCAAAATTGCGATATATACTTCTTACATTAAGTGTTATAACATTTAAACAATTTTTGTGCCTAATAAGTTTACTCGAACAGTCTTTAGGTTCCACTATAGAAGATTCTGAGACGGAGGTATTATCTAAGTCAGTTTGGATATTAATGATATTGTTGGAGCTCGCTTTATCATCCATTGTTTTATCACAGTCCATTACTATTGTGTACCTACTTTAAGTTTAAAACTAGATATAAGCAAAATGAAGATAAATTAAAATTAATTTTGTACACAGAATAAAATAGAATTACGATATTATGTTTTGCAGTTCCTCCTCTTCAGTTATACGAATGGCTGATTGTCCCTCTTCTTTCTTCACAAAGATTCTTCCGTAGGAAGTCCAGGCGGCGTACAGCTTTTTGTTTTTGACCTGTTCCCTTGCCAGATAGTAGATATACCGGGTTTTATTTGTGAGATTATCCGATAGGTATATGGGTTTTTCTGCACCCGAGTAGTTTAGGTCCCTGGTGTTGAGCTGAGATTCTTTTCTGGTTCTCTTTGATTTGTTGTAATCCTTGTACTTGATAACAAGGTCTTCTTTTCTTTGAGTAGTAGTGAAATCTACTATAATGGCGCTAGACTTGGTTCTGTAGATATCTCGTATTTCGGAATCGTGAAGCTTAGAGGTAAGGCCAATAATCGAGCCGATAGTCTTAACCGTGGATGTTAGTTGTTGTTTGTTTTCAGATTCAGCTTTCGGTACATTTCTTATTTCAACTGAAGTGACTTTAGTTTGCCTTTCTAGGTGTTCTAATTTATTTTCCAGCCTTTCAACTTTGTTTTTGTAAAACAAATTATCTTTTTCAAGCGTTTCCACTTTATTCAAAAGTGTATCATATTTATCCGACATGAATTTTAAGGATTTTTGAATGTCGCCGTTTTGCTCGATTAACGTAGTTATCGCATTTGTGAGGGCATCAAATTTATTTGCTTGATATGCCTTTAGTTCGTCTATTTTATTCTCAACAAATGAGTCTGTTGTCCCAGGAACTTCCAGTAGTTTGCGCTTATATCTTTTGTTAACATTAGGCACGTCTTCATCACACTCAGCATTTCCCAGACTGTCAGAGTTTAAAGCTGGCTCGGACCCGTATTTTACTGGTGTATTATTTTTCTGTTGGCTGTGTGGCGGGGAGTGCACTGTCTGAGGCATACTCAACTAATGTTCAGATGTAATTTAAGAAAGGAAAAAATATGCAAAAAGTTACTAGAGCGCCTTGTGAGTCTTGAACCGACGTTCCCTGCAGTTGAAGCGCTGTACTCAACCGTGCAGCTAACTCGCTATATGTAAGACGGTCGAAATTAGTGACTGCTTGGTGCTATTTTCGATCAGGCATGCGAAAGTTGTTAACCTTGGGTATTGTTTGTGAAGGACACTGACACGATAACCGACACGTGATTTTAAAAGTAATTCGTTTTTAAATCCAATAACACTCATCACTGCACTTAGTATGAATATTTTTAGGTCAGTTTTCACACTAATACTTGGGATACTGTTCTGTTTCGGCACTGGTTAAACTGCAATCCGTGTTTATGTATAATAATGTCACTTTTGGGAATAAAAACAGAGGAGCAAGCGTAGACACGTCCGTTCGCTCGGGCGGCGGTGCGCGGGGGGCCCTTAAAATAAAAGTGGTAAAAAAGTTAGAAAGAACCATTCCACTCTAAAGGGCCAGCAAAGCAATTTTAATGTCTGTGGTGTTTCAAATGTAAAGGTGTTATAGATCTAATTTTATATAAAAAAGAAAGTGGTGTTAGTTAAACTATTTATAACTCAAGAACGGATGAACCGATTTGGCTGAGAATTGGTGGAGAGGTAGCTTAGAACCAGGAGACGGACATAGGATACTTTGATGGGGGAAAGGGGGATTGTTGAAAAAGGAAATTACACGAGGGTGAAACTGCGAGGGCGACCGCTTACTATTTTTTTAGAACCTAATCGCAACGAAGGTTGAGCCACAATTAAAGCATTGTTTCAGGAAATATTTCCTTTGTTTCACAAAAAAAAGGAGGGAAAGGCTCAGGCAAACGGACAGTGAAGCAGTCCTGATACTCCTGATATTGTGATTCCTTCAAGATGTAATATTATCATAAAACTTCTTGAATTCAAACCTATATTTGAATGTTACCAGAATCTTTCAAACTCAATATACCTACAAAGTTTGTAACAGCATTATAATCATAGTATAATTATGAGTACTTTCGATCTTTGAGCGTAACATATATAATAAACTTTCTTACGGATCGCAAGACATAAGCTCGAGGCAAACGGAGGACGTCATCCAGGTCTCCTTCTAGAAAGATCGAGAAGGCGTTCACAGCCGTCTGCATGTAGTCTTTGGTCTCTTTGAGGTAGCAGTGGCCCTTTTGCATCAACTCCGGCATCGGTAGATGGACGCTGGTACTGTTCTGAAATAGCTCTGCACTGAAAGCAAGCAAAGGCAGTATGATATCTAAAACTTTAGAATAGAATGGAATAGAATAGAATAATTTATTGCGTAAAATGTGGTACAATAGAGTGGAGATTAATTGTGGTACAGTTACGTTTACGTCCTTATGTTTTGTATCTGGATGTTTATTAATATTTATATTTGTGCTACCTTCGTTGTTTCTGATATCCATAACACAAGACAGTGTTGAAGCTACTTACTTCAGGGTCAGATTAATATATGTGATGTTGTCCAATATTTATTTTTAATACTTATAGTCCTGAATTTACATGTTGAATACCCTATAGCTGTAATATCGCTGTGTAGCATGTAGAGTAGGTATCACGTTTCAATTTCCTTTTGTCACATTCAAAGCTAAACTTGCTGAAAACTGCTTATCTAATTTTAACGTTCCTTGTAATGGACTGCCAATAATTGCGCTACCCGCCTCCTAAAATCATCCGATTCCCTGAAATCCTTAAACTAAAACTTCGCTTGAAGTCAAGGAACCAAGCCAAGAAAGCTCAAACTTTGCTGGCTCGATTGCGAATTTCAAATCCCACCCAGGACAAACTTGCATATTATAATTAATTTTTGCGTTCACCTGTGTTCAACGAGTGTAATGTTGTTTGATATTTATAGGTGGTAAAGTTGTACAAACCGCATAACTTTTCCATTTGGATATTGTGCCATACTGTCAGCTATCATATTGGTGGGATGGTTTAAAGCCATTATTTCATACTCGTCTTCTTCATTATCTATGATGTAGAACGAGATAGATATATCAGAGCATGCATCAATATTCAACATAGTACAAATCTGGGGCAAAACTCACCAGAAACAATAAAAAAAACATGCAGAAGGCAACTTTCGTTAAAAATATTAGTCACAGTTCTAGTTACTGTGTTTTACGAGTATGAGCACGTCGTGGCTGCAATCAAACTTTAGTTATAAAGCAAATATCGCAGTCCGCAACATTTGAAATGATTGCAAATAAAGTCAACACCGAACGCCGACAATAAAGGAGGCAAGTTCCTTTATTTAATTAAAATTATTTTGGAAAAGAATTAAGTAGGTACAATCCATGGTTCTCTCTGTTATATTCAAAACCTTACCAATTGGCTTGTCCCCGAACAAAATTTTTCGCATAATTTTATTGTAGTCGTAAATTGGATCTGAAACGATCGAAAAATTACATTTTAAATTATGGAGGGCAGTGTAAATTACTGGCACAACATAATTTATAACGTTATTTGAGCTTAAGGAAATTGAAAATTGAGTTTTTCTTTTAGGAAATTCGCAATAATTGTAATAAAACTGGGTCGATGGCGTATTTGGTAGTGTCATTTTATTGCTCTAAGCGCCAGGTGTCGTGGGTTCGAATTTAAACCAGAACGTAAGTTAATGATTTAGGTAAGTACCTCACCGCATCACAATCTTGGGCACAACTAAATAGTTGTGTTGTACTCAAGATTGCGCTATAATACAGGCTGTTCAGAGATTTATTTAGATTTACTTCAAAGAAGAATAAGACTTAGTTATTTTCCATATTTTGTGGGTAAATTACCAGGTACTACTCGTGGTGGTGTCCCGACGGTCATGAAAGTCCGCGCGGTGCCGCGGGGGAACGGCATCTTGAGCTTTTCTCTCGCAGATTCAGTTTGAGGCCCGGCCGTCAGCGAAACGTAGCAGCTGTATCGTTCTGTAAAACATAATAAAATTAATATTAATAGTATTAATTTTGGGATCAGATCAATTTATGTGTCAGTGATCAGTTTACATAATAATATAAATGAGGGAAAAACATTAATGCAAAAGAAATATCTTACGTGGAACTTCGTTTTTCATAATTGAAAGTAAAGAATTTGTATAAGAGTGGACACATATTAACGTAGAGCTTAATATTATAAAATAACGATTTATCATTATTTTTGATTGTTTATTCACAGCTTGTATACGTTGAACTACTAAGTATTTGTCATTTTTGATAATGTTAATCAATTAGGCCATGGAATTCCAGTAAACTCTAATGAATAACAATTGAATAACCGATCAAATGCTGGATTGTAGGAGGCTACTAATTTCCTAGGGATGGATGGGCCAGTTAACCTTATGGACGCCAAAGTCGTCTTTAGTTGACAATTAAGCACCGCGGTCCCTGTGTGCAAACTACGTCTATACTTGACAAAAACCCTGCCTCTAAAATTATGAAATAAATATGTTCAAAACTATGACTGGTATTTTTCCTTACATACGAAAAAAAAGAGTAACCCAGCTCTGGCGTACTGGACACGACATTGCGTTTGTAGCTTGTCGTTCAAAAGGTTAATCGCTACATACTGACACCGCTCGTCCCTTCGGGTAGGAGTTTAGTGGACAGTGCGACGAACGTCTTTAGCCCCAAGTCCTGCACACGGCAGCCATCTTTAGCCTGTGGCTATAGCGCATCAACGCATTCTCCTCTAAAAAAGGAGGCCATTTATTATAATAGAAGAATAATTATTCTTCTTTTAGAATTACTTAACAACTCTTAACAAGTAGAAATTTATTGTTGAGTCAGTTACAGTCAACAGGCGACCTGTGCGTCTAAAAGATAACCCATAAGTACAGCAATTTTATTTATCCTGCACCTGCTCTCTCTTTTCGTGGTCTGATAATGCTCATGTGTGTAAGGAAGCTCTTTTAACTATGACTAGGTAGTTTTTTAAACTCAATCTGAGAATTATTAATTCCATGCTGAGAATACTTCTTTACTGTCATCTGTCAAGAGAAGTCATCTTGTCTTACCACTGAGGTCCATTCATGGAATTAATATTATCTATGTGGTCCATTATAATCAAATAAAATACGCGCGGCGTATTGTCTTACTGCCATGTGTCAAATATTTTACTGACACGATGTCACTCTAAACTCTAATAGCCTTTTCAAAATTCCCCCTATTATCAATAATGCAAATCAGCTCCATGTCTTCGACATCATCCAGTGAATGCATGTGCAACGATTGCTTCAATTATGCAGCTGCCTTCAAGAGTCCCAGCTTCAGGACCAGAGCACCATTCTACCAGAACCTGGGCCACCCCCTCATTTACTATGCACGAGTTGTATGTGTTCCCTTTTTCTATGGTATTATAGGTTTTTTGCAACATATTTTTTAGTCGGACCGTGACTCCTGAGCGTTAGTTCTGGTCACACGAGCTGGTTAGGATATACTATTTCAGTCAGGGATACTACGTAAGCAGTTGAGTCTCTCAAAGAGCTCTGACCCTGAAGCCATTAATTTTAGCTGTATTCACATATAAATATACATAAAACAGAGCAAGAATTATTATGGTTGCAGATTTCGCTTGTATGGCAGGCACTAGCCAGTCTCTGAAAAGTCCAAATAAATTAGAAAGATGTGGCTTAAATACGACACATTTTTAAATACAAATAAGCTAATATAATGCCCGTTCTGGGCATTTTGTAACAAATACGATATTGTATTTGCTTAACTCTCATTATGTTTTCAGCAACAACGGTCGCCGAACTTTCAACCACGAAACAAAGAGTCAAAAAAGGGTCCCAATTGTTTTGTAAAAGCGTTTCGGTGGTGTACACAGGTAAATACACTTTTTCAAGACAAATTAAATCCTCAAATAGGTAAAAGTATGTAGATAGATAGAGTTACGTACACACAGACATGTTTCGGCTAAGGCGGCCAAACTTTACGATCCAACCAACCAACAACCTCAGGTATTTTATAATGCACAAGTGAGTGGGAGAGCACAGATGCACTCACTCTCAGTACGGTGGAACTGCAGTCTAACACAACTAAAGTGAACTGACGGCTTTACGTGCCTTCCGTCATGCCATCGTCAACGTCTAAACTTTGGAGTATGACTTGATTGAGTCGAGTTGATTTTCCTACAACCCATTATTTCAACGTCAATTTTATTTATCAAGATGACACCTCATTTCCTATACTTCCCGTAGGATCACCACCCACCGCAAAGCTCGGGAGAGCTGCCTGGCGATCGCACGGACCTGGCCGGGTTCGCGGTGTGGCTGGACAAGAAGTACGACGAGTTTATAATGGAGAAACGAAGAGAACAGGATAGTTATCTCCACCCAAAGCAAGCTGAGTTACAGCCACAGGAAACGCAAGTTCAGTAAGTAACACCATAATTTATTATTGCTACCTCTTCTATTTTTTCGAGTGTTATGTCCCGTCCAGTCAGGGTGCGCTTGCAACATGAAATCACTGTAAGTTTTGCGTTGAAAAGGTTTTTTTACTGTTTTCTGTTGGTAAGATCAATAAATGTAAGTAATAATATCTTGCTTTCTTTTTCAGCATGGTTCTTGATCCACTACAAAAGGATAAAATTAACAAAATGAGAAGGTATGTACTTAATTTAAAAAATATTATCAGCCAAATACTGAGTATAATTGACTGTAACTGTTATTTTAATTAAAACGTACGAGTGTGGTAGTATACTGATCGCACAAAATATTTTCAGTTGTGATAATTTTCTCACACTATTTATCTTGATAATTAGTTTTAATAAATTATTCCAACAGATTTTAGATAATATGTGAAACTGAAAATGAAACTATACGTTTGTACTTAAATAATAAGTAAAGTTACTGTACCCTTTTTTCTAGAAGTCATGTCACATGAGAAGTCAGTGATAGCGGGGGCGTTATGCAATGACATTTGCGAGTGATATTATATTATAAATCACATTTTCTATTTATTTAAATTGTTCTGTCGACTATGTAGTATTTACATTGAATGGACTAGAAATACGTATTAAAAGTTCTTCAAAAAGAACCACACATATTGCACAGACCAACTTTACTTAGTTTTTACTTTGTGGTTTTAATATCCCTTAAATTCTTTCTAGTCCTAAAAAACGCCGACGTGCTATGCAGTGCGGAGCAAACACGCCAGAGCGGTAAGAAATACTTATAATTATTTTTTAATAAAAAAAAACAATATTCCTAAATTTTTTACTGTTGCAAATAAACATTTTTAAAACGTATTTGGGCGTATACACACATATTTAACTATATTAATAGGTTCTCTCATTACTTTTAAGATGTGACCAGAGCTTCGAATATATCCTACGGCCAAAAGATCTCAGCCGTCCAGCGTCTGAATGTTGCCGTCAGTAAGTATAGCACAGTTATCATTTTAAATGCACTATGATGACAATAACATCTTCTTGAGGTACGAGTTTGCTTAAGATTAAGGGACTCGCAGTCCAATGCGCAGGTCTATTTTCTTATAAAGCGAGCTTGGATCTAATTGCAAAACACCCAGAATATTTTTAGCAGTGGTAAACCCCGGCTTCTCTTTTCGAGGGGGTGGAAGACCCAATACACGACGCTCACGGAGGGTTAAAAATGCCTAACTTAGATCATGATGATATCTTTTTGTCTGCTTGTTATAGAATTCTATCAAACGATACGGCAGCATCAAAGAAAACGCTACTCCAGATGAGGGGTCACAGTTCTGAAAGGACTGTGAGCGGTAAGACCGAATCTATGCCGATCGAGACTATCAAAATTGATAGAAATAAATGCACTGAAGAGGTCTCAAATATGAAACGCCCTGAAGTTAAGGAGATAGACAATAAAAGGCCAGAGGTTAAAAAAGCATCAAGTATTAAATCAGTGAAAAACGAAAGTCTAAAATCAGTGAAAGATGTAAGTCGTATAAGATCAGCGATCGACGTACTGTGTCAGTGCCCTGAGGAAAAATTGGTAAAGGTTGACACCTCAACTCAGTCGGACGGTAGAGAAAAGTCGAGGACGGTTACTGAAACTGTAAATTACTACTGTTGTCCGGCTTGTGCCGTTAGGAATGATGATAATATCTCGGGTCCATCACAGGTAAATACGAGTATTTAATCCTTTTTTCATTAGAAAGGTTGTTAGCGGCCACATCGGCCTATTCCATTGAGGGTTTTTTTTTTTGTAAAAACATACATAAGTAGCAATTATACATTGAAAATATGCAGAACAATACAAGCAGACAAATGTCACCAGTGAAGATAGTAAAAGAAATATGAGAAAGCCACATTTTACTAAGGAAAAAATACTTTTTTATTATTTTTTGATTGAAAGTAGGTACATAACTTAAAATTTACTGGTATACCCACTGGTATACCTAGTAGCCGACTTATTATATTACTAATTACACATTCATGCAGCAATTAATTTGTATTTATATCTAAACTATTATGGAAATAAGGCGCAGTGTCAACTGTTTATATGACAACTTCATAATAATACATTAATATAATGATAAATGACTATTTTATATGCAAACGACCTCCAACTAAATTAAATGTTAGAATTGATTACTTACTGCTTCGGCCTATTGGGTAAATTAAATATTTTGTTAATTCCCACGCACATTATAGTTTTGCCAATGTCGAAATAGAGAGAGAGAGTATACAAACTGTCTTTTTTTACATAATATTTACCTACCGAATACCAAATAGTGTCTTCTAAATTTTACAACCTGTTACGTGTGAGTACAGTCAGCATCAAAAACTCATGAACAATGGATCTCGCAAGACAATGTCACATTTAGTTGTGTCATAGTGACACTTTTACTTTCTGCCGTGAAACAATAGTGCAGCTGCATAAGAATAATTTATGAACCTGCCTGTTGAATTTGTTAATGACTTTTTAAATATATTTCACAAAACTTTAAAATTCGTAGAAAAGACGGAACTACTATCATCTATCATCCCGCTTAAATATTGACCTAGATGAACATCACGTCTCATGGTAACGTGATCGAGACCTTTGCCCTAGGGAAAGGCTAATTGTACCATTAAGTACTGCAGGTTTTATTCGTGATTGTAGGTCAAATTACCTTAAAATTAGTAGAAAAGGATTTTTCTAATTTTCAAACGTATTATGTTATAACTATTAATTTTATCAAAACAAAAGGTTTCTTTCTTTCTTTATCACCACAAATTGATACCATAATATCTTATCTGACTCAGAATACTGCAAGCTTAGATTTTTTTTAACGCGGAGAAATTCAGTCAAGCTTCAGTTCCGTTTCACCAGAGATATAGATATTTAATTTAGTTTAGATATACATAAGTAATAATTTATATTGGTAAACCTTTTTTTGCTAACTGTACAGCAATTTGCTTGTGAATTCCATAGAAACGCAATGAAGTGCCAGATCTTAAACAGTCTGAAATCGTTACCAAGAAGAATGACGACAAGGATAAGTTAAGATCTGAGAGCAATTTATGTATATGTTCCGAAGACCTCAAACTCTTTGTCGAGATAAAAAATGACCAGGGTCGATTCGTACCAGAGGATTGTAACTGTGATTGCTCCTGCACCAATGAGGACGACCTGGTGATTGCAAGTCAAACGCTAAACAATCAGGTATGGTTAATCTAAGATGCGTTCCTTTCCAGCAGTCACTTATTATGGTCATTCATTCTTCTACCTCACCGCGTTTTGCCTAAAAATAATTTAAAAAAGTACGTTTCTTGGGCAAAAATTGCTTAACTTTATTAAGTACGATGTAATACATATAAGTAAAAATGTCTAGAACCTAGCTCTAGCGCAGTATGATGTTCCAGGGATTTAATTTATTATTTACATATTTGTCTTGTTAGACAAGTAGGTTAATGAGATGATGGTGTCATGGAAAGCCTGAGGATATTGAGTCTGGACCTCCGTCTTCTATTTTCAAGAAGTAAAAGAAAGTCAACTAACTGTTTGTGAACCGTTGTCACAAGCGAGAAAGGGATTTTAGTACAACAAAAAAATTTATAAACTTTTTTTTTTCATTCATGCCAGTTACAACCAAAAGACAATGTGGAACCTGTTGTTAAAGAAAACGAAGCAGGTGTAAAAACTTACAGCACCAGCGCAGCTCAGACTTCGGACCATGCTATTTCATTTGTAAGTAATTTTTACAAGTTACAAGTTTTCAACTATAAAACTTAAAACAAAACGTTGACTTCATCTATGTATTACCTACTCTCGCTCTTTTTTTGTGGAGGGGAATGCAATTATGCTCTACTATAACTCATCTAGGATAGGCGAGCCGTGTGTGGGACTCGTGCATGTAATTTCATACTCCAGTCTTTATAAATGCTGGTGCGTAAAGGATACCAATCCGCCCTCATGCATTGCCATCGGCAGTGTCCCTGGGCTGGAATTGAGCTCTCTTAATCCAACAAAAAGTGGTTTACCGGTTAAATGACAAAAAATTCTAATGTTTTTTTATTCGATGCTATAAACATGTTACAATATGACGTGTGTGTGTACTAGTTGGTTTTGAGCAGGAAACATAAATTATTATACTACTTGTATGCTAGCCTAGTCACTACAATACATGTATTTTCAAAACTAAGCAAGCCTGAACATGTTCATTTGTTTTTATTTTTGTCCAAATTTAAGAAAAACCAGTCCTTTTGGTCACGTGTACAATTTGATTTGGTTGGATTTTACGGCCAAGGGTACAGAGGTTAAAATTTATTTTTCACTGTACCATCAACGAGGGTACACAGGAAAACAAGCGATTGTATTTACACTGATACGTATAAAACTTCTCTCTAATCAGACATAATATTATCTTTGATCTGAATATCACTCATTCATCAGCATTGACGATCACTTTATTGGTAGGTACGATAATAAATTCTTTCATAATCTTTAATCGCAACGCTTTCTTGCATTTACAGTAGTTCTTTCCTAATTAGTTCATTATAAATGACATTGAACTGTGAATTTGATGTCTACCATTTATTTTTTTATGTTATTCATCCAATGACACAGTTTGAGTAATGTGTTGGAGATCAGATGTTAATTTGAACATTAGAACCTTGTCATAATGGAGTTTTTGACAACTGTTACATACTTAATCTATAGCAACTTTAAATCAATTTTGACATGATGTTAAAGTTCAAGTCCATAAACTACCTAATAAATAATGTTTATGTTTTAGGACACTGGTGGCTATCCACTTTTTATGAAAATTGTTTATGCTGATAAATTGAACGAAGAGATTACTTGCAAATAATATGACATTGATTTATCGTAAATTTGGATTACCCTCTAAAAATAAAATAAACACTACAATATTAAAGTCGAGTTGTTTCATTTGCTAATGTAGATTGCATGTGATTATAATGAGAATCAGATAAAAAATTTATACAATTTATTTACATAAGTCTTACAAAATATTTATTTATGTACATATTTATAGAAATAACTGGTTTGAACAATTCAGTTGGCCGGGCCGTACACGCTCGAGGGTTGTGGGGCAGATGCGAGAGCGAAGCTGCCAGAATTGCTGGATTGGCTGTTAACCGACACGGTGGGCAGGCCATAGCTAGGCGCGGGCGCAGACACAGCAATGGAATCAGCTGATCCAGAGCCTTGTGACCCGAAGGAGGAACGGCCACTCGCCACTGGTCCACTGCTCACAAATGATGAGAGCTCCACGCTCGGTCTAACGCTCTCTAGAGACACTCCGGACACCAGCGACTGGTACCCTGAACTTCTAGCTGAGGAGTGCTCGCTTTCTCTAAGGATGTTCTGAAGTCTGTTAACCACAACCGAGTCTAAAGCCTCACCGAACCCTCCTTGAGATCCACTGTACTGCTGTGAGTCAGCCTGGTAGCTCGAAAGGCCACCGCCGTTGCTGTATGACTGGCTAGCGAACTGAGGCGCAGGAGCGGATTGGGCGTAGTATCCTTGTTGGGAGTACTGTTGCTGGTAGTTCGCCGGCTGGCTCACTTGTACGGGTGGAATGTAGACGGGGGGCAGGGGCCGTGCGGCTTGTGCCTGGGGCACGCCGTACGAGGTGCCGGGTATGGATTGCGGAGCAGGCTGATACACTTGCTGCGGGACGAACGCAGGCTGGATGCTGGGCTGTTGGTAGTTGTATCCGGAGTTGAAGTTAGGCTGGGGAGCCGGTTGGGGGCGGAACTGCGGCTGCTGGTATTGCGGTTGGGGGGCCGATTGTTGGTACTGGACTTGGGGAGGGATGTACGCCGGCTGGATGCTGGGCTGCTGGTAGTTGTATCCTGAGCTGGCGAAGTTCGCTTGCGGCCGCGCTGATCCTCCGGTCTGGTAGTTGAAGGAGGGCGCGTTCGCCGCCGGCCGCGGCAGGTGGTACGGCGCCTCGGCCACCGCAGCAGCGATCAACGATACAACTATCACCTGAAACACAATCACTGTCACTTAAAACTTCGTCCATAATATACTAATAACTATTAATGGCATTATGCAAATTTTAATGGTTTTGATTTTCGATAGTTCTAACGACACCATATGCAAACGATATCGAAAAGAAATCTTATGTGTTGTTAGGTAAACAGTCATTATATGGAAAACTTGATGTTAATCTGTCAATAAAGGCCGACCGCGCCGTTGACTTTGGGAAGTGTATTTGCTCAATTTCACTTTCGGCGCGTGCGCAGTGGTCGCTACTCACCGCGGTCCTCATGGCGACTCGAATGAGGTAATGTGTGAAGATGGCTGGTGGTGTGTAGTTTTATACCCGCCACCACTAGCCGGCGCGTGCCAACTTCGGGGATCCTCCGTTGATACTTTTCTTAGGTGAGATTGCACAAAGTGTCACTTAGAAATATTAGTCCAAGTGTGTCATTTAAATGGATTACAGATGACAGCAGATAAACTATTTACGATGCGCTGCTCTTGACCTTTTTGGATCATATTTTGTTTGCATTCGTTACTCTTATTAAGCGTTTTGTTTATGCAATGCAATTTCAACAGTCACATAATTTTTACTATTCTGTTATTATAAAAAATACTAATAATTAGATATGATTACTCGTAAAATCCATTTTATATGTATATTTATGTTAATTCTTCATTACTCCTCCTAACCCCAGGCGGGTGATGCAAAGGACATCAACTCGAAAAATCTCACGTGCATATGCAAAAAAAAACTTAAAAATATTGTTTACTTTATATAAAGTAAACAATATTTTTAAGTATTTTTTTTTGCGCGGTCACACACTGTTTCCGAACGCATCTAGAAGACCCAGTTTCCCAGATTTTTTATTTATTCTTTTTCATTTTTTTCTTTATTTTGACACCATTTTAAAATATCGTTCTAAGTTTCATCCACTGATCTCTATAATACGCCGCGCGTATTATAATTGACCTCAGTGGTTTCATCGAATTCGGAAATATATAATACCTCCAGGGGTTACGAGGATATTTAAGTCTCGAAAGTAAAATGTCCAATGCAACGCACGCAAAGTCAGCTCTCGGATTTGACAGAGTAAAATGAACCACTAAATATTTGCTGGTAAAAGCCACAACATGAACTTGTTAAATATGTATGTATATCAATGTGAGATCAACACTCTCTCATTGTTGCAAGCAAACGAAACATTGCTTTGCTCCAGTTTTTTTCTAGAGAATAAACAGTGCAGCTAAATTAGTCAATCGCTTCAGCCCATAACGAGTTGGAGGCGTTACCTATAACAGTATTGTATGGACCATTGGCCTTTTCATACAACTTATTGCGAAGCACAACTTATGCATGTGGTCCTAAACTGGATGAAGTTTACAATTACGTAATTTACCTTCGATTTTGACCAGTTGATAGAGATATCAGCGACGACGAAAAACGGCCCTCGCAAAATTATTTTTGTATATTGAACCTAAGTATATAAACACATGATATTATATTCTGTACCAGTTTTTTGGGAACTGATATAATTCTCGTCCGAATTCATTAAAATCGGTCAAGTGGTTTAGGCGTTTTTTTAATTATACTATAATTATCAGATTATTATTTTGTATAATATTATTAGTAGGGATAGTTTTCTAGGATATAATCGATGTGTATACGATTGTCTCACCATATTAATGGCTTATTTATTAAACATTAAAAAAAAATGTCTCCTTGTGGACCTCATTAGCATTCTGTCTGAGATTTCGAAAGAACATTAACTGGCAAGTTCGCAATACTTTAACAAACATTTTGTTGTAATACAAACACACTTTCTCACAAGAGTCATAATGACAGGATGATAATATTAAAAAGCCGAGCTAACTTCAGTCTAAAATAAACAAATGGTTAATATTTGCGGATTTGACAATGTACACACTGTACGAACAAATTACTTAAACACGAGTTTAAGTAAAAGAGTGCGTTTCTTATAACATTTGGCAAACATATACTCAGCCCACCTGATGGTATGACACTGCGGCCTATTCCATTCAGGGACACTTGAGCGAGAAAAATCACACCATATGCCAAGTGTCAAAACTGACAAGAAACTAATGAGAATGAACAGTATCACTAGTTCCGCCGGGACTCCATTCAAAATTGACAAGGAACTAATGAGAATAAACAGTATCACTAGTTCCGCCGGGACTAAATGTCAAAATTGACAAGGAACTAATGAGAATAAACGGTATCACTAGTTCCGGCGGAACTTTTTTGACCGGAACTAGTGAGAATGATCCAGCTCCTCTGATCGTCGAGCCGAGTACAGTGTGTTGGCTTCCTCATTAACGAACCATATTCGCAGGATAGTGAGATCTTAGGTCATGTGTGGGGTATGAGACTAAAAGTCGTTCGTCCAACGTTCGTCCCACTACATTCCGCCGGTTTCCCCTTCACACACGGAAGGGAAGCATCATCCCTGGTTCGGAATATTGATCTGTCACAAACAATAGCAATTTCCTATCAAAAAAGTGTAGGTTGCAATCATTCAAGCTTAATAACCATGTTTATCAAATGCGATTTATTAAATACTAGTCTTTCGCCCGCGGTTTTAACCGCGAGTATTTTATTTCAAATATCTCCCCCCCTTCCCCACACATTTCCGGAAACAAAAGTACCCAAGGTTCACAGGGGATAGTGTAGCTTTCCAACAGTAAAATAATTATTCAAATCGGTTCAGTAGTTTCGGAGCCTATTCAATACAAACAAACAATCAAATCTTAGAAAATCATTTTGTTGGGACTAGAAACAAATTCGATCGTTATCAGAAATCATGAACTGGGATCTCGAGATGTCTGCGCGGGATCTAAGCCGAAGAACGTGGCACATGTTTTTCAATTTGCTTTCTTTGGTTATTTTGGAAAACGAATTATGTTAAAGGTCGTGGTCATTATATAGCACGGGCGGCCTAACAAATTCAAACTATTAGATAATGAAACACCAAAACTAGTTTAACTTTAGAAATCAGAGGCGCTGGTTCTCATATATCAATGTTCTGCGGAACATGAGATTCTAGTCTTTTTTGGCCGTAGGTATTATTAAGTATTTGAATTCCCACATTTTGTAAACTCATAGAATTTTAACTAGCTATTTACTAAAGAGAAAGTGCAAGCGAATTCTAACAGTTTTTTGGATTTTAGAAAAAATATTTTAATCATGACCCGAATCACACCCAGGACAGAATTCATATGGTAAACCATATTGTTCTGTGTTTACTTTATTGACACATTTTTGATCTACCAACTTACTTTTAATATGATATGACACAATATAGTTTTTATTTATTAAAAAAATCCTTTATTTCCCGTGGTCCCTGTGATAATATACCTTGGCAAACTTTTATTAATCTCAGGACGTTATCGTGCTTCACACAGCTACACGTTAAACATACCAAATAAAAAGAGTCAATATAAAATAATGTAACATTGTTTAATTAATTATCACTTCACGAATACTCTTTATGTTGCAACTCCATAGTTGTTACGTGTACAATGCCATAGTAGAAAAAATATACTATGCCTTGGTGCACCAATTCATTCATTAGTTTCGATTAGTACCTGTCAGTCAAAACAAACGCAGCAATGACCCTCAAAACGATATTATAAACCCGTTTATTACTCAACAACTTAGTTTAGTAAATCTGATGAAAGAAATTAAGTCTGCGGTGGGCAGATATTTGTCAAACTAATATTGTGAGGCGGTCAATGTTGCGAGCCGCGAGGTGATTCTTTGGGTCTAGTTAGAGGTCGCAGAGTCGTCGTAAGCAATGAGGTAACAGAGAAACCGCCATGTTGGCACGTGGACATAGCTTGCACTTTTTATCTTGTACAATTTGAAAATAGATAACTGCAGTGTTGTATACCCATACTTTTCTATGACTATTATACGAAGGTAGTCGTAGGCATACTGATGGTAGAGTCTTCGACGCGTGATTTAGAGGCGAGGGCGGATGTAACATAACTTGGAAGATGGTAAAGAGCCAACAATGTATATATTTGAATATACGTCGGTCTATTTATAATACGTCAATTTGTGAACGCTAATATTCATTTTTTTTTTATGTGTGGAATGCGTTACGCATACCCTCGGCCGGTTGGTGCTGGCGAGGAGCGACAACACCACCCGTCAGAGGGTTATGTGAGACTCTCCTACCCGAGGGGTAGGTATACCCACTAAACCCCTCAGTGCCCAACAGACGCCTTGATGGTAGTGTCACAGGAATCGGCACAGCCCTGCATCTGTGACACTACCAGCGGATCCCTCGCACCCTCCGCTTTGGAGGGTGGGGAGCGCCCCAACCTATATAACTTATAGATGTGCTTATTGAACACATATACGAGTACCTACGTTAAAAACGACATAAAACTTGCAAAATATAACATTTACAAACCTTTTTAAAATGTCCATTATTTGCACCGTAGAAACAAGGTCTATTTATCTTTGTGGTCCATAATGATCAAAAACGTCGAATTTCTAACACGGCATTATAACAAGACTAAACAAGACTAAAAATAAACATAAGTAACTTACTTAAATAGAGTGCAGAATTTGTTAATGACGTGCACATTAACTAGGTAATCTACGAAATACCGGATTAATCCGTTATGGTGTAAATTTATATAAGGTGTAAAAATGCCCATTCAGTCATTTCCTTATAGAAAAAATAATTGTATGTAGGTATATACAAAATAAACTATACCTACTTTTAAGAAATTTAATGACTAATTGATTATTTTATTATAGAATACAAGTGACCTGACCTTTTCGAAAGATCTTTTCAACAAAATTGATCGAGAAAAGCCTGTATGAGTCTTGCTCTTCCAACATAGCTATTTACAGCATTTTATTCTATTCATACTATAAATCTTTTGACATATTCGATAAAGTATTACGTAGGAAATTTCTAATGCATTAAGTTTATTGTTAAAAACAATTTCCATTAGCACCCATACGTTCATAGATAATAAATAATAAAGCTTTTAAAAGTAATAAATATTAACGCATATTGCAGTAATAGGAACATGCTTTGACATGTATAAACGGCTGCATAATGGATTCAGAAGATTTGCATCGATTTTGCATAAAACT
Source organism: Mecyna flavalis (assembly GCA_949319885.1). Lineage (NCBI taxonomy): Eukaryota > Metazoa > Arthropoda > Insecta > Lepidoptera > Crambidae > Mecyna > Mecyna flavalis. Next base: position 15,436,876 of record OX439427.1, read on the forward strand.
TAATATCACACATTATTTTTGTTTAGCAGGTGTCATAATTGTAAAATTATTTTGCACTATTTACACAAGATATGATTTGGTATTCATATTTGCTTCATATTCTCGATCTGTAGGTATTTTTTTATGTTTTGGTTTTGCTACATAGTACCAGTGTTAAGTTCACTTAATAATTCATCGGTCGTCATTAACATCCGACAATAAGTTAAGATTTTATATGCACACTTTGACAGGCAGATCTTTTTCTCTAGGTAGCAATGGTCATGTTGTAAATCCGGTTAAAATTATTATATTATTATCAAAAATAGACTCAAGATATACATTCTAAACAATTTTATTTTGGCTAGACTCTACTCTACTAGTTTCATCAGTTGGATAATTTTATTTTTTCGCGCTGGAAAATGAAACCTGCGGTCGTGTTAGGGAATCGGGAGTAAATGTGCTACCCATTAAACTCCCCCGGGAACCCCGACCTGAGAATGTTTGGGATACATCCGTTTAGTACTAACATGTTGATGTGTGCTAAGTGACAACTAAATCAATTCAATAATTTTTGCCTAGCTAGATATTTACCCATCACGAAGAAAATAAAACACTCATTCAACTTTTATATGTTTATTACTAGGTGTTGCTTCAGGTTATTTATTTTATTTCCTGATGGGGTAGTCGCGGGTGGGCGGCGGAGGCGGCAAGCGTCCTTTCATCCCCTTTAGTTCCGCCTCCCTTTGCTTCCTTTTTGCTACTATCTTCTCGTGAGTCCTTTTCATTTCTAATATTTCCTTCATTTCTTCTTTATCTTCGTCCTGTAATTAATAAGAAACCAATTATTTTTTCTATAAGGAAATGACTGAATGGGCATTGAAGATGTTTGCCTTTCTTCTGGACCACCATTTTGAGACTTTTTAAAAAAGCGTTTTCTGAAAATTCTTTCAAAAATGGATAGGTACCTAGGTAGGTACATATCCAATTATCCATTATGTCTAGATAGTAGGTACTATCTATACAAACATTACATGTAATTAGACGAAAACCCGTAAAGTGTCGCACTTCCAAAACATAAACCACCACCCCGCCAGGTTACCAGGCCAGGTGGTAGGTTCTTGTACTGGGCCGTCTAGGTGGGTACCACCGCAGTGCCAGTTATTTTCCCGTGAAATAGAAATGTGTCAATGTCAAGCACTTCTGTGTTTCGGAGAAAGGGCACTGAAACTAGTGAAATTACTAGTAATTGACGACAGACAGACGACAGTTATTAGGTCTCATATACCTAGGTATATGAGACCTAATAACTGTCGTCTCTTAAGGCCTGCGACCCCAAGGGGTCTCGGGTGCTTATGGGCGGCGGTGATCACTTATCATCAGGTGACCCACTTGCTCGTTTGCCCCCCTTTAATATAAAAACAAATTGGTGCAGATGACACACTCCACATCCGCCATAATAGCTTTATCTGTACCACTGCCAAAGCTACTGTGTACTCATGCCCATCATGGCGATCAGCATGTTCACCAGCAGAACCGCCACGATTGTCATGTACACTACGAAAACTAAGAAAACAAATGAAGTTACCTTCTGATTGATCCTCAACACCAAAGCTCTCTTCCCATTAGCCATGGGTTGGCTATAGGTCTGCAGATTCTTCAGCCGCTGCGCGGGCGGTACCCCTCGCTCCACCACGAGCACGATGCGCGCCCACTGCCGCTGCCACTCGTTCCGCGTCTCCGCGATCTTCTGGTACGTGTTGCCCATCATGGCGATCAGCATGTTCACGAGTAAGATCGCCACGATTATCATGTACACTACGAACAGCAACTGAAACACGCGTTTGTTGAGTCCTGAACATGAATTTGAGAAAAAATGTAATGTCAGTGTTAGTTTATAGCATGATGACCTATATGACCAGTATAGGAGCATATTGCACGACGCCACAAATATTGAAGTGTATCTCAGAACACAACATAGTAAAGTAAGGAACAACTAAGTCTTTACTATCAGTTGTGCTACAAGGGTAGACCATTTAAATACGAGTACAGATACCGAAGTCATTTTGCCGTTTTAACTCTTATAAACCAACATACCTTAGCTTCAATCTCATGATCTGTGCGCTCGAAAGCCCCATAATAGTCGGAGAAGGAGGTGAGTGACATCAGGAACATGGCCATGATACTCTCCATGGGCGAAGGCATGGGGTTCGATACCGAGTCGTCCACGCCCTCCGGGGTGTTCGGGTTGTCGAACGACAGGAAAATTACGTAGTATGCTGCGGACAGATATGTAAATCGTGTATTAATAGAGATGATGGGAGACTGGAAGACGAATGTGAATTACTGAAGCCAGATACCAAAGAGTATAATATACGATATGAACTAGCGAAAGATTAAACACAATAAGATATTTCTTCTCTTTGAATCGCGATAACTGTGATGTCGGGCTAACAACTTCTTATTTGCTAATATTCAATGTAATACACGTCATATATAGGGTATATTAAGTAAAATGTTAGAAGTATAGTTTTATTACTATCCATAATTATGTCAAATTAGTTTCAGAATATGATATTTCTCAAATTAGTTTCAGGATATGTCTTTATCTTCAGATAAGCGTTTAATAAATCTTAAGATAAAAACTTGATTGAAACGATAGAACTTAGTCAACCGGTACCTTGCGAAAAGCCCATGACGAAGACTAAGTAGATGCAAACAAAGCGCAGCAGGTCACCCATCACCATGCGGTAGATCATCACCACGAACGGCCCGACCGTCTTGAAACCACTGTTATATTTATTTTTATTATTGTATACACTTCCTGATAATATCAAAACAAAATTTGGAAAATGTATTGGTTAGACAAAGTATAAACCATGTTTCTAAAATTCCCTGGTAGAAAAGAAGGCTCAGCCAATGGCTCAGCAGAGAATATCATTGATCTTCTGAGATTCAAATAAGCACGATGCAGAGCCGCTTTACCTGTAGACTCACCATCAGGTATACTTTATGGGTGTCTTGCAAAATAGACCGCGGAGTAATGCTAGGTATTTTCTCCCACGCTCTCTGCCAAAGTTGGTTCCTCAAATCCCCAAAATATGGTGCTGCGCTTACATCGCGGCTATTTAATAACTCAGAGTTTACTGCCAAAGAAGAAGTAGTGGAGAACCTTTAAATGCATAAAATGCATGGTGGTTCGTACCGGCAGAAGAACAGGAAGTACGGCGCGGTTGTGAGCATGATGATGACGGCGAGGTGGTCTTCGGCCTCATCCGCGCACCATAGTCGCAGTGTCGGCAGCGCGATCATCAGCAGGCATGAGAACAGGAACATCACTCTGGAAATAACACTCTTATGTCTTGTTGAATTGGGCCCATAATAGGCTAGTTGACAAAATTTGGAAATTCGTTTAAAACTATAATTTAGTATCTATTTTACCCCAAATATATATTATTTTTAAAAAAATAGGCCTTTTTCATAAGTATTTTGCTTTTTTAGAAATAAACTTAAAATTAACTTTGGAAAGGCCAAGACTGTCATGGCGTCTTGAATGACGTCTATCCTCGCGAAACAATCGAGTTTGTTGATGTCAGTCGACGAGAATTGCAACCGGTGTTTTGCGAGGACTGACGTCACGCTTCTCTGATTGTTGTTTAATGTCACGTGATTAAATAAGTAATTTTGCCGATTTTAATTTCCAAAAATATTTGTAATCTTATATTATTTTAGTAAAAAAGTTGTTTTTTTGTTTACTACATATCATGATTAATCATTAGAAACTCTAAGCCATCCGATTCATTCTTAGTGGAAACAAGCCTATTCCATGAGACCTTTTATTCTGATTTCATACCATTAAGCACATAAGCATCTACCCTCTTTTTTCCCCCGGCTTTTATAAACTTGACAAAGAAACCAAGCAAATTACATCGAAAGTTATCGGTAAAAATAATGGTTCAAAGTGGTTACCTCGAAGGTACCGTGCTAAGGTTTTCGATGAACATCTTGAGTCCGAGGAAGCGCGCCTCCCGCAGCGCCGCGCCGATGTACGCGAGCGCCCCGAGCCAGAGCAGCAGTTCCGCTGATATTCGCACCTGCACCAATAATTATACGCCTCAATGGCGTGTACGCGTAAATATAATAGTGAATGTACTTGTACGTATGCTCAGGTGCACTCCCTGTTAATCCTACCTAATTAAATGGACTAAAAAAAACAGTGTCAACTGTTATATTGTTGGTCGGTGCCGTGTGGATCTAAAACCGGCGGTGTAGTGGCCCAACGATGCCAGTGCGCCCACGCAGAAGTAGGAAGGCGACAACGCCCAAAGTAGCCCTATTCACCCTCTAATAGTCCTGAAGAATTTTTAGCCGACCCAAAATTTCATAGGTGTTCTCTAGTTTCTGGCGCTATCAAAATGCCCAAAACTATTTATTTAAAAGATGTTTATTATCATGATGTCTAAAAACAAACCTAGTAAAAATTAATTCAAGAAATATAAATAATATAAATGATTATAGAATCAGAATAATAAGTAATGTCATTGCTACATTGAAAGTAAGATAAATACCTAACTTACATTTAAGAAATATTATATAATGTGTACGATATCGATGGTTAAAATGTCAAAGGGCTTAAAGGACATTTTGGCGAAAATGACTTTTTGTTACATTTGTATTGAGTTTTTTGAGCTCTTTCTAATGGTATATCAAAGATTCTCCTATCCCTTATAGTTAGCGAGATATTCATGGTTAAAAATTGGCCATTTTTGTATTATTTGCTTAAAGGTAACTGATAATGTATTATGGCATTTAAAGCCTACTCTTGCATATTTTGATTCAGGCGTTTTGGGCTTAAAGGACACTGTGGTTTTATGTCAAATAAATCACATTGATTTCCCTGCCCTTTACGCCAGGAGTCGTGGGTTCGGGATCATTTGTGTTTGTTTTGTTTCTGGATGTTTATTCGTATTTAAGTATACATTTGTGGTACCTTTGTTGTTTCTGACACCTATAACACATGTTCTTACGCTACTTACTTTGGGGTCAGATCAATGTATGTGATGTTATCCAATATTTATTTAAGACCAATACAATAGTTATAATTCTGTTAATAAATTGATGAATGAATCTATGGATCTTTACAATCATCATCATCATCATCTGAATATTACAATCCACTGCTGGACATAACCTCCAAATGCTCGCCACACTGATCAATCCTCGGCCGCTCGCATCCTGCTCCTGCCATCCTGCGCAATTCATCACTTTACCTGGCCTGACAGCGTCCTACACTACGTTTACCGAGACGCGTTTTCCACTCTAGAATCCGTTTGTCCCAACGGTTATCGGTTCTACGGCTGAAATAGCCAGCCCACTGCCTTTGGTTCTATGCCGCATCATCTCATTTCGCATACGATCTCGTACGTCTCACTGAGCCACTTTTAACTTGCGGACCAGCCGTGCCGTAAGTGTCCACGTTTGCCTTGCCTTTTACGACACCCAGGAGAGGGAGAGAGTGTGCTGGTCAAAAGCAACAAGACTGGCACTGGTTCGTCCCAATCGGGTGTGAAGGAGAAACCGGGGGAGTTTAGTGGGTAGTGGACGCTTTAGCCTCGAGTCCCACACGGTCGCAGGTCTAGCTAGCCAGAGGTTGTGGTGCATAAACGCATTCTCCTCCAAAAAAAAAAGGAGAGGGAGAGATTGATGTTTTTTGACTCTGTATGCCGACAGCGCTTCTTTTTGTACTATGTAACTCCGCCATACTGTTTCCTCATACGAGAGAAATAACTCATCGATGTCTCTGTAATTATGAAGACGTCACCAGATGAGGAAAAGGTTTCGTGCCCTTATTGCTCAAAAGAGTGTAATGCTTATGTTTCTTGCAGGGTTTTCCCAATGCATAAAAATTTTTCATTCCATCGAAAAGCTTGTATTTGGACTCACGTGGTTATTGAAAAAGCACAATACAGCTTAACAGGCAAATTCATGTTAGATAGGATAATTATTTTTTTATCGAAATTTTATCTTAAAGGACCAATTCTATTCTAACACCTGTATTAACATGTCCTTTAAGCCAAAGCTAATGATTTATCTCAACAGAAACTTAAGCTTAAAGGACAAAATAATCGAATTTCAATTCTTAAAGGACACCTATCTCGAAAACTATGCTATCTAGAATAAATAAAATGGTTGCATACGGTTCGGCTTGAAAAAATAAATAAAAGTGTCCTTTACAACAAACCGATAGCTTTAAAATCAAAAAAGTTATGCCCAATTTTTTGCTTATTTCGTTTTTCTGCTCTCCTGAAAAATCATGTTGACATTTTAACCATCGATATGCTTATGCAAGGTAATTAATTAAGGTATCCGAATTGATAGCATCTCTGTTTACATTTTTCGAAACATTGTAAGCTTTGATGGCAATAGGTCACAATTTCTCAAACTGCATCGATATCAATATAAATGCCACTTTTTGAGTAATTTAAATATACTTTTTAGAACTAAAAAACACTATTACTTTTTATAGGATATTGATCAAAACATACATCAAGTATTATTAATTATTATAAAAATATATTTTAGTACCTATTCTGAGTTTGAGTTAGATGAGATTACATTAAAAAAAAATATTTAAGGGCCCGATCGATTTAATTTTTTACAGAATATCTAGCTACTAAGGATGCTTAATTTATTAAAATTAAAGAGAATTTCCCGCACTTAATAAAAAGTGGTTGACGATATATTTTTGTTTGTCCAGCTACTGACGGTCGGCTACCTGGGAATATTTAAAAAAAAATAAAAAGAAACAATAAATCAAAAAATAATTAAATTTTTAAAAGATTTAAAAAATATCTCAGTCTTTTTGTCTCAGTGTCAAAACGTTGAACGCATTATAAAAAAACCATCGAGCCGAAAGATCTCAAAATGCTCTGAGGCATTTGATTTTTTATGAATACTTGAGAATACGTTAAGTAAGATATGTTTAAGAACTGCTGCGTTAAAAGATGCGTGCCGTGCCAAGCAAGATTCCACTAGATTCGCAATACGAAAAGCAAAGATCCTGATAAATAACCTTTCTATTTTTCGTGAATGCTCTTTAAAATGTGACATTTGCATAAATATAAATATGCGTGAGGCGTTTTGTCAACTTTTACATATTTGATTTTGGCCGTATAAAACTTTTTGCATTTTTCGCTTACTCAACCAAAATTATAATAAAAAAAAAAAGATAATCATTTTATTACTTCTAAAGCCCGCTCTACACTTAGCCCGCGGATCGCGCGCGATGGCTGCGAAAGGGCGCGAACGCTAAGTGTGGAGCCGTTTCGCATAAAATAGGAGACGGCTCCACACTTGGCGTTCGCGCCCTTTCGCAGCCATCGCGCGCGATTCGCGGGCTAAGTGTAGAGCGGGCTTTACAGTTACTTTATTTATGTAATACCTACGCAGGATGTTGTAGTTAAACTTTTCCATTTTGATAAGATCGCAGATACCAGATATAAACGTTGGTCAAGTAAGTAGATGAAAAACAAATTGATGGAGTAACGGAGCTCGGAGTTACGACGTGGGAGCTTGACAGTCAAAAACCTTATAGTTACATAATTATTTCTGTTATCCCATAGGAACTAAGCATGATATGTACCAAAGTTCATCTTTGTTCTTACCACTTTAAATCTAAATTGGTTACATGGTTTAAGAGTGAAAACGTAACAGACAGACTTTCACATTTAGAAAATAATTAAGTTAAAAAAATATAAATGGTAAATTCAGTCAAATATTCACTTTTTGACTGACTTCTCATGTTTGTTATCTACATTAAATAGGTATGTATGCCTTAGAAGCTGACGTTTTCTGCATACCCGCGCTTGCCAAGAGTCGAAGTTCATTAATCTGCATTCCTCAGTGAGGTCGTCCCACCAGCCTTCCATGTCTGTTTCCTTTGGAGGTTCCGTTGCTGAAATTATATTTATTTTATATGCGAATATATGTAAATATTACTGCGCACAGATCCTTTACATTGTAAGATAACCTTTCTTTATAATTGACTTCTAATAAAAAACTTTTTTACTGCTCACTATTCGATACGAACTATTTGAAGTTGTTTGATTACAGTAAGTTAATTTTCGTAATGATGAAGTTATAGTAACTTAGGGACGTATAGAAGTGAACTTTAGCAGAACAAACAGACAAAAATTATATCGTAACAACTTATTAACACTTTAAGTGCGTTGGCACGAAAACCTGAACTTGCCGCGACTGCGTTACGAACAAATACTGGTCGTACGTACCTAAGCCAGAAGTGCGTTACGACCAGTATTTTGACGCACCACGACCTGACTTCCAGGGCCTACACAGACGTGGAAACTCATCGTACCAAAGATTTTCTTTTTCAAACCTCTAGGTCATATCCCTGTTTATACACAACTGCCGTAGCACAGGGTTCTGAAGGACATTTTGGAAAATATAAGCATTTTTCGAAATCATTGATTTACGACCATATATTAGTCGTTTAGCATAGAAGCGAAAAAATACTAGTGATGGGATCTAGACAGATATACAACAAATGATTTTTATCGATATTTTTTATTCAGACCTAATGGATGTTACATATTTTTAAGTAGAATATAATCAATTAAGGAAAAAAGTATGAAAATCGTTAGTTTACTTTCAATCATTATTAATATAATCTGAGGTAATTATTATATAATTCTTTGTTTTTAGCGTTTATTTAACCAATTGCGATTTTATAATTTGGCACCTGTCAATTTTACTTTTATATTAACCACAGAGATCACACAATATAAGATTTAATGACAAGTTTTTTCGGGATCATTTCGTTTTCGCGAGCCTCCAAAAATCTATCAATACGCGTGTCGATATTACAGTCAGAACTAGTGCGAACTGAGGCTCAGCGCGGGCGCAAGCGGGTGGTTGCGGGGCTGGGGGGGTGCGTCAAAATACTGGTCGTACCGCACCAGACGAAAACAATTTCCTTTCTATGCGTTACGATCATTATTTTGCCGTACATTTTTTTTTGCAGAATATTGTTCTACTAGAAACAACAAAAATGGGAATACCACTATCTCTTTTATACACGTATGGGAACATAGAAAAATAGCCCCCGCACCAAGCGTAAAACAGGGACAGAGGGCTGCCGCGCTGGCGGAAAGGCGAATACGTCAAAATAGTGGTCGTAACGCACTGAATGTGTTAAGGAGTCAAATAAAATGTTTGGTTCCCTCTTTCTTAATAACAAAACTTACGTTTATCCTTGTCTTTACTGTGGCTCTTGAATTTACCACATTGAGGGCCGTCAGTCTTGCTACCATTTAACACTTCTATAGCACCTGGATCAAAATCTGAAGCGTTAAGACGCATCGTGCAGTTATCTGAAACAAAATCAGTAGGTCTTACAATTAGTGTCCTTATACATGTCGTTTATATTGGGTCGGTTTGTAATTTGTACCATTGTATAATAGGTATTCACAAAGAAAGTAATGGTCATCCGTTATCTTGCACCATAAGAGCAAACTTTACTTGGTTTGGTCGTAGACGGCGCGCTGTGTGAATAATTTCCCCCTTTTTTCATAATTCGCTTATCTTTTGACAGAGTTATGTTCAGATCTTTTTGAAAGACCACTTTTTGTAACCAAATACACAAATAAATTGACTAATTTATTCACTACGTGCGCCGGCGCGACATTCACATCTCTACTCCTTACCTACATCGACCACCAGATCAGTTTCATTGACGCTGGGTCCCAGAGTAGCGTTGATCGCAGTAGCGTTGAGAGCTCTCTCATTAGTGCCAGGGCGCAGGGTGAAGCAGACCAGAGATATAAGAAAGTAGCAGAAGAACAGGAAGAACTGCCGGTAAAACCGGAACTTGACAAAAGTGTTCCATTTTGTTTTGAGGAGATCAATCAACATTCCCTCTAATAGCTCTAAGTGCTCGTCTTTTTCCTGGAAACAAGCAAAATAGATTAAAATACTTAATCTTTTGTAGTCTACAAGACTACACTTCAATTGTCTAATGGTTTTCATTTGATTCGACTAAGCGATGCATAGTTATAATCTTAAAAGGTCAATAATATTATAATATCTTTAAATATCATAAAATTCATGACCTAAATCGAACAATGCAGAGTAGAACTTTTTAAAGAACATAATATCTTTAAGTTTAACGGACAAGAATGGCTTTGTTGAAGCAATTACAGACCAACTCACCCCAAACACGACCAGATTCAACGCAGAATCCTTACTAATAAGCCCCGTCTCGGTGTCAATCGTGTCCACCTGCCCCAAGGGATAAGCAGCGCAGGTGGTAGCCCCTATCTGCCAGTATATCTCCCGCTCGATGTTCAGGATGTGAAAGAACAGCTCCGTACGAGCCAACTTCGCGGAGAGGGTGAGGGGAGTCAGGTTCTGTACGTTACGAATGTTCAGGGATGCGCCGACTTCGTACGCCATGTCAAATGTTGCCTGGAATATTTAAGTTGAACTTCAGCGGGTAGGTAAGCAGCGCAGGTGGTGGCGTCTGCCACTATCTCCCGCTCGATGTTTAGGAAGTGGAAGAACAGCTCAGTACGAGCCAGCTTCGCGGAGATTTTCACTTTGATTAGTTTTACTCAAATTCGAGAATTTTATGGCAATACCTTCGTACATAAGCCCTCAAATAGTTTTAGTTAAGTTTTTTTTTATTTAGGTAAGTTTAAGTAGAATTACTATTATAATATCAGCTGCTTAAACATTGAAAGCCCCTGCCAGAAGAGTCCATACAAAAATCGTAATCATTGTATGCTCCTGCTTCCAAAACATTCCCATACCAAAAATCACGTCAATGTGTTGCGACATAAAATAAGCAGAAAAAGGTACTCTTCAATTAATCTTATGATAAAATATTATCCCGTATATAAATACAACCAAGTAAAAAATATTAAATGATCCCAATTAATCTTTTCTGACGCCTCATTATGAATTCATTGATACAATCACCAGCTTCTCGTATATAACGAGCATGTGCAGCACGGTGTTGCCATTCGTGTCCTGCTTGTTGGGGTCGGCTCCTCGCGCCAAGATCAGCCGGTAGCACTCCTCTTGGCCCAGACACGCCGCGAAGCTGAGCGGGTACTCTCCCCAGTACACGTATCTGTCAACATTTACATATCGTAAATGTTTAGTGGGACTAAAAAATTTAAAAATCTGCCAAAATTCCAATAAGTATTTCTCATAAGTTGAGCATTTTGTTCGACATAAGGATAGGCTTGCACCATGACTTAGGAATTGTTAAGTCCAGTTATTTTTGAATTGGAGAGACGGCCGAGAATAACTGTTTGCCAAAGTCTGGATAGGCCCACAACTTGAATGATTAGAGATCTTACAAATAAGAGCGCAATATTCAAGACAACAGTAATTAGAAATCCAAAAAAAGTCCAGGACAATTAATTGTTCTCCAGAAAATAAATGTACTGACACTTCATTAACTTTTACCTACCCCACGTAGTTAGTATCTCGTTGAACATTAACCCACTCGTGGTCCAGTGAATCTGATCGAGAGGCTTTCTGGTCTTCAGGACACATGAAGTTGCCGCAACACCGCTCGTGGTAGTCGGCTCCCGCGTCCAGGAGAAACTTCACCATGGTGGGGTCCTCGTTCACTATCGTCATGTGGAGTACGCTTTCGCCTTGAACAATTTTGAACTGTGACTCTTTGATAAACAATGTTTGCTTAATTAATTCTTTTTCATAGCGAGTCGTTGGCTTATTTTACCAGACAGTCCTTTAGCTATCGTGGTATAAAGATCTGTAAATCTACGTTACTGACTTTTTTTTATGTCAGATTCGGCAAACGAGCCAGCGGGTCGCCTTTTGGTAAGCAATCACCGCTACCCGTGGACATCTGCAACACCAGAGTGATCGCTGATGCGTTGCCGGCCTTTTAAGGGGGGGTGTGGGCCTCCGGCACTTTCACAAACCAGACGAAACACAATAGTAGTCACTATTATTTCACGCTGGTGTTATGTGAGAGGGTGGTACTTCTCCGGACGAGTCGGCCCATTCGTACTGTAAAACAGCATGGCTCTACCACTACAAAACCGACTGACTGTACCGCCTTCCGTAGAAAAGGCCAGGGTGCGTCGGACTTATAGGGAACTCTATATATATTATGTCAATCGGGGAGGCTCTTTTCTCACACATCGACACCAAATGGATCGTTTTGCTTTTCAACATTATTTTATTTTAATGATCATTTACAAATATGTCGTCGATTGTTCATGGTAATACGCCATTGAACTGTGTAAAACGATTAAATACCTATAATGTTGTGTTTCAAAACATACCACTTTTAAACGACTTTTCTGCGGAACGATACACCCTGTATTGTGTATGGTAAATAATAAGTAAATTTAAAATAATTGATATGGGAAGTGTTTCATAAATCACTGTCCATTTAATTTTTCAGCGACCCGCTATCGGGTGCTCTATCAAATTAACTGCCGTTGCTAACTCAACCGCGCTATGCTGATAAATACTTCTCATCAATATAACTAGATATACATACACACCAAGTAGCATTTAGTTTATGAATAGCTGAAATCCACGAAGATGGCGTAAAGTGTTTATCACTTACCACGTGCTTAAATACATCTTGCAAATGCATACTGTCTTGAGTCAACATATAAACATTACCTGGGAATAACTTTATGAATGCTTACGCTTGTGTCGTAATAGCAAGATTTACATGCTGGAGAGGAAAATTTTTGTAGCAATTTTTTTTTTATAATCCAATCGTCAAACGCAGCCCGTATTCATTGTACAAGCCGCTTTTTCAAATCACTAAATCGTTTCGGCTAACTACATCATTCCTAGAAAATTATGTAGCCGGCACATTTTTCCATTTCATTGCTTTTACTGAAGTTTACTGCTGCCTTTAAATTGTTATTTATTGTTGTATAATATTTTTACCGTAATACTCATCGCTCATGTAGATATCGTTGATGAGTTTGGGGTAGAAGCGCAGGAGTCTCTTAGCAAGGTCGGCTAATAAGGACGTCGCGTTTAGCAGGCACAGGTGCAAAATCGTCTCTCCAACAGCTCCACGTTCCTTGCATCATAAAAGATTTTATCAATATAAATAAGCAATTAGAATAATAAGGGAAACTTCAAAATTAAAAAAAAAGTTTGTGTCTTAATGAACCAGAAAAGTTTGAATTTGGAAAGAAAAACAAAACAGTATGTAAGCCTATCAATTAAAAAAAAACAACTCTTTACAGTCTTATTCATCATTTAGGTAAGCATCTTTGCACCAATTACTCCAAATGCAATAGAAACATTTGTTATATACCTTAAGATCCCAACACAACTCCCTGTAAGCAGATGGGTTCGAGTCGTATTCTTCTTGCGTAACGGCTGGCCAGTCTTTCTCTACATCAAAATCTTCATCAGGATTCTCCATCCCTCTCAAAGGCGGTAACTAATAAAAAGTAAACACAATCGTGAATTATAGGAATGAACAGATACAAATATTGGTACGTCAAAATATGTTCTACATTATGTATCTAGAGCTCCATTTGGAGCTCTAACATATCTATATATGTTAGAGCTCCAAATGGAGGTAGAGTGGTAAGGTTCTGCTGATTTTAAAAGGAGGCTGTATATTGGTCAATAGGCTGTACATTTAGGTTATACTTTCTGTTTATAAGCAGATAGTTCACTCGAAAACATGAATTATTATTGCATAATTTCTGAAAACGTGTTGCAAAAACTTGTTGACTTGTTGAGAACCATTTGTACCATTAGGTGCATTTAAATTACAACTGCTACTCTTAATTATTATTTCATGAGGAGAAACTTGGGAATTACCAGCTTGTGCCTCGGGCGTTCTTTATTTCGCAAAAGTACAATATGTGAGACTGGAATATATCGCCCCTTGCCTTTGTTGTACAAAAACGGCTCCACTTTTGTCTTTATAGCATGGTCTATCTCTGCATATTGTTTGTTTTGCACTGCACGCTTCATCATGTCTACTAGAAGACCACCGCCTGTAGAGGGTGCAATTGTTAGATTATTTATAACTTATCTCTATCTTATCTTTTTCTCAGTCCTCATATATCTTCTTCATTCCTAAGTATAGTTTTTATTCCCTACTAAAACTCATCACCCCGAATATTAAATGACTAGTCTAAAAACATGAATCAAAAATAATTTTTCACATTATCAACCACCGCCGCTTTACGATTTAGCTATATAACGCCAAATGTTTAAAAGTACCTACGAGTATATTAATTTAACGTATTTTGTATCTCATTTTGTTTTGCAAACAACGCAATAGGGTTTTTAAAAAATTTTTGTATTTGTACAAAATAAATTAATTATGTTTTTTGAATAAGTAATAGGTAGGTACTATACCTTTCAGATCTATGAGCTTGTAAAGTTTCTGCGTTGAAGTCCCTGCCTGCTTTTTTACACCACTAGTAACATTACTCTCTGTATTACCCATTTTGTCCCTTTCTTTTTAATGTTCTTTATCTTCGTTTACCTTTTAATGTTCTATTTCTTCGTTTACTTAAGTTACTATCCTTAATTCACTTTACACTTGAATTATATTAGATCAAAACACGAGCGACTATTTTTACCCCAACCTTGAAGAGCAGGATATTGATGAAGCAATTCCGTTGCCATAACAATTGCTGATATGGTTGGGATTCAAGGACAAACTTACATTATTCTGCATAAAATATGTTTTGTTTGGGAGATGTCATACTTTACTGCATGTATTATACGTTAAGAATAATACTGTAAACTAGGTCATTGTTATTAATTTAAGCAAAATGATGGATTTTTAAGACAAAATTATTATTAATTGCTACACCACAAAAGGCACGAAAACGACTGATGATGACTAAATATTTTATATTAAAATAAGTAGATAGGATTGTGGGTTTTTAAGCCCTTTGTGATCTAAAGATTAGGTAAAATATTTCAACGATACTTAGGACAGACGCTGCAAAGAATAGGCTCACCATGCCTCCTACGGACACTGTGGAAGAAAAACATCCAATTATTAAATAATTTGAGCCAAGAAAGTGCTTCGATAGCTTAAGATCGTAATTATGTGTGTCGTTACTAAAAAACTGTTTGCCTAATAAATAAAGGTTCTTTTTTTTCATCTTCACTATACTATAAAAAAACGATATTATGAAAGAAACTTAGCCTAATTATGGCGCCATAACTGGTTGTTAGATATAGTTTGATCATTATTTATTACTTCAAAGGCACCGACGAAATCGGAAACGACGAAAATAAATAGCTATAGTCGTACATTCTCACCCTATTCACGCCTTAAATGTTTTTTTATTACCGGCGAAGAGGTTATTTCGCCCTTTACAGTTACTTTATTCTATTGCGTGGTTATTTAATTTTATGAGGAAGAGGTCAATGCCTTGAACATTTGAACTATATGTCTTACCGACAAAATCTAAATCAGTTCTCACTAAGTTCCGAATGTACCGAAGAGTGGGCAACGCTGACATGCGAATGGTCACCAATGTTCCAGTGTTCGGTTCCTCGTTGACCCACCGCCGCCTGTGAAAAATAAATTTGGCAAACCAGTATTTTTCAGTGAATTTTTTTCAGCAATGGTAAATGTGTAGCGTTAAATACTTACTCTTATTGGCGTAAGATATTAATTTGCAAGCGCGGATTTTTTATTTATTTGGACACGTTTTATTGTAAGTATGTATGTGTATACTGTATAGAAGTTGCTTAGTACAACTTTACATAAATATTGTAGTTTCATAAAGTCTATTCCACAGAGATTTATGGACTATTCTTTTTGCAGATTAAAAATGTCCATGGGCGATAGTGATCACTAAGTACCATCAGTTGTTACATCTGCTTGATTGCCTAACTCAAAAAAAGAGAAAAAAATAAGTTACTACACTAACTTATTAAACAAGAAGTTATTTTGTTGTACCTAACGAGAAAAAGAAAAAAGGTTTGGTAAATCACACAAGACAAGTACCTAAAAAAAACATCACAAAATACACCAGAGACAAATGAAGCCACAAAAAATAAAGACAAAGATATTTTCTCAGAATCTGTGTCACAAGTTTATCCGAAAGCGCCAGGATGATAGATGAAGCTAAGCCGTGCCGTGTATTCGTGGGTGACGATTTATCCTAAATCTTACCTAGATATATGAATGGTTGTGAGCTCGCTTTCAACACACGAAGGAAGGCAGTCATTATTTTCGTGTTTGTCTACACCTAGTATCTGTTTCTGAACTGTAATAATATTAATTTATTGAAAACTTATTGATATTGGTAACAACAATAACAATTTCCGACAAGAGAGATGACATTACCTTCAGTTGCTATGCAATTCATTCCGGTGTAATTGCAGTAATGGTCTTTATCTGGAAATAAATATAACCTCTAGTTGGACCAATACTTTTGTTCGATTGACCATGCCGCTAGATATAACGTATCAATATACCCTTATTGTATTAATTTTATTAGATTCTGACGTTTTATAAATAAAGACATTTTCAATGAAATCACAGGCAAATGTACTACATAAGTCTGTTAAGTACTTACAAGAAATGTGTCGCACGGGGTGAACGCAACCGCAATGTTCAAACAAGTGTTCCGTTTCCTCAGCCAGGCGACAAGACCCGTACGAGTACACCTGTCGAGACAAATAGACATTACACTTACTCTGTAATTAAGAGTCTTACAATGTTCCACCGTAAAATATTTATAGTTCTTTTCCTTGAATCGTATCGAAGATGAAATTGAGAACATACTCACTAAAAGATAGTCAAAAATGTTCTAAGTAATAGCTTATTGCGCTCCGTTCGGTAAATGAGAGTTAGCCAGCACTCCACCTTATCTTCCTTCCCTATCCACATTCCCCATAGCTCTTCATCTCTCCTCCTCCCGTCCTTCCATATTCCCACAAAGGCGGGTAACGCACCTTAGACCTAGTCGCAGATGTCTATTAGATGATCACTCATCATCAGGTATCACACAGGCCCGTTTGCCTCCCTGTTTCATTTAAAAAAAAAAAGTGTTTTGTTCTACCGGATAGTTATGCAACGGTCCTTCGGGTATCTCATCGAGCTTCCTACATCCTCTGACGGCGAAGTCGTTGGCCAGCAGCGCGGGGTCGTTGTCCATCTCCACCATGGAGAAGAGGAACTCCACTCGGTTGGGCAGCGTGCTGTGCGTCTTCACGTCGAATCTGAACTTGAAGTCCAGGTCGTTCGTTGCCAGTTCTTCCGGACTGTGCACTGAAATCTATCGACAGGGTTGGCAACGCGCGAACGATGCCTCTGGCATAGTGGATGTAGCCTGGGAGTCGTCCATTGCCAATATCACGTTAAATCAAAACGCTTCTTAAAATTCAGTTGGTACACTTGAAACTTAAGACTATAGAAGTAGCAAAATCCTTTGATCTATTTTATAAAAGAGACAATTTGATATACAATAAATAAACATATTTATGATTGTTGCTAAATACTTACTTGTGCTTCTGACAGTAAACGAAAGCTCAAAACTCCAGGACCGGTCGTTCTGTTCACGGTGTACAATAGTTCATCACCAGAGTTTCTGTAAACATGGGAATCATTACCATTCGATAACTCATATCTTGGTAACATACCTAGCAACTTCTCCTATAAAGATCCAAACATACAAGGTCTTACTCATTCTGTAAGGTGTTGAAAGAAAAACAGTATCCATATTCGGAGTCGACGATGCGAAACTTTTTACAGCAAGCGAATTCTTCGTCGCCAAAGCGGCAGTCTGCTATCATTTCAGTGCATTCCTTATGGACCTGCGAGCAAAATATTCAAGTGTACTTTACTATTTTTAGATACACCTAAATCGAATAATCGAGTTAACTTTATCGAGCACTACGTTATGAAACAATGTCTTACTTTTTCGATAACTTCTCGCCAGGGCAAGTCGCATGGCACCACATTGCCGCACGGCACGCACAAAGTCTTGCTGCAGATTCCGCGCCCGTACAGCAGCTCAGTCAGATACTTACGAAAGTCGTAATTTAGCGGTTCCATTAGTTCAGCTAAGACAAACATCATTTATTTTCACTTTTGTTTATAGAATTCGACATTCAGTTTGCCGACAGACAGACAGTGACGTAACTAATGTTAAGTCCCTTAAAGGGACCTTTCGTAATTCGTCTGTGTTGCATGTGAGTTCCTTTCATATTTTTGTCCTTTTCAACATTTTGAACTCGAAGTAGTAATTCCTTTTGTTTCCTGAAATTATACCGATATCATACCAATTTTTGACTTGCGACAATTTCCATGACGCGTGACGTAAAAATACGTCGCTTTTCGTATTTTTTTACATCGCAATGCGTAAACTGTTTCTTGTGAAGTATTCTTCTAAGGAATTACTTAGATTAAATCAGGATAAAGGAATGACATAAATTCTCAAGGAACTTATTTGGTAAATCGGAAGACAATATAAAATATTAATGTGATTCTGGCTGATATTATATATTTCAAATTATGTTGCCCATCAAGGGCTAATATTTATTTTTAATTTAGGTAATGATGGTCTGCCGGCCTGACAGCTAATTGAATTGAATTTATTAAAAGCTTTAGTACTAACGGTATAAAGCGGCGAACTTCCTCTGTGTCGTCCTCCCAATGTAGGTCTCGCAGACAGTGACGGCGGGGAAGGTGGTCACCCACTGCAGGTACCGCGTGTCAGGGGTGAAGTTTACCTGCTCCCCCAGTTCCACCACAGGGACCACGATCATGTACAGACACCCACTTGACACTAACAGGATTGCTATCCAGAATAATCTACAAGAGATTTAATTGGATTTATAAGAAAAACCCGTTCTTAAATATATTTAAATACAATGCTAATCAGAAAACTTCATGACTTAACTTAGTAAATTGTAGTATTCAAATGGCGATTGTTATCATAAAAGTTGTAAAAGGTTTGATGGTGAAAAAAGTCACTAAGTAGATATCGTATTTCTTGCCGGTTCTTCTCGATAGATATCAACATTCTGAAGCTAGTGGTAGAGTCATTCTGTGCCATTGATAAATTATTGATGATGCACTTATGCATTTCTGAAGCCTACATGAATAAAAAACATTTTGATTTTGATTGACAGCATAATACGCCAGATTGCATGTCTCTCTCGCGTTGGGATCCGATTTATCTTTATTGAGTCGAACCAACCATAATAACCAAAATATTCCTAACATTTCTACGAGTATGTGCTATTACTCACCTAGATATTATAAATGTATTTTCCCCAAAAACGTGTCCCAAACCATGAATCCCGCTGTTTCTTCCGAAAAATTTAAATCTTCGGCCAAAATTAGAAATGGATTTTTTCATTATTTCTTTTGCTTTAACTTTAGACTTCATGCCTTAGGTAATGGCTTAAGATTTTAAAAATATACTACGTTTAACGCAGGACCATGCAATTTGGCTGAGCGTATGGTCCGATGCCGGTATCAGAGGTTTATAAATAGAGTGCTGTGATTAAAAACCAATTACTTTAAAGCCTTCATTATGTTAAAAGCACTTACTAATTTACATTGAATATTGATTAGGTATACCGAAGTTATAAGTACTTAATAAAAATGTTACAATATTTAAAAATGAAAATGTTTTGTTCATTCTTGTGCAACGGCTTATTTCGGTGCTTCACTATCAAGATTTTTATGTTGCTAATAAATCTAAAAATTTGCTATACGAAGACAAAATACAATGTTATTTTAATTATCATTTAAATATTAATTCAAGGCTGTAAATTTTTTTTGACACAGATATAGTATTGAACCCTGAAGGAAAGAGTTAGAACCATTTTAAAGAGGTTCCGTTCTTTTTTATAGAGTTCCTACAATTTGTAAAAAGCAAATACTTTTTAACGTGTTTCCCGTTAACTGATTATGAGGCGTTTCTTTTCTAATATTACTAATTCGCACTAATCTTATCTGCATTTTATAACATATCATTTGGGTTTATCACACTATCAATATTGAGGTAGACTGACTCACACGCTTAGTACGAGTAGGACCTAGAAAGAGAAACATGACGGAACAAAATTCGTGTCATTAATATTATTTATGACTTTTAATGGATTGTGAATGATTTTGTTTAGTGTAAATTACCTACTTACCTATAAAATGGTGGTTTGTCCAATTCGAACATTGTATCTGTTAACGTGACAAAAGAAAGCAAGGAAGTGAACGTTAATATTGCATTAGGTTAAAAACACAAATGTTTTGGTGTGTCTTATTAAAGTCCTAAGGATTAGATACCTACTCATTTACCTACTTGAGAATCCATCATTCCGTATGTGAGTTAATTTTATTTCTTATTTACGGTAGAAATCATTTTCTTATAATTCCATTATTTTCATTATTTAATGTTATCATCACCTAATATAATTAATTAATGCTTAATAATAATCTGCTTTGATCGGTATCAAATTTTATTGTATTAAGCCTCTTGGTAATCAACAACATTGAATTAATGGATTAGGGACATTAATAGTTATTTATGTGACTGTTGCATAATGAGGGTCATTAAAATACGAATGTGGTTTTATGAAACTCACTTCGTTCGTTTCATAAAAGGATCACATGAGTATTTTAATGCCTAATTATGTACAGTCACATACATAACTTTATCTTCATTCATACGATAAATGTATTTTAAAGTCAGGATCGATGTGAAACCGCGTGGAATATAATCCGTAGTACCAGGAGAGCAGAGAAGAACAAGAAGCTAGGCTAGCTCGCGTCTTTCAAACTCTTTGATTTAATGAATAGTTACGCTGCGGTTATGTCCTCCTGGTACCTTTGAAAATATATCAAGATGTTTTGCTTACATTATTATGTTAGCTTCAAATCCATTAATTTTTACTTTTTAAGAAGACGTTCGAAATTTGAACGTAATTAAAGTATCGGTTACCGATACTAAAATGTAAACATTACAATGCAGCCACAGATACTTATATCTAAATGTAGGGCGTTTGCTCATCGCTCCTGACTATAAAATAGACATATTATGGTATGGATGTAGATAAATACATTTTTGACCCATTGCTTAGGTAAGTACTTAAAGAATTAACACCTGTTTGAGAAAAAAATACTTCTGTTAGGAAGTTAAAAAAATGCTGTTTTTTCTCCGCTTATTCCGTTTATCCACCCTAAAACAGCCACCCTAAGGCTCCTGTAACATAGCGATCTTGATTGAACATTTAACATTAAATAAACAAAAACGTATTATTTTTGTTATAAAAGATTTAGACTAGGTATTACAATAACTCATTGAACGTTAATGTGTGTGTACTTAAAATCGATATTGATTCAAACAAAGAATAATAAAGATCATAATGATTCTCCAGCTGTTACAACAGACAACAAGACAATACCAAATGAATTTTATAGAAGCTATATAAATATAAATGTCCAGAATCCTTTTAAATTACTTATTTTTCATCCACAGAATTGTGTTACATTCTGCCAGCCAGTTTGAAAAAAAAAACAAATAAATAAATTATTAAAATAGTTCATTCATTTCATTTTATGACAGACCCGCAGCCACAGACATCTGTGCCCACAGCCAACCTGATGGTAAGCGGCCACTGCGGCCTTTTCAATTGAGGGACGCTTCACCTGGAATCGTCGCTCAACGACGTGCTGCCAGACTGGTAGGATCATCTGATCTCGAGCCTCTGATTTTAAGTTTAGTGTACCTACTGGCTCCCACATTAATATTGCCGGAACACAGCCAGAACTGTTATATTCATGATTCTTTTTTCTTTATTTTGAATTAAAAATGCTGAAAATAGATACCTAAATGAGTATTTGTAATGCACAGAGGTCGTCTTTAATTGATCATCATAATTCATATTGCTGAATATAGTCCCACCTGAGGACCTATGTTTGTGTTTTCCAATGGTAAGGGAATGAGGATAGGGAAACTCTTTATCTTATTATTGTGATGCTAATAAATAATAATAAAATACATAGTTATTAATAAAATAATACTTTTATTGTATCTTTATAATCAGTCATTAAATTAAAAGTTAACGTCATGGTATTTGTCAACTAAATCATAATTA
Source organism: Mecyna flavalis (assembly GCA_949319885.1). Taxonomy (NCBI): domain Eukaryota; kingdom Metazoa; phylum Arthropoda; class Insecta; order Lepidoptera; family Crambidae; genus Mecyna; species Mecyna flavalis. Next base: position 15,458,980 of record OX439427.1, read on the forward strand.
AAAATCCTTCTGGACTGTTGTATTCTCCCAAATAGGTATTTTATTTGCGATGCAATGTTCACATAATTGTACTATGATAATACAATAAGGATTTTATTTCAAATATTATCTTGAGCAACTTTTCCTTACAACAATTATTTTCGTTGACGATTTGTATCCCGATTTGTGCTTATGACTTTATAATATTTAAAAATAAATTAATTTTATTGCTACATTTATTTTTTTATTTTATTTTACACTACTTAATATTCATTTAGCACATTAAAACCCGATGTCATATGTACTTTTATACTCAGTCTCTTACATTAACTAAACATAACTTAAATAAAAAATCAGACTACATTTTCATGTATTGAAGTGATTAAAAAATCTTTGTAATGGGCACAGTTTAACAATTTTTTGTAATACTGTGTAATGGGTATAATGATACCTGATTATTTAATGAAATAACAAAATAAATTTTAATGTTAGCACAAAGAACGTTTACACATACAAAGTAAATGTCTAGACTGGGTGGGATTCACTACTCCTGATTAAAAAACTAACAATACAAAACATTATTGTCACATTACATTTTACACATTTTTTAATACAAAACAAATATTATTCAAACCTCACCATATCGATTTTGAACACCTTATTCAAGATGCAAATATATATTTTTTGCACCTGTTTTATAAAAACCATTTTGGTAAGTCTTCCAGTAAGGCTTTCGAAAAACCATCAAAACAAAGGGTTATTCAGTTCACTTAACTGTCTATTAGGTAGACGTAAGTAAAGTAAATAAAAGCTGAAAAGGAGGCAATATCTGCACACCAACTATAAATTATTTTTGTAGTGAAAGTGACTAATCCCCTAACTAGTAACTAAACCCCTTTTGCCGTTTCCATTTCACCTTACGCATAGGCCCTAGTTTCTTTCACACATCTCACGAAATGCCATTATTGGTAAAAGTATCCTTAAAATAAAGCAGTATAAGGACCAACAGACTGATCGCTAGTTTGCTGAACCAGGTGTCTTTCCTAATGGAACTAGCTGACGAAGGGGCAGAGTCGGTCGAGTTCGAGTCTGACGGAGGAGTCAGGGTACTGTCCAGACGGAAACCCTTGAGAAGGTCGAGAAGGAGATGTGGCCGCAGTAGACTTACTTGCTGGTCAGTTGCTGCAATAAAAGGAGTGAATCAGTGTTGCTAAAAGAAAATTTTTTTCGAACTATAAAATAGGGCCTAACAAAATATACAGATTACATTAAAAAAACAACTGCTGACCTGCACTACTTACACTCATTATGATCAACCCAAATCATACAAAAATATTAAATTTATTAATTTTAAGCCGAAATTGAACTCACTATTTTATAATAGGTGCAGTTTTTTTCCGAATAATGTTATCCGGCTTGAAGGGCCACAATAGCCAGGGTCTTATAAGTTAAATAAATAACTTGAAATTACGTAATTTATTTTTTCAAATTTAAACATTCCACATAAGTATACAGTGGTGGGGTGAATGAGTTCAATATGCTTGTACCAGGTGTCCCCGTAACGTAACTTCGACCCGTGGCACATAGTGCATGGTCACTACCAAAAGCGCTATCGAGACAGTCAAATATAGCATACAAAAGATCCTTTCATCATTCCCTTTCGCACTGAAGTAGGAATCCTATTGCATTGCATACTTTCATATAATATTTTTTATATGGATGCATAGAAGGGAAATAGACAAGAAACATGCTTACGACAATAAGGTTCCTTATCGGTAGTCCAAGTGAAGTATGGTCCATTTGCCCTTCGCAGCCCTTGGCCGCCTTCTGCCTTGATGCCCATCTCCACGCAGTTCCGCTGTCTTTTGCAGGTCGATATTAAATTCCAGTCCAATCTGTACCAGCAACGTAAAAAGTGACCATTATGATCATTTATAGTAATCCTCACCATGTAATGAATCTGTTCTATAGCGAAACCGGAGCTAAAAATGAAATTAATTGTAATTATCTCCAACAGATAAATGTTACTGTAGTTACCGAGTACAAGCCTAATGAGCCTGTTTTCTTTGTTTTTTGTCGCAGAGTTAGTAACTATCAATTATTAGACATGCTTCTTATATATCATTATCTTGCAATGACTTAAGAGAACATATTCGACGTGACAAATACTATTTTATTTATTTGATTGCCTTCACGACCCCTAATAAATAAGGAACAAAGCAAGATAAATAAGTAATTTCTTTAGGTACTCTTACCCTTCGTATGTCAAGTTCCACTTCCTCGCCTTAAAAGCACACTCGTTATTTATCAACGACTCCGTAAACAGCAGATACGAACGACCATGGCTACAAATAGCCTGCTGTAATCCTGCAATAGGATAGGGAAAATATTAATATAAATTATAAAACATCTATATCATCCATACATAAAATCCTTTGTATGAAATTTCAGGACAAAGTTTTTATTTCTCAGTGAGATTCTTTTTTTTTCTGGATTCCATTGGATTTCGTAAATTCCATCTAGTCTAGAGTCTAGTTGTACATTTATATGTATGAACTTACTGTCATAAAAAGGTATCACTCGAGACCATAAAGATTTTGTTTCGTTGCGGCAACCTGGTTGTTTCATTCCTCCATTTGGGTAGAAATCTGCATGCCCTGTCAAATTTATGTGCTTTAGAACCGGGCTTCAAAATTATAATTTACTTTGTATTTTTTAATAAATAATAAGCACAGGAGCTTTTCTAATATCGGACTCAACACTAACAGAAAGACCCTTAACAGAGTCGGAACTCGAACCTTAACCGATGTGTTAAACTATGCTGGATCCATCATTAGGTAGACCATGGTCCCTGACCACAGACAATCTAGCTCAAAGGAAGATTCCACAGATAGGAGTATTAGTTATATTATAATATCTCTTGCAGCGCAGCGCTCTGTTTTACTCGGCACCGAAGGCAGATCAATCACCATCCGAACTCTTATGCATGAAATTCTTTCAGTCTGACTCTGTTCTTACCAATTTGTTCTGGTAGACCAAATCCAATTCTCTGAAGAAGTCTTCCATTAGTGTGTATGACGTCAACGAAGTCTGCATCAGTGTCGTCCAGACGCTCATTCAAGTCGTCTGTTCGGAAACATGGTTGCGCAGGGTCCAGACCTAAAATAAGAAAGAATAAGAATAAATTAATGGACATACCTATGGTCCCTATAGGACAACGCAAGAAGTTGTATGGGCTCTGTCCCCACCCACCAACAGACAGTTTCAATATTATTATGACATTCCATTTAAAGACAAATAACCATTTTTAATCCAAAAAATGACGGGGTATTCAAAAACAATAAAACCGTGCTAATGGCCGTACGCCTAAGATTCAGAATTGCGATGTAAGTGTCTAGCTTCAAGTAGACTCGACTGTAAAATATTTTTTAAGATTATATTTTGATTGAACCCTTTTATTTAGGCCAGGGGGGTTACTTTTAATCGGCTGCACATTATTTTCACAATTAACTGTGTCAAAAAATACTTGAAAAATACAACATTCAAATTCGATTTGCGTGAAATCCCCATTCCTACGGCGGATGTCGTCATACAAAAAAAAGATCAGTATGGCAAGAGGTATAAATAGAGATACGTTTGAAATCTGTTGGTGGGTGGGGACGCTCCTTTGCATGGTCCTTTATTCTCTTGTGACATGTTTTTTACAAGCAATACTATAACTAAGCTAACCTGTGATTCTGGCCACCCCTCCCACGAGATAAGATACGAATGAGGATATATGAGCTCCTAAGCTGTGCCCAACTAAGTGGAAGTCCTTAAAGCTCGCGCCAGTAACGTTTTTCAAGTTTAGAAGAAAACTGCAAAAAGTAAATAAAAATTATCACATCTCGTTAGTAACGAGAGTGTGTAAAGAGTCGTTACACATAAGTATTACCTATCAGTAACTTTATTAAAGACTAATTTGTGTAATGCATGATTGAGAATTTAGCTAGTATACCAGAGGTCGCGGATTCGATCCCTGCATATTAGGTATTATATGAAGGTATAACGAGTCTGCTTGGCTTGTACAGGCTGTTTATTTCACAAAATAGATAGGTAGGTACCTATATTTAAAAAAAAAATCCGTTATCAATAGTAGGTACCAAAAAGCTTTGATTATTATTTTTCAGATTATAACCTTTAGCCAAAAAGTAGTTCTAGCTTAGGGCTAGTTGGCGTGGTAAGGAAAATGTTCTAAAATGTTTCTTTATATGTTAATATAATCACGCAGCCAGTCTATGTCATTGCACTTACTCGCTGACATCGGCACTGACGCGCCTCGTGTTGGCCACAGCTCGCCAATACTTCCAAGTATTGCCGCCATCACTCCAGTCAACTGCTATCACATTTACGTCCGCCTAAAGTATACAAGACTATAAATGTTACAACTTCATAGCTTAAATCATATGTGCAGTGCAAATATAGCGGAATTTCGACGACAGTAGCTCAAAAAGTAACTTTTGTATAGTTCAGTATCATTGCATAGTTCAGCGCGTAACACAGGTGCACTCCCCTTACTACGTACTACTTATTATAGAACGATAGGACTAATCAAAAAAGCTCAGGACTTTACACCTGCCAGAATAGTTGATACGAGTTGGCTATGATATTTCGAGCTAAAATTATGCTTATTACTTGTTTTAGTATATTTTTCCTTCTAATTTAGTCCATACTTTTTATTAATCTCCCTCTCTACTTTATTATAGGCTTATTTATCATTTACACTTACCCACTGTAAGAAGGCTCTAGTCATTTCATGAACCCAAGAAGAGTTGCTGTAGCTCATGAACCCGTGGATAATAACCACAGTTCTCCTGTTCGCTCTAAAATCTACCAATTCCAAGTTAAGTTGCTCTCCCGGCTGTACCATCTGTATTAAATAAGTTATATTCACCATCAATCATCATCTGTGCAACTACATATTTCGTATTCTGTTTAGGTTTAATAACATCAATATGCATTGCACGTTTTTATTAAACAAACAATAAGCAAGCGACGCATTTAGAAGCAGCTGCTATAAGTGTTCTATGGTATAGTCACAAGGGGATCTGCTTTAAGCTCAGATGCTCAAAATTCTTTCTGATATGAAATACTTCAAAGAAAACACGTCGCCTCAAAGTTGCCTGTATCGGCTTTGTGACTTAATAAAAAGTTTCATGTCATAATACTATCATAAATAAATAGTATCTACTTTTTCATTTCTTCTTCCATTTAGAAAATGTTAAAAACAAAAAACATAAAAAGAAAAATAGAAGAATAGTCATTTTATCTTATCAACAAATGCTAACTATTTACCAAAATCCAACATTGAGTTACAAGTTAGGTACGGTAGTAATTTGTAGTTCAATGAAATCTAAGTAGGTACCTAGTACCTACCTAAATTTCTTTATATCTGAATAAAACTCAGTCTATATCTGAATAAAATAAATAGATACCGCTTTTGATATAGAATAGAGCAGAAACATTCATTTGGAAATTTTCTTTCTACTACGAAACCTACCTGAACGGGTACTCTCTCCGGTTTGTTACGAGATGAAAAAAAGAAATGCGTATTGACGTTTTCAGAGGAATCTGGTTTCAAGTTGAATATCCAAGGTAGCCGGCTCATAAAAGATCCCAGACCGAAGCAATCTACTGCTTCTGGCACTTCCTCCTAGAATTTTATTAAAAAAACTATATAGGTATTCTTGATGGTATCTTCATTATTGCTAAATTAAAAAGGGACCACCATAGTTTTCATTCTTTCTTTCTGATTACTTCCGCAAAGGGTGATTCCCTCCGGAATAAATTCGTTCATCGTGGGATAGTTAACACGTTCACTGCGTAGCCATTTTTTATGGAGTTTCAGCCAGTGCGAATGAGGTCTATTCGAGACAAGTTTGAACTCCTTTACAGTGCGTATGAGACCATATCGGCCTCACAAAGTTATGTTTTGAAAAAATACCTTAATTGTAGTTCAAAAAGGACAATATCTGCTTGAAACTTTACCATTACAAACTTAAATAGTTGTTAAATCTAAATATAGCTTCGCCGGCAGTTATGACATTTCTGTATTGAGTAAATGAAAAATATATATATGGCATCTGTTCTGCCTCACATCGCACTGAAATGAAGTTCGATTCGTGTCTCGACTAGTGATGGGAGTAAAAGAAAGTTGCAGTGTCGATATATATTAATTTGTTGTAGCAGCCTACGCAACGTTTTCGATGATCACTTTTAAAGTACATGATCAACGCATCTGCCACTAGGAAATCCGGAAATAAAACTCACGTTAGATATGAACGCCATTTTTAAGATAAAGTATGTCAGTGTGTTTTTATGTTAGGGGGCCGTTCAAGTATTACGTAAGCACTATGGGGGGGTGGGGGGGTCTTTGTTTTGCTTATTTTGGATGACATGGGGGGTAGGGGGGTCTAGATGATGATTACGTCATCGGTAGTTATTTACTTTTTTACACCAATGGCAACCCTCACATTGCCTATGCTTGAAAACGAAACCCATTTTCGGGGATTCCCGCAAATAATGCATACGTTTAGGCACTCGCTTTAGAACCGATTAGGGGAATTACTGTGCGCTACTCAGTTGTCTAAATTTCCTCTGTCAGTGTATTGTTTCGTTTGGATACTATAGCGAGTAGACGTATTGTAAGCATAGCAAAGCAAGTTTACATTTAAGTTAGAGCACCATGATGTGAGAAGACGTTAGACATTCCAAAATCGGATGAAAGTTAGCAGACTCACAACAATGAGCAGCAATCTAAGCAATCCAATGTCATCGAAAACTTAGAATCATGGTTTCGGGTTTCATGGACTGAAGACTGTTAATTTTAATTTAATATGTGTACCAATGTTTAAAATGCGTCCAGTGCTTTAATGCTCCTTCGATCGAAAGAGCTATAGAGCAAAATCGGGGGTCTAAGGTGTTCGTACAATCTCTCGGAAGAAGCCACCTGACAAAGCTGACCACAGCAAGTGGAGAAGTTGTTGCCTCAAAGCCGGCATTTCGTTCGGAGGTAGAGGACTTCTATGGCCGGTTATACGTTTCGCATGCATGTCGACCTGATCCCGAAAATGAGGACTCTAGAGCCACGTTAAATCGCCATTACACTGAAGACCTGCCAGAAGTGAGCGTTGGCGAAATCGAGATTGCTCTTGGGCAGCTTAAAAATGGAAAAGCCCCTGGAGAGGACGGCGTTACTACAGAGCTGCTAAAGGCTGGAGGTAAATCCGTACTGAGGGAGCTCCAAAAGCTTTTTTCGCTGTCCTGTTCGAAGGGAGAACTCCAAAGGCGTGGAGTAGGAGTGTGGTCGTCCTGTTCTTTAAAAAGGGTGACAAAAGCCTGTTGAAGAACTATCGACCCATTTCCCTTCTAAGCCACGTCTATATTAGAAGTGACAGTGGACTGGCCATATCAGCCGCAGAACCGATAGCCGTTGGGGTAAACGGGTTCTAGAGTGGAGACCGTGTCTCGGTAAACGTAGTGTAGGACGCCCTCAGGCCAGGTGGAGCGATGATCTGCGCAAGATGGCTGGCAGGAGCTGGATGCGAGTGGCCGAGGATCGATCAGCGTGGCGAGCATTTGGAAAGGCCTATGTCCAGCAGTGGACTATCACAGGCTGATGATGATGATGATGTGTACCAAAACTTTAAAATAAGTTTGTTATGTTCGTAAGATTATTAATATTTTTGTCCCTTACTCTATGTTGAATACTGTATCAGTAAAATCTAATCTCTATCCTAAATCTATTTTCTTATTTATAAAATTATAATTATAACATTATAATTGACGACGTTAGAACCATAGTGATCCAAGTGACATTTTTGTCAAAATCGATATTTTGTTATTAACATCCCAAAAAAAGACATATGTTTCATGCCACACTGATCCAAGTGCTTATTATAGCAATTTTCATAAAAAAAAACTCATATTGGTCACTTTGGAATAGGACAATTTCAGGAACAAATCCAAACGCTTTTCCCTCGTTTTCTCAAAAAGTTGAAAATGTGACTTGGATCACTATGGTTCTAACGTCGCTAATTATAGTATAAAAAAAAATTATAATTGAAAAATGTTTACGTAAGCATAGGGGGAGGGGGTAAGAGCTTTGCTTACTTTTGCTGACAAGGGGGGTGGGGGGGTAAATAATTGCAATAAATCTGCTTACGTAATATTTGAACGGCCCCTAGGGGAATGAATGTGTGCATATTTGTGATAAACTGTGAGTACATGTGTGAGAGAGAGTGTGTGTGTACTCTTACTCTGAGTATAACAGCTGTGACCATTGCAGAAACGAACTTGTATTTGCCAAAAGATAAAATTGACTTCATAACGGAAATAACCTGGAATTATAAGCCGGAAATATAAACTTAACACTTAATTTAAGTTACAAGTAGATATAACAAGCTTAAAACCACACCATGCTGTAGCAATCAATATGCATTTGGAATTTTGGAACAACTCAATCCTAGGGAAAAGAACACATAAAGTGTAACATTTAAGACATAGTATTATTTAAAGTTTACTATCGCTTTGGCTTTAGCTGTGTTGCTATGTAAATCTATTTATTAAATAAAAGTTAAATAAATTATTATTTTAGGTGAATATTTAGCAAATAGATTGTAACGTAATCTTTGCAAAAAAACAGTTGGATTAAAAAACAAACTGTGACTCTCTGTCCTCCCTGTGCTCCCGTATCGACACTTATCACAACACTAAACTAGCAGCACTTCACCCTGTGCGGCTATGAGTCCTAAAATTTATGAGGCAGATTTGACCTCAATCCGCACTGTAATTGATTAATTTTTATTCAGTGCGTATGAGACCTATTCAACCTCATGTCTTAATAACTACGCCATTGGATTAGATTTCGTAAGAGAATTGATTTTGTATATTTGTCTCTGTCATACTACTAGGAATATTATCATAATCGTCCCCCGCACAGAGTGAAAGATCGTGATTTTGACTGCCGCACCAGCAAGAAGTCACGCATGGGGCGTTTCGACCTCATAATGCACTGAACGTGTTAATAATCAAAGATCGTGGGATAGATTTCTACCTTGAATATTTCAAGTTTAGTATAACTTTTAGTTAACCTTGTCAAGACACGATGGTTCGTTACCACCCTCACATGTGAATCTTTCTTGATTATAGGTACTTTAGCTCCCTTTTCATGTACCTACTATTTTTATTAGTTTAATTTAAATCAAATGCTGGAAAATCTTGGGAGCTGTAATATAGCAGCACAGTGCTACTTCTTGTAAAGTGTTCCTCGATGGAACAGACTGCACCCGATGGTCATTATTTGTAAGTTTACATTATGTAGCGTACTTCCTACTCAAGTGAGAAAAAATCTAATTCTACCTATTGTACCTACATCTTCAGCAAATCTGGTTTGTATTCCACTGCCGTCGTCTTCCGTGGTGTTGTACATATCCAGGAACATTTGTAAATCATCAGGGCTAATGTGGTTCTCTACTGCAAATGGTAACGAATTTATAAGTAAGTAGCTACCCACCCCACCTTCGCGCGAGAGGTGTAGTTTTCTTATTAAGCTATTTTTAAAACCTAACCCAGACAATAACAATCAAATAAAAACAAATTTATCTAATTTAGTGCCGGTCATACATTTTATATATATTTTTTTTATGTTATAGGGGGGCAAACGAGCAAGTGGGTCACCTGATGATAAGTGATCACCGCCGCCCATAAGCACCCGAGACCCCCTTGGGGTCGCAGGCGCGTTGCCCGCCTTAAGAGACGACAGATATTAGGTCTCATATAACCAGTAATTTCACTATTTATATATGTATATTAATGTGAAAGGTATATCTATATTTGCGATAAAATACTTTCAAAAAGTATTTTTACAGAAGTTCAAAACCAGGTTCAAATAAAGTAACAGAGAAATACTGCGTCGCATACTGCGATTGAAGAAAGACAAAATTATAGTCTTCATCATCAATCATAAAAAAAATGCAATTGACAACGTCCAATGAATTTACGGTCATTGAATAAATCTACAAAATATATTCCTAATTTGAAAATAATAGTTAATCGAATTCGCAGAGGTATTAATTAATAATTTAAGAATAACAATGGCTTTTGTTGAGATAAAAAAAAATACTGGGAGGGAAGAAGGTAATAAACATTTAAACAAATAAACTCGGACCATAATAAATAGAAGGTGCAATCTACTATTTCAAGACATTTAAAATGTTAAAAAAAACAGAAAACAACAAGTAATCGCCTAAAAAAATACACATAAGAAGGATTCTGAGTAAATACACTACTTACTTACATTCATCTGCAAATATTTTAGTTACTCCACAAAATTGTAACACAACACACGCAATTTTTAACACAAAAACATATCGGGGCACCATAATTATTTGTATTTTAACAGAACAAAGATCACAGTGAACGAGTTAAATCAATGTCTTAAGCCATAATGCATTAATGATTACTGTATGACTAGACCGAGCCAGCGTCTGTACCATAAAAGATAAATGAAGTAAACTGACCTTCCTTATATTGCTTCTCCGACATGTTTATTTAAATTGGTTTTCCCTTCCGATAATTGCAATAAGTCCTGTGATGCTAAAGCGCTATTCCAAAGGAAAAACTGTCGAGACTACAGTTATTGAAAAAATATAGAACTTATTTAGTTGGAAAAAATAAATCAAGAATGTATCAAGTTATAAATATTAATATTGTGCATTTTCCTATCGGATTTGCCTTATCGTTTTAGTTAAAAGTAATACCACTACTAATTGAATGCGGAAACTTTTTATTAATATTTTCACAATATAAAGAAAATTACAAGGAAAAAATATTTATTCAAATTTTTGAAGGACCATTATTGCATAGATATTTGCAGGCGTACTTACTAAGCACAATTCGTGTTGGTTCACAAGTAAAAACAATTTTTGTTTTTTTGTGGTATCCTTTTTTTTACAGCAGATAATTGATTTACAACTTTCATAATTTCAGTTTGTAATTTTTATTTAAGAAACCTTCTATTTCGTGGTCACTAGTTCAATCTCCATACTTTTCCAATCTCCATTTCTTTGTCAATATGTTTATCTAAAACACATAAATATTTTGCTATTTGAATACGAGCGTATTTATATTTTTAATACTTAGCATTCTAGAGAATTTTAATTACATCGATTTAATTGGCTAAATGGTGAATTTAATAATGACCCTGTCACATGCGTCAGGAATATACCATTAAAATTATATCGAATAGTAAACTGTGTGTTTTTATATTTTACTATCTGATCCGATGAACTTCGTATCGCTTACCTCTTAATATAAACCATATTATTTGAAACCCTAATTAGGAGGAAAGCCAGGAGCCATTTTTCCATACAAACGCTGTCCCCTGTTTTCTCCCTGGATAATGCCATTAGTGAAATATATTTTTTTTCCAAAAATCTATGACCACTATTTGCATGTCCCTATGTTTTCCTTTTTTACATAAATTAATTATTAAGAGAGATATGAACCTTCAAAAATGTAAAAAAATGGCCAGATTTTCCGCTGTGTTTAAACATCTAAACTAGATTTAATTAAAAAAAGGAAAACATAGGAACACGGTCAAAGCCTTTCTTTAATTTTTGATGAAAAAAATAGTTAAATCGGTCAAGTTTTGGAGGAGAAATCAGGGGACTACGAAACGTTGATTTTCCGTACTTTTAATAGGTATTTTCGGTCCAAGCTGCAGTTGTCTCTATCGCGCTCTGCGGGGGAGGCTTGAGGTTGGGGAGACGCGGACTAATACGTATACTCTCTATGACGTGACGTAGTCGATAGTTATATCGATATCCTAGTGTTGTTCATCGATATCGATATTTCCAGTTAGAATATTTTGCGTGAAGTGCATTTAGCAAATTGTTGTGATGTTTTATTGTTAGAAGGTATTATGTAACTGATAAACTTTTTCTTGACAATTTTTTATGAATTATATACTTAAACGCCTCGACTAGGCCGTCGGATTTAGACAAAAAAAGAAGCTAAATTCGCAAAGCGTGATGTAGCTCTGCATTTAAGTATATTGTATCTGTTAGAGTAATGTGATTTCAAATTTGCAACTTCGAAAAACCTGTGGAAACTGAGAAAATCGAGAAAATCTTCGAAATTTTGGGACTTTTTTTACTATTTGCTCTCCAGGGCCAAAACTATGTTTTTTTTTTTGTGAACGACACACTACACTAATAAACTGTATTAAAGTACCTACAACTGGAGGCAGCTCTATTTGACTTCATAGAAGCCAAGCTATGGCACTTTGAAGATGACCAATATTTCTCGAAAATAGAAAAATAGAAAATAGGTTTTACTAACTTATTTCGCAAAAAACTGGCAAAACCACTAGCCCCACGAAGATGTCTGATATCTTTTGTCACAGACCGAGCATTGAACCATGTCCTTTACCTTTGCTTGAGTGTTACATTTGCCACAAGAGAAAGCCATAATATAGTCCAGTCAACGAAGCTCTAACTTTGCTATTTAAGATGAAAAGCTGAAACTGGTGCCAAATTTTTTGTTAAAGACTCCGTAATAACATACTAAAAATGCAGGGTCGTGAGTCACCGGGTTTACAGGAAAAAAAAATGGAAAAGGGTGAAAAAATTACTTTCTCCTGAAAATCTCGAAAACTAACAAAAATATAAGAAAAAGTTTCAGACAAAAGATGTAGAGAATTACTTTTTCTACAGAAAAGGTTATTATCAATTTGCGCGTATCGCGCACCGTTTCCTAGGAAATCGCGTACAAAATGCGAAAATTCGCACAATGTTTTTCGTTTCAATAGAATTTTTACAAATTTTTCAAATAAAAATTATTTTTATGCATTCTTCGATATCCCCAGACATTTCCGTCTTATTTTTATTGATTTGGTTCAACATCAATAAGTGCACTATATACTCGATTTCCTAGCAAACGGTGCGCAATACGCGTAAATTGATAATGACCTTTTCTGTAGAAAAAGTAATTCTCTACATCTTTTGTCTGAAACATTTTCTCATATTTTTGTTAGTTTCCGAGATTTTTAGGAAAAAGTAATTTTTTCACCCTTTTCCATTTTTTTTCCAATGACCCCGGTGACTCACGACCCTGCATTTTTAGTATGTTATTACGGAGTCTTTAACAAAAATTTTGGCACCAGTTTCAGCTTTTCATCTAAAATGGCAAAGTTAGAGCTTCGTTGACTGGACTAATATAACTTTTAAAAATATATACAAAAAAGAACATATAACTTTACTCGTGGAAAGTTCCTATTAACAAATGCGAATAAATTCACAAAAAGCGATAGGGGTACTCGTCGGATCCGTTCCACGGACCTATCGGTGCCGATGCGCAGTACGTAGCCACTGTACCAGCAAGACTTAATACTAGTTGTCGAAATTAGTGACCTGTTTTTTCCTTTGCATTGTCCGTGAACATTTATTTTATCGTTTTTATATAGGTAAGCAGAAATCGTTTCTTTTGTTCTATTCCTTCTTAGCTGTGTGCAGGCGGGCGCGGGGCGTGGCGGCGTGGCACGCAAACATTGACAGTCTCACTCACACATTGATAGCTCGGTTGTTCGGGCACTGCGCGACAGCAATAGATTTTACAAAAACCCAATTTTCAATTTTCTCACCCTTAGTATGTCCTCTTAGGTACCTATATAGTATTTTCTTCGTAATTTATCCATATTTTCTCATCGTTTAAACCTTCGCTGGACTTTCACGAATATTTCAAGACTAAAATTAGTCAAATCGGTTCAGCCGTTCTTGAGTTTAGCGCAACTAACGAACAGCAATTCATTTTTATTTTTAAAGATAGACTAGCCGCCGCCACCGTTTTCACCTGCGTGGTTACCGTTCCTGTGGGAATTGATCAAAATCCTTTCTTAGCACCACAACCACAGAATATATTATAGTACTGAATTAAAACATGTAAACTATTTTACATGGATTTATTGATTGAAGGTAGACTTCGACATTATACTCGTATTGGCTAACCATGACTAGTGAACGTGGTACCTAACTTATGGCGGTAACTCAAAGTTGACCAAAGTATACGACACGCATATTTTTTGTAGGAAAATAATATCAGCTTACAACTCGTCAAGATTCTTTATTAAATCGAATTCACTATTTGTCATAAATTAATAAACGCCTTTCAGATATATTTTTTACAATACAATTGCTATAAATAAACTAAAAATAATTATTACAGGTATGTTTTAAATTAAAACCACTTCAGTGATAAACTACTCGTAGATCCCACGATTTATGCCACTGAGAAACCAACTGTAGAGTCCTGTACATTTCCTTAACGAAAATGGGAAATTATAATAAAAGAACACTATAACCGTATATTTTTTAAGTCATTTCACTTCTTTCACATACATAGGTAGGTTCTGTGTTAAAAAATTATAATAATAAATGCACCCCAGAAGGTCTGACGGTTTGCGTCTTGCAGAAACACGCAAGTCAATATCTATACATATAATAAATTTGTAGAAAAGTGGTGTCTGTACAATGGAAATATATTAAAAAAAAGTAGCAGGGGTTGTTATTATATCGATACCGAACCCGAAATTGTAATTAAAAAATTTTTTGTCTGTTTGTCTGTTTGTCTGTTTGTCTGTTTGTCTGTTTGTCTGTTTGTCTGTGTGTTTGTGCACGCTAATATCAGAAACGGCTTATTCGATTGAGATGCGGTTTTCACTAATATATTGTGGTAAGCTTCACTTAACATAGTGTTTATTTCATGTCAATCGGTTCATAAATAAAAAAGTTATGTCAATATAAAGGTACACGCCTCGCGCCTGAGCTGCGCGTCCGTATATAGCGCGCTGAGAGTATGGCGAACATGAAGTTAAAGAAAAAACTGGAGGCCACACTCTCCATACCTACTTGAAGCAAAATTTACAGCATTCTTTCTCGCTCCCACCTCAATCCTTTGGTCCCCCTCCTCTCTTTCTAACTTTATTTATTAGAAAGAGAGGAGGGGGACCTAAGGAGCGAGTAAGAATACATACCTACTTGACTTCACTTTTATGTACTGAGTTTGGCCTCCAGTTTTTTCTTTAACTTCATGATGGCGAATACCTAGGTAGTTGCATTCGATTATTGCGATTTACTTGAATACTGACAGTTTGGATATTTCATTTATTTATATTTATGGGTTTGTAGGGTAGGTTGTCTTTCTTAATTTTCTTTAAAAATTTGTAAATAAATATTGTAAGCATTTGTTATAGGTTAGGCATTTCTTTCCTTGATTTTTGGTATACTTATCTTAATTTTTTATTTAGGGTTTGTATATATGAATAATTTATAAGTATTTGGTATAGGTTAGGCAATTCTTTTCTTGATTTTCTTTATTTAAGTACAAGTTTATAAGCTCAGGTTATTAATTAATTTTTCTAGCTATTCTTTTGTTTCATAAAATTTGTACGTTTAGTTTACACATCTTAACACTTTTTGCAGTCAGCCTATGTTTTGCGATGACAATTAATAAAGCCCAAGGTCAGACGATGTAAGTAGATTTAAGTATCAGCTGTTTCTCGCACGGTCAGTTGTCTATGGCTCTGACACGGGTTAGCAATCCTAGGAGCCTGTATGCTTTCATTCCCGATGGCCATACTTTGTGTTTAACTGTTTTTATTTTCTATCGATAAAATCATAAGACCGGAAAGCAATCCCTGATGCAATGGGACCACGGGGAATGAAAATTACCCGTGGACCCGTTAATGGGTCGACCCAACGGGACCACGGGTAAACACTCAAATTTTTAGCTACCCAAAGGACGGTATTTGTTATTTAAAATATGCTGCCCGAAAAGTCACTATTCCACGCGGACGAAGTCGCGGGCACAGCTAGTAGATAATATGTGCGGTGGGGCAGGGTGAGGTGGTTGCCCCACCCAAGTGCTTAAGATACTTATTTTGGAATCAAATCAAAGTAATGTTTGCTATAGATGAAGATTGACGTGCAAAAGTATTTTTCTAAAATCTATTTGCAGGATGTTTCCATTCCATTAACAGTGTCCTTTTCCAATGCGATGACCCACGTACAATCGCTTAAATGTTAAGAAGATTTACCTACATTCATTTTTCAAATGTAATATTTTGTCCATTTTAATTTTACTGACTAGAACATTTTACAGCTCAAGGTTTAATGCCTAATATCTTCCGTAGTCATCCCACCCATTTGCTGAACCAGCCCGCTTTAGTGGTGGTTGGGGTTGGAGTTGTGACCTCGACCATTGGATCAGCGTACGCCGAAGTAGCTGTTGGCGTGACCTTCGTTGCTCTGTCAAGGCGAAATCCCTTTAAGAGATCGCGAAGGAGATCCGGTCGGGGATGGCGTCTTTCCCATTCTGTCGCTGTAAATAGAAAATAAATATTTTTATAGGACATTTTATTTTTATAGGATTCCCTTTGCGCTTATCTTTCGCGGTCAAATAGGGAACATGCACTATTTTTATTTTTGTCTTCATTTTAAAGAATTCCATGTAGAATAAACCACAGTTAAATTAAAAAATTAATACATTGTAATTTATCGGAAAAAATGCGATTTTAAATTGACCGTTTTAATTTTCGCGCGAAAACGGACCTATGGTTCCGATGACATGAATGACGTCACTCAAGTCTTGTCACTGCCTCACTAGTCGAGTGGTCGTACTTCACTGTACTTGTTCGTCGCTGGCTTTCATACTTTTGCATATTTTTTCGAGTTTTGAAATATTTTTTTGTAAAAAATTTAAAATGGACTATCTATCAACATCAGGTGATCATGACAATACCACTAATATTCCGAAAAAAACCGTGTTTTATGCCAATGTGGACATTGGCATAAAACACGAGTCAACACGGTCAACACACATCTATTTCAACAAAGTTTCCAAATTAATTGTTTATAACAGGACCTTCTGGCCCAAAACTGAGAAAAAAGTGGTTTCAAGCTGCGAAAATACAAAGTTTAACAACTATGATTTATACATACCGTAGTAATTTACTCCCTTTCATTTCTACCCTTGAAAACTCTGCACTTTCGACAAATAAAGTTAGAACCATGTCAACACTAACTCTTGGTAAATTCCTGGAGTCTGCTTTGATGAACCCAACTTCCATATTTATTACAAAAACGCAATTAATATTCCGATAAAATATAATATTTACTTTTTCAACCATATAGACCGACAAACTTATGTGTTCCGGTGGCCAAAATTGGAACTACGTGAAATGCAATGCAAAAGCGATATTTATTGACAGTTCTATACTGACAATAGCGACGCCGCCATCAGAACAAATAAGTTTGTCGGTCTAACGTCAAATAAGTTGATTGCTGTTTTAAAATACGTTTCGTTTCAGTTATTTTTAATTCGTAATTACAGTTAAAAAACAACATTATGTAAAATAAAAATGTTGCAGTGACCTTTCTTTTATATTATTTTAACATTTTAGTCATAAAATTTTCATAATTATTATATATGCATCTTCCCTATTGTCCGCCCCTGCCCGTGCCGTCGTGTGCTCAGCGCCTTATAATATAAACTAATCTGCATCAAAGTTTGGCTTCAGGAATCAGGCTATACAGATAATTTTCTTAACAAAAAATCCTACAAACAATTATGCCAAATAATCAACTCTTATAGGGATGTTGACTATATTTTTTTATTATCTATATTAAAATAACTCACAATAATACAAATCTCTAGCATAAACATTTCTCAAGATATAATAATTTTAACACGTTAGCTGTGTAACTGAATATGAGACATTGAGCCCTCAAGTGCAATCACATTTTTTTGTAAACTTATTCGAATATTATATTTAAGGAAATTTTATGACAAGAAAAATATTTTCTGGCTATGTACTCCTTTCTCAGTTTTTCCGGTTTTTCTCAGTGCCCCATATGTGGGGCAAGCACGTGTAAGCTCCTAACTTAGTGCCCCACATAAGTGGCATACGCACGTATGAAGCCATTTTTAATAATTATTTGGCGGGTATATACAATTTTGTTACTAATACGGGTTTATCATTTACTGAACAGGGACACACAGTGCAAGAAGCTCGTAAAATGGCGAAGAAAACAGACACTCAATGTGAAATATGTAACAAAGCTTTGTGCCTCAGTTGTTACAATACTTCTCATAATTTTTGATTTTATTTTGTATTTTATAGCTTGACTGATTATATACACAAACGGCCTACTTTAGATATATTTCTGAAGAATTCTAATTATTAGCAAGATTCAAATAAATTCCAAGAAGTATAATATTATGGTTTTACTTTAGTCCCTTTTTGGCAATGATTATATGGCAACATTAGGCAAAATCTCCTCCGGGTAACTATGTGTTTTAATTTACAATTTCATAGCCCACACGTGTAAGGCAGTTAGAGTGCAATAACTCATACGTGCGATATTTGAGAAGACTAAAACTTTTTACAGTGGCGTGACCCATATGTGGTGCACTCACGCCTCAGCTAAACCACAAAATGCCCCACATGTGGGTCACACACAGGGAACGTGTTAAAAGCACATATTTTTTTATTAGACAAAAAATATTCAATAGTGTATCGGGTTTATGACGTCACGTATATTACAGATCACTGATATCGTCTTTATAAGGCATGGTAATAACTGGGAAGAATCTTTGAAATGGAATATCTTGAACGACATTGTAATAACTTCTAAGGTCACACAGCATCCGTGACCATAATCACTGCGATTATCTAGCTAACTGGACTATTTTATTCATTGACGCTTAATAACTTGACAATTGTGTAAACAGTACAATTACACGTTTATAATGATTAAAATAGACCTTTTGCATGACGCCATTAAAATTACTAGAGTAACTTTCCGACGTTAAACGAAATCTTGAAATAAAAAGTAAAAGGTTGCGCATTTTCCATCGGCCAGTACCTACCTGTAAAATTTCGCATTGTAGTTCAATAAAACATGTGGAAAACTATCAATGTATCAATAACTCAAGCCTGCAATTGCAATTCGTAATGGACCATTTACTCATGTTCCACGTTTAAGTTTCACCTAGTGCATGATTATGTTATCTACAGAATGATCAATTAGATTCTATCAGATTATATACCTAAATGCATTTTCTTTTAAATAAACCTTGTCCTAAATACAAATAGCAAAAAAACCTAACATAATAATATCAATCAATTTGAATTTGAAAAAAGACCAGATTGTTTTAACGATAATAAATTCCATTTAATTATTCTATTCATTCCTCAGTACTATCCGTGACTTTAATAACTTCAAATATAAATTCTAGTTACTCTGGTCATTATTCATAGAAATAAACGACTATTAGGCAAAGTTTGTACTACATATTAATATACACGGTGTAATTATAAGTTTGACTATCTCCGTGGTGCAGTGGCTAGTAGCAGGTCTAGTTAGCCTGCGGTTAAGAATTACCAATGCATATTCATCCGCCAACAAAAGGTGTCCTGGTTTTAAACCCCGGTCGGACCAATATACCTACCTACTTGTATTTGATTAAATTTTTCTGTGCCAAAAATACTCGTCACACTCCGGAATCTGGAAGTTGGCGGTGTAAAACCATTGTAAAACACGCACGATGTGCCTTTTCCGTGCTCGGTAAGCACGTAAAGCCTATGCTAAGTTCTATGCTTTAGGGATCGAACCCACGACCACTGGTGAAATAGCCAACTTCTCAACTATTACACCTAATGGGTGTCGAAAATTCGATTCATTCCGTGACCTATCAAGCCATTTCACTTTAACTGATTCAGATTGCATTTAACTTAAAAAGTGGGACGAGGACAATTGAATTCGCATTGAAGATAAATACCTTATTTACATCACCTCGAGGCGCGTTGTGGTTATTTATTCGACGAATACAGGTCTTTCGGCATTGATTATTCCACTAATTAAAATTTTCCTTTAACCTTTGTCCTTTTTAACATTATTCTCGTCAAGTTTATTATGATTATGCAGCTGTATTTGTATTCCCAAAACTAAGGAGTTTCCCTGACCGAATGACTAACAACCGACAATGTTTCTACGAAAGAAAAATCAGATAACGGACTGCCATACTGTGAGTTCCTGTGATCTTTAAGATTTTTGTTTCTAGAACACTGGCCACCACAACAATATTGGCGGAATATAACGAGAACTGTGTAAAGGCGGCACATACAACCTGTTAAGATAAAAATCCGTCCACCTATACCGGACACACGGCGGGAATCGAACGTTTTAATTACGGCGACTACAGTATACCTGAGAGATGTTTTTGTAAAGTATACTCACGACAGTATGGTTCCTTCTCAGTGGTCAGCACGAAGTAGGGTCCTGAAGCCCTCATGTACCCTCGGCCCCCCACCGCCTTGATGCCCATCTCCGCGCAGGACCCTTGTCTATCGCAAGCAGCCACTAAGCTTGAGTTCACCCTGGAAACCACCCACTAAGATATAGCCGGATAAAAGATGGTTTCAAGGAGTACAAGTGGACATAAGAGTGTTTTTTTTTTAATTTATTTTAGAACTGTATGCATACAGGCACGCAGCCATTGGGGCCTATTCTATTGAGGGACATTTCACCGTTGGTTATATTAATTGAAGCATTAATTTGGTTATATTCAACACAGCAAGAACAGCATCACAAGCATTTATTTCTGCTATAGGACAACCCACGATACTCAAGTTGGTCCAAACTCATTTATGGGTCATGTAGCACTGAACTTGGCATATTTCCAAGAAGAGAATGACTGCCTTGTAGGCTTGGACTACTTAATACCTACATAATAATATTAAAGCACGGAAATCGTTACACTAGTTACAGTTCAGAACGAGAGAAACCTTACTCAACTTTAATACCGCTATCTATCTGTAAACAGTAAACATTTTGACTTAAACATTCCGCCCACCAAGAACTTGCGATTATGTATTATTAATCACAGTTTTTCATATAGAAATAGAAAAACGTTTATTAGGTATAAGTATGTACATTTTTTTATAGCTAATATGTGACTTAAATTAACACGGACTTATACCTAATAGGTCTCCGCTCAGCATAGCATGTGCCGTAGTAAACCTACTTACCACGGCGCTGGTATTCCTAGGGGCTACTAGTTACTTACTGAAATCCTTGTATACGTTTCCCTACCTTATTTGAAATCCTACAGCATATCTACATAAATATTATCAAACTCAAGACATACATCATATAAAATCTTAAACACCAATAAACTTCCTCGTGCTTGTGCACGTGCAAACCTTGCAGAATTAAAGAAAGTAAAAAAAAACTTGTACGGTCAACAGCACATCACGGTAAACACTTGCAGTTCGATAATAGCACTTCTTATGCCCCCGACATAAGAGCGGTACAAAGTCCAAAGTGTTACGTCTGACGTGCTTTTGACTGTACATAGTACCTATGCCCTGTCTAAGCCACAGCGAAGTTTTCTATTCTAAATAGAAGTGTTATTCTCTTGGAGGTCAAAGAATGAAGCATAGTATCTTACCCTTCATACGTCAAATTCCATCGGTGAGCTCTAAACGAGCAATTGTTGTTCAACAAAGACTCGGTGAACAACAGGTACGCTCGCCCGTGGCTGCAAATAGCCTGTTGTAATTCTGCAAAAATTGATATTTTAGTAGATAGTAATTACTTTTATCGCCCGGAAAAATTTATCGCGGAAATGCGCAGACATTTCAGAACGCAAAACTTTAGAATGATTACACCAAATTAAATATAATTTAGTTGATGTAACATCAACTGTGCGAATCCGGGGCAAACAATAATAATAATAATCATTTATTTCAGGCAATACTTACATACATAGATGTTAATTATATATAAACAGAGGCCCATATCATAAATACCTTATAGTCTAACATACATATTAATAACATTATATAAAATTAAATTTAAAACTAATGCACACGTAGCACCGGGTGTGCGGTCTCAGCAGCTACGGCAAACGGCTATTCTTTTTTTTACTAAGTCAGTTGGCAGACAGACACGCAGCCCACCTGATGGTAAGCGGCCACTGCGGCCTATTCCATTGAGGGACACTTCACCAGGAAGCGTCGCTCAATGTGCTGCTAGACTGTAGACTCATCTGATCTTCAAGCCTTTGATTTCAAGTGTACTGGCTCCCACATTAATACTGCCGAAACACAGCCAGAGCTATTATGGCGGCAGATTTCACCTGTGAGGGTGGTAGCTAGCCAGTCGGACTCTGAAAAAGCCCTACCACCAACCAGACCCTAGGCGGGAATCTAACCCACGACCTCCGGGTTTTATACCCGAGCGGTTTAGCACGGAGGCGGTCAAAATATTCTATTCGGTATTCTATTTAATAGAGTGAATTTCCAAACAGAAGTTGCTGATTGAACCTGAGACTGGCACTGAAGTGATGACCTACTACGTTACTAATAAAATAATTGAAGTGTAGAATATTTTATATTCTATAAGTTTAATAGTATTTTATAACTTACTGGCAGGAGAAAAAGGCAAATATTGAGACCATACAGAGTTCGATTCGTTGTGGCAGCCTGGCTGCTTCATTCCGCCATTAGGATAGAAATCTGCGTGCCCTGTAAAAAAGATAAACGAATAAAAATAATAATTTAAATGACAAAAATTAATGTTGTTTGTGAAAATCGAACCAACGACCCCTAGACAGAGGTCACGCGACTATAATGCGCCATCGAGTCAGTCAATAATAATGAATCTATTTGCACAGCACTCAACAGTAAAATTCAGAAACAAAGGCGCATATTATACGCGTATGACTAATATCGTGTCTTCGTGCACATTTCTTACTAAAGCTATACCACAACCAGTAGTTTTTTTATTATGTCTCAATGAAAAATTTTTAAGATGGTAAATAATTACATTTGATATAGGTACCTACAATCATACAAAACCCAAGAAAATGATAGCGAGTGAAAGTCCTTCTTCATTCTCCGATCCTTTTGTATCGATCTGGTCAGGGTGAAAGAGAAACCGCGGGAATTTATCAGGCCACGAATCCCACACACGGCCGCAGGTTTCGCTGGACTGCGGTACTGGGGCAAAAAAGGATTGACTCCCGCACTAAAAGGTTTATGTGCTACTGATTGTACTCGAACAAAAAAAAACTTTAAAAATAATGGACTACGAAAGAAAATAGTTTAGTTAACAAAGGGCATGTTATAACGTTGTTATATCTGGGTAGTGCCCCCGCCAATACGCAAGGGCGCAAGGGCACTATACAAACTTACCGGTCGGCTCTGGCAGGCCGAATCCAATTCTCTGAAGCAGTCTGCCATTGGTGTGGATAACGTCGACGAAATCTGCGTCGGTCTCGTCGAGGCGCTCCGTGCGACTCACTGTGCGGAAGCACGGCTGGGCGGGGTCCAGACCTACAGATAAAAAACATTTTGATATAAAATAGTGAGAAAGAGTATAGACGTGTAAACTTGATAAAAATATAAAAACATTTAAAAAGCTTGTTTGATTTCTCGAGTTTTCGGTAGGTTTTCTATTATTGATATGAAAAAGTCTACTCAAAGTTACATGATGGTCGAGATATAATGTATTGTTTTGCTGACACAAGTTTATTTTATAGATAGAATTATATAAATAGAAACTTTGCTCGTATGATAAAGGTGTAGGTACTGGCGACATTTTTTGTATTCAGAATGTATTGCTATGCGGACCAGTCGGTTACTGAAGATAAAAAAAATCCTACCACCAGCTAGATTTCGAAAAGGAAACCAGCCTTAGAGTTGAAACTACTGGTTCAGAGAAGTAGCCAAAAACTCGAGCTTTTTCAACAGATGATGCTTTTTCCTCTTACTCACAAGTATCGTTGAAAATATTCAGCTTACCTGTAATTCTAGCCACACCACCCAAGTGATAGGACACGAAGGAGGATATGTGGGCGCCTAGACTGTGCCCTACGAAGTGAAAATCTTTGAAACGGGCGCCTGTTGCAGTTTTCAACTGTCGCAGAAAACTGTAAAAGAGAAAATTTCCCTGTACAAATCTGCAGTTACTAAAAAATCGTAAAGAATACCTTTAATCAGTCTTAACCGTAAAAGTTATTACAAAAACTTTAATATTAAGTATTATGATTTTATAAAAAATATATCAATGTAAAGCTTGTTATTGCTCAAAATATTTTTACTATACAATTATAGCTAGGGGTTGTGTTCATATTTCACCCAGAATAACCATTTATGTCATGATAATGTTTCAGTTCTTTATCTGCATGCTATGAACACAGTAGGTAATTATATAATTTGGTGCAGTGTCGTTCTGAAGTTATGTGCGCTCATACATTTCGACGATAATTTTTTTTTTCGTATAGATTACTACAGTTCTTTTTTGATCCACACAGTTGACAAAAGTCTATGCCATAAATTAAGGCAAACTCACTCAGTAATATCTGACCCGACGCGCCGCGTGTTGGCCACGGCTCGCCAGTACTTCCATGTGTTGCCTCCGTCACTCCAGTCCACCGCTATCACGTTCACATCCGCCTGGCGAATTACAATATAATCTGACCTTTATTATTATTAATATTGTAGATAATGTAGTTTCGTTCGCCCTTGGAACCGGTATAAAAATATCTCTTTTCAATGTCAGTAGATCGATGGCTTCACTATTCACCATTAGGTAAAATATTTACCCGAACCCAACGAGTACGTCTAGGATGGTACCAATTCCTGATCATGCTATGGAATACCTACTTACCCACTGTAAAAATGCCCTCGTCATATCATGGACCCAAGAAGAGTTGCTGTGACTCATGAAACCGTGGACAATCATCACTGTTTTCCTTTCTGGTTTGAAATCTACCCATTCTAAGCCAAACTGCTCGCCCGGGTACACCTATGAACACAGACGTTTGGTTAGCCTTGAGCGAAGTTTTTGTTTCGTTAAGGAAGTAACCCATTAAAACTTTTCTTCGTGAAACTTTGGGAAAACTTTGCAACGATTATAGTCATGCGAGAAATTGAAAGATATACAGGTTAGCTATTTATCTTTTGCAAACAGAATTACGTGTTAGCTAAGTACTAGATTTATCTTTTGCAAACACAATCTTTTACGTGACTAGTGTTCTTCAGGATACCAGAAGTTTTGTTTTATTTTATTTTAATTAAAGTAATATTAGAATTCATCACGTGGTGGCATAATGGACCAATGGTTCCAAATGCCTATCGATTAGCAAAAGATTTATCTACATGTTTTAAGGAACCCATATCAAATAAGAATGAGCGATATAATGCCGGCAAAAAGTCCTTCGTTACTTTTCAATTTCAATAATTTCAACCATGCGAAAATGTTAGGAGTTGGCCTCTTTTTCATATGTAAATGAATATTTTCTACTATAACGGTGACATCGTCAGGCAGCACGTAGGTATGGTGTTTTGTAGGTAAGAGGAGGAAAAAATATGGGAAACAGTTTGTTATAGCGCTCGTATTATTTATTAAGACAATTTTCATAATATTACCTGAACTCTGTACGACAAGTTGCGCGACGAGAAATAAAAATGCGTGTTAATTTTGTCAGATGAATCTGGTTTCATGTTGAAGATCCATGTGAGCTGGTTAGTGAAGGAACCCAGCCCGAAGCAGTCCACTATTTCCGGAACACCCTTTTCAGTTGTGTCCTAGAAAATCCAAATGTATTGCATATTGTTAAAATTGCACCGCATTTACTTTTTGTTTTCATATGAACAGTATACCTATCCCATTTATTAACTTTTCCGTGTAAAAGTAGTCGACAGGAAAAGGTCGATTTCACCGATAATACTCCCTAGATCGTTCAATCAATTTCTTTGTCAATCGTTTATTAGTTACTGTAGCATCTGGAATCTGAAGGAGGAAAATGTCTCGACGGATACGACTTTTATTAGATTAATCCGATGTCGCTTATGTGAGCGAAATTTCTTTTAATCATTTTGCCAGTTGAAGGTAACAAACAAAAGTAGGTATTAATGTAAGATTGATATTTATATTTCTTCTGTATCTGAAGTTTTTAAGTAGGTATGTTTGTAAAGTTTATTCGGCTACTTATAAACTTCATACTTAGCACGACGACCAGGATAAAATAAATTTAAACATATCACTTATTATTTCATAAGTGGTGTCTACCTCAGCCTCAGCCCCAGCTGTGTTCGTGGAAGGACTAGCCGTAGTTGTTTTGTTGTTTCCCAAATTCATGTTCAGGAACTCTCGCAGATCATCAGGGCTGATGTGGTTTTCTACTGTTAAACGAATAAGTAAAGTAAGCATTTTATGATGGACTGGTTAATTTCCACAAGGCAATGAATGTTTAGTACTTAGGTTCAGTGGTACCTACTTTTCTGTGTCGCCTGCGAAAACGCTTTCATGACAAAAAATATTGTATGTACCATTATTCTTTTGCGCGTCTTTTGTCCTGATTAATAGATGGTACTCCGGGCCTTGACCAAGATTCAAAATTTGGCCAGTTCGTTATTGAAGCGAATGCCGTCATAAGCGGTACCTTCCACAACAGGAAAACCATTGACTACATGCGTGAAAGCAACAGTTTGAGACCTCTCGCAAGTCCTTTGGAGTCGGAGTTGTCAATGAATGACATGTGTTGGAATAGCGAGTGAACTTCCCAACCATACTTTAGTTTAGCCGTAATTAAGTTTAGCCTTTTATAGGTACTTCAGATGCATAATTTTAATAGTAATTCTAGTACAAATCTTCCCCTTTTAAAAGATATATCGATAATAATCCTTCATCTCTTTACTTATTACTTAAACATTTTAAAAAAAAGGGAAAGTTAGGAATTTAAAGTTCTGTAATAGTTAGAATATTGATTGGCCCGATTGGCACATACATTTATTATGTTGTCTTGGACCTGCAGAGGCAGCTGTATTAAATAGGGATATGACTTGATTTACTTTATTCATTTTATTTGCATAATTTTTGTAGAAAGTAGGAAATTCTCCATTATGAGAACAAGAACGAACTCAAATAATTTTGTCATAATGAAAGATCCACTAAACAAAATGTGGAGCGTACCATGTTTATAATCGAGACTAATCTCTTTATAATTATGTACTCATTTGTGAATCAGTGCCACTAAAATAGAACGGAAAATACCCAAAAATATAGAAAAACTACTGCGGTAAATTTTTTGTCTAGTAATAAAGCCGCGATGAATGTACATTAAATTTATTAAGCAGGAATCTACATGCTCTTGACGCATTGCAGGTTACGGTGCCCATATTCCTGTGTCCTTATGTACAATGTACTGAGAAAATGTTGATAATTATAGGTAATAAAAAATAGGTAAGATTTGTCACTCGCACTTTTAAGATTATCCTGACGAAAAAATATTTAAAAGTAGGAAAAGTTAGTAGTAGGTACCTATCATGCTAGGAGTCAGTACATAATATTTCTATGGCTAGGAGGTAAAATGTTGCAATCAAAAATATACCTACTTATGATTTTGAATTTCATAGAACATTTGATCGGACGGGACACTGCACCTATGCGCTTACTAAGTAATTTTGCCAACCTTTTTAACTACCACATACGAGTTTATGGAGAACTTCCCTTATCTCCAAGACGACAAGTCAACATTCCATGACCTCGGTTAAGAGCCTTTAACCCAAGTTTGACATTATTATTCAATGAGCAGTGTGCTTGCGACAGTGGGCGGACGAAAACACGCGACCGCACGGCCTTACGTTGCGCGCACCATCTACAATACGCCGAATAACTTGATAATTAACCCAGATAAACATGTTAAATAGATCAATGTCTATTAAAATAATAGAAAGATCATCAATGGAATGTCGTTAAAAAAAAAAACAAAAAAAACTGACTGCGAGAAGCATGTTCTAAAAAATATTATGCGACTTTCTTCTCGTACCGTTCTTAATTTATATAAAGTGCAGGAAAGTTAGTTTTAATAATGACTCGCAAAATATGCTAGCAACAAAATAGGCGATTATATCTGATAAAAAACCACGTCGATGGACTGGTTTGGACAATAGAACGCTCTTAATTTTATTTTTTTGAAATTTACACATTTCACTACTACTAATCGCAACAACTTTGTTGAAAAAAAAACCAGCCCCAATTACTTAATTTAGCAAAAAGTAAAAACCAGTGGTTAGTACCTAAAACCGGTGAGTTTAACTTCATAATATAATTTGTGTATGTAGATTTATTTTTATCGAATTATATTTAATCAGTTCCTATCTGCCCACAAATGATATGACTTATTTAAATTAAATCCATAGGTCACACAGCCCTTACTGTAAATGTAATAATTTAAAATATAATTCCGTTCTTTACAAGGTATTGTCTATTTAGAAAGCAATATAGTCATGCCTTGGCTAAAAAACATAAATAAACAAGTTTTGTTTCACCCACCTTAATATGAACATAATTTTGACGTGATATATTATTTTTGAGTATAACTTACCCCCAATGTAAAAGATTTTCTGATCAAAACTAACTTAAGTAGTGGTGGGCCAATGTTTTATGTTTCCTACATTTTGAAAGTACCAAATAAAATAAACAATTGTTATTAAAGTTATGTGCATAATTATCAGTGTGATTAAGTGACAAAAACCAACTAATGTGCGAGTGAAAATAAGTGCAATCCAATTTCATCTTCCTTACCAAAAGATCAAAAAAAAAATCTCCGACTATTGCAATAAAATTCGTTATTAGATAAAAATAACTGACTTATCTAAGGTTTGTAGGTGATATGAATATTTCGTTTTTATACTTGTGGTATTTTCTTCAGTAGATTAGTATAATCAGCTATGTATTAGCCACTATAATTTTTGCACCTTTAACTAACTTATTGCTTTGACTAAGCAATAATTTACTTAAAGTACCTACATATTTTTATTTTATTGATACTTTAACGTTTAACGTATTATTACAATTTAATTTAACTATAATACAAATCATTTAACGTGTTTGTCAAGTAATTTCAAATGGCTTAATTGGTCACTTTAATTTGCCAAATTATCAAAATATTTACACTCTTACTAATAAAGACAGCAACAGTAATTGCCTGATTTGTCTACGTTATACGTTAAAATTAACATCAAAGTCAATAAATAAGGATTTTTTAATCTTAAAGTGTCTTAAACCAAAACCAATAAACCTTAAATTATGAAAAGAACAGAAATAAACCAAAACCGAACATAATATTATCCACCCACCCAAGCAACAATATCTATCAATTCGAGAAATTAGTATTTTACATGCATGTATCTTTTTGCATAATTATTACAAGAATCATGAGGGCAACAGAAAAAACACAAATAAGCAATACAAACTAAATGAGGGTACTAAATATTTAACTTAAAACAAGTTGATTTAAAAAAAATCTTACACTCGTCTGTTGTCATCCATGGTTTTTGAGCATAACTTGTTGGTAACACAACACAAACAATTTGTAAAACAAAAAAGCTTCGGCATAGGTTTGCCATTTTAATGATTCACACAAAATCACGTAATATTTCGATATGAACGATTCAAAATTTGATGTGCCAAACGCGCGAGCAGTATGATCCTACTTAAGTACGTGAATGAATAACAAAATACGAGCGATTATTGCAACGCGAACGTAGTGGACTGAGATAGCTGGCACTCACTCCAGTTTGCCAACAGGCATACTGCTCGTAAAATCGCTTTATAAGTAACGTTAAATTGCTCGGATTAACATAGAATAGAATATTAAACTTCTGCTGAGCCACATTAAAATTCTTCTCAGACAATATGACAACAAATTCGCTTACATAATTGATATATTACAACCACACGACAAAATAAATAACACGCCTATTTGTTAAAGACAGTAGGAAAATGAATAACCATTATAAGCTTTCTTGCCTTTGAGGTGTGTTAATTTCGTATTTGTTTAATAAACACTGTTTTAATTAAACTTGGGAATGGGAACTCTGCCCACTCCACTCATATTATACATTTTTTTTTATAAACTTAATTGTTTAAATTGATTTAATTTATTAACGTAGCGAACTTCAATATTATTATTTTAGCGATTTACTATATAGGAACACATAAGCCACGAAAATAACAAGCGACCTCATTGATTTACGTTCATTAATTTCTTCCTGAAATAACAAACACTCCTCGCTCAAAAACTTTTCGAAACCTATTCGTATTTCGCGCCAACAACACGGCTGTTCAGTTTTTTTTTAATTATATTTACCATGATTGTTCTATCTCTCTTGTTCTCACCGTGAAAGAAAGTAAAGGATATAGTATTTTTTTTAATCATAATGTTGCTAACCTATGAATTTATAAACTTCTTAAATATTTGTAATTAATAATTTCCTTAGT
This sequence comes from Mecyna flavalis, assembly GCA_949319885.1. Lineage (NCBI taxonomy): Eukaryota > Metazoa > Arthropoda > Insecta > Lepidoptera > Crambidae > Mecyna > Mecyna flavalis. Next base: position 15,489,351 of record OX439427.1, read on the forward strand.
ATATTGTTAAAAGCAGTTATATTTTAATAGACGCGAATAGATGTTTCTTAATTGTTAGCATACCTTAAATTCGATTACTCAAATTAATATGTCTTTACAAACAGTGAAATATCTAATTTCAAATCAATGGAGTGGCAACACTGGTAGAAATTGCAGCAATGTGATTGGCGAACCAATAAAACCGTTCAAATTCCAGCAACAGTCGTCAACGTCAAACTCCCAAGTTCAACAATTCAAACGTATGGCCGTTTGAAACTCCTTTGTGAATTTGTCAACAATCATCAATAGTTACATTATTTCTGTTAATTCTGACTGTAATTTGTATTTTTAAGCTAGTTTAAAATGTCATCCAATAAGGAAGATGAAAAGAAAGAGATCCCTGAAATCATACACGATCCACAGACGAATTGTTCCTATCAAAGGTTGCGATTTTTTGGAAAGGTAAGCCATTCGAATTATTTCTTCAAATAAATGTTGATACTACCACGGTAGCCTTCATCTTTAAGCATGCATAAACGCCTTTAAATTAAAATGTCGATTAGTGTAATTAACATCTGTTGTTGAAAGAACCAGTATTTGTAACCGTTACAATTTGCATACGAATTTTCTAATCGTAATAGTACTTTCAACTCTTATTACATCCATTTCTATTTAAGATTCCGTATTTAATTATATGTATTTTGTGACTTACTGGTCGTCCCATTTTCCAGGGCGGTTTTGCAAAATGCTACGAAATACAGGACCTGGCCACCCACCAAGTGTATGCAGGCAAAATAGTTTCAAAGAAGCTGATGGTAAAGACGTCCCAAAAAGAGAAAATGGCTCAGGAGATCTCTATCCATAAGTCTCTTCAACACAAACATGTGGTGGGCTTCCATAGCTTCTTTGAGGACTCGCTCAACATATACATTATCCTTGAACTGTGTAAAAGACGGGTAAGTATTGTAACATTATCTACTCTAATAAAAAAGCAGGATCTTGGATATATTTTGCATTATGTAAAACTTTAAATGAAATAAACATACTAAGTTACTCAAACGTTATTTAGTTTTTAATCATTAATATCAATTTTAAATTAAAATAAAACCTCTCTTTACTTGTCTCTATTCTCTCTTTTATAGCAATGCTGCTATAGTAATCAGAATAAAAGTTTTACCGATTTATCAGTTATGATAAAAACATTTAACCACTCAACGCCGAACCGGCACTCGGGTGCCGCATAACAATAAATTTTCTATTGTGTCTAGTAATCCGGGGCTAGAAGGATTGAATAAAATTGCATTGCATTTTATTTAAATGTTTTTATTGCATTGAAACATTTAAATAAAATTCATGGTAATGAAATAAAATTAAAATCAGGCCAACATTCATAGATTTAGCTTGATTAAGGTTTTTAAATGAAGTTTGATGTAATATTTTTTATAGATTTACAACAACACATAATTATATCCGTCTTAGTTAAGTTTCACAGACTTTTTTGTTCTTGGGTTTAATTATTATATCAATAATTCATGCCATGCTTACCATAAAGTCTGTACCCTTTAAGCCTCAGAAATAATCAATACTGCATCGACTTCAAATAATGAAGTATAACTTTGACCAAAAAATTCAATCCACAGTCAATGATGGAGCTACACAAAAGAAGAAAAGCAATAACTGAACCTGAAACCAGGTTTTACATGCACCAAATACTCCTCGGTGTACAATACCTGCACAGCAAGAGGATCATCCACCGGGACCTTAAGCTCGGGAACCTGTTCCTTGACGATGATCTTCATGTCAAGATTGGAGACTTTGGTTTAGCGGCTAGAATTGAATATGAAGGTGTGTGCTTATTTAAAACATTGAATTACATTAAAAATTTTCAGAGGTGTAATAACTGTCATATCTTCAACAGGTTGGCATTCTTGTAATTAAATGCCCACTTGTCAACTTTAACAGCTTTAAACACTTGTTTGAGGTTTTATGTATGAATTAAAAATATAAATAATAGAAAACTTCGCAGTAGCCGCTTCCCATCAGTTGGGCTGTGTCTGTCTGCCAACTGATGTAGTATAAAAAAACGCAAAACTTAGACTATGTTACAATGGTGGTCGTTAAATTCAAATTAGTTAACCCATTCTGATTTTTTTTTGTTTTGTATAGGTATGCAAATTGTTCAACCTTTAGCCCATTAGTTTCTGTAACTAAATATTAAACTAGATAGTTAAATTATGTATTAAAAAAATCTGGAAAATTTGAAATAACAAAATCTGAAGTTAGAAGGCTCCTTTGGATACTAAGTTTTGTCCTTTGTAATTTCTTAATTATCATAATTACATTATAAAAATTATAGTAAAACCAATACTTAATCTTCATCATCATGTATGTCAAATACCTTTGCCCTCATTTTCTTTGTTTTAATTAGTTCTAACTCTAATTACTCATTATATGATTAGGAGAGAGAAAGCAGACTCTATGCGGAACACCCAACTACATCGCACCAGAGATATTGACGAAGAAGGGGCACTCCTTCGAAGTGGACATTTGGAGCTTGGGTTGCATCATGTACACGCTGCTTGTGGGCAAACCGCCCTTCGAGACGTCGACCCTCAAAGATACCTACAAGAGGATCAAACAATGTGAATACAGGTATACTTTCTTTTCTATTCCGATTTACACCAGTGAGTATATAAGCAATTAACATGTCTTCTGTTACCTATTCCACAACATGTGGTTTTATATTTATAAACTTAATGCAAATCATTATTCCTCTACGCATTTTTACAGTTAACATGTTATTAACCTTAATGATACTTTCAACTTTGCACTTTTTCGCATTACATTAACAATAAATTATAATAACTTTATTTACAGTGTGCCAAATAAGTATTATCAAGAGTACTTCACTTCTATTTCGACATAATGTTGAAAACTTTTTCCTATACGCCAAAGAGCCAGAAAATCTTATGTAGAAGTGTTTAAAATTTGCATGGGATGAAAAAATAATTGTATTTTTTCTATTGTCCTCAAATAGCGAAGGCGTAGAATTAGCCCTGCGCCTTTGTTGCGCTGGGCCCTGGCATAAGTTGAGTTCTCGGTATGCCCAGGCCTTAGTGGAACATAAGACTGTCACGCAGCAGTACAGGTTAAACTCATTGCCGTTATGGGTGTTGGTCGCTGTGCATTCGACGCTTGTGTTGTACACTCACAACCATCATCGTTTTCCATGTTGTGACTTGTGTTAATACATTAATGTCCATTACTGTAAACGTTAATAACCATTATTAAAATTCGTTTAATTTATGTTGACTAGAAACAGAAGGAACTATAGGGGAATTAAACTGAAGATAGAATTAAGAACAAGTCATCCTTGAGCAAAAGTAACATTTAAATTCTAAGGTTATTATAAAAATGTGAAGGCCTTAAATCTTCTTTTTTTAAACTTGATCTTTGCCTGTTTGATGTATCGAACAAGGAAGAAACAACTTTAGAAATGCTATGTTTTAGTAGTTGTGCTCGAGCTTTCCCCTCATTGGCTTGTATGTGGCCTGTGGTTTTGGATAGGGGTTAGGGTATCGGCGTCCGTTAGTTTAAATGTTCATAATGTTAGCTGCTATATTGTGTTGGGTGGTATTTGGGAGTTATTCCGCCGTAGCTCCGGGAGAAATCAAACTTATTATCACAATATACGAAATGGTACATGGCGGATGAGTCGCTCTAGCTATTGGAGATTTACTGAAATAATACCCAAAAACTTTAATTATTTATTTAGGCGGAATAGTATATTTACTAGGATTAGTACAATATTTTGGACATGTATACTGCTAAGCGTAAATAATTAAGGTAAACACAGCAGTTCTTGTCCTAAAGTCATTAATTTGCTGAAATTATAAATGTAAAAATATTGAAAGACCTCACGTTTCGTGTCAATACCGAGCACACCTCTCCGCCCAAACGTGATTGACAAGTGCATTATAGGATCCCATCATCGCTGCGCAAGCCGGCAGCATCGATGATAGTCCTGCAACTGCAGTCGAACCCGGCGAGGCGGCCGTCCGTGGACAAACTGCTTCAGCACGAGTTCTTCTCGAGCGGGATCCTGCCCGCGGCGCTGCCCGTGTCCTGCCTCACCACGGCGCCCAGGACTGATCAGCTGGAAGGCATGGCGCTGCACCGCCGCCCGCTCAACGAGGTCAACACTAATGGTAAGACTCGCCCACGGTGTACAGTGAGGGAAAAGAGAGTGCACCCATAGTAGTAGAAGACTCACACTCTATAACAAAATCTCTTTGTTTTGTTTAAGAAACAAAATGTATAAATGATGAATGGAATAGATCTGCAATACATTAAATTTTTTAAATTTTATTAGGTATCCATGAAACCACAACTTAGTAAACCACGCCTAATATGATGATGAACTTTTCAACTGGAATTCTCATATTTTGGTGGTTTAATAAATAAATAATACCCTCCCCCCTCTCTACAGATGAGTGTAATGACTGTATGAAAAACTGCTAAAGACCTATGGCTTTTTTTTATTATACATATTTGGTCTAAGCTAGCACTTGACCACAAAGTTGCCTGATGTTAAACAACTATGCGGTTTACGATGAAGCGCGCTTGCTTACGAAAAGCCCGTTAGTAATTCTGGCCTTGAAGAGCCCCAAGTTGTATTGTGTAGGAAAGATGGATCCCGACAGAGAATCAAGAAAGATGTAGCAAATCCCTGACCGAGTCTAGCATTTCGATGATGGAACGGAGCTGGTGGTGGAACCAAATCGTGCAGCTGAGCAGCACACTCACCAAAGTGGAGTCTGTACACATGTGATGTGTATGTGTATGGCACACGAAATGAGGACTTGGCCTGTAAGGGGACCAAAGCCATGAAAGTCAACATACAAAGGCACAGTGCCACAATGTTCTCTGGTTTAAAATAACAGCTGCATCGGCCTAATTCATTTATCACATACTTACGACCTCCAAATATGTTCATATTCGTAATATAATCCGCACGTGTTGGTGCAGAGCACGTGATGGCGGTGGACTCGCCGGTGAAGCGCGATCCGCTGAACGCCGAGCCGCGCGCCGTGGAGCCCGCCTCGCACCGCCAGAACCTCATCGCGCTGCGCGACCAGCTCGCCGCGCTGCTCGTCGGCAGGGTCAGTACCATCTGTTATTGCTGCTAGCTGAGCGTGGAGCCCGCCTCGCACCGCCAGAACCTCATCGCGCTGCGCGACCAGCTCGCCGCGCTGCTCGTCGGCAGGGTCAGTACCATCTGTTATTGCTGCTAGCTGAGCGTGGAGCCCGCCTCGCACCGCCAGAACCTCATCGCGCTGCGCGACCAGCTCGCCGCGCTGCTCGTCGGCAGGGTCAGTACCATCTGTTATTGCTGCTAGCTGAGCGTGGAGCCCGCCTCGCACCGCCAGAACCTCATCGCGCTGCGCGACCAGCTCGCCGCGCTGCTCGTCGGCAGGGTCAGTACCATCTGTTATTGCTGCTAGCTGAGCGTGGAGCCCGCCTCGCACCGCCAGAACCTCATCGCGCTGCGCGACCAGCTCGCCGCGCTGCTCGTCGGCAGGGTCAGTACCATCTGTTATTGCTGCTAGCTGAGCGTGGAGCCCGCCTCGCACCGCCAGAACCTCATCGCGCTGCGCGACCAGCTCGCCGCGCTGCTCGTCGGCAGGGTCAGTACCATCTGTTATTGCTGCTAGCTGAGCGTGGAGCCCGCCTCGCACCGCCAGAACCTCATCGCGCTGCGCGACCAGCTCGCCGCGCTGCTCGTCGGCAGGGTCAGTACCATCTGTTATTGCTGCTAGCTGAGCGTGGAGCCCGCCTCGCACCGCCAGAACCTCATCGCGCTGCGCGACCAGCTCGCCGCGCTGCTCGTCGGCAGGGTCAGTACCATCTGTTATTGCTGCTAGCTGAGCGTGGAGCCCGCCTCGCACCGCCAGAACCTCATCGCGCTGCGCGACCAGCTCGCCGCGCTGCTCGTCGGCAGGGTCAGTACCATCTGTTATTGCTGCTAGCTGAGCGTGGAGCCCGCCTCGCACCGCCAGAACCTCATCGCGCTGCGCGACCAGCTCGCCGCGCTGCTCGTCGGCAGGGTCAGTACCATCTGTTATTGCTGCTAGCTGAGCGTGGAGCCCGCCTCGCACCGCCAGAACCTCATCGCGCTGCGCGACCAGCTCGCCGCGCTGCTCGTCGGCAGGGTCAGTACCATCTGTTATTGCTGCTAGCTGAGCGTGGAGCCCGCCTCGCACCGCCAGAACCTCATCGCGCTGCGCGACCAGCTCGCCGCGCTGCTCGTCGGCAGGGTCAGTACCATCTGTTATTGCTGCTAGCTGCCCGTTTAGGCTTCCCACGGGTTTAACATGTTCCATCTGATCAGTCAAATTAAAATAATGTTTTAAGTGTTATGACGTATTAAACTACTCTTATCCTCTCTACTTTCTATCTCACACTCTTATCCTTTTCTACCACGTAGTTAAAATGATGCCTTATTGCAGCTGAAATGCCGTCCGGAATGTCTAACGGACGAGCTGAGCGACCCGGCGGCCCAGCCGCTGGTGTGGGTCGGCAAGTGGGTGGACTACAGCGACAAGTACGGGTTCGGCTACCAGCTGTGCGACGAGAGCGTCGGCGTCATGTTCAACGACACCACCAAGCTCATCATGCTCGCCAATGGACTGTGAGTCGTAATTAACGGTTAACGTTTACTCAACGTTAAAATAGTTTTGGTATATGAGACCTAATAACTGTCGTCTCGGTGTAGCGGGCGCAGGGCGGTGCCAGACAGTAACTGCTTAATTACTAGTTTGGCACTGAACTGTCTAAGGGCAGACGTGGCGCTCACCATCAGGTGTACGATCTTCTCGTAAAAAAAATTCATTTTGACCCACAATGATACTGCTCCTAATAAATTTTAATGTGGTTGCTAATTTTTTTTGGGCTATAAATACTAAAAAGATTAAACACTCCTTGGGGAATTATTTCTTTGACTTCATATGTTATTTATTTCGTCTCTAAATAAATAAAAATACAGATCATTAGCCATAAAAAATCATTTAAAATAATTTCAAACAGGAATAAGACACTTCTTCTGTTTAATGGATGAAAAATGCCTTTTTTTAACCCTCATCCTTAGTCACTCGCATTTCTATAGTAACAATTTTTGCCTTATCTCCCACATACAGAATCGACAACCTAGCAATGGTTTAGCAAGAAATCAAGGGTTTCAGGGCCACTACCGAACTCGCATGTTAAATTAACTACAAATTTACATTTATGTAACAAGTATTTAACTCTTGAAAAGGAAGTCTTAATCACTGATAGAATAGTGCAATGCCCTGCGCAAGGTCACCGCGCCGTTAGATGCGGGTGGCTGTACCTTTAGGTACTTTCAAACTAATTTTCCGAAGATTTTTATAATTTAAGGACTAATTTTAAAAATCTTCGAAAATTTTGTTTTCAAATACATTAAAGGGTTCGATCCCCGCACGGTACAAATTATTTTGGGCATAAATTCACTGTACTGGCGTTTTCTTGCCTATATTTACAATGCCTATAGTTTTTCATTGTTTTTATTACTTACATAATTTATAATCTTCTATACAATACATACTTGATTATCAATTTATCATGCCCTTACTGGTGCCATAGATGCCAAGCTTTAAATGGCGCTCGCTGTGTTTCCAGGATATTTGACAAATTAGTTTTTAAAAAAATTTTGCTATCATTAATAATTTTTTCAGCAGATATTTTCATTGTGTTATCTGTTCGCCAGGAACGTGCACTACATAAACCGGCAGGGCCAGGAGCAGTACATGACGATGCGCGAGTACCCGCCGGAGCTTGACAAGAAGATGAAGCTGCTCACTTACTTCAGAAGATACATGACTGAACACCTTATGAAAGCTGGTATGGAAACTTTTCAATCTTGCGTCTAGTACACTAATTTATTCGCTTTTATGTATAATATTAACTTACAAAAACTTACAATATTATTGTAAGTTTTTGTTAGTTATTATAGATCTTTTAACACCAATCAATCATTTAAAAGTAATAGTCTGATAAAAAGAGTTAAATGTTGTTATGAAGAAATTCATTTGATTTTAATTACCAAAAAACAATGTTTTCTTTGTCTACGATTTTCTATTATTTAAATATAAGTACTTTTTCTGTGCAGGTGCATCCGTCCCAGTGAGAGAGAGCGACGGCCTATCCCGACTGCCTCATTTACATCAATGGTTCAGAACGACTCTTGCGGTGATCATGTACCTAACGAATGGAACATTACAGGTGAGATATTTTTAACTTCGGCAATATTGTGCTGGTGTGTTCTCCAGATGTTCTTTGACTAATGAACCTAATACAAATAAAAAACATACGGCCGGCTGTGCCAGGTCTTCTTCTCGATATATGTATAGCACCAGTCTAAAAGCGGTGATTCTGTAGCCAACATGAAGAGTATTTTGATTTATGTTATAGCTTAAAGCTAGCTTGTCAAAACTCCAACTGCATGTGTTTTACATAAGTTCGGAAAATTATTTGAAAACAAAACAGTAGAATGATGATGATCTCTTTATTGCAGATAAACTTCCAGGACCACACAAAGATCATACTGTGCCCACTCATGCAGGCAGTGACATACATCGACATGGATAAGAACTTCCGTACATTCCGCTTCAGCACAATTGAGGAGCATGGCTGTGATAAGAAACTGTACAACAACCTCACGTACGCGTTAGAGAAACTTAACAGTGTATTAGCCAATAAGCTTTGCTAGCCTTCACTCGCGGTGGCGGATAAGTACGTAATATTTAATTAAATGAATTCCATTGTTCAAGCTGAAGATCACTCTCTGGAGAGAGGCATAATCAGTGTCTTAGGGTTAGTACATATCCAGCAAATGCGGTATCGCATTATACTGGGCCTGTAGTTTATTATGAACGTTTATGATTTTGTTACAGAAGTTTAAATCGTCACAATAATCAATTTCAGTAGGTTTCATATTTTTATTTTGGTATATATTCATTTATATTTATTAAAATAGTTCTTAGTCTGAAATAGTTAATAGAAAATAAAATTCAGTTTTATGATAATCATTTGAGATTTTAAAACTAACTTGTTTCACCAGTTGAATATAGAAATGTTATAGTTACAGATTGTTGGACTGTTCAAAATACGCCTGGTATGTGCCTTCGCCAATATGTTAGCATATTTTAAATTTAAGTTGAGCTCTGTATCTTGACAACTAGAATAATAATATAAATAAGGGCACCATGACTGAAAAGGTGCGGGCGATTAACCACCATTTGGAGTTTTTTATTTAGTTTTATAACTATATTTTTATAAAACTTGTTTGTGTGCTTCAGTAGCATCGGACTAAATCTTATCTGGTTTAATAAACTTGTAGATATCATCAAAACATGGGGCAGTACACAATATTAAACCTAATTTATAGCGACTATCAGAAATTATCTTAAAATGAAAAGTTTTTTTGAAGGTATGATAAGGTTGTCAGTCAGTATTATGAAATTTCGATGATGTTGAAGCACTGCCTGTTTTTAACTTGCAAGTTTCTCAGGAGGTCTGTTACCTCATGTAACATAATGAACATTGACAATAAAATTATTTTAAAAAATTTAAGCCTTATTATTTTAAACAACTTTTATTTGATATTAACAAAAGGTACAGTGATGCAGTTCATATTTATATTATTACAATTTAAAAGTAACTGGGAAAGGAACAGTTCTAAGCCTTTACTGGGCAGTAGCAGTGAAGGTATTGCTTTTTCAAATTGACAAAAACAATTGAAAATTTGTCACTGCCCAGTAAAGAAATACAACACAGACTAGCTAATGACAAGCAGAAGAATGTACTATTTCAAGTTATTTTCTTCTTCTAGTAAAAGATGAACTGGCCATGACCAGTGGATAATTTAGTAGCTGTACAACCAACAGAAAAACATTAATGACCATGATGATCAGCTAAAAGGAAAGGCTACTAGGGTCACTTAGCTGTACAGGCATATAAAATGTACAAAATTCGAACTTAATAGTTTCTGATAGTTTTACCCTGAGTGCATCTAGTAAAGATTGCTGACCCATTATGAAACCAATCGCATTACCCATGCATGCTTGTCATTGAAGATGAATCCATTGATAGATGTCATGTCAAGTATACAATTTTTAATTATCACAAATCATTTAAAAACTAAACAGTTCATCACACTTCACATAAATAAGTACCCTAACTAACACTATGCACCTTATAACTCTGAATGTATTGCATGGTGTTGATGGGGCAATGGGTCACTGGGATGGACAAATAGACCCTCTTTAGCTTGCCAGTCGGTGTATGCGCCGTATTGTGAATTTACACCAACAATTTCACCCTGACCGCTGATTGGACGCCCAAATGTGCGTCCTGATCCTGCTAGGAACCTGTAATAAAAAAAAACGGTTTAGACATTTATTGGCGACATAAATTTTTTCTTGGTGTAGGGGAATGTACCAAAACCGCCGGCTAGCGAGACTTGCAGCTTGTGTAGATCTTAGGACTAAAGTTATTTTATATCCCACTTCTAACTGCCAAAAGGGATACCCACTTCATGGGGCTATGAACACCTGCAACACAGATGCATTGCACACCTCAAAATTTAAGAACTAGTGTTCTTTTTGTAGGATCTTATTTGAGAATAATTAATTGCATTTAAACAAAATAGAATGACTTATTGAAATTTGTTTATTTTGTGTATACATAGCCAAATTTGCCCAGGACATCTTTTCTATGGCATAAAGCCGAAAAAAATTATAATAATATTATTATACTGTTAGCTATGATATTTATTACATCATTGGTGATAATACTAAGCTATGATATTTTTTTGTTTTAAAAGCAGTAGTCAATTAAATATACTTACATGGCAGTATCCATATGCTTAAGCTTCACTGGGGTGTCTCTCCTCCAGTAGTCATTGTTGCACACCACAGTCCAGTTATCTCCGCTATCACCTTCCCCTGCATCATCCCCATAGCAGGACACTTCTTGGTTGCCAGATAGGGGTGATGTGAAGTAGTGGGAATGAAGATTTTTTTTTGTTGCTACATGTTGCAGTCTTATAACAGAGTTGCATTTGATTGGTGCCCTGAAAACAAGAAAACATTTTTCTAATAAAACAAAACATTATTTGATCTTTTCCAAAACACTGTATATTTTTTCTTTAATAACAGAAATTATAAAATAACTGTATACTTTGTGGTATGGCATAAAAGCAGCACTTTTACAAAGAAAAATTATATCAATTAAAGGTTGACTGGGAGAGAATGCCATGAGGCATTAAGTCCGCCTTTTGTACTTGATTTGTGCAATGAAGCTTAAATAAATAAATAAATTATTTAAGTATATACATAGGACATCATTATTTAAAAAATAAATATTGGCAGTAGCAAAACAGGAAGCTTTATGAACACCTAGAAAATTTTTAATACACAATGAATACCTGAATACGCCCACCTGGGGGCTTAGACAAGATGGCATCGCTTCATAGCTGGCGAAATTCGCTAACTTTAAATTGTATGGATTTGACAGATGCCGTAGAAAAGTCACGTGATGAAAGTATGGGATTTGACATTCGCTACCGCAAATTGAGCTATAACGAACGTCATAAATGCCGCTTGTCTAGGGGGGCTGTTTATCCAATTGATTATGTACCTAATTATATGAATAGAAGAACACAAATTTTCAATATTAACATTAAGAATACCTATCTATCATAATGAGAGTAGTTTTTGTTAATAACTTAATAGAGTATGACTTTTCACTTAAGAAAAAGTATGTATGCTTAAGCTAACAGATGAAAACTGAAGAAGGTGCTGAAAGTAGCAGCTTACCCTCGTTTACAAGTCTCCCCAGTCGCCGCCCGCACTGCCCAGTGGCTGTTGTGGTCATCAGAGACGTCCACTCCAGTCACCGACTGCTGCCCGGATCCGGAACCGTATTTCACATCATGCGAATGCAGGCGAAGCCGAAGGTCTGGGTTCATTAATTTCAATATCGTGCCGCAGGTGACATATTCAGCCTTAGATCCTGTTAAATAAAATTCATCCCGTTAAGGAGTAATAATCTCAAAATAAAACAATGCTCCTATACCATAGGGCCACGCACAGAACACTTGGGGCCACGTAATTGCTTATGCAGTAACTTAAAAAAGTACGGAGGGCAAATAATCAATAGTTAAATGATACACAAAACGAACCTTCTGAATCTCTTAATAGTAAAGTTAGAAAAAGGAATGTTAATACACTATAAAAAGTAGAAGAAAATTTGTGAAAATCCATTTTATCGCGACTGCTTGCTTGCCGATGAAGTGACAGACAGACAACTGACATGCATGACATTGACAAACACTAACTGACAAGCCAGAATGCGCCAGTATTGCCAGTTGCCAAGCCAATATTGCCAGCAACGAGCTTTTAATAAGCTTTAATGACGAAAATTTTTCAATTTATTTTTCAGAAAAAAAACTAAATGAAAAAATTGTAAATAATTGAGTATTTTTAATCGTTGAAGAATAAATTTAGATTTAATTTCAGTGTTTCTATTTTTATGTTTAGTTTAAGAGAGTTTAAGCATAGTAAACTCTTAGAACGATATGAAAAACTACTAAAATGTTGGAAAAGTTTGAAAACTACATACTGGTTTTTTTTTCTTTTCTTATCTATAGACTGCTATAGACTACTAAATGTATGATAGACTCAAAGTGTATAGTAATAAATAAGATCATGGAATTAATATTAATGAATAAGATAGACTACAACAACAGTGTTTTAAAAAATGGCAAAAGCATGGCAAAAGTGGACATTACTTTTTTTAAATAAATTGGTTTATTATTATTGTTAACTGGGAAGTGGGAAAATTAAAATCAGATGGTGGCAGCACCGTGAGTTGAAATGTCATCATTTCTCCCTGGTGTTTGATTGACTTTGAAGTAGGGATGGCGATTCTTTCCGAAAAAAATCGATTTTTTGAATCGATTCGAATCGTGACCCAATGAATCGATCCACAAAAAATCGAGTCCAAAAAGATCGATTTCCGAAAAATCGATCTTTTTTTCAAGTTGATTTATAATGTATTATAAATAAAGATCGGATATTCGGATGCATATTTCAACGAATTCGTTGGCATATTTACCTCAAATTGAGGTATTGTCATAACATGGAAAGCATTTTTGTATCGATAAAATCGACTCGATCGATAAATTTAGTTTTTTATTATTGAATCAAATCGGGTGTGCCGTGTGTAGCTATATTTACTTATTTTAAGGTGTTATTATGGAGTGCACTTTTGTATCAAAAAAATTTGGGGGTTTTGGATTTGACAAATTAAATTTTTTATAACAGAAATAAAGATTGCCTTATATTTTTTCTTTAATTTTCAAAAGATTTTTATCATACGAATTCACAGACGACGGAGAAATGGCCGGGCATATATAAAAAAAATACATCCAATCGGATATAATATTACCTCCTCCTATTTTGAAGTCGGTAAAAAAAAATGCCACATGCTAAAGACGTCAATTCCCACCTTGATATCGACTAGATTCGCATGTACTAATTTCTCGGAATCGCGGGATTAATAAGAAAAAAATACTTTTAAGAAGGCGCTTCCATAATATTGTAGCAAAAATGACCTTTAGGTATGTAAATAATTATGCATCCGAATATCCGACCTCTAATGATGACGCAACAAGAAATGTCAGTCACAGATACAGACAAAAGTCAAAGATTACAAACGTTACCAGGAATCCAAACATTCAGCCATTTCGCGAGTTTTCGAATAATCCTTTAACCGGCAGCCGGCAGCACTCTTATATTACGCGTACTTACATTAAATTAATTGTAAATACTTTTTTGGTTTATACCAAAACATAAAATAAAATCGAATGTCGATTTTCAAGGGTGAAATATCGATTCACTGAATCGATTCAGTACTACATATCGATTTAAAAAATCGATCTTTTTGGCTCAAAAAATCGATTCTTCGATTAATCGATCTCAGATCGCCATCCCTACTTTGAAGATTTTTTTTTATGTTTACGTCTGGTTTTATAAAACAAATAATTGTATTGTCTGTTTTAGTTCTAAGGTATTACATAGTAGTCAGTTCAAAGATAATTAGATAAAGACATTTTGATTTCATAGTGTTTGTTCAGAGGCATTTTTTATATTTCCTAAATATCACCGCAAGAATGGAAGAATGCAACCCTTCTGGTCAACAAATCAGCAAAGGTATAATTTTTTTTATAAAATACATACTCAATTAATTGTTTACTTTTTAAGTACTTAATCATTAAATTTTTAGCTACCTTCGATCCTGGATGGAATGATCCCCCAAAATTCTCGTATAACGCACAGCAAACGACGCCAAACCGACCACGTAACTTTCTAAACAAAAGAGTTGCCTTTCCCTTATCGGGGGGTGTCGTAAACGCTTCTGTACCACAAGCCACCTTACCTCCAATGCCTGCGGGCTTCCCGCCGGCGCCGCCTGTGCACAAAAACCCAAAGATGGAACAACAAGAAGAAGGAATTGACATTGATAGTGGAAGTGCCCTATGTGAAGTGAAGAATATTTTAATTACATTCTTAGATAGTAGTACAGAGCTTGGACCTAAAGCCAATGACATTAAGAGAAGAATAAATATGATGGAAGAAATGTGGGGGAGTGGCAAGCTAAACAAGAAGGTTCAGGTTCACATGAAGGAACTTGCTTATGGTAAATATTTTATAAATACTTTTCTATTCTAATAACTATACTAATATTATAAAGAGGAAAGATTTGATTGTTTGTTTGTTTGTATTGAATAGGCTCCAAAACTACTGAACAGATTTGCAAAAGTCTTTCACTGTTGGAAAGCTAAACTATCCCCGGGTGACAATACCGGTATAGGTGAAAGTACCCACTTTTGATCTCGGGATTGTGGGGGGAAGGGGGATAATTGACAAAATAAAGTATGCACAGATAAAACCACGGGTGCGACTGCTAGTTCAATTATAAATCACATTGCTATAAAATTATTCAATTTAAATGGGTGACATAGGGTACTTTTAAACCTGGGAATGTATGTGGGGGAAAGGGCGGGATAATTGACAAAAATACAATTGCATGCATGTGAAATTGCAGACTATTAGTGATACTCGTAAATAACTTTGTGCTCTGGGGCTTCAATAATGTATTCTGCAACTAGAATTTAAAACAATACTTTGTTGTCATTGTTTTTTTATATTAATGATGCTTTTACATTTTTTCAGCTCTTAGAGATGATCAGCCTAGCAGGGCTGATGATATTCATAGAGCTTTGATGGTGGACCATGTCAATGCTGTCGGGTCCTGGATGCCTGGAGTCAAGCAGCTTGTTCATCACTGCATAGCACGCTCAGAACTACTCAACCTAGATAAAGAATAATACAAATGTTCTATGTAAAAGTGAAATATATTGTGTCAACTATTCAGACAAAAATAGTCATGAAGTTGTAGATTTAAGACTTCTTGTACACTAATGAAAAGAGTGAGTGAATATGTAAATTATTTAAAAGCCCTGCTACTGTAAGCATATTTGTTGATATTACTTGCTCTCTCCACTTATCTGAAAGCTCTGCATGAGTGGTCTAGCAACCTTAAATATTGACATGTTAAAACAAAATTATGGACTTGCAATAAGTGAATAATGTGTAATATAAGAAGTACATACATATTTATGTGTAAGGAAAGATTGTGATTATGTTGTGTTATTTTATTTTTGTATGAAAAAGTATGCCATGAAATTGTATTCTGGTGATTATGAACTGTGTTATTAAGGGATGTGTAAATAATATAGTAAAGCTTGTTTATTCAATATAATTTTATTTACATAATTATTGTATGTTATTACTTAATCTTTCGAGCCCCGGATTACCAGACACAATAGAAAATCTATTGTTACGCGGCACCCGAGTGCCGGTTCGGGATTGAGTGGTTAAACCTAAAGTCATCCGTCTGGTTCCACTCTAGCAACTTGCTGGAGTTAGCTTAAAATACGCACAAGGTTTTTAATGGGTTTCAAGAAACTAACTGACAAGTTATTAACCACAATGACATCCATAACTTGCAACAATATTTTAGAGTTGCCCAACTATCGATAGTTGACCTTGTAAACTAGTAACAATATCGATAGCACACATTAACCAATACTGTTGATTGAATGCAATAGTATCGATAATATTGCATCATAATAACGAAGTATCAAACTCTATCAATAGGCTATTGAAATGACGTTAGCTATCGATAGACTATCGATAGTTGACTATCAATAGTCAAGTTTACAATATTAAAACACCTGTACCAGTCATCACAGATGACAGTATAAATTAACATCTCCAGATCATACTTCGATTTCATCATACACAATGTAGTAACACTTCCAAGTTAAAGGGTTGTATTTAACTGCACATCAAAAAATACTGATTGTGCATCAAAAAAATACTGAATTGCTAACCTAACCTAACCTTTGGTGTGCAATCAGTTATTTTGATGTACATTTCAGTATTTTTTTGATATACACTTAAAAATATCCCCAAATTAAATGCCGCGTTTGATGGGTTTAGGCGCGACCGTGACGCGGACGGACCGGCACAGCTCGACGAGCGGCGCGGGCTCGCGGCCGCCCACGTCGTCCACGGCGAGGCACACGGAGATGTCCACGCCGCACGGCTCCGTCCACACGCCGTGCGAGATCAGCACCTTCGTCAGCAGGCGGACATTCACTGTGCCGTCGTCGTCTGAGAAATAACAGTTTCAGATAAAAGTAAGGGCGAGGTATTGAATTTTACTATAAAGGTAAAAATAAAAGCATTGGGATAATAAATTCATCCTGACTATCGGTATTTCGCTTTGAGGTTATCATTATCACACACAAAATCGAAAAAATCAAAAATATTCTTATGTAATAAGTATTATTTACATAATGGGGGAAGGCGTTTTAACCCGAAAAAATTGTCTCATAATTTTTTTTGCAAACTGATAGGTAGGTATATTGGATTATCAGAACTTTTTACTAAACCACAGCCTTCGAGTTCTATTTTATTTAAGAATTTAGTAGCTTGATCTGCTGGGAAGTACATAGTGTACTGACTGGTGTTGTGGTGGTCGAGCGGGCGCAGGTGGTCGCGCGGCAGCTGCAGCGCGTGCACGCGGCGGTCGGGGTAGGCCACGCGCACGCGCACGGCGCCCGGGTCGCGCACTGTAGGTACATAGTGTACTGACTGGTGTTGTGGTGGTCGAGCGGGCGCAGGTGGTCGCGCGGCGGCTGCAGCGCGTGCACGCGGCGGTCGGGGTAGGCCACGCGCACGCGCACGGCGCCCGGGTCGCGCACTGTAGGTACATAGTGTACTGACTGGTGTTGTGGTGGTCGAGCGGGCGCAGGTGGTCGCGCGGCGGCTGCAGCGCGTGCACGCGGCGGTCGGGGTAGGCCACGCGCACGCGCACGGCGCCCGGGTCGCGCACTGTAGGTACATAGTGTACTGACTGGTGTTGTGGTGGTCGAGCGGGCGCAGGTGGTCGCGCGGCGGCTGCAGCGCGTGCACGCGGCGGTCGGGGTAGGCCACGCGCACGCGCACGGCGCCCGGGTCGCGCACTGTAGGTACATAGTGTACTGACTGGTGTTGTGGTGGTCGAGCGGGCGCAGGTGGTCGCGCGGCGGCTGCAGCGCGTGCACGCGGCGGTCGGGGTAGGCCACGCGCACGCGCACGGCGCCCGGGTCGCGCACTGTAGGTACATAGTGTACTGACTGGTGTTGTGGTGGTCGAGCGGGCGCAGGTGGTCGCGCGGCGGCTGCAGCGCGTGCACGCGGCGGTCGGGGTAGGCCACGCGCACGCGCACGGCGCCCGGGTCGCGCACTGTAGGTACATAGTGTACTGACTGGTGTTGTGGTGGTCGAGCGGGCGCAGGTGGTCGCGCGGCGGCTGCAGCGCGTGCACGCGGCGGTCGGGGTAGGCCACGCGCACGCGCACGGCGCCCGGGTCGCGCACTGTAGGTACATAGTGTACTGACTGGTGTTGTGGTGGTCGAGCGGGCGCAGGTGGTCGCGCGGCGGCTGCAGCGCGTGCACGCGGCGGTCGGGGTAGGCCACGCGCACGCGCACGGCGCCCGGGTCGCGCACTGTAGGTACATAGTGTACTGACTGGTGTTGTGGTGGTCGAGCGGGCGCAGGTGGTCGCGCGGCGGCTGCAGCGCGTGCACGCGGCGGTCGGGGTAGGCCACGCGCACGCGCACGGCGCCCGGGTCGCGCACTGTAGGTACATAGTGTACTGACTGGTGTTGTGGTGGTCGAGCGGGCGCAGGTGGTCGCGCGGCGGCTGCAGCGCGTGCACGCGGCGGTCGGGGTAGGCCACGCGCACGCGCACGGCGCCCGGGTCGCGCACGCGCACCACCTCCGCCTCCAGCGCGACCGACGTCACCAGCCCCGCGCAGAACCGCAGCACCGTGTCGTTGTCGCTCGCCGGCTCGATTATGCTCGCCGTGCACATGCGAATCTGAATGTACAAGTCGAATTATCATAGGCCTCTGCCTCGAATTTCGCGTAAGCATGAGCAGGCGTACGGCCGGTCACCGCTTGGCGCGGACTGTCATGAGCGTTGCGCTCCTGTCAGTCGGTGACGGTGAAGTGCGTTATTTTGTACTTTAAAACTGTTTTTTCAACTGTTTTTTACAAACAATTTGCTCTGCGGCGTCTATTAAGACGCTAACGCGACAGAGACTGTTATCAACCTGATGTAAAACCTTTGCATTAAAACGAAAAAACTTTGAATTAAAAAGAAACTAGTGTTTAAATATTTTGTTTTAATTCCCGTGTAGTCACGAGATATGAAACGCATTTGACCAAGTGACTGATCACTTGTTTTAGAAACAATTAGAAGTAAAAATGTTACCAAATATCGAATTGAATCGTATAAACTGGTAAACCAATAATAACAATAGGTTTCGAACTTAGCTGAAGCTTACAGGGCAAGATTCGAAGTCAAAGCAAGAGTTCACCAAGGTTCCGTTCTAGGCCCCCTGTTATTTAAACATAGCTGAACGAGTTCCGAATTCCGATACTGTTCTAAGGCTTACCTTGAGGTTGGGCTTGGGTATGACGGGCAGTGGTGCGGCTTGTAGCAGCGGCATGAGAGCGCGCGCGAGCGCCGCCGGCTTGTTGTCCGCGTTCATCGACAGCTGCTGGAACACCGCTATTGTAAACGGGTCCGGTTCCACTCCTGCAATACACACAGACTTTATTTTATAATCTTCACAGACGAGAAGAGGGTTAAACCTCATCTGAAATTACATTGCTCATACTTTGAACTTTGTTATCAGTTATGTGCTTACGCTTAGACAGCAGAAAGGTTAGTGTGCTTTGACATTTTTTGTTGAGAAAAATATTTGTATTCTCTGTAAGCTAAATCCCACTTAAGGCCCTACTACTACTACTTACTATCCAACTACTAACTATAGTCGAGTAATTTTAATAGGTCACATTTGACAGTTCATTTATACAAAGAAAAATATACCTTACGCTAAAGGAATAAAATTCAAGAAAACAACATCAGTTCTTATTAATACAATTATTTATTTAGAAAATTAGACTCTACTCCTGATAAACATAAGTAGCACTTTTCTTTGCATAAATGAACTGTCAAATGTGGCCTATTAAAATGACTCGACTATAAAACCAGAGATCTCAATGTACCAACCTGCAGCGGCCAGCATCCTATCCAGCAGCTCAGCGTGGTGCGTGAGCGCCGCGGCGGCGGACAGCGCGGCGGCGGCGCCGGCGGGCGCGGGCCCCACGGTCCCCGCCGCGCCCGCGCCGCCGCCGCCCGCCGCCGCGCACAGCCGCGCGCCGCACACGCGCAGCGCCAGCTGCCACACGCACGCGCCCTCCTGCTCCGACACGCCGCTGAACTGGTGCTGCAGCCTGCGACACGATATCAAACCTGGTAATGTTTGTAAATAGCCGCCGGCCCCGACTTTGCATAGGTGGCGTTCCTAAAATAAA
The DNA here is from genome assembly GCA_949319885.1 of Mecyna flavalis. Classification (NCBI taxonomy): domain Eukaryota; kingdom Metazoa; phylum Arthropoda; class Insecta; order Lepidoptera; family Crambidae; genus Mecyna; species Mecyna flavalis. The sequence goes on from OX439427.1 coordinate 15,509,410, forward strand.
CTAGCACCACAGATAGCTTCTGCAATATTTTAGCCACAAAAAAATATGCCTACATCATCTAGATTCGTTAATTTAAGCACTGCAATTGCATAGTGCATATTTCAATTCCTTTGATTTCTTTTGCACAATTTTTGTTTGTGAATAAGAAAATTACATGCTTTTTACAGTCTTCGGAGAAGCTTGAAATACACCAATTCACTAGGCATCGTTCGTCCATCACATTCTGCTTATTTTGTATGAAGGCAAAATACTTACAAATTACTATTTTTACGTTACGAGCACTTAAAAGTAAAAGGCTAGTTTCTGTGCCAGATCTCTCTTCGATCGTGTCAACTTGATGTCCGGCGCGTGGGTACAATGCTGCGCTAATTGTAGTACGTACCTTAAGCAATCGGTGGTAAGTTGCGCGAGCGCGTGCGCGGGCGGGCCAGCGCTGGCGTCGAGCGCCACGTGCAGGGCGCGAACCACGCGCGCGAACAGCGCCGTGAACTGCGCCGCGCCTGACACTACCGGCTCCATCTCCGACAACCTACGAGTACACACATACAAACAATTTTTATTTATTATGTATTTATGTACGTCTATCTATAGAATACTTAAAGCCAGTTTCTCCGCTGTCAGATAAGATTCAGAGTTTATCTGTAAGATAATTTGGTGATGTCTATATTGTAATTTAAAAAAAAAAAAGAATTCTCCACCCAACTACAAAAATTAAGGCAAGTAGTGAGAGTTGTTAGTTGATATTTCTACCTCCACCCTGGTCACTTACGCCGGTAGCACACTGTAGCGAATGCGAAGCGGACGCCGATTGAAAACTAACACAAATTTCACGGAAGCGGGAGCGGGGCGGGCAAACGGACGCACACCAGGCGCACGGCGGGCGGTCACCGCCTGACGCGGGCTGTCACGAGCGGTGCGCTCCCGGGATTTCCTCGCCGCTCAGCTGTTATGCTGGGGCCACATTATCGCGATAACGCGAACATTTGCGTTGTCGCGACACGTCTGGCCAAATAGTTCGTGCTATCGCGACAATTGTCGCGACAACAAATGCCCTTCGCCACGCTGTCGGTATTTTGCCGCACATCAAAGGGTTTTATCGCGACAAAGTTCGTGCGCTTGGCTACACTTTGCACGTTTCATATTCGCTGCAATCGATTTTGTACTTTAAGATACAGACTTAAAGTGCAATATGGAGTGATGGATACGGACGAATTGAATTATCGCGACGTTCTAAATTGTCGCGACACAGCGAAGTTTTATTTGATGTGGCCAAGCACTTCGTCGTAGGTCGAACACGAAGATTTTGTCGCGACAATTTATCACGATAGTTGTCGCGATAGTGTAGCCCCAGCATTAGCCTCGCCCACTAGCAAAGCACTCACTTGTTGAGCTGCTCCTCGGCGGACTGCAGCATCTTGAGGCGCACGTTGGTGGAGAGCGCGCCGTTGTCGATGTGTTGCAGCACCGAGTCGAAGAACCGCCGCACCGCGCTGTCGTCCGTCGCCTCGATCTTCTCGCCGCTCAGCTGTTTTGCCTCGCCTATACGCAACATCCATCCAATAATACTTGTTTTAAGTTTTTTTAAAGCGGGGCGAGCACTGTACAATTTAAAATCAAACAGAATAGTATGTGTATCCGTTTCCGCTTCTCGGTAATAAAAGTGCTGCTAAATCGCGCAAGTGTAGCTGTAGCGTGCTTGGAACAATATTTAAAGATACCAAATTATCTTACTAATATTATCAATGTGAAAGTATTATCAATCACGCCTAAACGGCTGAACGGATTTAGATGAAATTTGGCACACGTATAGTTTATAACCCGGAATAGGACATAGGCTATAAAATTCCTACGGGAAACTTCTCATTCCCGCGGGAGTAACAATTTTGAAACTACTGAACCGATTTGAATAATTCTTTCACTGTTGGAATGCTACAATATTCCCGGTGAACATAGGGTACTTTTGATCCTGGAAATGTGGGGGGAAGGGGGGATATTTGAAAAAAGAGATTACGCGCGGGTAAAACCGCGGGCAGAAGGCTAGTAGAGTATATTTTGGTCTGTTGTTTTATAAGGATTGTTTTGCTACCTTCCACCTAACATTAGTTACTTTTTTATAACACGTAAATATTGCATAGACCTGTTTGTTTATCTATAATATTATTCATACATAGTCACACAACTAATTTCACATAAAACAACAAACGAACAAAACTAGCAAAAAGAACATGGCAGCGGTGGGATTCGAACCCACGCCTCCGAAGAGACTGGTGCCTTAAACCAGCGCCTTAGACCGCTCGGCCACGCTACCGATATTCAGACTACACCAATATCGAGACAACTCCACAAACGAACGTGACCAATGGAAAATTTTGGCACCAATCGTAAATGTATCTTTAACTAAATAGCACGTACGCTGCAATACGTGACAAAACAAAAAATCATCAAAAAACACAACATTGCAGCATTGTTATCCGATTTATTTAACAAACTCACAACGTTGATAATTATTATACACATGTCTTATACACTTGTCAACGTATAACGTCGGTGCACTCACCTATAGGCAGGTAGGGCACGAGGTGCGGCATGGTGTCGCGCAGATAAGTGTAGTGCTTGACGGTGTGCTCCTCGAACAGCGGGAGCATGGTCGTGCAGTGCGCCGCCGCGTTCAACACCAAGATTAGCACGCACATGTCTTAACCAATTTGTCAACGAAATTATATAATAACAAAAACATAAACATGACTCAAGAAACCAAAACGCCTTCCGTGCATCGTATAAGGAAGGCCCCTGCCTAGAATTTCGCGGAAGTGGAAGCGGGAGCGGAACGGAGGCCAAGGCGGTCACCACTTGACAGGACCGCACCGCTCGTGACGGCCCGCGGCAAGCGGTGACCACCAGTACGTCTGCGTGCGCTCCCGCTCCCGCCCGCTTCCGCTTAATTCAAGGCAGAGGCTTTAAGAACATTTGTGACGTGGAAATTTACTTGAAAATGACAGAAGAATTTCTTCTAAACAGAAGTGTGCTGCTAGCTATAATACTAACAGAAGTCAGAACTAAATCCTTTTTTACCAAATTCTTTTGTATTTAAAAGGATACAAGCCGGGTCCTCGACGTCGGGCTCAGGCATGTCGAAGAAGGGGTGCACGGCGAGCAGGCGCGTGGTGAGCGGCAGCACCAGCGTCGCGTGCGAGCTGCCCAGCCGCTGCACGCAGCGGAACGTCGACCGCTTGTCCTGATATCCAGTATTACATAAAAATAATTGTATACATTGATTTGGGGGGGTATCCACGGCTCCCCGTCTCCACACATACACAAATACAAAACCTTTGGAGTTTAAGTTTTGGATCACTAAAGTCTTCTCTTGTTAGCATCGGGTAAGCAAAAAATACTGTTCTATTTTGTCTACTTGTTGTGTATAAGTACAACAAAGCACTCTCTGTAGTGTGCACAGATATAAAAACTAGCACGAAATAATGGTTAAAATGAAACTTTATCAATTACGATTATGATATTTTCAGACTAATGGTCAAACTTAAATGCTTAGTTATTATTTTTGTATGTTATTTATTATTTATTTTTAGTTATTTATTTAATTATACATAATTATATGTAATGAAAATTAATAAATAAATTAGAATAGTCCATTGTTGATAGTGTGAGTTTCTTATAAATATTCATGCCCGTATATGGTTTTTTACTTGAATAATAAAATATAACAAACGAAACTATGTATTTACACCTATTTTAATAAAAACAGGAATAAAAAATATGTTGGCAGCGGTGGGATTCGAACCCACGCCTCCGAAGAGACTGGTGCCTTAAACCAGCGCCTTAGACTTGTTTCAAATAAGGGATCACACAATTTGGATGTTATTTTTATTAACATCACGGAAGGTTCACATAATGGCTCGTGGTCGTGATATTTTATTGTATTTTTAATCCGAAATACAAGAGATGAGCTCTTATCCAATAGTGCAATAGAGTCAATAAATAAGACTAAGACTTTGGCCAAAGTCCAATCTCATCTGAATCTACAAGGTGTTTTATTTTTTAATACAAGTAGGTAAATAACAATCTTAAATTATAACGTATACTCTTCAATACTGTTTGCAAGTAGGTACATACTACAAATAAATAGTAAATAAATAACCTAAAAGACAAGAAAACTTTATTTCTGTTTCATGTGTTTTAGTAAAATTTTGTTGTAAATAAACCATGGTATCACTACATAGTATAAAACAAAGTCGCTTTTTCTGTCCCTATGTCCCTTTGTATGCTTAAATCTTTGAAACTACGCAACGGATTTTGATGCGGTTTTTTTCATTAGATAGACTGATTCAAGAGGAAGGTTTATATGTATAATACATGCATAATATAGTAGAGAAACACTGATAACTTTAGAGGTTTTTAATTTAAGGTCGTAAATAATCGCATTTTTTTGCGCTTACATTGCACACGCTGGCTGAACCCTACGAGATAGATCAAAATAATGTACTACACTATTGTACACCTTAAAAAGTTTTACAAAAAAGTCCGCGATGGTATATGTCTATCTCTTAGGGATAACCCACAATAACCATTTTCCTTTACTTATTACGATAAAATAATGGCTTATTTACGAAAAAGTGATTTTAAGCAATACAGTATTAATCCTTATCCAATAAAGTACCATAAATAAATTGTGCATGTAATATAGATCAATATGGCCCTTTACATCATGTAATTTAAATGAATAGTTTCGAAGATATTACAGATTTAAAATGCAGGGGTTGCGGCGGTACCGGCCGGGGAGCGGATGGATGAACTTTTGTTATTCTTTCACGTAAAAACTACTGAATTGATTTTAATGAAACTTTACAATAATATAGCTTATACATAAGGATAACACATAGGCTACAATTTACAAGATATTCCCATGGGATAACGTCCTATAGTTCAATTCCCGCGGGATAACGTCCTATAGTTCACGCGGGCGAAGCCGCGGGCGGGCCGCTAGTTATTTTATATAGTCATGTTTATGTTTTGTTATTAGAAACAAAATCATCTTTCGATGCATAAAATATTATTTAAAAAAATGATGACCTTTGCTACAGGTTGTACAAACCTACTTCAGGCACCATTCTCTCACAAAGTTCGTGTCTGTCTAACACACACAAGTTCCTTTTCATCACTTGTATGACCTTTGGTACTGTGGAGAAAAAAAAATTGTTCTTACCTGCGGATATCTTTTGAGATTTTCTAAAATTTTGTCAATGCACATTTCTAGGCAGGTTTTTGAGGCAACTGTGCAGGAACCCAGCATCCTGTGCAGGCCTTCTCTGACGTCCATGGAATAGTCCTGTTCATAACAAACCCTTTTTAGTAGCATAGAATTTCACTAAATGCCTTAAAATGATTAGATAGAAAAAATAATTATGATTATTATGTCGCTCCCCTTTTTATAAAAGCCTATTAAAATATCCATGACAGCGTAGAAGGAAATTAAGCCATAGTTTTTCTTTCTATAATTAGTGTATTAAACCTCCCCGGTTTCCAGCCAGTATCTATTAACCAGCTCAGCCTGTAACAGCCCGTTCACACTAGTCGTTAGTCGCATAAGACTAAAAGTAGAATGCTCTGGTCACCATAGACTAAAAATCGTGTCTCATCCAATGTGAACAGCTCCATATAAAGTGTATGGTGACCAGAGCATTCGACTTTTAGTCTTATGCGACTTACGACTAGTGTGAACGGGCTGTGAGTGTTATACTATATCTTTTAAAAAGCTAAACCTGTCCATACCTCTAAAGCGCTTAATATGGTCTCAAGCTGATCCTCCCGCAGTATGATGTGGTGCGCGATCCTGGTGAGGCTGTCGATGGCGCGCAGGCGCACGTCCTCGATCTCGTCGTTGAACATGTCCACGAGGAAGTCCAGCGACGTCGTCGCGAACACCGGGTTCTCCATCGACAGCTGGCAGACTGCGTCTACTGCTGCGGTGCGGACCTCTGTGAGGGAAAAGAGATTAAGTGAGCTTATATTCATTTAGCAATGCGCCACTTAACATAAGTAACTCTTCACAACAATCCTCCCCATTGCAAGGATAGCTTATAGAACTGGGATACATAGAACCATCCCCAAAAACATTTATGTGAGTTTGGTGCCTCCCCACAAAGTATGGCTCATCTGCATTTTAGTCCCGCGTGCCCTGACCCATGTGTGCACGCCCCACCCAGTCGAGCGTATGCGTAACGCATCTCCCCACAGTATAAAAAGTGCAAAATATATCGCGTGTTGCTAGTGCGCTCTTCACTCAAGCGTGTCACTAGTAGGTACATGCTACAGTACATATTTCGCTCGCGCGCTAGTTGCTCCAACGCACGTGTCCCTGATGCGCTCGAAGCTCCAGTGCAATTATCGAATTTATCGATGGTGCGCTGTCTGGTCTAGTCCACCTGTAGACCTCGCGCGTTGTCATTCGAGCTGGCCGGGCGCATCGTCCGCCCAGCGCCGGCCGCTGGCCACGCGCCGGCCACGTGTCGCTCGTCACTCGGCCACGTACCCATGAGCTCGTCCTCGAGGCCGTGCACGAAGGCGCCGGCCGCGCCGCCCGGCAGCAGCTGCACGTCGTCCTGCTCCACCAGCTGGCCGGGCGCGTCGTCCGCCCAGCGCCGGCCGCTGGCCACGCGCCGGCCACGTGTCGCTCGTCACTCGGCCACGTACCCATGAGCTCGTCCTCGAGGCCGTGCACGAAGGCGCCGGCCGCGCCGCCCGGCAGCAGCTGCACGTCGTCCTGCTCCACCAGCTGGCCGGGCGCGTCGTCCGCCCAGCGCCGGCCGCTGGCCACGCGCCGGCCACGTGTCGCTCGTCACTCGGCCACGTACCCATGAGCTCGTCCTCGAGGCCGTGCACGAAGGCGCCGGCCGCGCCGCCCGGCAGCAGCTGCACGTCGTCCTGCTCCACCAGCTGGCCGGGCGCGTCGTCCGCCCAGCGCCGGCCGCTGGCCACGCGCCGGCCACGTGTCGCTCGTCACTCGGCCACGTACCCATGAGCTCGTCCTCGAGGCCGTGCACGAAGGCGCCGGCCGCGCCGCCCGGCAGCAGCTGCACGTCGTCCTGCTCCACCAGCTGGCCGGGCGCGTCGTCCGCCCAGCGCCGGCCGCTGGCCACGCGCCGGCCACGTGTCGCTCGTCACTCGGCCACGTACCCATGAGCTCGTCCTCGAGGCCGTGCACGAAGGCGCCGGCCGCGCCGCCCGGCAGCAGCTGCACGTCGTCCTGCTCCACCAGCTGGCCGGGCGCGTCGTCCGCCCAGCGCCGGCCGCTGGCCACGCGCCGGCCACGTGTCGCTCGTCACTCGGCCACGTACCCATGAGCTCGTCCTCGAGGCCGTGCACGAAGGCGCCGGCCGCGCCGCCCGGCAGCAGCTGCACGTCGTCCTGCTCCACCAGCTGGCCGGGCGCGTCGTCCGCCCAGCGCCGGCCGCTGGCCCACGCGCCCGACCGCACCAGTTCCGCACCGCGCTCGTGGGCTGTACGCTTTTTCTGTAACAATACTTACATAGAAGTAATCTTATCTATATGGGATAATCGCCTTGTCCAGAAGAGCGAATTCACCGCGAAACTTTACGCGTGAACACATAACGCGCGTTGACCAGGTACTGGGGGTCTGAGGGCCAATACATTGTGTCCACGAGCTTTGCGCGTTTGCGTGCAAAATTAAACGGCCACTGCGACCTATTTCATTGAGGGACACTTCACTAGCAAGCGTCGCTCAATGTGCTGCCAGACTGTAAGCTCATCTGATCTTCGAGCCTTTGATTTCAAGTGTATCATACATTAGTTTTAACTAAGTACGGTATGGTGTAAGCGAGTGTTTACCTTCATGTTGCTCATGAGCTGCTTGTCGAGCGTCTGCAGCAGGAAGCGGTCGGAGACGGCGCGCGTGGAGCCGAGCAGCGAGCACGCCAGCGCGCGCACCTGCATGCACAGGTCGTTCACCGCCGAGCAGATGCGGATGAACGCGTCGTCCACCAGGCGCATCGTCGTCTCGCCGTCTTGGAGGGTTGTGATGCTGTGGAGATGTCATGACTTAACAACAACACACGATAGCGATTCTAATATGATAGAGTGATTAGGATACAGGGGCAATGCATCACAACTTCATTATGTTACAACTAACAAGTTTAAAAAATTTACTTAGGCTTAGTAAATTTTTGTGTGCGACAGAATGTAATGTAAGTATACTTTCAAGATAAGATTCCAAAGATTCTTTATTTATTTAAGCTATAGAGAATGCACTTTTAAATGGTCAATTATCAAAGTTATTGCCCATTTAAAAGTGCATTCTCACCATTGCATTTGCAGTGCATTCTTCCTGTTATGAACCTTCCTGTATTCCTGTTAAAACTTATGAGTCTTTTTAATGCATGTATGTATGCAAAGTTTTACTAAAGATATTTCATACTTACTTTTCAGGATATTTATTTCCCAGCAACCACACCAATTTGAGAGCCACCTCTCTTACAATCTCATAATCATCTGCGAGTGCTGGGCACACATATTCATACAGATCTGCACTTAAGGTCTGACCACGCTCGTCAAGTGTCAATAGAGATTGAAATGCCTCACATCTCACCCTGGCATCCTGAAACACAAATAATAACATTTAAAAGAAAAATGGCACCTTAGCAATTTAAAATAAGATTGTTCAAATAATTTGTTTGAACATTTTAACATTGTTTAAAGTTCAAATAATTTGGTTCCACTAATATAGGTAATATGTGAATTTGCAAAAAAAAAGTAAGTTTTTTTGGGTGTGGTTTTAACAGCTGTTTCACTTACAAGAATTAAATAAAAACAATGCTATGCTACAAAATAAATTCAAGAATAAAAAAAAAATTGTTTCTTGAAAAATAAAGTCTATTAAAATTGATCTAAAAACAGATTTTAAATTAAGTTTTGTATGTCATACACACCTCTGCATTGGAATAATCACTAAGTAACTTCACAATTGCATTAGCCTCAGCTGCCATCTCTGTAGTCCTCTCAGACTCTGGGTATATCGGATATAGCTCGCTTATGAGCTGGAGGCAGCGACACTTCACTTGGTGGCTTGTGTCTTTCAGGTTGTCCTTTGCAACACTGACAAGGCGCATCATCAGTATTTTGTCTTCACTTAACTTGTTCCCAAGCTTCAACAATGTTGCTACACCTTGGGCTATTACCTGTTGATATAATTTTTAATTTTAGAGGAAATGCAATAAAAGGATTTCAAACAAGTTCCAAATATAATTAAAAATACTGCATGACTTTTAGTTGTTGTTTTCGAGTTAGGAGTAAAAATAAAAATGAATTGTAGTAACATATTAAAAACTGTTAAAGGACATGTTCTGCAGTCTATGGTAAATTCTGAATTTCAAGGTTACAATATTTATCATGGGTTGTATTTAACTGCACATCAAAAAATACTGATTGCGCATCAAAATAATACTGAATTGCTAACCTAACCGAACCTTTGGTGTGTTATTTTGATGTACATTTCAGTATTTTTTTGATGTACACTTAAATATTTCCTGTTTATATATTAAGTCTAGATTTGGTGGTTTTGTATTTTCTACATGTAAAAATAAACATCTTACCTTATGAGAAGTTTCATTTTTTATCAAATGTATGGTCTCGTCAATCAAGTGGTTAAGGTTAGCCCCAGGGCACTCCAACCCTATGTCACAGAATAGCCACAATATTTTCACTCTCACAACCGAGTCTTCTTCAGACTGGAAATGCTCTGAGAGCTTTTTAATTGCCTCCTCTACGTCCGACTCCTGGAACTGTAGGCAGTCTGAAATCCGTAGTAGCAACTGCAGGGCCTCATCGCTCGACTTGCATTTCTCCAGTAAACCAACAAATGCAGCGGCAGAACTTCCTATTAAAGGTTTCTTGGCTAGGTGAAGTTTCTTTGAAGGTGGCCCATCCTAGAATTGAATAATACAACATGATAGATCGTGTTTATTATGGAATGCCGACACTGTTTGTTTACAAGACAAGGTTAAGCGTAAAAGATTATGTACCTGAAACGACTTATTATATTCAGCTAAAGCTCTCTTTTTTAATACAGCAGTCATTGTTAAAACTTAATAATATACTTGATTTGAAACAGACAAAACACAAGAAATCAGGAAATACCAAGGGGAAATAACACAGGGAAGGAAATACGTATCAGTCAGTGACGGATGGATTGCCCTAAGGGATTGCCAGATGGATGATGACAGTTCTGGATGGATGGAAGATTTTTGACATTTGTGGCAGAAGCAGAGCAGACAACCAAGAACATACCGACAAACTTATCTGTTCCGGTGGCCAAAATTGGAACTACGTGAAATTCAATGCAAAAGGGTGGATCTACGAGGGCGGTCAAATGTCATGTCCTACGTGTTTACTCAATAACCATTCAATTTATATTTCAATAAAACAGTCATTCGGTTCTTATATAAGTAATGAACAAGGTTTTTATAAATTTACGGCTATAAAGAAATAAATAAAAACGTGATTAATAAAATATGCCCAAATATTAAGATTTTTGCCATGTCCGAAAAGCACTACTGCTCGTTCAATTAATTATATTAAATCATCATAACTGTTTTGAGCACACATTTTCTAAGAAATATATATTACGTTTATAACACTACCGATTAATAAAAAACAAAAATAGTTATCGAACCATTTAGTTCTCTAAATATTGGATCAAAAAAAGTTTACAAAATTAAGTCATTGGTCAGCGCAGTTCTTGTTTTCAAGATTATCGCAACTTTGAGACATAAGGTAGAACACTTAAGTGTGTGACCAGACACCCCGCCCTGCTCCCCAGTCGATCAACGCACTTCACCGCGGAAAAACGCACGTTGTTGGCTCTGATAAGTTTTTAAAGTTCATTCTACAACAATTGACACTTCTATAGTCATTGTTATTTCTCTATCTAAATTCAATTTATATTCATGCCTACGTTCTTTTGCAACAATTTAGAATAAAGATACAAGTGTTTAATAACGTAATCATAACATTAACTAGCTGCCACGCCTTTTAGACGTGTTTCGACTTGTCCTTTTCAAATTCATCATTTGTCTGAACGTCATTGTTCTAAATCTTGATGAAGGTGACAATGACGCTGGTTGAGAATAATGACAAATGTTGTTTATGACAATGACTTGCGTTGAGAATAATGATTTTATTTCTTTTTACAGTAATATTTCCTTGATATCGCTATGAAACTAACCTATCACGTATTGCTGCTACAAGCTGATAGTCACCAAACAGGCGACCTGCATCAAAAAATAAGATCCATCACCAAAACCCTTTCTTCTAAAACATGGGCTATTAGAGAACCCACAATGCGAACTACTGACTGAAATAGATGCAATATCTGAAACCTGGAAGGACCTGGACTGTCAGTCTTTGTTTGGAGATCCTCATGCTCACAACTAATCCCTGACAGAGCCCATGACGAAGAAAAAGAGCCATGTACTGAGTACATGTATTGAGGGACGAAGTTCGGGTCGCTATCAGGCGACTAAAAAGCGGAAAAGCTACAGGAAGAGATGCCATACCAATTGAAACCATCAAAGCATCAGGGGAGTATGGTGTCGATATCTTTCATACCCTGTGTAACAAAATTTGGGAATCAGGAATCTGGCCCCGAAGTGGACTCACCACACAGTCTTCGTACCTCTACATAAAAAGGGCTCCACTCAAATATGCAGTAACTACCGCCTAATAGCCTTAATTTCACATGCAAGTAAAATTCTACTGCATATAAATCTAAGGAAATTTCTCCTGAACAGGCTGGTTTTGTGAAAGGGAGGGGTACTCGTGAGAAGATTCTGAATGTGCGCCAGATCATTGAAAAAGCCAGAAAGTTCAACAAGCCGACCTATATTTGCTTTGTTGACTTCTCAAAGGCGTTCAACTCAGTGAGGTGGCCAGTATTTTGGGAGACTCTCCTGGCTATGGGAACACCTAAACATCTGGTGCACCTTTCTTGGAAGCTTTATGAAGAAGGAACAGCATCGGTGAGAACGAACGACGTGTCGTCAAATCACTTTCATCCAAGTGCCGGGGTCCGTCAGGGCTGCATTTTATCACCATTGCTGTTTAACACCTACACAGAATTCATTATGAGAATAGCACTCGAGAATTGGTCAGACAGACGGAATCACAATTGGAGGTTATAGAATTTAAAATTTGCAGTATGCAGATGACACAACCCTATTTGCAACAAGCATCGGCAATAATAAAGATAATCCCTGTTGAGTAAAATGGAGCAAGTTAGCCTTGATATCGGTCTGAATTTTTTTTATATGGGAGCAGTCTGGATGACCTCACTCCACCTGATGGTAAGCGGAAGTGAGGTCCAAATAAAATAAAAATTAAGGCTGACTGGCTCAATAGAACAAAGTACCCATTGAGCCAGTCACCCTCACCCTGAAGGCCTGCTTAGATGCCGCTTCACGCCCCGCCTAAAAAGCCCTGGATTATAGGAGGAAGGAAACACATGAGCCGGAAGGGCATTCCATGACCTAATGGCACGGGGCAAAAAAGAGGAACTATACCTCTTGGTACGGGCCACCAGTGTCTGGATGGTATGGGGATGGCAACGCAGTCCGGCGCGTGTTGTTCGGGAGTGAAAAGGGGAGGACGGGATGAGTTGGAATAACTCTTCAGAGCATTCCCCATTATAGAGACGGTAGAGAACACTAAGACTAGCAACGTCTCTACGTAACTGAAGAGGTTCTAGGGTCTTAGTCACTTCTTGATTATCGACAATACGGATATCACGTCGTCAACCTGTCGAGGGCCTCCAATAAGTACTTTGCGGAACCATCCCAGAGATGAGAGCAATATTCCACACACGGGCGAACCTGTGCCTTGTATAAGAGACAAAGCTGCACCGGAGTGAAAAATCGTCTCATACTGTTCATTCCGAGTTTACGGGAAGCTGTTCTGATGACGCTCTTGATATATTATTCCCGTTGGTTCAAGTTGCTACGAACATCGATGCCAAGGATGCTTAGGCTATCCTGTATTGGTAAGGGCGTGATCTGAAGAGTGGAATGGGAAAGAAAAGGAGAAGATTTGCAGAAAACAAACACACCTGTCAGGTGTTTTCTTGGCATTGAACTCGATGAGATTGCTGGCAACCCATTTGGATATGCGGTCCAGGACCTCGTCAAGCTCGGCGACAAGAAGATTCCTGTTTTCCTCGGTTTCGGTCTGTTTAGCCGCAAGTCTTCCGAAATATCGTGCGTGGACAGTGCTGTCATCCGCATAGCAATGAATATTACCTAGTGATAACATGTCATTGATATGCAGAAGAAACAAAGTCGGCGACAGGCATTGAGGCACTCCGGAATTTATTGGGAGGAAGCGAGAAGCGCGTCCATCACGGAGGACACGAATCCTGCGACCCTCCAGAAATCCCGCAATCCAGTCGCATAATAAGCGAGTTGGCAGACTATATGCCGGAAGCTTGGAAAAAAGCGAGCGATGCCAAACACGGTCAAAAGCCTTGGCAATATCCAGGCTAATAGCCATAGATTCACCATGCTTCTTCATATCCTCCCCCCAGAGGTGCGATACGTAAGCTAGAAGATCACCCGTGGACCGTTTTGGTCTGAAACTATACTGTCGGTCATGTAGTAATGATCTTCTAGTTAGCGGACAAGTTGGGAGTTGATTATCCGCTCAAACACCTTTCCAAATACAGAGGTTATATGGCTATGGGTTTGGTACCTGCTTGGTACCTATACTATTTCGACACAGTTCCAAACCAACGATTCAATCATCCAAGAACTCGACATCAAACAGCGTCTTTCTTCCATCGTCCAATGTCGTATTCTCACTTTCTTTGGACATATCATACGTCGAGAAGACATCTGTCTTCATAGATCTCTATGGAGCGACTTGTGGTGCAGGGGAGAGTCGAAGGCGCTAGAGCGCGCAGTAGATCACTCAGGCTACATTCAATGGTCCACTCCATGAATGCACAAGAAGAGCTACAGTACGAGATGAGTGGTGGCGGATTGTAAAGGTTGCTACCACCCCTGATGTGACGACCACTCTGCCAAGAGTGTGACGACAAAGAAGAAGAAGAATATAGATCAATGTGGCCCTTTAAAGCATGTAATTTAAATGAATATTTTCGAAGATAACAGTTTTACAATGCAGGGACATAGCGGTTGAGGCAATAATATAGTATACATCAGAATAACACAGGCTATAATTTATAAAAATCACGCGGGATAACGTCCTATAGTTCACGCGGGCGAAGCCGCGGGCGAAAGGTTAGGAAATTATATAAATTAAAAACAACAGATTGTTACTAGGTACTCATGATTAAAATCATGTTTCCTACAAAATTGGGTTTTATTCCTGATATTTCAAAAACATTTATAAGTTTGTCATTGTTATCAACACAGGTCATTGTTCTTTACAGAAATATCATTTTCCTAATACGCAGTCATTATTCTGAACGTATTTTTTTCTTCTTTTGTCAATATTTTGATTAGTATAGGTCGGATTTGTGTGCTTTTAATATACAATTGCTTAGAATCTTGAAAACTATAGATCCTATAATGTACTGAAGCTCTGCACGTGGGTTGATAAAAAATCTAAATTTTTTATCAAAAATAACATTCTACGTAGATCCACCCAAAAACGATATTAAATGACAGTTCTAAATAGACAGTAGCGATGCCACCACCGGAACAGATAAGTTTGTCGGTCTATAGGTAGAAGACCGACAAACATATCTGTTCTGGTGACGGCGTCGCTACTGTCGATTTAAAACTGTCATTATACTTTGTTAAATCTTTGATGATCTCTGCGACAGGTGTCGCAGTGACATTACTAGAGGCGTAGTCTTACCATAAACGAATGTTAAAACTTCGATTCGGAATTAATCGATTCTTCTATCAATCCACACTGAACGATTGAGGACCTCTAATAAAACTAAAGGACATCCTCATCTCATGGTTTGATAGCACATTTGGCATGCTCTATGACTATGTGCAAACATTTGTGATAAAGATTTGTGTTTGTCCTGTGCTGTGTCTGGATGATATTCTGTAATTAAGTACCAATTTTCGGTAACTTCGTTATTTTTGATACTCGTAACACAGTCATGTCATGTGCTCTTTTCACTAACTTTGAGATATCAGCTGATATAGTTTGGTTGTTTTTCGGAGATTCTCAAATTATTATTTTCGAATTTCGGACTTCAATCATATTCAAATCATTTTATCTAAACCGACTTACTTCTAATTAAATTAATTGGTTTTTGATTATAAAATTGTACGTTTAAAAAGATAAACAAAAAGAAAATTTACCGATGTTTTAAAATTTCATAATCGATTATTACGTGTAAGCGAATGATAATAGCAATGAACATCTCTAAGTGGGCGGGAACCTACAATCATGAACGTTATTTCTCGTCATACATTTGTCAGTCAAAAATTGTAAAATTTAACAGCTGTCAAATCAATGACAGCTGTCGCAGAGATCATCTAAGATTTAAATAAGTATAAATATCATTTTTGCATTGCATTTCACGTAGTTCCAATTTTGGCCACAGGAACAGATAAGTTTGTAGGTCTGTACTTGTAATCTGTGACCGGAACGGAAGCAATTTTTTTAATATTAAGCTACAACAAAGATATTTTTGATAAAGATCTTTCTTATAAGTACGTAAGGACCGACAAACTTATCTGTTCCGGTGGCGGCGTCGCTACTGTCGTTGAAATACTGTCATTAAATATCGTTTTTGCATTGCGTTTCACGTAGTTCCAATTTTGGCCACCGGAACAGATAATTTTGTCGGTCTTGTACATGCGATTCAATAATCTTTGCTTAAATGAAATGTCAAACTTTGTCAAACTGTTTTAGTAGTGTCAAGTGTCAAACTGCTAAACGATTTTTTTTATTCTCGACTTTGACTTTCTGGTATTTTTGGTTAATGAGACCTACTGGAGTTTCATAAAATAAAAATAATTGAACTTAATGTATTTTTGTAATAAAACAAGAAGCCTGTTGTTTTACTTTGAGGTACATACATTGGTGGACAAAATACCTTTTACGAACGTAAGTTACAGCACTTACACCCCAACAAGTTTTTAGTAAATAATAAGGTAACTACTGTTTGATTGAACACGTAATAATTTACATAATTTAAATGCAGCCTTCGCTTAAATATTTAATACTTTTACTGTCATTCTACATGATCCTTATCCTTTTCAGTACCATTATTAGCCTTGTCAGGTCATATTAAATTTTTGTTAGTCTATTTTGGTTTAGCAATTACGTTCTTTCCTGTTCAGGTATTACCGTAAATCTAGTCAGGAATATGTATTCAAATAAGATTAACATATGCTAGTGATTTTGTAGAAAATGAGGATCAAATAATGTCATGTGACTGCAAGAAACGAATGGACATGACGGAGCAGCAGCTCCTGGAGCCTGGGGCGCTGAAGGACGGCGGCGTGGCCGTCGCCGCGCCCAGCCTCTTTGTCCACTGGAAGGAGTTTGTCTGTGGTGGAGGATCAGCCTTCTGCAATATCATTATAAGCTACCCTTTGAATAAGCTCATATTTAGACAGGTAAACTGGAACATAATACTACACTGACTACCTGCTTGAATAACTGTTTCAATCTAGTTATTTCATTAATGGAATTAATTTACTATAATAGTACATACCTAAACTTGTTTACAAGTAGTTTTAGTAATAAGTATTCCAGAAATGTTATGTAGAGAAAGGAATTTGTTCTAACATTCAATAATGTTTAATCTTAAAATAGTCAGTTTATTAAAAAAAAAAACTTCATATTTGTTTCAGATGATGCATGGAGTGGAAACTACTTTTGCTCTGAATCAGTTACAAAAGGAAGGCTTAGGATTCTTGTACCGGGGCATGCTCCCTCCACTGATGCAGAGGACTCTGTCGATGTCTCTCATGTTTGGAGTGTATGATGAATGTTTGCAGCCTTTACTCAACCAAAATGTAAACCCATATGTAGCCAAAACTGTAGCTGGAGTAGTAGCTGGCTGTGTTGAGGCTACCCTTATGCCCTTTGAACGAATACAAACTTTACTCATACATCCAAAATTTCACCAAAATTTTAAAAATACTGCAGATGCTTCACGCCATATTGCAAGACACTATGGCATTAAAGAATTTTATAGAGGTCTTACACCTATTTTATTGCGTAATGGTCCTTCTAATGCTATGTTCTTCATTATCCGAGATGAAGTCAGGCAAAGGCTGCCCCATCAAGAGTTGTTCTTTTATGCAAGCTTACAAAATTTTATAGCGGGAGCATCAATAGGAGCTTTATTGAGTACTTTATTCTACCCTCTCAATGTAATAAAAATAGCAATGCAATGTGAGCTTGGTAGTCCCCATAGAACAATTTTACATGAGTTTAGATATCTTATGCGCAAACGAGGCTCAAAGTTTGCAAACTTCTATCATGGAGCACTGCTTAATATATCCCGCGCTTTTCTCAGTTGGGGCATCATAAATGCGTCTTATGAAGTTTTTAGAAAGCATTTATATTGATGGCCTTGTTAATTAGCTAGATAATTAATTTTTTTAGTTACAAATTAAAATAGTTTGTTATTTATTGTTTATAATTTTATTTATTAAGTGTGTTAATGACATCTGAGGATGTTTATAAGTTAGCAAGAATGTGATAGTTGAGCATATAAACTTCTCATATATTGTAATAAACTAGTATTTATATGTTTGTTTACATAATGAATATTTTTTATTTAATCAAGTCTTGAAATTGTACAGAGTTTGTATAGTAAAGAAAATAGTGAAAAATATAAGTATGTTTGTATGCATAAAATTTTGTTAATTATACTATTTTAATTTAAGTAGATCTTTTTATTATATTTATCAGCATTGATGTAAATAATACTACTATAAATGAATGCTAAGTAAAGCATACCTAATTGACAACTGATTTCTTATTTTTCAAATAATGATGTAAAAGCTAAATGTACTTTATTAGTTTTTACAAGGAAATATGCATTTTATTTGGTCAGCACAATAAATGTTTGGAAATTTGATCAACACACAATGTATTTTTACTGTGGAAGGATATTGAGTGCAATATATCCGACATCGACATAAATCTAGTAAAAGTAGCTAAAAAATATAGACATTCATGTATGTACTAGTTCCGTGTATTAGAAAATAATTGGATACAATCGCAATGAACAGCAAAAGTAAATACAAGTGCAATATTGTTTCAAAGCAATCTCATTCATTTTACCTACCTACCTATTCAAACCTATAGTTAGAATCTTTGACTTCTATAATTCAATTTTCTAGTACCTGCCTAGTCGTTAAAATTCCAATCTTTGGCGATACGATGATTCTCATTACATTTCAAACAATAACTTACGAGTTTTGTAAAATTTCAGCACAACAAACTATGAATCGTTCGTAGCATGAAATATTTAAAAATTTATTTATTATTTTTCCATAGAATTTCTCTTTACCCAGTAGGTAAGTTCCGTATTACATAACATTTTCTATCGACATATACGTGATTTTTTCTTTTTATTTGGTCCAAAAAGGGGCGAATCCGCTGCGAATTTGACTCTATATTATAGAAAACTTCTTTTCTAGTTAAGGAATATACTATACTATGGCAGCCACTTCCATAGACGTGGGCACATTTCCATCAGGTGGGCCACCCACCTACCAATACTGTAGTAGTGTAAAAAAGTAAATTACCTACCTACAAGTTGCGAATATGATCAATGATTCACTTACATTGTGCTTTCACAAGCAGAATCTCAACGACCGAACTTTCGTAGCGACTACCGCTTCGAGAAGGCGTTCAATGCTTTCTATAAAGTGCATACTTTGGCCGAGGAGTGGCCGCGCGCGCGCATCCGCTGCGAGGCCGAAGGCGCCGAGCTGATGGTTCCCGATAACTTGGACGAAGCCGATGCCTTGCCGCTGCTCACCACTGATATCTTGACTAAGTACGAGGGCGTTTTTGTGGGCATGCATGATTTGTACTCGGAGAGAACCTTTGTGACTTTGAACGGTAAGACAACGCGTTTTTGAATAAGTATCATGTAAGTACTCGTAGCTTCTAAGCTTTTTTATTTACGTGTATTAGGATTAAGGAAGGCACAGACTGCAAAACAACGCAAGAAACCTACCAGCATTGCTTCGAGTCATATCAAGAATGAACCTATAGGTAAGCCTAAGTACCTAAATGTTCATTCTGGATTAAAGTCCAACCCATGGCAAATAACAGTACCAAGTATCCATTTCTTGGAACGCGCCATATCGCCTCCGTTACTGCAACATCAATTGGTACTTATTGACTTAGTTAAACAAATAGTGATCTCATTTTCGAGTGTTTTAATGTCAGCCTGGGGCCTCGCTATTATTATATCAAAGGTATAGAATTCATTTCTAAGATAAAGTTCCAGGTCTAAATAATGAATATCATAACGTAACTACCTACCTAAATTGCCAAAAACCCGTTGCTTCAGTAGAAAGTAAATGCAATGATGGTATCTCCTGCGCGATGCTTATTTCGGAAGTGCCTACCTATAGTTTCACGCGACGACGGCCAAAAAATATTTAGCTACCACTTTCTATCGTAATGAAAAATAGCTCAAGAGTTTCAATCGCTAAAGAGTGATATGTGGTGCATTACAGGCAGCCGACTCTTGGGCTCAATTTTGGACCTGTTATGGGAATTGAAAGAGCCCGTATATGGGGGCGGAAGGTGCGTAGCGATGAGACGCTCTGGCCGCCTCTTCGTGCAACCTTGCCACAAGCCTTTGCCCTTCATCTGCAAGATTAACGCGGAACGAATTGTATACAGGGAGGACTGCAACACTTATAACTTAAGTATGAGATTTAATTATTCTTCAACTATTCTTTTTCTACAATCATCTTAGACAAGTGGAAAAGGGAGTCGTAGAATACCTACCTATTCAAACCACGCCAAATTTCAATACCCAAGATCTAACAGCAACCGACTTCGAAAGATTAAGTACCTACACAACGCACAGTTCACCATTTGCCAAGAAACTAAGTTATCAGATAGGCTGGTTCAAAAGTTCAGATTTTTAACACTTTGGTGGAGAGTAAACATAGGCGTCATAACAATAAAACTCCTATCTGGAGTACTGTCCACCAATGTGTTAAATGGTCGTCTAGGAAAATCCCTAATCATCATTGAATAAATAAATATGTAGGAACTATGTTTCGTCATATTTCAACTGATCTCTCCCTAAATAC
Organism: Mecyna flavalis; assembly: GCA_949319885.1. NCBI lineage: Eukaryota > Metazoa > Arthropoda > Insecta > Lepidoptera > Crambidae > Mecyna > Mecyna flavalis. The sequence goes on from OX439427.1 coordinate 15,529,716, forward strand.
TTACTTGAGTTTCTAAATTTTCTGGAATCAATAAAAAAACACTTCATAGGGTGTTTATTTGATTCCAAAAATTTCAACCCTGAGAAAATGTCATTTCTAACTTCAGAATAAAAATAGGTAAGAGGAAAGTAACTGAATGCTTGTACTCGTTTTTCAAATAGCAAAGTTGACAGACTTGGACAAGATTACTTAACTTGTTATCAGACTGGACTAAAGGTCCACGCGACTCCTGCTACATGGCTCACGTGGAGCCCCAGAACTGGCACGACGCGCACTCCACCTGCATGCTCGGCGGAGGGCACCTGGCGGTCCTCGACGACCGCAACGAGGCCGAGTACATAAGGCTGCTGTTCAAACAATTCGAGGAGAAGCGGATGCCGTACAATGACTTCGCCTTCCTTGGGTTTTCCGACCTCTTCCAACGGCATCATTATAGGACTGTTTTTGGTAACTATATCTATCTATATTTACCCCATTCCGTATACCAAGTATTATCCATGAAAGCAAACATTTACCAACTTAACCATTTGGTTTATTTATTAAATACTTAAGGGAAGTATACTTCATTGCACAACGTAGAATAGGTACAAAAGGCGGACTCTATGCCTCATGGCATTCCGTTCCACAAAGTCTCTTTTTCATAAAGCATTCCTGTGCTGCCAAACTATAAGCTCCTCTTTTTTTAAGTACGTGTTTCATTTCTAATGTTTACAACAGAATAGTTACGTAATTATTAACGGCCAAACGGTTTAAAGTGCTTGCTTTCTGAGGCCGAAGCGCGGGGGTGTTTTACGCCAACTTCCAGATTCACTGAGGACCTATTCTGTACAGAAAATCCCAATTACAAAATTTTGGGTCCGACCAGGGATCTAAACCTAGGACCTAGCTATCTGGGGGGTGAAGGGTCCCCTTAGTCGTCATACATAAATAAATACCCCGCGCCCCTGTACCTAACCTACCGTGCGGTACAGGGCCGCGCGGTGCAGGACTCATTAAAACGGTCTGACTATAGCCACTGCCCCTCGGAGGCCGGCAGCAACGCTCATAACCTACGATGATATCAGGTGTCCGCATCCAAGACAGCGGGTTCTCGGACTGGGACAACAAGTGCAGCGGCGGCGACGCGCAGCGCAGCCGGCGGCGCTGCGGCGGTGTGCGGCGCAGCGGCCTGCTCATGCTCGCCGCCTGCGCCTCCCCCGCCATGTTCTTCTGCGAGAAGCGCGCCAACAAGACCGTCGGGAGGGATTCTGCGGCGCTTCTCACCAAAAGGACAATAAAAACGCTTCGGCTTCGGCAAAAATTTTAATTACACATTTTCTTTTGCGAGAAGCACATCTTGTATGTAGGTACAAGCAATACATTATTTTCAAGAATGCAAATTATTCATTTCCAATAGTTTAAAGTCATGTAAATCTGGCCTATAGTAATCTGAATCATTGAAATTGTCTTAGTCATAAGTTGTATAGTAGGTATAAATATGTAGGTAAGTAGGTAATAGTTCGCGCTAAGTAACACTTAGCTTATAAAAATATCACCAAACACAACACAAACAAGATAAAATGTTCCATTTTTTATTTCAAAAGTATAATAAATAACAAACAAATTATTGCAGATCGATTCAGTGTAAATACATAAAGTACCTTTATAAAATACAACAATACCTGTTATTGGACAATGAGTTAGTTTCAAGCCCTTAAAATTAAGTAAGAAAGCGTACGCGTAACTTCTCGTACATACCTACAACTAGTATTAGAAGAAAGGCATTAGTTTCGGAATGCATCGTTTGGCTGCATGTTCAATGCTTTGATGGTCCAGTCCCAGAACTTGACAGCGAACTCGCTATCCTGACATTGCCGCGAGGGCGCGATCACAGCACAATCACTGGAACAGACATTCAATTGTAATTATCCAATCATCTTATTATATTATATGAAATCAAACAGTAAAACGCAGGCCTTATCTCAATGTGAGTTCTGAGATAGTGTGGGCGCGCGCGGGCCTAGTGCGGTTTGGAGGGGTGCGTAAGGCATAAGTGACGAACCTTTTAATAAGCCGCCAAATAGCCTCTGACTAGACTTGACGACCAATATCTAGTATCAACATATAGTAAATATAAGCCGGGGTTAACAGCTTAAAGTGCCTTCCGAAGCACAGACGCTCGAATTAAATGTTATAAATGTGGTGAGAATGGTCATCCTTTAACCGACCGAGGCGTGGGTAGCTTGACTTTCACAGCTGCGGCGCCACGAACGTCACTCTAATAATCACTACATAGTATAAAACAAAGTCGCTTTCTCTGTCCCTATGTCCCTTTGTATGCTTAAATCTTTAAAACTACGCAACGGATTTTGATGCGGTTTTTTTTATTAGATAGACTGATTCAAGAGGAAGGTTTATATGTATAATACATGCATAATATAGTAGATTAACACTGATAATTTTAGAGGTTTTTAATTTAAGGTCGTAAATAATCACATTTTTTTGCGCTTACATTGCAAACGCTGGCTGAACCCTACGAGATAGATCAAAATAATGTACTACACTAATGTACACCTTAAAAAGTTTTACAAAAAAGTCCGCGATGGTATATGTCTATCTCTTAGGGATAACCCACAATAACCAATTTCCTTTACTTATTACGATAAAATAATGGCTTATTTACGAAAAAGTGATTTTAAGCAACCAATAAAGTACCATAAATAAATTGTGCATGTAATATAGATCAATATGGCCCTTTACATCATGTAATTTAAATGAATAGTTTCGAAGATATTACAGATTTAAAATGCAGGGACATAGCGGTTGCGGCGGTACCGGCCGGGGAGCGGATGGATGATCGTTTGTTATTCTTTCACGTAAAACTACTGAATTGATTTTCATGAAACTTTACAATAATATAGCTTATACATCAGAATAACACATAGGCTACAATTTACAAGATATTCCCGCGGGATAACGTCCTATAGTTCACGCGGGCGAAGCCGCGGGCGGAAGGCTAGTAAATTATAATTGACGATCCATAAGTGACTTTAAGCCTGAGTGAATAATATTTTAATTGAACACCTTTTCACATATTATATTATGTACTTGAAGTGCAAGCAAAGGCGCTCTCCTAGCTCCTTTCACTCGTAGACAAATGAAAAATCAATTTTCTCTACTACCCGCAACACATTCCATTACCAATCCAAGCTAGCTTCATCAAATAGGAACCTATTTTTACCAGGTGGAAGGTTCCTATCACAGAGATCTATTGGACTAGAGCCCGCAAGTACGTCAATTTGTATGAGAACCGACCGTGCCATATTTTTTGTACCTACTGTGACGTAACGAGCGCGATTTAGTGATGAGAAGTAGGGACACGCCCACTTCGTCTCGATTCTCGATTCGATTATAAAAATCACTACATAGTATAAAACACAAAGTCGCTTCCTGTCTGTCTGTCCCTATGTATGCTTAGATCTTTAAAACTACGCTACGGATTTTGATGCGGTTTTTTTTAATGGATAGAGTGATTCAAGAGGAAAGTTTATATGTATAAAACATGCATAATATAGTAGAGAAACACTGATAATTTTAGAGGTTTCTTATGTGAGGTCGTAAATTAACACATTTTTTGCGCTTACATTGCAAACGCTGGCTAAACCCTACGAGATAGATCAAAATAATGTACTACAATATTGTACACCTTAAAAAGTTTTACAAAAAAGTCCGCGATGGTATATGTCTATCTCTTAGGGATACCCCACAACAATCATTTTCCTTTACTTATTACGATAAAATAATAGCTTATTTACGAAAAAGTGATTTTAAGCAATACAGTATTAATCCTTATCCAATAAAGTACCTTAAATAAATTGTGCATGTAATATAGATCAATATGGCCCTTTACATCATGTAATGTAAATGAATATTTTCGAAGATATTACAGATTTAAAATGCAGGGACATAGCGGTTGCGGCGGTACCGGCCGGGGGTGGGGAGGGGATAGATGAACGTCTGTTAGTTCTGTTATGATGTATAAGTTACCACTAAAGTGATTATTATACTTACTTTGTTGTTTTCACATTTTTTATCGGAATTATTTTCGAAAAATAAGCCGACCATGATTTCGTCTACTTGGGGCAGGTTTCTGCTGTTTGCTTTTACGAAATCGTTTTCCATAGTAAAAGTACTTCACCGAATTTGTGTAATTTTGCAAATAAATCACAATAACAATGGATAAATAGGAAAATGATATTAAAACAGATACGAAAGCATAAAATCACAAGTAGGCGCAAGGAGGTAAACGAGGACGTGAGGCACGTGACGTGATTTTTATTTACTAATTTATAAATAAATAAATTATTATTTTTAACTAATGTTAATAAATATCCATTTTTAAACTCTTCTTAATTTATACGCCGGTTGACAGTACCTAATGTAAACTAATTGTCACTTTATGCTTGATTTTATTTTTCACATTGTCAAATAGCCTATTAACATTCCTTCTTCCAAAATCGACTAGGTACCTTTAATCGATTTTAATACATTATGTGTATGTTGCATAGAACGAACATCACTAATCGCTGTATTTGACTAAAAACGCCTGTGCCACGAAACTTAAACGATATGCGAAAGTACCGCCTTGTTTGATATTCATTGCTTATAAAGCACGCAATACAATTGGAAGGCCAGTATAAAATACGCAATGTATTACGAAATTGCGATTCACGCGGCTTAAGCATTATTTACATAATTGTTTTCTCAAAATTGATAAATAATTCATTTTAAAATAAATTACGCGTATTCAGATAACAAAATGACTTACCGATGAAAGGAAACATCTTTGTTTTGTGGAGTTATCTTTTTGGTATTGTTTTTGCAGCTTAAAATAGCACAAATCGTCATTTTTTGCTATTTCGTCTGACGTCTAACAAGGGGAACGGTCGCGCGGGACTAAAGCTAAGAATCGGCACATTCAGTACGATGGACTGTAGCTGGGCACGCGAAGTAGCTACACTGGCGGGCTCTAGTCCAATAGATCTCTGTGGTTCCTATACTGGGCCGTCTAGGTGGGTACCACCGCAGTGCCAGATATTTGCCCGTGAATAGAAGTGTGTCAAGCATTTCTGTGTTTCGGGGAAAGGGCACTGAAGCTAGTGAAATTACTGGGTATATGAGACCTAATAACTGTCGTCTCTTAAGGCGGACAACGCGCCTGCGACTGCGGGTGCTTATGGGCGGCGGTGATCACTTATCATCAGGTGACCCACTTGCTCGTTTGCCCCCCTATAATATAAAAAAAAATAGATTTATAATTCATCATAATTTACCTATAATACAGTCCAGTTTCCTGAGCACAGGCCTCATCGATTGCACAGTAAATGGAGGTCTGCGCTCCGCACTTCACCGACTTGAGGAGCCAGCCGAAGCCAGATGAGAACAGCCAAGTGGTTCCCCAGCCCACAGAATCACTGAAGTGCCTTCCGATCTCCGATTTGATCACACCCGGATGTAAGCTGTATGTGGCCACGTTGGAAATGTTGCGTTTCTATAACAATACAAGTCACCGTAGAAAAAAAAACGACGTTAATTAGTCGCATAATGCCTAATTCGCTAAAGGACCAATTCGCATAATGGCTTTTAACCTATGACCTTGATGTAGAAGACGGACCTACCTACTTGTCGTTGAGCAAACAACAATTTTCGGCTTACGCGGTCATCACCATCATCATTGTGCTCTTAGTAAATCTGTTCTGTGTTTGTGCCTATCACGTGCACATTTATCAGCAAATCAGAAGCCGTTATTTACAAAAATGTAACACCGCGTATGAAATGAAACAACACATTAGTTTTATAAAATAAATACGCTTTCAACACCGCTTATGTATGTACCTCGCAACACAGCTTAACTCATAAAGAACACCGCTTTTTGATAGTTTTGCAACAGATTTTCCAAAAATAGTTGACGTTTAAAGGTTTCTAATGTTAATTTAAATACAAAACAAAACAACTAAGTAAGCGAAATATTCTTGAATTCTACATTTTAAACGGTTTTTTGTATGCCCTATAAACTAGCAAAAAATTACTTATGCGGTGTTGTTTGCTCACCGACGTTATGCCACGCCGTGGCATATGAGTTGAGTTTGACCATCACTACGGCCATGGCCCGGCCATGGCAGCCACGGTAATAGTATTAGCACAGAATAGTTAAACTATTACCGTGGTTATGCTATTAGATTATACTTAGTAATAAGATATTATTCTAATGTTTATAGATTTATTCATTATGTTAAGCTAATTTGGACTCTATCACAATGAAACAAGGATGACGTGTTTTTGATTGGTGTCTGGTTGTTTATTAAGAAATAGTTTAAGTCACGTTTCTTGTGCACGTTATGATGGCGTAAATTCCAAAAAAATATGGAGTAAACGAATTTTGTCTTTTAATCTTATAAATGACTTGTTTTTTTTTGTTATTTGTTCATAATTATGTTCTACTTTATGTTAACAATGTATGTACAATAACAGTTAGAAATATTTCAAATACCTTTAACTCCATTGCGAGGGCCTTTGCAAACAGTATATTCGCCGCTTTACTTCTGCAATATGCCTTGTACGGGTCGTATTTAGTCTTTTCAAAGTTCATGTCCTCTAAATCAACAGGGAATTCTGAAAAGGTTAAACAAAACAATCACGTCTTTGAACATTAGCTTGATTTACATAATCTGTTCCCACCCCATTGCCACTGAATTCTCTTGTTTCAATAAAAGTGATCAGGGCAACTGCAGCTCATAGCTATTCGTTTCAAGCAATTGAGCATTCTTTCACATAGACATTTGTTGCGTTAATAACATAGTACGGACGGCAGCAGGTCAACCTATCCCAATCTGTCAAAAAATCTCAATTGATAAACGACTCTATACGAAGACAATAAAGCTGAAAATTGGTTGAAGAAATTTGACAGATTAGGGTAGTCTGATGTGCTGTTGACTGTACCTACTTAATTTGTAAGTTTTCTGGAAGGATTTGCTTATTAACATCGTGAATGGATAAAAATAAAACGTACTTTGGTGAAGATACGAGGACACAAACACTACTCTCGCAGCTTCGCTTTTCATCATCCTCGGCATCAACAGTAATGTTAGCAACGCATGTCCCAAGTGATTCGTAGCAATATGCGTTTCAAACCCGTCCTCGGTCTTGCCCTCGAGACACATCATCACCCCTGCGTTGTTCACCAAAATGTCTATGTTTTTCTCACGAGCTAGCACGCGGTCGGCGAACTGCCGGACTGAAGTGAAGCTGGACGTATCCAGTTTCTCAACAACTAGCACACCACGCCCTTGCGAAGTGTCCGCTGCTGCTTTCTCTACTTCAGATTTAGCTGTATTGGCTTTGTCAGTGTTTCTACAAGCCATTATTACTCTGGCACCTGTAAGAAATATACAGTTTGATAAAAAAACGAGGTCGAGTAAGTTAAATTCCCGTCCGTCTCCGGGTTACTCCGCTTGGGTTAGAAAGGGTCTAGCAACAGGTCGTAGTGGTGCTGGACGAAAATTTCCTTGGGCCTGGTTAGTGATAATAAGCCGTGTGGCAGCACATTGAACAATGCTTTATATTCCTCAATGGAATAGGCTGCAATATCCGCTTGTCCGTTATCAGTTGAACTGTGTGCCTGCTGGCCGAGGCGCCGCTCACGCGCGCGATGCGCACTATTAACGCGGTGGCTGAGCGTATGGACATTTTTTCATGTTCTCTGAGCGAGTTCACAAGAATAGCCATGAATATTATTTAAGCTATAAATAAATAAGTCAGTAGATTAATTAGTATTAATAATGTAATAGGATAAGTTATGCTATCGCATTAGGCTAAGACCTGTAATGATAGTATAAGAGATTATAAATAAATAAATAAAAATAAAATAAATATTATTGTATTAAAATATATTTATGTACTAAAGTTCCCTATTAAGGTAGGTTTACTGAAAGTATATTCCATCAGACAACTAATAAAGGCAGATTTTTCCTTACAGGCACAATAATTATTGCTAAGTCATTATTACGGAGAACCTACAACAATAGTAGGTATAGGTACCGGCAAACTCCTTGAATATCGGGTGGATTGCGCAGAACACGCATTTTGACAGAACTGCGTGCTATTGGTCAGAAGCATATCTCTGTCCAATAGCGCGCGCGGGCGTTCGTGAGATTCGCGCGCGCTATTGGTCACGCGCAAAGTGCACATGCGCGAACTTTCCACCTCACGTCGACCGATGTTCAACAAGTTTGCCGGTACCTGTACGAGTAAGTAGTTGTAGGTACGTACGTAATAACGTGACTGAATATGTAAACAGCTATAACAAATAATTGCTTACCTTTGCCCTAGGACTAAACGGGTCTATAATTATATTCACATTAATACGAGTATTACGTTACACCATGCCCACCTTTCAAGGTTGACATATAACCTTGGAAAATTTTGATCGCTTTTTGTTCAATTATAAATTACTAGCGGTCGCCCTCGCGGTTTCACCCGCGCGTAATTTCCTTTTTCAACTATTAGTCCAGTCAACGAAGCTCTAACTTTGCCATTTTAGAGGAAAAGCTGAAACCGGTGCCAAAATTTTCGTTAATGATCCCGTAATAACATACAAAAAATGCAGGGTCGTGAGTCACCGGGGTCATACGAAAAAAAATGGAAAAGGTTGAAAAAATGACTTTTTCCCAAAAATCTCGAAAACTAAAAGAGATATGAGAAAAAGTTTTAGACAAAAGTTGTAGAAAATTACTTTGTCTATAAAAAAGGTCATTATCAATTTACGCGTATCGTGCACCGTTTGCTAGGAAATCGCGTACAAAGTGCGAAAATTCACAAAACCGATGTTTTTCGCTATTTAAATAGGGATTTTTTTAAATTTTCCAACTGAGAATGATTTTTATGCATTCTCCGATATCCCCAAAGAGGTTTCTTTCTAATTTTTATTGATTTGGGTCAACTTCAACACGTGCGTTTTTTGCAAGTTTTGGTGCGCGATTTTTTTAGGTTTTTAAAATAAATATAGCCATGATCCCTAATTTAAAGGTGATTATTTTCTTATATTTTCTAGTTAAACCAATAAATATTAACATCTTATATTTTAGAATGCCACCACATCTGAAAATTTGTCACCTGATATGATATTGCGCCACCAGTTCTTAATAAGTATGACAATCGGAAGTAACACAATGGAAAGACATACAGAATACAGATATAGATAATAGAAAAAGCTAAAAGAGTGCAAACGAAAAAAAGAACAGATAGAAATGGGTCCGTTATGCAACCAACAGCTCTTAATCTTGCCCACAAACACTAAAAACTTCAAAAACATAGTAATTTAAAGTTATACATAGATAAAACAACACTTCCATGTCCTGCAAGAAGAAAGTAATTCGTTTGCGTGATCATTGCGTTCATCAATAACCAAAAGAAATGAGCGTCCAGCTGCAAAACAATTGCAGCTCTTGGGTGCCGTTGGGGTTAAAGGTGGGTTGGCTAAGTTGAAACAAAGAATATGCAAATTTAAAAGGGATATTTTTAAGTGTGCATCAAAAAAATATTGAAATGTACATCAAAAACTGATTGCACACCAAAGGTTAGGTTAGGTTAGCAATTCAGTATTTTTTGATGCAGAATCAGTATTTTTTGATGTGCAGTTAAAATACAACCCATTAAAAAATGGAAAAAACAAAAGAAAACTTTACTTTGCTGTTGGCCTGCAAAACTGCCATCAAGATTACCGATTATATATCAAAAGCATACGAGTATTCATATACTTATATACAATTGTCATGGTTTTTAATACTAGAAATAAATAAATAGACAAGTAGTTTTCCTTTTCTATATGGTGCAATGTATATGCAAGTAACTACATGAAGTATTATTAAATGAAATTTTAGATTTAAAAGCCTTTTTAACAAATACATATTGGTTTTTGGAAGCATTATGCAGAGTAAGAAGTTTGAATTTTGACACCAAAAAAATAGAGCTTTACAGGCAGAGCGCATACGATTTTTAAAATTGAAGGATGTCATAGTTCCAAATATTTTCAAAAAAATGTTGCTTGCGGATTATACCGACAAGAACAGTAGAATATTGCTTTTTGCTACTGAAGAAGGCAGAGAGCTATTAAAAAATGCTATGGAGGCTTATTGTGATGGCACTTTTAAAAGTGCAGTACCTCCTTTTACACAACTGTTAAGCTTACATGTGGATCTTGGGTAGCCTAACTGCGAGGAAATAAACGTAGTTCCGGTACTTTACGGGTTGCTACCAAACAAAAAAGCAAGACTTACGAGATTTTTTTTGATCTAATAAAAAGCCAGGTCCCTGAGTTTAATCCGACAGTTATTACAACTGACTTCGAATTGGGTTTAATGAGTGCAACTCAAGAAATATATCCAAACACACAAAGCCGGGGCTGTTTATTTCATTTCTCGCAAGCTATATGGAGACAAGCAAAGAAACATGTCTTGGTTAAGGGTAAATTGTTCAAACCTCATATACGACGTTGTATTGCTTTATCGTATATCCCAGTTGAATATCGAAATGATGGTTGGTTGTACATATTGGGTGAATGTATACAAGATCCGACAAGCGCTTAAAAACGATTTTAATTATTACAGTACATTTTTCAAAAAGAATAAATATGTGACTAAAAGGACAAATGAAACAATGAGACGTCAGGAGAAAATTGAAGCTATATTGATTGAACTCATAAATAATGAAATTACGTTAGGTCATTCTATAGATAAAATTGCTTTGTGCCTGTGTTAAAGAAGAATGCTCAAAAAAACTTGCTATAAAAATAATCCTATGATTATAATTATCATAAGTACTTAATGTTAAAAAAACTGCTTTATGAATAAAATATTTTTGTTAAATTTAATAAGAGAATATTTCATTTGGCTTTTTACTGTCCTTCCAATCCGACCAACCAGTTGGTCGGTTTAGTTGGTCGGATTGGAAGGACAGCTTAAACGTATCAACTATTTTTTTTTCTCAACGATACAACTTTTTAGTTGGTCTAATTCAAAAACTGTTACCCTGTCCACCCGTGGTGGATAAAGAGAATTTTGGTTCATTCCCGTTCGTCCGAGAATATGTAATTTACAAATGTACTAGGGCAACATGACCTTATTGGAGATGTAACTAATACTTTGTCAAGCTTTTTTTTACGAGTTGATTATTATGACGAACCAAGCGTATAGAAGAAAAAAGAGATTTTAATAGCTGCAGTGTGTAAAACCTTGATAAAAAAATTCATGACAAAATAAAATACATCTCCAATAAGATCATGTTGCCCTGGTACCATACCAGTATCCGCTTTATGTGGATGGTGACTGAAATAACAAATAAAATCAGACCAACAGCTAAGAAGTTGTATCCTTGAGAAAGAAAAAAGTTGGTCCATTTCAATTGATCGGTTCAGTTGGTCCCTTTAGAACAATATTTCTCATAATAAAATAAATGATCAACTAGTTGGTTAGATTGGAATGGAATAAAACCTTTTATCAGGTTCCAAACCGCACAACCAGTTGGTCGGTTTAGTTGGTCGGATTGGAAGGACAGTTTTTTTAACAGACCTATATACTGAGACGGACTTTTCAAAATTTTGATTAAGTGAAGGATTGGCCGAATTTACCACTGCAATTTTGGTTAGGTGTAAACTCGGCAAATTGGCCGAAAAGACCACATCAAATTCGGAAAATAGTAATCTCGGGCAAGGCCGAGTTTTTTGTTGCCCGAGTTTACCCCTAAGCCGTTGTGGCAATATCACCTATACGGGTTATTTTATTCCATTTTAAAGTTCGATCGCTCTCAATGACAAACCCTATACAGGGTGTTCGGAAGAACGTTGAACATACGATAATGGGGGGTAGTTGGGGTGGTCAGTTAACTAACTAGCTCAAAAGATTTTACCTAGGTCTCAAGATTTTTTTTTAATTATTTTTTTTATAAATTTCTATAATTTTTCGGTTTTGTACCTTTAAACCCGTCTAACTTTTTTTTTAATGACCAGATCCAAATAATTTTTTCATTATTGGAATCTTAGTGATTGGTAGGTCCCTTTAAATAAAAAGTTGTAAATTGCACATTGCTAGAAACAAAGTTATGGGCCCTCAAACATAAAATAAGAGTTGAAACAAATTTTGAATCTCAACTTCGCGTAGCATTTAAAAAATAAATAAAAGGGATGGATGACTTCTGATTTGTTAAAAACATCTCCAAAGTGTGAGCTTTTTAACGATATATCGTTTGTTTTGATATCTTTTTTGTAACCAAAATTATTCGATGTTTTCTACCCAGGCGGACCATTTCGACGAAAATCTACATACGTGAAAACTTAAATGTTTTGCGAAATTTATCAATGCAAAGGTCAAAATAACGAATTACTGGGATAGTGACATAAAGCAGGTCGATTTTTTCACACTCTTGCACAAATAACGGCTATCTTTTCTCTCTTTCACTCTGTGTGCAATGCGCGGCGAGTGACGCTTCCCAAGAAGGTAATAATAATAATCTTTCACTCTAGTACACTTACATCGTATCTTTCCTCTCTTTCGCCTCTTAAGTGAATTTGCTATTTTTTTCTGACAGTGAGTCAGGCTGCGTCTAACAAAATTTTATATGAAAATTTTGAATATCTCGAAAAGTATAAAAGATGGAACCAACGAGTTTGGGGATTATGTTAGACCTTATAAAGACCTAACTTTTGAATCTAGAACCAACCCTGTAAGTCTTTTATTTCTAAATGAAAAAGAGGTTGAAGCGAAAGAGAGGGAAGATACGATGTAAGTGTACTGGAGTGAAACATTAGTGTTATTACCTTCTTGGGAAGCGTCACTCGCCGCGCATTCCACACAGAGTGAAAGAGAGAAAAGATAGCCTTTATGTGTTCAAGAGTGAGAAAAAATCTACATTCTTTATGTCACTATCCCACTAATTTGTTATTTTGACTTTTGCATTGACAAATTTCGCAAAACATTTAAGTTTTCACATAAGTAGATTTTCGTCGAAATGGTCCGCCTGGGCAGAAAACATCGAATAATTTTGGTTACAAAAAAGATATCAAAACAAACGATATATCGTTATAAAGCTCACACTTTGGAGATGTTTTTAACAAATCAGAAGTCATCCATCCCTTTTATTTATTTTTTAAATGCTACGCGAAGTTGAGATTCAAAATTTGTTTCAACTCTTATTTTATGTTTGAGGGCCCATAACTTTGTTTCTAGCAATGTGCAATTTACAACTTTTTATTTAAAGGGACCTACCAATCACTAAGATTCCAATAATGAAAAAATTATTTGGATCTGGTCATTAAAAAAAAAGTTAGACGGGTTTAAAGGTACAAAACCGAAAAATTATAGAAATTTATAAAAAAAATAATTAAAAAAAAATCTTGAGACCTAGGTGAAATCTTTTGAGCTAGTTAGTTAACAGACCACCCCAACTACCCCCCATTATCGTATGTTCAACGTTCTTCCGAACACCCTGTATATCAATCGATTCAGAATAAAAAACTGAATTAACTGCATCTAACGCATTTTTTACTTCCCCCCCAAATAATTATGTCGATTCTGTTTGTTATGTGGTGCAATCGATTCAGAACGAACGAGCTTTTTGTTGCTTAACGGACCCATTTCTATCTGTTCTTTTTTTTCGTTTGCACTCTTTTTGCTTTTTCTATTATCTATATCTGTATGTCTTTCCATTGTGTGACTTCCGATTGTCATACTTATTAAGAACTGGTGGCGCAATATCATATCAGGTGACAAATTTTCAGATGTGGTGGCAATCTAAAATATAAGATGTTCATATTTATTGGTTTAACTAGAAAATATAAGAAAATAATCACCTTTAAATTAGGGATCATGGCTATATTTATTTTAAAAACCTAAAAAAAATCGCGCACCAAAACTTGCAAAAAACGCACGTGTTGAAGTTGACCCAAATCAATAAAAATTAGAAAGAAATCTCTTTGGGGATATCGGAGAACGCATAAAAATCATTCTCAGTTGGAAAATTTAAAAAAATCCCTATTTAAATAGCGAAAAACATCGGTTTTGTGAATTTTCGCACTATGTACGCGATTTCCTAGCAAACGGTGCGCGATACGCGTAAATTGATAATGACCTTTTTTATAGACAAATTAATTTTCTACAACTTTTGTCTAAAACTTTTTCTCATATCTCTTTTAGTTTTCGAGATTTTTGGGAAAAAGTCATTTTTTCAACCTTTTCCATTTTTTTTTCGTATGACCCCGGTGTAGAGATGGGCAAAGTGTTTCTGCCCGGCAGGTAAGATTGGGAAGATTCCCGGCATTTTGGGAATCTTCCTTATTTGCCCAAATAAATGTCCAATCACTGGGCATTTATAAATATCGATGAATAACAGTTGGTAGTCATTCAATAGGGTTACGACCTGGTAGAAATGATTGTTTGAAAAATCATATTAGTCATTTTAGGCACCCATACATATAAATACAGGCTCTCATATCTATATTATAAATAAAAAAAGAGGGGACTGACTAACTGACAATCAACGCCCAGCCCAAACTACAAGACCTAAGAACTTGAAATTTTGTACAGGGATTCTTTATAATTTGTAAGTTCCCACTAAGAAGGGGTTGTTGGAAATTCACCCCCTAATGGGGTAAAAAGGATGTTTGAAGTTTGTATGAAACTCTATCATTTTAAAAGTTACAGTCTTGAAATTCGGGAAGTAGATTATTTGGGTTGGTGTCAGTTTCTTATAAAAAGGGTGTTTTAGAAAATTACCCCCAAAGGGGTAAAAAAGGGGTTGAAAATTAAAAATTGAAATTTCGTGCTGGGGTTCTTTATGCTGTGCAAGTTCCCACAAAAAAGAGTTTTTAGATATTTCACCAACTTAGTAGGTGAATGATTAGGGTTTAAAAAAAATTATAGGGTTTCTAAATAACCTGTAAGTTCCCACTAAGAACGGGTTTTTGAATATTTCAACATTTTCAACCCCCAAAGGGGTTCAGTCGATCAGTCGATCCAGCTTGAAGGAAGATCTTGAATATACTTTTATCACGTCGGGGTCGCTACTATAGAAGATCTAATGCTTCCTTAAAAGTGAAAGATCCCCTTGTGGGGAATGAATTACCAAAAAACCTATTTTTATTTGAAACTGACACTTAACCTAAAATCTACTTCCCGAACTCCATGACTACAACTTTTAAAATGACGGAGTTTCATACACTCTTCCAACCCCCTTTTTAATCTCTTGAGGGGTGAATTTCCAAATACTGCTTCTTTTTTAACCCGAATTTTAAAAAAACCGTTTTTGGTGGGAACTTATGTATTTTCTAGAGATTTCCTGTTCAAAATTGCCATGGTCGCGGGCAGGAGTGTGTGGGATGCGGGCGGCCGTGGAAAGGCGAGCTCACATAGCACGCCTCCTCCGGCCCGAGGGTTAAACTCCGGGCGGGGGAAGCTCCTAGTGTTGTAAAAGACTCAAAGCCGCATGATGATAGTACCCGGAGAACACCCTCTGATGAGACTACCCTAAAAACACCCCCAGATGCAACAACCCGGTGAACACCCTTTGATGATAGTTCCTTGCGAACACCCATAATGTTAATACCCTGAAAACACCCCCTGGTAATACTACCCGAAGAACACCCGCTGTTGTGACTACCCTGAAAACTCCCCCGATGCAACAACCCGGTAAACACCCCTGATGTGACTACCCTGAAAACTCCCCCGATGCAAGAATCCGGTGAACACCCTTTGATGATACTTCCTGGAGAACACCCATAATGTTAATACCCTGAAAACACCCTCTGGTAATACTACCCGGAGAACACCCCCTAATGTGACTACCCTGAAAACAACCCCCAATGCAACAACCCGGTGAACACCCCTTTGATGATACTTCCTGGAAAACACCCATTATGTTAATACCCTAAAAACACCCCCTGGTAATACTACCCGAAGAACGCCCGCTGATGTTACTACCCTGTAAACACCCCCGATGCAACAACCCGGTAAACACCCCTGATGTGACTACCCTGAAAACTCCCCCGATGCAAGACCCGGTGAACACCCTTTGACGATACTTCCTGGAGAACACCCATTATTTATGTTTATACCCTGAAAACACCCCCTGGTAATGTTACCCGGAGAACATACCCTGATGAATACCCAAGAAACACCCCCTTATGTTGGTACCCTGAACACCTCCTAAGGCAGCCTTAGTAAGGCTACTATCCAATAAACACCTGTTGACGATATAAAATCACCTATTATGTACCAATTGGATAATGTAATACACCAAGTCAAGACTCATGACTCAGTCTTGTTCAAGGAACTTTAGACTCGAAAGGACTCTGAAGACTCAAAAGACTCGGAACTCATGTGACTAACGAGTCCTAGTCTTGAAAAAAGCCTCGAGTCTCAAAATAAAGACTAAAAGACTTGAGTTTCTTAAAACTCTAGTAGCTCCCCAACGTCCGCATTGCAAGTCTAAAGGGACACCTAGTTTCTCGGGTGGTCCTCCCTAGGCGCCACCCGGCTCTACCCGGGAATGGCCTGGTCAATAGCCACAAAGCTGGCACTGGCTCGTCTTCAATCGGGTATGAAGGGGAAACCGGGGCAGTTTAGCGGGTAGTGGACGATTTAGTCTCGAGTCCCACACAAGGCCGCAGGTCTAGCTAGACTGCGGTTATGGGGCATAAACGCATTTATTAACTGGGGGTGGGGGGGGGAGTGCTAAGGGGATAGCTGTCATAGCTTCTCTCTAGGGGTAGCAAAATGGCGACAACGGCGCCGGCGAAGATCCCCTCCCGCGCGCGGTATAGCATGAGTGCGGCGTACGTGCATGACCGTGCCTGGCTCACATTGCACTTCGGCGTTATTAGCAGCAAATATTATGGTTTTTTGAATTTATCGTAAAGAAAAAAAGTAAGGTTATTAAAAGATTACCCAAACAGTCAAATCTTACCTGTAATACATAATTTCGAACGAATATCGATTATATAAAAAAATAAAAATAGATGCCCAGATAAATGCCCAAGGGAAGGAATTTATGGGCATCTATTTGGGAATCTTCCCAATCTGCCTTAAATGCCGGGCATTTGCCCATCTCTACCCCGGTGACTCACGACCCTGCATTTTTTGTATGTTATTACGGGATCATAAACGAAAATTTTGGCACCGGTTTCAGCTTTTCCTCTAAAATGGCAAAGTTAGAGCTTCGTTGACTGGACTATATACCCCCTTCCCCCATATTTCCGAGATAAAAAGTATCCTATGTTCTAATCCCGGTTATAAACTATACGTGTGCCAAATTTCATCTAAATCCGTTCATCCCTTCTTGAGTTATAAATAGTGTAACTAACACCAACTTTTTTTTATAGAAGATTACAAAGCAAAATTTTCCTTATTCACATGGGTTCGAATCCTACAACGATCGGGCCAGTCAATGGTCACTACTCACTCACTTCTACTGAATTTATTTCCAAGATACCTTTACTGTACCGAAACATAAAGTTAACTTCATGATACTTACATAAGTAGTCCTACTTACTTAAGAGGCCTATTACAAAGAGCGCGCGCTCGGTACTGACTGAGTTCGGACGGCCAGCGCATCGCATTTTGTAGTAATTTTGCAGTTATATTTATTGTTATTATCGAAATAGGATAATAAATGAATTGTTTAAAATTGTAAAATCTTCATTCCTCATGATGTAACAAGTATTCTGGTAGGTATATATTTTGCCTAATTGTATTGTCGTAGAAAGGAGAAATTCACAGTTAACTTAAAGCGATTTTCGAAGATTTTTGCTTTAGAACTAGATGTTTTTTTATATATAAAACCAAAGATATTTAAAAATCCGAGGCCGCTATGAACTATACGACTATATAAGAGATAACATTCTAATTTTTTTATTTCGTATGCTTAGAACAGTAGTTCAATCTATGAGCTTAAAAATGTGCCTTCGCGCATTTTATGAAAATCTTTCTCTGCAATTTTGGGTTCAATTAAAAAGTTAAGCAAAATTTACAAAAAGCAAGGCCGCTAAGAACTATTCCAATAGATATTCTACACTATTTAATAAGTAATTATTGTAAATGTATTTTTGTTTCTGAGATCGATAACGCCAAAGTTGGCCATTTTATGCAAAAATCCCTGTCAAGATGTAATAGGGGTCTTAAAGGGAGTCTAAGAGTAGTGAAAACGAGTGCACCGAGAAACTTCAAGCTTTTTGAATGATTTGTTATGAGGTTGTTATTAAAAGTTATAGATAAATGCCATGCTTACCTCTGTCATAAAAATCTGCGATAGTCTCCTTCCCTATGCCCGTGTTACAGCCAGTCACGATGGCAACGACCCCATCCAACCGGCGCTTGCTCTTGCACCAACCACTGAAGCAATCCATGATCAATACCTCTGAAAATATCAAGTATTTATATTTAAATCAAACACCAATCATTTACGCACGAAGAACTAAGTGCGGTATTAGAAGAATTAGAAGCGGAAACAAAATGCCTCACAGCTTTATATAAGTATTCGCTAATCATTTTACGAGTTACGTGAAGTAGATAGTAGTAGTAGTAATCTAACAGGCAAGTACGAGAATATAGATGTTGTGATTAAATAATATGGCCTCATACGATCACAATCCACGATATAGAATTGCAACTTGGGTACTGATCAGACCTACCTAGTGTGAGGTGTAAAATCAAGGTAATGTAATTGTAGGTACCTAAGTACGAGTACACTACATGAACTCTTGATTTTATTATCATAATAATCATAATAATATTATACGTTTTTGTAAATAGATAGGAAACACTCCACTTAGACCGATATACCAACTATGAATACAAACATGTTCTTGCACACAAAATCACTAATTATGTCCCGTCCGGGGATCGAATCTGTATCTCTTTATGTAGACTCTTAACCGTGAAGACCGTAACCTTTTTTGAAGTCGAATAGTAAAACAATTGCGATGAGTATTTTGAAGTCGAATAGTAAAACAATTGCGATGAGTACCGGTCTTTCATCACATTTAACAAGTTAACTTATGTAGCCAACGATATTACTTAATATTATGTATTTTTAACCAACTTAATCAAGGAGTTCTCAATTCGGTTGGTCTGTTTTTTAACAAATGAACAAAAGGAGTGACAAGTTTGGAGTTGGAATACTTACAAGTCGCGCTAAGTAAGCGATACACACGGGCGCCAGCCACCGCAGACTGAGGCCTTGTAATGTAGAATCGGACGAACTAAGGCCAAACTTCCTTGTCCGAGTGCACTTAAGCAGAAAATTTTGCAAGCCAGTTGAACAATTACTATTTTCTCCTTATTTTTCAAGTATAAATATATATTCTCTTTTGATTTCAGGCAGTCAAGGCAGTTACCGAACAAGACACCACCTAATGATAAATTAGATTATGACGTACTACATACCTAGTTCCACATTATTATGTGATTGGTTGGCTCAATGGCGGATTAGATCGGCAGTCCTATGCGTTGCGGTTATGAGTTCGAGTCGCATCCAGGAGTCTCAGGACAAAATAATAATAATTGTTTGTTATATTTGGAGGTTTATTTAAAATTGAAAAAGTTTAATGTACGAACGGCGCACGGTGAATCTTAAAGCCATAGACTATGCTTTAGCTACTTTTGAATTACATTTATATTATTATGGTCAATAATTATGATGATTAATTAAAGTATATCAATAATTATCTTAGCCTGTTATTGTTTTAAGTAAGTACGAGTATACCTACTTATTTAAAGATTCATACCGAATATAGGAAGTTACTTTTACACTATGAAGAACTCTAAGCTCATGCAAGCAGACCACAATGGCAGACCAATAGCTTGTTCATATTAATTATCTTTCAATATTTACGTTAGTTAGGTATTTGCTAAATGCGTACGTCAGTTCAGTCAATAACTGCAGCATTAAATCCTTTCTTCAACATATATTTTACTATGATTTTATCATCTTATGTGACGAAGTGAATTATTATGTGGTAATTAAAAATAAGGCAAGTAGAGCAGAAACAAATATGCAAATGCCTGAAAATAAATCATCTTAATATTTTTCTATTGTGCAATTAATGGACATCACTTTTCAATTTCTTAAATTAGGTGCTTCGTTTGGTACCTAGTCCATAGTATTTTTTTCATTTGCGACTTTCAAGTTGCTTACAGAGGTAAATTAGGTATTTGTTATAAAAATAAATAGGTAAATTAATAAAAGTAATTAAGTCATTTAATTTATAATACACCTGTATAATATTTTAACTTACATAAAATATTATAAATCCTGTATAATATTTTAATATAAAATATGTAATGTATAAAGTAATAAATATTTATGTTTAAAAGATAAACTTAAATTATAACAAGATAAATTAGAACAATCATTGATAAATATTGTAAATAAATACTTGCAACATTTTTGGACGGATATATCTTCATAACAATATAATTGAAATATAAAATAGATATTTTCGTCATAGATCGATTCCATACAATAGTATCATTTGTCAGTTTATTCAAATATAAAGCTTTTGTGATAAATTATCTCAAACACACGAATTTCTTATTTCATGTAATACTCAAAAGTAATCTCGATCAGTCTTGTACGTTCATATGCTCCTTGAGCCTTTATAAGAAAAAATATAATGAAATTGTGCAAAAAATACTAAGTCAAAAAATTCGTCAAAAGGTCTATCTACTAAAGAATATGAACATTAATCTCATGTATACGTGTATTATAGCTAAAAAAATACTGAATCCTTGTCTTTACTTACTTCAATAAAATGTGATGACCAAAGTTGGCCGTATATTCAACTTATAAACTTAAAAACCCACACCACTTCTATCTAATATCTAAATAATAAGAAATACCTACGTATTGGACTCAGAGAAAGTCTTACCATGAACCAACAGACCTGAAAACTAGACTGGTTAGGTGTAAAGAGGTGTACCATATTTTTTCTGATCTGATCAATTAACCAAGATGCGCATGACCAAACTGAGGCCTACACATCAACATCTATTTAAAGACCAGTTTCTTGACATTAATACAATAACCTTAAAAAAAAAAAAAAAAAAACTACACAACTTGTGGCAATCTTCCAAATGCTTAGCGATAATTCTATCAGTACGTACAGTCACAAGCATTTATACGTATACAGGCTAATTCAAATACGAACCTTTTCGCAATCAAATAAGACTTAAAAATGTGTATACATTTGAATGCATGTGACTGTACAAGTTATCATCGCGCTTCTACTATTACTTATTATTTATCTTTCTGGCTCAAGTGTCTCCATCAGTTGGTTTGTAAATTTTGTTCTAAGTGATTTGTTGTCTTAACTCCAGGATCAACGGCGGTGAACGGATTGTAGCCCTGAAGGCCCACCATTTCTACAGAGAGGTCCCACAGCTTTTTTGCGTTTTCATCGTTCAAGGCTTGCTGTGCTGGCTTCACAGCGGCACAATCACTATAACAAATCAAATTTAAACACGTGAATAATGTTTATCCATTGTTGTCACCATTTGCAGTCACCAAAGTACAAGCTTTGCTAAGTTTGGGGCTATTTGTGCTATGTGAATACTACCCAAGGATGTATTTATTAATAATGATATTTATTATCAGCTACTCATAATGACTAAGCCTAAAAAACTGATATCAAAAACCAAGAGAATTTTAAGATTTTGTGAGGAAAAAATGGAAGATGAATATTTGGTTTTTGAAATTAAATAAAAGAAACCAACCTGTAATAGAGGCCAGTTTCATCAGCACACTTTTCGTCCACAGCGCAATATATCGTCGTCTGCGCGCCTAGTTCGACGGATTTCGTGAAGGGTGCGATCAGCATTCCGATAACCAGACGTGCCCCCCAAAACAGGCTTTCATTCAAATGTCGGCCCAGCTCCGTTTTTATAACTCCAGGGTGGAGACTGTATGTATTCACTCCATCTATATTGTTTTCCTAGTAAATAATAACACAATATAACATCAAATACCCACACAAGAAATGTAATGTTATATGTGAAATTTTAAAATAAAGTATTATTATAAATATTTGGATGATGATGTTGCCCTCCATGATGTATCTGTCGGCGGCGAAACAAATCATGGTATTTCTATTAATGATTGGGTTGTCTTCGCTGATTGGATAAAGTACACAAGGCCCAAAGGTATGCTTCCAAAATTCCAGTAATGACACTCAGTCAGTAATCAATGTTAAAACAATGGACAGCGTAATTCTTTATTTACTTAAATGTTATTTTTACATGATCAACAATTGTGTAAGTACCCCATAAAAACTATTTATAAAACACAATAATATGATGAAGTGAAAACAGTACCTTTAATTTTGCAGCTAGCTCTCTTGAGAATAATACATTAGCAAGCTTACTCTGGCCATAAGCTTCACCCGCATTATAAGCCCTGTTCTTATAATTGGGATCCTCTAAATTTAATTTGTACCCTAAAACATGTTACACTGTAAGTTACAAAAAATAAACTAAAAACAAATAATATGTAAGTATGTATATGAAATATTATTACTTATATGTGCTCTTGATGAAACAGTAACAATACGAGCAGGCTTGCTATTTCTAATACGAGGCAATAACAACAGAGTGAAAAGGAAATGAGCCAAATGATTAGTTCCAAACTGAATTTCAAAACCATCTTCTGTGAAACCTTTCGGGCACATCATAACACCTGCGTTGTTAACTAGGATATTTATCTGAGGCTCTGTATCTAGTATTTGCTGGGCACATTCTCGGACTGATTTGAGAGATGTCAAATCACATTTCACCAAAACAAGTTTCCCTGTGTCTGGAAGGTTGCTGCAAACTGATTCAATGTCTTTTTTAGCTTCTTCTGCCTTTTCCAAGTTTCGACATGCCATCACTACTCTGGCACCTAAAAGAAAATAGTGTCATTAAAGAAAAATAACATATAAAAGCAGAAGAGTTGCGTTTTGTGATATATACACACTTGTGGAAGATTTATACTGCCGTCCTTAGATGAAAAGATGTACCTATATCAAATTTTTTTTTGTCTCATTTATCTAGAGTTCATATATGTACAAATCTTTGCCCTGAATCAAAATCTCTTCAATCAATAATTTGTTGAAAAACCTATTATCACTTACCTCTTTTATAAAAGTTTAAAACAGTCTCTTTTCCTATTCCCGTGTTACATCCCGTTATAATTGCGGTTTTTCCAATTAACTTGGCCCCACTCAGGCACCGAGCCGAAAAGAAAGGCATTATTCAAACGGTTTTTAAACTTCTGAAAAGAGCAAAAAGAAATAAGGAAACCATACAATAAGAATTGAAACATTAATTTTATCAGAAAAATATAACAATCAAGGTTTTAAAAGTTTTATCGCAATATCTCACTTTATAGATAATAATATATGATAAAATAATGCAAAAGTAACTTTAACGATCAGACTCCTAAGTTTATCTGACAGACATTGCTTAATTATTATATTATAATCATAATATTAATTGACAAACAGATTTGTATTAATTTTTGCTTTTTTATTATAAATAAAATTGCCTACCCCTCGACGAAATTGACTTTAGCAAAACTTTCACTGAGCAAGTAAAAAGAAAAACTTTCTCAAGTTCTCAATTTCTCAACCTTTAAAAAAAAAATGATGAGAAATCAGAAAGTCAATCTCCTCAGTGTCAATTAAAAAATATACTAAATCTATGGTGTCAATCACAGACTAGAAAGAGAAGAGAACAAGTTGAAGATAAATGTGTCAATGTCAAGCATAGAAAAAAAATTTTACTCACAAGGAGGTGTCAAGTCAAATTATTGTATTTTTTTTTAAATATCAGTTCAAAGCTCTGGGGCCTTACCATGAGCATTTAAGAAAACCATCCAATCGCAGTGCAGTTTTCGAGCAGGGCAGAATCAGGCCTGCTTAAAATCATACTATGACCCCTTAAAAAGTGAACGACTATTGCACTGTTTGACATGAAGGTGAACGGTTTCTTTTGTCTCTGGTCTTTTTACCGTTCAATCGAATTCGTTCGAAAATCCATTGAAGATTTTATTTTCGTTTTACCGGTTTTTAAATTATGTTTTATATTACGAATGCTCAAGTAAAACCGCGTTTTTATGGATTTAGATTACTTTATCAGTATAATTTTCTTGATTTACAGTAGTTTTCAATAAGTGAAGCAATAACTATGAAAGAGCCGTGCGTGCCGATTATTCCTTTTAACCTACTTAAATTTTTAAACGTTTCTGACACCAAAATAATACAAATGTCAAGTGTCAAATGCATTTTATTCTGTAATTCTGAAAAAGGCAAAAAAATTAACTTTTTCCGTGATTTAATACGATTTGGTCATTGAAATGCATGTTCTTCATTGAGTATAACACAGTGATTATATACATTGATTGAGAACATGGTTATCAATTTGAGAATACTACGATTTTTTGTTGAATTCTTTGACGAACCACTTTAGATGTTATCTTTCATTATCATTTATCCCCATTGAACACTTCCATGTTCGTTTATACTTTCGAACTTTGACTGAAATATTCTAAGGATAATTTCTGGAGCATCCGAAAATTATGTGGAATGCAGCAGCACAAAGGCTCAACTCTTCAGTTAATATTGTTAATTATTAAGACTAAGTACATGAATGATAGAATATCCCCCCCTTCCCCCCCATTTCTGGGATCAAAAGTACTCTACGTTCACCAGAGGGGATAGTGTAGCTTTCCAACTGTGAAAGAATTATTCAAATCGGCTCAGTAGTTTCAGAGCCTATTCAATACAAACAAACAAACAATCAAATCTTTCCTCTTTATAATATTAGTATATATAACATGAAGTGATTGTAATATAATTTGTTATTATAATTCCAGTGCTGGGTAGACCTGAAGGCCAAGATTGAACAAAATAATAATCATCAATGATGCTTATAGAAGGACTTTGTGGTGATGAGCTTACGGAAATGATATGTAAACAAGTAACAATGTAATTTATTTATTTATAAAAACTTTATTGACCACACAAATTGGCTACAAAAGGCGGACTTAAAACTAAAAGCATTCTCTACCAGTCAACCTTCAGGAAAAACAAAATGCTTGAATGCGGCAAAGAGCAAACTAATTAATAAGTAATTATCTTCTGTCTGCACTTATATTTGCTTCTATCATACTATAGTATGTGACAAACTTAAAATCATTCATGTTTTTATTACAGAGTTCTACTTAATCAAGAACATTTGACAAAAGCACATTCAGTACCTAACTGCCAACAATGGCACAGGTTACTTCAGCACCTATTGAGCCATTGCCACCTTCTGCCTACAGCTTCGTGAGTGTCTGGTTCAGCATCCCAAGTTGGTGACATCACCCTTTTGCAGAGTGGATATCCAGAATAACCTGTGGTGTTTGCCTTTAAGTGACTTTGTACTTAGAACGTTTTTATATGTCAGATAAATCTTGAAATGTATTAGTGCATAAGTTGTTGGTAGACCAATAAACAATAAATAAATAAATAAATAACCTAAAATAAAATATTATTTAAGTTTCAATTTGTACTGTGTGTGCCTGTGTTCTTGTTAGATACAGTTGAAGGAAGGATACTTCCGTTGTTGTCTACTGTTTTTAAGGTGTTTTGTAAGTCTATTAAATTAATGTAATTATGCTAATTTTATTATTTATAAGCCCATTGTGTTCTTTTGTTTAAGTTTATTAAAAAATGTACTTAATTATAAAATTATTTTGAAAAAGTATAATGGTTTTGTTTTTTATAAATAAAGATAAAAATAATATAATTCATGCACACAAAAGTTTGTACCCTGTGGGGATTGAACCCGCCCTCTGGTGTAATAGCCGACTTCTCGACCAATTACATCAAATAGCTCGTCACTTACATAGTAGGTTTAGGATGAAAATACAATAATAAATATTACCTCAAAACCATAAAGCCTTATTAGTGCTCAGCTTTCCAAGTGTGGGCAAAGAGTATGGTTTGACCAAATGAAAGAATCTTGATTGGCACTGGGATTGCTTGCATCTACACTTCTGATTTTTGCATATTAGCTTCTTAGCATTGCAAATCTGAAAATATAATGTTTAGATTATTATTATTTTACCACAAGTTGTAATGATTGAAGTTCTAAATACTAAAATCACAGTTCACTTCTTAATTTGCTTACCAACTGGACATTCAGGCTTTGTAAACAAATTAAATAGACATGCTTGTATCATAAACATTCCATTTCGAATGGGTCACTTATTTCGCGAAGGCGACGCAGCTTATTTCTCCCATCTTATTGGAATTCTGTTTCCAAATACTTAAAGAATTCGTCACACTTCTACAAAAATAGGTGTAAATGTTTTAAAATAGGTCACATTTTATTTAAACGCTAATTTTACTATCAATAATCCACTTCTTACAAAAGATACTTACGTTTGACAAAAATACTGACTCCTAACCGGGGCATAAGAGACTCATGAACATAAAAACGAAAAGGTACGCAACAAAATTCGACGACAAATTATGAGATTCACTCACACAATCACAAAACAATTCTGTTAAAGCTACTCCAGAGTAGCTTTTTAAGGATCGGTTTATTTGACGTTTCGGACGTTCAAAAGACGCTTTGCTTGACATTTAAAGCCGCTCATGGTACGAAACGTCTATACAAAAAAAAAAGGTGAACGGTTGTCAAAACGTCAAAGTAAATTGCCCTGCGACTGACCTGCCACAGGCCTGCTTTAAGGTTGTCATGGTACAATAAAGCAGAGCAGTTCAATTTAAGTCCTGCTATAAGAGCTCATAGTAAGGCCCCTGAGTACTGAAACAGATGGAGATGCCTTATTGATTTAACTGATGCATCGACGCAGCGCAGCGCAGCGCGTCCGGTGTGGGATCACCGTTACGGTGATCCCACACGGACGCGCTGCGCTGCGCTGCGCTGCGTCGACGCACCGCAAGCGCTCGACGGAATGGGTGCCACACACGATCCGATGCGTCGTCGCAACGCGCTGCGTTGTCCACGCGTCGTCGTGCGTTGTCTGCGTTGATTTTAGGTTTAGTTTGTGATTTTTATCCCATAAAAGAGGTCTTTCCTCAACTAATGAGATAAGGTAGTCCACGTCAATGTCATTAATAGTATTATGATGATTTATGTACTTGGGGCGCACCGCTATCTCGACTGCATAAACCATACTGCGACGCGTGCGTCGTCGCTCCGTCGTCGGAGCGCTGCACCACTCCCCCCGCTTCGTCTGTCGGCTACGCGTGCGTTGTACACGCGTTACGGCGACGCGCGTCGCCACAACGGACCGTGTGGCATGCCGTTCAATTTGTATGAAATATAACGCATCGACGACGCTCCGTCGACGCAGCGCAGCGCAACGCGCCCGTGTGGCATCACCGTTACCCGCTGAGTGGGTTGCCAGTCATAAAAAAGATTGATGCTTTGGCTTTGCTGTCAATACTCAATTTTGACATTGACATATTGACAATTGGACATCGCTTTTTGAGTTTTTGCCTGAGCCTGAGGTTTTTGCTTTCGTTTTCTCGGTTTTCTCATTATGTCATTATTGCGCGCTCGAATTGGTGTAGTGTATTATTTATTATTCGGTCACGCACGGTGTGCATAATATAAAACAATTGTTTTAATTTGGTGAAAACCATTTATTAGTTCTATACCATCTCATTATGTATGTATTGACGTACTCATTGCTGATCTTCCGCACGAATATTTAATTAACTTTTGTGTGCACATATTTTGCTGTATTGTTATTAAATAATATTAATATGGAGTACGATAATGATGACCATACTTGGCGGAGACCGTCGACGCCGAAAGTTGAGCGGCGCGTTTGTCAGCCGATTCCACGGCGGTCTACAACAGTGGCCGTGGTTGTGCTCGGCCTAGCGGTCTTGAGCTGCCTGCTCGGCTACTGCGTGCTCAGCGAGACACTCCCGTACGAGTCCAAGACGTTACGGCTGGTTGTTATCGTAAGTTTTTATATTTGAATAGGATTTTATATTTTCAGAAAAATTGTTAATATGTTTAATAGGCGCGCGAGTTCATGGCCATCGGGGACTGAATAAGAAAAGCGTTTATGAAACGAATAGTTGACTTACTAAAAAGTTGCATAAATTAAGGGATAGATATGGTTGACCTAATAGGTAATAATACCTATCGAAATTGATATTAGTATAATTAGGTTAAGAAAACAGCACTAACGCATTCTTCAGGATGGCCATGAAGTCGCGCGCCTACTATAAATACAATTTTAAACAAATAAAAGATATGTAGGTACTTAGGTATTAAAATGATAATATAAGACTAACAGTTTGTTAGTGTAATGCTTAAAGTACTGAAGGTCTTGGCTGCATACTAGTGCCTACCTGCTGACAGCATTTAAAACATTACATAGCTTTGTGATCAGCAAACCTCATTTGGTATATAGGATTGGCATGATTGAAGGCATTTAACCAGTAAACCGGACTGGAACACTCAGAGGCGGATTAAACATTGAGAGCGCCATAGGCAAGCATCTCATCGGCGCCCCTATATAAAAAATAACTCGTACCTACTATAGTTTGACCGAAACCGCTGTACCTTAGGAAAACGCGGTGAGACGGAGGCCAAGGAAAAAAGAGCATAAGTTTACATGAGATCGATATTATCCGACAGATTTTAAGAATTCGATTTACAATATTTTAAAGCTTTTTAAGGTACGACTGGCAAAATTAATTAAAATTAAATCAGTGTATCAAATATTTTATTTATATAATTAACTAACTTTAAATCTTTAATATATTATAGTTACTTAACCCAGATATTACTGAAACTATTTTTCATGTCGGATTTTCATAATATTTACATATGTTGTATAATTGTAGAGAAGAATCATAGGAAAAATATTAAAAAAAATATTGATGGTCTGGAAAAGCCGGAAAATGAGTGGCGTTATAACACCCGGTAGTAAGATCGGCTACCAAAAAGTTTTGTTTGTAGATATTTTAAAATCAAGTAAAACATGGACATATCGAGCCTAATTGATTTAATTATCTAAAAACTCCGTTATATTTATTAAAATATAATATTGCTTTTCCTTTAAATAACTAGTTTTTCCTATAAATATAGGACATTTAACAGTTTTGGGTGACAATATAGGACATTTTCGACATATGAGCTTGTTTTTTTTTGCAAATAGTACAACGACTTTGGGTATCTATATATTGGATCAGGTAGTCAATGCGATCATTTAACGAAGTTTGACCATAGTTTCTGGATAAACAACCTGGTCCTCGTTTTACTTGTAGTAACAGTAGGATTCAGCAAGAACTGCTTACAAAAATGATTTGAGGTAAAAGTTGTTGGGGTGAAGGTATAAGTTGATGAAGTGA
This sequence comes from Mecyna flavalis, assembly GCA_949319885.1. Taxonomy (NCBI): domain Eukaryota; kingdom Metazoa; phylum Arthropoda; class Insecta; order Lepidoptera; family Crambidae; genus Mecyna; species Mecyna flavalis. The sequence goes on from OX439427.1 coordinate 15,559,162, forward strand.
AAGAAACAGTTTTTATAAGATTCACATTATCTGGCAATTATCAGCAGTAGGTACATATTGTTTTAGCTAAATACTGACAATAATAAATCATCTTCAGAATCCTCATTATATAAAAATGTATCATTATAAACAACCTCTGCTAGAGCTCTCAGCTGGGAACCTAAAAGCAATAAAACATTCTAATACATTGTAATAAGTTGGTAGTCACCAGCACATAATCATCATCGTCATCATCATCGGCCTGTTTCAGTCCACAGCTGGACATTGTACGATTTTTGACAACTCGCATTCAGCTCCTTCCAGCTATCCTGCGCAAATCGTCACTCCACCAGGCCTTAGGGCGACCAGCACATCAAGTCACCTTATTTATTGTTTTATATTGAGGACCATGACAATCGTGCGTCAATAGGTAGATTGATATAAAGATTAAATTACGTAAAAATAATGCTAAATAGGAGATAAGTGACAAATTCTTCAAAATTAAAATATTCTTCCATTACTTTATTTGGATTTTCCGGTGGAAAATGCTTATTTTAGTAAGCAGAGCTTCTTATAAATCTATATTGTGTAATTCATCAACTATTTAAATGAAATTCAAAGCAAATTTTGTCAATAGTGTAAACATAATAGAAATAATATGTAGACGTCCATTTTACTACCGGGTGTTATAACGCCACCCATTTTCAGATACGATAATCTTCATGAAAAACCAAGAAATTACAACTTATTTTTATCTTACATTATATAACAGTACCAATACTTTATGGAATCCGACGTTTTAGTGTTCATTATTAGGTTTATGTACTTTAAAAAAATTGCTTTTTGAAGACAAGTCGCAAACCAATCTCACTGTTACATTTAAAACACGTATGAATTTCAGGAAACCGCACACACGGTTACAAATAGTAGGTGCACACTAAGGCAAGACCTTCCAGATTACGATAATGTTAGGAAATCTTAATTTTTTTAACATTAAACACATATATTTGGCCGGTGAATCAAACTCTAATTTCGTGGCGTTATAAAGGTCGGTAGTAACAAGTGGGTTAATTCGAGCGATTACTTGAGCAAAACAAAGGCTCTAAAGTGTTTGCCAGAGACCTGTTTCTTGGAGAGCTTGCTGACGAAGTTGAAGACAGAGGACGGTAGAGTAGTCACGTCACGCCATGAGCTATTGGCCGAGATTGAAAACTTTTATGGGCAGCTTTACTCGACGACACGAACACCTGTCACTGAGTATTTATTTATTTTACAATATTCTGCCGCCCCTTTGTACCGTCACGCCCCTAGGCACATGCCTACTTTGCCTTTAGGATAATCCGCCTCTGGGAACACTCGAGTATAATTTTTTGTCAGTCCCGTGTAATGTATGCATGAACCTAGGACTATTAATTTAGTGTGTAAGTGTAGCCTACTTGATCTGTTAGCCAATGTGACACCCAGATAGTTCTGCTTTAATTATTATTGATGAATCACAAAATTTTAAGATTGAAATAAAAGTTCTGTTAGTAAAATATTTTGGAATAAACTTCAACTCTGTTTTGTAAAAGACTTAAGCAGATTGTAGAGTTGCACATGATACTAAACAGGTTTTTGTCAAGGATATAGCATAGTAAACTGCACTATGCTATTAAGATCAACATGCTAATGTCTGTTATAAACGGCACTTTTCACAGTATGTTAAATTTGACATGTTTGATGGGCTTCAAGAGCATAACTTGTGTATCAGAAAATGTCTAAAGAACAGTTTAGATGTGAAGGATTACATTACGTAACCCCTTACAACAGTATTATGTGTTTTCGTATTTTGGCTTATTACTCTTGGAACATAATGGCTACTTCTTGGAGAAGGATTTTCTGAGTGTCACAGACCCATATCTCCTATTAAAATAAATTATTACGATAAAAACTATTATTACAACGTTTCTTCATTTAATTAAGCATCAGGTCATTTAGATTTTTTTGATTAAAAACTACGAAGATCTGAGTAATTCACCATCAACACCTCAAATCCGGTGAATTTTACACGTTTTTTACGTGTCACACGAGCGCCGACGTCTGAACAATCGCACATATTTTTAAAACCACCCACGTTTTTAACCAGTTTTTTACACACATTTAAAATAGATAAATCAGTTTACATACTGGTCAAATTTTAGGTTAATTGGAAGGAAACTTTTGATTATATGGTCATAAGTATATATGTCACACGCTTAGAAAGATTTTCGCGGCGCGCCTTTCGAGGGGCACTGCTCAGGGCTGGCCAGGCGTAGGTGAACCCTGATAGGTGTATTCGAATCGTCAGTTACCCTGCAGCAAGCAGGTGAAGTGGCCATGTCGCTGGTTCCTGCGCTTTGGACGCTGGAGTACGTTCTTCGATTTTAAAAATTTTGGTTCACAGTTTTCCGGCATTTTCGTGTCACATTTTTTCAATGTAATTGTACTACTTTTGGTAAATGGGTTTTGAGGTAAAATACCTAGCTCCTTAATGTAGATGGACAGTAAAAAACTAGCTGGTTATATCTTTTCAATGAAAAGTTATTTCAAAATATATGTTTTTTTGTAATTTCCATGGTGTGATTTCCATGGATAAAACACCATGGAAATTACGTAAGACCCATGGAAATTACCTTGTTTCTTTTAAGTTCATCATCATCAGCCATACGACGCCTACTGCTGGGTATAGGCATCGCCCAAGGATCTCCACACTGATCGGTCCTTGCGCCACGCACATCCCGCGGTTTCCGGCGGCCTTGGCAAGGTCGTCAGTCCAGCTAGTAAAGGGCCTTTCCACTGAAAGTCTTCCAGTGCGCGGTCGCACTGAAAGACACCATTGCAGAACCTTTCCACCCCAACGGCCATCGGTTCTGCGGGAATGTGTCCCGCCCACTATCACTTTAACTAAGCAACTCTTCGAGCTATGTCGGTTACCTTCATTCTTCTGCGAATCTCCTCATTTTTGACTCTATTGCACAAAGAAACCACAAGCATAACTGTCTCCATTGCCCAATGTGTGACCTTGAGGCTTCTTATGAGACCCATAGTGGATGACCACGTTTCGCTTCCATATGTTATCACTGGCAACACACACTGTTCAAAGACTTTCGTCTTGAGGCACTGAGGTATGTTGGATGAGAATATGTTCCGTAGCTTCCTGAACGCTGCCCATCCGAGCTGGATTCGGCAAGAGATCTCTTTCTCGAAGTTGGACTTACCTAACTGAACTGCCTGTCCTGGCAAACATAATGGTCAACAACTTCAAGCGTAACGTTTCCAATGCTAACTGGAGCGGGTGCAACATGGACGTTTGACATAATTTTCGTCGTGTCCATATTCATTTTAAGACCAACTCTTATGGAAACGTTACTAAGATCTTTGAGCATTGTGTTCAGATCCACCATGGTCTCGGCCATGAGAACTACATCGTCGACAAAACGTAGCTATGTTAGGTACTCGCCATTGATGTTAATACAGAATCCTTGCCAATCCAGAGGCTTGAAAATATCCTCCAGCACAGCAGTGAACAGTTTAGAAATTACGTCTCCTTGTCACCTCGCTCTAGTTGGATAGGATTTGAGCTCTGGTTATGCAATCGAACCGATATGCAGCGTTTTGGTATAAATAAGTACCTCAATACGTCGATATACATGTAGTCCACTTGGCACCTTTTTAGAGACTGCAGCACAGCCTAGAGTGCCTAGGTATCGATTGAATCAAAGACTTACTCATAGTTCAAGCTAAGCAACGCTTTTAAAGAATCTCAACAATTAAATTGAAGACTTAAACTGATTGATGAAAAGACTTATTTTACAAAAATTCAATTTGTTATTTTTTTATGTTTACTATTATGTTCATCCATAAGTATAACAAGTTTATAAGTGTTATGGGAACAATTTTAATGCATATGAAAGTTAATTGATAACAGTTTTATCACTTTCATGTTCCTAATAAGTAAGTTTTGAAATAAAGCTACTATTTTTACTAAATATTGTTTTAATACAATGTCGATCTTTATACTACCCTAACTAACTAATATGACAGCTTAATTTCATATTTGACATGGTGTTTAGCTAAATTTAATCTGCTGGGTAATTTCCATGGCCTTTATTGTAATTTCCATGGACCGCCAATTTTCTCCATTTTTTTTTAGCAAAAGTATAGATCCCGTACGTGGCGAATTTTTATATGTTGTTTAAATTTGCACAAGCTTTCGGAATATTTGTGCAATTCACCATAATTTAGCGATTTCAAAAATGCCGTGGAAATTACGCGGAGAGCACTTTTCTGAAGATCCACCCTAATATTGTAGTTAGATGTGGTTTAGGTTTAGGTGCCTATTGATATTGAGTATTATGAATCTCAACTGACCTTTTCATTTGTATTGTACGTCATATTGTTATAATGAAAAAAATACTAGCGTTTTAGATATATGTTTGTCCTAGGTCAATTAATCTTATTCTATAATAATATGCTTTCTTTCCAGTTATTTCGTCATGGGGCAAGAAATCCCACACACACTTACAAGAGTGACCCTTTCAAGAACTACCAGTGGCCTGATGGCTTGGGGGCTTTGACTAATGTAAGGAATGTTTCATACACTATCTTGCACAAATGTTTGTTCCGACTGGAATTGAACCTATGGCCCTGGTGCAGCCGTCGCGTCGCTTTGAAGTCGACCTACTAGCCATTGTAGTACCATGTTGATCATTGTACAATTCTATGAAATGGGTTTACCCGAGTCGAAACATATAACAGGGAGTCTTTCAATGACGGCCGACAACTTCTTTCTTCTTTTAAGGTGGTTAACGCGTCACGAATGGACGGGTGTCCATGGCACATAGATTTGAAAGTGATCAATATATCATTTATCATCAGGTATCAAACCTAATCATTGGCCTCCCTCTTTATAAAAAAACATCATTGCTTATTTATAAACAAATGGAGTCAAAATCAAAAATTTTCAAGATAAATTTTATATATTTTGTTTTACGAAGACGCGTCGTCAAATTCACCATCGGGCATTCCCATTAAAAAAAAAAATCGGGATTTTGACGCATTGATGGCTAAATATTTAGACCTCTCCAGACAAATAGTTTAGATTAGTGGACCTTTCGTTTAAAATGAACGACATGTATTACTTTTTACAGCTTGGAAAACTCCAACTATACGAGCTAGGTAAAAAGTACCGCAGCTACTACGCGAACTTTCTGAACGAGGACTACTACGAGAAGGAGGTGTTGGTGCGGAGCAGCGACTCGGCGCGCTGCATGATGAGCGCGGCCACGTTCCTGGCGGGGCTGTTCCCGCCCTCCGAGCGCCAGCTGTGGCACCCCGAGCTGCCGTGGCAGCCCATCCCGGTGCACTCCCTACCTAGGGAGTTGGATAATGTAATATTGTTGTTTTGTTTGCTTAATTCTTACGTAGCTAATTAAGTATAGAACAGCTCAGTGTTGCTTATATACTCCCAAAGTTAATTTTGAAAATGTATTTTTATATGAATTAATATTGATTTTATATTCTTTAATACGTCTACGACGCAATCGATTTTTTTTTTCGAAATAAACTACTCATCAAATAAATCAGATACAAAACGATCAGAAATATTTTGACAAACTGATAAAATAAAATAGGTCAAATCTTGAAATGCTGAAAACAGACGGTGCAGACAATGACGTTCAATATACAACTATAGACACCCAATCTCTAAGAAAAATTCCTCAAAAAACGTCCGAGTGGCTTTGACACTGATGACATTAACACATTCGTTCAAATTAACACCTTATCTCGTGGCATTTAGTGTTTAATGTCAATTTATACAACTAAACGAAAACTCTGCCCAATAGTCGGGTGGGCAGACTTTTGCTTCGGACAATATTTGAGCGTGATTGTGAGTCTAGTTTTCTAATTGAACGTCATTGGGTGCAGATAACAAAAGACAAAATGTACATTTATAAATCTTTACAAGATAAGAACTGTAGCCCTCTTATTACAGAACGTGGTTTAAAAATTAAACCGAGCTTAGTCCTGACTAAACTCCTGACTAAAGTCAAACGCTATTACAAAACGAAGTTTTACTTCATTTCGAGTACTAAAGTTAGACCCAAGAAAGTCCGCCGATGCCCCTAGTTTTACTATGGACTAACTTTCAAACGTCAAAACGATATCACTTTTAAATTTCGCTCCGTTCTACGCATGGAAAGACAATTTTTGAAAAGAATCACTTAATTTGTGAACAGAAAATTAAAAATATATGTTACTTTTTCTTACATTACTAAAACACATTTTTAATAAAAGAATTATTATTTTTACTATCTTATTTAAAGATTTTAAAACATGTCATAAAACAAAGTCTTGTAAAATGAAACGCACTGAAGGAGTTAGTACCAGTAAATTATTCTTATGTTGGTATTTGTTTTGTAATAAGGAATATAGTCCGGACTTGTTACCTGTACTATGAAGTACAGATCTAAACCTGTTTTAACTATTGTTTTTTGTAATAAGAGGGTATATGTCTGAAAAAACCACATCACCGATTTTATCAGCACTTTGACGTGAATAACCTGCTGAGATTTAAGTTCTTTTTACTTAGGCGATTTATCATAGTCAGTGACGTTTACTACGAATGGTTACGAAGGAACGATGAATGCTATAATTATGAAAAAAAAAATTGCATATTTTTAATAAATAGTTTGCTTATACCATGCAAATATTTTCTAGATAGTAGCAGGGACAAAGGAATGCAAACTTTGGAAAGCCATGTACGAAGAGGTACTGGCTGAACAGAATGCCGATCCGAAGTTCACTGAACTGTTTGACCAACTGAGCAAACACACGAACCAGAGCATGCGCAGTGTTCTCGACGTGGATTTTCTCTATAGCACTCTGCTCACAGAACAAGAGGCTGGCCTGAAGCTACCAGAGTGGACCAAGAATGTATTCCCGAATAAAATGAAGACGCCATTTATGCTCAGTCTCGCTTTGTTGTCTTACAATGAGACACTTCAACGGCTTCAAGTCGGTATGTATAATATGAAAAATTGCTAATGCTAATTCATGTTAAACTAGCCCCACCTTTTTACGGCTGAAAAATATCGTTTATAAACCATGTCCTGATAAAAACAAAGACAGTCGTTCTGGAGTTTCGCGCACACAGACCACATAATATTGCATGACAAATCACACAAAAAATCACTGTTCTTTTTTCTGGCTACCTTCACACTTGGACCAAAATTAAAAAATTAATGTTGGTAAAATATTATGTTGTTACAAAACTAGGCTTGGTCTTTAAAATATTGTTAAATGTTACGGGACTTGGTATATTTTTTGTAAAATTACGAGTATAACGACGATATATAGGTTAACTTCTCGTACAGGCCCCCTCCTCGGCGAGATCCAGAAGTCGTTGAAGGCATCAGCGAGCCACGCGAACGTGGACCGGTCGCTGTGCGTGTACTCCGGGCACGACGTGACGCTGGTCGCGCTGTGGCGCGCGCTGGCGCTGGCGCAGCCGCTCGCGCCCGAGTACGGCGCCAGCCTCGTGCTTGAACTGCACGAGGAGGTCGACCAGGCCGCGTTCTTCGTCAAGGCAAGTACTGCACGCACTGGACAGTACGGCGCCAGCCTCGTGCTCGAGCTGCACGAGGAGGTCGACCAGGCCGCGTTCTTCGTCAAGGCAAGTACTGTACGCACTGGACACTGTATAGGTGCCGGCAAACTTCTTGACGCTCGGTCGATGGAGTGCACTTGCGCATTACCAATAGCGCGTGCGAATCTGCCCTTCGCCCACGCGCGTTATTGGTCAGAGGTATGCATGCTTCTGACCAATGGCGCGCACGCATCTGAAAATATGCGTTCCGCGCAATCTCCACCCGGTTTCAAGAATTTGCCGGGAACTATACCCGTAGTTCGCTCTCTTGTTCACTCATGTCATGAACTCATGACTGATCGTGGTCAGTCTCAGCAGGGTTGCTGCAACCCGGTTGCATTTGAAGCAAATGGCGTGTAAAATATAGAGTCAGACGAATTTTTAATTGTTCGGTTCATCTTGGCGGTTAACAGCGTCGCGATCTTTTGCCTACGGTGTTCCCAATCACAATTAACTTTCCCAAGATTTCGTAGTCTCTGCGCATTGTGAGGCAAAAAATATAAATATAGGACTGTATGATATAGAAACATTTGTAACCCCTCCTCTTTTCAATATTTATTGGACTATCACTCGCCTGTAATACTTCCCCCCCTTTATGGGGGGGGGGGGCATAAATATTGGAACAGTTGCCCTTAAAGCTTGCTTATCTTAAAATAAAAAACTCATTGTATATTTTGTCCACAGGCATTTTACAGGAATAATACGAAGATTGAAGTGCCAATGGAGTTAAAGCTACCGTTTTGCGATGACCCATGCACTTACGAAAAATTCTCTGAGCACATTGATAAACTTATTCCTACCGACTGGGAGGCGGAGTGCCAGAACATTGTTCACTGAATGTAAAAGAGAGGCCAGAGAGAATGATTATTTCGGATTGAAGAGAAGTAAGTATGAAATTTCGCCAAGAAGAAGTATATTTTTGTTTGCGTATAGAAATGAATAGAGTTAACCATGAACGCACTGCCTGCAAAATGTACGCCTATATGTATGAACACGTTGGATATTACGCCTATATAACCATTGGATAAAATTAATTGTACGTAAAATATTTTTTCGGTAATATTGTTATATCTCGTGATTTAGAGTCGTAATTTAATAAATAAAATGTGTGGATGTTGAGATAAGTCACTTACAATACATTCAATTTGCATCTATGTTAAGAACCTTAGTGTACTTAAAATTGAGAAATTCCTAAGCACTAAAATATAATTCGCTCGTGGGCTAAATAGTAGCAAAAATAATTAATTTTATGCTTTGGGTACGGCCTAAGAAAAATACGCCAGTTTGGAAATCGCTTCAAGAAAATTAGAAAACCCGTTCACTTCCGGACTGATATCTTAAAAACACTTAATCTAATCTTTAATGTTGATAAATGTCTGTATAGTAGCTATGGTATGTACAATTTTATTCAAAGTATTGGCTTAAAATTAACTGGATAACACAAATACATCAATTCCAAAGGAATATAGTTAAATGAATATGTAGCTTGAATAACGTGATAAAAAACGACTAGGTTATATTGGTCGAGCGATCAAGTATCTACTTGTGTACTAAATTTTTTCTAATAAAATATATTATTGGTGATAAGCGTATGGATAACTTTATAGACTGCTAGATCATTTTGTCGGTTTTAATCCTATTATGAGGTTGCTTTTACTCATGGTTTTTAAAGAGAGTTATATTTATTTAGGTATGTCAGTTTTACAAAATCGTCTAGAGCTCAAAATTCTTATAAAAATAAATAAACAAAGTGCCATTTTATTAAGTCGTCCACTTAAAAAGGATTATGAATGATTGTTCATTTTATAAGATGATTTTATTAGTAAATAAGTATTGATATGATAAAAGGTTGTTTATGATAATTATATAGTTAAGGTACCTAGTTCGTAGACTGGTAAATGTTTGTAGATATGGATGCTCGAGGATGTTAGGAAATGCGCCCCTAGTAAACAAAAATGCTACTTATGAGAGTGGGTCTCACATTATTTATTTGAGCAAGTAGACAATAATTCGTGGGTTTCTCGCGCGCATACGGTGCGTGGGAGATGCTAGATATGATATTCATAACTCAGACCGAAGAAAGAAGAATGAAGAGGGACTCTCTCTCGGAGCTTCTAGAAAAAATGAAGGCGCGAAAAAATACGGTAAGGTTGGTAGATCCGAGCGTCCCTGATCGCTCCGCACACGCGCGAACTCCGAAGGCGTCGCTGTCATTGGTCAGAGCGCGCGGGACGTAAGACTATTAAGTTGGCAGGCCCGCCGGGCGCTCCGCCAATGAAATGTTTATACACAGCGCGCTAACTTTTTCATTGGTCAGACAAAACGGGCTGGCAAACGTCCGCGAGAGGCTCGGGGTGGCTACACCGAAGGACGGGTTGCTATATACTCCCCCTCTAGGTTAGGAGTACGCCCTCGTTCCTGACCTAGGACCTGTTTACTTGTCACCGGACGACCTCGATTCCTTTTAGGTATCATAGGTTTAGGAGGCGGCGAGTCACCTGCTGTGTAGACGGCAAGGTCGCTTATATGATATTTGCCTATAGTCTGTGGTTGATCTATGTGGGCTAAAATAAATGAAGTTGGGCTGACCTTCTCTGCGATGCGATAGGGACCATCACGTTTCGGTACGAACTTAGCTGTGAGGTTCTTTGCTGCATTGCTAAGCAGATGCGACTTAAGAAGTACCAAGTCACCTACCTGGAATGTGTGCGCAGGTCGCCGAGACCTATCAGCGTATTCCTTGGTCTTATCTTGCTGCTTTTCGACTCGCTCACGGATAGCTGGAAGAGCATTTGTAAAATGCCTCAGATAAGGCGTTATCTGAGGGATAAAATTTTCTTTGCCGAGTATGGAGCGAAGGTCGTGTGTGACTTCGGTAGGAGACCGCATTTCTCGGGCGAACATTAAGTAAGCTGGAGTCATACCAGTTGAACGGCACTTTACGCTATTAAGTGCAAAGCGAAACATAGGCAGTTAATCTACCCAGGTTGAGTGGTCTTCTTCGACCAGCTGCGCGACCATTGCCTTGAGATCGCGGTTCTTCCTTTCTGCAGGGTTGGCCTCTGGGTGGTAAAGAGGGATAAGGTTTTGCTTTATACCCAGGGTTGCCATGCACTGACGCATAACTGCAGAGATGAATTGAACGCCATTGTCGGATATTATCCTACGAGGCAAACCGAATCTCAAAAAATATTCTTCAATGAGAATTCTTGCGCAGGCTTCTGATGTTGCTTCCTTGAGAGGGAACAACTCTACCCACCTTGTGGCAGTATCCTCTATGAGAAGAATCCATCGCTCCCCCTGACTTGCTTCCGGTAGAGGTCCAAATAAATCAATAGCTAGTACCTCATTTCGTTGGTTCATGACCGGAGTCTGGAGAAGACCAGGTGGTTTAGCATTGGATGCTTTGTATCGCTGACAGTGGATGCAGGCTCTGACATAATCCGTGATGATTCTGCGCATCCCTGTAAAGTAATATAATTGTGCTACCTTTTGGTAGGTACGGTCTATCCCTGGGTGACCAGCGAGAGGAGAGTCGTGGAGTTCCTTCAAAATGTCAGCCACGTTACCTGCTGGAATCACCAATTGAGGAGACTCACTTTCTGAGTCGGGGTTGTACCTATAGAGTACACCTTGATTGGAGAGATAGCCTCTTTCATACCACCTATTCGCAGCGACCTCGTCAGTTCCTTCTATTTCTTTCAGGACCTTAGCCACCTCGGGATCGTCTAGCTGTTCCTGACGAAGCTGGCTAGGTGTCTTCGTGGGCAGATCGCAGATGACTGAACAGACACCACAGCTGTCGCGAGTTTCATCGGAACAAACAGGCCTGCTTAGTGTATCCGCCACGACGTTAGCCTTACCGGGTGTGTATTCGAACTTGATGTCGAAGGACTGGAGTTTTAAGGCCCATCTGACTAACCTACCGGTTGGCGATTTTAAAGAGAGCAGCCAACGCAGTGGTTGGTGGTCACTTCCAATGATCACTGGTTGCCCATCAAGGTAAGTCCGGAACTTTTCGACAGCCCAGACGACTGCTAGAGCCTCACGCTCCGTAGTAGAGTAGTTGCGCTCTGCATCATTGAGAAGTCGAGTGGCGTATTCGATAGGTCTCTCATCCTTACCTTCTCCCTGTAATAAAACTGCGCCTAGGGCGTAGTTACTCGCATCTGTGCGGAGAATGAAGGGGTTGTTGAAATCAGGCTGAACCAGGATGGGTGCTGAGGTAAGTAGCTTCTTAAGCTCTTGGAATGCTTGAGACTGTTCTATGCCCCAAGTCCAGATTTGATTCTTTCTTGTCAAACGTGTTAATGGTTCCGCAACTTTCGAAAAATTCAGTATGAATTTTCGGAACCATGAGCACGTTTGCAGGAATGTTCTGAGGTGTTTAAGGTTTCGTGGTTCTTTCATCTCAACGACGGCACTTACCTTACCAGGGTCAGTGGAGATACTATCTTGGGTAATGATGTGCCCGAGGTAACGAACGCTTTCACGAGCGAATGCACACTTTTCCCTGTTACCGTGGAGATTAAACTCTTCGAGACGTTTGAAGACAGCTTCCAGGTCCTGAAGATGCTGCTGGAAGCTCTCCGATATGATGAGCAGGTCATCAAGATATGTAAGGAGTGTAACGTCCTTTAAAGCCGCACAGGAACGGAGTCTATCTATTAGACGTTGGAAAGTAGCCGGCGCGTTCTTGAGACCGAACGGCATGCGCTTAAATCTGTACGTACCCAGCGGACATACGAACGCTGTTTTGTCTCTATCCGCCTCTCGCACGCTCACCTGCCAATAAGAGGAGCGCAGATCGATCGTACTCATGTAGCAGTTTTTCTTTGTACTCTGAAGCAGCTCGTCAATTCGTGGCATTGGGTATGTATCCGTTTTAGTGATTGCGTTTAAGCGTCTGTAGTCTATGCAGAAGCGGATCTTACCATTAGGTTTTGGTACCAACAGGGCTGGTGCAGCCCATGCTGACTCGCATTCTTCGATGACTCCTTCCTGCAGCATTTTGTTGATTTCTTGTTTCATCAACTCTTTTTTTGTCGGGTTCAGTCGGTATGGGGGTACTGATATTGGAAGATGGTTACCTGTATCTATGCAGTGTTCCGCATACGGCGTTGCTCCTCCCCCTGCTTTGAAGATTTGCGCGTGCCTGGCGAGGACCTCAGCTAGAGCGGAGCGCTCGGCCGGGTTAAGATGCGCACCCTCGTCAGTACGGAGAATGTCAGCAGAAGAGCAATTGGTGCCCTTAGAGACAGGTTCATACAGCAGTTTATGTTCGCTAACATGGCTTTCGTCGATGTACTCGAACCAAACATTTTTATTAAAATCGATAACTACCTTTGCGGCTGTGATAAAATCGATTCCGAGTAATGTTTCGTTGTTTGTAGAATGGGGAAAAATGAGAAATGGGATTGTGACTATTGTGTTTTCTAACTTCACTGCAAGCACCGTAGTTTTTATTATGCGAGCCTCGAGCGACGAAGTGTTGGCGACACAGTACCACCCGGCCGAAGGCTTCACGCCCATCCAGAAGAGCAGATATGCCCACTGAACGGCATATTGCTGAGCCATACACTCCATCAATAACACTAATGGACCGTCAGCCTACCACTTGGCCAGTCTTATTTTAGCAATAATAACAATAAACAAAGTGATGGTCCATCGGGGGGCGGCGAGGGATGGGGCGGGGTGTTTCTGTGTTGAAGTGTGTTTTATTAACTCGAGCATCCGTTATTGTTTCTCGCATTTATTTGTTTTACCGTAAAACTTCAATGTACTAAAATTACGCACAACAACACGTAGTTCGTAGCTTCAATTGATAAAGATACACATTTTTAAAATAAATGTTAGCCAAATCACACATGAAATTATCCATGGGTATAATTAGGTACATACTCAACAGATTTTATTCTACGCTAAAATGTTATACATCGGCGGTACAAACGAAAACGTCTAGAGCGATTGGACACAGCTAATATACTTTTTAACACTTGTTATGTGAAAGAAAGCTTAGCAAGCAGTTAAAGGTGGTGCAATGTTGGATGTCTTCGTTTGAACAACCGTGTATTTTCTCATTTTATAATGTTATGATTAATGTTACCACAACGCAGCTTATGTATATGTGATAATATATTTTTAAATACGTAGATAAATGCTAACCTAATAGGTGATATTATTATTGTAATATAAATGTTTATTGTAAAATACCCTAGATTGTGTCTATGTATCGTATAATCCAAATAGAGTAATACAAAGAATCTTAAAGTTTATCCTTGTTATAGGTACTTTTTACCTGTCTCTAATTGTATAAGTTTTATACTCTTCAAGGGTTTTGTACCTTATTGTTTCCAAACAAAATATTATAGTAACCTGTTGATTCAAGCAAAACGTTAAATAAATTATTAAGTTTTGTGGACTCATGTACCAGTTATATGAACATGAACTTGAACAGTTTAATTTTTCAATAACATTAAGCTTTTATAAAATTATCTCCACTTTAACTTTATTTATTAATTAGTATAGAATAATAGGTAACTTGCATTTTTATTTCTACTCAATTGTAGTCGTATTCCACCGAAGTTAACTTACTATTTTAGCCAACTCCTACATGAAAAGTTGGTCTAAAGAGGATTTTTCTCTAAATAACGCAAATTATTTTTGTATGTTTATCAGATGGAGCATATACACTCACCGGCAAAAATAACCGCCCACTTGGCTTTTTTCATACAAACGTGGTCACTTTAGCGTCTCATAGATAGAAAACTATTTGCAGCTGTGCAATGATTGTTACGTCAATGGAGAGGCCAAACGCCCAATTGTCGAATCACAGTTTCAAAAATTGCCAAAAACCGCTCAATTTTCTCAAAAAGGAAAAATCAATAAAGTCAAGTCAAACTTCATGTTACGATGTATGGAGCGATGAATTCGGTTTATTGTTTTTCCTTTTTGAGAAAATTGAGCGGTTTCTGGCAATTTTTGAAACTGTGACTCAAAAATTGGGCGTTGGGCCTCTCCATTGACGTAATAATCATTGCACAGCTGCAAATAGTTTTCTATCTATGAGACGCTAAAGTGACCACGTTTGTATGGAAAAAGCCAAGTGGGCGATTATTTTTGCCGCCGAGTGTATTATACAATGGTGGTCATTATAATTAAGAACGACTATTACTACTGGACAAAGTCCCACCACCATCCAGACTCAAGGGCGGGAATCGAATAAACGCGGCGTCCGCGTTTCATACCCGAGCGGCTTAGCCACCTGCGACACGGAGGCGGTCAAGTTATTAAAGCAACAAAAAGCTTTGTGGGAAGAACTTATGATATAATAAGATGGGAGACCATTGAAGAATGCTTGATAATTATCGTTTTCGATGCAGTGAATCATTTAAATACTTATCAAGGATGATCTTCCGTTGAGTTGACCAAAACAAAGTCAACGCTCCGGGTCATTCGCAATTATGTGACCACCACTGTATATCACCCCCGATATATAGGTACAACTTGCAACCAAACCTTACACAATTCGATGTATATTTACGCAAGTACCCTGTTAAAAAATTGTTTTGTATATTGTGGTTATAATAAATATATTTTATGTGTAATATTTGATTTTTATTATTAACTTAGTTCCTTTTAAATAACCCGCAATATGCACATGCCCGTGAGTAGGGCAACTAGTAATTTTATTCGAATCGAGTTATTGTTAATGGGAATTCTAGTGCTTGTTCACGTTGAACGCTCGGGCGCGGGCGAGGTTCTCGCTACATATCCCGCGCGCGCGTTTGTACGTGAACTGTGTATATTACTATTCTTTGGTTCTGTGCCCAGTGGCCAAGAAGTAAAAAAGAAATTACGCGCGTGTGAAACCGAGGGCGGAAGGCTAGTAGTGCATAAATGCATAACTTTTCCTTCAGATCTCGAATTCGTATTAAGCAAAACTCTAAAAAAGACAATAATAAGATAAAATGATTTATTACTTATTAATATTCCTATTCAAAATATAAATACCACTGGTAAGTAAATAAGGTAACGCTAATGGACGGCACATAAACATAAAGCTTTATAAAGACGGTGGTTTAAAATTCACACATTAATATTAAAGATATACAAGAAGGCCCAAATAGGGCTTAAAAAGAAAAAATGGGTCCTTTGTTAATTTACCTAAAACATGTCTCAATATGGACACCCTATATTTTTTCATACAGCTCTCCCGAACCTCCCTGTATACTTTCTTTTTATGTAGTATAAAAAGGTGCGTCAGTCTTAAATTCTACAATATTTCGTTGTGCTGTAAAAGCATAATTATACAAAACTATTTTTCTAAGCAAAATGTGTAAAAAATATGTTTATGACAATTTTATTGTAATATAAAAATATATCTTGCTATTTTTGTATGAACATACTTTGAAAACGTAAAAAAATCGTAAATAGTATAATTAGTATAAAATATTTTGTAAATAACATTCAAGACTTTCAAGATTTATGGAATAATACGTGAATCACCTTCATTATGCAAAAATATGAAAAATTTAAATAGCAATACATAATCAAATTTAAATAGTCAAGTTTATAAATGCTTTAAATGGAATCCTGTGCAAAGTAACTTCTCATTCACTGAATTTTCAAAAGACAATCATTTGGGAAATTAGTTTGTAAAGACACTGTATATAATTAGGATCCTAAGTATTCACACAACATACAAATAAGAAATCTCCATTCTTAATTGTATTTTTTTTTGACTGACAATAGGCAAAAATCTTAATAATAAGTATAAGACTAAAATAATTATCAGCCAAATTGGCACTGTATTCTTATACTTCGATACCAGAAATATGAATTAACGTAAGGGACATTTTGGCGAAAATGAGTTATATATATCATTGGATTCAGAATTTTCTGCTCTATCGATTGGTGTTATTAAAAAAGTTCTATCGTTAAAAAAATGTCCCTTACAGTAAGATTTTTTGGCCGGCGTAAAACGTTTTATGCCACAAAAAAATGATGTAACAGACGTTTACATTTTTTTCACTCTGAAAAATAAAGTAAGTCAATAGTGTTAAATAATTTACACCCTTACCTTGTCCCTTACTTTAATTCGTGATTAGAGTTTTTTAAGAATTTAATTTAACCCCAGTTAAAGATATCCTAAATGACACCGACGAACGGTGGAGATGGTGATGACAGCTGATAATGATAACTAGATAAAATACTAAATAGAAAAAGTTACATATTCTAACCACTTCACCATTAAAAAAGTTTAATTTACCAATAGTTATATGATCATCATAATCTGTCTGCCCATTCCTAATTATATAATCTTGTAATCTATGTATATAAAAGAAAGTGGTGTTAGTTGTTAGTTACACTATTTATAACTCAAGAACGGATGAACCGATTTGGCTGAAAATTGGTGAAGAGGTAGCTTCGAACCAGGATACGGACATAAGATCCTTTGATGGGGGAAAGGGGGGATAATTGAAAAAAAATACGCGCCTCTACTAATTACTAGTAATATGTATTTCTAATATTAATATGAATATCACTTATATTTTTTTATTCATTCATCTTTCAGACAAATAATGTTTTTTCATCTCTTTCGTTTTCAGTACATTCATTCAGTTACTTAATAAAAAGACTGTTTGATTAAGTCTGAGTTTTCTTTTTTAAATTTAATAGACTGATTAATGTGTTGAATTTATAATAATTACGCAGACATAAAAGTCGAACATAAAAAAAAAATTAATAATAAATCGTTTTATTTTTGTCTCCCTAAATTTCATTTAATTCTGCGATAGCTAGGCTAAAACTAACATTTAATCATGCAAATAACCTATTTGCATGGTATTAAAATACTCTAAATTTAGTATATTATAATAATAGTTACATTAAATTGCAAAACTGTAAAAGTCCTTTACAATAGAATTTCGTATAATTTTCTATTTCTCTTGCTGCTTACGTTATGCTTGACGGTTTACAAATAAAATATTAGCAACGTAAGGTACAACAAAACGTATTTTTTTATTGTAAGGGACATGCTATTTCTTAAACCACTGGGTATTTCTAAATTATTCGTTCATAGCATGAAAGAAGAGAAAATTCTAAGAAACTTTGCTCTAGACACAATTGAAATTGAAGCAGACAGTAAAAAGTTATAGAGAGATTTATTTATTTTTTATCGTTTTTTGGCTCTCCTGAAAAACAGTGTTTTGTCCCTTACGTTAATTCATATTTCTGGTATCGACTTGTTAAAAAGTATAAAATTTATGCGTTGGCCATGGCTATGTTCACAGTACTCAATAACACACAGTCATCTGTATTGTAATTTTGATACAAAAAGTTACAGCTCAATTCCCACAGCATGTTAAGACATCCCTCTCTTTGAAAGCTCTGCGTGCAGTGTACACAACCACAAGTACCCACAATGCAACAGAAACCCATGACATGACAATTGCAATCTGCAAAGATGCACCAGTGTTTATATAGTCATTTCGCCGACTCAGAGGTGAATCCCTTTGCAAGTAGTCCATAAAATCATAAATGGCTTGACACTCTAGCCGAAAATGTATCACAGATACATGGTTCCCAACAACACGGAGTTCCTGTAAAATAAGATTTTATTGATCATAACATTGTTGCAGTCACAATTATCTATTATTAATTTATTCAAATGTTCAAGTGGGACAGTAAGGAAGAACAATGGAATCACAAAGCCATATTCAACAATAGTATGTGATCAGCCTTAATGAAGGTAGAGACATGTTTTAAATAATATATTTTGCTATTTTCTAGTAATTATCATTAGAAAATTATAATTTTCTTATGATATAGGTTTATGGTATTTACCATTAGGTACTACAAAATTAAAGGAATATAACAGGAGTTGTTTTAGGTGTTCATAAGAGGCAAAAGAAGTAAATAGTGCTATTTATAGGAATATCAGACCGTATTGCAATAAAGATGGGGGAGGCCTTTGCCCAACAATGGGATGATTTGTAGTGCATTGTTGATTTAATTTTGTAGTGTATAAGTTTTAAATTTAATTTTTTGTAAATGTATGTACTACAGGGCTAAATAAATAAAAATAAATAAAATAAAAAAGGTTTTATGGAGTATTTGTACTTATTATTATTAACCACTCAATCCCGAACCGGCACTCGGGTGCCGCGTAACAATAGATTTTCTATTGTGTCTGGTAATCCGGGGCTCGAAAGATTAAAGAATAAAGTAAGATTCTGAATTAGAAGTAAAAACTTACCCTAGCCAAGTATCCCCTGTACTGGTCACAAGTCCTTATAAACCCAGCTGTGATGTAGCCAGCATGCACCAGGTTATAAACACAGAAGATAGCTGCTATGCACGATGTTGGAATCCAGCAGTATATCACAGCATCATTATGGTTACTTATTCTGGCTCTTGATGTTGCTACAATAGATTCACCTTCACTAAAATAAGATATATAATTATAATTGAGGCAAAAAGTCAGAATTGCTATTAAAAATGTGTATCAGCAAGACGAGATGTATCATTGTACTAACATTTCTTCCATAGCAGTTGATTTCTCATCCTCATACTTGCCCACATTGTTTATACAGACTCTGTACATGTGGAATAGTGCCATTATGATGGCATATACTATAATCGGCAGTGGAGCAAATATAGCATAGAAACAAGATGAAATATGGCTTCCATTGAAATACTGTGAAGTGCTGACACCAAATAATATGCAGCCACAGTTGTTGTTCTCAAGTCCGATCGAGGGGCATGTGTCTAGAGTCCCTCGCCAATGGTTGAATGGTATTGCCAAGCAAACCACTGAAACAGTGAGAAATAATGCCAAAAGGCTGTACAACCAGGTCAGCCGTTTCTCCGTTAAATACTGGTTCATTGTGGTAAAGATGGATCTTGCTCTGCAAAAAAGATGGGCCAAATCATGTGCGGTTCTGATTCATAACTTTCTTATCTTTTAGATAAAATTGTGGGTCACACAACACATTAAACTTACTTACTGTGATTGATATAATTAATAATAATTTTTATCCCAGACAGATACGATACCCGCAAAGCGTTGCCTTTAGAATTAGCAAGTATAATCAATATTATCGTATCGTTCAACTTGCTTTCCAGTTTTCCACTCTTTTTCACAGTCACACAACTTGTTGTTTGGATTTCTAATTTTCTATTCTAATGTCACGGTGACAGAAGTCAGAACTGACAGCTGAACCACCATCAGCGTTGCATTGCAGCCTTAGAGTAGAACACATGGAGATGCCCTAAGTAGGTACAAAACGTGTATACCTAAAGTTGGAACACAAAATGGCGCCACCAATGATAGCGTCCGACCGTAGTGCAACCAATATTGTATATCGATATATTTATCGATACAAGTTTACGTGTCGATCATAAATGCACATATTTTGTTAGAAATCTATAAATAGTTTCTTATTTTCCTATCACAAAATAATGATGATGCAGTGCCTTAATATAACAATAGGTTAGTTATATATATTATTATGGAAATTTCAACTTCACATGGTTAATAAACCTATTACATTTTTCCAAAAATCCTTACCAGAAGATAAAGTGAAGATACTGTACTGTATCATACTACTATCACGTAGGTAATCTTGTTATGTCGAGAGTTCTCTAAAACCAGTTTTCGTTGAAGTGTAGCGAGCAAACGTGCCTTATTTTATGTCGCGGATTTATATTTTCCCCACCTATTAACTCTATCTATTTCTTCTTTAATGTTTCACTTACAGGAAATCTGCAAAATATACCATTGCAGAATATAACTATCTAAAACGTATCGATACATAAAAATATTGTGCCACATCACTAGCTGGAACACAATATGGCGAAACCGGCACGCGTCAAAAACTGTGTGACGTCACTAAAAAGTGTTGCCAAAATGGGTACAATGCAAAGATATCTGTCTCTTTTTTCATACGCAACAATCACTTAGATGAAAAGAGATAAGTATATATTTGTAAGGCAAGTGTCGATTCGATGTATATTCATATAAGCAATTTTTTGTATAGATCAATAGGGCATCTCCATATGTTCTACTCTAAGATTGCAGCAGCATGGAATTAATATTATGTGCAGCAGACGACACCAGACCACCAGACACACAGATTTTATTTTTGCAGACCACATTTTATTAAGATAAAATTATGTTTGAGGAATTTGAGAGACTATTTAGGGCATTTAGAGAGTGAGTCACTTTCTCTTTAAATTTTTTTATTTACTTCATACATATAAAATAATATTGAAACGAAAAACTAATAACCTTTTGCTTAATGTTGAAAAAAAAGTAAAATGTCATTTGGCTTCAAAGTTTAAATCAAAAACAAAAACATTTTGTTTGGTTTATTTTGGTGCTAACGATGAGATTAAACCAAAATATTAAACTTAATGGATTTAAGGTGGTCTTAATTCCATATGAAAAACATCATGTACCCAAGTAAGTACATAGAATAATTAATAAAACCTAAGCCAACTAATTATTTTTGTGTCTTGTTATTTTGCCTATTTATTTTTGGACTATGTTGCAGATATCATAACTGGATGAAAAATAAAGAACTTCAAGACTTAACCGCATCCGAGCCCTTAACTCTAGAAGAAGAATACAATATGCAAAGAACTTGGCGTGAAGATGAAGACAGTTAGAGCATTTTTATACACAAACTCAGTTATTGATATTGTTCAGTATTACACAAGCATGTACCTACTACATATTTCTTTTGTTTCAGAATGTACGTTTATAATATTAAATAAAGCAAAATATGAAGCAACAAACAATGAAACAGGTTATTATAAAAAACTTTATTTAAAAGAAAAATATGGTTATTTTATACTAAATACTTTTATTTTATTTATTATTATTGTGTTTTTAGATTCCATGATTGGGGACACAAATATATTTATGATAGATAAAGATGGAGCTGCAGGGGAAATAGAAATAATGATAGCTGAAAGCTGGGCAAGAGGACAAAAGCTTGGCTGGGAAGCAGTTATATTGATGCTAATTTATGGAATACAGCACATTGGGTTAAAAGTTTATGAAGCCAAAATTTCACTAACAAATAAAATTAGTATACAAATGTTTAAGAAATTAGGGTTTATAGAAAAGTCAATGAGTAAAGTATTTAACGAAATCACTTTAGAGAAGGATGTTTCAGAAGAATGGGTGACATGGTTAAACACGCAAATTAAATTTGAAATACAAGAATATAAAATGTAATTTATAAGAATTTATGACTTAAACTTTGTCCTAATCAAATTGGTCTATACTCAGATTTCTTAGTCTATTATATAATATTTTTTAAGTTGCTGAAAAACATTTTCCATAAAAGTATATTTTTATTGTTGGCTCTAGTATTGACTCAGTCCATAGAACCAGGCAGGTAGGAGAGTAAAGGTGCTTATTAAACTAGGAGAAGATAGTGTGTGCTGGGTAATTAATTACCCTATTAACAGACAACAATGCTAATAATTTTAATGGCAACACAAATTCGTCATTTTGGTTCCATTCCACGTAAATATTTAATTACACAAATGAAATTAACTTAATACATCTAAAATTTAAACACATCAATAGCCGAGCCCATGCAGTTACTTGCAATGGTCCTCCCACTGCATAAAACTGCATGGCCATTTAGGACATTAATAAATATTAAATAGGCTCACATGGATATAGTCTATGCCCGTTAACCATTATTTAAAAAGAAAAACGACAAATGGATGGATGACAGAATTGACAGATGACAGCAATTATTTATCAATGTCAAACTGAAACTTAACTTACTGATTATTCTTCAATTCATTATCAAAAAGCCACTAGGAAATTATAAAACAAAACTTTACTTACCTACTATTAATTTGTCAGCATTTTCCTGCTTCTTTGATTCTCCTGTGCGTGCACCTAATTCTTTCATTCAATTAAACTGTAACTTGCCGGGACAAAAATATTTTAAAATGTCCGGGAAACTGGCGTGTCTGTTTTTAATTTTAATAACAAGTTGTTTATGTAGTAACGATGTCGAAGTAAAAACAGAGGAAGATGTGGGAGTAAAATACGCGAATAGATGCGAAGTGTGCAAAATTTTAGCAACGGAATTGCAGAGTCGGCTCGAAGAAACCGGCAAAGTTCACGATGTTATTGAGATTGGATATTCACTCGACGATGTTCAACCGAAAAAGAAGACGAAGTATCAAAAATCCGAACTAAGACTCATTGAATCACTAGAAGGCGTTTGCGACAAAATTTTAGAATACAACATTCATAAAGAACGCGAGGACAGTACTAGATTTGCAAAAGGTATGAGTCAGACTTTTAAAACCTTGCATGGTTTAGTTGATAAGGGTGTAAAAGTAGACCTTGGCATACCATACGAACTATGGGATAAGCCATCAGCTGAAATCACTCATATGAAGAATCAGTGTGAAAGTCTTTTGGAAGAAAATGAGAGTGCAGTAGAAGATTGGTATTGGAACCATCAAGGGGATGTGCAGTTACAAATTCATTTATGCACGAAGCATGCACTGAAAGGTGCTGATGATTCATGCCTGTATGAGGCATTGCCGGTGACTGATGCAAAGGGTGAGCATGGTGCAAAAACAGAACTATGAGACTAAATGGTTTTAAATATATAGACCACAGTGATGTTCAAGCATTTCAAGTTAACCTCAGTGATAAGATCTCTAGAACAAAATATTTAGAATTTTAATCTTTCGAGCCCCGGATCACCAGACACAATAGAAAATCTATTGTTACGCGGCACCCGAGTGCCGGTTCGGGATTGAGTGGTTAAGTGTAACTAAACTTAATTTTGTTGTAAGAGGTTTGTCAATAATATTTTTGGATCATGTTAATTTCTGTATTATTGAATATATGTGAATTTTGTTTGAATACATACTAATTGTAATTAAACAAGATGGATTTTTTCATGTCAAGATTTTATTTTGTATTTTCAGTATAATTATAAAAAAATTAAAAGAGTAAATATTAAAAGAATAATAAATATATAAGTTTTTGTTAGATTATTTCTCAAAAAACTATTATTCATGCTATGAGAGCATGTTAATATCATATCATAACTAACCTTAGCTTAGGACACTTCACAGGATAATAATTAAACATGTAACTGGTTGTGCAGAAATTGCAGAATGGAACCTGATGAAAGGTTTTATTCCAATCTGACCTAGTTGGTTAGATTGGAATAAATTTATTACAATCGAAAGATTGCAAATATGTTGTTTAATTTTTTTACAATTATATTTAATAAAGTAAAACATTTTGTACACAACTGTACCTCCACAGGAATGTAGGGAAAATAAAAACTTTTTATTTTCAAATTAAATCAGCTCAAATTATATATTTTCACTTCATACAACTATTTTTTGGCACAAAATTGAAACCAAAAATGATAGACTAAGGAGTTTGAAATTTTTCAAATGTTCAAGCCTCCTCTTCCTCACCAGCGGACCTTTAACTCTGGAATCTCTTATGGACTATTTCTGAGATTTGGCATGTCATGAAGACTATTTCATCATTTTCACCAATTCGATAGACTGTACCGTTAGCTTGCACCAGAAGTGAGGATTACAGCTTGACATTAAAGCCATAATCCTCACTTACCTATAGCTATAACACCGAAATTAAAATGCGACTTTTTTTTCTTGTACGACTATTGCATGACTATTTTTTAGCGTTGTCAAAATTCATTTTCATTGGGATTTCAAATATGAGGATTCCAGCTTGTAGCACACGTGTATTAGATTATTTGGGACTATTATATGATTTGTGATATTATCTTAGGGAGTCCAATTAACACGAACAACAACGATAAGAATCCATGGTCACCCTAGCCCGCACAATTTTGTATACAACTTTATTATTTTATTTTGTAACAAATACAAATTTAAAAAAAAGAAAGAATTACTCCTGAGTTTCTTGCTGGTATCTTCTCAGTAGTAAAAGAAAAATTATTTTTTGAACCAGCTCATGAATCATATTCATGATTATTGCTATTTATCTGTGACATTTTTTTTATTTTTATTGACTTATTATTAAATTTATCATAATTTTGTGACATGTAAAATTTGACATTCATATGTGCTATAATACGAGCCAAAATTGAATAAAAAAAAAAAAAAAAAAAAAAAAAAAAAAAAAAAAAAAAAAACACTTTGATGGCTAATCTATTATGTATGCTGGGTAGATTGGGGACAGTATTGTTGTGTTGCGGCCCATATAACTGCAGATTGCAGGAGCCTACCTATGTACATACCATATTTGATGGCTCTTTGAGTAAAAGTGTTAACAAGATAATAAAACACGTTTTTATGTAAATAATAAGCACCTTTTTAATCGACTGTCATAAAGAATTATCGAAATAATATCTATGTAACAGTTTAACTGCACCTAATATCTTACATTGTGGTATAACGTGGTGCCAACATAATTGCAGACATTCTGCAAACTCTTAATTTCACAGACAAAATATTTACTTAAAAACATAAATAATGCATTATAAATTAAAACTAATAGGATTAAATACATTCACTCGCCTGCACGCATACAAAATTTTGAAGTGAAACTACATACAATAAATTTAGCTCTTCGCTGTCACCTCGAGGCTTACGGCATGCAGCAACGTGAGCTTCGATGTTAAGAATGGACGATGTACATTGTATAAAAATACTATGTAGATAGTTCATTGTTAATATCTTCAAAAGACATTAAACACTAGATTGAGAGTGCCTAAAGATAAGGGCTGGTATCCTGGTACTCGTCGTCGCTTTCTTCGGAGCCGTCGTCTGTCAGCTGGCGCTGTGCGGCCGCTTCCGCGTCCCCAGCGCGTTCAGAGCTCGATGCATCTGTGGGACACACAACTGCTGTAGCTACTTTCAACTTTTAATTTCAAACTCCGAATTTCATAAGATCTTCTTTTAATTATGTACACAAAAAAAAAAAAAAAGATTCAAAGACAAAGAAGGGTTATTGCTCTTAGAGTCGAGCTCTATTTAAATTAAAATGACAACCACTTCAATTTTTGTAGTTGCGTTAATGATCATGCATTTATGGGTTGGATGGTAGAGCATATTTTCATCCCGTATTAAGGTGCTTATCTTACTGTTGGGAAAGAACAGTGAGCTAATGCTTACTACACCAACAATAAGTTATTTGATATTTATGTTCAGTAAACTACAAAACATTGTCAAGCCAATAATCATGCAACAGAGTGTTATTATCACAACAAAAGTTAATAAGGAAAATTTGAAACGAATGACTATGCGGTCAAAAAACAAGGCATAAAATTAAATAATTCAGAAATAATGGCTTTATCAACTTGCATTGCATTTTACAAATGCAGATTTAATCAAGACAAAATAATCAAGAAATTACATAATACAGCTATAAAACAAATAGTAACTACAATAGATAATATAGAAACAAGTATAACAAATAGTAATATTTTTATAATTAATAGAAGAAAATTAAAACAAATGCTAATAATATAAAAAAAAAAAATCTACCGCTTTCAGCTATATTAACTACTGTAAGTGCTCTGTGCAGGCTGTAACGAAAATGTCTCTTAAGTAACAATGCAGCAGCGTGTGAGTTCTTAACTGGCACAAATGGGTACAATCAAACGAATAATGCTCTCAAACTGATTGTTATCTGAGCATAAAGTTTACTTCATTTTTATTTAATTAGGCAAAACAAACTATACCTAACCCTGCTGATTAAAAATTTACTTCATACGAAAAAAGGAATTCTCGTTGCCTTTAAAAATAATTCTTGATCATTGATGATGTTTAAGAATTCCAGTTTTGAGATTTATAATTATATGCTTAAACCATTAATATATCTTTAAAATATTTAAAAATAACTGTAGGTAGGTACCAGTTAAGAATCAATTGTCCCCAGTTAAAATAAGTACCACTCAAATTAGCAGGTACTATTACATGCTCTTAGCCAACTAAAGACAAGTGATGGTGTTATATTATGTGTTATAGCAAGTACAAGCGTTGTATAATTACCCAGTTACCTGCTTGTGGTTCCCATAACGTCTCGTACCGCCGAGACTTAGGTGGGGGTGGTGACGCTGAACTTCTGTAACAAAACAAAAAAGTGGTTTTACTGATCATGCTCCAAACATTATTAATTGGATGACTTTATTGGTTTGACCGCCTTAAAAGGGTGGAAGAGAACCATCCCGTCCAGAAGGCGAACCTGGTCGACGCCCAGTGGGCCAACCTATGTATATGTATCGCTGAATACCATCGCGAGCATTGACGAAAAGTAGCGGAAGTGGAGACTTCGGGTCGCGGAGCTTGAGTTTAGTTTCGCTTAAATTACTACGCGCTACGCTGCGAATCTATTTCTAACGTATATATTCGGTTTTACCGTCTCCAGTAAAGCCAAAATGGGTTTTAAATAATTTTTAAAAAATTAAAAAATAATCGTAGTGGGAGATAGTTCGCGTGACATAGAAGCCGTGGTCGCAAACCGAGAAGATGGGAGGATGAACTGAAGCTGACCCTGGGCCCTCTGTGGCTAAGAGTGGCGGGCGACAGATCGAAAACAGTGGAAGGAGTTTGAGGAGTCCTTTGCCGAAAGGCACACCGAGCGAAGAGATCTATTATTTAATGTGTTAATCATTATAGCAAAAACAAAATACATATGTAAAATTGTTCGGAAATAAAGGCTTTATTATTATTATTTTAAATTGTCTTACTCTATGGTATGTACCTGGTGTGCGTGGAGTCGAGGTCGTCGCCGTTCTCGCTGGGCGGCGGCGAGGAGCGCGGCGAAGGCGGCTGGCTGAGCGCCTGCATGAGCCGGCCCTTGGACTCGTTCCAAATGTTCGACAGCCGCCCGTCCGGCCCGAACAGCAGCAGGAACGCGTCGATCAGCTCGCGCGACTTCTCCTCCCACTTCGTCAGGATGTCCACTCGCTTCTCGCCTATGTTTGTCATTACCTGCAAGCCAGTGCGAATGTGATAACGTGATATTTTTTGGCTTGTATTTAACCGAACACCAAAAAAGGCTGAAACGTGCACCAAAAAAATTTAATTGCTAATCTAACCTAACCTTTGGTGTGCCTTTGGTTTATTTTGGTGCGTTTCAGCCTTTTTTGGATATACACTTTAATATTTCCCATATGTATGACTAAATAACCAATATGATTATAAAATAATTTTTAGTGAGTTGATTTTTTATAAAATCTGTGCTTAAGCCATTTTTAAACTATTTAATTTTTTATCTATTTCGTAATAAAATTTGTAGGTACATATTTGAAAATTTAAGTTTTCTTTATTATCATATTACATTAGATGGGAATTATTCTTTTCAAAGCAAGGTAAAGGATCATTTACGTATGTGTACATTATGAATTGCATTTACGTCAGTAATGCAATTTGTATCAATCAAATTATATTTTCTTTCTATAAGTGAGATGAGATTCATTTAAAAATTAAATATACAAGTAGAGGCCATTACTCGCTGCCCTTATCGCATATTACATAGTACGCCTATCGGATTCGCAAATATAACACCTTGACGTAAATTAGATAATGTTAATACAAATTACATAATATATCGTATGTTATAAACACGCAGGTATTGTAGCAAATATTTAGGAATACATAATATGCATGATATTATCTTACTGATATTTACGTAATATTATTAGTCCAGTCAACGAAGCTCTAACTTTGCCATTTTAGAGGAAAAGCTGAAACCG
The DNA here is from genome assembly GCA_949319885.1 of Mecyna flavalis. Taxonomy (NCBI): domain Eukaryota; kingdom Metazoa; phylum Arthropoda; class Insecta; order Lepidoptera; family Crambidae; genus Mecyna; species Mecyna flavalis. Next base: position 15,587,566 of record OX439427.1, read on the forward strand.
GTGCCAAAATTTTTGTTAATGATCCCGTAATAACATACAAAAAATGCAGGGTCGTGAGTCACCGGGGTCATACGAAAAAAAAATGGAAAAGGTTGAAAAAATGACATTTTCCCAAAAATCTCGAAAACTAAAAGAGATATGAGAAAAAGTTTTAGACAAAAGTTGTAGAAAATTACTTTGTCTATAAAAAATGTCATTATCAATTTACGCGTATCGCGCACCGTTTGCTAGGAAATCGCGTACAAAGTGCGAAAATTCACAAAACCGATGTTTTTCGCTATTTAAATAGGGATTTTTTAAAATTTTCCAACTGAGAATGATTTTTATGCGTTCTCCGATATCCCCAAAGAGATTTCTTTCTAATTTTTATTGATTTGGGTCAACTTCAACACGTGCGTTTTTTGCAGGTTTCGGTGCGCGATTTTTTTAGGTTTTTAAAATAAATATAGCCATAATCCCTAATTTAAAGGTGATTATATTCTTATATTTTATAGTTAATCCTTCGGGCCCCGGATCACCAGACACAATAGAAAATCTATTGTTACGCGGCACCCGAGTGCCGGTTCGGGATTGAGTGGTTAAACCAATAAATATTAAAATCTTATATTTTAGATTGCCACCACATCTGAAAATTTGTCACCTGATATAATATTGCGCCACCAGTTCTTAATATGTATGACAATCGGAAATAACACAATGGAAAGACATACAGATATAGATAAAAGAAAAAGCAAAAAGAGTGCAAACGAAAAAAAGAACAGATAGAAATGGGTCCGTTACGCAACCAACAGCTCTTAATCTTGCCCACAAACACTAAAAACTTCAAAAACATAGTAATTTAAAGTTATACATAGATAAAACAACACTTCCATGTCCTGCAAGAAGAAAGTAATTCGTTTGCGTGATCATTGCGTTCATCAATAACTAAAAGAAATGAGCGTCCAGCTGCAAAACAATTGCAGCTCTTGGGTGCCGTTGGGGTTAAAGGTGGGTTTGGCTAAGTTGAAACAAAGAATATGCAAATTTAAAAGGGATATTTTTAAGTGTACATCAAAAAAATATTGAAATGTACATCAAAATAACTGATTGCACATCAAAGGTTAGGTTAGGTTAGCAATTCAGTATTTTTTTGATGCACAATCAGTATTTTTTGATGTGCAGTTAAATAATACCCATTAAAAAATGGAAAAACAAAAGAAAACTTTACTTTGCTGTTGGTCTGCAAAACTGCCATCAAGATTACCGATTATATATCAAAGGCATACGAGTATTCATCATACTTATACAATTGTCATGGTTTCAATACTAGAAATAAATAAATAGACAAGTAGTTTTCCTTTTCTGTATAGGCAAGTAACTACATGAAGTATTATTAAATGAAATTTTAGATTTAAAAGCCTTTTTAACAAATACATATTGGTTTTTGGAAGTATTATGCAGAGTAAGAAGTTTGAATTTTGACACCAACACCACCAAAACGAATTAAAAGAAGTTGATAATAGAATCTCTTCTATTATCAACTTCTTTTAATTCGTTTTGGTGGTATTTTGAGTCACTTTTTCGGTTATAATTTTAGAATTAATAAGACTACAAATTATAAATACCCTGCTGTAACTTACAAATGGTTGAGTAAGAGTAAGAGCATGACTGATCAAATTGCGTATCCAAACCATTTTATGGCTAGCACGTCGTACGTGTTAAAATTTTGCCAACTCAACTTATAATTTTGCCTGGACAAGCTTGATCAACTGTCATTTGTATATTCAAAAAGGTATAATAATGCAGTTTTACAAAAACGTGACTCCAACATGTAAAGTTTTTCAATAAGAGCTCTCGTACTTTGAACTGAAATATAACAACCCATTTAGGTGATATTGCTACTATTTTTATTTTATTTTAAAGTACATTTTATAACGCTATTTCTTCTTCTTCATCCCAGCGTATTCCCGATTGCATGCATCCAGTATAAAGCTCAGGGTCCGCTTCGACTATGATCCAGAGTTGACAAGCCTGGTTGTTACAATGGAGCGATTGCCATCTGACCTCCGTAACCCTTCCAAGGGAGACCTACTTGGAACATAGTCGGGACCAACGGCTTAACGTGCCTTCCGAAGCACGGAATCATCATTCTTTTCAGACATTCAGTTGATCCAAGCCTACAATGTCCTAACCAAACTGGAAACATTCACACAAAGTGATGCTTCCCGCGGGTCGAACCCACGACCTTCGGGTTTTAGAGCCCAACGCTCCAACCACTATACCACGGAGGCAGTTGTGGCAATATCACCTATACGGGTTATTTTATTCCATTTTTAAGTTCGATCGCTCTCGATGAAAAACCCTATCATCATCATCATCAGCCTGTATACGTTCCCACTGCTGGGACACAGGCCTTATCTCAATTGTGAGATAGTGTGGGCCATACTCCACCACGCTGGCCTAGTGCGAGTTGGTGGAGGGGTGCGTAAGGCAAGTGACCAACCTTAATGTCAGATGTTATCAAGCCGCCAAATGGCCTCTGACTAGGCTTGACGACTAATATTTACATTATAGTAAATATCAGCCGGGACCAACAGCTTAACGTGCCTTCCGAAGCACGGAGACGCTCGAAATTAATGTCACTAAATATGGTCAGAATGGTCACCCATCCATTAACCGACCGCGGTGTAGGTAGCCTGACTTTCGTTATCGCTAACGAACCACTGTCACAGCTGCGCCACGAGCACCTCGTGGCGCAGCTGTGACAGTGTGAAAAACCCTATACAACGTGTTAATTTAAATGCGCAAAACCTGAAAATAGTTTGATCAGAACAACGAGTAGAATCCATTAAACCACTTTTTAATATAGGTCAAATTTTTCAAATAATATTTAATAACAATGTTGCCCTGTCTATTTATTAATAGGTCAAGCCGTCACGTGCGCAAACCATACCTCCCGACTCGTCGCTCGACGAAGCGTTCGTCGCAGACGCAAGAAACGATCATAATTGCCAGTAAAACTAAAACAGCTCATAAAATCTTTTAATTTTTTTAAATATTGTTTTTTCCTTCACAATTAGGTCAATTATATTAAAAACCATTTGGGGGTGTCTGAGGTTGTGCGCATTTAAAATAACACGTGGTATATCAATCGATTTAGAATAAAAAACTGAATTAACTGCATCTAACGCATTTTTTACTTCCCCCCAAATAATTTTGTCGAATCTGTTTGTTATGTGGTGCAATCGATTCAGAGCGAACGAGCTTTTTGTTGCTTAACGGACCCATTTCTATCTGTTCTTTTTTTCGTTTGCACTCTTTTTGCTTTTTCTATTGTCTATATCTGTATATCTTTACATTGTGTTACTTCCGATTGTCATACATATTAAGAACTGGTGGCGCAAAATCATATCAGGTGACAAAGGACACGGGCGAAATTCCATAGAAAGTTGGGCCTAGATTTTTTTAGGATTACACTTACATATTTACTCTTATGATGTAGAGAATAAAGTATTATTTCAAATACACTACAATTTATAGATCATCTCTATGGGAAAATATAGTTATAGGATGATTTTGATTTCCACAAAATAACCCCAATTGTCGAGTTCACTGGGTCCGTTGTGAGAAAAGCTTAGGTCGTTTGTTTACGCTGAAACCGTCCTTTAAACGTAGCGAAAGACGTCAATAATATAAACCAAGGATTCGAACAATAACACCAAAGAAATAGGATTCACTTATGTAAATCAAAACAAACAGAAACTAATTATTGACAAACGTTGTTTGACATTTAATTTTTTTTTATTTTTCTGTTGCCATAATGTTTTCAGAAAAATTATCGTGCCTCTATTCTAGCTGTCATTTGTATGGGATCTGGTCAGAAAATCAGTATTGAAGTATCTTAACTAGCAACACTATTATTATTCCACGATATTCTACCGGACATATGATGCACTATGCACACAACACACCGGATGCACTACAAAAACAATAGTATTTTCATTTATTAGATTATTTTTTTATCCCTTGGTAAAAAAATATAATAAAATTGTATTTAACTCTTTTAAAATTTGTGACAAATATTAAATATATTTTGAATTGTGTAACGAACACCTAAAATCAGGCCCAATTTCGCCGTTGTTCTTTTCAGATGTGGTGGCTATCTAAAATATAAGATGTTAATATTTATTGGTTTAAATATAAAATATAAGAATATAATCACCTTTAAATTAGGGATTATGGCTATATTTATTTTAAAAACCTAAAAAAATCGCGCACCAAAACTTGCAAAAAACGCACGTGTTGAAGTTGACCCAAATCAATAAAAATTAGAAAGAAATCTCTTTGGGGATATCGGAGAACGCATAAAAATCATTCTCAGTTGGAAAATTTTAAAAAATCCCTATTTAAATAGCGAAAAACATCGGTTTTGCGAATTTTCGCACTTTGTACGTGATTTCCTAGCAAACGGTGCGCGATACGCGTAAATTGATAATGACCTTTTTTATAGACAAAGTAATTTTCTACAACTTTTGTCTAAAACTTTTTCTCATATCTCTTTTAGTTTTCGAGATTTTTGGGAAAAAGTCATTTTTTCAACCTTTTCCATTTTTTTTTCGTATGACCCCGGTGACTCACGACCCTGCATTTTTTGTATGTTATTACGGGATCATTAACGAAAATTTTGGCACCGGTTTCAGCTTTTCCTCTAAAATGGCAAAGTTAGAGCTTCGTTGACTGGACTATATGGGTAATTTAAACAATTAAACTGCGGAAGCGCGAAATTTATCAGTTAAAAAAAACTAACAAACATTTTAAACGCCTCGATAGTGGTATGCCTGGCCGTATCTCGGAGTTCTGAGTTCGATTGAAGAAAACTGAGTGAACCTTTATTGACAAACGTTGTAATTATATTATACCAGTACCTATCTCAGTTGCGATAACTTGATTTCAATCTCATTTCACACATGCAATGATGAAGATCTTTGCCCTGCAGCCGCACATCAGTACTATCAGATTCCAATGCTATTAGGACAATACCTTTTGGGTTTAAGCGAAAAATTACGTCAACTGCTTGATGACTTACATTAGTACGAGATCCCACTGCATGATTCTGCAGGTATCTGTTTTTTCGATGCAACTTATTTTAAATGAATGATTAGGAAGGATGCAATGAATTAGGGATAGGTTGCCTATAAAAAATTAGCCGCAAGTAAAAAAAAAAAAAACTTATATTTTTAATTCGCTAATTTGTTACTTGTACATAACTATATGTTTTTTTAATGAATTTTACGACATTTGAAAGGAAATGATGTCACAAATTAAAAAAAATATGGTTGCCAGCTCTCAGTCAGCCGCAACGTAGGGTTGCCAACTGTTATCAGTTATATCAGTTTACACTCACCTGTTTTATTTTTTTCAATTTGTGACATTATTATCTTTCAAATGTCGTAAAATTCATTAAAAAAACATATGGTTGCCTATTATACTAGCGAATTAATAATACCAAAAAAATTTTTTTTTTACTTGCGGCAAATTTTTTTTACGCAATATATCCCTAATCCATTACATATTTCCTTAACATTCATTTAAAATTAGTTGTATCAAAAAAACAGATACCTGCAGAATTGAGCAGTGGGATCTTAGACCAATACACAGATAAAAACCGAAAAACATCTGTTCCGGTGGCCAAAATTGGAACTACGTGAAATGTCAGTATTTGCAATGCAAAAAAGATATTTAATGACAGTACTAAAACGACAGTAGCGACGCCGCCACCGGAACAGATAAGTTTGTCGGTCTATATTATTTTGCGTTGCTAACGTTACGGACAAGCGCCATTCCAAAAGGTATTATCCTAATAGCATCTGAACCGGATAGTCCATTACCTTTTTGCCCTTGTCTTTGAGCTCGTCCATCTTGTTCTGCAGGCGGAACTTCTTCTCGTTGAGGAAGGACACGTTGAGCTCCTTGGCGGAGTAGCCGCGCGCCAGGTTGCGCCGCACGTAGATGTCGTAGTCGCGCACTATCCGCGCCACGATATCTGATGTTGATACGCCTGGAACAAACACCAATACATCAATTTAACGGAGGGATGTAGGTAAGAGAGTGAACTATCATAGGTTCGCTATTTTTTTCGTGGAGGCTATTGTAATTAGGCACTATAACCGCCTGAGGTAGATGTATGAGGTAGATTGGGCGTGTGTGGGACTCGTGCATTCCATACCCCAATCTTTATAAAGAAAGTAGTATGGCTGTATAGTAGTTCTGAAGTATGGCGGATACCCACTAAATACCCCCGCGCTAGTCAAAGGAAATCATCCTTTAACTCTAAGTCAACCTCTTCTGCCCGCGATGCATCCTGCCGAATAGAGAACGAGGCTCTGGCAACCGACTGATGGCGGTATATCATTCCAAAGGCGTAGCTAAATGCAACAGGTGGTGACGGGCTGCAAAGTCACTGGTGCAAAGCTACGTCGTGCGATCGCCAACCCGCTTGCTCAGCTCAGTGTGGCAATTATGGGCAAAATCTTTTAAAACTCGACTCGGTTATGACGAGTCACTTCTCGATCGAGTCTTTGAACCTTGAATCATTGTTTGTGTAATGGTTAGACTTCTTTTGTGATTGATAAATAACCTTTGCTACAGCTAGTTAAAGTTTCATATTTTTTATATGATTCATACGATAAAATTTAAAAGTACTACTGTGTCCCAAAAGTACCCGGAAATTGTGAATAAAATTCAAGTGGTAGTTTTATTCATCAAAATTTATTTTGTCCCCTTTAAAGTAACTTCCATTAAAGGAAATAAACATACGCCAGCGCTTCAATCAGTCTTCGAAACACTTTTCATACGCAGAAATCAGGATGGCCTGCAGCACCTTCGTCGTATTTTCTTTCACCACTGTCAATGGTCCAAAATGCTATCCACGAAATGGTAATTTAAGTTTAGTTTAGTTTAGGCGAGAGAAAATAGCCATTTGGTGCCATATCTGGTGAGTAGAGTGCCTACGTAGCGATATTAATTAAATGTTTGGCCAAAAAGCTACGAATAATCATAACTGTTTGAGCTAGCGCGTTGTCGTGGCGCGCAATCCACGTGTTCTCCACCCACAAGTCGGTCAATATGCGGTGTACTGTAGTTTTTGGTACGCCGATGTCTCTGGCTATCTGTCTCACACTCACACGACGATTTTGCATAACATTTTCCCTTAAATTATTGACATGACCGTCGTCAGTTGAAGTGAATGGCCTTTCAGTCCGTGGTAAACGCCTGACCACTGAGAGAGGCCACTATGAATGATTCATACCTCTCCTATGCCTGAGATTTCGACTTACACTCATTGATAAACACCTATTGTAACATTTTAAGCGTTAAGGCACAAGAAATTTTATTAACAACACAAAAATTTAACACAAGTTTGTTGGTCAACAAAATCGGCCATAGTAAAAAAACGAAGCAACCATAAAAGTTGTTTGTTACAAATGTTAATTACTCACAAAATACTCGACAGAGGTAAGATTATTTTTCACCGCCAACCAATGACAGTTGTACCAATCTAACGCAAAAAGATTTTTTTAAATATCTCTAACACAGGTCTTTGAAATAATAATTTCCGGGTACTTTTGGGACAGAATGTATATAATGAAATAATTTTAGGTTCTTATTATTGTCCTCATCTCATGAGATCACAACTGAGCGTTACATACGTTCTTGACGCAAATCTATCTTTTGGAACAGTCAATCTACTTAATACCTTGTCGGAGGCATTGAAAACAGGTGTGCCTACATGAATTTTCTTGATAATGAATGCGTTACCTCAGATAAGTGCCATATCTTATAATTTAATTTTAACGTTATCTCGTTAAATAACAAAATAAATGTAATATCGTGGCCCGGTGTTTAAAATACCATTAAATTACTACTCTTAAAAATGCCACTTTTTGTCAATTCATATTTTTTTTGTTATTACCCATTTTGCCAGCCCTGCCGCCTTATAACTACACCCCAATGCAATGGCACCAACTAAAAGGTAAGAACTGAATCCTGGCACGCAAACACTATCTCGCCAGTCTCGCCACGCTTCACATCAGGCGTTAAGATGCCACCGCGAAGATAAGTATGTCTCATTCTCATACCCTAGTCTGCCCCCTACTAGACTAACTACTCTAGTTAGGGAAGCTTGTAGTACATTTTCTAAAACGACCAAAAAGGTGTTGACACTCACCTTCTGTCCTTTGCGTGGCGACGAACATGTCCTTGGCCTTGATCATCGCGTAGGTGTCCTCGCAGTCCTCGGTCGTGTAGGGGATGTCGTCGTGCGCCACGAAGTCTATCTTGTGCTTCTCCAGGAACTCTTCCGTGTATTCCCATGGCGCTTCCCGGACCACCTGTAACAATACAGGCCTACATTTATTACTCCATCAAATAGACGATAGTATTAGGATCCTAAGGCGCTGCGCTTGTGTTGGATACTAGCCATTCATCAGTAAATATGCATATCAGCCCTCCAAGCGCAGACATAGACATCTGTATACATAAATACAGTGCATACAATGGTGCGCCATGTCGGTAACAAAAAGTTTCTACGCAAAAGGCTAAGGTTCGCCAAGCATCTATAATATAATCAATAATTTTAATAATTTGTTTTTGTGTGTTTTTTTTTTCATTTAATTTTAGTTGTAAATTGTAATCTAATGTAAGTTTAATTAATGTTAATGAACCAAATAAACTTTTTCTTTCTTTCTTTTAACCTTAATTTGTGCAAAACTGAAATGCTTAGCTACTTTTAGAGCTCTACTGTACAGTATCACGAGATTACATAAAAATAGTGTGACCAAACTAAATACTAAGCGCAGAGCTTAAAATAAATGTTCTACCAAATTAAACAAGAACGGAGAGAAATCGTGGGCGCGAGTTCAAATTTAAAATGCTGTCCTGCAGTTCGGCGGTTATCTCATTAATTATACAACACATGTAATAAAAAACGACTGAAATAATCGTACGATTCGAATGAGTCAGCACTGTCCAATCACGTGCTGGCAGGAACTTTCACGGTGCGAGTGAAATGGACGCGATAATACATACATCGCCCTTGGAGCAATTAACGTTATTTAGAACTATTAAAGCCTTTATTATGTGTTAATTTTTCTAAAACTTACGTTGAATTATGGTTAGTACCTAGCTCGTATAATTGTTAAGAGAAAGTTGTTTAATTGCAAGTGACATTAACTTTTTCATACAATTTTTTTAATAATGTACAAAGTTCACCTTTCAATTATGTGTTTTTAGTTAAATTACTTTACACTAAGATTGCAGTTATATTATTAGTAGTTTTGACCGCCTTGGTGAAACAGTGGCTAAGCCGCTCGGGTATTAAATCACGGAGGTCGTGGGTTGGGTCTGGTTGGTGGTAGGGCTTTTTTAGAGTCCTACTGGCTAGCTACTACCCCCACAGGTGAAATCTGCCGCCTAACAGCTTTGGCTGTGTTCCGGCAATATTAATGTGGGAGCCAGTACACTTGATATCAGAGGCTCGAAGATCAGATGAGCCTGCAGTCTGGCAGCACATTGAGCGACGTTTCCAGGCTAAGTGTCCCTCAATGGAATAGGCAGCAGTGGCCGCTTATCATCAGGTGGGCTGCGTGCCTGTCTGCCAACTGAACTAGTATAAAAAAACAATTCTATATTTAAACGAACTGAAATAATAAATATTGCATAAGTGCAGACACCATTTTCCGTAATAATTAGTTAGGAAAGAAATTTAATTTTGTATAAATCACGAATCAATCTAAAGTGAATTACACACCAAAAACTGAGTCCTAAACGCCATCATATATTTCATTAAAATACTAGCGTTTGTATGTTAAATGAGATAATTTACGAAGTCAGTAAATTTTCATCTTACATTACAAAGTTTCACTACGCCGTGTAAAACTCAGTTGTTTATGCGAGTCTGCGTCATTTTCTCACGTGTTCCGATAAAACGAAACACATGGCCTGCTACTACCAATAGTTTTATTTAGTCTAGAATACATTATAAGTATTTTATTCCAATTTTTCGTTTCCCCTGGAAGCATCCCTCAATGTGCTGCCAGACTGTAGACTCATCTGATCTTCGAGCCTCTGATTTCAAATGTAGGTATTAGCTCACACATTGATATTGCCGGAACACAGCCAGAGCTGTTATGGCGGCAGGTTTTACCTGGTAGCTAAAAATGTTTTACTACTTTTAATTGGTTAGTCCTAATTTTAAACGAATAAGACAGCATAATATCTGAGTAGTCACTGGGTAACCAAAGGTTAACGATCCTTGCTCAGACGTAATGCTCATATTATTATTTCAGCTTATCGTTTCTTTTAACCACGTCAGTTGTTGTAATTATAGTGGTTAATTAATGAGTCGAATCGTGCAATCTTGACATGATTTTATAACAAACTTGCTATGCAAAGCAGTGAAGAACAATTTCGTCTTTGATGAACCCTCAGTAAATCGGCTTAGAATATTGTAATTGTTGTGATTAACGCCATAATACAATGTCTCGTCTAGCACAATCATCGTACTATTTGGAAACATTCCAGATTGCATATCCAGCGCCACTTGATTAAATATTACGACGCTGACGCATGCGTCGCAGATAAGATACGGGAGAATAGAAAAAACATTCGAGCCTAAAGCTGCAGGTGGAATATTTAGTCAGGTAATCGCTTCCACAACAACCTACGTACCTAACTAACTTTCATTTGTTACTTTCAAAAAGATGAAATATTACTTTTACTATCACGGAATCTAATGTTTGAACCGGTACTTATCGAATTCACAAATTCTTCCACATCACATTAACCCAGTAACTTCATTGCTGACGTCAGACTACAAGTGTAAATGACATGAATCACAGATACGTATGTCAATTGTCAAGGGTTCCAGATTTATTTGTAACTAATTAAACAACTAATGTAAAGGTTGAAATTAGTATATGTACGAAGAGTCAATAAAGTTCATGCTGAATTATATCATCGCTCGTATTTACGCACGATTTCACCACGTTCACGGACAAGGATATTTGGCACTACCGACCTATCATCAAATGCTGAGAAAAACGTGAAAACAGCATGAAACTGCGTTGTGACTCCAAGTGATTTGTGAACTGAGCGTCAATATACGCCAAATGTGTTATTTACCCAGCACAATTGAACCATAAAGGAAGGATTTCAGTCAGATGAAAATAGCGCTTCGAACACTATTAGGTGTTGACAATTGACGGTCACATATATGATAGGTCTGCTTCCAAGTTTTTGCTTTCCCTAGCATTTGTCGAGTACTTGAAAAGTTTATGAACAGTTTTATGACAGGCTCGCCTATTCTCTCGAGTGGGATTTCAACTAAAGCTTAAAAATAACGGTTCTTGCCCGACGTATTGGTCACATGGGGGCAACGAGCGTGTTTGCCTCGTGAGAGCTGGCAAAATATTATCAGCCACTTTCAAATTATTGTTGACGTCTCAAAACTACACTAACAACAGCCTGGTTTGTGTTTAACGTCAAAGCTCGCGGTTATCTGTATGAAGATAACGACGCGCAAGTGTTTCATCAAGGGCCAGCAAACACAAAACCATGGAGTATCTAACAATGTTGTATCACATCCCTTTGAAGTTATTAGGTATCGAGCACTTAGAGCAATCGCTCATCTTTGCACTAGACATGATTTATTTATGCTGTTAGTCCTAAAAAGGCATCGTTTTATGACAAAGTTGCGAAAAACGGTTAACAATTTACTCCTTATCAAAAAATGATATAGCTTTGTTATTATCGTTTGCATAATCACACTTTTCAAATATAAATAAAAAACGTCGATACGCGAATAATTTCCTAGCACCGAATCAATTAATTTTTTGTCATGTTTTATTTATTTTTTAAACCACAATCGCGAAGTCGGGGCGAACAGCTATATCAGGTATCATATAATCCATTATAAAAAAAAAAATATACATAATTTTTAAGCCCTACTCTAAACTCCCGTGTATCCATTTCACGCGATGCGACAAGCTGTGTAAGTACTATGTATTGTATGTATAATCAATAGATTTATTTAGATCTCGAATTAAATTTAACTTTCATTTGTTACATCATTAGAGAAAGAGTAATGTCATGTACATACGTAATACCAATGTGATTTTCCTGATTTATACACGTGTCATCAGGGTGAACGTGATATGAATACCACACGTTGGGCGCCAAAACAATGGAATGCCAAACTATGGCGATGAATTCTATTCAATAGGCACTAATTGTCCGTAGAAGGACACTAAGGACAGACAGGACGTATTGACAAACATAACGAAGCCAAAACTCCGTTTGCAGCATTTCAGTTTTTTTTTATGCAGACAACCTAAAACTGATAATTATTATTATGTTGAAGTTGCCTAGGTACTGGTAAATTTATATAAATGCAGATGTCGTAATGTTCTAACACTGCCATTTTTTTTTGTTTTACATTTATGTTGTCAAACATATGCATGTGCAAGATTGTTTGTTCTTTGGCAGAATATGTAATGTGAAAAGTTTCTTCTCTATGTATGCGTATTTAAACTACAGATTTTTTAGGTTTACATTTTGCACTTTTGTAAATAGAAATTAAAGTCATTGAGGTTCTTTGCGTAAAAAAATGTCACTGCAGCGCATACCGGATATACTTAATGCGAAATAAAGTTATTTAAATGTAAACGTAAATACCTTCGGTACAGCGTTTACTATCGAATATCATGCATCATGATGAGAGTAAATTGCATGTGTAATGAGTTAATTACCTCGTCGACGTATCTGCAATGCCTGACAGCCTCGTACCTCTCGTCTTCTGTCATTACTGTGCGCCCTTTGCGGCTGTGTGTCAGGTCATCGCTGCATACTGAAACAAAGTAAACGTTTTAAACTGTTTTAAGTTAGTTATCCACGTAAGGTAGCGCCTTTTCTATAAATAAGTTTGTCATTGGAATCAATTGTTTATTTGACGGGGCGAGCCTATAATGTATAAGGAAATATACTTAAAAAATAGTTAAAAAGTAATTAGGTATCATGATTGATGATTTGTGTAAGAAAATCCCCAAGCAGACTACATACATAAATTATTAAGAGACATAGACAGAGGCAAATAGTTGTGATTTTCTTGTGGTGTACGCATGATAAAGTCGAGGCAAACGTCCTTTGATGATGAAATAAGAAAGACGAAGTTAACTATAAAATAGCAAATTAGTTTTCTTGATTGATTACATACGAAGAGCATCTGATACAGTATTTTAATTATGGTGCCAATTTAAGACCATTAATTAAGCTATTTACGGGGAAATACTTAATCTATAGTAATCTATACAGTATACATGATAGTGAAAGATTTATTAATAACACATAATATAACCGGGTTATCTGGTGAGATATCAAGGTGAATGTTATGTTATACGATATAAGGTCCATAATTGTGTTGTGGGATGTATGTATATTATACATACATCCGGATGTATGTATATTATACATACATCCCACAACACAATTATGGACCTTATCACTCGTAATCTAGCAAACGTCAACTTCACGTGCGTGTTGCGGGTAACGAACGAGATAATTGTCGTACGATGATAAATCCGCGCCAATCGAATCGATTCACACGCAGCGATTATACCACGCGTTATCAATCACGATTTAATTCAATTCAATCAATCTTTATTTACGATAATTTATAAAGGTGCGTCTAAACAAATTCCATCAATATTTTTTTTATATTTACATACATTCAAGCGGGAGGTAAGCCCGCATATTGACAATATTTAGTATTATCATGTTTGTATTTACACCAACAGTAATACTTGAGTTAATAAATTGTGTACTTTTCTACAGAGCATTTATTCCGTGGCTAGTTTGATCATTAGTTATCAGAATTTTCTTAATTATATTAAACCAGATAATTAATTAGGTAATCATCATCTTGTTAAATTGGCTGCTTTATATAAAACATCAATATAATATCTTTCTCTCCATGAGTCCGTGTCAGTGCCTACATTATCTTATCGATTTACGGACGATTGCGTTTTATTACTAACTACTTAATGAGGAGGAATATGCAAGTTTTCAATGACAATGATAATGACCCGAGAAGGCCAAGAAGCTACATTTGTAATAGATAATATTTTATTGGTGTCATTTATCAAGGGGAAAACCACAGTTATTTTATAACTTGCTTGGTCAACAGAGTCACACAGCCTAAAATGGTAATTGTAATATCGTACTGTTATGCTATTTATTTATTTTTTTAAAGATTTGTTAAAAGCAATCAACGCCAGACCGTGTAGGTACTACACGAACTCAATACATTGCCAGCCATTTTTTAACTCTTGTCGAAATCGGCAAAGCAATGAGTCACAATTTGTACAAGTAATGGAGCCTTCGTAATCATTACCCATGGAATTGAATGCAATTAGTAAGGCCTGACCTTCTTGAAGAAGACCGTGATGGTCTTCTTCAAGAATATTTATAAAGTGTTCTCTATTCTAACAAGTACTCATATCCTAACTCACTCTTTACCTTTAAAACCCGCAAACGCCAATAAGAGCGTAATGTTTTACTATTTTCTATTACGGCCCAAAAGTTGCTCTCAAATTACTTTTATCCCCAATAAAATATGACATACAACAGAAGATGATGGTTATTCAAACGTAAAGAAGAGACTGATAAAATGGTAAAAGTACGTTTTTCAAAGCCAATGACGTGAAAGATTTATAAATTGTATACGAAAATGAGCGATTACTATAGGATTTTGCGATAGATTTCATCTGTAGATGGTAGGTAGCTTGGCAGCTATCAGAACTCTTAAAAATCTCCTACCGCTAACCAGAACCAAGACGGAAATCGGACAAATGACTTCCGGACTTTTTGTCCCGGGCGACATAACTGCTGTCACACGAAGGGTGTAAAGAATTTACAACTTTGAATTAACAAGTACGGATTTTCATTTATGCTAGATAAGTCAGCAGACAGCACATAGTCCACCTGCGACAAGCGAGCACTGTGGCGCTAGTGCGCTACTATTGAGCTTTATCAGAAAGCATCACTAAGTTAATACGTTACCACACTGTCCACACTGTAGGAATGGCCGATACAAATCGTATATAGATATTAAATCGTATATCAGGCCAATATCGTAAAATCCGATATCGCTGCGTATCCAAACTATATATTTGGTGATACACGATATTGCTGGATCGATGCGATGCGTCTCGATTTGATATCTAGCTCGATATCCAAGACCTATCGATAAAGGATATTAAACCGTATCGCGTTGCGAGCTAAAGAAAGGATTTGTGAGTGAGTGAAATAGCATTAGTCGTGTTTTCGTACAATTCTAAACCTTATTTGTATAAGAATAAGGTTGTTTCAATACTTTCTTGTGTATTTTGACACATTTTTATTAGACCTTATTTTGTCAGCAATAAGTTGCATTTTCGATTTGCAATTTTACGTAACTCTCACGGACCTTTGTCCTTGAACTCATAGCATTGGTGATCCATTTCTAACTTTTGTTATTCTATTAATAGATTCGATGGTTGGTATTATTAAGTTTATGTATTTCATGCTTTTAGTTACTACTAATGAGTTCGGCATTAATAAACATCGTATTTAGAAGTTCTAAATACGAGTTTATTAATGCAGTACTTACTGAAACACAAATAACTAAGTAAATACTATTAAAGCATCCTTAATACACCTAAAGTAACTAATCGAGTCAGTTTTAAGAAATAAATCACAATGAAAATATCGTGTCATGATACAGTATCTAGTTTCAGAACACATCGTTTTATAGGTTTAGTGTAACCAAATACAGTCCGATACTCTGATACACCAATATATAGTTTCACAGTCCGATACTCCGATACACCAATATACAGGGTGGAATTTTGTAATGCCACCTAAAAGGGAAGTACTCTTAATACTGTAGATAGAAAATTTTACTCAAAGAAAACATTCCTTTGTTTTTGAAAAGAAAGATAACTGCATTCAAAGATTTTTAAAAATTCGCTTGCTGCATCCGGTAATCGAACCGACTAAAATCTGTAAAAGTTGCACCCTGTACTTTTATTGCATCGATCGTTAGGGTCAATAATAAGGATGAAATCTCTCTAACAAACTTCATAAATTAAATGAAAGGAAAACAATGAAATCCTAAATTATTGATTCAATGGGTCAAGTTAAAAGCACTTTTTTCATTGTTTTCCTTTCATTTAATTTATGAAGTTTGTTAGAGAGATTTCATCCTTATTATTGACCCTAACGATCGATGCAATAAAAGTACAGGGTGCAACTTTTACAGATTTTAGTCGGTTCGATTACCGGATGCAGCAAGCGAATTTTTAAAAATCTTTGAATGCAGTTATCTTTCTTTTCAAAAACAAAGGAATGTTTTCTTTGAGTAAAATTTTCTATCTACAGTATTAAGAGTACTTCCCCTTCAGGTGGTATTACAAAGCTGGGGCAAGCAAATTTTTAAAAATCTTTGAATGCAGGTTTTTTTCTTTTCAAAAATAAAGGAATGTTTTCTTTGAGTAAAACTTTCTATCTTCAGTATTAAGAGTACTTCCCCTTCAGGTGGCATTACAAAATTCCACCCTGTATAGTTTCAAATAATATATAGTTTCAGAATCCGATATCAGATATCAATATATAGTTTCGATTTGATATTGTAAAAATCCGATATTACCCACTACTACCACACTGTAGGCTCATCTGATCTTCGAACCTTTGATTACAAATACTTTTTATAGAAATAAAGATTTATAGAAAAAAAAATGTGCTGGCTCTCACAACAGAAGACAAACCCCAAACGCGATATTCGGCATCAATAATAATAATATATCAAAACCCCTTGGCTGGCCGGCCGTTGCTTTTATGTTATAGAGATGTTAGAGGAAAGAAGTTACCTCCAACTATGAGGTAGACATTGGGAAAGACAGTCTTGGCCTGCTGCAGCTGTCGGGCGTGGCCCTGGTGGAACATGTCGTAGATGCCGTCGGAGTAGACGCGCACCTTGCGGCCGGCGGCGCCCGCGAGCGCGGCTGCGCGCGGGATGCGCCCGTACGCGCAGCGCTCGCGCTCCTTCACCGCCGCCGGGTCCGTGCTGAACGGTGCCGCCACGCATAGTGACTGCAACAATACAACAAACAAATTGAAATATTTATTTGCATAATCATGTCTGTATGACTTAATTGACAGCCTACGTGGAAGTAAGGTACTGGCTAAGAAGCTTGAGTATCAAACCCGGAGGTCGTGAATTTGATCCTCGCCTTGGGTGTGGTTATTGGTAGGACTACTTCAGAGTTCGTCTGGCTAGCTGCCACTCTCATAGAATCGACAACTCGAAAATCGTTTCGACAAAATCGAAATCGAGAAATTGTTAATTTTTATTCGTGGGGAATGCATCGAATCGTTGATTTATTTTCAGACAAATAGAACTGTGAAGTGAATTCATCAATTTCACTTAACGTTTGCTTTCACCTTTCTATTTGAAATCTAGCTTAAACCGATCTTTCATTTGACAGATACATCATACATACCATACATAATATCATGTGTGCAATACGACTGGAGGGGTTATCCAAGTTATTCAACAATTTATATTTTATTGAGATATAGTTTTATTACAAACTGCACGTTTATCATACTATTATGCATGTGTGGGTCTGTGCGTGTGTTTGTTACTACATCGAGCTGTAACAGGTCTGGAAGAATTTATATGAAATTTATCACACTCACTAAATGTTTACTACACTCTAAAAGATAAGTGCTTATGTAAGACTGAAATGAAATGATTTATTTCTGCAAATGGATTTCTAAAAACATACTTTTGCACGTCAAGTCTTTTTTAACCTGAGTGTACGCACCCGCAAAAAAGATTTGTCCTTTGGTAGAGGGTTCAGCCTACTAGTGGCAGATTTGGTAGGAGCAGTCGGGCATAATCCAGGACAAATATTCATTTATGCCTAACGCAAAACTGGCATAGGTAAGTGAAAGGAAATAATCAACAATATCGACGCCTACTCCATACACCCAAACCGAAGCTCGAGCAAGTTATCATTCGCCTACGCACCGTGATTTCGCATTCAGACATTACAATTCAACAATTTAAGTTTAGCCTTAGAGTTTAGCTAAGGGACAGTTAGATTCCTTCAGTATTACATACAGAAGTAGGTACAATCCAGGCTACGTCCAACAATGCGAATTTGGTCTGAATCTAATATCAATTGTACTTTTATTTGCAAAGGACCTAGTATAAATTTCAAGCAGATGAAGTCGCGGACATTTAAGCCAACATAAGTTATTTTTAAAATCATTTTTACCAATAAAAGATAGCGAAAGAATATTAGCGAAACAAAATTACAGAAAACGCACCTGGCGATTCGATCTCATTTTTAATGTATGAATAAATTTGACTATTAAAAGGACTTTAGACGTCTGTGCATAGAAGTCACCGGTATATTTGATAGAATGCGTCATTCTGGAGTCCAACGACCAGCAGCTAGGTTTTATTTAAATGTTTACATAATTAGGAATATTGTCAAGCGCGGAGATGTCAAGGTTCAGCGATTACTCGGCACCGGCCGTTGATAATGAGGTGGCGTGATGCCGCGTCACAGTCTCCCGGACGCCGAGACAGCGAACATATTACCACCTCTATCAATTGTATTAGATTGTCTAGTTCAACAAACAACTAAACATCATAACTAAATATAGAACATTAACAATAATAAATTATACATAGCTTAGCTAAACAACGATCTGACCTCATACACGATTACTTCCAGACCTTCCAGTCAAAGAAACAACGGATGAACTGAGCAATTGCTGGCAATTCAATATCAAACATTACGGCAAACAGTTCCACGGACTTCATTAAATGGGTGAATCAACGGCAGTAAAGATCAACGCACATGGTCATTCTGAAAATAAAGATCTCAATAAGATCTATAGATCACAATCCTATATCAGAAATTAGAATCGTCCAAATTTTCGATTTTAACTAAATTCAATTAGACCCATAGTCGAGGGATAAAGGGATTATTGATAGAAAGAACTTTGAAATAAAAGAAACAAAACGAATGAACTCGCAATAACATTTTACAGCATTTGTACTACCTACATAAAAATCTGTCGACAATTTCAGTAGAGTACTAATCACGTAAAGTATCAGAAAACTGTTTCCTATATTAAAAAACAGGAACCAGGAATTGGACACTAGAAACTAATGTACCAAAATGGTATTCTAAAATAACAAATTGAATTGTTAAAAAACAATACAATTTTTATAACTAGCTTTGCTATTCAGAGTTGAGACGGAACTATTGTGTTTCATTGAAGCGTTTGCTCGCCATTAAGGAATTTTCCAACATCCACTAGACCTCTTTAATCAAGAAATCCAATCGTGGTGTTTTATTAGTTGATAAGGTCGTTTAACATACCAATCGGAAATCGTATTAAAGTTTTAAAATTTACAAAGTATGCAATTCGCAAGGTTTTTTTTTAAATCTTGTAACATTAATCTATACTATAATATTATAAAGAGGAAAGACTTGATTGTTTGTTTGTATTGAATAAGCTCCGAAACTACTGAACGGATTTCAATATTTTTTTCAATGTCGGAATGCTACACTATCCCCGGGGGACATAGGGTACTTTTGATCCCGGAAATGTGGGGGGAAGGCTAGTATTCTATGTTCCATTTTTTTTTGTCATATTTTACTGTAGAAAGACTTCATAGAATGTTGCCTATCTTGTTATTTCATATTAGGAAAACTAAGCATACGCAACAATGGTATTTATAAAAACATAGTACCAAACAAAAACTTAGTATCTCATTATTCCTGATACACTTGTTGAAATTAAGTAGACCAAGGATTTGTCTATGTGGAAACAAAACACCGGATACATGATAACACTTAGTACCTACGTGCCAAAGTGGCCTGTAAAACATTCCGGAATGACTATCAAATATTGTCATTCAGACTCAACGATAACCCGAATCTTGTGGGCTTATATTTTTGTAGCTATGCGGAATATTATCTCATAAATGAAAACAAAAACACAATCATATCGTCACTTATTTTAGTTTGGATTTCATCATCACTATTAAGAACGTTAGTTAAATTAACCAAAACTCTTGCGAAGTTGTATCCTACTATTATTATAAATGCGAAAGTCTGGATGTTTGTTCCTCAATCACGCCTAAACGGCTGAACGGATTTAGATGAAATTTGGCACACGTATAATAGTTTATAACCCGGAATAGGACATAGGCTATAAAATTCCTACGGAGAACGTCTCATTCCCGCGGGAATATCAATTTTGAAACTACTGAACCGATTTGAATAATTCTTTCACTGTTGGAAAGCTACAATATCCCCGGTGAACATAAGGTACTTTTGATCCTGGAAATGTGGGGGAAGGGGGGATTTTTGAAAAAAGAGATTACGAGCGGGTGAAACCGCGGGCGAAATTGTGTTAAAGACCTGTGGAGCGTTAACTGCAATAAATAAGTAAACAATAGGGGTCAGTTCCTAGCAAAATTAACCTTCGACTGATATATTTATGAGTGTTGCTTTAGGCCAGTCGTGAAACATTTACGAGGCAGCCACTATTGGGTTCTCAATTCTCATTGACGTCACGTGACGTGAGCAAATTCCGAATCACCTGAGTGAACGTTCACGTAAGGAATAAATGCCGAGGTTATTCCTCATGCACAAACATATTTTTAAATAATTTTTAATTTGGTATTTTTTCGTTCAACCAACAAAACAATCAATAAGTCAATGACATTCCCTTTAAATGTTCTGTCTGTAATGTTTTCCGACATCACAAAATTTGTCTTTCTGATTATAATATTTTTGATGTCTTTTTTAACTATGCTTCGGATAGTTAGCAACTTAGCATTGTTTTATTAAATACGTATATGGTTAGCTACATTAAAGATTTAGGTGAAGTGGTAGAATGCGGGCTGCCCTAGATCAGATCATTTGAATAAGTAAAGCACTATTGCAAAACGTGCATTTGGCAATTCGCTTTGTCTAGCCCATTGACCTAGCAATTATCTTAGTAAAGCAGTGGAAGCGTACAAAAACATTCACGCGAAGAATTATCTCGAAGAACGTATTGCAAAATGACTGAGAGCCTTACAGACACTCATTAAGTTTGTGTGGCATCGTCCGTTTTAAGTACGACCTGCATATTTGTCATTCTGAGTTTCTGACTAAACATTGGGCCATATTTAAACTTTTAAATACATCTAACCATTAAAGTTTTAGCAGTTAATTAGCTGTAGTCGTTACTGCGCTTTGGAATGTTCTCTAAGTAACTTTACTAAAGCAAGCAACATTTGGAAAGATGTAGATTCGAAACTGTTTGCAAAAATTTTCGTATTAATTAATTAAACAAGACACTCTTAATACAGTTATCTGCATAAGCTAGATCATCTGAATCTACATCTAAGAGTGATGTGTCCTGTAGAGACAAGACCCCAGACAGAAATGTTTACGTGTAAGAGTTCACTCGTGTAGTTTGTTCTGTTGCCAACAGGTAGTACTTAATTCGATTAAATAACGTGGAATGTAGAACAAGTTGCTGAAGGCAATCTGTGCATCAGTTCACGGCCGGCTCTTGACATAATATCCGTTCAACGTTCTTCGTCTAGCCACTTTATGTATATTATTATCTCTGGTACAAATAACATCGCGGTACAATGTACATACGGATGAGAGTTTCGTGTTTCCAACTTCCTTCGCGAATTTCAACTCAAACAATTCAGTTAGGAGTATTCGGGTATTTATCCAAGCATCCGTTAAGACTGTTGAACGATTCGATTGCCGTTTTGACTCAAAATAGGCAGTTTTCAACGAGATATTTTCTATGAAAACGTGATCTAAGAAACATGCGACTCACAAATTATTATAAACAGTATCTTTGTCTAAAATCGTAGCCCATACCACTTTTCTTTCTATGGAGTATTTGTGAATACTGACAATTTACCCGAGCAGTGTTTTGTAAACTTCACTTTTAACATCGATTTCGAAGCTCAATTGTTTTAATACCATTGTAAAAATAGGACATTTTACTTTATTATGCAAGTCTACATATCATTACGCAAATAGTTAGATGGGGTATGAGTTAAATTTGAGATTATTTTCATACGAAATTCAAATCCATTTACAGCGAAATTACAAAGAAATCACTGTTGTAAACATGCAAAATTTACCATTAATTTCTTTAATTTACAAAAAGTTTTTAGTCTAACTTAAAAGAAGATCATATTATCTTAAGTTTGAATACATAAAACCTATATAATGATGCACAATTTATTTTATAGACATTTTTTTAAACTGCTATAAAACACTCCGCGCAAAACATTTCAAATTAGTCAGCCGCCGGGCTCTTCAGAGGCAGGACGCATGTCGCTCGTGCCCAGAAACGGCTGTGCCGAAAACATCGCTGATTTGCGTAGCGTGGTACAGTTTAAAGCGCAACCGACACTTCTTAGTACTATGTTGAGTAAATATTTTATAAGACTATGGTTATGAATTTATGTTAATATTATATACACTACATTAATTGGATAAAAAATGTAATATCTATATCTATATAATATATTATAATATATTATATATCTTATTATATAAAAGAAAGTGGGGTTAGTTACACTATTTATAACTCAAGAACGGATGAACCGATTTGGCTGAAAATAAGTGGAGGGGTAGCTTAGACCCCAGACTGACATAGGATACTTTAATGGGGGAAGGGGGATAGGAGGGGGAAGGGGGATAGGATTGGGAAGGGGGATAGGATGGGGAAGGGGGATAGGAGGGGGAAGTTGGATGGGGAAGGGGGAAAGTAGGGGGAGGGGGGATAGGAGGGGGAAGGGGGATAGGAGGGGAAGGGGATAGGAGGGGGAAGGGGGATATGATGGGAAAGGGGGATAGGAGAGGGAAGGTGGATGGGATGGGGAAGGGGGATAGTAGGGGGAAGGGGGATAGGAGGGGGAAGGGGGATATGAGGGGGTAGGGGAATAGGAGGGGGAGGGGCGATAGGAGGGGGAAGGGGGATAGTAGGGACAGGAGGGGGAATGGTGATATGATGGGGTAGGGTGATATGATGGGGTAGGGTGATATGAGGGGGTAAGGGGATAGGAGGGGGAAGGGAGATATGATGGGGTAGGTGGATATGAGGGGGTAGGGGGATAGCAGGGGGAAGGGGATAGGAGGGGGAAGGGGATAGGAGGGGGAAGGGGGATATGATGAGAAAGGGGGATAGGAGGGGGAAGGTGGATGGGATGGGGAAGGGGGATAGTAGGGGGAAGGGGGATAGGAGGGGGAAGGGGGATATGATTGGAAAGGGGGATAGGAGGGGGAAGGGGGCTATGATGGGAATGGGGGATATGAGGGGGTAGGGGAATAGGAGGGGTAGGGGGATAGGAGGGGAAGGGGGTTTTAACAGTTAAATAATTTTCTAAGTAAAACATTTGCGAAACCTGTATTATGTCAAATGATTGTTTTTAAAGTAATATGTTTGCGAAATGAAAGTTTGTCAAATGATTAGTTTTTCAAACGTTGTTTGTAAAATGATCTTTTGTCATACGTTTTTTGTCAGACAATAGTAAACCCTCCCGGCTTAGGGTTTGCAAACCGGTGGCAATAGCTTCTTTGACATTCACAAGTGCTGTATCAGCCTAAACTGAATAAAAGTTATTCATTTTAAATTAAAATGTAATTCTATTCATATAAACAGGTAACGCACATTTTGATTAGTGTACATAATGTCATTTGTAACACATAGTTGTTACTTGATTAAAATATTAACTTTTATTTTGTAAACGAAAGGACATTGACCATCTATGTATGGACGTTGGACCAAGTGCCGCCCAACATTGAGACATAGTGCACAATGTTCCTTAGATTAATACTAGTAGATAACTCAAAGCGCTTCAAAATCTATCCCAGGAGTTTTAAGAAAAAAAATTATTGAATGTAGAGGTCTTACATTAACAAAAATCATAACCAACAGCTTATTTTGAAAATAAAAGAGTGTATAATATAAACAATGGATTTATTTGAAAAAAAAATTGGTTAACAGAGATGATAAACATAACAAAAATGATAATTACCTTATGTTATAATACCTCATGTAGGCACTAACAAGTCGTCTAGGTAAGTCTAAGATTAATGTATCTAAAAAAAATGCAGAACGTCTCACGTCTTGGTGCCTAGCCCACCCCAAAAACCAAACTAGGCACTAATCCGTTATTTAGATCCCTGTAATACGAGCAATGCTCTGTATAGGACTAAATAATTGGTGTGAGTGGTCCAGGATTTATTTATTTATTGATTTATAAATCCGTGGCAGGATTTTTTTTATTTTATATTTTTTTTATAACTATTCATGTAAGGAAACAAATTAAAGTGTTCCCATGCTTGGGCAGCATTTGGTCCAGAACTGGTCATTCTCCTTTGAACAGAACAATTTTGTAACACATAGTAGGCACACTTAAAATGTGATGTGCTTTATTCAAATGGGATGTTAACATTTGACTTTAAACGGTCTATAGGTCTAAATCAGATTGTTATAAAAATGGTATTCTGAAATCGGTATTTTATTTCTAAATTACGTATCGAATGGTCATACTTAAAAGACTTACATATGTCAACAATTTTCATTAGGTAAGTAAGTATTTACACACACATTTGGGAAGGATTACTTTATTAGTATTAATTGGCTACTCTTAAAAAATAGGTACTTCATGTAAACAGTAAGATATTGTCAATGTTTACTACATTGATAAATATTTTACCCATTATATAACAACACACACTTACTTATGCCCTGTTATGATTATGTAAGGATAAAATATACTATTGACTAATATAAATAGTTAACAATAAACAATATTTAAAATTAAATAAAAAGGATCAAAGTGATTACTTTGACTACAGCAAGACATTGCTTATCTTGACCTGGCGCGCATGCGCGAAACCCGAAATTCGAAAACTCGACGCGACGCATTTTTCGTTAACCCTCTTAAGTCGGTTACTTTCTAAACTTGGTTCGACATATGGAATACCTTGTCTATGAATGTACAATGAAATGACAAATAAACAACTCATGTAAATAAACTTCATATAATTACAGTCCTATCATCATTTGATAACATACAACATGCTGACTAATTCCGATACCAATCTTGAGTGTTAGGTATATTATCAGTGTCAACAGTTCTAGTAAAATTTGGCCTAGGCCGACTGATAGATAACTGATTACGTAAATTATAAATGGGCTTAAATGATATTATTTTATTATTCAAAGAAAACCTACTGAAAAAATCACTTGTCTGTCAATTTATATTAAACGTAGGTATATTATCTAGTTGTCAGTTTTCTTCAAAAATATTGTCACTATTAAATTATGCTAAATGTCTAGTATTATCTATTAGTACCTTCTTATTAATAACAATTATATAATTATATTTTATAAGTTAACATAAATTACGGGTTTTAGTTATTTATTTATTTATTCAAACTTTAATGCACAATCAAGAGTACAGGGTTTTCGAAAGCATCAGTGGAACTTCCTGCTTAGGTATATGAAAGTGACAGTAGGTAGGTATCAAGGTTTTCCTTACTGTCCGCTACTACTGTCATTACAGGAAACATGAATGATTTTCAACAAAATTTCTAATGGTAGTTCATGTTTACATTGAAAGGAGGAACTCTTGACATAACACGGCAGGCTGTCTCCCGGCCCAACGCAGACACCACCACACTTTCACCGGCACTGGCAGGAATGTTGTTTGTCATGCGAACTTTGCTAGCTTTGCCAGGTGTTTTCTAAGAGAAATTAATTTCAACGTCAATATTTACAATCGCTCCATTGCTACACAACAATCAATATTATTTGCGTGAAATATTCAGTATTGAGACAACTGGTCGTTTCAGAACTGAAACTTTGCTAGATAAGACTACGTCACAATTGTTTATCATTTGTCATTATATTTGCACTTATTATCATAGTTTTACACTTCATACATTTTAATAGAATGAATAAGTCTGCTGTGGGCGTAACTGAAGACTAATTAGGTACTTAGTGTTTTTATGCGTGTGGTGTCATGTTGACATATTTCAGAATAATTACTTATTACTCACGGGAGATTCTGTTTCCTGTTTGACATATCCATTTTTTCTGTAGCCGTTTAATCCGGTTTCCAGCTTCCCGTTCGGCACGCGCCCGTTTGTGATTGTCGTCGTCAAAGTCACCGATGTCATTGTGATTGTTTTGTTTTTTTTTTAAACTTATATGGAGCAATTACTGGTGGTCCAAATACTTGTCACACGTTTAATGTTTCTATTATCATTATTTAAGAGAAAAGAGAAAAAGTACTTAATTTAACTATTGACTGAAAAATAAGTATACTAGCGGGAAACACGGTAACGAATGTCAAGGGTCCGACTTATGATTTCAACAACGGGCGATATGATGAAACGTCGTTTGTTTAAACAAGCGTTACGTGTTCTCTCCGCGAATAGAGGGCCGCGACTAACTAAACCGTGGAATCGGTAGGAATGTACTGATATAACTTGCATACGGCACAGGGCGAGAGCGGGTGTGAGCGCGGTGGGGCGGGCGGGCGACGCCGGTGGCGCGACGCGACGTGGAGGCTCGGCAGACACGCGACGCGCCACGAACGCGACCGAATCGGACTCCAAACTGTGACAGGCCGAAGCCCAAGCACAGAATGTCATTGAGCACCACAGCAGCAGTCCCCAACACAATACTGCTCCAATGCCTATTACACGCACGTCCACATGCGACTCAATTATTTATTTCATATCAACAATAGATTTGTCATGAATCTGTCATAGCTTGAATAACGTAAAAATAAAATTTTAA
The DNA here is from genome assembly GCA_949319885.1 of Mecyna flavalis. Lineage (NCBI taxonomy): Eukaryota > Metazoa > Arthropoda > Insecta > Lepidoptera > Crambidae > Mecyna > Mecyna flavalis. Next base: position 15,614,506 of record OX439427.1, read on the forward strand.
TATTAACAACCGTTGCACAATTAACGGTTAGACAAGAAGAACACTCCTGTAATTTCGGAATCATTTATACTAATTGCTAGTTTCACCTCTGTCAAAAACTACTGAATGCTCTTATGTTAACCATAAGACAAGAGGAGAGCATATAATTGTTGGATATCTCACAGTTGAATTATCAGGAACTAATCAAACAATAGCGAAGACAGCCATAAGTAATATCATTTTATTACGAGAACTTATAAGTTCAGAAATTATGGTAACGGAATAAATGAGTCAGATAAATGTAGCAATCAGTTATCTGCCTTTCCGCTTCTTTCAATACAAATAAATATTTGTGATGAAAGATTATGAGTAATTGCTTTATCTTTTCTTGGACAAAAATCATACGATGTTGATTACTGTAAAAGATAAATGTATTATAAGTTTAAACAATGATAAAATCAATCATGCACTAATAAAAGTTTCGATATCTCACTTCTCTAAATTTTCTTAGTAGGCCCAAAAAATATCATATTACTATGGTTTTTCATATTTATTTATTTTACATATTTATTGCCTAAATTACTCAATGGGTTTCTGCATTATTATCAGGGTTATCGCAATGATCTTATGAAATTAAAAAATATAATGTTAGTTTAACCAAAATTTTATAAGGACATTTCATTTTTATAACACCAATGTGAACCCTATTTCAAGCAAATAAAAATTTGATCAGATTTGATTTGAAAAGCATTACGAAAAAAATAAGACACTAAACTTGTTTCTGCACTCAGCTCCGCTAATTCCTCACGTTTTTAAAAAATTTTAATTTATAAATTACAGAGTAAAAGTGTGGAAATATGGTTTCACCGAAATTCAAATTTATTCATTCTAACAAAACTTCACTAACTAATTATTGGCCTTAACAGTTTGCTTTAATAAAATACCTTTGTATTTATTTCCACGCAAAGGATTTTAGATTCCTGCGTATTTGATAATTTACTAAATAAATACACATGTATTGCTGATATATAATAATCCTTTAGTATCTATCATGCCTAAATAAACAAATATAAAGTTGGATCACTATCGATATAGTTATTAAGATCGCTTAATTGTTAATGTTTCATATTTAAGTATACATAATTATTATACAGACTAGAAGAACTATGATTAAGATTTTGGTACTATAAAGGCTGATACAAAAGAAACCGCCTCATGAAAAACAGCCACAGAACCAAAAATTTAGAAATTCAACGATAGTAGGAATTACCTACTACCAAAATTTAAAATTACAAAATTCTGTTTATTGGATAATATATAAACTTACTTTATTTGATTTGCCATTAACATTACTTTTATCTTCGGACCACTTCAACGTAAAAACCTTGAAACGTTCTAAGCTGCATTCGATATTTTTAGACAAGTTTTCAATTGTGTCGACATTCACTGTAAATCGAGCGTGACTTTGAACTAGTGTACTTATTTGCACAACTTCTTTTATTATGAATTAACATCATTATAGGCCTGAAACTTCTTCAATATTGAAACTACGCCGAACATTGGCATAATCTGAAACCACTGTGTATATCTAATCTGAATATTGTATTCATAATTCACTCGTGATAATATTTGATCCGATGGAGATCTCATCAGTCGCCTAATATTGACCCGGAGGCTAATCTCACTACGCAGCTCGCTCGCAGGAATTTATAGTAATCGCGCCTGTTTTTGGGGGGCCTTAGGACAAGTGACCGATACACCCTTAGCAAGCTGCCAGTGTGGAGTGTACCTTGACGCCTCCGCTTGACAACTTCCAGTCAATCCAGTCTACAGAGTCTACAGAAAGTCAATAGGAATTTCCTAAAAGGAACGTGTAAGTTAATTTATTAATGGTTCCGTCCAGGGCTAAATCCCAGAACCTAGGCACAGTCATTAGTTATCTTCTGCATTACCGGTCAATAACCTTCCAACCAATCGGTCAATAAATCGAAAATTGAACTTTGTTCTGGAATTGTTTGGTTTGGAAATTTTGCAGATTGTGTGCATTGAAATGCATTCCAAATACGATAAAAATACAAATCATAATTAGTAACAGACAAGATAAGTATTTTTATGTGCATGTTCAATAAATTGTTCATTCATCTAAAATGCTTGGTCTGGTAAAAAGATTATTGATATAGAACTGTAGAAGGAATGTCTATTGTTAGAAGAAAAAAATGGATTCCTTTAGTGGGAAGTTTAATGAATCAGTATTACCTACTGATAGGAACGTCACGAGCTCTGACATTATACAAACTCATTCGATATGATCTTTATCGCATAAGACGTCGTAATGTAGCGTGTGTCTATCATACATTTCACATTTCATTGCTCGTACCTAATATTTATGTATTGCATAATCATTAGATTCTGTATGATAAGTTTTTTGTTCTTATTGATGCTCTCTTTTCCTTTTTGTTTTTAATAATTGGCAAAAGGGTCTTGTAAATCAAATTTCGGGAACATCACACGGTGGTGAACCTTGCCCTTTGTCTTCTTCTTAAAGAAATAGATGAAATATTTATAATCAAAATGTTATACTTAATACTTGCTTAGTGTATTTACCATTTACCATGTACCTATGCAAGTTTTCCCTTTGACAGTTTTGTTTACTGTTATACCTAACTGTACTAAATATCAGCTTACTTATGTATGTCATAATGCTGGGCAAAGGCATCATTGTAATAAGGTTATTGTACGATTGTAACAGTGTAGTGATGGGTAGTTAAAAATATGGTGTTAATGAAAATAATATCCGTTTTGCCTTACCAACAAAGTTACTAATGATAATAGTAGAAGAATTAATTCACGCGTACTCACGTTAATTCAAATTTATGCAAACCCGTTCAAATATTATGATCTTTATAGCGAAAGCAATAAGAAAAAACATATCATACATTTACAAACACAAAATAGATTGATATTATTGTAGTGATTAAAACACATTATTTTCAATGAAATTATATAACATTATTAAAAGGATTCCCTGAATTATTTGGACAACCTACGAAATATGCCTTTTCAAACAACATCATTGCAAAAAACATACATGAGACATCCCCAGTTTTGACGTCATATTTAAAACTTTCAATAATTGGTTTATAAATATTTATCTAGTATCTGGAATACCAATGTAAACAGAACAGATGGCCTCAATCAGAACACATTTTATTGACTGCATTCATCATAAATTCAATTTATTGTCCTTGTACCATAATATGTATGTCACGTACTTGCATAATACTACGCATATTATAGTGTGCAATCGGTCGCAAATACAGCTGATAATTTGACATTATCGAAACGACTTATTGTCATGGTGATAAGGCCCTTAGTTCGCTAATGAGCAGCCACTTTTGCGGAGCTCTGCTGTACACCTCTTTTCATAGATGTGACATGGTTACTCCATGTACATTCCTCTTCTTGAATTGATTAATTAACCATTTAGTTAATCCTATGTCTGACAAGTTTGAGTTTCACGAACCTCAGGAACACGAATGTTCATTTGGTACATAAATGTTAGTCCTTAGCTTAGGTGGGGAACGAATCTCGTGGCGCATAGGGAGGATCACAACGAAATGCGCCATCGCGTCGGTCCAGCTCAGTATTATTATTTTCAATAAATATTTTTGGATTTTAAAATTAGCACGTACCCGTTAATGACACAGTACAAAACTGTGTCGCGATCATTAGGACCCACAATCGCACAGGTAGAGAGCGAGACTATGCCATAGCAACAAATATTTGTATCCTAGAAATTATTAATCGGACTGCAAAATATTGTCCACTAAACACAGTGCTTTTCTATATAAGACATCGGGAGGCGCAGCCTTAGCCCACACTGTAGACCGATCATCTGATAACGATCGCATGACCGATATGAGGGCACAGGACCTACTCGTATTAGTTTGGAAAAACCTTGGGGGAGACAATGTCCAGCACTTGATGTGTATGTATCTCACCATCTCACATTTCAGTCGACATTCACGCAGCCAACCTGATGGTAAAGCGATTACTAGGGCATATTGATATTCCATTGGCATGATAGCATGTTACCACATCTTCTTTTGGCTTCCATTTTCAGTGATCTGCTCAGGTTCCAACATTAATAATTGTATTAACAAGCTATATTGGTTGCATTGCAATATTTTCTGGGGTTATATAAATCTACTCTGGAAAAGTCCTACACCTAACAGATCCAATGCAGGAATCACATCACAAAACGAACTCCAAGGTCGAAGTACCCGATTGACCAAACTTTGGAACCACAGAGTTTATTGCACCTGAAACGGTGAAGAAGACTAAAGAAAATACCGGATTCCAGTCAATACTGACGTTCGATGATGGAGACATGACGTCAAAATCTCAATGCTTTATACAAAAATACGAGTAAGGCTATTTTTCTTCCGCATCATTAACAAATTACGGGAAGTCCAATGCGTCATGGTCGTGGCACAGGCCAGTCGTCAAAATAAATAAATCACTGAACATGTTTGTAAATAAATAACTGCAAGTCAGCTTAATCGAGTGCTTAGCTATGATGGTAAGGTGCCTAAATTGCTATGGATGGGACAATTTAGTTTACGGATAAAATATAAATTCATCAGTCAGTACACAGTTGCATGCCGATGGAACAGCGGAACACAGTTGATTAGTACGGAATTCCCTATTGTCACTTTTTATTTGATTATTTTGTCACGGTCCTACGCTTTGAGGTGGCTGCTACGACAAATTATAGAGCTAAAAACTTTATAATATCTTTTGCTTTTTCATCAAAAGTGCTACAATCACAACCCGCCTAAATAGGGCAAAACTAAATGATATGAAGAAACCTTTACATTATTATTAATGGTATACGTTTCATACATGCAGGATGCAATAGAATCATTATGATGATCATTGCGAAGGCCACCCAAAGCAACTGCGGATGTAGTTACACGTTACACCGATAGTCGGCAACGAGACCTGTGATTTGATTACACGATGAAACATTTTAACGAAATAAAAAGAGCCATATCACGCAACCTACAAATGTTTTCAATTGAACCTATTCAAAATAACATACCAGAAATTGCGACGAGATTAAAGACGAAAAAATGCAGTATAAAAGTGGAAATAAGCAACAATTGAAATGCTAGATAGCTGGAAGCTTTGCCAGCGAAAAGTGCAGAGTTCAGGCTCAACAATAGACTGTAATAGTAACTCTGTGGTGCGATATAAACAATTGATTTTTGCATAAATACTTTATGACGCACAAGAAAGGTTATACGGTTTGTAACATGACGTATGAATCGCCAATTTTACTGCGATGAAGTCTCATCATAATTTGACTAAAGCAGCATATTAAATTTTTAACGTTCTTCAAGAAATGTTTGTTTTTGTTTTGCTTATACGACCGGCGACCTTAGCCCACAGTGTAGTTATATTCAGTGTAGTGAATTTATGTTTTCTAAGGTAGACCCACCTTAGGGCCGGTATTTCAATGTAACCTTATCTTATTGCTTAAGTTAAGTATAACATTTAAGATAAGTATTAATTTTGACAGGTAAAAGTGTATGACTTTAGTGCCGCTTAACTTTAATCCTATAATGAAATACACTTAAGTCATACTTATTATCAATTCCGGATTAAGATCAAGATAAGTATATATTGAAATACCGGCCCTTAGAAAACATAAATTCTGTTCCTTTGTGGCTAGGATAAGTCAGCTGTCGCACTAATATTAGTGTTTTGGTTTTTTAGCATTCCGGCACTATTCTTGCGAGAATCGGTGCATCTAAAGGATGAGTTTTGAAAGTAACATATTAAGCGATTCTTCTAGGGAACATCACCCACCGTAGGTAGGGCCGTCGACGTAAGGTAAATTATGTGTCTGTCTGCAAAACTAAAGTTTCAGCACAAAATAATAAAATAAGAGTTTTATAGCAAAAATCACTGGGCAATTTCCTGATGTCAGTCTATCAGCAATCGTCTCTTGAAATAGGGCCGGCGTATTTCTTAATATAACTTCTTAAGGAAGTAGTTCGAAGAAAAATATATTACCTACATACTAATAATAATTATACAAAAAACAAGTGCGTCATGCATCGATCATTACATGGATGTACAATGACCGCTATTACCAATACGTCGATAGGTTTAATTGCAACAGGATAATGACAATAAGAGTGATTGCTAGAGAATCATTTTTCTAAAATAAAACAAGTTTATGTAAAGATCAGAGTTCACCAAAGTTGGCTACACGATTTAATCTTAAAAGGAACATGACAAAATGTAAGTAATTACGCAATTACGAGAAAAGCTTTCTCCCAAAAACGAAACAGAACAAAACTCAATTTGTGATGAGAACAAGTGCAACAATCACATGGAATGGCCATTCGTGTCTGTTTTTCTTTTCATAAAAGAATATAGCTATTCTTTTTAGGTTTTGTCAAATGTATTTCTTTAGTTCGTAATCTATACTAATATTATAAAGAGGAAAGATTTATTTGTTTGTTTGTATTGAATAGGCTCCGAAACTACTAAACCGATTTGGATAATTCTTTTACTGTTGTGAAATATAGGTTTCAGAAACCGATATTATGGTAAATGGACAACATTTTCCCTCAATGTTGTTAATACAAAAATCTAACAGGTCCAACAAGAGGAGCATTTGCACTGTGCGGAGATTGAACCCAAGACCTTTAGTGTAACAGCCGACTTCTCAACCATCAGACCAAATGGGTCATATTATGGTCGTCATATTTGTAACTTCACAAATATGTTCATTATTTTCATATAAAAAAGTTGTTACCGTAATAATGGCGTCTTCATATCAATATAATATGAATTGTATGAGATGGTATTAAATATTCCGGAGATACACCACGTATTCCGGAATACAAACTATACTTGCTTAGTTCTGCCCAATCATTTCAATTTTTTGCAATCTATACACAATATTAATTTCGTCTAAATTTTGAATTGAATGTGGCAGAGGAGCAAATTGAGATCATGCCCAGAACCAATATGTTTTGAAACCAACTTTCGGACTCCTGGTTTTAAGGCTGTGTAGTTCCGCAGATGCCGCGCGTATGGTTTTTAAAGCCACCTGAGACATACAAATCAGTGTTTTCAATTCTAAAAAAAATATATGTATCAGTTAAGGATCTGATCTAGTTAAAATCGCATTCAATTACATGTTTTTATAAACTTCACTCGATAGAAAAAAATCCGAAAGTTACCCCTTTTTTTAACTATTTTCGTATTTTATGTCTAAGCTCCTGCCAATTAACATTTGAATTTTCACTCAATTATAGCCACTAAATATTTACAGATAAATTCGCAGAGTTTGACTTGATAAAATTAGTGTCTCGTTTACTATGTTTAAAAAACTACGAAATGTGCGAGCGCGGCGCCATATTTGCCATTTGGACGTCGCATAATACAGACCTACAAACTTATCTGTTCCGGTGGCCAAAATTGGAACTACGTGAAATACAATGCAAAAACGATATTTAATGACAGTTCTAAATAGACAGTAGCGACGCCGCCACCGGAACAGATAAGTTTGTCGGTCTATACCTCTTTTATGTACTCCCACCCCCCTTAAATGAAATCGTTTTGGCTGAAAATTCCGTGGACTGTACTAGGGATGCCGAGCAGTTAGAGATTTCACGGTGCCTAATATCAGAATAAACAGAGATTCGACAGTGGTTGTCTAGTTCCGATATCTGAGCCTATGTAAGGAAGGAGGCAACGACCGGCCTAGTGACCGAGTTACGGAGCCAAAGCCGGGCTGATGCGCTTCGGTGCCAAAGCCGCCAGCCTGCCGGAATGCCCGCGAGTCGCGCTAGGGCCAACAATACGTGATACGCGTTACTCATTTAAAAATATAAGCGGCGGTAAACATTAAACAACATGTTCATAAACACAAACAACAAATGTTATTAATATCTACAGCTTTAAAATAGACATGATAGGTAAAAAACAAATGAGGCTACGCAGCGCTATTTTAATGACTATTTCTATACAAGAAGTTACCGGAAGAGAAGGTGAGCTGATAGGTACATCGAGTACAGCTTCCATTGAAGAATATTTCACAAGAAATATACTCAAAGATTCTTCTTTCTTGTTGAAAGATCTTATGTTCTTTAAACTTTTTTTGGTGAATGTTCTGCCAGTTCCTGCATTGTAGCAAATAATTTAATGCTTATACACAACACACAGCTGTCATGGCAGCAGCTTTTCACCTTTATAATAAAAGCAAATGTACATGCACAAAATATCCTAATCAAAACAAAAAAAAACACTGCACAGCAACCCATATTACATTAGTTTTTCGTCTTTTTGACCTTGCCTATTAACATTTAGAAGACTAGACTGGACCTGTTTAAAAATGTAGAAAATACAGCAAAAAATAATATCCACGTAAGAATATTGCAAATGTCATATGATACCATATTGCAAAAAAATCACATTAGAGGAATATTACCAGGCGGATACTTTTTATATTTTTATATTCGTGCGAATTATTTATGATATCTAAAAAATCTATTCCGAACTTGTATTTGTTAAATTTTAATGTCATGTTAATGGTAAGCATGTTATATCAAGATGATTTAAAAATTCATACAGGTATTTTGTAACGTTATAATATTATTATGCACATCGCCTGTGCTTGTTTGTGCAATAATACGTAAATACATATATTTTCTGCGTCTCCTGAGTTTAGCGGTATGATCGTTCGCTGTATCGGTAAATCAGCTTTAAAAACTATATTTATGTTTACGCTGTTAAAGGCTGGTTTTCCTAGCAAGATTTGAACTGACCGTCAGCTCAATTCGCGAAAGTATTGCTTTCAATAAATGACTTTGACTTAGGTACATAGGATCTCGGTCCTATTTTAAGCAGTGCATAGAGAACTGGTATTGTAAGCTGGTACACGCTCTGACGGTTGGTTCATCCGCGTGACAGGAAAACCTGCCTTAGTGCCTGTTTCTAATACTTTTATGAATATACCAATGGTATTAATATATCAAAACAAAAAATAACGTGACGGCCAATTTCGTGGCTAGTAAGTGACGGACGGACAACAGGACAATGGACGCCACAATATTTACGACGACGATATTTCAGACTTAGTCGTCAACTCGCGGATGTGAAACTCGCGGACATCCGCGAGTTGGCACCTTTCGATTTTACCTACTTTTTTCGTCGTCAACTCGCGCGATCATGAAATCTGACGTATTAATGTATAGTCAGCTACAAAAACGTTACAACAAATTCCTTATTAAAATAAGGCCAACTAAAATGTAATATATACTTTTTCTTAATGTAGGTATATAATGTGTAATATTACTTTAGTAATAAGGTTGATAATACGGATACTGGTATTATTGTACTAGGGCAGCATAACCTTATTGGAAATGTATTTATTTGTCATGCATTTTTTTTTTCATCAAGGTTATAAATACTGCAGCTTTAAATCTTTTTTGTCTTCTATACGCTTGGTTCGTTTTAGTAATCAACTCGTAAAAAATCCTAAAATTAAAATACATCTCCAATAAGGTCATGTTGCCCTAGTACATTGTAAATTATCCTTTGGTTTCAAACTGTTTTTATTTGACTGTACTTTATATAGACCCGCGAGTTGACGACAAAAAAAGTAGGTAAAATCGAAAGGTGCCAACTCGCGGACGTCCGCGAGTTGACGACTAAGTCATATTTCATAGGGCCAACAAACAAAAAAGTAGCAGCATGCCCAAGGGGCTCGCAATAAAAAGCCTTAGGAGATTTGGTAACTATTCCACTAAAAATGTAGGCATTTCAAATATGCTTACTGAACTAATTATTTAGTAAGGTCATTCTAAAAATGAGTACGAACAAAAGAATTACGTTCATACACGCCGTTGATAAGGATACCTTGAGTTTAACTTGTTATTTAACTCTCGGTTTAAAACACTACTTAACGAAAACGGTGGGAATGAAAATATCAGGTTAACACGTGAAAGTCTATGAAATTATTATAGGTGCTTAAGCCAAGAGGGTTATATCCTTATAGTCAATAGGTACTAAACCTACGCTTTTTCCTGTCATCAGACTGGATGGAGAGATAGAGGAAAAAATCACAAACAATAGCGACTAGGACGCCTGAAACACCACAGCAAAGGGGCTTCACGCGCGCTTTTTCGACCCTAAAAACCTTTTCATGCCTTTCTTAAATATCTGATGGGGTATATTAGTCGGTGTAGTTTCGAGATTTTCCGTAACAATTTTTATGGTGACATTTAAAGTTAATTTGCATAATTATGCAAACAAACTAAAAATGAGCTAACCACAAAACTGGATCCTATATTATTACGATTTCCAAGTATATTTAAAAAAGCAATGATATAAATAACATTAATATCAAATCAAATGCAATCAAAAAAGAGTAATGTTAATGAAGATCCAATAAAAGTGATATTTTGTCATTTTGTAAAATACAAAATATACCTTTTACACATAACCAATTATATATTCTGTGACATAACATTAAAACATTGTATGCAGGATATTTAAAAGGTGATGGTACTTAATTTAATTCGACATTCGTGCTTGGTTTATGAATTTAAAGATTTTTGAGATATACTATAGTTTTATAGGTACTGTTTTTAGTAATACTGTCAGTTAGTTTATATTGCAAGGTCACGTTAGGAATATCTATATTTTTTACCCCGCGTGCCTGCGTTCTTTCTACATTGTACCATTTTCATAACAACAGCTGCTAAATACTTTAGAATTTGGAACCGCAGACAGAATGGGGCTTCAATATTTTTAATCGTTTTGCAAGGCACAATCTGCTCAATTTTTTAACAGAATACAGTTATACGTACATTTATATTAACAATATTTTGTTTTTAAAAATGTTAGGTATTAAGTTATTGTGAACTTTGTTCTTCTACACAATCAAGACGAACTTAATAGCGATACTGATCATAAAATATAAATATATTTTGATTTTCAACAGATACCATTATCAACCACTTTTTAGATAAAATCCAGTCAGCCCAGTTTAAGTAACATTGATTAAAATAACTGTTAACCCAGTTAAAGCAATTTTGATTCAAATTATCTTCTTAGTAACTTCTTATCTGTTGTTGAAGAAAAACTGGCGACCCAAGTAGCCACTAAACTAAAACTAAAGCACATAAATAAAGAGCCCAAAGTAAATTATACACCAAACCTATACTTTTGCCAGTAGGAATATAAAACGTGCTGCAAAACCAAATCCTCAGATTAATATCGTGTGAGGAAACCATTATACCTAGACCATGCAATGCGGTGCACGGTCGGCAGGTCGAGTGCACTAGCTCTGGGCTCGATTTTGAAGTGGCGCTCGCGCTGCGGAACGTGTTTCCGTGTCGCCTTTTATACTAGGGAAAATTCAATTTAAAACATGGTTTACATAATCTCCACTCGACTGCTTTGATAGAGAAATAGCTAGTAGATTAGGATCCAATCCCTGGATCGGATCGTAAATATGGCTGTGGGATTTTCTAATACGACTTTTTTGATAGGTACTCATTCAAATAGTTGCCACCTATAGCCTAAAGGTCGATAGATTATATCAGTTTTAGAATATGCAATTTGATTTTTATTAAGATGGTATTTTGATAGATATTTCGATGTAGGTGTTTCTTCGTTAAATGTGTGCGGGAAATTCAAAAATCAAAAGGAGTGTGCAACACTCCTTATCGCACTATCAATAGTTATAGTGATACCTTATACGTTCAGCATAGATAGGTAAATTAATTAATTAAAATTATTTATTTCGGATGGTTGGAATTATATCGAATATTTACACAATTTAGTTTCAAGTATATGTGTTTTATATAATAAATAAGTAGTAATGGACAATGCAAAAGACGGCCCAAAAAATAAAAACTGTTGTGCACGAATTAGATCCAATAAATACCTTTAACTTTTATTATGGCGTCGATAAAATTCGTCCTAGTGAAAAAAAAATGTTTATCATAAATTAATTTTGGACGATAACTTTTTTCCCCTGGGACCGATTATGGTGTCATCATGATAAAAGTTGGAGGTGTGTGTGTGGTTTTTACGTAGAATAAATCTCATCTCTGCACATTTACTTAAATTTTTTGGTCCCAAGAACAATAGCAAGTTTTGCATTCTTCTTTTCAAGTCTTTTCAAGTAATTTAAGTTGGTACCACGAAACCGTATCTGAAAAGAACGCCTACTCCTTACATGAATACGTTATATCTGTCTGTGAGCCAGTGGCGTAGCGTGCCTTGTCGGGGCCCCGTATAAAATTTTTTTTGGAGGCCCATAAATGGAGGTAAAGATTTTTCACAAAAGAAAAAAAAATATTGTGAGAAGTAATATTTGTTTATCACATAATTTACCCATTTTATAAATAAAAATCGAATTTTAAATATTCACTCTCCTTGCCTTTTTATCGGCAAACTGATTTATTAAATCATTTATGGCTGATGATGATTTTAGTTTTTCTAAAGTTTCTGCCTCTATGGACAATAGTGAGATGTCTGACAGCCGTTCTTGTCCCATCGAAGTTCTTAAGTAATTTTTTATTAGTTTTAATTTTGAAAAACTTCTTTCTGCCGTTGCGGTTGTAACTGGAAGGGTCAAGAATAAAAAGCATATAAAATGAAGGTGCCGTATTATCGGTTACTTACGTATGAAACGTGATCCCGTGTTCTTTTTTTGTCAGACTAGGAGTGTTTCTGCAGGTGGGAACAACACAGGACGGCATAATTATTTTTTTTCGCACACGTGCAATACGTCCACGATCAAAATGTCACTAACCGCGACTGACGGCGACTGAGCGATACTACACGTATAAGTGTAGTATTCACTGCCCCATGTTTAGCGCGCGTCACGCACTATTATTCCTACTTCTATGGAAGTAAGTAAAACGGGGAAGTCCCGCAGCCCGCCATAACGATGTAGTGTTGCCAACTTTTGAACGCACGCTTAAGGCGGAAAAAAAAAAGAAATTGCTTTATAGAATTTTGTCATTTGTAAAATAAAATAAATTAGAAAGTTTTTATTATTTTTCCTTACACACTTTGGGGGCCCCCGTGGCCCGGGGGCCCCGTATAATTGATACGGCAAATACGGCGGTAGCTACGCCCCTGCTGTGAGCATACATATTGCCGTGCGCATCATCGTCGAGATAAAAGGCTCGGTTGCCTCGGTAAAAAGGGGAAGACCGCGTAGTAATCACCGAATATAAATTGATGGGTCGAGCAGCCACCATTCACAGTTACGACGAGTCTTGCAGCATAGGTATTCATTAAAGAGGAAGAAATATATCCGCGCTAACACATGTTTAAAAATAAACAGAAGCTGGCATAGGGGACATATCGCAACACTAGCATTACAAGCGGAACTCTATGTAGGACATTGCGATTGCATAGTTACTTAACCCTTTCCCCGCCACGCTTTTTTCTGAAACTGGTGCCCCACACGCCACGACCATTAAAAAAAAAAATTCCAAAAAATTATTAGGTTATACTCAACTCATTCAGGCAAGTAAAAATACAACGTTTCTTGATCATGTTTTTTTGTCTGATATATCAGACATTGGCGTGGAAAAGGTTAAACATCTTTGGCCTCTGTGACAATTAACTATGGTGCTAATATCCCGCGGTACACACGTGTGGCGTGAACCAGTTCACGTAACAGTTGCGTACCGTGGTCAGTGATCACGCCACATTGTTGGCCACGCGCCCAAATATTGATTCATTTGGCTTTCGTTTTCAGTCTATTACAGGGCTAATTGTTCTGATGAAGTGCTAAACATTTTATTATGCAGACAGCATGATGTGCATCTGATGTTTACACAGCCTTCTTATCTTGTTCTAATTACTCTACATTATACAGTCATGGTGACTAAATAAACAAACCTTAGTCATTATTCATGTTTATAATATTACAAAGATTTTATTTCAGAGTGTTCTTAGACTGTGATTCCTGATAAATATGCAATATTTTTGTGTCAATATTTTCAATATCTTTGCTATGACACATAATTATTTTTAACAATCAACAATAAAATAAATAATTTTTTAATTTTTTTCTTTTTTTTTTTATAATTTTACTGTGATTTTACTGTTTAGTTTAAGTTTTATTGTTAAGTTTAAGTTTTATTGGTACCAAATAAAGATTTATTCTATTCCATATTCTATTCTAAAGATGGACTAATAAAATGGCAACATAAATTTCCTCTCTTTCTCCAAGCATATTTCTAGGGTTGGTTTCTTCAATATGATTGACAGTAACAAGGTTCCTTTTAGCCAATATACAGGTAATCCATAAGTAGTAATACCTTATAATATGTTTCTTAAGTAGTGTTTGTCTGATTATCTTATGTTTTAGTAAGATTATATATATCTTTAAAAGTTTTTATAGTTTGCTCTTTGCAGCATTCAAACGTTTCGTTTTTCCTAAAGGTTGACTGGCAGAGAATGCTTTTAGCGTTAAGTCCGCCTTTTGTACCTAACTTGTGTGGTCAATAAAGTTTTTATAAATAAATAATATCTGTATGTATACCACTTTAATTGACCTAACGCGAATTATTTTTCTTCTAAAACTACCTTACTTAGTTAAATTTAGCAATAATAGGTAATTTGAATCTGTATGGGTAGCTGAATAAACAATAAAATATAGTCTCTCAACTTTCTCAGAAGTACAAGTACCTATTTCACACATGATGAGCAAATGTCTAAAAATAAATAATAATAAAAATAAATATCTCTGGACATTATTCATTCACACAGCACCATCTAGCCCCAAACTAAGCTTTTGCTATGGGTGCTAGACAACGGATAAACATTACTTATGTAATTTTTTTTGTAAATACATACATATTATAAATATAAACACCCAGACCGACACAAACACATGTTCATGCACACAGATGTTTCTACCGTGCGGGGATCGAACCCGGGACCGGGACCTTATGTGTAATAGCTGACTTCTCAACCATTACACCAAATGGCTCGTCAACCCCTAACGTCATCTGTCTTCAGATATCACTGAACCCCTGGTATTAAACTAAAATTAATGGAAGTTCACATCATTTTTAAAACCTCATTTTATATAGCAGGTCTTACTTTTACATAAAATATTGAAATTTTTAAAATTAGATTTGTACCATTCAAACACTTTGTTACTTTTGAAGTTGACACCATAGACATTAGCATTAACATAACAAATACCGGGGAAAAACTAAATCAGAACAATGAGGATATTTCTATTAATTTTCCTGTTTAATATGCACTTTTTTTTATAAAACTGTATTTCTTTACTGCTACTGATAGCGCTCAATTAAAGGTTATAATATAAGTAAATGAAATCACCTTTCTAATTTAATTTGACTATTAAAAAGTTAACTTTTAGAGCTCCAAGTTTTTAGGTTGGTCTCAATTTAACACTGAATGTTAACTGGATCTGATCAACCATATGTACTTCTTAGTAAAGAGTGCTATTTTTATTAGTAAACAAAATGGACTAACCTGGCTGTCTTCCGCTTGGGGCTGGCTGGTAGAACTGGAGAAACTGGTGTCGCTTCCATTCCTGCCGTCGCTGCCTGCTTCCAACAGTTTCCCGCTCATATCGCCCTCGCTGCCGACGCGACCTCGCTTACGGGACATTATAACATCGCACGACAGTACCGTTCACCGCTAAACGCGTCTAACGTGATAGCAGCTTTCTAATTTTTATTATAATTTAGCGGTAGTCTATATCTCTTGCGTAATACAAAGATCGTTTATGTAGTATTCCTGGAATCTGTATTAATTACAGTAATACTAGACGTAACCAATAACTGAGGCCATCCTGTACTAAATGTATGGGCAGTTATAACAGCAAATATCTTGCGATTATACTCCAGTTTCTTGATACACAAAATATAACGAAAGTGTCACTCTAAATATAAAGTAAGTTGCAGACTGCCAATAATTTTATAAAAATGCGCCGGTGGGAAAAATCAAAAAGATTTTGACTCTCCCAATTCAACTCAAAAATGACAGCTATGGCAGACAGATGAGACAGATGACATCAGTCAAACGAAACGATTGTCAAAGATGACGTCATGGCTTAGAGTAGAACACATGGAGATGCCCTAAGTAGGTACAAAACGTGTACACCTAAAGTTGGAACACAAAATGGTGCCACCAATGATAGCGTCCAACCGTAGTGCAACCAATATTGTATATCGATATATTTATCGATACAAGTTTACGTGTCGATCATAAATGCACATAATATTTTGTTAGAAATCTATAAATAGTTTCTTATTTTCCTAGCACAAAATAATGATGATGCAGTGCCTTAATATAACAATAGGTTAGTTATATATTATTATTATGGAAATTTCAACTTCACATGGTTAATAAACCTATTACATTTTTCCAAAAATCCTAAACAAAAGATAAAGTGAAGATACTGTACTGTTTCATACTACCATCACGTAATCTTGTTATGTCGAGAGTTCTGTAAAACCAGTTTACGTTGAAGTGTAGCGAGCAAACGTGCCTTATTTTATGTCGCGGATTTATATTTTCCCCACCTATTAACTCTATCTATTTTTTCTTTAATGTTTCACTTACAGGAAATCTGCAGAAATATACCATTGCAGAATAATAATAATAATAATAATATTTATTTCGCAAGAATGTGGTACATTAGATGGTACATGTTATTATAAATTATGTTGCGAGACACATTCACCCGGTAGGGTATGCAAAACATATGGTATTAATATAATTAAGTAACTCTAAAAAAAAATAACAATTCTCAGTACTAAGTATAAAATAAAAAATCGATCAATTCAATAAAATTACACAATAACAAACATTTTTAAATTAAAATTACATTAAATCAAATTTTTATGTTCAACATGTTTCGCCAAACATTTGGCAGTAAATAAATAAATGAAACAAAATTAACATTAAAAAACAACAATCAACTCCTAACTTAAATTACTCTCTAAGCAACTCATCAACACTATAAAATTGCTTGTCTAAAAGCCATGCATATTATACTTTCTTATCAAAAAGTGGCTGCCTTAAATCTTTCAAGCTCTCTGGTAGTTTATTATATATTTTTATACACATGTTTAGGCAATTTTTCATGTATAAAGCGGTTCTCGGAACGCATTTCAAGACCAGCCTATCAGGATTCCTTTTATTCCGAGGATAAACATCACCAGCTCTATTAAAAAGTCTCATATTATTTTTTACAAACTTGCAACTTTCAAAGATATACAGGCAGGGTAATGTTAAAATTTTCATTTCCTTAAAATGCGGTTTACATGTTTGGATAGGAGGAATGCCGCATATCGCTCGAATACACTTTTTTTGAGTCACAAACGCTTGTTGCACGTTAGTACTATTGCCCCAAAAAACTATTCCATATCGCAAAATTGATGCGACATAAGCATGATAGGCTGCAAGAACCGTGCTACGGTCTGTTACATGACGAAGTCTTTTCAGAGCATAGACAAAACTATTTATTCTATCACAAACCGTGAGTTTGCGATTTCCAATTAATGTCTTCATCAATGTTTAATCCCAGAAATTTAACATTTTCAGCTTGTTCTATAGTCGTTCCCCTAAATGAAATATTTAATTTTATTTTTTTAAATCTATTAAATTGTATATAGTTAGTCTTTGTCAAATTTATTTTAAGATTATTTATGTCAAGCCATTCAATTATGTGAGTTAATGTATTATTGATGTCCATCTCATGCTGAGTTACGCCTAGTTTTGAGTCGGTTGTCACTACTAATGGAAACATCGTCAGCAAATAGAATGGTTTTATGTCGTGTTACATTTATTATATCATTTATATATAATATAAATAGTAGTGGTCCAAGGACGCTTCCCTGCGGAACTCCCAATCTATTGTACATATATTTTGATTGGTACGTGTTACAACCTCGTCCTTATTTGTTTTTGTAATGTAAACAGATTGTTGTCTATCACTCAGGTAGGACTTAAACCATTGATGAGGCAATCCTCTTATTCCCATTACCTCCAACTTCTGCAATAGTATGTCATGATAAACGTGATCAAATGCTTGTGACATGTCCAAGAATAATACTGTAGTTAATTTGTTTAAGTCTTTGTTGGTAATAACCTCATTTAGTAGGGAAAATATTGCAAGATTAGTCGATTTGCCTTTTTGAAAACCATATTGGTTGTTATTGATCAAATTAAGGTTAGAGCAGTAATGAAATAATCTCGTATACATACATTTCTCAAAATTTTTTGCAATGACAGAGATAAGAGATATAGTTCTGTAATTATTAATATCATCTTTGCTTCCTTTTTTGTACATTGGTTTAATCACTGACAGTTTTAATCTAGAAGGGTATTGTCCACTTTTAAAAGATAAATTTATTAGATAGGTTAGAACAGGAGACAGCTCATCAATACATTTTTTTATAACTTTAGTGGATATTTCATCAGGGCCTACCGCATTGGTGTTGTTCAAAGATTGTATGATCTTATGTACTTCGTCCTTAGTCATTTCCCTAAGATACATTGAACGCCCCATTTTATTTACATCTGCTAGTAATTTACGTTTTTTATATGAGCCTGAGAATATAACTATCTAAAACGTATCGATACATAAAAATATTGTGCCACATCACTAGCTGGAACACAATATGGCGAAACCGGCACGCGTCAAAAACTGTGTGACGTCACTAAAAAGTGTTGCCAAAATGGGTACAATGCAAAGATATGTCTCTTTTTTCATACGCAACAATAAATTAGATGAAAAGAGATAAGTATATATTTGTAAGGCAAACTAAGTGTCGATTCGATGTATATTCATATAGGTAAGCAATTTTTTGTATAGATCAATAGGGCATCATCTCCTTAGAGTAGAACATATTATGGAGATGCCCTATTGATCTATACATAAATGTGGCAAATATTTAGGTTCCTTGTGAGTATAGACCATGTATAGACCATAGAATTAAGCATAGCGACGCCGCCACCGGAACAGATAAGGGTCTATAAAATTTTTCTATGACGTAGGTAGGTACGGTACTGGTAGCAATGGCACCACAGAGATCCAATAGATCTCTGTGAATGGCACAGAAAATATAATAGTACGCAATGGAGCAACGCACATGTCCTACAAAAAGGCGGCGATAGAAATAAAATCGGTTACCGATTTATCGGTCCTACAGTGTTACGGCTTGTTCCTTCCTTTTCGGCGTTTTGCCGGCGACCTCCCCCCCACACAGCGTTCTTTTTCTTTGGGCGTAAGGTGCGTCGCTTTATTACCCGTGGTCCCTACGGTCTAGGTACGCGGCAAAACGCAGGTGGGATAAGTGGAATAGCCCGGCAAGACGCCGACGCTCAAAAAGGACGCTAGTGTGTGGTCACTTCATGGTCACACAAAAAGTCTGACGTGGGCGGGCAGCCTCAGTTTCTTTCACACGGCAGTCCAGTTTTGCAGGACGAGCTTGCTGCGAATCTGGATGCTGTGTTCACATGGCAGTTCTTTTGCAAAATGCTGAAAAAAGTAAAACCCCGCAAATTCTGGACTACCTATGAACACCCTAGTCACTAGTGCATCGCTGTTTTTTTTACCATTCCTACGCCGGTTATTGACCACTTTCCTAATATTCTATTGGTTCTGACACCGGAGCGGTAAAGCGCTTGTTCACGTGAACGCGCGGGCGCGGTGCTCGGTGGGAATAAATATCCAATGGCACTACTGACT
The DNA here is from genome assembly GCA_949319885.1 of Mecyna flavalis. Classification (NCBI taxonomy): domain Eukaryota; kingdom Metazoa; phylum Arthropoda; class Insecta; order Lepidoptera; family Crambidae; genus Mecyna; species Mecyna flavalis. Next base: position 15,634,277 of record OX439427.1, read on the forward strand.
TAAAGGGGCTACCAGATGTGTAGTCAGTACCATTTGTACACCATCAATGGTACTGACTAATGGTACGCGGTGATACAGGACTGGCTCGGGCGTCCGCACGGGTTCCTTTCATTCCGTTTGGCGCAAATGTTGTCCGGTCATGGCTCCTTTGGGTCATTCCTGCACCGAATCGGGAGAGAGGAGTCCCCGTCGTGCCATAAATGTGGTGCGGCGGAGGACACGGCGCAACATACTCTCGCCTTCTGCCCAGGCTGGGAGGAGCAGCGTCGTGTCCTGTGCGCGGAAGTGGGTCCAGACCTTTCGCTCCCAAGCGTGGTCAATGCCATGGTTGGAGGCGAAGGAGCCTGGAGAGCAATGGCCGCCTTTTGCGAGGAAGTCATCTCGCAGAAGGAAGCTGCGGAGCGGGAGAGGGAAAATGACCCTCTCGCGCCTCCGTGTCGAAGACGTAGGCGGGGTATAAGAAGACGGCTGTACAATAGCCCTCTTCTCGCCCCCCCCAGTGGAGGCCAGCAGGACGGAGGTGCGGGGGCACCTCCTCCTGCATTGCACCGGTCACCACCTCCGTCGGATGGGATTAGTCAGGTGTTCCCGGCTAATCCCATAAGCCTCCCAACCGGGGGGCATGTAGGGCCCGCCACGTAACGCGGGCATGCGCCGGGGGTATAATGGAAGTAAAGGCTTTTGCCGGATGCCCATTACACCCCCACTCACGGCGCTGTGGGAACACCGGGTGGGTTTTTAGTGGGTATAGGTCATATTGTCCGAGTCCTACATAACCCTGTAGCCCCCTGGCTACAGGGTATGCATAATGGCATTTTCCCCCCGACAAAAAAAAAAAAATGGTGGTCCAGCGGGCACTTATGTCCGTGCTGCCGGGGGGTCAAGCAAGCCATGTTAAATCAGTTTTTACTGGGCCAAAGTAAAGTTAATCAGAAATAAAGACGTTTAAAATGTCAATAACTTTTATTTTAGTTAAACAAAGAAATGTATATATATAATTATATATATTTAATTGAATAAAATTATTTCTTATAAACAGACATCTCGTCCATTGCGAGAGACAGCCACCAAGTTCCCATCGTAGCCGAAATATGGCAAATTATAACATAAAAAGAATGCGGATGGTCCAATTTCTATATGCATTGTCATATATTAATTTACCTAGTCGAGTAAACTTTGACAACTGTTATGTATTTTTTATATTCATTTGTGTGATGATGCACAATGGATAGGCGGATAAAATAATAACATGTTACTATATGACTCCCTACTGTCGGAAAACAAAAATTGGACCATCTTTACCGCATTTCCTTAAAAAACTTGGTTTGTAAGGAAAAACATTAAAACGTTTCGAAACCTTAAATGTGGTCAAAGAGGCGCCATACGTTAGCTGAAGCTTGAATGAAATGATCTTAAAAATCATTATAAAAATATATCACAGCAATTTTAATAGCCCAACAGTAACTTTATATTACAGAAGGAGATCAAAAGAAAATCCACAATAGGGAAAAAAATGCTTTCAGTCCATTACAATTACAACAATTTAATCTGATAGATATTTCAGTCAGTTATCTACCAACCACAATAATATTAAACATTTAGATATAGTAATAATATAATATCATTACAACGCGTTTTTAGACTGTATTTAAAATCAATACAAACGAAGAAGTCGAAGGCTGGAGTCCTTCCATGCAAGAATGAGACTTCGAGACGGAGTTGTCGGGAGAGGCGTGACTGGCAACGGATGAGGCTGAGTGCGGGTGCGAGGATGGGGCGGGTGAGGGCGTGTGGGCGCAATAAATATAACGAGCGGGCGCCGGCACTATGTGGACAGCGCCATCTGCAGCGCCTCCTTGTGTTCGTTGCTTAGCTGCATCAGGCACGAGTTGAATAGTTCGGCGTTACTCTGAGGGCAACAAAAACATACATGTTATGGTGACTGCTGTCATTTTTCAGAAGTGATTTCTTATTATTACATATTTACAGTATAAAACTTTTCAATCTTTCGTCCTTGACATGATTGACATCTCGTTTGTGTAGTTTTTCGGAAATTGGAATGAGCTCTTAATGCCTCTTCCTAGATTAAAATATTCTTGTGATATAGAAAGTTTTTTTTTGAATGTTAATAAATGACTCGATTTTTTTTATGGGAAACAATGCTTTATATTTAATTACATAATTATGAGGAGCAACAGTTCAAAGTTTATTAACTCCACCCACCAAAAAAAAATAGTACAGAACGCATTTTTATCTATTTCAAATCTTGTTACTAATATCAAATTATGACGCATCAAACTGTATTACTTTTTATTATACAAAATAATCAAACGTGTACATTGTTTCAAACTATATTAAATCCAGGTTCGTTGCCATATCAAAGTGTATTAAATTTTGTAGCTAGAACAAAGTGTCTTACATCCATAGACATTACAGCGCGGCGGTTATATTTGGGAGCGCTACAAACTATATTGTTTGTTTGCCTTTATCTCAAAAGTAACATTGATGGAGTTAGTACACTTTGATCTGCTACTCCTCATATAACAAACATACAAATAAATTGAGAACAGGGCAGGAAGAAGAAGAAGAAACATACAGGTGTCTAAAGAGCTTACGTAGTATGACACCAGTATGCTTAGCTAGTGTATTGGTTTAGCAGCTCTGTGGTCACCTGTATCTGTCGGACGAGCTGGACCATCTGCGCGTAGGCGGGGTTGTCGCTGGGCACGGCGTCGCGCAGGAAGGCCTCGGCCAGCACGGCGATGACGTGGCGCGGCGCGTCGGGCGTGGCCAGCGCGGGGTGCCCGCTCGCCGCCAGCTCGCACAGCAGCGAGTACACGTGCGGCGCTTCCTCCGTGTCTTCTACCACAGGCAGCCATGTTAGCCTGGAAAACGAATCACATGTATTTTTACGTTACAGGACTCGAGATTTTTTGTATTCGATGTAGTAACTAAAGTGTAATAATCCTCTGGTAAATGCAAATATTTCACTATTAGTTCAATGTCTAGTTAAACTAGTGGTTTAAGTATCTTGGGTTAACTTTACTGGTCGAGCAAAATAAAGGGTTTTCGGACACACACACCTCAGGTTTGTAAAATCACTAATCCGTTTTTGCTTAGCATGTTGATTAATCCAATACCTATCATTGTAGTATCATTGCGACAAGATTACAATGATAAAATGAGTGGTAGCCAACGCGAACGTTGCTCGTATCTAGTTGTGAACGGCTATCTTAGATCAGTCTCAATTTAAGCAGATTGTATCTTATAAAATAAGTATGTATTTTTTAATCCTGCCATATTCTAGGCAGCAATAATAAAAAAGTGTACGCAAGCGCGACTGACCAATGCCTGATGATCTCGTCCCTGTTGATCTGCGAGTGGTTGTACTTGATGATCTTGGTGACGGCGGAGATGGCGTTCTCGGTGGCGTTGAGGTTCTCGACGGAGCGCGCGGCGGGCTGCGCGACGAGCGCGGCCAGCAGCGGCACGGCGCGCGCGCAGGCGGCCGCGAAGCCGCCGCCGCCGAACTGCGCCAGCACGCCGCAGCCGTACGCCGCCGCCTGCCGCACCTCCGCCTCGCCGCTGCTCAGCCCCGCCAGCATCGGCTCCAGGAAGATGTCCTGGTACTTCGCGCACGCGGGACCTGACATCGCATCATTCATTTACTACACGCAGTACACAAATGCTTAGTTTGGGGTTAGGTAGCGCAGTATCATTAATGTCCAGAGATATTTATTTAAATACCTCACTTAAACTTCTCGTCTATTTTTGATATGAAGTAAATGGAGAAAAGAGAAATCTCATCCCTTATTAAATATTCTGGGTTGAATGATCTGTCAGAATAAGTATCAAAATAATAGTCTCGGAGCAAATTTAATTACATGTCTGTTTTGAAGTACTACAATGTATTCACATCATGAGATCTTATGCAATTTCATATAAGATTAATACATAAATGAGTCTGAATACTTGTAAATACTTGTGACTGTACGCACCTCCAAATTCGATAACGTCGTCAAAGATGCATATGGCCCACTGGCGGTCGGCGTAGGGGCGGCCGGGCGCCAGCAGCTGCACCAGATGCGGCAGCAGCGTGTCCAAGTGCGGGAAGAACGCCTCGCGGTACGCCGACATCAGCGCGTGCAGGACGTCCGCCACTCGCGACAGGCCGTATACATCCTCGTTGTCTTCGTCGGCTAGCTGCTCTTCAACGACCTGAAAATATCAGGGTCACTTGAATGATCGTAGAATCTGCTGATTAGGTCTATCACGCGCCCAAAGCGCAAATGATTTAGTCAGATCTAGTAGATAAATTTTAGAAATTTTCGCCTCTAAGTAGCTGTCATCTACTTCAACTCAGTAGTCCAAGTCTGTACTTGAGATTGTACAAATACCCCACTGGGTGGTTTAGGACCCGAGACTTATAATCCACATCAGTACTATTAGATACCTAAAGCTCTGTGTCAGTTTTAGTTTACAGACAGAACTTCATAAAATTAAGTGGCATATAACTTAATGTTTTATGCATCATACATTAAAAGTAAATGACACATACCTCATCGTAATCTTCGTCAGCGCGCTTCTGCCTACGTTCGGTGGCGCGCTCGAAATGTTCGGTAAGTAGCTTATTCAATATACGCAGAACCTCTGCCATCATCTCGTCGGGAAGGCAGCCGCCACCAAGAAGTTCAATACACTAGAAACAAGAGATGAAAATATATTCAGTGGCTGCAGTTAGATTTTAAAATAATTAACTAAACTTCCGACTGGTTTCGGCTTTTAATCGAAAGATCTTCGCTATTCGATGCACTTGTAGATGGTTTGCATTGCCTATTTTCGCAGCTGTTTGCCGTTTCATTTTACCGTTTACAAAATAATAATGAATCGCTGACCGAACATTTTTCAAAATATCACATACAATTATTCAATTAGCCTTGTTTAAAAAATCAATCCAAGTTTATTTATCTGTTAAGTTTTTCTTTGTTGATCAATGATAATTTCCAACTCATTAGAATAGCAACATGAAAAAGCTCAGATAGGTTTCTGGTTCAATCATTCATAAAAAAATCCCAACACATACCTTGGCAAGGCTGTTCAAGAGCTCGACCTGCACCTCCTGCTCGGGCTCCGAGTCGATGGCCTTGAGCAGCTCGGGCAGCATGTAGGCCCACATGCCCTGGATGTACTGCGGGCCGCGGATGCGCGCGCACTCCAGCAGGTACGGCAGCGACTCCGCCGCCGCCGTGCGCACGTTGTCGTGGAAGTAGAACTTGAGCATCGGCACCATTAGTTTAACCACGTCCTCTGCGTACTCGGCGAACGCTTCTTTTAGCTCGCGCGCGTAGCATACGAGCATGTCGCAGGCGGAAGCTTTGTCTTCTAGGCCTAAAATTAAAATGTTTTGTTAGTTAATTAATTTATCATACACCAAAGCTGATGTCCTCAAAAAAGCGTTTTTAGCGATTTTAAAGCTAAAATCACACTGCTAGAACATAAGCGATTTTACAAGTCTTTCCTATTTTACGAGTAAAGGATGAGATCATTACTTTTATTATGTACCTGCAGTTTTAATTCCAAAGTTCTGTTGTTCTCCGAGGGTGACGAAGTGCCAGTCCAGGTCGCCTTCAATGGATTCCAGATCCTCATTATCTAGCAGCGCGACTTCTGGCTTCATGGCCGCTGTGCGCATCACCGGCTCCATTACCATGGGCAGGTACTGTGCGAATTTCTTGCCTGGAAAATCATAATATTTATTTTAGATGCACTCATTAAATAATAGCAATATTATGATAACTAAAATGACACACAATAGTATAAAAAAGTACCTTACCACTATGTAAGGGTACTTTACCAATATTTGCAAGATTTAATTCTTAGTTAATTGTAAAACTCAGTGAGAACTATATGCAGTTTAAACTTGAATGAAAGTGGTTATTACCCATAATTCTGCAAATACGCGACCAAGCGGAGATAAGATATGAAGTCTGTGGGTCGTCAGCGGGCAGTTGCTCGCCTTCCGTGTGTGTCTTTAACAGCAGGTCCATTACTTCTGAAGCGTCAGGCATAAACTTTTCTTCACCGACAGCCAGACCTATAAAGATAAAACAAAGAATTCTATTACTTTACAAACCAAATATTACTTTAAGGGCCCTCGCCCACGGCCACTTTTTGTAGCGATGCAGTAGCGATGCTGTCGCCCGTCCGAATCGATACAGTCGCGAAGCGGTCGCTTGCTGTGTACCCTCGCCCAAGGGCTCAAGATTCAGACGCGATACTGAAGCTCGGTTCTCCACTCACGCGCCACCCTCCCTCCGTTCTTCCCCCGATGTCGTCCGATACAGTCGCGCGTTTGCATCGATACAGTCGCAATGCAATGCGTTGCAAATGCGACTAATACACGTTAGTAGCGATGCTGTCGTGCGTTTAGTAAACGCAAAAATATTCCTCTATTCACTTACCAATAAGACTGACACATTCAATAGTCTTCCCGCGCAACATCTTGAGCTCGTCAGTGGTGGCATTGGCGATGATGTACTTGAGGCAGGGCATCAGGCGGTCGTAGTAGATGACGAAGTCCTTCTCGACGGTGTCGGCGACGGACGCGATCGTTGTCACGATTTGTTCCAGCACCAGCTTCGTGCCGCGCTCTACCAACTACGGAAAATATGTAAATGATGTTATAACCACATGTTACTTTATGATAACTTTTTATGGTAACTTCTAATAACCAAGTCAATTTAGAAATAAGGAAAACATAAAATCATAATCTAATTAAAGAAAAAAAAAAACCAGTTATTATTCCAAAATCGTATTTTACGTCTAAAACAATATTGCGAATATTATCTTTAGCTTTTGAAATGAGAACATTTTTACATAATATGCCAATGTTTGTGAACTGAGATCCCTGACCTCTATAGTTTAGGAAGAAACGGAGCAATTGCCACATTTGCTGTTCCAATGTTATGGAAGTGATGCGACCAAGAGAATAGTCATATCACTAACGAACATTGGAGATGTTGAGATAATATAAAAAATATTAAGAATCTTACCTCTTTAAATTTGGTAGTGAGAATAACTTCTAGTTTGTTCATCAATGGGTCAAGATACTGAGTCAAAATAGGCTTTGGGCAGTCTTCACTGAAGTTAACCAAAGCAGCAGCTGCGTGTGCCTGTTACAAAAAGAATTGTCTTTATTAGTATAGATTATAAAAAATAAAAATAAGATTGTATTGTTTATTTATTTACCTGCACACGAGGGTTAGCGTTGTCATCGAGAACCATTAGCAGACCAGGCACCACTTTGTCATGGAATTTCTTTTCAAATACCGGTGCGAAGTCAGTCGACATTTGACCAACAGCGTTACAAGCTGCGTATCGAACACGCGGGTGCTGTAATTTAATACAAACTTAATATTATTACAAGATCTTCATATATTTTGATGAAACTTATGGTTTTGTACAGTCCGGCAAACATCTTTACGCTCGTTCGACGGACTGGGGGAAAGTTCCCGCATGTGTACACTTGCGCATGTCCTTGCGCGGGCTTATCTCCTGTCTCCCGTTTATCCCGAATTCAAGATGTTTGCCTAGCACTGTACACTAATCACTGAAATTAGTGAGTATGGTAACTAAGTTAAGAAATAAAACTAAAATCGATTATAAACGAATCATTAATTACACTCACAGGGTCAGTAAGGTATTTGAGCACAGCAGACACAACTTGGTCGAGCATCTGTTCCATCTGCTTATGGCAGCCTTCTCCGGCGGAGGAGACGGCCATGAGAGCGGCGTGGCGTCGCCGCCAGTCCTCTGAGTTCAACATCTCGGGCACCTGGCCCACGATCAAGCCCAGCATTATCTTGCCACCTAGCCCGCAGCACATGCGGTCTAATGCTGACTCTGCTGCTACGTAATTACTGCAACAATCATGTTAATATGAAATATACATACTTTAAATTACAAATGCTAAGATTATCATTGAAGAAATGTTAGCAAGGGACTGACATCCAAATTTATATAAAAATCTGGATGTTAATTAACTCGTTATTGATTTAGTAAGAATCCTCTAAGCTTCATTATATAGAATGGAGCCATAAAAAAAGAATCTTACAGTCATAAAATGTATTAAAATTACAGATCATCATCAGTTTGAAGTGATATATATCTACATGTATTAATTAAATGTCTAAAAAGCCGTGAATTGTGTATTAGTCATTTGGATTAATCTTCTTTCAACTTTATTATAATAATTGCGCACTATACACGAGAGCAGCAAATTTAAAACTAAAGGCCATAATGTCATTAAATACCCTGAGTAAACGAACAGATCATTGACCTTGAACAGTTGACTCTATGTACACACACACAGGCAAGCGGACTAACAACCTGATCCTGAATGGTATTATCTATCGAGAAGAACCAGCAAGAAGTTTGATTGAAAAGTAGTAATATTACTAACTTTTCATTGTCGTCATCAGCGACGTCGTCTTGCAGCGTCCACTCGGGCTCGTCGTCGAGCTCGCACATCATCTCGAGCACGAGCGGCGTGAGCAGGCAGATGGCGTTGGGCACCTGCTTGCGCACCATGGCCGGCGCCGTCTCGCACAGCGTCACCATCGCCTCCAGCGCCAGCTGCCTCCAGTTGTCTTCAGCGTCCGATTCGCCAACCACCTGATAATGATAACAATTAAAGTTGTTATATTTGAAAGGCGGGCAACGCATCTTAGACTAAGACCGAAGTGTGTTTGGGCAGTGGTGATTACTTACAGCCAGGAGTTACAATTGCTTGATTTCACCCCTCTTGTATAACAAAAATCCTCTTACTTGTTACATACAATGATATTAAAAAAACTGTCTAGCACCAAAAAATGGGTTTCTGCATGACAGCTTATTTTATAAATGATTGCAACTATTTCTCTTTTTGTTCTATTAATCAGTCATCCAACTTACCTTTATGCAGACTTGGAAGATGGTTTCCAATTGTGGTCTCAGGAATTTTGGAGCTGTTTCTGCCAGTTCAATTAGAACTTTCAATGCAGAATCATCTTCACACTTCTCAATGGACTGCACTACAACCTATTCAAAACACAAAACAACAATATTATTGCAAGTTTTTAAAAAGGATTAGTTAGTTATAACTATAAATGAAACAATGTATTGAGAGTTACTATCAAACTCCATCTTATAAAAAGCTGGTGTTAGCGAAAATCTCAAATTACTATGGCACATTCTGGCAGTAACACATCTCATATTTCGAAATGTGCACGTAATTTGTGTGCTATTGTTAAAAAGTTCTTTTTACAAAATAAATGACTCGTCACATCAAGTGGACTACATGCTTGCCTGGCAATGGCAACTGTAGTAAAATACTTTACGTATTTGTCATAATGTTTGGATTTAGACACATACCTGCATCAACGGTAACAAAACATCGCTGAAGTGCTTCTGTATCGCGGGCTCCTTGTCGTGCAACAGAATGAAGGCGCCGACCGCCTTCACGGCCTGGATGCGCAGCGCCTCGGACTCGGTCGGCTGCAGTGCGGACAGCAGCATGCGCTTGATCACGTCCAGGTTCTCATTCTGACGATTACCGAATACTCCTGGTACTGACCTGGGAACATTACAGATAGAGGGCACAATATTAAACTTCGTATTAGCAATAGTAAAATATCAAAAGTGACAAGTTATGCTATAACTCCATTTCCAATCATGATGATGGATTGAATACACCTTCATACTAAATTTTAAATTTGATGATAAGATAGATTTATTTTAAGTAAATAAATTCCATCAAAGTCAGCTGGCATCTTAACACGTTGGCTGCCATAGAAGAAACAACAAAAATTACATAAAAACGTTTTGGTGAAAAATTACGCGAAATGCTAAGATTTAAAAATGTATTTTAGTTTCAATTAAATAGGTTCAATAGTTTTCAAAATATTTTCAAAAAACGTGACGAGGTCACCGGTGACCTACGTGGCGCTGTGATTGAAAAACATTAAAAACCGTTACGAAGGCGCCGAAATGCCTTAGACTCCGGTCACCCGCCCCCGCGCCCCCGCAGTTGTCCGCAAACGCTGGAGATGCGCGCACATTGCGCGTTTCATTTTCGTTTTGTCTTTTGAGTGATTAAAAAAGGAATAATTTTCTTGTCACTTGTCATGTCAACTTTCACCTAGTTTATTAGTAGTATTTTCGAAAAAAATGTAGGGAGACCAAAACCACGCGGAAGAAGTAATCTACAGCGTCACTCCGGTCACCTCAGTTCAAAAAATGTAAAAGAAACACGTCCTCCGGCGTACAAATTCGTTCTGAAAATTGGTCTGCCACGAGGTCACCGGTGACCGTAGTGGCGCCGAGATGTAAGCAAGGGTCCGGTCACCGGTGACCGGAGTGGCAGCCAACGTGTTAAGTGATCTATCAGTAGTAATTCCTTTAAAGAGAGCGAGATAATTAATTTTTAAACAAAATGTTTTGAGATGTACTATCAAACTCCATCCTATAAAAAGACTGGTGTTAGCGAAAATCTCAAATTTTTGTTGCACATTCTGGCAGTAACACATTTCATTAGGAAATATGCACGTAATTTTGTGCCGAATGCAAGTACATTTTGTTCTCCTAATACTCGGTTGTTAATGACACACGTCTAACACATGGCTGCCAGACCTTAAAACATTAATGAATATCAGTAGTGATGCTATGTCAATGTTCACAAAAACAGCAGCCATTCACTTTTTAAATTCCCCACCAACCATAATTAAATATAAAAACCAGTAATAAAAATCAGGCAATAACAGACAAGATGTTAAGGAAAAATTGATTATTGTCTTGATTGCTAAAAGCAACTGCTCATAAACCACAATCTGAGTGTTAACACACATTTTTAATGGAATAGTTAGTTTACGTAAACAATTTATTGATATCTGTAAGGCATCTTTTAGATGAAAAATTGCCTAGTAAGAGCAGTAAAGCGGACCCCGGGGCTGGTAAGAGAAAGAAAGCAGACCCTGGGCCTCGCAAAGGTGCAACCGGGATAACGCTGGGATGATGATGATGATCTTTTAGATGAAAAATATGGAAAGAGGGTGAGGAGGCCTTTGCCCTGTAGAGGGACACTACAGCTGGCTCATAATAATATTGCATGCATTGCTTGATTTTGTAACAGATTATATTATATTGCTGATTTCTGTAAATATCTATACTGTTTGTTGATGAAACATAGAATTGTCCACTTATTGCTGTGACATATTTATCTCAGCTATAACTACTATTTTAATTAGGAGCATTTGTGATAATGAACTTCATGCAGTAATAAAATCTGTGGTTAGTAACAATGATTGTTTATCATGTTATATCGTGATTAACCTTTTGGAGAAACTTACGTAAACATTCTGATCCCAGCCTCCTTCATGTTGGAGTCTTGCGAACTGGCACAGTTGAACATGAACTGAAGAAACTCTGGCCATTGGTTGACTCCATCGTCGTCAATATGGTTTCGCGCTAATTCTGATACTACGTCACAAATCTATAACAAAAACATTTTCAGCTTGTAGTAAAAATAAAAAATAAGCTGGAACAATCAGTTTTGTAATGCCAGTCATGTACAAAAAATGCATTCCATTAGGTAGGTTTAAGTTATCAGTATTTTTATGACATTACATAATTTACATAATTTACACCTTTGATTATAATAGCATCAAAGAACATGAAACCAAGTTCAAAATAGTGGCATAACGATAGTTAACAAATGGTACTAAAACCTGGTTTTAATACTTTGTGATATCATGAGGGCCTTTGAACTCTATACATAAATTAGCTTGGCACAGATTATGCGTAATACACATTATTTTATACAGCAGGTAAGTAGAAAACATGAGAATTAAGTCAGTTCATCATGGACATGTTTTTCATTTTGTGTTTTAGAACATAACCCTTCAAATATTTTTATAATAAAAATCAAGCAATATCAAATTATAATTTTATATAATGAGACCTTATTTTCTAATGTTAAATCAAAATCAAAATTTGTATGTTTAGTAAAAGCATATATTACTCGTAGTACTATTTTAAAAGGAACAAAACTTAAATAAAAAAAGTTTATAGGCAGGTATACTGAAGCAATTATGACTAGTACCATTTAGAATGATCTAAAAGTAAAAAAATATAGGATAATGTTGCTAGCAATAATCTGTCTGTACTCTGTAGAAAATTCCTAATGGATGAATCACTCACTAGCCTAATTTTTAATACCTACTAGGAAGTAAATTAAACTAGATAATAAGCCTGAATCAAACTATACATTGCGAGTCAGTTATTAAATGAGCAAAATTAGAATGTGCTCACTTTTGAAATGATAACTAAACTGTTCATACAATATAAAAGAAATAAATATTATCATTCGAAATCAGGTTTGGCTACTAAAAATATACCAATTATTCCATATGAGCGCGCGCCAATTTCAATTGAAGTGTCACATTTAACTATCAATTGAACTCTTGAATGTATACCTACTGTGGTCAAAGTACACTGCCAAGAGCATTCAATAAGATGGTTTTTTGATTTTAGTGTACTTACCAGATAGCTTATCTTGCGGTTTTAAACTATGAACTAGGCACTTAACAATGATTTAAAACAATGGATTGAAAGTCATGAAATTTTTTATAAGACATTTAACAAAAAATATTAAATAAATTGTTTGAGTAAAATTAGAGAAGTCAGTTCTACTTCACAAAAACCATGCAATCAGCTTCATTGCAAACCTCAAGTCTAAGTGACTGGCTGATCTCCGACTGTAGAATAAGGAACATCTGTTTTTTGACCATTGTCTTCAGCTCTAGCGGTACCTTTTGTATGAGCCCCATTGACTCTAACTTGTTCAACAGACGCCGCCGTAGAGACACAGCAGAAGACTAGAAAATTAGTTGATGGGCTTGGAATACAAGTTAACTAATTATATTTTTATTATTTAAGGCTTAAAAGTACATTCTGCATCTTTACCATATTCTCTTCAGGAGATACTTGTATCCTTTTTCTACTTACAACTTTTATTCCAAACCAATCATTAGACCATCTTTCCAATAATTACTCTAACACAAAATTCAGTTACTAATACAAACCTTGCGTCTGAGCTGCTGACTGACTTCCATCTGCAATGTGAGTAGAAGTTGTTCCCTGAGCATAGTCTGCTGTTCAAAAGGCAGTTTGGGGAAGAACTCAAAGAACTCGGCGCTGAGCAGCCGCCGGAGGAATACTGCTGCCGATTGTCTGCCATCGTCACCTAGGTCTGCGTTCTGTATGGCGCCCACGAGGTGCAGGACTTTCGTTTCAGTGGGGATGTTGTTGTATGCTTCCTGTACAATAAAGTGCATTAAGATAAAAATAATACTTTTGACATCACACATAAACATGTGCTTACACCAATTTGTAAGGTTTTTTTTATGTTGGAAATGTTATTGCTAAAATTTTTCATTATGTGGCAAATGTGGATTTGATCTCTGCCCATCCCTGCGAGACAATGGTGTGACTGTATCTATGCATGTGACAAAGGAGCTCAGGCAAACTCGTATCTTTTGTAAGCTCCCTAAGTTACATAACCCCTAGACAATTAGTAACACCAACAGTAGTAAAAAGTGCCTTTTCTTTGTTATTTGTAGGAAACATACAAAATTACCTTAGTAATTGTGTATGACATAAGTACAAAAATTATTTCCAGACCAATCAATCAAGAATTACAAAGGCCTTACAAATATAATCAAATCCAGTGATAGGATCAGAAAAAGAACCTGTTCTGCAATACATCAACATTGCCCTTTAAAATGTATAACATTTTATTATCTCATACTAGGTAATATGGAGTCATTTATAGAATGCAACGTTATCTCGGCCAATAATTAATCAAGTGATGCATTACAGAGATACATAAATGCAGGAAATTATGTATATGTGTTATTATATTAAATGACAGACCAATTACTATCTAAAATAATTTATAACAAAACAAAATGCCTTGTTTCTGTACTACAATCCAGTAACATGTCAGTATGTTACATTTTTACATTTATGATACTTAGTAAAATAACATGACTGTGCTGTGCCAATAAAAAGACAAAATGATTAGAACAGATTGTGATAAATAAAGATATTCAGAGGAGTTAAAAATAGATGTGCCTTTGTCATTGTTATCTTTATATGGTTGTAACATAAAAAATAGTACTTGTAAATATGATAGCTCTTCCTGATGGTACCTACATACTATCATATAAATATGCATACCTACATAATTTATTATGATACACATAATTAGTCCCGTTTCACGGTGCCGATGAACTTGACCTTGTATTGAAGTGATTAAAATATGTAATTATCGACATAACTTCCAGTAATACATGAGTAGTCGTTTTTTCATAATACAACCAGAGATTCGCGAGGCGAGCAAATAAATAATTTGAAATGATAGAAATAATGTACATTATACCCCGGCAAAGCACATGTACAAAAAGTCGGCAATATCGGTTAGCTGTTAAAATCGTCGAAAATCATGAGTTTTAAATTATTTTGTTGACAAATTAATAAATTTTGTAATATGAGTCATACTATTTCACAACATATAATATCTAATCTACTACCGTTCTAAATACATATTTCTGATGAGAGCCTCCATGACCACGTTTTGACACGAGGCTACCACACCAGTTTTTTACACTAAATGCAGATTTGTTCAAGGCATTTTACATCAAATTGTGATTTTATGAAATATAACAAGTAGTACTCACTTCTGCTTGCGATCGGATATCATTATCGGCAGATAATAAGCTATTTAATAACTGGTAAAATTGCGCCTGATCTCCTGCCATGTTGAACCACTTCGAAAAGGCATAACTTTTTTTCTTGTAAATTTATTTGGTTGGCCACCTGTGTTCCACGGGTTGCCAGTATTTTTTAAAATAATGTCAAAATTAAAAAACCGGTAAGAAAAATACCGGTAAATAAGGTTTGGTTGTTAATTTAAAACCTTTAGCATAATAAAACCAAACCATTCATTATTATATTTATTTGTACTTTGTGATCGAAGACCAATGATATTTAAAAAGACTTTTTAGTATGTACATATTATCTCCTCGAATATTTAATAAACGTGGCGGTAAAAACCATAGCGATAAACAAAAAAAAGACAATGTCACGCAAAATGTCATTCAAATGTGCTGTCAAATGTCGATCATCGAGCTTTTTCATGAAATTATTATACAAGTTCCGATAATTTAACAAAAAATTTCAAATAATATGTTAAATATCATTAAATGTAACCAACTAAACATAGTGTCATAAATATCCCTAAATATTTCGTAATCAAAATGGTTTGTTTTTTTTTCTAACCTTTTGGGATAGTACGTATTTCGCAACTTTACATCAAAATATGAAATAAATCGATAACATCTTTATTCCAGGCTAGCTCCATTATCCTAGCCGGTCTTGGGATGGCTGCAGTAGGTTTTGCTGGACGCTACGTTATCAGACAGATGCCAAACGCTTCAACAAAATTTGCAGAGGCAGTAAAAAACCTGCCTAAATTTGACAGTGAAACTTTAGCTAATTCCAAATATTATAAAGGTGGTTTCGAGTCCAAAATGACTAAAAGAGAAGCATCCTTAATTCTTGGGGTCAGTCCAACAGCTAGCAAGGCCAAGGTTTGTATGAGAGAAATCCTTATTATATTGCCTGCAGTCTGTGTTAGCAGAAAGGTATATAGCTCACCTCTTGGTAAATGTTCACCACAGCATATTCTATTTTGTGATAACTGATCTTCAACTCTTAATTCCCAAGCCTTCTGGCATCCATAACAGTATAGTTATTATTTATCTTTTAAGTGTTAAAAAAACATGCTATATTTTATATTTTTTCAGATAAGAGATGCCCATCGAAAAATTATGCTACTTAACCATCCTGACAGAGGTGGATCACCGTTAATTGCTGCTAAAATCAATGAAGCTAAGGATATTTTAGAGAGTGGGAAATCATAGAACTTTATTTTGCATTAGACGTCTTCATTAATTTTCAAACTGTATATAGATATAAAGTAGAATAAATAAAATACATTTAACATCTCAATAGTCTATTTGTTATGCACATTTAAACATGTATTATGGCAATATAATATAATACTCTTAGCACTGTGAATAGAAAATTAGGCAGTAATTAGAATCAAACAAACCAAATTTTCATTCACATTACATGGATTTCAGGGGGACATTTTAAGAGAAAAATACAAAAATACATATACATATCTAATTCAATAGAGCATCTTAGACTTAATGTAAACTTGCAGAGTACACAACAATTGGCAACACAAAGCTGCTATACTTACTCTAAATTACGACAAACATCTTATTACCTTTAAATACGTACCATTGACACATCTTATTGCCAATAGAAAGCAAATAAAATTACTTAAAGAAGTAGCAAAATTCATTGCAAAAAAATTACATTGAGCAACAATTACAACTACATATTATTATATTCAATAATACCTAAAAATCAATAAATCATGCTAACATAGATATGCAACATTTATTGTCAGTAGTGAGTTCTTGGTAATTTAGGTAAATATTAAGCAAAACAAATAATAATTTTGCTTTTAGATAATTCCATTTAGACTTACCCGAAAGATTTAAAATATTTTTTTAACAATGAATAGGTATTATATTTTAAATGTTGTACAATAATATGAAAATGTGTTTTAATTTTTCTACATTCATGTTTGAAACACTTAGCAAGCTCATATTTACATACTGATAGATAACAGTATATTTAATTTTGAATAATAGTATAGACACAATAATGTCTCAAGCTATGATTAATATAAGTAGGCATAAATACCCATAAAAAATTGTCTCATGAGAATTTTTAATGTAAAGAAAAATAATATAAAAATTGTTCCTCTTAATCACTTTGGCAAACCCTAAAAAAAAAAAGTTCATTGAATTGATTAATTTTGAGTGTTTACAAATAGATACAGGTTTTTCGGCTCTGTTTTGTTGTTAACCCAAGTAAATCCATACAAAGAATTAAGACATACCCTGCTATGATAATAATGAAACAGGATTTGACTTGCTTGTTTATTAGTACCAAGAAACCTTTTTATTTATGCAAGCACCCTAATCCATGACAAATTATGCAATATACATTTAGTTTGAAGAATATTTATTTATTATAAGAATACTTACATATTGAAATTGAAAAAAAGGATTGATAATTGCAGGTACATCAGAAATAACCAAGATTAACTATAATACATTAAAATTAAAACTTTGCCATGGATAGGCAGGTATGCCTTAAAATAAATAATAAATCTAAAACAATACACAGTACTGAAAATGTCATGTCTAGTGTATATAAACTGTGTAATTATTTTTTGCCAGTGTTTTATTTACAGGATATCATAATGTCAATCGTTTTACCATATTAATGGTGTAGGAAACTTAGTAATAATGAACTAGCAATGATATTAACATGATGTTTCACAGAAACAATATAGGTATTTAAAGTAGTTTCAGAAAATGTAAATAAACAATTATTAACAAAATCGCTCAGACTCACAGATACACGGGCGGGACAGATTATTCAGATTGTAAATTCACCTATTGCAGCAGATTTTCCTTACACATTCCCAAATTTAGTAATTAGCAGAATTGTGTTTTAAATTAATTTAAACCTGAGGCAGAAACTGCTAAGTAAAATAGCAAATTATACATTTTGGTAATTTAATAAGTAGTTAACATTTTCTGTATCAAATATTTCATTAAACATTCGTTTAGAATATTTATAGTAGTGATTTGTCAAAGAATCTAACTGATAAAAACAAATAAATGTTAAGTAATAATTATGCTTCATTTTGGTCGTTATTAGAATGAGATCAAATCTTCGAAATGCCCATACTTTGTTCATCGAGGTTCTTTCTGCTGTTGTTCTCGGCGCTGCTTCGCAAAGCGAGCCCTTAGTTTAACAATTGTGGTGTTGGACAAAGTCCCAGGTACTTTGAAAATTGACTGTAAAACGAAAAACACAAGTGTTAATGTTAAAAAGTATTAATATTATTACAAGAGATGCTAGTAGTATTACTATTCAAATTGCACTTAAACATTAATCTTTCAAGCCCCGGATCACCAGACACAATAGAAAATCTATTGTTACGCGGCACCTGAGTGCCGGTTCGGGATTGAGTGGTTAACATAAATTATGAACAAGCCACCTACTAACACAATCACAGAGGTTAATTTAATTGGCACTTGTTAAGTCCAATAACAATGTATAGTCCAAGAGCAAGAAAACCAAATGTTTCCGAATCAATATGGTAGTAAACTAAGACAGCTAGCATTAACATTAATGCATCATCAAGTTAGTACAGTCAATTAAGGGCTATCCCAGGGTATACTGTTTTTTGATATAGGAAGTAAATAGTTACCTGCATAAATTCATGGCAGTGCAAAGCACTTGCATTCTTGACAATGGCCTTGAAACATTCTGCTAATGATGTAAAGTCATTGCATGCCATTATGGTGGCTCTGTTTGATTTTATCAGTGTTAAGCAAACCCTAAACAGTATCTTTGATCCTTCATAAAATAGACAATCCCATATTCTCAAAACAGTTTCGATAGGCAGAACTTCAGCAAATAAACAAACAAACCACTTTGTTGTAATGACAGCCCATGGCAAACCTGAAAATAAGCAAGATTTAACTCAGAAAGTTTTAATGCCATGACTTAATGTTGAACAAATCTCAATTAATTCAGTTAAAATCAAAACAAATATTGGTTATCAAGTTCAATGGGTTTATCAGTCTACACATACCAAGATTTATAACATGCTGGTGTACATCGGGTACTTTTGATTTGACTAGCTCGGATAATACTTCAATATCCACTATTAGTCCATCCATTGTCTTTGTGTAGTAGTCTGGTAGAATTTTCTCCACTAAGACTTTGAGGAGCCAGAATGAAGTCTCTTCACTTTTTGTTGCCAGCAGTAACAAACCTGAATTAAAAAATGTAATCTTTATTTCATGTTTTTTAAAATATGCTCACAAGATCTTGTACTATACTTTGAGAGCACAGATCCATAATTTGTTTTTATCTCCAGTTTATTATCTTCTTAAATACAGTAATGCCTTTGATTTAAAAATTAATACCTACATAACTAAGATAATCAAGTTATTATCTTCACTTATCAGTTATCATTCTATTTTATCTAAGTAATGAAGAAGTTTTTTGATTAAATGTAGCTCTAACATTTATTTATCTTCAATAGTAAGAATGACAATTATTCATAACGTATTATATGAGCTTACCTGCAATATAATTCAATCCTTGGCAATAACCAACCACCCTATTGTTATGAGCATATGCGATAAGTATATTAAATAAATGTGTTTGGTGGTTTGCTTCCTTTGTAAAGAATATGTTGTCGGGGAATGTGCGTGGCAAATCTGTCTTAACCAAATCTACAAGTTCTTTTTCAAATGGTCCATCAAGTATTTTTTGGTACAAATCTGGGTGCTGTTCTTTCATCTTTTCTGCTTCTGATATAGCCATCCATACTGAGGAACGATGTTCGCCTGGTAATAAATTAGTTAATAAATGGACTGCTATAATTATAAGTGTTCTTATAATTCAGGTACACAGCATAGACGTTTTTATGCAAAATAAAACACTTAAAAACAATGCAACAGTAAAGAGAGTGTTATATTATTACAAGATGACCGGTAAAACGTCCACGACTTATAAAAAAATGTGTAAAATTTAAATACTTACTCGGTACACCCTTGCGAACATATCTTTTAACTGTATTTGTGCGTTTGACCGACTTTCCTTCGCCGAGGAGCACGGACCATTTCTGAGCTCTAGTCGCTAATACCTTTAAATAAACTGACATAAAGTCTTCATAGCTCTCAAAATCGAAATCATCATGCCTCTCGAATCCGTATTCATCAACAGAGCTAAAACAATCACAGAATTATTTCAATAACATAAATACCACGACACACGACATTTTGATAAAACGTTGTTGTACCTGAACTGAGATTGTGCCATTTCAAAAACTTCTAGGCCAATTTAATCAAAGTGTACATAATCTGAAAAATAGTATTGAATTTAATTTAAACGCCCCCTAAATACGATAAAATTCACCCCCACATGATTAAAAAGTGGATTGGAAATTGGATTTGAATGAACTATGAACTAAATTATGAATGAAAGCAATTAAAACTGAATGAAAGTTAACAAGCTTGAAGCTGCTGTCATATCTAGTGTTACCATCATATAGAGAGTTCAAAGCTTCATTATTATAAAAATAATAATTGGTCCCACACGTTGAACACATTGCGGTTCTAAATAGTTTTAGCTCCTTGTTTTAAATTTTTAAGCACTTCTGTATAGCAAAGATCTTAAAATTATAACAGCTTACAATGAAGTATGTCAAGCGAACTGTCAGAGCCGTGAAACCGTGAAACGTAAAAAAAGTGAAACTGTCAAAAACATGTTTTTATTTCTCTCTCAGCCTCAGCAGAAATTTCTGAGCTCTCAGCTCAGTTCGTTCAAGCTAAATTAATTTGAATTTATAAGATTAGGGTTAAAACACAGTTTTCTTAAGAATTTTAAATAATATTTTGTGTTAACCTCTCCATCGACAAAACTAAAGAATGGGTCCGCCACCTGTGGTGACTGGTATTTCTCCAAAAGAAGGTCCTCCGGGGACTCGGGTCACAATTCGTGGCGAGTTTTTGGGAACTAGTGCTATAGATTTAATAGGTAATTGAGCTAATAACATTAAAAAGTTGTAATTAAGTGGTCAGACTCATAGACAAGGTTTTTATAAAGTTCAGTAAACTTGGTATTTTATGGGCGTAACTAATTACCAATTAAACTTTCTGTAATATTTATGTAGATCATTTTAATGTAAATTACAACTCTTCAATGCTAGTGTCTGCATTATAGTAAATGTTTCTATTAATTATTACAGGGCTAAAGATATGTGGCTGTGATTGTTTGTTATCTGCTGAGTGGAAAAGTAAAAACAAAATTGTGGCCCGTTCAGGACCTTGCAAGGGTCGCGGTGACATTATAGTTACCACAAAGTCTGGTGGAGAAGGCACCTCCACTGTGCAATTCAGAGGTAGGTAATGATTGGTACTATCTAGACCTGAAATAGGGCAGGTCTAAGAAATAGTTTAACCCTTTCCACGCCACGCTTTTTTCCGAAAATGGTGCCCCTAACGCCACGACCATTAAAAAAAAAATCCAAAAAATTATTAAGTTATACTCAACTCATTCAGGCAAGTAAAAATACAATGTTTCTTGATCCTGTTTTTTGTCTGATATATTAGTCATTGGCGTGGTGGGCACGAAAATGGTTTGTCTGATATATCAGACATTGGTGTTGAAAGGGTTAAAAAGAGAGATATTAAAGATATGCCAAATCTACATCTACTCAAATATGCCAAGCCAATACATACAAAATCATGGATGTACTTATTGTAAAAGAGTTTTGTTATTAGATAATATAATAATGTAGCATACTACATTATTTGTGCATACACATTTCCTCTTTTGTTTTAATACAAGAAACATAATTGTTGGACTAGTGCATAAAGAATTTGATATCTATTTTGTATTATTACAATTTTGTGTCATTTTGTCTTTTCTTATATTTTTAAAGGCTAATTTTTTTTCTTTCTTTCTTTCTTTTTTGGTTAAAAACTCGATTTTTAAATACAATAAAACATTTTTAGGTTACCATGAGTCAATAGGTCCCGTGAAGGAGAGTGCAGTGTGGGTTGAGGAGTCTGTGCCACCATCGCTGCCTTGGGGGCGCAGACCGTTGTCACCCACCACTTACACTCCCCCTGATCCTCTGGGGCTGTCCACTGAAGGTGATGATTGCAAATTTCCTGAGGAGGAACTTAATGAACTGTTCCCAGATGGGTAAGAAATAAACCTATTTTAAATCTGTTTAAATCAACTTAGATTTGCGTAAGTTAGGTTTCCACAGAAAGATTAAAGTAATTAAAAAAGACATACAGTAAAATTGATTACCCTATAATTTGGAACTCAGTTAAAAATAGCAATAAATGATAGTAACTTCATAACTCTTCAAAGTAAACTGAAACTGATTCTTTTCTATTTTCAGATCAGGGAAGCTTTCTGATGAAAACTTCCAGCCTGGATGGTATCTTTTGGAGCATCACAGCAACACATCCTATGAGGACCTTAAAGCAGGGATGGTGTTTTTGCAGAGAAAAGTAAGAATTCATTAAGAATCTTGTATTATACCTCATCTTATTATTAATGAAAACAGAAATCTGTTTTGGTATTTATATTGTCAACCTTCAGAGGTAAAGATTAATAACTTACTGAAAAGTCAGTTCAATTAACATTATAAATTGTGCTGTCTGATTTCTTCAGGTGGAAGGTCAAAAGGAGGGCCAACTGAGTTTTCTGAAGGCAAACACAGGGGCAGTTATGGACCAATTGGATCGTCTAGTATTACTAAAGAACATGTACGAAGAAGATCAGAGGAAAAATGGCAAGGAACCATTGCCAAGTCTACAAACTGCTATTGAAGGTAAGATACATAAAAAATATAGAAATATGGATATAAGAAATTAGTTCATAAGTAGAATTACCATATTGTACTAGAACTCTGCCTTCGACTTTGTCTACGTAAATCGACGTAAAAATACAAACATGATATCATTATAAAAATACCCTTTAGGGGTCTCAAATACATAAACATCCTAAAAAGAACATTAAAAAGAACTTGTAGTTTCTGAAATTTCATAATGAGTGAGTGAGTGACCATTAAGATTTATTAAAAATATTGCATCTATTAATATCTCTTTATTGTATGTTATGTATTGATTGACATCCAATCTCACTAAGGCTTTTTTTTGTGCCCTGTCCATCTCCATTGTCTAAATTAAACAATAAAATCTGTATGACTTCCAGACTCGATAACCTTGGCCGACTCCCTGTTCTCCGAGATCCTCTCACGCAAGGAGAACGCGGACAAGACGCGCGAGGCGCTCTCGCTGCTCACGCGCCACAAGTTCCTGTTCCAGCTGCCGTCGTCTATCGACAGGAATATACGCAGGAAGGAGTACGACCTCGTCGTCAATGACTATACCAGAGTTAAGAATCTGTTCGGGAAAACGGATGTCAGTGTAAGTAGAAGTCATTTGTATTTTCTCATCATCATCATTAGATCCTAGCAGTCCACTGCTGGATATAGATCTCCCCCAATAAGCGCCCTGTCGTCCGCTTGGCGCATCCAACTTCTGCTGGCGAGCATATCATCAATCCATACACAACGTAAGAGACAAATCATTTATTTCATTGGCAGATATGTCCATTTCTATATTGCAATGAAATTTTGTTACACACAAGTTTTGGTTTATTGCATTTATTATTCTTTCTTCAAGCTTTGCAGTAATTTCGCCAATATACGAAGTGGTAAAAATAAAATAGTTATGTATTTTTATATCTACTGATGTAAAATTTTTGGTACAGCTTTTTCAGAAAATCCTTGTAGAGATTGACAAGAAAATCGAAGATTTGAAAGAGAAGTTGCACACCAGAATGAAAACCATGCCTATAAATGTCCAGGAGCAAACCAATTACATAAGGTAATTTAATTTATTTACATAACGTAAATAAAGTTCTATCTTCGATATGTGTATGACTTAGTGTTATTTAGATACATAAATTTTTTGTGTTAGTGTTATTTAGATACATAAATTTTGTGCTGTTGAATTAATAGAAGAGTTCGAAAATATTGATTTATGTAGATTGCTGATAAGTTTGAACTGGGAAGGGGACGCGGCGTGGACCGCCATCACCTGTCGGAAGGATTACCTAATGAGTCTCATGAATAAAGTGAGAGATCACTTCAAGCAGAAGGAAGACCAAGAGTCTAATGAAAAGGGTAAGTAGGCCTACATTTTACCTATTAAGTATTTATTCTGTTATGTGCGGTGAAATTCCACATTCCTTTGTCGGTCTGGTAAATGATGGTTTTGAGTAATAAAAAAAAGAAAGAAGCATCAAAGTGTGATTCAGTGTGTCCAGTTGTTCAATTCTCTCTTCGTAAATAAGGATCGTGTTTTATTAGCTGTTTCAATGTACGTAAATAGCTATCAATAGCGTGAATCAGGATCGCCGGTCTTAAAACCTAATTACATACTCAGTGAAGTTGTCAAGTGTTGTTGTATCGTGTTTTTATTTATAGAATCATGTGAAGCCAGGGGGAGTTAACTAATGCTACTGTCAATATTTTTAAATAAACCACACTTATAATTAAAATATCTACTATATCTATACAAAATAAAAACATCCAGATACACGACAAGCAAAAGTGTTCATTATACATGTACGTCCTGGATGGAGTTCGAACCCTCGACCAGGTCAGGGCAGGGTTACCAAACGCGGCATTGTTCACTATAACCAACGCAAGAATTTGAGGATCATTCCGTTTTTTTTTTATATTATATATATAGGGGGGCAAACGAGCAAGTGGGTCACCTGATGATACGCCGCCCATAAGCACCCGAGACCCCCTTGGGGTCGCAGGCGCGTTGCCCGCCTTAAGAGACGACAGTTATTAAGTCTCATATACCCAGTAATTTAACTAGCTTCAGTGCCCTTTCCCCGAAACACAGAAGTGCTTGACACACTTTTATTTCAAGGGAAAATATCTGGCACTGCGGTGGTACCCACCTAGACGGCCCAGTACAGGAACCTACCTGGTATGTTCAAGGCAAGCGTAAGAAGGAGAAAGACAAGGAGAAGGAGTCAGGCGAGGGCTGCTGGAGCTGCTCGCGCGTGGTGTGGTGCGGCGCGGCGTGCGGCGCGCTGGCTACGGAGCTCGGCGCCTTGTGGCCGCTGGCGAGGCGGTACTTCGCCGGCGAACTCGGCGGACAGCCTTCGGCTCCTGAACGACATGACAGCCTTAAGGTTACCCACTTAGTATATTGCAAGGCAAACATATTGAAATCGGGTGCCACAGAACGCGAATTTTGCGAGTCACGCGCTCATCGTCAAGAAATTTGCCGGCAGCTATATACTCTTTTTCATATTAGATCAATCGGCAGACGGGCACACAGTTCACCTGATGGTTAAGCGGCCCCTGCGGCCTATTTCACTGTGGGACTCTTAACTAGGAAGACTCGCTGAATTTGCCGCCACACTGTTGGCTCCTTTGGCTCTTCCGACTTCTCCGAGCCTATTGATGTCAAGTATACTGGCTCCACATTAATTTTGCCGAAATCATGCTAGAGCTGTTAGAGTGAATACAGATTTCAGCTGTGGTTGCGGTGGTCAGTCAGTTCCAGCAGGGTGTTTTTTATGAAGATGTATTTATCGTTTCAGGAAATGATAATAGCAGCAGTGGAGCTGTTCTCCGAGCACATGCGCACGTGCCTGCTGAGCGGCGGCGGGTCCGTGCCGGCGGACGCCATGCGGGCGCGGCTCGTCGCCAACCTGCGCCATCTGCGCGAGACCTACGACTCCTTGCTCAAGCTGGACCTGCCGTCGCAGGTTAGTAGAGATGGGCATTCAACCCGGTTTTTCCCAATGCCCAGCTCTAAAGGGTAGATATTACATAAAAGGAGGCAGGTGTTATGTTGTTGTTTTCCCAGCGGGGCCAAACCGTAGGTTGTGGCATGGGGGAGGGGACGGATGGACACGGGGGCCAGCGGGTCCCCGTGTCGAAAAACTGGTTACGAATGTCTGTGATGCTTGTAGTATTCGTTCTAGTTCGCCATAGCACCGCAAAAATTTCGACGGTCCCTACTTATAAAGCGACATGTCAAAATTACCAATTATTTTTATTGCATATATTGCTATAAATTCTCCATATGCTCATACCTGTGAAGGAAATTTTTTGAAATAATGCTCCGAAATAGATATTTTAAAATCGTATAAGCGATCAAGTAATCATAATAATAAAAAAATAGTGTCGTAGAAGCGGATATCTAATAGATATCCTTTTGTACGGTGATGCGTGCGAGGTCTTGTCAAACTTAACGTCATTTACGTGTCCGTTTAGGAACAAATTTTCAAATTCGAAAATTGTCAAGCAGTCGCAATCGGTCAAATTATCACATTCTCAAATAGTCAGGTTCGCAAATTCTCAAATTCGCAAATTGTCAAAGTCGCAAATTGTCTAATTCGCAAAATGTCAAATTCACAAAATAACAAGTTTTCGGAATGTCCAGTTGTATAGGTTTAAAAATAACAGCTCTGTGGATCTCCACCACCGTACTCCCTGGTGTGGGGTAAGAATTACCAAATGGGGACCACACATCCCTAAGGATGTTGATGCGAAGGGTGGAGAACCTTAGTACCTTTAAAGCATCCCTGAGTACGTTGGCAGTGTGGGGTGGCCTCACATTGCCGATCGCCATGAGGAAACGGGGAAGACCATGGTTGCCCCCGAGGAGCGCTGCGCTAAAGCTGCAGAGCGCAGCTGGTGGGGGGCAAATGTGTGAATCTCTGCATTCTCAGCTAAATTTTTTACCTAAATTACCAAACTAGTAGTATTTCGTTTACGCGAGCTTAAAACGGAAGCCAATTGTTAAGATAGCTTCTGTATAATGAGAGATTCATTATTTAGACATTATGAAGAGCAAAAGAAGGTTGAAAAATGTTCATTTGAAGTTAGGAATAAGAAATGCCAAAAAAAATTGGAAGAAGACAAAATATCGATTACGCTAAGGCCCCCATCCACAGGGCCGTTATTTTAAACCTAAACAACTGGACATTCTGAAACTTGACATTTTGCGAATTGGAAAATTTGCGAATCTGACATTTTGCGAATTTGACAATTTGCGAATTTGACCGATTGCGACCGCTTGACAATTTGTAAATTTGACAATTTGCGCCTAAACGATCGTGTTGATTCGTGTTCGCGCGCCAGAAAAGTTTTGTAAAACAGTGTAATAGTGTGTTTTTAAGTTATGTGCACTGTAAATACAACAACATAATTATTCAATGAGACAAGAAGTTTTTTTTAAGTTATTGTTTAACTTAAAAATAACTTCTATTTAATGTTTAACATGATTAAAGAATATAGGTAAATACATCTTTTATTAAAACATCCATCTATGACTTTTATTACACATGTCTTTGTTTTTATAGCACACAATTAGACAAATAAAACAATAACACCGTATACTAACTATTCTGTGACAATAATCATGTATAAACGGACATGTGTTGTTTAATGTATTTTAATACTTAATTAATAGCTATCTTGGAATGTTTAAAGTAATTTATTGAAAATTAAAACAGTATTCTAAGTTTTCATACAACATTTCAATTGATATTATTTTAAAATAATGTTTTATATCGTCCCACGTATCAACAGACACCTAAGAGTTGTCTGAGAAAGTGGTATTGTGGGTTGACAATGTAGAAACAGTCATCTGTACGTTTTATTAAGAAAATACAATAAAAAAAAAATACTAATACAAGTTTAAACTTTCCAAAATCATTGAGATATAGCAGTAAAAATATACCCATAATTGTTGAAAGCATAATTTATATATCAATTCAAACCTTTATTGCGCTCTACTGTAAACCTCCATTTTTGACATGTCGCTTTATACGTAGGGACCGTCGATTTGTAACTTTCAGAACTTAGTAGTTCTCAAAGAAAATCATAGATGGCGTTGTACCGCAGAGATATTCGGAGGACGCTAAATCGCGCTGATGAGATTTTTTCCAATGAATGACGTCCCCGTCCCCGTGTAAACATAGTATCGGTTTCTGTTGTCACAATTTTTGCTTCGCTGGAATGTGGTAAGGTTTGAGAAATTAATAGATATTCAGGCAATATTATAATTATGCCTGTGTTCAGTTTGAAAATACGAGTATGTGTTAAAAATTCTGTACTTAATTTTTTATGAATATTGAAATGACATATGCGCGAACACTATAACATTTTAGATGGGCGTAAATGGTTAATAGATGTAAAATTGCCAGATTATTATAACTTTTATAACTCAATTCAGAAATATAATATTTTGTGATTTTACATCAACGGAACATTTGATTTAAGCGCAGAATTAGTACATAGAAAGTGACAAACTTTATACTAATTCTTTCAAAAAATTAACATACTTAACT
Source organism: Mecyna flavalis (assembly GCA_949319885.1). Taxonomy (NCBI): domain Eukaryota; kingdom Metazoa; phylum Arthropoda; class Insecta; order Lepidoptera; family Crambidae; genus Mecyna; species Mecyna flavalis. The sequence goes on from OX439427.1 coordinate 15,662,453, forward strand.
ACTGATTCCAGCCGCTCAGCATAGTGGAGAAGGTGATATTCGACTACCGCGTGTACGGCATGACGATGTTCCTGCAGCGAGCGCTGCGCCGCGTCAAGGGACTGGGCGAGAAGGAGACGTGGAAGATTGAGCAGTTCTCCGACTACGGTGCTATCACTAATTTGGTGAGTACGAAAAAACAGGTGGTAACTGGGCCGTCTAGGTGGGTATCACCGCAGTGCCAGATATTTTCCCGTGAAATAGAAGTGTGCCAAGCACTTCTGTGTTTCGGGGAAAGGGCATTGAAGCTAGTGAAGTTACTGGATATTAGAGTTGCCCATCGATAGTCCACTATCGCTAAACTATCGATAGTCTATCGATAGTTGACGTCATATCAATAGTATCGATAGTCTATCGATACTATCGATAGCCCAAATCCAGGCAATACTATCGATAGTATCGATACTATCGAGCAACAATACTATCGATAGTATCGATAGTTTTTTAACTATCGATCAACAATACTATCGATAGTATCGATAGTATTGCTTACCCGCGGATTGGGCTTTCGATAGTATCGATAATATCGATACTATCGATAGCACTATCGATATTGTTACAATTTTTCAAGGTCAACTATCGATAGCGAAACTATCGATAGTTGGGCAACTCTACTGGATATATGAGACCTAATAACTGTCGTCTCGGTGTAGCGGGCGCAGGGCAGTGCCAGACAGTAACTGCTTAGTTACTGTTTGGCACTGAACTGTTTAATGGCAGACGTGGCGCTTACTATCAGGTGTACGATCTGCTCGTCTTGTTATACATAGCAATAAAAAAAATATGTTTAATATATCGTTACCGCGCCCGTGAGTCACCGTGAACAAGCACTTAATGTTCAGACATAATATTTTTTTTAATAACATGGCTCATTCTCTACATTCCAGCCGCACTTACTCCAGTCGTACATAACGGACGCCCTGTCGTCGATCCACAAGTGCGTGTTGACGAGCGGCCGCCGCGAGAGCGCGCTGTTCAGCGAGGGCGGGTCGCCCGCGGCCGCGGTGCACGACCACACGCAGCAGATCCTGCTCGCCTTCGTCTGTGTGTTAAGGGAGAGGGCGCTCGACCACGACGCAGACCAGGTGAGGACTCTACAGCCGCACATCCAGTGCCCGACAAACATCTTGAAATCGGGTGGGGTTTGCGCAGAATGCGAATTTTGAGATGAGCGCGCGCTATTGGACAGAGTAATGCTGCTGGCGCACGTCAGACTTTTTGTAGGACCGATAATCGGGCCGATTTTATTTCTTATGGTATTTCTGACCGACATTTTATAGGATGTGTGCGTTGCTACATTGCTATCAGTACGTTCTATTTTTCTCCTACAAAGAGCTAATATTGTCATTCCTATGTTAATAACAGTTGTAAACCTTCCTAAAAAAAATGTGTTGTTCGCAGGACTTCAACAACACGAGCCTGTCGGTGGCGCTGGACCAGCGGCTGGACGAGAGCCGCGCGGGCGACGCGCGCCGCTGGCAGCAGCGGCTGCTGGTGGCCGGCGCCAACGCGCACTACACGCGCCGCGTCGTGCTGCCCGCCGTCGCCGCCGCTTATGCCGAGTCAGTACACGGTCACTGCAACAACACGAGCCTGGCGGTGGCGCTGGACCAGCGGCTGGACGAGAGCCGCGCGGGCGACGCGCGCCGCTGGCAGCAGCGGCTGCTGGTGGCCGGCGCCAACGCGCACTACACGCGCCGCGTCGTGCTGCCCGCCGTCGCCGCCGCTTATGCCGAGTCAGTACACGGTCACTGCAACAACACGAGCCTGGCGGTGGCGCTGGACCAGCGGCTGGACGAGAGCCGCGCGGGCGACGCGCGCCGCTGGCAGCAGCGGCTGCTGGTGGCCGGCGCCAACGCGCACTACACGCGCCGCGTCGTGCTGCCCGCCGTCGCCGCCGCTTATGCCGAGTCAGTACACGGTCACTGCAACAACACGAGCCTGGCGGTGGCGCTGGACCAGCGGCTGGACGAGAGCCGCGCGGGCGACGCGCGCCGCTGGCAGCAGCGGCTGCTGGTGGCCGGCGCCAACGCGCACTACACGCGCCGCGTCGTGCTGCCCGCCGTCGCCGCCGCTTATGCCGAGTCAGTACACGGTCACTGCAACAACACGAGCCTGGCGGTGGCGCTGGACCAGCGGCTGGACGAGAGCCGCGCGGGCGACGCGCGCCGCTGGCAGCAGCGGCTGCTGGTGGCCGGCGCCAACGCGCACTACACGCGCCGCGTCGTGCTGCCCGCCGTCGCCGCCGCTTATGCCGAGTCAGTACACGGTCACTGCAACAACACGAGCCTGTCGGTGGCGCTGGACCAGCGGCTGGACGAGAGCCGCGCGGGCGACGCGCGCCGCTGGCAGCAGCGGCTGCTGGTGGCCGGCGCCAACGCGCACTACACGCGCCGCGTCGTGCTGCCCGCCGTCGCCGCCGCTTATGCCGAGTCAGTACACGGTCACTGCAACAACACGAGCCTGGCGGTGGCGCTGGACCAGCGGCTGGACGAGAGCCGCGCGGGCGACGCGGTTCACAAATTACGACTGGTCTGAAAAAAAAATCACCTAGGGTAACTCCCCCTAAAAGGTGATTTTTTTGAGACATAATCCCATTGCAGGGCAGTAACACTTTCCCCAATCTTAAATATGCCTTTGAAGGCGGGCAACGCACTTTAGACCTAGTCACAGGTGGCTATAGGCGGTAGCACGCCTTCTCCAGCCTGAGGGTTGACCTGCGGGCGGGGGTAACCCCCCAACGCCCGCATTGCACAGGTCACTCGAGCCAAGTCTGAGGGCCACCTAGTTTCTCGGATGGCCCTCCCTAGGCGCCAGCCTGACTTTAGGCCTCTCATGTCGGGGTACCCGGGGATGGGCTGGTCAATAGCTAACGCTGGCACCAGCTCGTCCCAATCGGATGTGAATGGGAAACCGAGGGAGTTTAGTGGGTAGTGGACGCTTTAGTCTCGAGTCTCACACACGGCCGCGGGTCTAGCTAGCCTGCGGTTATGGTGCATAAAAGCATTCTCCTCCGAAAAAAAAAGGTGGCTATGGGCGGTAGGGATCTTTTACCATCTTATTCATAAAAAAACAATAAGAGCCTCTATTATTGAAATCAGGTTTGTCACCCATTAACTAATATAAAATTCAAATTCAAAATAATTGATTACAAACATTATAGTAATAAAAATATATTTACAATTACCAAAAGATATAAGAATATGCCTTATAGTAAATTGGAGATGTGAGATATCTATCTTACTCGAGAATATCGACAGGATGTAAATTAAAATAAAAACACTGCTAAGCTGTAATTTAAAAAAAAAGAAAACGAGATAATTAATATTTGGCAAAATATAAACTATCAGTAACTTTTTTGACAATGGCGAAACTAGCGCCAAGTGTAAAGGACCATGCAAAGGCGCGTCCCCACCCACCAACAGATTTCAAACGTATCTCTATTTATACCTCTTGCCATACTGTTTTTTTTTTGTATGACGACATCCCCCGTAGGAATGGGGATTTCACGCAAATCGAATTTGAATGTTGTATTTTTCAAGTATTTTTTTGACACAGTAAATTGTGAAAATAATGTGCAGGCGATCAAGAGTAACCCCCCCTGGCCTTAATAAAAGTGTTCAATAAAATATAATCTTAAAATCTTGAAATCTTAGGCGTACGGCATAAGGACGTTTTTATTGTTTCTGAATACCCCGTCATTTTTTGGATTAAAAATGGTTATTTGTCTTTTTAAGGAATGTCATAATAATATTAAAACTAGTGCCAAGTCTGTTGGTGGGTGGGGACAGAGCCCATACAACTTCTTGCGTTGTTCTTTAGCTAAAACATCACCATTTCTGTCCACAGCTTCGGCTTCCCGAAACCGACGCAAGCAATCCAAGCTACAAAGGACGCGCTGACTAGCCTCGAGTCGTCCATCGCAGAAACGTACCTGGAGCACAAGGGCGACCCGCTGGTGGGCACCATCGAGCCCAGCATGTACATGGGCCGGCACCGCGCCGACGACGCCGCGCGCGTCACCGACGCCCGCCCTTACGTCTACGAGATTATCAACAATCTTATAGCGGTGCACGCTGAGGTTAGTCCATTGCGCTTTAGAAAACATTGACAAAGGACGAGTCAAAGTTAAAGTAAATTAAAATATTTATTTATTTAGGCTCGTCAAGGAATAATTATTATGATGTTACTGCCGGATTCACCTCTTTTCAATCGCCAAAAATGTTACAATGGTTTAGTACAGTTTATTACTTCGTTTTTTCTCTCTTAACATTTGAATCTCTTAACAATTCAAAAGCAGCAAATAAGCAAAATTACAATAAACATAAAACTGTTGGAATAAATGTCACATTTAGAAATTTTAATATCGCTTTTCAAACACATCTTAGGCGCTATGCAGACGTAGACACTTTTTGCTGTGGACACGACTCAATTATATTGTAACATGCTATGGAAGTAAATAGACACAAAAAGTTTTTACCACAGTTTCTACTACTGTGCAGGGAGGGTTGATTTCATATTTAGTGGTCATCCGACAGAAATGTAAACAAAAAAGTATTTTAATTAAAATCGTGAATAATATACATAAAATACACGTTGAATAGATAAAAATACATGCTTGATAAAAGTTTATTACTTAAAAACAGATAAATACGGTAATTTAATTGCAAGAAAAAAAAGCAATAAAATATGAAAAGAAAATTTTAAGAACTTTTAACAACATAATGGCAATCCCACTTTAAAACCCAAAAAAAATATTTTAGCATAATAATTTTTTTATTTGTTTTGCTGATAATATATTAAAAATAACATAAAATTCAATACCTACAGAATACAAAGTAATACAAAATTAAAAAACAAACAATGCGATGCAAAAGTCCCCTTTTAATATTATTTTTTAAATACATACGTATAAACATAAATTTTATTAAAAAATAATGTACAATAAATTACCAAGTCAATTTTATAAATCTCTTTTGTCATTAATTTTGTTGTTAAAACCTCAGTAATGTATGAATTTGCCGTAAAAAGCATACAAATTGTTATCAAATAGTTTTTATATGTGCCAACAGATGGCGCGCTGCCTTTTTAATTCGCGGTATGGTTGCGTTTTTTCGATTTCATAAGTAGTCAGCCCGGACTTTCGTAAAGTAACTTTGCGCAGAGGCAATATCGTAACCAATGAGGTTTATCCGAGGTGCGATTATTGCTAGTTGAAAACTTTACCAATACCCCGCCGTGTGGACGTGAAATACCGTCCGCTATGGCAATTTTTGAACGGCCGTTGAGGCCTAAAAAGTCCGACGATGATTAATGATATTGTGTAAATAAATTGTATTACATAATTTACTTTTAATTGAATCTCTATTAAAAATTTATTTATTGCCAAGTCATTATTATTTAGCATAATTAAATTAGCATAATAAATATACGTAGAAAATGAACGAAAAATATTTTTTTTCTACTTACTTTTACTAAGTACTAACCTTTTTTTTATAGTAAATTAAATTACATATAAGTATATAGATAGCATAGTTATTTGTTTGTTTGTAGAGGTCTTTTGCATAAATAAACAAAAAATGTGTTATGTGAACACTTCGAGGTCTAATGGTTAAAGTACCAGGCTGAGAATCGGGATCCTGGGTTATTTCCCAGGTCGAGCTAATTTCGTGTCGGTTTTTTCTAACTATAGTGTGATTATTATTAAATGATTGGATTTCTTGCCGAAATGTATTTTTATTTATTCACTTGACACAGAGCGCAGTATAACAGTCACAGTTTACAGCTCTTGCTCTTGTTCGTGGTTTGTAATTACCAATCCGCATTTGGCAAGCGTGGTGATTAAGCTAATACCCATCGTTGTAACTTGATTTCAAGGATGAAGGCCTTTGCTCTGCAGTGGGACATTAATAGGCTGATACTTTATGTATGTATTGTGCAGGTGGACAGCGTGTGCGGCGCGGCGTCGGGTCGGTACGTGCGCGACATCTGCGAGACCGTGTGCGAGGAGCTGGCGCGGCTGGCGGCCTGCGCGCCGCCCGCCGCCGCCGCCGCCGCCTTCCAGGCGCGCCTCGAGTACACGCTGCTGCACCACGCCTGCGCCGACCACCTCACCAGGAAGGCCGAGTGAGTCACTGCTTATGTGTCGGGTCGGTACGTGCGCGACATCTGCGAGACCGTGTGCGAGGAGCTGGCGCGGCTGGCGGCCTGCGCGCCGCCCGCCGCCGCCGCCGCCGCCTTCCAGGCGCGCCTCGAGTACACGCTGCTGCACCACGCCTGCGCCGACCACCTCACCAGGAAGGCCGAGTGAGTCACTGGCTGCGTTTGGCAGAAAAAAGCGCTAGCAAGCGCTAGTAAGCAAAATGGCGTATCTACTTCAAACAAACGAAATAAATAAGCAAAATGGCGGATTATGTTCGCGCTATGAAGTTAGCAAACGTGTCCTGGCCGAAAACTGTTTTCAGCGCTAGTAAGCGCTCACTAGGGCTTTTTTCTGCCAAACGCAGCCACTGCATATTTTGTTTAAAACTTTGATCATGAGTTTGAGTCAATTAGCAAAATCAAAATAAAAAATATGCTTATTCATGTAGGCATATATAAGCAAAATATAACTTCTGAATCGTCAAAACTAAAACGGAAATTGTAATATAAATTAATTTACATGCACATATCAATAAATGTAAACATAGGCTATAAAAAATTTAGTTTGGCTTATCTACTGGTCTGCCACTTTTTTTAAATAGCGTACTCTCTTAAAAATACCTATACTTTACTTAGTTTTATAAAGAAACCATATTTAATTCCAGAAATTACTTAATGGAGGCATTAGCAGGAATACCACCTCTAGAAAGCGAGGAAGATAAAAAGTAAGTTTATTGTATTTTTATTTTATTATTAAATATTTATTGAACATAATAATAGTTTATTACAAATATCTTGTATTGTTTTTGTAGGAGGTTGGACGAATTGGTGCAAGGCTTCAAGAAAAGGATGGAACTTCAGTTAGCCAGTCTTAATTGCAACATGGAGACAGTATAAAATTCAATGAATCAATTCATGCATAATCAACTCGTTATAATTTATTCATAGTCGTAAGAGAAAATGGGTGCATATTATTATGTGATGTTCAATGCTGTATAATTCAGAATGAAAGTCGTTTATATTATTTGAAGTATTATTTTAATAGAAATATAACAATATAAATATGTCATATTTATATCTTGTTTTATTCGCCGCCATACAATTTTTTGTAGCTCTGCAAAGTAAAAGAGTACATTCATTTTTCAATTACGTGACGCTAACACAAGAAAAATTTTAACTACTAAAGAAAATTGGGTTGTATTTTACTGCACATCAAAAAATACTGAATTTCTAACCTTACCTAACCTTTGGTGTGCAATCAGTTATTTTGATGTACATTTCAGTATTTTTTTGATGTACACTTAAAAATATCCCAAGAAAATTTTGGATAACAATAGAAAGGAAATGGGCGCTAGGTAGAGTTGTTAGAGATCGCTTATTTATTAGATCAAAAATAAGATGCACTCCACACTACAAACATTTGTGTGCATAAAAGAACGGCCCATGACCTGTTCTCCCACTGGCTTTACCCACCGGTGGGTGTAGGGGTAATTCCTGTTTACTCGTGTACTGTCTGTTTGGTCTTGGCGTTTAAAGTAAATGATCTGGACACCATAAAAATGATAATTTACGGCTTTACACAGCTTAGCCGCTAATACGCACCTCTGCAGCTAATTTGTGCAAAACCGGAGCCATGGATGAGCCAGTCTCTGCCACCATTTTGCGGAAGTAGCCCTTCTTGTTTTGAAGCAGTACATGTGGGTGGTCAAACTCCATCATACGACCAGCGTCTAGCACCAAGATCTATGAACATCATTCATAAAAATTTCAAATAATCCGACGCAGAGTTTAGTTTTTTTGTTTAGATAAATAAGTTTTCTCCTTTAGAAATCTCCGGAAAAAAAATGGCCTTTCGCTGACAAAAGAGCTTCAAAAGCTTTAGTCGATTGATTGTTCTAACTGATTTTATAATAAAAAAATTGGTTTCTCCAGAACGATGACGAATTTTGTTCTTTAAAAATATTATTTTTGGGATAATTCGATGACTTCTATTGCCCTATTCTGAAGATGACAGCTTATTCAGTCGGTGTGCTAAAGCACGGAGCAAGAGCTGAAGTGGTCGCGTATGGCCGTCTGTATGAGAGCGTCGGTCTCCGCGTCCACGTTGGCCGTGGCCCGTCGAGCACTAAGATCCTACTACACCAACCACCCTATGCTGGAGATTCAATATAGTACCTTATCCGAGTCAATGACAGTGTTCAGTCGGTGCGCTATAGTAAGTACGGTGCAAGAGCTGAAGTGGTCCCGTATGGCTGTCTGTATGAGAGCGTCGATTTCTGCGTCCACGTTGGCCGTGGCCCGTCGAGCACTAAGATCCTACTACACCAACCACCCTATGCTGGAGATTCAATATAGTACCTTATCCGAGTCAATGACAGTGTTCAGTCGGTGCGCTATAGTAAGTACGGTGCAAGAGCTGAAGTGGTCGCGTATGGCTGTCTGTATGAGAGCGTCAGTCTCCGCATCTACGTTGGCCGTGGCCTCATCCAGAACCAAGATGCGGTTGTTGCGGACGATTGCCCGTGCAAGGCATACCAGCTGCCGTTCCCCCACGCTGAAGTTCGACCCACCCTCTGAGACTTGTGTGTACAGTTGGCCTGCAAATATGTTCACATCATTGTATGTTTCTTCGTTAAAAGTAACTAAGGTTGAATCATAGAAGTAGGAATAATATGGGTTGAATCTATAGTGTATGAAGGATATGTTAAAAGAGTGAGGCAATCGGGTAAAAAGTGTCTTCTGTGGGTAAGGGATCGCCACTTGGCTTCCACGGTAATAATGTCTTTCAAAACCGGAATGTTACCTGCTCCTTCGTCATCTATTTCCAGCTCTACATTTTCCAAAGCTCTCAGCAAAAGTTCGTCGGGGTACTGATCAAAAGGATCTAAGTTTTTCCTCATTGTTCCGCTGAATAGTACAGGTTCCTATACAAATGCACTAGATTAGAACCTTAGATATATTCTGCTTATTAATAAAATTAGTTTAGTCACCTGAGGAATAATAGAAATCTTCTCTCTCAAATCGTGCAGTCCTATTGTTGAAATGTCAATTCCGTCAATCAATATTGTGCCTTCTAAATACGCCAGCCTAAACAGAGCTTGTATCACAGACGATTTGCCAGCACCAGTTCTTCCTACAATTCCTATCTGTAATATGATGGATTATAATATTGACCATTCATATCTACTCTTTGTAACTTTTATAGCTGTTGTTGCTTTCTATTCTATACCTTCTCATTTGATGCAATATTCAACTGGAGTTTGTGCAATACATAGTTTCCTTCCGGAGCATACTTTAAACTCAGGTTGTTGAAATATATCGCACCCTCTGATGGCCATTCCGGTGGGGGTTTCTTGTCTGGAGCCTGTCATGATAAGCAAATAGGTTAGGAACGATTGTGGCAATATAATATTATGATATTGATTGAATGAGTTTCTAGTTTTTACTCGAACGTTAAGTCATCTTGCCCGCATTGTAATAAAAATAGTTCTCCACGTAAGTCACAGTATCAGAGTATTTACATATTGGGATGCGGGAGTTTTTTTTTAAAGGTTATCTAACTTGCATATTGATTGTAGAGTCTCTCGGCAACATTTTTAAATGTCCTTTAGATATCGTGATCTTTGTGTACCTACTATTATTTATTTATTTAAACTTTAATGCACAATCAAGAGTACATAAGGCGGACCTAATGCCTAATGGCATAGAGAATGCATATGTAAGTATTATGTGTTTACGTAAAGAGATGAGCGAAACATCTTGTTGGCGTTAAGCCTTATAAGTATACAGCAGCACAAGCAACGATGATAGGTACATGTTTACACTCTTTGGGATAAAACATATTTTTGTATTATAAATCGAAAAACAATTTATTGAGACACCTACACTTCTCAAAGCAGACTCCTGCGTCAGCCTGGTATACTCCAGAACGCGCTCGACGCTGGTCATCTGGTTCTCCATTTCAGCCGACTGCCGCATGCCCCACTGGAAGATGCCAGTCAGCGATATGGACTGGGTGATGGCCAGGCCGACGTGGCTGCCGTCCATGTCTGGCAGAAAATCAATCGTGATGTTTTTTTACTGGTTACCTAAGGCCTGACTTGATAAAATTAATGGAAAACCCATGATTCATTGGCGCCAATGTAATTAGGGCTCCTAGATAATTTAAATGTACCCTAGTAGTAGACAAAGCTCTTGGAAAGTATTTAAATAAATCAACTGTGCAGATATCATTACGATGTTTTCCGTCACCGAACTAGTGGTACCTTTAAACGCATATAGAAAATTTCATAGGTGAAGCGACGCTTGAAACGCTTCGGTTATCGAAGTGCCGATTTCTAATCTACTAATTAAATTGGTTTGAGATTGGCGCTAGATAAAAAATCAAACTTAGCGGCAAGGGACATTCTGGGTACTTTTAGTAGCTATTGTCTAAAGGAATATTTTTATTGTCAGGTTTTTATTCCAGATCATCACCCAACATCACCAAATATTTAAGAGAAACAAGTTTTCAGTGTAAGCGTCACCACTCACCAGTCTTCATCAGGCAGCTGAAGGTAACGCAAACGATGAACAGGAGGCAGATGACGTCGAGGAAGTAGCCGAAGGCTCGGCTGCACGTGATGAAGAGGTACCACGCGGCGCTGTGCAGGTCCTGATGGCGGTCGAACTCGTCGGCTAAGAGGAGTTCTGCGCCGAACGAACGGACTGTTGCGAGTCCCAGTACTGTTGCGTTCAGGTGACCGAATACTGGACTGCGAGCTGGAGTTGAAAGGTAAGATAAGTTGTTTTATATAGCAGAGATACAATGGGCAGTTATCCTAAAGGTTGACAACCGCCGAGGGAAGGAATTTCACTGTTAGAAACTTCAGTAGGGGTTTCTTTTTCGATTGTTTATTTGACCAACATTTTCTATCCTTACCTCCTTATTTAATCAGCCCGCTTGGCAATAATTTCGGCTTAAATTTTATTGGGATGTCACCTGTTTTATTAATTAACTGTTAATACAAGTGGAATTTATCCACTTAAATTGTCTTGTCTGAACATTTTTTACGGTGTCTACTATAATTTTGGAACTCGAACAATTTACTAAATATCCTGCCCAGCATTATTTTTGGTGTTAGGTATGTTACTTATTTACGATACTTACTAATTCCTTCTAACCGTTTCACCGCTCCGGTAGTTCTTATGTATATTACTCGAAATATATAAAATATGATCAACGCTGCCGCTATTGGTATCAGCAGCGTAATGTCCGTCATCAGTATGATCACTATTACTCCAATTAAATTCAGTATTATCTGAAACAAATTTTCTTTATGCTGATGCTGGTTCATTTTCTATTATAGTTTAGAAACTTTGTGTGTGTGTATGGTATTTAAAGGGATAAATAATGATTCTTACCTGAAAACAATCAATCATAGCTTGCGGTAATAGCTCATCTACTGATCCCATGTCTTTACTGAAGCGATTAAGAATTCTTCCAGACGGATTCTTGTGGAAGAAACTCATTGGCGATCCTGACACGAACTCAAACATTCTGTCGTGTAATCTACATAAATATCAAAACTAAACTACATAGTGAGGAAGGTACATAGTTAATCGATATCAATTTTACCATCGTGATCGTTCACCTTAAAGAATGTTTGTTAATCAAATATACATATATACCTAGCAATAACATTGAAAGACACGTGAAGGAAGCTTACTGTTCTTACAGGTCAGTCACGTGCAATGAAATGCATATAGGTACGTGACATGCATACAGATTTATTGTTGAATGAATTGAGTCACGCCCTAACATAATGAAGTAATTAACTCATGTAAAACATTACTACCGAAATGTTGAAGGTATGTAACAGGTCGGCAATGCGCACGTGATACCCCAAGCAGCATCACAAGCTGTATAACAGCTCTATTAAAGTTCGTTTATACTCTTAATGCTGTATTTCTTGGGCGCATAAAGGCTGTATAAGCGCTTATACAGCCCTTATACCCCTGAAATGGGCACAAATTATACAGTGTTTTGTGTTATATTAGCTGTACAGTAGCTGTATAAGCATAAAATAGGCTGCATAATAGCTGTTTTGCGGCTGTACTATGGTGTACGAGGAAACCAATACACTCCAATTACTACATTGTAACTCACTTGTTAAGCTGTACGTTGTAAAAAGTCTGTTGAACAGAGTTACAAAAGAATTAATAAGACGAAACAAGATATATTTTAATGATGGCGTTTATAATCGTATTGATCAAAGTGACATTTATTATAAACGCTTTGTGTTTGAAGATTTGGAGATTCGATAGGCGCCGGATACAATGCATTATCGTGCCAAAATAAATTTATTGTGGAATTATATATGTTTTGTGATAAAAAATAAACGCGCCAGCAAAATAACCAAGCAAGAGATATAAAAATAAGGAAGTAAATATGGTTTTTATAGGTTAGAATTTAAAAATGTTTGAATTAATGGACTTAGAGCCTCATTGGTGCATAGTAGGTTATTGGACAAACTGAAAATATTGATAAACATAAAAACATTAGTCTAATTTTTATGTACTCATGTTCGTAATCTTCGATTTGTAATTGATAAAATGGCGACAATTTGCTAAGCAGCCTAAATTCTATTTTGATGGTCTTATACAGATTAAGGCTGTACTATAGGCGTCATTTATTTTTATTGCTGTTTATTACTCTCAAAGACAGAAATTAGACAGCTATCGTCTGTAAAAGGGTGTACAATTACACCATAAAAAGAAGCGGTAGAAGAGAGTTTGCCTACTTCATAATACAGAAATAAGATTTGAGGACCTCCTAATACAGCTCTAAGCTGTATTAAGTAAGTGACGGTATGCAAAATGCAGCTATTGTACAGCTTTAATACTAAAATGAGATTAAAGCGTTACAGGAAACTTAAAGCTGTACATGACAGATATCATACACTGATTTAGAACTTTAAGCGTACTTTGACTCCTTAATACAGACTTAATACAGTTAGAGCTGAATAATTACTCCTAAACCGACATTATAACACTACAATGTCTTTCCAACGTTCTTATACAGCTGTAAAACAGCGTTAAGTGCTATATTGGCTGCTTTTTAGGTGTTCATTACGCTTGGTTGCTGCTTGGGACCCCTGGTGTTGCAGGTGTTCATAGGCTACGGTAACCGCTTACCATCAGGTAGGCCGTATGCTTGAGCCAACCATATGGCATAAAAAAAGTTAATATTTGCAACAGATTTTGTATGTTGAGGTTATAAAAAAATTGGTAGATATCCACCAACGTTCTTTAGTTTTGATTTACTTATAATATCCAAAAAGATTCTTACTTGATCGAAGACTTCATACACAAAGAGAAAAAAGAAAAAGCTCTAATGAGGGCGACGGCAATCGTAGCGATAGTAATCAGTCCGAAGATGAGCACAAAGTCTTCGCGAACCAAGCCCTGTTCCGCCCATAGTATGTCGTCCATTGTAGCGTCGCCTGTCAGCTTGTCTTCTGCGTGGCTCCTGAAAATATTGATTGAGCTTAATTGGTAATGTTTTTCTCAGTTGATGAAGTTGAAAAGCAATCGAAAAAGAAATGTTGCATTGAAAGCTAACCAAAAGCAATCTTAAAGAAATGTTGCCTTACAGCTGTATTATTAGTGGGAGAGAATTTCATTTGACAGACAGTTACGCAGACGACCGCTTGCTATTTAACATTGAGGGACAATATGCACGAGGAAGTAATGATAAATAAATGCGCTCCCACCAAAGATCCTTGTCTAAAGCTAAAGGTAAGTACAAAGAAACTTTTATCTACATCAAAATTCAACTGACCACCGGCTTATCCAGTAATCACATGCACTAGCACAAAACTGCGCTAGGATGAACGTAAGCAAGACAGTGACGACATACGGACAGCCAGCACCTGCCATAAAATAATCTCGGTAGACCGAGCTGTTTACGCGCCCTATGGCCTGCAATTCAGCTTCAGGTTTTTGATCCTGAAATAAATTATACTGATTGCTACTATCCCGACGGAAACAATTTCACACACTATGGAAAAAGATAAGATATGCATAGAGATATTCATATCATCATGGACGGATTGCGTGAAGTGCGAGTATTATATGGACGTGAAAGGAGTGAGATGAAAAGTGGAATAAGGGCAGGAAAATTATGACGATTTATATCTTGCAAGTTTGCATAAACTTATCGCCAGAATGTGCCATTCGTTATATGCAAAGCATACAAATGCAAGCTACGTAATGTTATATTCTGTACAATTTCTGTGCGAAAACTTTCTTAGTCATTATTCAAATTCAACTTACCACGAAACTAGTATTGAAGATCATGGAAAAATGGCGCCTGTGCAAACTCATGGAACTGTATACCGCAGACGTACTCTGCAACTTCGTGGTTTCATCTTCGTGGACCTCGCGTAATTTGCTCGCCATCAATTGGAATATCTTTAGGCCCCTTTCCTAAAACACATTAAAGAAGAATTGGCAAAAGTATAAATGTGTTTTGTGAGCAGTAGAAAACCTATAATTGTGAACATCCAGATAATGCAGGAACTAGACAAGATTTATTTGGATGCATGATGTGATGTCTTTTTAGTAAGAAGTTAACAACTTGCCGATGAATTTCCCCTATTTATCATGTATAAAGCTAGATAAAAATGAGGATGAACGGAGAATCATAACATTTTTGACATTTATTACAGTCAAGTCTTGGAAACCGCCTTCTGCGAGGATTTTGCCTTTCTCCATTACGACGATTTGGTCAACCGATTTAATGAATTGCAGCTGGTGAGTTACTAACACAACTGTTTTGTCTTCCAAGTACCTGCAAACAGAGTAATACAAGCAAATGATTGTTCGTGATAAAGAGAGACGACTTATTTACATGAATAAACTTGATATATTATTTAGAAATTACCTACTTTTTAATACATCTTTCAAATATGTGTTTAGCAACTTGGGTATCAACAGCCGACAGTGGATCATCTAACAAATAAATATCAGCCTACAACAAAAGATGATAATTATGAATATCTGGTATAATATACCGATTCGATGCGTCGTAGTTGGTGTATTTTCTGCTAAACTCAACTTTACCTCCTTATAAACAGCTCTGGCCAAGTTAATTCTTGCTCGTTGTCCACCACTCAGTGAAACACCCCTTTCGCCCACCACGGTTTTATCACCATGTGGAAACAAAGAGATGTCTCTTTCTAAAGCACACACTTTGCATACTTCCATGTAGCGAGCTCTCTTGAATGGCAGTCCGAATAGGATATTTTGGCGGACGGAACCTAGATAGAATTTAGATCTGTTAGGAATTAAACAAGTATTAGGAACGTGAAAGGTATTATGTACTACTCGTATTGTACATTGGTCTAATTGTGTCCAAACTAATATTTGATTGGCGTATTAAGGAGTATGTACAAAACTAAGCTACACAGGTGATGATGATTAAGATTACCCTTACCAACAAAAAGCCATGGGTCCTGACTAGCGTAGCTGATACTTCCGTGCACTTCTACTTTACCACTAGAACACGGCAGCTCGCTTAGAACCATATGAAGAAGTGTAGACTTGCCAGATCCAACTGATCCGATTACCGTAGTCAATGACCCGGAATTTATCTAAAGCACCATAATATAATAACACTAGTTCTAAAGTAAACACCCAACTTATATGTTATTACTATTAATAATTATGGAGGATTTACCCTAACCTTGATGGGATACCGACAGTTAATTTCGTAATCATTTCTATGAAGAAATCCTAGTTTGTATAACATTTTATTTTGTTCTAAAATGACTAATCAGAAAATCTTTTGAGCAATACACTTCAAGCTCTTAGGCAAAAAAGTGTAAGACGTTGCTTGATAATTTGATATTAGTTTTAAAAAAATCAACAGTACTGTTAGATTTAAATCTGTGACATCGTTTCTTTCCGACGATTTTATCCAGCGGCTGCAGGCATCTTCGAATTTTATGAGTACTTCGTTTGACCGTTTCATCGGATCTGTGCAAAAGTATTGCATTAGAAAAGCCAGGCTCTTAGAATTATGAATTAAAGGAGTTGAATTTCTACTTTAGGAAGACTAAAAGTACTTTCACCTTTATTTTTTGCAACTTTTGTGTTTGATGTATTGGGCATATTTTGATTTAAACGTGAATTAGCAGATGGCTCGATAGGATCAACTGAAATCACACAATATTTACTTGTATAATTTCGTAATTGGCAATCGATATCTGAATACATAATAAGGAACATACTTCGAATAGTGACTCTTTTCTTAGGACTGTCGATAACAATTCGGTCTGGTTCCATTCGCTCCCTTGGAGGCAGCTGACATTCCTCGGTTAACAAGTAGTCTCGAATTCTCTGTATTGCTACATTCATCTCTGCAATCTATTTGATAATGAAATTCATTTTATACAAAAGCTTTCGTTGGAGCATAACTTTAATATTACAGCCTGTGGTTAAGAATACGGTGATTACGAAAACCGATTTAAATCTCTGACGAAAACCTACTTGTCCAACTGCTTGAGGGAAGTACAGCGTCATAGTCTGCTTCATGATATTGTAGTAGCAAGTGAGGAAGAACACATTCTCCACAGTAATTCGGCTGACCAGCGTCACGTAGAAAAGCACGGTTAAGAAGATCCCGAACCGCGAGGTGAACATTATGAAGGACATGATGACCCCTCTTATGTACGATGTCATTTTGATGTTGTATATTTCACTCCTGTCAATAAACCATTGCATTTCTAGAGTACCTTGCATAATGTAATGGTTATCATCATTAGTTTACTGTGTTGCATCTGTTCTTACCTTCTCACTGTATCGATAATTTTCCTAAAAGGCTGTTCCCAAGTGTACATTTTGATCACTTCCATTCCCATTATAATTTCTTTCATTAGATGGACTCTCTCGTCTGATTTCATTGCTGTGGCCCTTCTATAATGCGATGTACGAGTTCCCAGGAAAACTTAAGAAATTAATTAAATGAAATAAATTAATTAAATGTAGGTTAGTCATATTGTATACGTACGAGCAAATCCTAGCAAACCTGTTGTGAGTTTATTGTTAGTATTGAAGATGCTTACTTTGAAAAGGCACAACTGCCATTAATATCAAAGATCCATAAACTGCTGGCCAGCCCATCTCTCGATATAAATACGATGTCATGATCTGTAATAATGAATACTAAAAATTCCTTACGAGAAGAATTCTATAGTCTGTTGACATTGATGTAGTATGTAATATCTTACCATTGTCTCTAAAGGTCCTATCCATAGGTAATGAGCAAATAAAGGCCCTGTATCAAATCTATTGACGTCATTTGCCATGAGATTTACAACCAGTCCAGCGCTGCTCTCCGAGAGGTCTTGTAGACTGACTTTTAAAGCCTGAAACATATTATCATTTATTTTAAAAATTATCTTACCACCACCACCAATAAACGATTAGAAGTCCTTACCTTTCTGTAGATGAGACTACAAATGCCAACTCGCATCTTCATTCCGATGTGCATCACGCCCATCATGAATGGATGCTGCACCATAACGTTGACCGCGCTACAGAAGACTACGCCAAAGGAGAAGAACACAGCTTCTCCCCACGAGACTGTGCCTTCCGGGTTGTAGTAATGTAATAAACGGCCAAAATAAGTCGCATTCGCTCTGCAAACAACAATCAAAGAGAAAGCAGGATTTTTTTGGAATCTGCTTAAAATAAATCTGTTGCAAATATGTAATAAAGATAAGAAAGATTAATGGTGATTAATAATGAACTTTTAAAGCAGGGTTTTATCATTTTATGTACTTTTTGCCATGCTAACGTAGAACAACAGTTTATTCAATTACTTACTTCCCATTGTGCAGATCTTGGACAGGGCTAAAATATCGCAGCAGGAGTCCTAGAAAAAGCGGCTGTTGCAACCTGTCAACGTTTTTATTTTGGTTATGTTATTAATGATAATTTTGGGAGTATTTGTAGTGTTTTTGGCACTGTCCACGAGTGAAACGTTGGTTCTTGGCAGTCATTAAATATTGGCCGCTTTTCGACTGGTATCTCTTCAGTTTTTATTTGTTGTAAAGGTATTTTATTTCCTAACTAGCGGGCGCCCGCGGTTTCACCCGCGTGGTTCCCGTTCCCGTCGGAATTGATCAAAATCCTTTCTTAGCGGATGCCTACGTCATAACATCTACCTGCACTCCAAATTTCAGCCCGATCGATCCGTCCAGTGGTTTGGGCTGTGCGTTGATAGATATCTATGTCAGTCAGTCAGTCAGTCAGTCACCTTTGAGTTATATATATATATAGATAAGATTTTCGACTACATACATTATATTTATACAGGGTGGAAAGTTTCAATGGGGCAGCCAAGGAAGGTAAAAAGAAAACAAAGTTCGAAATTTAAATCTTATTTGAATTTGAACTAGGTAGGTAACTAAACCTTTTTTCAGAAAACTATCGAGGTTACGTAAGTTCCAATTGAAACAAAATTAATTGACTGATGTATGGGAAAAGTTTTTTTTGATTTGTGACTTTTCTAGTACTGAAACCTCAGTTGGTCCCATACAAGATTTTGATCAGTGTACAAAATTGGACCGATTAGCATCAAAAAGATTTTTTGTGAAAAATGGTAATTTTCTTGCTAACCGTACATTTTTTTTAAAATCTGTGAATGGGAATGTAATTTTTTTGAAAAATTATGGATAGTCTCCTAAGACCAATTTCTTGTAGCTGCAACGATTAAGGTACCTCCCTTGGCTGCCCCATTGAAACTTTCCACCCTGTATACCCACATAACAGGCATAATACCTACAGCGAGTGCACGAGTGTTATCACCTTGTGTTATGTGTGCGGGGCCGCTGCCAATTCGTAAAGCGTAGGCAAATTGATTTAGGTACTTACACACCACAGGTCGCTCGACATTCTTTCAAAAGTAAAGATAAATACAAAACAAGCTTAGCCCTATACCGCGTCCGCGCGTCATTAGTTTTTCGTCCGTCTCAATAATGGATCTAAGAACATTTTAATCAATTCTTAGCTGAAATGGATGCGTCGTGTCGTGTTTACTATGAAGGCGATTCCGCGCCCACTCTTGGTCCTTGACTCTTGACGACGATACTGAAAATCTGTTTCAAATAAAATTTAAATTTTTATTCCCCAATGGAGAATGTTACTAGGTATGCGAAACAGCTTGTAACTTTGTCACAGTAAAGCCTATGTGAATATAAACACATTATTTTTTGTTCCATGCCAAAATATCAATTAGTTTAGATTTTATAGACATTTAAAAATCCCGTTCGCCGCGCGTCGGCCATGCTGGCGCTGCAGTACAATGACGTCACAGGTCCTAGTACGTTGCGCGCTCCGGTACGGTTCACTACGAAATAACCGTACCGGAGCGCGCAACGTACTGCGTGAGAGGGTGTAAAGTGACGTCAACGCAACGAGCTCCGGCCGGCCAACACTCGCGCCGTTTAAAATTCAATATCTCGGGAACTAAGTGACATATCGAAATAATTTTTATACACAATTTTTTTATTTCATATGGACTATAAGAAAAGTTAAAAATCAAAAATAGCTAACATTCTCCATTGTCTTTGTTTTGTAGTAGTAGAGCCATGCTGTTTTACAGTACGAATGGGCCGGCTCGTCCGGGGTAGTACCACCCTCTCACATAACACCAGCGTGAAATAATAGTGGCTCGATTTACTAGTCCTACTAATGCTTTTTGTGCTTTAAAAATGTTTAACCTAATAACGAACTCCATTGCAGCAAGAATAAGACCGTATAGCAGAAGTTCTGCTCCAAACACTTTAAAGAGTGCCTTCCAGAGACTAGGTTTATCATGCGTATCTCTATTTCGGGTATTCTCCACCTCATTTTCCCAGGCCTTTTGTATTGCGTCACCTAAAATACAAAAAAAGACATTCAGATCATACAGGTACAGTCAAAAGCACGTCAGACTATACACTTTGGACTTTGTACCGCTCTTAATATTATGTCAGGCAGGGGCATAAATGCTATTATCGAACTGCAGGTGTTTACCGTGATGTACTGCGTAGATACCTGCTTACTCACTACTCAGAAGATAAAGACAATTAATATAATTTTCGCTTTCGTGCTACTTATCCATATTGTTGCAAAGGTTCCACTGTAGGTTGCGTTCTTTTAAAATATACAAAGCATACTCGGAGTTTCACAAACTTGGTGAAAGCCATACTCCACCTTCGATTTGATTACCTACCAGTGTAGAACCGATAAAATTAAAGAATGAACTAAGTATACGCTTAAACTTTTTTTACCTAGGACATCAGATCTATGTTCAGGCAAGGGTGCGTAAAGATCACTCTCTTTTATATCACGACTGTAGCCCAGTTTAAAGGTTTCTAACGTCCATCTGCAATATTACAGTTATTGGTGAACTAAATAATGTAGTTCTTGTGATGCATGATTGGTGAAAGCCACGTACCCAAACGTTAGGATTGATAGTATGTTTGCTTTGTAACGAGGATTCGAATGACGGTTTTGTTTAGGCCCAGTATCCATTTTAATTTTTTGCTCCTACTCAAATATAAAAATCACCCAGTCCCCGAGACTAATCTGGGTGGTCATGATTTAATTATTGCAAATTGAAAATTGTGTTGCTAGCTTGATTTAAATTAAAATAATTCATTTAAACTAGCGCTCCTGTCAATGTTCCTTAGATATTTCCATAGGGTAGCAACTACGTCGTCAAAGGAATTTCGGAAGACCTAATGCCTTGTATATATTCTATATATGTATATTACTAATTCCGTCTAAATAAACCTGACTACTGTTTTTAAAAACAAAACTATTTTTAAAAACAGCGTAGTATTTTACTAATAGGTACTTACTATCGCTTTATTAGATAATGAAATTATGGCGTAAAGCGCGACACAATAACACATATTTTTATGTTTGTACGTGACCGTACAGCATTGAAATATAGGCTAGACAAGTCTAATCTTACATAGGTGAGTACAATCGATGTCAAAAGTGGTTAGCAATAATATTATTTCGTGCTGATATCACGTCGACTTGCAACATTTTCTAATCCTGGAAAAATTGCAGGCCGTGAATTTGCAATTAGACATCAAGAATTTAGGTTCAAAATGATCAACACTGTCAAACTTTTAAGAGAAATTCAGTAAATTTTTTTGTAGTTAAGTGTACCTAAGTCTCCAAAGAATCACAATGGATTAGGCAGGGTGATGCAAGTTTGGAATCATGTACTATAAAAGGAACCGATAATAACAATAAATTAATAAAATGTCTGCACTTCAATTGTTCACTTTAGCTGTATTGGCCGCCCTTGTTGGGGTAAGTTAATTTTTCAGAAAGCGCTTTTCCAGATTTCATTATCTATCAGATTATTGTATTTGTATGTGCATAGAGAGATCTTTTCTTACTGAGAAAATATACCCAGTCATGGGACTTGGAATTGGAAATATGCTGTACCTAAGTACATGCGTAGACAGTAGACACACATGGAGAGGTTGACTTGAAGTATATGGTGTCCGTAATAAATGGGTATCTTTTACCAGGTGGTAGGTTCCTGTACTGGGCCGTCTAGGTGGGTACCACCGCAGTGCCATATATTTTCCCGTGAAATAGAAGTGTGTCAAGCATTTCTGTGTTTCGGGGATAGGGCACTGAAACTAGTGAAATTACTGGGTATATAAGACCTAATAACTGTCGTCTCTTAAGGCTGGCAACGCGCCTGAGACCCCAAGGGGGTCCCGGGTGCTTATGGGCGGCGGTGATCACTTATCATCAGGTGACCCACTTGCTCGTTTGCCCCCCTATAACATATAAAAAAAAAACTATTTAAATATAAGGTTCAATGAATCTAATATTTGCCAAAACAGCCAACATCATTAATACTAAAGGTACCTAAGAGTAAACAATCAATATTATAAGATTAAACCATATTTTAATGTTCTCAGGTGAGCCAGGCAAACTGCTATGGGCGTATTCCCCTTCGGCCACTACCACCGGCCCCAGTAACAGTGTATCCAGAAGCATTTTGCTATGACGACGTTAACGCCCTCCTCCTGCTCGCGAAGGCCGTTGAGAACTCCAACAACAATGCCAACAACAACATTAACGTCAACGACCTCATCAACAAACTGCTCAATGCGTTGATGTACGCGACTACTGGCCCGTGCACTGGTGGGTCGGGAGGTTCTGGTGGGTCAGGAGGTGCTGGCGGCTCTGGCGGAACTGGAGGTTCGACCAAACCCAAACCTTCCTCAAGCTCTGGGGGTCTCATCGATTTGGATCTGTTAAACGGTGACGATGTTCTAGAACTCATGCTGGCAGGTAAAAAACTTTTGGAATTAAGCGTGGGTAATAAGGGCGATGGGAAAGGTGGTGCAGTCTCTAATTTAGTAGGCGGACTACTTTAAAGTGTATGCTAATTGAAAAAAGGATATATTTTTCTCTATATAGTTATGTAAATAAATAAAAAAAGGTGATGGAGATTGTGTTTTTATTTAACTCCTGTTTTTAGTTGTACCTAAATGAGTTTAAAATAGATTACAAAAGAAAATGTTGAATGTACGAGTAAAACAACTTTTGCATACCTACCTATTTACAGCCACATTTAGACTTATGAAAATGAACCTCTATGTTGAACTACAGTATAGTGCTAGTAAACTTTTTTGGCGTTAGAAAAAACCCGTTAACAGCATATTACCTACCTATTTTAGATTAAGTAAGTATACAGTGTATAAGAAAAGTTGTTGGCGACGAAAAATGGAAAGTACTAAATGCTTCAAATATTTAGGCATAAACTCTCCTGGGTAATAGCCACAAGGCTGAAACCAGCTCGTCTCAATCGAGTGGAAAGGGGAAACCGGGGTAGTTTACTGCGTAGTGGGACGCTTTGGTCCCGATTCCCGAAGATGGCTGCGGTCAGTCTAGCTAGTCGGCGGTTACGGTATAGCTAAGTAACGCATCAAAGAATAAAATAATACCAACGCATTCTTCTCCAAAAAAAGGCATAAACTCTACTAAAGTCTAGAAGATGAACGTAAGACAGCTTGCACTTCACAGTCCATTATCCCAGTGCACAGTTTATTCAGTATGATATTTGGCGTTGTATAATAAAACAAAGCCTGTTGAAGAACTATCGACGTTAGAAGACTCGACGAGTTTCAACCACCGGAACAGGCTGGGTTTCGGAGCGGATACGGCACCATAGACTACATTCACACTGTGCGGCAGATTATACAGAAGACCGAAGAGTATAATCAACCCCTGTGTCTAGCATTCGTGGACTATGAGAAGGCCTTCGACTCGGTTGAAATCTGGTCTGTTCTGGAGTCCCTGCAGCGTTGCCAAGTAGATTGGCGATATATCCAAGTGATGAGATGTCTGTACGAAACAGCCACCATGTCCGTCCAAGTACAAAATCAGCAGACAAATCCTATACCATTGCATCGAGGAGTGAGACAAGGGGACGTCATCTCCCCGAAATTGTTCACAAATGCAATGGAGGATATGTTTAAGACGCTGAACTGGAAAGGACGTGGCATCAGCATAAATGGCGAATACATCTCTCACTTGCGATTTGCAGATGACATCGTCGTCATAATGGCGGAGACGCTGCAGGACCTACAACAGATGCTGAATGACCTGGCTGATTCTTCTTTACGCATCGGCCTACGGATGAACTTGGACAAAACCAAGGTCATGTTCAATGAACATGTTCTACCGGAACCGATTGCGATTCACGGTGCCGTCCTCGAAGTTGTTCAAAAATATGTGTACCTTGGGCAGTCATTGCAGTTGGGTCGAAACAACTTTGAGGACGAGGTGAATAGAAGAATTCAGTTGGGTTGGGCAGCGTTTGGAAAACTACGTCGAGTCTTCTCATCGCCGATTCCACAATGCCTAAAGACGAAAGTCTTCAATCAGTGCGTCCTACCCGTCATGACATACGGAGCCAAAACGTGGACACTTACGGCACGGCTAGTCCACAAGTTTAAAGTCGCTCAGCGGGCTATGGAAAGAGCTATGCTCGGCGTCTCTCTCTCTCTACGGGATCGCATCCGAAATGATGTGATTCGGCAGAGAACCAAAGTCACCGACATAGCTCGCCGGATTAGCCAGCTGAAGTGGCAGTGGGCTGGCCATATCAGCCGTAGAACCGATAACCGTTGGGGTAAGCGGGTTCTAGAGTGGAGACCGCGTCTCGGTAAACGTAGTGTAGGACGCCCTCAGGCCAGGTGGAGCGATGATCTGCGCAAGATGGCTGGCAGGAGCTGGATGCGAGTGGCCGAGGATCGATCAGCGTGGCGAGCATTTGGAGAGGCCTATGTCCAGCAGTGGACTGTCACAGGCTGATGATGAATAAAACAAAAAAGGACTTAGGTAAGTAGGATTAAGAAAAAAATATGAACTTAGATAAACCAAGAATACCTACATTTTATTATGAATAACTCAAAAACTATATCCGATCTCATTTAAAAATGGAAATAGGTAAGTAAGTACTTCGGTCAGTCAGCCACCTTTCGAATAAAAAAGAATCATCAAAATCGGTTCACCCCACGGAACAGAGAAACAAATTTTTATACAGTATTCTCTTTATTAGCTCTTAACTATTTTTACTGGGTGAACCACGGAACAGAGGTTCACCCAGTAAAATTATTGAGGACGAATTCTGAAGTATTATGATTTATGAGCACAGACAGACTAATATAGAGATACTATATAAAAATAAACTACACTATTATGTAGTGTATAAATATATTAATAAAAGTAATTACACTTTAAATAATACGACCCTTTACCCTCTTCTCATTTTATTATAAAATTATAAAATCATAAAATCGGTTATTAAAAACACAACCACCTTTTTTATTAATCGGAATTCGCAAGCACTTCACGTTCATATATTTTGTAACTTCTTTATTGTCTTACTTACTTAATGATATTTTGTTCTATACCATTTATTTTTAATATAATTTAATTCATTATTTTCGTTTATCTCAGTAAAAAAGGAGAAACTTAATTATTGCTTTTCGGACCGCATCCATGGAATGTGCAGCCTGTTCCATCAACTGTCAATGTCTTGTGTCAACGAACTAAATACGTTGACATTTCAAAAGTTGAATCATTGAATGTGGTTGAATGTTTGTAATAATTTTAATAGTTTTAGTTAGATTGTAGAAATATTTATATTATTAAAATGTTAGTTAATGTGTTAATTAAATAATACTAGTTTCTAAATACGTGATAAGTCGAGACATGCTTAAGTGAGATAAAGTTTTGATCAAACTCCTTTGACAAAATATGACATCATGAGCATGAGTTCTGAAACGGAGATTCTGAAAACAAATGAATTTCTACGGCGACGTAAGCTGAGGCTTCAGCAGGTTTGAGTCAAAGTTTGAATCTTTACGTTTTTGGAGGTTCATTTACATTAAATTCCACTATTTACAAGGGTCAAGTAACTTGCTATTTTATCGTTTGTTTATTCGTTGCGTGTAACATTTAAGGTCAGAGAACAGTCGAAAGACATAGCGAAAAAGATAAGACAACGCGCCAAGGTAGAAAAGTTGCGGCAGAGTGTTGACCTTGACTCGAAGAAAGGAAGAGAGTACCTCCAACAGCAGGAGAAATTGGTGAAGCGACTGGAACAGCTATACGCCCAGGGTGTCAAGAGTGTTGGCGACAGCCACAAAAACGCCACCGAGGAAAGGATCAATGGTACAGTATTAAACCTTTTGCACTTGCTCATGGTCCAGAATTAACATCATTGAACTCTTATGTATCTAAAATCAGTGTTAAGTAAACTGAATTATGTTTAACAGTATTAAAACTAAAGCACTAGTGTTGGTTAATATAAGAGTTAATGAATAGCTTTATTCACTTATTATAATATATTAGAATAACTTTAGTAAGATACCTACCAGTGTTTATAGAATAGGATGAAAGTAATATTTCAAATAATTTAATTAAAACTTAGAACATACAAAAGAGTGTATAAACTATTAATTTTCAGAAGTATCTCCAGAAAAAAATGACTTGTCAAAATTGCGAGGAAAAGAAGCTGTAGCAGAACTTCGGCGAAAAAAACAAGAAAAATTAGATGAACAAAAGAAGTTACTTGACAGAAAGCTTTTGGCAAGGTATGTTTATATTGTGAAATAGATCCAGTAATGTACATGACCTCTGAAAAAAAATACATTTACATGAATTGATATCTAATCGATCTATAAAAATAAAAATTAATTGCTGTTCGTTAGTCTCGCTATAACTCGAGAAATGCTGGACCGATTCGACTAATTTTAGTCTTGAAATATTCATGAAAGTCCAGGGAAGGTTTAAATGATGAGAAAATATAGAAAAAAATTGGGTTTTAAAAAAGATGGTTTTTATATTTAATTTTAAAGGGTAAGTGATACGAAGTTTACCGGGTCAGCTAGTTCAATAATAATCATTTATTGCATAGTCACAGAGACAATACAAAAACATAAGCAGTAAGTAATTATTATACCACTAGCTATAGTGCTCTAGAAAACATATTAACAACAAAATTAAGCTCTTCCCCAGTATGTCCTTTAACTATCTTATTTTTTAACACCAATTATATTTAATTTTTTGTTTTTTTTTTTAGAGAGGCAGCTAATGAAATTAGCAGAGAAAAATCTTCCAGTGTTTCAAATAAACTACTAGCCAAGTCTTCATCCAGCAAGTTGACTGAAGAAGCAAATGGTCTCACAGACAATGTGGACAAAAAAGATGGTTCTGATGCTGACAACACTAAAATAAATAAAAATGACATGGCCACTCAATGGGACTTCGAGGAATTACCTAATGAGTGGGAACCTACTGTACCAGCTCTATCCTTACCAAAAGATGATAAGGAAAGTGTAAAAGATTCTAATAATGCAGCAGAAAGCAAGTCTGATAAAAGCAAAAGACTTGATCTCTTTGCGTTGAGTGCAGAAATGCCATCTAGCTTGCGTGGTGGTATCCCAATTGCAACTGAAGAAAGGCCTCCCATCAGACCATCACTTACACTAGTTTCTGAGTATTTGCAAACCAGAGCTCTTAGATTACGAGAGACTGATACCACAGGTTCCAGCAAAAAGCAGTCTGATGACTTGCACAACATTAAGCAGACTATATTACGTTCCAGATCATCAAAGATAGAAGGTACATTACCTAGTACAAGTGTTTGTCATGTAGCAGACAACCAGGTCATTCCCGTGCCATCATGGCAAGCTGAAAGCAATTGTGAATTCTGTTCCCATAGCATACTACATCATAAACAATCTTATAGAACAAGACAGTTTACGGTAACTAATTCTCAAATAAATGAGATTTTTAGTTCCATAAGACCTGCTCGTTGCGATTTGCGTCCCAGTCCCGTTGTGAGAGGGGATAGTCCGTTTAGAAGAAACAAACTTTGCCAAAGAAATTGTAAACAAACAGGTGAAACATTAGAGACGGTTTTGTGGCTTATCATAATCATAATTAATTTTTGTTATCTTAATTTTAGATAATATAGAACTGTTGATTTTTCATACTTCATCATTGTAAATATCCATTTTGAATCAAATGTTTAAGTATTGTTGGCTTGTTGGTTCTAATTTGTATTTAGAAACAAATGTCTCCATTAGCTTGTTCATCTGTGACTGACATACATAGTTCATTATATTTGAGATGCTATTCAAATTTATTATGATAATATTGATAATAATAACTTATAGTGTAGGAATTAGGATATTATTTTATATTTTTCATAAATTATGTCATAAATATTTTTCACATAAATGATTCTAAATTCTAGCAAAGAGCAGTGCAGACAAGTCTGCTACAATGAGCAGGGTAGAACCAAATGTGTCAAAGAAACCCTCTGTTACAATGTACAACCATTCGACAAGAGATTCCCGAGATGTACCACGCGGCGATTCCAGACTTGTGGTTCGGGAACATCAAACTGACGAAGATGCCTATTCCCAGGCTCTGAAGGAAACCACCAATGATAGCTCTAAAGATAAGGAACATCAAATGAAATTACAAGAGATGCGGAACAAAGTGGCAATGACCAAACAGAGTGTTGAAAAGGAATACATTGACACCATGTCATTCTTGAAGTCTTTGCCTAAAGAGAAATGTACCAAGCATATGGTATGTCATAATATCTCTTACTTGATATTTAACTGTTATGATTAGCTGTTAAACCAAAACCATACATGTTTTATACTACTTATGTCATGTAATTTATTCATAAAAACGAATAAGCTTTCATATTATTTGGGTCACTTTTATTTACTTATCTTATTATTTATTATTATTCTATACCTTTCTAGAAAAATGCTTACATGGATGAAAGACGGCAACGCATTCTTAAAGTCAGTCGTCAGCAAAAACTGCAACAGGAATTTAACAAGATAGAAAAAGAATGCCGAAGAAACTGTGAGGTACTAATTTTCTTTAATTTTCATTAAATGCATCAAGATTTTTTCATATACTTGTAGAATTATATTTAAATACTAATCCTAACTATTATTTATTCATAGTAAATAAAAACTGTATTCCTCAGAAAAATCATAGTGCCTGGCAGAATTAACTTCCTTCAATTTTAATCCCTAGACCAAGTATGTGTTATAACTTTATGACTATAAAAAGTCTCCAAAATTATCAAATTTATAAAATTTCATTTTATTATCTTCCAGAAACAAACTACCCCAGAAAAAACGCGTAAAAAGTCAAAATCTCCAGCGAAAATAGACTTAGACGATAATTTTGAGTCTAGGGACATGCAATATTCATGGATGCCCGTTCCGGAAAGCGACGGCAACTTAGTCATTCACACGATACCAACCACAGTCAAGGAGGGCAAAAGCGGAAACACTGTGAAGTTCAGCAAAGTTGACAGCTACCACGAGTATAGATCGCGGCACAAGCACACCCCGCCCACTAAAGATACAACACATGATAAACCTAAAAAAGTTGTGGAAACTGTTATAATTCAAAATGGCGAGGACGAATCCACCGATTGTTCATCTATTTCTTCAGACACAAGCTCTGTAGAAAATCTAAATATTGGGAAAAGTAATGATAATATTAGAGACCAAGCTATTTCTGAAGCTGATAGGATAGTAATTTACAAAATCCTGGACAAGAAAGTAAAAGAAAGAAAGAAGATGAAGTTAATAGATGATGTGGCTAAAGTATTGAAATCAATGAATAAAGAGAAGCTAAGTAAAATTGTTAGTGATGATAATAATAACAAACAGGATAAAGCACTTAATAAAAGTGCAGATACCAATATTGAAAGCGGGCCTATTGATCAAGTAGACGAAGGTATGTATTTGTAGATAAAATTCAGTAGTCCTACCAATCATAGGTATATGATTGTCAGTTTTTCAAACCATTCATTTATTGAACAATTCAATTCAACTGCCATCTAGCAGTTTCATTGGTAACAGAAACATTTCAAAGTACAATGAAAATTATTGTTGCTACTTCTTAAGAGTAATATAAAATTTCTGTCATTTTAGGAGTCTACAAGGTGGTGAGTGAAAAAGGGTAAGTTATTATTCTGAATTCTTTTTACGTTTAACTTTGCCTTATCCTACCCTTGTAACCCTTTTACCTTATCCTGCCCTACAGACTTGTGTACAATGTTACCAGTTGTTACACTGCCAATGTAGAGATGTGGCAGACGGGAGCCGAACACAAACCTTGGTGGTGATTGTTTTCGCTTACTAAATATTAGAGTGAAATAGTACTTTAGACTTGTTTTTGACAGTAAAAGTAGCGGACCATTTATAATTGCAAAATGTCTTAGATTAACTTGCAAAATGTCATAAATTAACATTAAAAAAAAAGGCAACATGTTAGCTTGTTATGTTCAGTTCAGCTACTTTTGCTCATTTGTACAATTATATTATAGCAATATCTATATTTTTGAGCAAAACATTTACATTTACTTACAGGGACAATATCACATCCTTGTATTTCTCTGATAAAAACCAGAAAAGCCAAGAAGGTCAAAAGATATATTTAACAGAGGATGAATTGAAGTATGGTCGACCATGTTGTTGCAGTAAAAAGAATACTAACCCACAGGGTGACAAAGGTAGATTTGATTAATATTGGTCTAATTTCTACAGTTAAAATTGGGAATAAACACTAATGATTGTTGGCTTAATTTTTAGGAACCAATATTCATTGCGGAAATGGAGATCCGTGCGGAATAAGGTAATAAATAGTCTTTTAATAAATATAATTTTATACTCGACGAATAACTAAAATACTTACGGTATCTTTTCAAACTTTCAGAAAGGGCAACTGCCTGGGATGTAAGTGTGGATGTGCGAGCAGTCCGAGATCTCAAGAACAGGCCGATAGGACCGGTGCTTCCATTGTCCAGCCGTCGGCAGCCACGTCAACCTCTTCGTTCAAGACTGCCACCACAGACAAAGCCCACGGTGCTCTCCCAGATGGTGGTTATATCAAACTTATCGATGATGATGGGCAAGAAGCAGGAAAGTTTTACATTGGCGCTAGTGGTTTCCTCAAGGATGATGCATATGAAGTCATAATACAGTTGAGAAAGAAAGAAGCAGCGAAAAGGGAAAAAGAAAAAGAGAAATTCAAAAATGCTAATGACAAGGAAGTTCTTTCTAAGGAATCAGAACTAACAGTTCATCATTTAGAAGAAGGACATGAATCATCAGTAAACAGACCAGATTCTAATACAGTCCAATTAGGAGAAGCAAGCGATAAATCGCAAAATAAACAAACGCACGAAATTCTTCCAAATAAAGAATCAGCAAACGTTCTGTCGCAGGCGTCTTTACCTATTACTATCATCGGTGAAAATAGTACTAAGGTATCTACGGAAATAGACCATAATTCTAATGATGGTGCTTCTTCTGTTTCAAGTAATGAAGCGGCCCCTAAAATGGAACCAACGAAACAATTCGTTGACAAAGGCGTGCACACATCGTTTCAACTTTCTTATGCGATCCCTAGTCATGTTCCGAAAACCGACAGTATACCTAGGCCTGGCACATCTACTTACACCCAGACCACGATCGATTCTCCAAACCCAAGACCGGTATTTATACATATGAGTTCTTCAACATCAACTGCTTACATGAGCCCTCCTGAAATGGTGTTACCAAATTTTATGAAGCATGGTTATGATTATCAGGGCGAAAACCTTAGAATGACTGAACGAGGAGGACGTTGCGAAAACTTAAAGTGTACACGAAAAAGATGCAAATGTCATAAGCCCAAATCTATGCCATGTAGAAAATCCGACAGTCGCAATAGGATTTTAAATACTCCACCGAACACAGCTAGAGAAACTTATGAAAATAGTGACACATGTGATAATGAATTTGAATGGCCGATTCGAAAATCACACAGAAAATGCCATAGTTGCAATAGTAGAACTGGTTCTGATATTGACGTCCATAATCATAGAAAAAGTAAAAATGTTCCTTTGCACAAATTATCATCTCGAAATCTCGTTATGCGTGTTACTTCTAGCACTGCTTCTTCCTTTAAAAATAAAGTACATAATCTTCAACCAAAAAAATTGCTGATTAAACCTAATTTGAATCCTGTTATAAAAGAATATGTCAATAAGTTATTGAAGCTTAATAGAGAAGGTATAAAAGCAATTGAAGTGGCAAATCAGGAATGTAGCTCTGTTAGCACTCCAGGCAGTTCTATCATAGAGGTGCCCCGGAATTTGAATGAAAACAAATCTAATTTAGACAATAAAATATCATTGGAACAAATGAAAAATATATTGAAAGAGAAAATATTAGAGGAATATGCCAAAGAAAGTACTAACAATAATTCCTTCCAAAATGTGTGTATTAACAATCATAAGTCAAGTAGTAACATTAAAAAAATACCGAAGAAGAGGTCCGTTCACAAAGTAAAATCTTTAAATATATCGAAACGAGTTTTGAATACAAAAAAACAAACTGATACAAGAGTCCCTAATCAGAATTCAAAACCTAATCCCAGTACGTCTTCACCTTCTTCTGCAAAAGAAGTAATAAAACCGAAGGTTACTAACACGACAAAGGCTCGAAGTAAAAGTTCACCTACCCCTAGGCAATACCCTACTGTTCAGCCAAGATCAAAAGGTATAACGTCAGAAGTCATCGTCGATACGAACTTAAGGAGACCCACCAAAAGTATAAAATCTAATAATAGTGGGGGTAGTTGTTATAATCAAAATCGTAAACCACAAACAGATTGTAATAAAATGAAAAAATTCTCTGTACCATTTCACAAAGCAACCACTACATCTCCAGAATCAGAAATCGAAGCAATAAAACGTAGACAACAAGAGGAAGCTGCCATGAATATATCTACCCAAACCAGTCAAGATTTGGACAGTGAAATAAATCTGATGAAATTGGCAGAAGACAAACTTCAAAATATGGAAAAAATTGCCGATTTGACAGAAAAATGTACAAAAAGATTATCTAATCTTGCTAAAGTATTAGAAGAAGTTAGAAGAAATAAATCATTAGCATATAGCCAGATTTCGACATCGGACACTGCGTCAGATTCTGAACATCGGTCAGAAAAATATGCAGGTGTTAAAGTCGTTAGCACTAATTTTGATCCCATAATTGATGAACAGGACAAAGTCGATAAGTCATATGAACCAGTTATTGACTTACGAGATAAGATAGATTCAAGGTTATCCACTACAGCGTCAACTGACCAAGATAAAGAAGGGAAATTATCGGACTCCTCGGAGTATGTTCCTTTTCTGACAAATATTCCTAAACCAGCCGAATTCAAACTTCCGCCTGCTCCATCTGAATCAACTTCTACTTCTTATATAAAATCAAAATCGTCTTCTAATCCCAACTTAGACAATATGACTGGCAAACGTAGAGAAAAGCCGCCTCCGGCTTTATCTCGGATTCATTTAAAACATGGACAAGACGTCATTCCACACGAATTATCGACTGTAGTGGAAGTTGATTCCCCAATGAGTATTAAACTCAAAAACCAGTCCTCGACCAATACCAAGTGTGAAGTTTCTGATGCATCCTATAGAGGTAACAATAATGGCAATAAAAGTAAAAAAGAAATAGATAATCACATAACTATATCTACAAATACTGAACAACGTGCTAATCCAGATTTATTACAAAGTAATGTTAGTATACCTAAACAGCAAATTAAAATATCGTCTGATTCATCAGAAGAGTCTAAGATGCAGATGATGGATTTAAAACAGTTCAGTGAATTAATGCTTAAGCCATTCATAAGCATTCAAGAATTTGCCAAACAATGTGGTGACGTAGACGCTTTAGATGACGGTTCGAATGTCGAGGACATTCCAAGAGATGATGGAATCAACGACGAATTGAGTTCATTGCATTCTGACGGCAGTTTGCCAGATGTCATTGCAGAGTTACTTAAAAGAAATATAATTACCGAACCTTTTAAATTCGACACTGTATCAAATGTGAACTCGAATACTGTATCATCTGAATCCACTGTATCAATTTTGGCGCTGTCGAAAGTAAGAAAAGATAAGAAGAAAACTAGTGTGGTCTTTCAAAATAAAGGAAACTCTTCGGAGACGTCAGACTCTTTAAGTTTGTCTTCAAATCCTGACTTGGAAAATGCGTTTAAGAAACTTGGCATGGGCTGGGCGTCGTCAACTTTAAAGAAGACAAAAGAACGTTTAGCTTTGTCCTCGTCAACCAACACTTCCAGTTCTAGCTTATCTCAATTTAAATTGAAAGGTTTGAACGACCAGGACATACCAGCTCTGGTTACAGATTCAGTGTTATCAACAAGTAAAACATCAAAAAAACACCAAGAAAAGAAGTCTACCGATACTTCGAAGAATGCTGAACAACAAACATCTTTCATGAATTCGATGACTGTTAAAGATTTTTTGACAAATGAGCTGGCTAAAAAAATAACATTTACGAATAAATCTCATAGAAATAATACTGATGACGAATTTGTTTCTTTACTTGAAACAAAAATGCCGGATGAAATGAAGAATTTGTCGCAAAGTGTGCGGGAGGAGCGCTCCACCGAAACGAGCGCCCAGAACAACCGAGCGCGCACTTCGACTCCAGTGCAGATTTTTAAATCTATGACTTACCATTCGAGCTCGAGTTCCAATATGTCCAACGGGCTATTTAGTAACGCAGACGACTTATCCTCTGTGAAAGTAACTTCAAATTCCATTCGTAATCATTCCACTTCGGATAAGGATGACTTAACCATTCCCAATTGCAGCTTGAAGATGAGGAAAGGTGCAACAGATAGTAGTAAAAGTGAATAACTTGTATGAAATTATTTATTTTGTATTCATGAAGTTGTAGTTGTGGTATTTTTGTATATTGTGTTAAATAAAATCAATGTTCGATTATTATCTAAAGTATTTGTTTTATTGAAATATAATAGTAGGTAGGTACATAATAATTATGATGAATGTTAGAAGTCCACATCCAAGTTGCCTATTCGTTGTACTATAATAGATTAGTCCTGTCTATAGTTGTAAAAAAAAAACAGTTTAAAACGTTTAAAACTGAAACGCACAGTTTAAAACCCGAAAGCCACCGTTTTAAACGGCGTAATACCCCACTGCGGAGACAAAAGAGAGTTATGCATTTAGAATTGTAAAGCAATGATTGTAAAGGCATAAAATAACGTGCAATATTTTACATGCTAGTTACTTTAATGGTTTTATTTGTCGAAATAAAATATTTACAAGTAAAAAAGAATATTACTACTTTTTATATTATTTGGTTACTTTTGCTTTTCACTAATATTAATTATTAGTAAAAAATCTAACAAACATGAAAATACACAGTTTGGTACTCCGTTGCATGGCGAATTCGATAATCTAATGCATTCCGAGTTCATATTTAAAAAAACACTGTTTCTAACAAAAAAAAACCGTAAAACACCGTTTTAAACGGCATGGTTTGATTCGTTTTAAAGTTTAAAATTTAAACCGACCTTATAGTCCAGTCAACGAAGCTCTAACTTTGCCATTTTAGATGAAAAACTGAAACTGCAGGTGCCAAAATTTTCGTTAAAGACTCCGTAATAACATACTAAAAATGCAGGGTCGTGTCACCGGGGTCCAGGCGCGGTCCGAAGGGGGGGGGGGGGTCACAGGGGACATGACCCCCCCCAAAATCTAAGGTCAAATTGAAAAATCTCAAAAATTTGCCAAATAATAATGGTGGTGAATGGTGGTAATTCCATAAGTATAATTATATTAATTATATATGGTTTGGTAACACTTCCATAGGTTTCCTTTTTCTGAGGTAGTGAGTGACCCGGGCTGGTCAATAGCCACAAGGCTAACTGGGGGAGTTTAGTGCGTAGTGGGCGCTTAGCAAAGAACATTTTGGCCATGGGCGTACCCAGGGGGGGGCAGGGGGGGGCAGCTGCCCCCCCCTGGAAATCTGGCAGAACATGTATGAAGTCGCCTAATTACTACTAATCAAAGTGTAAACGGGGCCTTATGCTCCAACTTGTAGATTTTGTTTGCTCAGTGTACATATAATAAAACTGAACTTGTAAACAGTATGGGCGATTCTTTCACGAAAGACCTTATAAACCGTTTCGCAAAAGATCCTCGAAAATTACTTTTGATGTAGAAGCGCTTTAAATAAAATAAAAATGCATGCGTAAGTTAAATTTATTTATGTTTATTATTTCGGTTCTCAGGGTTTGTTGTTACTGGATTTTAATCATTTATTTCTGAATAAAACATTTAACGTATTTCGCGTTTTGACATCTTTTCTCACAAATAATAATTCACTCTATCTGATATGTAGATTTGTTTTTTTTTTATGTTTTATTATTTGTGACTTTTGAGGGCTAAATTCAGCATGTCTAAGGAACAATTTCGTACGATTTTTATTTTAACTTCAAATTGGGACAATCCGCTGCAGACAGTTCGCCATATAAGCCTAGTGTGGGGCGATAATAGCGTTGAAGAAAGCACTGTTCAACAATGAAATTTCGTTCCGGAGGTTTCAGCGTTGAAAATGCACTTCGTAGTGGTCGACCTAGAGTACTTTAGGACGACGAATTGAGGACCCTGGTGGAAGCTGACCCATCGCAAACGGCTCGAGGGATTGCACAATAACTATGAGTCAGTCACCAAATGATTTAAAACGCATTGGAAAGGTGAAAAACCTCAAAATGTGGTTGCCCCACGATTTGAACAATCGACAGAAATTATCACGTTTTGAGGTGTGTTCTTCTTTGATTCTGTGAAATCAAAACGATCTTTTTTGGATCGAATCATGACGTTCGATGAAAAATGGATTATGTACGATAACCGGAAACGTTTATGACAGTGGTTAAACGCCGACGAGCCTCCAATACACTTTCCAAAGGCCAAAACCCCCAAAAAACGACTTTGGTCAGATAAACACCAGAACTTGCATGAAAGCAGCCGACACTGGTCAACAGAAGAGAACCGATCCTCATCATCATCATCATTATCAGCCCGTAACAGTCCACTGCTGGCCACTGCCATCAAGCTCCTGCCAGCCATCTTGCGCAGATCATCGTTCCACCTGGCCTGAGGGCGTCCTACACTACTTTTACCGAGACGCGGTCTCCACTCTAGAACCCGTTTACCCCAACGGTTATCGGTTCTATGGCTGATATGGCCAGTCCATTGTCACTTTAGCTGGCTAATCCGGCGAGCTATTTCGGTGAGTTTGGTTCTCTGCCGGATCATCTCATTTCGGATACGATCCCGCAGAGAAATGCCGAGCATAGCTCTTTCCATAGCCCGCTGAGGGACTTAAAACTTGTAGACCAGCGCCGTGGCGTAAGTGTCCACTTTTCGGGTCCGTATGTCATGACGGGTAGGACGCACTGATTGAAGACCTTCGTCAGGCATTGTGTAATCGGCGATGAGAAGACTCGGCGTAGTCTGATCCTGCTCACCCACCATACCTACTCTTCAGACCTCTCGTCAACCGCCTACCACCTTTTCAAGCACTTCGATAACTTTCTCACAGGTAGAATCTTCGTTAATTGCACATTTGTCGACTTCATCTAATCCCGAAAACCTAATCGACTATTGAAAGGAATAAAATATGACTAATACTGTAAGCTCATCTGATCTACACACTATACATATAACCCTAAAGTTTCAGTGCTGTTGGTGTGTTTGTGTATGACAAAAAGGCCGCGGACGACGCGCTCCCCCCCCCCCCCCCCCCGTCAGGAGGACTTGCCCCCCCCTAGGCCAGAAGCTGGGTACGCCCATGATTTTGGCGCTTAGTCTCAAGTCCCACACACAGCCGCAGGTTTAGCTAGCCTGCGGATATGGTACAAAAACGCATTCTCCTCCAAAAAAAAAGGTGACCCCCTACAAAATTTTAGGCTGCGACCGCGCCTGCCGGGGTCATACGAAAAAAAAAATTGAAAAGGGTGAAAAAATTAATTTTTTCTGAAAATCTCGGAAAGTAACATAAATATGAGAAAAAGTTTCAGACAAAAGATCTACAGAAAAGGTTATTATCAATTTACGCGTATCGCGATTCGCGCACCGTTTGCTAGGAAATCGAGTAATAGTGCACTTATTGATGTTGAACTAAGTAAATCAATAAAAATTAGACGGAAATCTCTTTGGGGATATCGAAGAATGCATAAAAATAATTTTTAATGGAAAAATTTGTAAAAATTCTATTGAAACGAAAAACATTGTTTGTGCGAATTTTCGCATTTTGTACGCGATTTCCTAGGAAACGGTGCGCGATACGCGCAAATTGATAATAACCTTTTTTGTAGACAAAGTAATTTTCTACGAATTTTGTCTGAAACTTTTTCTCATATTTCTGTTAGTTTTCGAGATTTTCAGGAAAAGTTCATTTTTTCACCCTTTTCCATTTTTTTTTCGTATGACCCCGGTGACTCACGACCCTGCATTTTTAGTATGTTATTACGGAGTCTTTAACGAAAATTTTGACACCAGTTTCAGCTTTTCATCTAAAATGGCAAAGTTAGAGCTTCGTTGACTGGACTATTACAACTATAGTCCTGTCTGATTATAATCATAAAGAAACATGCATCTTTATAATCATCACAGCGTATTCTCGATTGCATCCAATATGGAGCCCAGGGTCCGTTTCGGCCATAGGTTTCGGCTATGATCATAGATTTGACAAGCCTGGTTATCACAATGAACCGATTGCCATCTGATCTTCATAACCCTTTCATAGGGAAACAGACCTTGAAAATAGTCGGGACTTTACTAGGTACTTAACGTGCATTTGGCTTTTCGATACTCACTTGTTTTTCTGACAGTACATAGAATGAAGGTATTTTTGGTTCCTGTTCTAGTCTCTAGGTAAGATCTCGAAGAATATAATGGGCTTGTACTGCCTAGCCGGAGAAACTAAAGAGTTACCGACGAAGAAAGCTAATTGCGGGCGGAAGTTAATTATTCATTCATTGGTGCCAAGCCAACACGCCTTGGCATTACATCTACGCGGCTCGTGTAAGTGTCATTGATGTCTAGCATGTAAGTTGTACATAATACTATAATGCCCTGTGAAATGTGTCCTGAGTGAGTAAGCTACTTATCACATTTTTTTTTTATTTAATTCAGCAATATTTTTTCGTGTAAACCTTACTACCCCACTTACCCTATCTACCTTATCGACGCGCGCGCGACGTATAGAAGACCATGCACTGTCGTATAGTTGTTTCACGTGTCCAGCATTTTTCCTCAATTCTTCTCAAATTCGCTTTCGATCCAAATTAAGGAAAACCTAAAAAAAATACAAATGCGCAAATATGTGACGTCTCTAGTCAAGGCTTGGTTGTAGGCGGTCTATTCCACTTTGATCACCTGGGTGATATCACCCAGGTGACCATCGGCGACAGTTTGAGTATCCTCTGGTCACCCTCGAAAATGATCACCTAGGTGATCATAGGCTACTCCAATTCAAATTATTATTTCGGTATCCTTAAATCACTGAAACATTTTAGTCGTTTTTAATCACCTAGGTGATCTTAGGCGACTCCAATTCAAACTATTATTTCGGTATCCGTCAATCACCGTGTCTTAGTTTTAGTAGATTTTTTTAAATTCATGTGTGCAAATTCTGGAAAACAAATGAATGTCGGGGAATCAAATGAATGTCGAGAAAACAAGTGAATGTCGTGGAAACAAGTGAAGGTAGGAAAGCATTGTCTATTGATCTGAAGTTAAAGAAATAGGTGCAAACGATTTTCGACCTTATAGACATGTAGGTACCAAAATAACGGATTTTAATGAAACAGCAAAGTTAGTAAAGTGAGCGTTAGGGAAAAGCAACAAAATTTTAAAGGTCAATAAGGTCGAAAATCCTACCTATTTTTTAACTTCAGATCAATAGACAATGCTTTCCTACCTTCACTTGTTTCCCCGACATACATTTATTTCCGCGACATTCACTTGTTTTCTCGACATTCATTTGTTTCCCCGACATTTACTTGTTTTTCCGACATTCATTTGTTTCCCCGACATTCACTTGTTTTCCCGACATTCATTTGTTTTCCCAAAATTCATTTGTTTTCCAGAATTCATTTGTTTTCTAAAACTGTCGCCTGGGTGATATCCACAGAGATTTCAACTCTGTGGTGATATCACTCAGGTGATCAAAGTGGAATAGACCTTGTAGGCTTGCCCATAGTGCCTGCCTACAGCAGTGGGTCAGCCTTAGAAGTTAGAAGCATGTGACGCAGCATGATTGATACATGCTCTTAGAAAGTCTCGCTTCAACAAATTGCTATGGTAAATTGACTAGTTATTATTACTGTATAAGTCGCATAATCACGTTAATTTTAATATACGTACCTAAAATATAGGTATTCCCCAAATTTCCGAAAATGTTTTGTTAGCCGTTTCACTTTGATGGTTTATTAAATAAGTAGTTTACACGGCGTACTTGGGTGGGGGCCCTAGACCCTAGTACAAGGGAAGTGTTGGTATGCTTTAGTAAATATTTTTTAAATTATGTTAATCATTATGGGTACCCCATTAGTGTACTAGAAGTACTTATTATGTTGAGTATAACATTATATTAGTATAAATTAAACAAAAGAAATGTATTTTTAACATGTTTATTTACTCTTTCTGAGAAACAATAAATTTATTACATCTATTAATACACTTAATGATACAAATAAAAGTACACAAGTTTTTATCAATTATTATCACAACATAATACAGGACATTATAGACTCTCTAGTCTACTTGATGATGAACTTTAATACATTCAAGTAACATTCTCAGATAGTAACTGCAGATGACATCATATAATAATAAAATATTAAACAAATATTATATTAAACTCACACTCAATCAGGTACTCAGCTCAGTATGTAGACCATAAATTGTCAAAAATATTGATAGTATCAACTAAATATCAAAGATATTTTTCAAGTTATGAATGAGTACATGAGATTATATCTGAGTTTCAATAATAAAGATCACATTCCACTAAATTTCCTAGTCCTGTGAATCTGTGATGCAACATTTGAAGCAATTTATCTTTTGGTCAATTTTATTAATATCTTTAGGGTAGCTGTAATGACATACACATACCTAGATTTTATGAAAATACATTTTTCTATCATAAAAAATTCCCATAAGTAGTAAAATTAGAACTATCAGAGCATAATTGCTTGTGCATGGAGTTTTTAATATATAATTTATTACAGTCTGCTTCACACTTTTAATTACGAAACTGTCCAAAAACTTTGTGACCTTGAGGTACAATCTTGTGTATTAAAAGTAATCATTATGAGGTCTTAACATTCACAACTAGATTATTTTTTAAATGGGTTTGTGTATATGGCAGTCTTGGTTTGCCAACATAATTTGGTTAATTTTTGTTGAAAAATGTGAACATAGTATGAACATTGCAGCTCCCATTAAATTTTGCTAATTTGTTTTTTAAATAACATTATTCTTTCTTGTCATCTTTGAATAAATGTTGTTTTGCTAAGCCATATGCCATACCAATTGTAAGTGCTGAGACGGCAGTGCCTTGAGCAGCTACTCTGAGCTGCATTAAGAATACACTTGTGCTCATTTTACCTTTGTTTTTGTATGAATATGCACCATATCCACAAACTGCTATTAAGCCTATTATACCTGAAAAAAAAACGTGGTTGCTTTTTTAAGACATTCTTATAATAGTACAACTAAAGAGGTAATTTTTATGTGATTCATAGTAGTGATAACTAAGTCACTTTTTGCATTAAACTAGATAAATTAATATAATTTAGACACTAACTTTCTTCCAAGGGTAATTAAGTACATGTAACATTGTTGATCCAGTAAGTTATTAGTGACATCCAAATCAGTCACACACAGCTTTAGTAAGTGAATTTTTAGCGATCAAAATATAGAAAAATGGTCTTACCTATTATCATAAAAGGTGAATCCTTAGACTTTCTAGCAAATTTTTCTGATTGAGATTCACTGGAGTAGTCAAAAATTTGATTAGGGTTACCCATAGTGAATATAAAGCTATAACCTGAAAAAGAAACATAAAAGAGTAATTAAAATTACGTCTACTTTTTTTGCCTTGCAAAAAGAAGAAATATTCACGCCCAACGATTTTTATGAGTTCGTTTAAAATATTTACTCATGTTAAATTATTTCTTATGAAAACTAAAATTGGAATTCATAAATAAAGGATATTAATATAAAAATTCGCTTACCCTTAAAAGAACATTTAATGATCACAGATCTTAAAATTATATAATTTTTTGGATAAATAACATTGCATCACATCACAAATGGAAATTACCTTTTCTAACCTTGACTTTAAACGTCAACATGACATAACTAACCTTGAGTTATAGTTTCGTTCAGAAATAAGTTCACAACTTTTTTAACATTACCACGTCAATCGACTTTTCTTAACCCTTTGCATGCATCTTCAATTTTTCATTCAATTTAAAACTGTAAACTACATGGAGATGGATGGATGGCATAATTTTTCACTAAAACATAAATATTTCTATAAATATTTGGAAATAAATAAATCATTAGTTATTTTATATCTTTAATGGATTACAATACACAAATCGGACTATTACATTACAATCAAGCGGCGCATCACATGCTACAATAATTGAACATTTCAATAAATTATGATTCAAAATTAAGTACTTACATACATTTCATAGTTTTATTAAGTAGCCTGTCACCCCTAATTATTGGTCCCATAATTATTTCCACAAAAAACATAAAAAAGTACAAAATTCAACCTTTCAAATATTAAAAAACACACACACATCGTTTTATTTATTTAGGAACAACAATAGCTCTTTGTGATTCGAAATAACTACATTATCACGTATGCACTTTCAAACGTATTAATTTTTACGGTAGTTATAACAGCAATAACATTAGATGCACACTGCATTACACACTGCACTTATTCCTCATTTCATATTTGGATAATAGTCTTAAACTGATGACTTTTTTCAGAGATGAGATTTTTACTTCAGTTAAATAACAAACGTATAGCAGACTGAGTATAGAAATAAATAAACTAAGCTAATTAAGAATAATATCTTCTGACTTCAGCTAATATGCTTTCATATGACGATTCGTCAATTATAATAAACTGTTTAGCGCGCCTACTAAAGTAATAAATGTCTCCAGTGTAGATATCGAACCACAGGGCGTGTATATGGAGATCATGTTTTTCAAGACGTTTTTTCAGCATTCCATATGATGCGATATTCTGTAGTTGTTGAAGAGTATTAACCTATGTAAAGAAATTATATGAATTATCAAAATGCACAATTAAAACGTAAATAGAAAAGTTGGGAATTA
The DNA here is from genome assembly GCA_949319885.1 of Mecyna flavalis. NCBI lineage: Eukaryota > Metazoa > Arthropoda > Insecta > Lepidoptera > Crambidae > Mecyna > Mecyna flavalis. The sequence goes on from OX439427.1 coordinate 15,705,531, forward strand.
AATAGCAATAAGATAATATTAATGGCTTTCAAAATATCAGGTTTATCCACTCAACGCCGAACCGGCACTCGCGTGCCGCATAACAATAGATTTTCTATTGTGTCTGGTGTTCCGGGGCTAGATAGAAGGATTAATAAAAGTAGATTTTAACCACGGTCGCAAGTTCGCAATCCTTTACGTTAATGTTTACATATTATTTAAAATTACATAATTATGTCAATATTTGCTTGACTTGTGATGCCTGACCTTAAATTTTGCTCTGGGTGAAATGGTTCCTGCCAGAGCGTAAAATAACAGCTATAGTGGGAAAGAGTTCTGATTATGTATTTGGATATACCTGAGATAGCTTATCTTCAATATTAAATTTGTTTTCCGGATCTATGTAAGCAACAAATTTCCTTTGAGGTGTTTCAGCAGTAAAAAGCATTGGCTTTTTAAAGTTACCGTCCATCTCTAAAAACTTTTTTAAACTGGATTCAGCATGCGTGCATAGCCACGACTTAAGAGGAGATATCCTGCGCTGTTCCTAAAAATATATTTATTTCATTACATATTTTAATCGTATTTAAAAATATAATATATCATTATATACGTGTACAGTCAACAGCACATCACGGTAAACACTTGCAGTTCGATAACAGCACTTATGCCCCCGAAATAAGAGCGGTACAAAGTCCAAAGTGTTACGTCTGACGTGCTTTTGACTGTACATACAATATATCATTATATACGTAAAAAAGGTACCTTGTTTTCTTACCGTGCTAGATTCTTGTTTGCTTTTGAGTTTATACAGCAAGTTCATGGCCTTACAGTCGCTGTGGCCGCAAACAATGATGTGTCTAATATCATTTATAATACATCCGAGCTCCATAGCTGCTGGTTCACAACTTGTCATTTCATCTAAAAAATGTTGTGAGTGAGGTATTACGTTGCCAGCATTTCTTACTGTAAATAAATAGGTATTTTTAGTCAAGGGTAAGATAAAAATATATGAGAGGAATATAATATTTAGATTATCACCAACCAACAAACATATCGCCAACACTAGTTTCTGTAAATCTTGTCGGTATCATTCTGCTGTCCATACATGTATAGAAGACTGCTTTTGGCTAAAATATTTGAAAATGTTAAACAATAAGTATCAATATATATCTATATATTATTATTATATTCATCTACGTAAAAGAACAAACAGCACCAGCACCCTAATATTTTGCAAAAAAAAACATAACGAAACTAAAGTTTAAAATCACAGTGAAACGTACACAAATTCTATCTACATAACGTTAACTTAGTTTTATAACTTTCATTATTACAACACTTACATTTAAATGCTAAGATAATAATTTAAATTATATTAAAAACTTCTACTCTATTATAATATTCAATCAATATTAATGCATCTCTCACTAGACCATTAAAAAATAACTGATAAGTATATTATTTCGTCCAAAGCTAAGTAAAGCTTGTATTTACAATATTGACTATCTACATTGTGATCTCTACATGATCTACTACGAGCTACCATTTAACTTTATTACATTAAATCATTTGATCTGTTTTAGATCACCTTTCAAGTCGATGAACACTTTGTTCAAACGTTATATACACATTTTAAAATTTCTTAGTTTTCATCTGAGTCTAACTTTTAGTAAGTTTAGTTAGTCTGTGCTGGTAGTCAATGGCTTAACAGACGACCGCTTACTGTAAATTTATAAAACAATTGAAGACAGAAGTTTAGTTACAATCAGTTATGTACAATTTTCTTTATAATATTATGTAATAGTAACAATATTATTTTTGAACATTAATCACACACAAGTTCATACAACACAACAAATAAATAACGTGGGTGGGTATAACGTGCGTGGGTTAATATTTTTTAAGATAGATCTACAAAAACAATAAGTACTACGGACGATACTGTATCTGAAAATGGATTCGAACGTTATAACAGTACAGGATCAGTCAATACTATTATACTTTAATTCACCTTTGTAAAAAAATCTGTCATAATTTTGTATGTATTGTATTTATTTGTATAGTGTTTTTTGAACGGACTTTACGTAGCACAGCAGCCTCCGTAAACACTTTTCATCCGTCAGTCAGTAAAGTCAGTTGTCAAATCAATGTCAACAAATTACAAGTGCAATAATTTTCTGAATTTAATTGTGAAGAAAAAGACAAAAGGCACGGTTAAAAAGTACATAATTAGTCGCTGTAGCTATAAAGTCCCAAACTATATACAAGATAATTAAGGAAATATAAAGTAAGAGAAAACGGCCATACTTATTACTTACCGTTGGGTGATCTTTTACTTCTTGGAACTGTTTTACCATGCTTGCTCGGTCCAAAACACGATACCTCATGATTCCGCGTAGTATTTTTTCCATGTTTGAATTACAACACTTTCATAGATACCGCGCAGGTAAAATGCTACGGGAAAGCACGTCCGTATTAGGGCAGTCGTTTTTGAGATTGACATTGATGACCTTCATTCATTACTGAAGCTTATCGTAAGCGCCGAGTTTATGTAGGGTAGGGTCATCGTACACATTATGCGGAGTAGGAAATAAGATAAACACTAATTTTTATCAAATTTTTAAGTTTTGCGTAGATAATAGCTGTATTCTCTTTGATAACTTATTATAGTTTTAATTGATTACTTACTAAAGATTAAGATTATTTAGTGTCCTGGTGAGGCAATATTTGTTTTTATATACAATAATAAACATCAGCAAATGAACAAGGAACATTAAGTTTCATTCATTTATTTTATATTGTTATATTTCAGATGAATTCAGCAAGTGTGATTGGTGATGGCACTCAGAAAGAAGCAGGTCCAGTCCCTCATGCACTTCCTACCAATCATCGCTTTGTGGAGCCGGAGAAAGCTGTTAAAACCTTAACAGATATGACTATTTGGGAAAAATCAGAAGCTTATATGGAATACACAGGCTTCATTGCAACACTGAATGAAGCAATTAAGGGCAAACCCTTGTCAGTGGACTGCAAAGTTTCAGATAATGTTAATAAAGTAATGACAATGCTAGAAAAAATTGAGAATGTAATGGATGAGTTCCCTCCAGTTGAGCAGCCTCAAAGATTTGGCAATACTGCCTTTAGGGACTGGCTGACCAAAGTAAAGTCTATGACTACAATGCTACTTCAAGAAACTCTTGATCTCAAGCTTCATTTAGCCATACCTGAAATCAAAGTGTACTTAGAGGAGAGCTTTGGCAATGCAACTAGAATAGACTATGGCACGGGTCATGAAATGTCCTTTGTTATGTTTCTCTGCTGCCTTTACAAGATAGGAGCATTGCAAGCAGAGGATAATGTGGCTACTGTCTTCATGATCTTTAATAAATACCTCAAAATTGCAAGAAGGTTGCAAAAAACATATAGAATGGAACCTGCAGGGAGCCATGGAGTGTGGAGTTTAGATGATTACCAATTTATACCATTCATATGGGGAAGTTCGCAGTTAATTGATCAGCCAAAAATTTACCCACCTGTGAAATTCCTTGAAGATGATATCATAGAGAAATATGCAGATGAATACATGTTTCTTTCATGTATAAAATATATAAAAGATGTTAAAACAGGACCTTTTGCAGAGCACTCTAATCAGTTGTGGAGTATTAGTGCTGTTGGGTCCTGGGCCAAAATTAATCAGGGTCTCATTAAAATGTACAAAAAAGAAGTGTTAGCAAAGTTTCCAGTAGTTCAGCATGTTCTATTCGGATCACTCCTTCCAATACGCAGATTTCCCATTGGCCACTAAATGATTCCCATAATATTGTTTGTGTTTAAACATGGATGTTTTAAGTTTTTACAATCTGTTAATATAAATTTAGAGATATTATACCTAACATGAGAAATTGATTTGTATGTTGGTTTGTTTTCAATGTTGATGTGATAACTACATTAACTTCAATCAAGTTGAATGCATAAGTACAAAGGTCTGAATGTTTATATTGAAACCCTACATTGAATAAATCATGCTAATTTACAACCTCTCTTTCTTCTCATGTAGGCAAAATACTCACCCTAAAAGATGTATATGTATAACAGTATTACTGTATTGCTGTCGATATTTATTATATTATGTACTAGGCAATGTAATATTGAAATATGTGATACTTTAAATTAAGATATTTGTAAAGACAAGAATAGGAAATTGTAATTAATTTAGTCATGTTAATATCAAATTCTAACAAAATTAATTACTTCCATAAAGAAATTTACAAATTATTTTAAAATAATTTATGTACCTAATAATTTTACTCTACTTATACTTAACTTAGTTTACCTACTTAGTTTTGTTGTGTGTGTACTACAGTCTGACCAAAAAATGTAGAAATTAAAAAGTGGCAATACTGTAGTGTCATCCCTTTCAAATCATTCAAAGAAAAAAGGGAGGACAATACAGTATTGCCACTTTTTAATTTCTACATTTTTTGGTCAGACTATATGTAAATAATTTGTATTCAGAAGCATTTAATGAAGACAGGCTTGAGAAAATACAATTGAATAAACAAAACTTGACATAAAATTGGTGTTTCCATTAAAAAATACAGGGTAAATTAAAAGAGAAATAACATTTAACAAATCAATTTATTCTTGCCTGGTAACACTTTTATTAGCTGATAATAAAATACACCTGTGTACACATAGAAAAAATCACATTTATTATAAATAAATAAGTTAAATTAAAAACTAGTAAAATATTTTCGTAAGATCTGTTTCGGCTTTTAATTGGTTTAATGTGTTATACCTAGTACTCATATTATCCAAAGTTTTTATAATTCTCACTAAAACACAATAGCTTTTTGCTTTTTCTATTTAAATTATTTTGTGATAAGAAACAATTTGAAGCGAGGCTTTGTTACAAGTGCCAATACTTACTAAATAATTAAAACGAGATATTATATTTAACTCATAAATGCTGTAAGTTACTATACTTATTCTTTATATCTTATTACCCTCAATTTGTCATTCCTTCACTATCTCAAGCTAAGCCCTATCTGAGGAATATAATATATATGTTACGGGCCATTTGATAAGTCCGGGCATTATTCATAAGGGCCGGTCTGTATTAATAATGCCCGACTCAATTGGGCCATGTGATTAAAACAGCATGATTTATCACTTTTCCCGGCCATTATGAATAATGCCCACCCTATCTTGGGCCAAGTAATAAAATAGGTAAACAGTAGTGTTTTTGTTTATTAAAAGACAAATAACTTACAATTTTTTCATGAAAAGTTATCAAAAAATAAGCGGCATGTATATAAATTACCGGCCAAAGCCGATTTCAGGACAAACTAGTTTGGCCTAGGCTAAACTAGTTCTTACTAAGGGGGAAATCGACTCGGATGGATATAGGTTAGAAGGCTAAGGGCGGGAGCGAAGCGAAGCGGAGCTCCCGCCTTAGCCTTCGTTGTTATTTTTTTTTTAGACCCTGAAAACCTTTTTTGTTTTTACTATAATAATATATTCTATGTTGACTTAAATTAGTTTAGCCTAGCCCAAACTAGTTTCGTCGTTAAGTCGTTAAATCGTTAATTTGGGGAATAGGTGTTTAAAAAAAAAATAACCACGAAGGCTAAGGCAGGAGCTCCGCTACGCTCCGCTCCCGCCTTAGCCTTCTAACCTATATCCATCCGAGTCGCTTTCCGCCGCACGTAAGGCACGGCCGCGGTCCAATTTATCACATTGCCCGGCTACAAGTAGGGAATTATTCATACTGCCCGGTCCAAGTGATAAATTCAAGCTATCTTAAACACTGATTTATTACTTGGACCACGGGCCGTCGGGCATTATTAATAAGGGCCGGTCAAAGTGATAAATTAATCGCTTTGCCCGTCGCTTTCGGGCATTATTAATAATGGCCGGTCCTTATTAATAATGCCCAGTTAATCACGTTGCCCGTAACATATATACATAATAATTTACACCTAAATAATATTCGTATTATCTCGCGTTGGCGTTAGTGTAGTGTATACTTGGACACCCCAAGTATTCTATTATTATTCTTATACTAATTAAGTTGGCAGACAGGCTAATTTATTAGCACCTGTTGTTCAGTGGCTGCAATTTAATTAATCGATAAAGATTTCTTCAAGAAATATCTAACAAAAAATAGACACAACTCAGGAATCGAACCCAAGATGTCCGGGGCAAAGACGAACTTAATGTAGTAAATAAATAATATTATTTCCAATAAACTAGTGACATACTAAAATTCTGACTAATTGGTCTGATATCCAACCTGCTACGAAACACAGAACGCAGGACTTCTGAATTCAGATCATTAAGCCAATGGTTTGATTGATAGTTAAAGGCATCGATATAATTTCCGCATTGACTACATATTTGGACGTAGTTTAGCAAAAACGTTCCAACCCACAACCCAGGTGAAATTGACTTGATATGATCAATCCTTCTATTTTGTTACTTTTCATCATTACAACATAAAAATTACGAAGTTTGAATTCGGAAGCTGAAATTTTTATGTTGTAATCATAGAATAACTATATGGTTGTAATGATGAAAAAGTGTCAAAATAGAAGGATTGATCATATTAACTCAATTTTACCTGGGTTGTGGGTTGGAACGTTTTTGCTAAACTACGTCCATTTAATTTTCACAACAAGTTCAGTCAACAGGCACTCGACTGTAAGAGACCACTATAACCCGAAGTCATACCAGGTATCCACCACTGTACCGTGCACACAGACGATGATTTACTTCTCATTGCAACGGAAGTAGCTTTATGATAGTGTCATACCTACGTTGATATAATACACTTTATACACTATTAATGCATACCTACATGAAAATGTAAAAATCGGCTGACTTGATTGTTGGCATGACTCTTACATTCTAAAAGTTTTCTATTTCAGTGATCAGTCGCAATTTTCTTCTTATTGAAGTGTGTGTTGAACAGCGTGTAGGCCATGCCAAGGGTGAGCGCGCCCACGGCGGTTCCCTGCGCTATGACTCGGTACCGCATGAGGAAGACGCTAGTGCTCATGGCGCCGCGCCGCTTGAATGAGTACGCACCATAGCCCACTGCGAACGCGAGTCCAGTCAGTCCTGTAACATCGAAAATTCCATAGATGTCATATAAAAAAAAAAGTCCTCATAACTGGGTGAATCTAAATCCCGTCTGCGAGAAAACTAGTATTAACAAACTAGTTGGGATATGCTGCCAAAGCTAACACAACATCAAACCAAGTCTATTCTCCGGGAAGTACCTATACCACGTCTCTCTTTAAAGAAATATATTTTGTGAAGTAATATGCGCTGGTGCGTGGCAGCGATCGGGTGGGATCTTTCCCTGCCTAGCGTATCGCGTGATCTTGAGACCATTTTAGGCTACCGTCTTCCTCTAAGGAAGTTATCACACAGAAGACGTCCGTAAAATGCTCATATGAACCGGCTCTAATACAGGGGCCTGCGTGTAGAGGACGCCTGGCGGGTGGGTGGCTTAGTACGTAAAATGGCGCTCGTCTTGCACGGTCTCGTTTGTGCTAGAAGTTTAGTGAGTAGTTTCCCAGATAGTGCCTCATTGAACCTAAAGGCTAGATGGGGCATGCGGGAGACGGAGTCTCACAGATAAACCCAACTAAGATAAATTTTGTAACTCACGATGACTAGGTAGGATAATGAAGGAATAGAAGTTTAGACATACCGATAATCATGAATGGAGATTCCTTCGATTTGCGTGATAACTTTTCTGTTTGAGATTCTTCATGGTAGTCGAAATTTGGTTTTCCCTCAGCCATAATATCTGCTCTCTGTAATTGACAATTGTATATTTAAATAGATGTATAAAAAGATGAATTTTGGTTAAAATTAAGCGTCATAAATGGGTAGATTGATCATATTCGTAGAACGACCTTTCATTACAGACTGAATATTTTTATTAAGAAGAGCCCACGCGCGGTTCATCATGTGTAATATCCTCGTGTTGCATTATGCAATAATTCAGTCGTCGTACGTATTTCATTCGTCTGTAGATAATATTTTTAACTTCATCTAATACTTCTATACTAATATTATAAAGAGGAAAGATTTTATTGTTTGTTTGTTGGTATTGATAGGCGTCGAAAATACTGAACCAATTTTAATAATTTTTTCACTGTATGAAAGCTACTGCACTTTCACCGGGTGACATAGGCTACTTTTGATCCCGGAAATGCGGGGGAAGGGGGGGGGGGATATTAGATAAAAAGCTAGCTCATTATAAGTTTACCTACTCATAACTCAGTAGATACTCAGTCATCTTTTGATGTTGAATTGGTATAGGTATTTCTAGTTGAAATACTGTTGTCTTTCTTTTTCGAGTGCCCATTGAATTTAATCTCTTACATCATCCATTCCTAGTATTTTGATCTCAATAGAGGAATGATGTTTAAACACTATTCACGAAGAAGGAAAACAATGGAAAGATTAAACATAATTGAACGTCTATTACAGGTCTTGTGAAAACGATAAAAGTAGGACATAAATAACTACCCATAACTTTGTTATACTTAAGTAAGTAGTTTTTATTTTCAAGAAATAATGCTCATGTTCTGAAAACGTGATTCCTATACGGTGATTTATTTAGATATGGATAGTGCCGAATGTGATAGTTAACACCTACCTTACCTATACTTATAAATACGTATGTAAGTGTACGCAAGTGTGATTATTGTCCAGAGAAGTACTTCTCTGGACATTAATCACACACACACTTACAGATACTTATTCAAAAATTAAATCTAGGTAGGCGGAATGCTGATATTATAAATTTTAAAAACTTTGATTTTATCCACATTGTTTAATATCATGAAATCGTATTAATTATACAAAAGCAAAAAGGACGGATAGCGCTAGGAATGCTTCCATCACGTAGTAGACTCGTAAAATAAACACGCAGTAGTTATGTTTAAGGTTGATATTAAAATGTTTTCTTTTCATAGTAACAATGACGATGTAATCGATAGTAGATTAATACATATTAGGGTACTTACCGCTTAAACTTCGTGAAGGTCGTCGGTGAGATTTTATAACACGTGCGGGCACGGTTAGGTAGAGTATCGTTCGTTTTAACTCGGAATGCGTCAATTTACTTTCGCAGCTCAAGATCAACTGCTTGCAACGTAAGCTCTGACGTAGACGTGATTCATTCACTCATGGGTACAACTCGTGTTTGATATTACGAAATTATGGCATGTGTGATGTAATAACGTCCACAAAATAATTATTATTATCATCTTTTCTGTGACTGATAACGGAATTGGTAGGTATTCTATATTGATATATTACATAATTTTTAAATTGTACCGATGTTTTTAAAGATAAGGCAGGCAGGGCTGATGGGCTGATGATATGTGAAGAGGTAATAATTCATGAACAAAACGTTTTTGGGTTCTATAATGGAATATTACCTTAGAATCAAAAATTAATAAATAGTACATTGACGACCGATTTGGTGTAGGTACAGTAGGTAACTAAATCTATATCTATACTTAATAATAAAAAGAGGAAAGATTTGATTGTTTGTTTGAATTGAATAGGCTCCGATACTACTGAACCGATTTGAATGATTCTTTCACTGTTGGATAGCTACACTATCCCCGGTGAACATAGGGTACTTTTGATCCCGGAAATGTGGGGGGAAGGGGCGATATTTGAAAAAAGAACCTACGCGCGGGTGAAACCGCGGGCGGAAGGCTAGTGATTAATAAATCGGCTTATACATCAGCCAGAAGTTGCGGGTTCGATCACCGCACGGTAAAAACATTGTGTAACATGAACATTATCTATTTGTATCGGTCTTGATCCCGTCTGGATGTTTTGTATAATAAGTATGACGTATTTAAAATGAAAACAGTATAATGTTTATTCGTTGTCTGGCATCCATATCCATAGCACAAGCGAATGCTTAGTTTTCGGTTAGATGGCGCTGTATGTACCTATATTGGCAAAGAAGGAAAATCTGTATTTTTCTTTCTCAGAAAAAGTATGGTATGCACAAAAGCTGCATAAAACATAAAAAATAACTACTTATAGCGCCCGGCCATAGAGTAATAAAAACGCCTCCGGCAAACATCTGGGTGGGGAATGCACAGAACGCGAATTTTGAGATGCGTGAGCGCTATTGGTCATGCGGAAGTTTTCACTCCGTCGAACGACCGTCAAGAATTTGGCGGCAGCTATATAATACCCAGTGTTCCTACAAAATTCGATTATTTTTCTCGTCCACAATCTAGATAATTTTGTGTCTGCCTGCCCCGAGTGCCTATAGACGTTGAATTTAAAACGCAAGTTAATATCACCCTAACGTCATAGTCTATAAACTAACAGAAAGGTCAGATAAAATAAAAAATAAGATTATAATAATAAACATTTGTATTCTTAAATAAACAAATTAAAGTAGAACTTTATTCCAAATATAATAATATAATGTGAAACATATTTTTGAAATATTAGTAAGGTACAGTAAAGAAATTATTGCGCGAGTATTCAGAACATTACTTATCCAATGGGTTTTGACCGTTTCTTTAAAAGATGGTCACCGTGGTTCAGATAAGCTCACTTTGGAATATAACATAAAATAATTCCAATGGAAATAGTTAATTTGATATATTATATTTAAAGCCTGAAAAAATTATCGTAATTTCGATATTCATGGTAGTAAAATCCTTTGAATTTTACTTTAAATTGGAAAAGGCTTCAAGAATCAGGAATATATACATATAGGTACGCGAAATTTTCAACTTGGACTTACTACAATTATCAATTTATTTAACTTTGAATACAGATTTCAACTTTGTATTATGAGGATGTCAAACTATAGGCATAAGTTGGTATAACCCGACCAATAAAATGAAAAACCTCGCCATATTGCTGAAAAATATTGGAACTAATTTCTTCAAGTGGCAACAATCAAATAAAAAAACAATAAGATGTCATTCATTATTAATCTACCAAAGTGTGATGTCAATTGTCAACCGTGCCTTGTTACTATTGGATATTATGAATTATTTTTGAATATAACCATAGCAACCAAGTGTTGCTATAACCATAGCTAATGTGGCGCCTCCAGAGCAGGTTTTTAATTTTCATGGTCAGGCTATAATTATAATTTTGGCACCCTTAAAAATAAATTGTTACTGACCCATAACCAGTGCAAAAAAAAAAACAGAGCTGTAGACACTTAGACCAATTAAGCAACTTTTAATCATCTGTCAAACGTGAGATTGTCTTATGTAGTAATTAAGACCTATTAGCATATTAATTATAGAAATATTACCAAAACACCTATAAGCTAGCTCCAAACAGTGGCCGTTCAGAGACAATCTCAATGCATTCGAACAGGCACTGCCATTTCCAAAAACCTTACACTACGAAAGGCAGAGAAGTCCTTACATAGACAAATTATAGACACACAAAAATATCAGGTCTAAAAAATGACCCAATATAACAGTATTATGTATTATGGTGTCTACAACCCCAGTTCACAACACGGGTCACTTGAACATTTTATAACTATGGTAGAAGCATTATGCTTTAATCCTGTATTCAAATACTCCGCACGACTTGCTCTGGCAAGTATTATCTGTAATTAGCTACACCTTGTCTATGGATTGTTCGTTCATTGGTACTGGCTCGGCGCGGAAGAGGACACTTTCTCGAGCTTCTCGAAGTGTTTGCGCGCGTTCCTGATGTTGATGAGCGTGGCTTCGGAAGGTATCTTTGGGTCCGACATCTCGACCATCACGTACGTGTTGCTGGTGAAGCCGTCTATGAACGCGGCGAATACGCTGTTGCGGACCTGGGGACGTGCGTTTAGTTTATATTTTTTTTCGGCCTATACATCACGGTTAATAATGTCACGACTAACGTGTTCAGGTTGTATGTAACTAAAGTTTTTTTTTTGAAAATTACATTGATATTTATATATTAGTTTGCGATAAAGTTAAAATTAAAAATGTTTTTAAAAAATGAATTTACTTTTTTTAAATTTTAATTAACTTGTAAATATTTTAAAATTGTTTCCGATGTTTTCTGTTGCTGATATTTCTCTTAAAGTACTGTATGATATGAATAAACAAAAAGTTTTAAATTTAAAGACCCCATATAATTTCATCTTATGGGGCATTTGAGCATACTGGATTAAAATACTATTTTGCCATGGATTCAGATTTTTTTTATTGCTTAGTACCTCCATGCTCTGGAACTGCGCGGCGAGCTTCGAGCAGGAAAGTTTGAACTGTTTGACGATGTTGGACACCTTCTCGAAGCGATGCGCGTCCCGGTGCGGCCGCCTCTGGCAGTGGGACACTACTAGGAATGTAGCTCGCTCGAACAGCAACACCTATGACATTACGATAAGGTTGCATTTACATTGTACAGCACTATCCTACCACGCATTGGACTGATGACCTTAGGGGGAATGCGGGCAGTGATTGGATGAGAAAGGCCTGAGATAAAGATTTGTGGCGAAGCATGATTGACCGAAGGCACTTCGTAGAAGTAGACACTTTTGTTTCTTGTGTCGGATACTAGCCACCACACCAAAGCAGCCCGCAATAAAAAAGTGTCTACGTTACCGCAGCATATTATACGGGCAACATTCGTTCGTGATGCATTTTACTCGATTAGGATGTTTATGCAAGTCTGACGACATAAACGTTAATTTTACTACATCGCTGAACTTATGAGTATGTAAGTCAATTAGAGATTTTTAATTTAATTTTGTTTTTATTGTATGCAATACAGCATAGACAAAGTAGAGTAAGGTATTATTAAAGCATTCTTAATTAGTAGCATCATTCATACAAGCACGACAATCTCTTACATTGTTCAGCTCTAACTAGCTCAATCTAACTTTAATAATTCTTCGTGCCTATTTGATAAATTTACAGCCAGCAAAACAAATATGAACGTGACTACCGACCTACCGAGCATGACCGTCGGTTTATAAGGACAACAAAACTTCAAACATAATTATGTATGTTCGGTAATATTTTTTTTATTTACTTAAATACAATTCAAATTAAAAGTAATTCCAATTTTTTATTTAAAGGAATACAATACACCATTACCATTGCTACAAATGTAGTGATATTTTGAAGAAAAGGAGACTTATTAATTTAAAATCTAAAGATATTAAGTTCTCAGTCTTTCTGGTTAGACCAAAATGTTATCTCTGAAAAGAATATTTCTTAAATTGTCTACGACAATGTATACTTATTATGATTAATTTGAGCTCACCTCATCTGCATCGACAATTGCTGCGAACTGTTTCAGAGAAGATTCTAGCGCCTTAACATTAGGTATTAATTTATACACTATACTTGACCACGCTCTGAAAAACAAAGATTTGGCTAATTATATGTACAGTCAAAAGCACGTCAGATTATATTATACACTTTGGACTTTGTACCACTCTTATGTCGGGGGCATACGTGCTATTATCGAACTGCAAGTATTTACCGTGATGTGCCGTTGACCGTACTTGTATACGTAGAATAAGAATTTAGCAGGGGTTGTTGTAGATTAACAGAAAACGGCTTCTATATAAATATGTTCTTTTATGTGATACAACCAAATTTATCTTCATCAAATCATAATAAACATTGGGGTTAAATTCTGGAAGAGTTATAACTTTTCCAGAGTTTAACATTAACATACTAATTATGTAAATATTTGTATACACAATGTTTTGATCTTAAAAGAATCGTAAAAAATACGATTATGAAACAATATAATGCCATCCTGGTGATCCCGGCGTGTTGAGGATTCCCTTTTTCCTTCAGATTTATCCGCTGACGCGATTATCTAAATCTTTTGTGTGTACGTTTGTATGGGGGTCAGTTTTCAGACATTGATTCCGTATGATCCGAGTGTTTTACGACTTCAAAGCAAGATTGTTCACAGTACTACATATGTATGTCAATGTTTATTAAAAAATACGGATTCGTTTTGAGTTGTTTCGAAACTGTAACATCACGGCAGCAGATGTACTACTGATAGGGCCGTCCTATTTTATAAAAATGTGGCTATCTAGTAGTAATAGCGACGTAATTACAAAGATTAGATTTCTGATAACAAATAAATTACCTTGTACAGTCAAAAGCACGTCAGACGTAACACTTTGGACTTTGTACCACTCTTATGTCGGGGCATAAGTGCTATTATCGAACTGCAAGTGTTAACCGTGATGTGCTGTTGACCGTACATCTAGTCAAGCAACAGAACAAAATATTTAACCTACACAGTTATTGCTACAACACAAATTACTGCATTACAATACACACTCATGACACATTATTGATATGCAATTATTCAAATGTGGAAAGTAAACAAGTGATAACACTTCCACCCAGTATCCATATGATTCAATTAATGCAATATCTAGGAGACATAAACTGTGGAATTTTACACATAGTATGAACATTGCAAGTGTTTATAGAATAGAAGTTTTACATTAATACATTTTCTTCATCATTATTATTTTGTGCATATACATAACTTTAAAGAGTTATAGGTACAAAAGAATAAAAAGTTGTAAGTCAAATTTCTTAGACTGAATTTGTTTTATGACTTGTGTTATGTTTGTTTTTTTTTTTCATTTCCCATTAAAAATCAACTAATCACACACATAATGAGGCATTTAAGGAAGGAAAAATTATAAACTTACTTGTACAAAGTTTCATCCCATATACTAGTTCTGAAGCATGTGCACTCCAGGGGTTTTGATAACCTCTTCAGGTCCTCCTCTCTAGCTCTGAATATTTCATCCCTCTGGTCCTCTGACACCAGGTCCATTTTGTGCACCAAACAGAATATCCGAGCTTCAGGAGAGTTCTGGAATGATGGGACAACTTAATTTATTATGGGACAGTGTATGCAGTAAGCAGCATATCAATTCAGCCTAATTTGACTAAACATCTTTGAAATAGAAATCTTTGTGCTGGACATCAGACTCAAAATTGGTTGTGGTAATTTGACAGATTAGGGTACCTACCCTAATCTGTCAAATTACCACAACCAATTTTGAGTTTGAGGTTGATGTGCTTTTTACTGAACCTTATAACATTGCATTGTTGTAATCTTAGAGATAAAATAATACTAAAGTAGAACAATTTGTAGAAAGAAATTACATTGATGATTTGGGAGTTCAATATATGCCAATGAATAATTTAAAACTCTGTTTGCATCCACTTACAGCATTAAATTTGTATTTTTTCTTTAAGATTCTTATAAGAATAGTCATTGATTTTTATGTTTACAGTTTGTATGTCATTTAGACCTTAAATAATAAGCTACCTACTTACAAAATGCATTATGTAAAAACTAAAAAAAAATGACAAAATAAGTAAACAACCTGTAAGATGGCTTCCAAACATGACTGATAATAGTGCATATCTTTCTCCATCTCCCGACTCTCCACATCAAAGACATAAATTAAGACTTCCACATTCCGGAATATATTGTCTCGTTGGGAAGCAAAGTAGTTCTCCATGAAGGCCTCTTGTCCACCACAGTCCCATAAGTTGAGAACTAGATTGCCCAGGAAGCGGACATGTGAATGTTCCACATCAACTGTAAAACAGAGAATAGCACATATTTAAGTACAATTATAACATAACTTAAGATTTATTTAATTAAATAAATTTTTCATTCTTAGGTATGCCATTTTTTCTTTTAAAATTAATATCAAAGAACCAGTTACATACTTTTAAGATGTAGGTTTAATTCTTGTTGCATTTATAAAAAAAAAACAAATTGAAACACTCACTAGTAGCTCCCAATCGTCTGGTGTCCCTGGCAATGTAGTTGGCGAATATTATGGATCTCATACTGGTCTTACCAGAGCCACTTTTACCCATCAATAGCACCTGACAACAAAAATCGCGATACAGGAAAGATGTTTCAATAAATATAGTTCTTCTAGAGTAAAGGGTCAGGAATAATTATGTTAATTATGTTTTCGACAAAGAATATTCATAAAATTCGTACCTTTTTCTTCATGTTGACAAAGTTGCACTGGGTCAAGGGTTTACAACTTCAAAACTTTGTTCAAGTGTTGGTAAATAACAGTAATATTTAGAAAGTACAAGCTGCAAAGTTTAAAATGGACACTTCTGAAATATTTGTATGAAGTTCGTTCACAAAAAACGTAATTAAAAATCAAGAGAAATGTAGGCGTAGAACTCGCTCACTCATAAACTTTGACAGATCAGAAACATCATGACAACACTGACAGTGACAAACAAGACAATGACAGCAATTTGACAGTTCGGCATTTATGAGGACTGCTGAAAAATATAATATATGTGTATTTTACATGTCGTTTATCTTATTTAAAATTTAAACCGTTTTAATTTTACTCAAATAAATTATAATGTATTTAATCTAACTGACTAGCACTGAGCAAGCTAGCACATTGAGTGGCTAAGCGAAGAAAGCACACAACAGGAAGAAAGGTTAAGGTTTTGTAATTTGTAGCCAACTGACTTGATAAATGCTACATGCATCAAGAAAAAATGTCAAAACTGAGACGAAGTTTTGGGCTTGGGGAACGTGTGAATTTTGTGTGAATTCTTTCATTAATCTTCGCAATAATGCGATAGTGTAATTTTCCGACGCTTTGAACCCTTACAAACCTTAATATGGCTCGCCATCGGAATGTGAGGAATAGAAGCTACTCCGATGACTACGACTACGACGATGTTTACGGCCATTCTGTGGAGGAGGACAGCTGCTTGTCCCCAACCGATACTTCACAATGGATGTACGACCGGTCTAGAAACCAGCAAGGTATATCTAGTTTTTTAGACAGCCGTGATGATATTCAAGAGGAAACAGAGGACGAGGTATATGATGCGCCGCATCCAGGGCTGGAGCGACGCGATTCCATCGATCTTAGAAGCCTCAACCTAAACGGAGAAGAAGAAGCTCAATTAATGTCTTGTCTCGATGAATTGCGGAATGTATTAGGTGACAGTATATCAGAAAACATTCTTATACAATCTGTGCTCACTCATAAGTTTGACTTTAATAAGGCCTTGGATGATATACTCAATAACAAGCAAAGCAAAGAAACTGACAAATCAAAGGAAGAAGTGGTGCAAACTCCAGCTATTCAAATTGAGCAAGTAAGAGATGAGGCTTCTACAGCAGTCAAAGCACCTAAAGTGATTGCTACTAATATTGAGCCTAAGGCTAAGGCAGCCGTTAAAGGTTTTAAAGTGCCATCAAAAGTGGATACTTCGGGTAGTTCACGGACACCAAGAGACCAATCACCTGCTGTAGAAAGAGCTGTGACACCAAAGATTGATGATGAAAGCAGAACTGTGAATAAAGTCAAAGAAAATAAAGTAGATCCATTGCAGCAGTATTCAAATGAGCGTGGTTCAGATAAAGACCATTTGTATATAGTTGTCATTGGCCATGTGGATGCTGGGAAGTCTACTCTTATGGGCCGTTTGCTTTGTGATCTTGGTGAAGTGAGTCAAAGGACATTGCATAAGTATGAACAAGAAAGCAAGAAGATTGGCAAACAAAGTTTTATGTATGCATGGGTTTTGGACGAGACTGGGGAAGAGAGAGTTCGAGGCATCACAATGGATGTGGGACGAGCACAGTTTGAGACTAAAACAAAGAGAGTGATTATTCTTGATGCACCGGGGCATGCAGACTTTATCCCAAACATGATCACAGGTGCTGGACAGGCAGACGTTGCAATGTTAGTTGTGGATGCTACAAGGGGGGAATTTGAGTCTGGTTTTGAGCTTGGTGGGCAAACGAGAGAACATGCATTACTTGTTCGTTCTCTAGGAGTTAATCAGCTGGCAGTTGCAGTTAACAAATTGGACACCACCAACTGGTCACAAGAAAGATTTAATGAAATAGTGAAGAAGCTGAAAGTGTTTCTGAAACAAGCTGGCTTTAAGGATTCTGATGTAACATATGTGCCTTGTTCTGGCTTAACTGGAGAAAACCTAATCAAACCTCCAAATGAGCCTGAATTACTAAATTGGTACAAAGGACCTTGCCTATTAGATGTAATTGATAAATTCAATGTTCCAGAGAGGCCAGTATCCAAACCCTTGAGGCTGTCCATAAATGATGTTTTTAAAGGAACCGGTTCAGGGTTTTGTGTTGCAGGCCGTATTGAAAATGGAATTCTAAATAAAGGTGACAAAGTTTTAATCTGCCCTACAAAAGAATTGGCTGAAGTTCGTGGTTTGAGCATTAATGACATGTCAAGTAATATTGCTTTTGCTGGAGATCAAGTCTGTGTGACAATATCTGGAGTGGATATGCAGAATGTATCTGTTGGATATGTTCTTAGTGACCCTGTACAGCAAGTGCCCATTACAACCAGATTTGAAGCTAGATTAGTAGTCTTTAATGTTAAAGTACCAATCACAAAAGGTTTTCCAGTACTCATACATCACCAGTCTTTGGTAGAGTCAGCAAATATAGTAAAGTTGAAAGCTTTATTAAATAAAAGCACAGGAGAGCTGATCAAGAAGAAACCTAGATGCTTGGGTAATAATTCAGTGGCTGTTGTTGAAATAGAGGTATGCAGACCTATCTGTATTGAGCGGTACAAAGATGTTAAGGAGCTTGGACGGGTTATGTTACGAGTATCTGGTGTTACAATAGCGGCTGGCTTGGTTACAGACATCTACAATTCATGATGCATCTATATTATTATTATCTGTTGACAGGAACAATGATATTACTGATATTAGATTTTAATACAAAACACATTATGAATGTTGCCTTTGCAGTAGGATTATACCGCACAATGCTATAAAAATGTTATGATGTACAATAATATTTTGTGCTACAAAAATGAATAATTTATTGTAATAATAATATATGATTATAAAATATTATTTTATTAAAGGTTCTGTCACAGTTATGGAATATTTAATTTAAATACCATTTATACCATTTGATGTAAAAGTTCTGAATATTATTAAGAACATTGGTCAAAGTTCTGAAGTGGTTAGGTAAAACAATGTATACTTTAAGGCTAGCCAAATAACTCATTGAGAAATTAATAATGTTTATATTTTTTGGCATTTACGAACATTATCAAGATGACATTATAGTAGCATCATTAAAATATAGATACAGAATACAATACATAGTGATTGCAGTTTGTTGGGAAATAGGTATCCAATGATTAAAGTACAGTCAACAGCATCAAATATTTTCTGCCTTTTAAATTTCAATACAATACAAGTAAATTAAATTATATTGACTAAATACTTGAGTGGGTTATGTTTTTGTCTGAGTAGGTTCCTGTGGTATTAGGGTGGGGGGCGATAGGTGTATATTTTTGTTACGTTATCTGCCTCATCCTAACTTACAGTCAGCCCGACTGTAAGTCAGTCTCTAACACTTTTAGTAAAAGCCATGTAAAAGCTAACACTATTTATCATGTATTGTGCATGACAGATTTACTAAGTAAAACGCTTCGCCTATAGAATAGAGAAGATTTTTACACAGCTCCCGAGCACAGTATAAACAATGTTTATAAATTACATGTCGTTATTGTTTGTTTATTTTGCCACGAATTTCATTAGCGCTGGTAGCGAGTTGGGTAGGAGTTTAGCCGCAAATACATGGCAGTGCAGTTTTCCGCACTAGGCGCTAGGACCAAGCGATTCAATTTAGATAAGTAGTTTGCCGACGACAGCTCGTTACGTTTACGTTCGTCGCAGTCAAGACGACCCACAGTGGGTCGAAACAGTAATATGAGGGACATAGAGGTTTTTTTTGACAAATCGTATTTTTTTGGATGCCGATCGATAGTCCTTTAGACACTCGTAAAGACATGTTCTATAACATTTTTCTCTAAACCTAATAGTTTGGCCATAAAAAAATAATTTGTGTTTTTTTTGTATGAAACAAGACCTAAAGTACTAAATATCTCCCAGGAACTGCTTGATCGTGCCTTTTAATGACTTAGGTCGGCATAAGTGCATTGTGTACTAACATCCTAATCTATTTTTAGCTGCTCCAAACCGCAATTTTGCCTGTAAAACAGTTCGGAAAAAAAATATTTTGACTAAACTTATTATGAGATTATAATAACAATTCTAAGAAAAAGCGTCGATTAGGGTACTAGAAACTAATAACGTAGTTAGTCTACATTGTTCTGTACTATCAGAATCTATTAAAACCTTTTTTTATATCATGGGATGACTTTAAAGTAATAATGATGTTAGGTCATTAGGATATTAATAATTATACGAATTAATAGACAATAGTTATGGGTTGGGGGTAAGTAACCTGGAACTTTGTTATATAATGAAGGTGTATTCATTTTAAAAGTTAGTTTGTGCAGTGAAACTTTACCAGTAACACTAAACTTGATTTGCGATCTATTACTTACGATTACAATAGAGGCCATTGTGAATAATTTAGATTTATTCGTAATCCTCAGGGAAACATTAGAATCTTTGGCAGACAGTGAAAAGTTATATAATCATCTTATGCAGAAAATGGGACGGGAAGAAAACAGTGATTCATTAAAAAAGTTTTACCAGTGTTTTGTGCTAATATTAATAGTAGGTGGACAAAATCCCATCGATCATTTCCCCAATTTTTAAGAAGGAATGGAGATTGGTTGAAAACCCCAATTAATTGGCCACAAATTATAAATGAAGAAAATATTGAGCACAATATTGATGTAGTAATTGAAAATGTAGACGAAAAACCGTTAAGTATAGAGGAAAATGTAGAAAATCTGCCACCATCTACAGAGAATGCTTCCACTTCTTCTTTTACCCCGAGGAAACCGTTTGAAGAACTAAGCTCGAAGCAGAAAAGAAGACGTGTGGTGCGAGTCTTATTCTCCAGAAGAATTAATCGCGGCTACAATACAATCATTGAAGACAAGTGGAAACGAAGAAATAAGTTTGATAATTAAGCATTTGACAGAACATCCAGAAGACATTGCAAAAGTGAAGAGCTGTTTAGATAGCAAGAAGGGTAAAGATACAACATATTCTCCCATGCAAGCATTGGCTATACTAGTTTCACTAAAATTATCAAAATGGCAATATATTAGCTTGAGAGAATTTGCCAGTGAACGAGGAACGGAATTGTACATACCCATCATATTATAACAAAATAAAACTAGCTAAATTAGAATATTACCTAGCAAAAGAAGACATTTTACCCGATAAGGGGGCTTCTATCAAGTTGCAAGCCTTACTAAACTTAACCGCGATCAGACCTTTACAGGCTGTTGAAATTAATACAGAAAATAAAGAAGATTTTAAACTACTTAGCAAGTGGGGTTTTGATGGAGCTGCAGGCCAGAGTAACCATAAACAGAAAAATACTGATAATAATGACGATTTAAGTGTTTTTATGGCGAGTTTAGTACCTATTAGGCTATTGCGTGATGGTGTTGCAGTATGGGATATGGGATGGGAAAACGATAGACCCTCATCAACATTTTATTGTCGACCAATTATGTTCAAATTTATAAAAAAAAATCAGTTATCCGTCGAAAGTGTAAAAAAATCAATAAATGATGAGATAGATGCTCTTCAGCTTACAAGTGTCAAGGAAGTTAATGTAGAACATCAGTTGTTAATGACCATGATCTATCTCTTCTATCACTATTCTCTGTTTTCTTACCCTAAATCATCTCTGTTGTTCGCATAATACACTAAAAATACCTGACATCATTCTTATTTTAAAGTCATCCAGTTCTAAAAAAGGGTTTTTAAAGATTCTGTTAATACAGAAAGATGTAAACTAACTACGTAATTAGTTCCTGGTACATACCCTAATCGATGCTTTTTTTAACAGGAGCAGGTAAAACCCCAAACCATTATCTCTTTATTCTCTTATTTAATATCCTAATGACCTGACATCATTATTACTTTAAAGTCATCCGATTATAACAAAAAAAAGGTTTAAATAGATTCTGATAGTACAGAACAATGTAGACTAACTACGTAATTAGTTTCTAGTACCCTAATCGACGCTTTTTCTTAGAATTGTTAATATAATCCCTTAATAAGTTTGGTCAAAATGTTTTTTTTTTCCGAACTGTTTAACAGGCAAAATTGCGGTTTGGAGCAGCTAAAAATAGATTAGGATGTTAGTACACAATGCACTTATGCCGACCTAAGTCATTAAAAGGCACGATCAAGCAGTTCCTGGGAGATATTTAGTACTTTAGGTCTTGTTTCATACAAAAAAAACACAAATTATTTTTTTATGGCCAAACTATTAGGTTTAGTGAAAAATGTTATAGAACATGTCTTTACGAGTGTCTAAAGGACTATCGATCGGCATCCAAAAAAATACGATTTGTCAAAAAAAACCTCTCTGTCCCTCATATTACTGTTTCGACCCACTGTGCGACCCAGCGTTTACAGCCTTAAGCTTTTACAAAGATATGGAACAAAATCAAGGACTAATGCTTATATTATATGTACCTAAGTGTGTACACATCCATGAATATGCTCAACTTTGGCTACTCGACCAGAAATGTTTTTTTTTTTACATATTTTCTCAATGGACCAAACGTAAATAAAGCGAAAGTAAAGTATCAGCCCATTTCATGCCTCACTGATGTCCAATCTACACCGAGTTACATATGTTTTTCCCAAATAAGTGCTTAAAAAATTCCGCGTTAAGAATGTAGCATTTGTTTTCAGTTTCCCGATCCGAACTCCGCAGTGTCAATAGGGCGCCGCCGCGGTTACGCGACACGACACAGTTGGAGACTAGTGCACCCGGTCGCGGTCCGCCGCGTCTCCTGAAATTTAATTTCCTACCCATTTCCCGACGGCTCACTGTTTGCCTGGTGAAATACGCCGCCCTAACCTTCCACTTTTCAATTCACTCTTATCGATTTCCATTAGCTCCGCTGATTTTCTCACCATCAATTTACTTTTTAAATGCGGTCTGATAATGAATTTTTCGAGTTTTCGATTTCAAAGGGAAGATAATTCATTACGCTAATGCTTTTGTGGATTGTAGGCCGGTCTTAATTAAAAGTTGAAGCCTTTAAAGTGTTTTGGAAGTTGTTTATAACTCAACAGTTGCAAATTACTCGCGGGCGGCGGAATGATAGCAGCAAGAACTTGTGTTATGTAACGCCTTTTGGGGCTCTTCCAGCAATCATTATCGAAACTGTCGATTGTCTCGTCCGTGAACACTGAAAGGCCATAATAAATTAAGGTAAACAGCATACCGATTTGCACAAAATGTTACATTTTACGGATAAAGCTACTTTCTATAAACATATTACCTATAAGCAAAATTGTACTTACCTTTGGTGTTGCAAATGTCTATAGTGATCAAATGACAACGTTCTTACCATCAGGTGACCAGTTTGTTTGCTCGTTTGTCTTCTATAATTACAAAAATATAATAAAAATATAGATATAGAAATTCGGGTCAGGTACAGAATTAGCCGATGTTTCAACATAAGGCAAGATAAGGCCTTTTTGTAGTCCTAAAGTTTCCCCAAGTATATTAAAGGGAAACTTTACTACAAAAAGGCCTTATAAAACAGATGATGGAGTAATCAATTACAACATATTGAAAACAAATAGATACCTGCCTAGATCTTTACTTAATGTTATAGGAAAAAAATCGCAGCCGATTATGAAGGTATTCACCCTTTTAAGGAGGCAGTCTAAATTGGGATGCCCTTCATTTGTGTCAGAGGGTCGTTCTAGTGAAAGAAATTCCCCTTGGAAGCTGAAAAGCTCTAAATGTGGGGGCAATGAAAATTCACAGTTTGAAAGCTACGTAACGAATGAAAGGCGTGAATAAATCAGCGTTGGGTAGACGGGCATGCGGCGTGCGGCGCCTACGTAGAGGTAGGTATGTTGTAGCTACCGCCATGGCGCGAGTGATAATGGGTACCTACACAAATGAAACCGCCTAACCCTCTGTGGAAACAGTGGGTTGGAATTGGATGCTATCTATCATTAGGTTCGTGAGAATGGATGTTCGTGAAAATCCGGACCGTATGAATAAAATAGTTTGTACAGCTAAATCTGGCGCCCAACGTGGGGCTATAGATTTATCTTGTAAAGTATTTCTGTTAGGTTGTCAGTCTTTCAACAGATATTTTTGATAATTCTATGATATGTTTACGTGCGTTACAATTAATTTAAAGTATTATTAGCTTATATTGTCTTACGGAAGGGTAAAACGTTAAGGATCAAACGAGTTTAGAGTGATGACAGTACTTTTAATCACCACCCTTGTTTAAAAGAACCAAAACTTATTTCTTTCGCAAAAAGATGCCTTAGTACCTACTTAAATCACTTAACCAAGACGTTTCTTTAATTTATGTAGATATAAAAAAAGTCTCCAGTTTATTATTTTATGTAAATAACTTTCATAATTTGAATTATACATTTTGCCGTCCTCAATGCTAATGATATTACAAATTTGAGCTTCATGTAGCTATAATTCAGTTAACCGTAAGATCTGAACTGGGTCGTCTGATTAAACTACTGAAATTCGCAACTCTGACTAGTATTTGAAAAAGTCATTTTAATTAGGTACATTGTAGATTGTTTAAATAGGTAAGTTAGTTTTGTCACAGGTTGTACACTATACCTAATAGTCATACCTGGGGAATTGTAGACTTCCTGATTATTACTTTCTGTTTTATTTGTTTTTGTATTTCATTTCTAAGGTAATGGGGATTTCTGAACTTCATCAACATCTTTTTTCCACAAATCCCCATCATGAGATATCCGATGGGGATTTGTGGAATAACCCTTGTCTGTAAATCTTCTTATATATATAAAAGAAAGTCGTGTTTGTTACAACACTTATAACTCGAGAACGGCTGGACCGATTGCCATGGTTTTTGATTTGTTGGATTTGCTTTCGTCCCGAATAGCAGAATACATCTTAAAAAAGAAAGGATTTTGATCAATTCCAAGGAACCACGCGGGTGAAACCGCAGGCGGCCGCTAGTTATGCATAAATCATCCGTACGTTTTACTGTAGGTACCTATCACACATTGCAACGCAAACGCTGATTTATAGATTGATCAGATAAAGCTATTTTGATCAACAATGGATTGTGTTTTCCTAGAAAACCTTTATTTGTTCGACCATTGACCATATAATACGCACAGATAATACGTAACAAAGAGTCTACAAAATTGGTTTTTAAGACAGACGGACATGCCTAACTTGAAAGTATACAAAGTGAAATTCCTTCTAAAAAGGTTTCAGAGCCCATATTTCCACTTCGTTGAGTCATCTAATGAACGGAAAATTTACTTAGAACATCGCTCTTTCAAAAGCGACCAAAATTAATCGGTGCTAGCCAAGTTCGGCATAATTTCACAAAGTTGAATTCACTCTTTAGGCATTTTGTCATGCCGCTTAACAATATTACAAAAGGCTGTGATTTGTTTATCGTACTAGTAAGTCGTTTAAATATGTCTCTTTCTGCTATCGTAATCATTTATTTCTTGCGTCTTAGTATTTTAAACTGATATTTGTAGAAGAATAAAAAAGATAGTACTTACCTGCCTATGTCTCTTAGGCATTAAATATCATTTGGAATCAAGAGAGACATACATATAATCTGTAAAGAATAGGTTAATAAACATAGATTGTTGCGTTGCTTTTTTAAACTACTCTTGTTTTAACCATGTTTTAACTTACTACTTTTACTTACTCTTGTACTTTTTCGAAATACGGAAGGCAGTTCGTGTAACTTATGATTATTACTTCCTCGTACTACTCGATCGTACACACTAACAAAGTATAGGTAATATTTAAAACTACAATTGAAGACTTTATTTAAAAAACAACCTTTGTCAAAAATTACATGATTTGAGTTAGTTACGCCATCTTGTAGAGGAATTCGTAGGCTTTATGGTAATATTTCATACTTCTTTAAAAACAAGTTTAGTCATGAGATATTTGCCTTTATTCGTTGTAGCAAATAAAATAAACAAAGGTAAATATGAAGATGTGAAGAGGTTTTTTTACTCTACTGTAAAACTAACAAATTTGACATAGGTGGTTTTTAAAATAATGTCTTCAATTCCAGTGCTAAGATCTTAAAAATCTGCTTCTGATGAATGTTTTTTTTTTTCAGCTTTTTTCAGCAAGCAATTTTTATATTATGTAACTGCAATAGAAAGATAGACGGTCAGTTAGGAATTGGAATAAGTAAAGTAATTATATATTATGTTTTTAGCGATTTTATATCGGTGTTAAATGCAAAGTTTCACATAAATACTTACCTTGGTAAAATGGTTTCAACCTCTCTGCAAAACGTTTGTTTTACGTCTTACTCACTTAAGTAATAAGATAAGAACGACTAGAAAGTTTCGTTTTATTTCTTCAGTTAAGAGCGTAGAACGAGACAATGTTGCAGAATGGTCGCAACAACTTGTTTAAACCCGGCGAGGAGAGGGTCCCTCCGGCCTTCGCTGGTCGCAATACTGATTAATTAAGGCAACAAAGCAGGACAAGTACTAATTAGTAGAGGGCGTTAGGCACAGGTAGGGACCCGCTGACCACCTAATCTGATTACAGGACTAGTAAGCCGCTTACAAAGCAATTTAGACTCAAGGACCAGACGTGGTAAGCCGGTATTTGAGAAACACTGATCGTACAATGATCTTGCTCAATGTCAGGTAATGTACACTCTGTGAGATACGAGAACACATATCATAGGCGCGGTAACTAGTTTACTTGAGTGAGCCCATATTTTTAAGCCTTTAAAAGGTAAAATTGGCTCCATGTGCTCAATATATATAATATGTTTTATAAATAAAAGGCAAAGAGAAAATGAGCAAACTTGTAAGATATACAACGGTATAGCGTCGTTTTCTAAGTCCAGATTGCCTTCCGCCCGGTCTATATCTTGGACGACACAAAATGTAAAAAGTAGCTTATGTATCCTTCGAGTTCCTAATAAAAAACCACGTGGATTCTTAAAGAAAGACAATTAAAAATACAAACTTTCACATTATTATACGGTTTACTATTGAATGACAAAAAACGTATGAAAAACGATCATTTTACAAACAACGTTTGAAAAACTATTCATTTGACAAACTTTCATTTCGCAAACATATTACTTTAAAAACAATCATTTGACAAAATACAGGTTTCGCAAATGCTTTAAATATTAAATTATTAAAAAATTGTTAAAGTTTTATTTTAAAAATAATCACATGACTAAATAATTCGTATGACAAATTGATGATTTTACAAAAAGTTAGAAGATAAATTATTAGTTTTTAAAAATAACTATTTTTTCAAATATATAAATCAAATTTTGAAAATATTAAATTGCAGGGATGCAATTTTCACCTTGGACAGATTATTATTATTTTTTTTTATTTTTTTCCTTCGTGTAATCTGCAATCAGTTATAAAACTTTTAGCAGATGTCTTAAGCGGCATTTGGCGTTCGAGTGTGTCCTCCAGTGAGGGCAACTCCTCCAATTCCCAATTCCCTTCCATTATATTCGGGTAAGTGGTGGCAAAATGTCCTTCCTTTTTAGGCGGTTTTGATAGGATCGTGATGTTAGCCCGACAGCAAGATCATTAGGATGGTTTATTAATCTCTTCTGGTATGATGCGCATGTAGCTACGATTTCTTCGTTAACTGTTTTCATCTGCAGCTGTGTATGGATCTCTGAGTTTTTAACAAACCATGGAACATTTGCTATGGTTCTCAGTATTGAATTTTGCATTCGCTGTATGATACTGATGTTTGTGTTGCTAGAGCTACCCCACAGTTGGACGCCGTACATCCACACAGGCTTTTATATGGCTTTGTAGATAAGGAGTTTATTATCAGTTGAGAGTTTGCTGTTACGCTCCAGAAGCCAGTAGATATTTTTGAAGCGAATGTTAAGTTCATTTCTTTTTGTCTTAATGTGTTGGTACCAAGTTAATCGGCGATCCAAGTGAAGGCCCAGGTATTGTAGACGCCCAGCTTCGACAATAATAACACAGCGTAGTCACAGTTCGAGGATCCGTTTATTAATGAATTACAAGATGGCTGTCGCCTCTTTTTATACAGTTTGCTACACGATTCCCGCCAAATTAAAAAGTACAAAATAAAATACAATTAATACAAAATATGTTATGTAGATAAATTATTTAAATAATTAGTACAGATTATATTTAACATTCATTAAATTATTCAAGATCTAAATTAGATTATTCAGTCTGAACCGGAAATGAGAAATTAATATTAATATCCACGATACTAAACATAAACAAATAAAAAGTGATTCTATTATAACAATTATTACTATTATTAAATTATAATAACTATAATAATTATATTAGAATATTCTATTTATAAAAAATAAGGAATATTAGTGGGTTTCCGAAAGCGGAAGTTGTGACGAGTCAAAGTAGATATTAGAGCCTATTGGAATAATTTGTTGTACACCGGAAATGAGAAAAATTAGTAATCTTAATAGAATTACTATAAAGTAATTATGTATTTTAATATCTAAATTATTAATAAATAATTCTTATAATTAAATTGACATGTTAAATAAACTCTAATTATAATATTTATGAATTAGCGGGTCGGGGGAAGCGGAAGTTGTAACACTCGGCCATCCTGTAAAGGCCGTGGTCCCTCACGGCGTTTCTGATTGGCTTGATCCATTGGCAACGCTGGTATCTGAAATAATAAAAAAAAAAAACACACAGTATATTTTGTTTTATTTAAATCATTAAAAATAATGAAGTCAGTGTAACTTTATTAGGTTTTCCTTTTGTTCTCTTATTGCAGAGTCAATATATCAGATTAGAGTAGAATAACGTATCAGGTATATGGCTACTTCTTGGAAAAGCATTTTCAGAGTGTCACAGACTCATATCTCCTATAAAAATAAATTATTACGATAAAAACTATTATTACAACGTTTCTTCATTTCATTAAGCATCAGGTCATATAGATTTCTTTGATTAAAAACTACGAAGATCTGAGTAATTCACCATCAACACCTCAAATCCGGTGAATTTTGCACGTTTTTTACGTGTCACACGAGCGCCGACTTCTGAACAATCGCACATATTTTTAAAACCACCCACGTTTTTAACCAGTTTTCTACACACATTTAAAATAGATAAATCAGTTTACATACTGGTCAAATTTTAAATTAATTGGAAGGAAACTTTTGATTTTATGGTCATAAGTATATATGTCACACGCTTAGCAAGATTTTCGCGGCGCGCCTTTCGAGGGGCACTGCTCAGGGCTGGCCAGGCGTAGGCGAACCCTGATAGGTGTATTCGAATCGTCAGTTACCCCGCAGCTAGCAGGTGAGGTTGCCAAGTCGCTGGTTCCCGCGCTTTGGATGCTGGAGTATGTTCTTCAATTTTAAAAATTTTGGTTCCCAGTTTTCCGGCATTCCCGTGTCACATTTTTTCAATGTAATTGTACTACTTTTGGTAAATGGGTTTTCAGGTAAAATACCTAACTCCTTAATGTAGACGGACAGTAGAAAACTAGCTGGTTATATCTTTTCAATGAAAAGTTATTTCAAAATATATGTTTTTTTGTAATTTCCATGGTGTAATTTCCATGGATAAAACACCATGGAAATTACGTAAGACCCATGGAAATTACCTTGTTTCTTTTAAGTTTATCATCATCAGCCATAAGACGCCTACTGCTGGGTATAGGCATCCCCCAAGGATCTCCACACTGATCGGTCCTTGCGCCACGCACATCCCGCGGTTTCCGGCGGCCTTGGCAAGGTCGTCCGTCCAGCTAGTAAAGGGCCTTCCCACTGAAAGTCTTCCAGTGCGCGGTTGAACTGAAAGACACCATTGCAAAACCTTTCCACCCCAACGGCTATCGGTTCTGCGGGATATGTGTCCCGCCTACTATCACTTTAACTGAGCAACTCTTCGAGCTATGTCGGTTACCTTCATTCTTCTGCGAATCTCCTCATTTTTGACTCTATCGCACAAAGAAACACCAAGCATAACTCTCTTCATTGCCCAATGTGTGACCTTGAGGCTTCTTATGAGACCCATAGTGAATGACCACGTTTCGCTTCCATATGTTATCACTGGCAACACACACTGTTCAAAGACTTTCGTCTTGAGGCACTGAGGTATGTTGGATGCGAATATGTTCCGTACCTTCCCGAACGCTGCCCATCCGAGCAGGATTCGTCAAGGGATCTCTTTCTCGAACTTGGACTTACCTGCCTGTCCAGGTAAACATAATGGTCAACAACTTCAAACGTAACGTTTCCAATGCTAACTGGAGCGAGTGCAACATTGACGTTCGACGTAATTTTCGTCGTGTCCATATTAATTTTAAGACCAACTCTTATGGAAACGTTACTAAGATCTTCGAGCATTGTGTTCAGATCCACCATGGTCTCGGCCATGAGAACTACATCGTCGGCAAAGCGTAGCTGTGTAAGGTACTCGCCATTGATGTTAATACAAAATCCTTGCCAATCCAGAGACTTGACAATATCCTCCAGCACAGCAGTGAACAGTTTAGAAATTACGTCTCCCTGTCACCTCGCTCTAGTTGGATAGGATTTGAGCTCTGGTTTTGCAATCGAACCGATATGCAGCGTTTTGGTATAAGTATGTACATATGTACCTCAATACGTCGAAATACATGTAGTCCACTTGGCACCTTTTTAGAGACGGCAGCACTGCCTAGGTCTCGATTGAATCAAAGACTTTCTCATAGTTCAAGCTAAGCAACGCTTTTAAAGAATTTCAACAATTAAATTGAAGACTTAAACTGATTGATGAAGAGACTTGTTTTATAAAAATTCAATTCGTTTTTTATGTTTACTATTATGTT
This sequence comes from Mecyna flavalis, assembly GCA_949319885.1. Classification (NCBI taxonomy): domain Eukaryota; kingdom Metazoa; phylum Arthropoda; class Insecta; order Lepidoptera; family Crambidae; genus Mecyna; species Mecyna flavalis. Next base: position 15,736,398 of record OX439427.1, read on the forward strand.
TATCCATAAGTATAATGTTATGGGAACAATTTTAATGTATAAGAAAGTTAATTGATAACCGTTTTATCACTTTCATGTTCCTACTTTGAGTATCATAGTAAGTTTTGAAATAAAGCTACTATTTTTGCTAAATATTGTTATAATACAATGTAGATCTTTATACTACCCTAACTAACTAATATGACAGCTTAATTTCATATTTGACATGGTTTTTAGCTAAATTTAATCTGCTGGGTAATTTCCATGGCCTTTATTGTAATTTCCATGGGCCGCCAATTTTCTCTATTTTTTTTTAGCAAAAGTATAGATCCCGTACGTGGCGAATTTTGATATGTTGTTTAAATTTGCACAAGCTTTCGGAATATTTGTGCAATTCACCATAATTTAGCGATTTCAAAAAAGCCGTGGAAATTACGCGGAGAGCACTTTTCTGAAGATCTACCCATATATTGTTATTTCCATGATATTACAGGCTAAGTAGGAATAAGAAGCATTTTGACATTACAATTTGAGTCACTTTATCATGCCAGAGCATGGTATTTTTTTTATTACAATTATGTGGCATGTTCGAGTAAATTTTATATCAATGAAACAGATTTGCCTAGATTTGTAATATATTGTTTTAAGGCAGCATCAAAGTCATTAGTTGGGAGTCACATAGATTTATCTTTTCATATCACACAGAAATAAGATAAATATTGTAGGTAACATATCTTTTATGTAAATCAAAATCACATAGATCTATCTGTTTATCACATAGCAACATAATAGATTTTATATGAGTAGATAATGTCCATATTCAGGTAAGCTCTTTAATTATTTTCACATAGATCTATCTCTTGTCACACAGAATATGATAGATATTTACGTTCCTGCTCCGTTAGTTTAGTATCCTCATTATTGTACATCAAAATCACGTAGATCTATCTGTTTATCACATAGCAACATAATAGATTTTATATGAGTAGGCAATGTGCATATTATACCAGGTAAGCTCTTTAATTATTTTCACATAGATCTATCTCTTGTCACAAAGAATATGATAGATATTTAGTTTAGTATCCTCATTAAATCAAACAGACCTGTCCGTTAATCACACAGAAACGGAATAGATTTCATACAAGTTTGTATTCTATTTATATACTCGTTAAGTTCAACATAATTCTATTATTGTCACGCAGATCTATCTATTATCACACAGAAATACGATAGATATTCGGTTTAATACTTTTTGTCATTGGAATCAAATAGACCTATCCGTTAATCACACAGTAACGGAATAGACTTTAAAATGAGTAAATATACCTGATAAGTTCAGCATTATTTAATTATTGTCACGCAGATCTATCTCTAATCACTGAGAAATACGTTAAATACAGTTTAGTGTTCTTATCAAATCATAGCAATTCTTACAAAAACAACCCGTTACTTTCTCATCAGAAGAATAGATTTAAAATACTGGGGTATGTGAAGGCTGAATGCAAAAGTTTTATAGTTATTTAAATTTATTTCTTAAAATAGATGTTTATAAATTACAATTGTATTATGATCACAATACTTTGACCCTAATACCAATAAAAAAGGAACCTACACTCTGACATTACACTACAAATTCACAACTATATGGATGTTTGTCTAACTCTCTAACAAATCGATTAAGTCATCTCTATCTACTTCATGATCGGATTCAGTGGAACTATCAGAAACAGACGATTTATAAGGGCGTAATGAATCGGAAGGTACAACTGCACTGAACTTTTTGTATCCTTTCATACCTTTAATACTATTTATTGTATATCGATCAATGGCATGATCTACTTTAGTCACTTTATATGGCCCAGTATATACACTTCCTAGTTTTTTTGTCACATGTGCTGTATGATCACGGGCTAAACCACCCTTCCATAACACCAATTCACCAATTTGATATTTCCTACACTTTTTATGCTTTTTGTCATACTGATTTTTCATAATGGTCATATATCTATCAATACGTAGTTTAGCTTTACGTCTGCGCTCTTCTAGCTTGTCTTGGGGATGAGAATCCGTCGTGGAAGTAGTGGGGTACCCTGGCAAAAGGGTGTTCTCATGGGAAAACATTAAATTAAATGGTGTAACTCCAGTAACCGCATGAGGAGAATTATTTATACCCCAAACAACATCTGATAGTTTTTCATCCCAAGTGCATTCACTCTCAGCCGTAGTATTGAGGCCGTTTATGATCGTTCGGTTTACGCGTTCAACCTGGCCGTTGGAACGCGGGGAAGCGATTGCATTCAATACGTGTTTGAATTGCTTTTGTAAAGCAAATTCTTTAAAATATCTACTCGTAAATGCAACACCTCGATCGCTTATTATTCTGTGGGGATTACCAAACATCGCGATGATTTCTTTTAAGTTTTTTATAGTCTCAATAGAGCTCACTCCCCTAACAGCTTTAGCAAAGACAAACTTCGTTTAAGAATCTATAATTACTAATATGTAGCAATTACCATTCCGAGTTTTCAGAAATGGGCCTAAATGGTCTATATGTAAGGTATGCATTGGTATTGCAGCCTTTTCGATAGGGTGTAACTCGCCTTCGGTTTTCCCATAATTACCTTTGCCATACGCACAATGTAGGCACGCTTTAACATATTTCCGTATAAACCTTGTCATGTTTGGAAACCAAAACTGTGTTTTTATAACTTTTTCGCACTTATCAAATCCTAAATGTCCTACTTCATCGTGATATTTTTGTAATAATGACCATTTTGAAAGTTTTGGTATAACAAATCTATCCCCGTGAAATGTTTTTCTAAACAAGTACCCATCAATAATTTTATAGTTATTCTTAATGTCGGGGTTGGTGGTTCCCTCACTGAGCTGTTTAATAATCATTTGTATACCCTCATCTTGAGCCTGCAAGGTCAGACGCCAATCAGTTTCATCAATATGAAGCACAGGTACCGCTTCCAAGGGATTTCGGCTGAGCGCATCTACGTGCTTCATACGATCTCCTGGACGGTATTCAATCTCTAGGTCGAAGTCTTGTATAGCGAGCCACCACCGGGCAATTCGCGGTATCAAATCTCTTTTACTGAGAGTCGTTCTTAATGCGGCACAATCTGTTACAATTTTTACCGGGATACCCGTAACATAAATGCGAAAACGTTTTAATGATTCAACAACAGCGAGGGTCTCCAATTCGTAACTATGGTAGTGAGATTCTTCGGGACTAGTAACGCGACTAAAGTAAGCTACAGGCTTTAGAGCCCCGTCTTTCTGATACTGCAGCAAAATACCGCCTAAACCTATTTTGCTAGCGTCAGTATGAATTTCTGTCTTAGCGTGAGGGTCGTATATGGCTAGGACAGGACGATCAGTTAAAATAGATTTTAATTGATTAAAAGCGTTAAGCTGGTCAGGACCCCAAACCCAGTCTTTGTCCTTCTTTGTTAAACAAGTTAATGGCCTAGCAATCTCAGCAAACCCTCTAACGAATTTACGAAAGTACGACGCTAACCCAATAAATTGACGTAATTCGTGCACATTTCGCGGTGGCCGGAATTGCGTAACACTATTAATTTTTGATTGTCCCGGTCGTACATAACCCTCAGTTACTTCATGACCTAAATAGTTAACGCTTGTTTTAAGGAAGGAACATTTTTTTAGGTTAAGTTTAAGGTTCGCCCGGGAGAGTAACACTAGTACTTCCTCGAGTAGCTGAATTCCTTCTTCTATTGTCGTCGTGGGTAAGGTAACGTCATCAAGGTAAGCAGCAATCCTGTTATTTAGTGCGCCTAGTGCTTTACGAATCAAACGGGAGAAGACGGCTGGAGAGTTAGCCAAACCGAATGGCATTTTCAAGAATTCATAGGTCCCTGTGGCCGTTATAAACGCAGTTTTGTGTATCGAGTCTTCTGCTACCCTCACCTGATAATAACTTTGTGCCATATCTAAAACTGTGAAGTACATTTTACCCGCCAATCGAGTTATCTGGTCATCTATGTGTGGTAACGGAAAACGATCTTTGACCGTGCACGCATTTAAAGCACGATAGTCAATGCAGAGACGATGATCACCCCCCTTCTTTTTCACTAAAATCACAGGACTAGAATAGTCCGAGTTGGACTCCCTAATAATGCCAGCAGATAAAAGTTCATCTACTTTTTCCTGAACAATTTCGTTCTCTTTATAGGGTAATCTATATGGCTTGCAATAAACAGGTCTATCTGTAGTTGTGACTATCTGCATTTCGATTAAGTCGGTACACCCTAGCTCGGCGCTACATTCAGCAAAACAATGTCTATATTCATTAAGTAGTGCTAATAATAAGCTGGTTTCTTTAGTATCTAAATCACCAATATCTAAATCAGATGCAACTATTTTATTTTGTTGGTTGCATTGGCGACTTGCACTATTTACGTAACATTCGTCAGTAATTAATGATACGTCAGTTTGTAGGTATATTTCTGCGCGAGTAATGAGCCTATTCGCCTCCCACTGTATACACATCCCGCCTAAATTGATTATTTTCAATCGGAGGCTTTCAGGGGTCAAAATAGTCTGCGGTATGAAATATGAAATAAGGCCCAACGAGTATATAATGGGCCGTGTGATAAGGATATTACATGGCAATATTTTCACCTTAGTATAAACATCCATACAAAAGGTCACTCCCGGTTGTATATTAACCGCGTTAGATGAGAATAAGGGCACTTTTGTGATATAATCCTTGTCGCTAATATCTATACTAGTTAATGGTGACTCAAGATCGTTGGTTCTCAAAAACGTTACCGAATTAGACGTTACTAACAAATTAATATCACCTTGGTTGATTGTAGGTTGACCAATAATCAAATCTATATCGTGCAGATTAGTATTTGTTATTTCAGCACTAGTGTCTAAACACAAATCGTCGATAACGAGCTTAAAATTTGTCCTGCCCAATGAATTAATAAATACTCCACCAAATCCTTTCATGATTACATTTGATTCGTTCTGACATAACCCTAAAATTTGAGTTATCTTTAAAGTGATAATATTAACTTTACTGCCTGTATCAATATACGCAAGCGCTAAGTTTCCGTTTATGGTGACATTTTTCTTATATAAATCCGCAACTATTTCGGTAGATACAAAATTAATATCACGTACCTGCGGGTTCCGTTGGGATGGTGCATCTCGCGAAGGTCCCGCTGCATACCAGCATGTGTCAGCAGCATGTCCCAGGCGCTGGCAGACGAGGCAGCGCGTAGCACGGCAGTCTCGAGAAAGATGTCCTGTTTTGCGGCAGTTGTAGCAAATCTTCGGCATGCTCCCCGTAGAACCGCCACGGCGCCATGAAGACTTCAACTCAGCTGTTCTAGTTTCGACTTGTTTATAGTTTTCTAATGAAGATAAGAAGCCGTAGTATAGCTCGTCAGGCGTCTTGGAGCAGTATGCTTTCGCGTTTGCCCGTAAATCGTTGGGCAAACCGCGAATAAGGCACGAGGTCGCGTTCTCGCCGTCAATTCCACATTTCTTCATTAGGGAGATCTTGTCGTGATAGTAACACGTCATAGTCTCACTGCTGCTCTTCACACGTGCCAGCATTGCCTCAAGTCGGTCCACGAAGTCCGTTGAGCGGGGAAAGGCTCTTGTTAGTCGTTCTTTCCACAAGTCCCAATCCGCTTCGTAGTCATCGAGGTCGTCGTACCAATCACGAGCTGCACCACGTAGTCTAGTTTGCATCACAAAAATCTTGTCTCGTTCCTCCCAGTCGTACAGGTTCCCAAGCTGGTCGATTTTGTGCAGCCATCCTTTAACATTTGTTGATTTCTTTCCAGGATCAAATTTGGGAATGATTTCAGTGTCCAGGTGAGTGATTCTTCGTTTCTTGGCCGGTTGTGGTGAGCGAGTCGAGTGAAAAAAAAAGTCTTCGTTTCCACCGTCACTCTCGCTTTCAGTTGACGCGTTGTTCGATGTCCTCTTCCCCAAGCCGAGGAAATATGGGCCGTGGTGGTGCTCCATATCCCACTTCTGAGGTGTAGACGCCCAGCTTCGACAATAATAACACAGCGTAGTCACAGTTCGAGGATCCGTTTATTAATGAATTACAAGATGGCTGTCGCCTCTTTTTATACAGTTTGCTACACGATTCCCGCCAAATTAAAAAGTACAAAATAAAATACAATTAATACAAAATATGTTATGTAGATAAATTATTTAAATAATTAGTACAGATTATATTTAACATTCATTAAATTATTCAAGATCTAAATTAGATTATTCAGTCTGAACCGGAAATGAGAAATTAATATTAATATCCACGATACTAAACATAAACAAATAAAAAGTGATTCTATTATAACAATTATTACTATTATTAAATTATAATAACTATAATAATTATATTAGAATATTCTATTTATAAAAAATAAGGAATATTAGTGGGTTTCCGAAAGCGGAAGTTGTGACGAGTCAAAGTAGATATTAGAGCCTATTGGAATAATTTGTTGTACACCGGAAATGAGAAAAATTAGTAATCTTAATAGAATTACTATAAAGTAATTATGTATTTTAATATCTAAATTATTAATAAATAATTCTTATAATTAAATTGACATGTTAAATAAACTCTAATTATAATATTTATGAATTAGCGGGTCGGGGGAAGCGGAAGTTGTAACAGTATCGCACTGTATCCTTGTGTGGTAGGATTGTGCCATCGAGTTTCACGGGTGGACAGTTTCCTTTACGCAAGCTGAAAGTGACTTGCACTGACTTTGTAGCACTTGGCTTAATTCTCCATGTCTGTAACCATTTTGAAATTTCATCAAGACCTTTCTGTAGCATGGCCGACGCAGCCAATGGGTCTTTGTTGGAAGCTAGTACAGCAGTATCGTCAGCAAATGTGGCAGTGGTGACGCCATCCACTTCAGGGAGATCAGCCGTATACAATATATAGAACATGGAGATTATTTATAGGCAAGTAATAATTTTGTATTAATACTTTTTCCATAGAAACTTTAGTCTTTAAAAAAAATACACACTGCCTGAATTAAGCGAAATAAGTAGAATTCGCCTAACCTAACCTAACCTAACCGACCATTGTTTCAGTTGACCCTACACATATTATTGGATTTCGTGCTTAAAGTAAAATATTCGATATGTGTAATTAAATATGTTATTTTTATAAAGTAATAATTTACACGTACTTTATCTAGCTAACTACCTTGTATTAACGTAAATATTATCGAACCAAGAAGAAACCTACAAGCCGGAGGGGTCACGTACAAAGGAGTCGACAGATTTAAATATCTGGGCTGCACTATTGTTAGAACTATGAGCGGAAGCTCTAATAAAACATTAAAATATTATTGTATAGCATCATATTTTAACCATTGCAAATGTAATGTAAATTAATTTCGCAATAAAACATGATTTTAAGAGCAATTTAAATAGTTTGAAATACGACAATTTGTAATAATTTTGTTTTGTTAATTTTGTAATGTTAGGCAGAACGTAATTTCCGGTTCATTATTATCTCCATGTAATATTTTTATTAAATATGTATTTAAATATGTAAAATGCATTTAAATAGTTATAAAATTATATTTATCATGTATAATATTGTAGATTACAATTCTAAACAGTTTAATTGTAAACACGATTTAGATTGTTCCATTTCCGGTTGCTATTTAATTAATAATATTTACAAATAATTTGCTGCTTGTCGTCGTAAATATTTAAATTGTTACTAAACAATTTAAGAAACTATTATATCTTATTTATCATGTACTTTGAATTATCCTGTCCGTTTTTGTAAACCGTAATGTTGCATTTCCGGCGCGCGGGAAAATCAGTGCTATATAAACGCCGAGAAGTGCGGCAGAGCGGCACTTTTTTTTGTTGGAGTTAGCATCGCTGTTGAGATAAGTATTACGTGTGTTGTAATTGTAATTTTGGGAGTGAACCGTTGTGAAAGTTTATTTATTTTGTATAAATTTTGCGAGTGAACCATTGTGATAGTTTATTTATTCCTAAAAATTGTAAGAAAGTAGATATTGCATTCAGATGGCGATTGTATTAAAGATTTTTGAAATTGAAAGAGTAATGGTCGAGTTTCTTGCTGGTTCTTCTCGCTAGTTAATAACTTTCCGAATCCAGTGGTTAAATCACTTTGTATCATTTGAATAAAGAAAATTTATAAATTGATATAATTGATTTATTTATTTAATGTCCTTAATAGTAGCTTTGCTGATACCCAACTTTTATCATTTTCAGAAGTGGGATCCCGAAACTTGCCCGCAGAGACCCAGATATTTCGACGCGCCGCAGAGGAAAAGATGGCGGATCTGGAGAACAATGGATACTACAGCAGACGGCTATTCGAGTTCCAGTGAGGCTGCGACCAACACGCAAAAACGAGGCGAGATTGTTCCTTTTATTTTAGAAAACATCTTAAATTTTATTTGAATTGAATAATTATTAAATTTGGCCCAAATATAATTAAATACTTCCTTGGATTAGGAATATGTGATAAAAAGCTGCTGCAGGTAGTACGCACGGGACAATTTTAATCATCCCAAGTTATATTATAAATTATTTTCGTTATGGAATATGGTGCAATGGCAATGGCAAATGTTATATTTTAATCAGAAATATAATAAAAAAAAAACATAGTAAATGACCCTATGAGGACTAAGCATCAATAATTATAAAATCGGTATACAATCTTGACGTAAATGTAGGTAAACTTTAATAATATAAGAAATAAAATAATAAATTGAAATCTAAATGCAAATAAATTAGAATGAAGTGTGTACAGGTGTAGTCAAGGTATTCATTTATATGCTATGAAGCAAAATTTCTAATAAGCCGCGTTTTAAAATGAGACTTAAATTACTTCAAATTAAGTAAATCAAATCCTTGTAAATGTTGTATTAATATAACCAAAGTTTTCAAACAGTAGTAGCTGTGTGGAGTGAGAAGGAAAAATATGATGTAGCTAACGAAAAGAACGCAAATCAAAACTTTGTTGATAGACTTACATTAATTAAATTACATTTACATTAATTAATTTTGGGACGGCAGTGGATGCGCGACGCTAAAAACCACCCAAAGTGAAAAGACCATGATTAATATTATGGGAATGATGGTGATATTTAATATACTTTCTTCAAAGCCTGGGAAATAAAACATAAGTCAACATATATCATATATGATAGTAATTTTGTCTAAGACTGAAGCCATAAGATCAAAGTTCTCCACTATTGTTATCTTTAGTAAACCGATTTGGTGTAATGATTAGGAGATCAGCTGTTATACATGAGATTGCGGGTTCAATCCCCGCACGGTGCGTGCATGTACATGAGTTTGTGTAGTTTCGGATGCTTTTATGTATAACACGGGCGGGTTTTCAGAACGATAGTAAAAGTAGTGTTGTTTGGATCTACGATACGCTGTGGAATTGAGTTAAAACAAAACGCGTACCGATATAAACGTAACAAACAAAAATGAGGCTTAATGAAATGAGGCTTAAGCGAAATGAGACTAAAGGAAATGAAATTAAATATAATATGGTGTAATAAGTGGTACGGATGTAATGTTAATAGATTTTGAGCTTTTACTTCTTAAGATTCATAGATTATCTGTCATAAGTAAATAAACACAAGACATAAGGCTGTAGTTTTATATAAAAAAAAAAAGAAATAGTAACTTCTCAGACTTATCCTCTAGGTGTATTCGCTAAAATAAGTATGGACCAACTCAGATACATCGTTTCCTTATTTACGCAGCTAGGGAATGATAGTATGGCACTTACTGAGAGAAGGTAAATTCAAATAAGAGATTTAAAACATTGGTTACTTTTGGCTCTGTTTATATGCTTATCAGGTTGAAAATTTATAAACTTATTTCAAAATAATAAAAAGTGTTAATTGCAAAGTAGGTCCGTATTATAATAAATTCGCCATAAACATAATCTGGACCCCATCGGGTACAACAAATTAAAAGAGAGGATGTCGACTTCTGGAAATATATTCATAATATGTATAATATCGTGGGCTCTAATAGGTAGATTTGGATGAAACAATCATAAATAATTTCATTAATCATCTAATAGGACTTATAAAAAAAAGGATAAAGGATTATTTTTTATAAGATGAGATTTACAAATCAAGTTAACAGCTGATATGAAAGAAATAAGTGCAAACTCGTCTTTTTAGGATTACGAACAATATTACAGGTTACAAATAGTTATTTTACATGATATAAAAAAAAAACATTTTTTTTTGATATAATATAATAAAATTGTTTATTTTAGATAAAAGCATACATAATGGTTAGTAATAATAACTCTTAAAATCTATGGTTAACAGTCTAAACTAAAAGCGAAAAACAAAATCTAATCGAAACCAAATTAAATGAAATTTACAAATGTTTTGTTTTGTCTTAATCAAAATTAATGAAAATCACAATCAAAAATATTTAACATTTTAAAACTAAAAAATTCAAAATAATAAAGAATTATGCAAAATTAAGCCCTTCTATACGATGTTCTCACCTAGAATAGCTTCTATGTTAAATTTATAAATAAAAATTGTAGTTTTACTTTACGAAGTTGTAGCCAAATTTCATAGTAATAGGTTAAATAAAATGCCCTATGATTTTATTAACTCTCAATAATTACGAAATATGCACTTTGCGGGATAGCTGATGTCCGTATTTTTTCTTTTTATTCACAATAATTTAAACTGTTATCTTCACAATATAGAGTGACTGAAGATAAGGTAATGATATTGATAATAATAATAATAAAGGTAATAATAATGATAATGGTGATGATAGTTATAGTGATAGTGATAGTGATAGTGGTAGTGATGGTGGTAGTGATAGTGGTAGTGATAGTGGTAGTAATTGTGATAGTGATAGTGACGGTGATAGTGGCGGTGATAGTGATGGTGATAGTGATAGTGATAATGGTAATGATAATGATAATGATAATCATAATCATAATCATAATGATAATGATAATAATAATTTATTTCACAAAAAAAAAATGACAAAAGTAATAAATGGCAAAAAAAAAATTGATGACAAAAGTAATAAATGGCAAAAAAAAAAATGAAAAAAGTAATAAATGGCATAAAAAGGCATGCATTCTATTTTTACATTGGATAATAGTCTGTTTAAATTATACATGTTTAAGAAACCCATTCAAATTAAATTAGATCATAATATTAAAATTTATCATTCAAGACGTCATTAATAGTGTAGTAAGACTTTTTAAGAAGCCACTCTTTAAGGTGCCTATTAAATTGATACAAATTCAGACCCTTAATAAGAGTTGGCAAATGGTATAAATAATAATACACATTGCATAACAACTTTTTTTTGAAACATGGTAGTCCTTAGTATACAGTCCAAAACCAATCTATCCGGATTACGTGTATTCCTAGGATATATATCTTTAGCCGTGGTAAATAACTGCGGGTGCATTTTAACAAAGACGCTTGCCTCTAAAATATACAATACTTTTAACGACAGAAGTAGGAAATGTTTAAAAAAAAAATAACACAAATGAAATGACCGTTAATTTAAATTTTAATAATTAAATAAATAACAAAATGAACACAATCGTTTAACAAAACAGAGGAACAAAATACTCGCTTCTAACCTAAATCTAGACTAACACTTTGGACCTAACCTAAGACCTAAACACAGCCTAAACGCTACGGAATTGATCCTAAGACTACGAACGACCGATACGAAAAGAGGGCGCGCTGCGGCGTGCTACTCCTTTTATAGGCGTTTGGTGGGGATAGTAGTGATGCCAGTTGTAAGACTGCTTAAACGGCCTCTCCTGACGCCGGGTCGTCCTCGACTCGGGTTTCTGTCGTGATGCTTCTAAGGCCAGCAGTAGCAGCCATTTCGTCACCTTCATCTTCGTCCAACAATGGCATCGATAGGCTGACCTCAGGGGCGGGTGTTGTTTCTGGGGTGTCACAGTCGTCCGAATTGTCATCTGAAAGTAACGTTTAGTTATCACTTGTCCAGTAAACTTAATGTAACGCATGACCAAACAAATCTTACACTCAAACCATCATTCAATTAATTCAAAATTCATCTACCACCCACCATATCTCACATACATCACTCTAAATAAAAATAAAACAGAGACGTCTCTTTTAAAGTAACGAACCAAGTTTTCACTTCCTCCTTAACTTTGTCCCATTTTCGTGTAGCTCACGCTCGGCATCTTTTGACTGCCACAAGCGCCGGAGAGATTAGTCTCTCAAGTCCACATAATTTTGCGCCATAAGTTTACATGACGAACGCCAAGGCTTCACGCCTGAAGTTCACACCTAATGAACGCCAAGGCTTCATGCCTGAAGTTCACACATAACGAACGCCAAGGCTTCATGCCTGAAGTTCACACATAACGAACGCCAAGGCTTCATGCCTGAAGTTCACACATAACGAACGCCAAGGCTTCATGCCTGAAGTTCACACATAAAGAACGCCAAGGCTTCATGCCTGAAGTTCCCAAATAACAATCTGTACATACCCGCAAAGAATGCAGCGCATGTCTCTGGACACCACTCGCCTCGCCATGGGACCATGTACTGAGCTGCGGCGCGCGTAGTCTTTCCATAGCTGCCGCTAAGCAACTTCAGTTCGTACCGCCCATGCGGTAACACCTTCACCACCTTGTAAGGACCTCGCATGCCCGGATCTAGTTTTCCTGTGGACTGTGAATATTTAATGACAAATACAAGGTCATCGACCTTAAACTGACAAGGTGGGCGTCTGGACTTATTAGCGTAGTCATCCTGCTGTTGCCTATTTTTCTCCATCAGTTCATTGGCCCGACTGCGGCAAATCTCACGCCAGGCTTCTCTATTAGGATTAGTGTCCCTAATAGCGACGTCTCGAACAAGAGCTTGAATCACGGGCGTTGTGGCATCTGTACCTATCATCAGGTTAATTGGAGAAGCTTGGGTGGTTCTTTGTTTGGTAATGTTGAGGACCAGCTGAATTTTCCATAGCGTCTCCGACCAGGAGGCTTCTTTGTGGTTTACCTCAATACGCAGCATGTTGAGAATCGTGCGGATGTATCTTTCCGCCTGCCCGTTGGCGTGATGCATCTCCGGGGTGATGTGGTGTATATCACTACCCATCTCCGTTACCCATTTCACGAATTCCGCTGATTCAAACATCCGTCCTTTATCGGTCACAATCAGCTTCGGTACTCCGAATAGCGAGACTGCTTGCGCGAAAGCTCGTTTCAGTTCACTAACATCTTGTCGGAAAATTGGGTACAAGAGACAATACTTGGTGGAGGCGTCCACGATTACCAATATGAATTTGTAACCATCAGATATGGGAAGAGGACCTAACACGTCCATATGGACGGAGTGAAATGGGGTAGTCGGTTTTTCCCAGGATGTTATGACCTGATGAGGAGAACGAGGCACTCGTTTTTTCGAAATGCAGACTAAACAGTGTGCAACGTACTTGCTCACAAATTGGCGAAGCCCCGGGAACCAAAAGTGTTTTAGGATGAGGTCAAGGGTCTTATCGGTGTTTATATGCTCGTGTTCGTCGTGGAATATTCTTAACAAGCTAAGCCTATGTCCCTTCGGAATGTAAAACAAAAGTCGGGCCTCCTCGCCTACGGGTGAGTACTTGTAATAAAGGAGGTCATTCTGGACAACGTAACGCGTGGTGTCTAACTGCCCGTCCCTTAATTGCTGTAGCAACCCCTGTGTCTCGTTATCTGCGGACTGAGCTATCTGAGCCCAGTTGCGTGGTTTAGTGACTTGGTTTACTGCGGCAACCAAAGGATTACGGCTGAGGTAATCGGCGTGTGGCATCATTACCCCTTTTCGGTACTCTATCGAAAAATTAAAATCCTGGAGGTAAATCCACCAGCGAGCCACACGCGGTAGGAGATCCTTTTTACGCTCAGTGGCCTTCAAGGCATTACAATCAGTCACTACCTTGAACTGTAAGCCCACCAGGTAGTGGCGAAAATGCAACAATGCCTTGACGACCGCCAGCGTCTCAAGCTCATATGAGTGGTATTTTTTCTCGGCCCCCTGGGTTACCTTACTAAAGTAAGCCACCACATGTTTACTGCCATCACTATGAGTTTGTAAAAGGATCGCACCGTATCCTGCACTACTGGCATCCGTATGAACTTCCGTAGGGAGATGAGGGTCAAAGACGGAAAGAACTGGGTGACTAGTAAGTTGGTCAATAAGTATCTGACGGACCTTTTCCTGCTCAGGACCCCACATGAAATCGACGTCTTTCTTAGTTAACCGAGCAATGCAAGCGGTAAGAGTGGCATAATTTTTAATATAACGCCGGAAGTAACCCGCAAGCCCTAGGAATTGGCGTACCTGCCTAACGTTTTCAGGGACTGGTGAGTGAACGAGGGCTTCTACCTTACGCGGACTCGGCCTCACCTGACCTTGGCTTACGACTCGTCCAAGATATTCCACCTCTGTCGCCAAGAACGAACACTTCCGTAGGTTTATTGAAAAACCGGCGTTAGTGAGCGTTTGCAGGACGTCCTTCAGAAGTGAAATACCCTCGGCAACCGTAGAGCTCATAATCAGTACGTCATCTACATAGACTAACACCTGGCCTGCATCTACAAAGCTTCGCAGCGTATTATTGATGATGCGCTGGTAAACGATCGGAGAATTCGTTAGTCCGTAAGGCATTTTAACGTATTCGTAATGGCCCTCCGGAGTAACGAAACCCGTGAGGTGAATTGACTGCTCATTTATAGGAATCTGGTGGAAACCAGTGGCCATATCCAAACTAGTAAAGTACTTGTAGTTTCCGAGCCGATCAATGTGGTCATCTATTAGTGGTAACGGATACCGGTCTTTAATTGTCACCCGATTTAGCGCTCTAAAGTCTACACATAGACGGTCTGACCCGTCCTTTTTCTTGACAAGGATTATAGGGCTCGCGTACTCCGATTGAGATTCCCTTATGATACCTTTGTCTAAGAGATCGTCAATAATTTTACGTACCCGAAGTTTCTCATCGTACGAAAGCTTATAAGGTCGGTAAGCGACAGGAGTTGGGCTAGTAAGCTTTATTTCCATCTCTCCAGTCTTCACGGTGGTAGTAGCCGTGCCTGAGATGAAAAACTTTGAATAATCATTGATGACGTTAACTAAGGCCTTGTAATCCTCACCCTTAAGGGGCGTGTTTATCTCCGATGAGACCTGGCTCTGAATTGCGTTAACTTGACCCCGCCGAATCGGATCTAGCTAGGTACTGTTTGCCTTTTGCACGAACGTACACTATACCGTCGCGATTTAGGATATCGGTACCAACAATGATCGGGGCATTCATGCATGACGAGGGCACTATGATTAGATCAGCTTCTACTGAAATCTGGCTAAATTCAAGCGTTACTGTTACGTATGACGAAGCTACTATTTCTTTGCTAGCGATGCCTTTTAAAATGCAGTGTGTGGGCTTTGGTTGACAGGAAAGGTATTTAACCACGTCTGAAGAAATCAAAGAAACGTTAAGGGCGCCGCTGTCAATTATAGCATCCATAGGAATGCCGTCCACTACTGTGACAATTATATCGCAAGCATCCGCAATTTTTGAACTAACCTCTGCACAAAGATTTACATTCCGTTCGTTATTTGATTGGGAGCGATTTTTAGCGAAGCACTGACTTTCTTTGTGACCTGACTTCTTACAAAATGTGCAAATAGTAGTAAGACGGTTGCTAGTAGTTGGAGAGGGTTCAGAGTTAGTAATGGTACGACAGTAGCGACTAATATGTCCTATACGTCCGCATGTAAAACACTTCTGATCAGTTCGTTTATATATCGGCTGAGGAATGCGTTTTCTCGACGTCAAAGCGTGCGTATCTAGTTTGGCGCGAACCGGCTTAGTGTAAATAGATAGAAACGAGACTATATTCTCCGTGTTCAAATCCGCATTAGCCGCTGCTGCTCTTATTTGGGGGTTATCAATACCGCGTATCACGATCAAAGTCATTAGTTCGTCGCTTAGACCTATCACTATTCGCAAACGCAGCAAAGTGCGTCGGGCGTATTCTGCGTACGTAACGTATTTTTCTGACGTATTGTTCATCGTTTCGAACAGGATATTAGCGTAATCTAAATTGCGCGGGCATAATGATTTAAACTCTCGTTTAAAATTAGACCACGTTCTTTCACTTGTCACCCATTCGTTTAGCCAAATTTTCGCGTCACCCCTGAGACACGATCCGATTCGCGAAAGACACTCGTAGTCACTCCAGCCATTCATATCCTGCGCACGATCAACCTCTTCGCACCATACTTCTATATTGTGAATAGACGGATCAAAACTCGAAACAAAATAATTATGCGACCGGCTGACTGGCTGTAGCGATCTAAGAGCATCAACTAGCGCCTTTGTAGCATCAGGCGAACTCGATTTTAAATTATTTGTTTGTGAAGTCGAAATGTGGGTAGTTAATAAATTATCATCAACAAATCGCGCCTCACTGGTACTTGCCTGCGGTTCGGGTGTACAACAAGCGTTATAACGAGTCGTATTTATTTCGCTTTGCACCGTGTTACTTGCATCATCGCAACGCACCATTGTGTTATTTAAATTATTTGTATTTCGACTATTTTCTATCGACGTTAAACGACTCAAGATTGAACTTAATGCGTTTTGAACGGCCAAATTCCTACTACCTACATGCCCGCTATGAGATCGCGACCTATCACGACAACGGCGATTACGTGAGCGACTACGACGCGGCGTATAGTTTGTCCGCGACCTACTCCTATCGTGTGTTTTGTCACGGGAACGTCGCCGGGAACGGTCGTTATTTCGCGATCTACCACTGTGTTCACTGCGAGAACGACGTCGCGATCTATTACCGTTATGCAAACTGCGAGCACTAGAACCGCCAGCCATTTTCACAACACTAAATAATCCTAGTACGAGCGAGACTTTGTTCCTCTTTGTGGGCAAACGGGTTAAACTATCCCACTTCTGATTTTAACGACAGAAGTAGGAAATGTTTAAAAAAAAATAACACAAATGAAATGACCGTTAATTTAAATTTTAATAATTAAATAAATAACAAAATGAACACAATCGTTTAACAAAACAGAGGAACAAAATACTCGCTTCTAACCTAAATCTAGACTAACACTTTGGACCTAACCTAAGACCTAAACACAGCCTAAACGCTACGGAATTGATCCTAAGACTACGAACGACCGATACGAAAAGAGGGCGCGCTGCGGCGTGCCACTCCTTTTATAGGCGTTTGGTGGGGATAGTAGTGATGCCAGTTGTAAGACTGCTTAAAATACAGAATAGATACGAAGCTAACTGCATAATATTTATTTTAAAATCAATATCTAAGCGTGCCTGAATTGGAGATTATTGTAACTTGAGAAAACATCGAGCCACCACAATTGTATTAGATGCCATAATTTGATGATGATTAAATAATTTGGGCCGTCAGTATGACGATGAAATGATGATGAAATGATGATGAAATGATGATGAAATGATGATGAAATGATGATGAAATAATTTTGGCCGTTAGTCTGACGATGTAGAGATGTTGAATTATTTTGGCCGTCAGTCTAACGAATGGAATGATGACTTTGGCCGTCAGTCTAACGATGGAATGATGATGAAATAATTTAGGCCGTTAGTCTGACGAGCATATTATGGGCCGTCCAGTAAAAAACGAATTTTTGGTTATGTATGAATTTAAATCTCAAAGGAGAAACAACTAATTGCTTTGGATTCAAGTATGGTAAACAAAGAGTCCACCGATCTAAAACAATAATTCAAAAAGATATAAAGTCAATAAATGATTTGTTTAAGCTTTAAAATAATATCACAAATCACTATTAATGAATGTTATTACTACAATACTCAAAGACTTGTTTTAAATGAAATTCCTCGTTCTGAGAAATATAACAAAAGCTGTCTCACTATGTGCGTTAAGATCTATAATAAGATTCCAAATGACATTAAAATGCTTAATACGAATAGGTTTTAAACATCATTGAGTTTATCTAGTAAAAAAAAAAACATATGAATAAATATATATTAGATATTATGATAATGATATTGTTAATCAAACCATTGCATGAACATCTAACCAATTCAACTTGTATAAAACTACACTCATCATTGCCGCATCCATGCGCCAACAACTTCCATGTTCTTGTTATTTATTTTGATGCACGCTGCGAGTTTGGCTAGGTGAATAGATAGAACGCACATCGGCCGCTCGTCGGTCATTTTATGCGCTTACCCGCTACTCAACGATAATTCGTTGCCGCTACTTTAATTTTATTGTATGCCTATGCTCATTTAAAGCGATAAACACTTTTATTATGTAAATTGTTTTCTCAGTAAGTGAATTTCTGTAATTCTTATGAGAAATAAAAAGATCTTTAACCGTATTGACAATTTTACTAACTCAATACAATTTTTATGACATTAGTGAATTTTTAAATATAAAGTTTTGATATGTACCTAAATATTTGCATGCTATCACATTTTGGCTAAACATGTGTTCTTATTTATAATTAATCTTTTAACATCATTTATACCGCGTTTAAAGCAAATAAATGAATTATTATTATTATTAATACAATTAGGAAATTGTTAAAATACCCTTTTATTGTCATTTAAGTCATAACAAACAAGTTATTTCAATCGTGGGTCAGACAATGAAAAGATGTAATTCAAATAAAAATTGGAAAGTTCTGGTAATTTTGGAATGTAAGCAGTCATTATAATTGGGCAATATGTCATACATTAAATTGGTCTGTTTTGTAAATGTTTCTTTTACTTATTATAAAAAGCCAATATGATTAACGTTATTTTTCTCTTATGTCTCACCGACGTAAAAGCACATGAATTTATCAATTTATCTAAGAGTTATCACAAACTAGAAAGCTGTTTAAGTCGTAGTACCTACATAGAAAAGTGTAATCTTGTTAAAAACAATTTATGGATCCTTATTACTATCTATGGAAACATCGTATAGTAATTTAATGTATTATCATGTAAAATATGTAGTAAAATGTAAAAGTAGTATGTTGTACAGGAAAAATGTAAATTATGTGTCAAAGTATATATTTATAAAACGATATCAATATGTTACAAATGCGCCATGTACCTATTTATGCAGATGACAAAACTACAGTTCATTTGCGAAGTCGCAAATTGGTCAGGATGGACGAGTTGTTAGAACTATGAGCGGAAGCTCTAATAAAACATTAAAATATTATTGTATAGCATCATATTTTAACCATTGCAAATGTAATGTAAATTAATTTCGCAATAAAACATGATTTTAAGAGCAATTTAAATAGTTTGAAATACGACAATTTGTAATAATTTTGTTTTGTTAATTTTGTAATGTTAGGCAGAACGTAATTTCCGGTTCATTATTATCTCCATGTAATATTTTTATTAAATATGTATTTAAATATGTAAAATGCATTTAAATAGTTATAAAATTATATTTATCATGTATAATATTGTAGATTACAATTCTAAACAGTTTAATTGTAAACACGATTTAGATTGTTCCATTTCCGGTTGCTATTTAATTAATAATATTTACAAATAATTTGCTGCTTGTCGTCGTAAATATTTAAATTGTTACTAAACAATTTAAGAAACTATTATATCTTATTTATCATGTACTTTGAATTATCCTGTCCGTTTTTGTAAACCGTAATGTTGCATTTCCGGCGCGCGGGAAAATCAGTGCTATATAAACGCCGAGAAGTGCGGCAGAGCGGCACTTTTTTTTGTTGGAGTTAGCATCGCTGTTGAGATAAGTATTACGTGTGTTGTAATTGTAATTTTGGGAGTGAACCGTTGTGAAAGTTTATTTATTTTGTATAAATTTTGCGAGTGAACCATTGTGATAGTTTATTTATTCCTAAAAATTGTAAGAAAGTAGATATTGCATTCAGATGGCGATTGTATTAAAGATTTTTGAAATTGAAAAGAGTAATGGTCGAGTTTCTTGCTGGTTCTTCTCGCTAGTTAATAACTTTCCGAATCCAGTGGTTAAATCACTTTGTATCATTTGAATAAAGAAAATTTATAAATTGATATAATTGATTTATTTATTTAATGTCCTTAATAGTAGCTTTGCTGATACCCAACTTTTATCACTATAACGGATACCAACACCAGGGAAGAAGAAATAGACACAAGAATCCAAAACGCCCTCCGTTGTAGTGCAGCTTTGCACAAGGTTTTGGTGTCGGGGATACTCAGCAGACGTACAAAAATCCGTATTTATAAAACGGTTATACGACCAATCCTTATGTACGGATGCGAGACTTGGACATTGACCCTTAAGGAAGAGACCAAACTCCGAGTGGCGGAAAGGAAGATTTGGAGAAAGATCCTGGGACCTGTGCGGGCAGACGATGGAACATGGAGGCGTCGGTACAACTTAGAGCTCGAGGACCTGGTGGATGAGCCAAACATCATTGGCGAGATAAAGAGCCAAAGACTTCGCTGGCTTGGTCATCTGGAGCGAATGGGCGAGGATCGTGGAGTGAGGAAAGCGTACGTGGGACGACCTAGTGGTCGGCGACCGGTAGGTCGCCCCAGGTACCGCTGGAAGGATGAGGTCCTCAAAGACTTGCGCGAGCTCCATGTAGACGACTGGCAGGAGGTGGCGCAGGATAGACCAAGATGGAGACGTTTATTATCGGAGGCCAAGACTCACTTCGGGTCGCTGCGCCAGTATAGTAAGTAAGTAAGTAAGTCTGAATACTAATTGATTTCATCGCATATATTAGCACCAGCTGAATTTGACTTAAATTTCCTCAATCATAATTTCTTTTGTCAGCATCCTTTTATGACTTTATACTAAAGTTGGATAAGAATCTGAATCAATATGCATCATTGCTTGTCAGATTAACACGGACGCAGTCCACCTGATAAAAGCAGTTCGAGACAATTGATGGGAAGTATTGCTCTGTTTTGCTAATAGCTTACCCTGATTGATAGACAAATAGCTCAACGTATGTGGCCATCCCGGCATTTTATTGAGAGACGTATGTACAATTATGTTACCAATGTAATGTGGGTTCTCTTATTTAGCTGTTTTTATATATTTTTCTGAACATGATGATTAGTGAATCGAACTTTGACAGCGATCCTACTACACCCACATAGGGTTCTTTGAGTGTTTTTTTTCTTGGATAGGTAATACACATCACATACAATGGATCTTACCAAAAAGCAATAATGAATCAAATTTTCATTACCATAATTGCCAATATTTTTCGTGTTAGGCGAATGTGCCATTGTCTCGCCAAAAGGAAGAAATAATTAATAATAATAAACTTCACATTCCATAATCTTCATGCGTTGCACAATGCCTCATCACGTTAGTGCAGAATGTCTCTTAAAATGTTGAGCAAAAGCCACAGAAAACGTACATTATCTATGCAAATGTTGTTACAGAAACGAGAAGTCTTAGAGTCGAGTATGTGCGTGGGGCGGCGCGGCGCGGCTGTCGGCAAACTTGCCAGTTTGTCAAATGACATGTTAATGCACAAAACTAGTTAAAGTGCTATCTGCAAGTGGTCTTAATTGCCGGCAAGTTCTCTCGCTAATGCAAGTTTCAATAGGTAAATATGACGCAGTCTGGGTCGTTTGCTTTGTGCCTAGGTGCAACTTTGATTTCCCTGGGAAAATGTTTGCGAAGCTAAAGCTACTGCAGAGAGACTATAGTTATATATCTTCCTTAAGTCCTAAGTAAGTGTTAATTTGTACTTCTTGTACGGACTATCCATTTATAAGGGGATTTGGGAGGCGGTGAAACAAGCTTTACACAGATCCTCCAAAACGAGTTCTTTTTATTTTTCTTGTGGCAAGTCATTTTTCTTCATCGTGGATTAGGTTTAACCGCCATTTCCTATTATAGTGCTGTTTGCGTGTTCTCTTTTCAATTTCGTGTGAATTTCATTCATTTAGGTCAACTTATATTCGTTCGTAGAAACCTACGAACTTTACATTAAAATAAAAAGTAATACTTACATTAAAATATACCTTGGCAAGTAACAACAACAAACGAATTATTAAGCTTTACTCGCACAGTTTTCGTCATTAACACGTTCAGTGCATTATGAGGTCGAAACGCCCCATGCGTGACTTCTTGCTGGTGCGGCAGTCAAAATCACGATCTTTCACTCTGTGCGGGGGACGATTATGATAATATTCCTAGTAGTATGACAGAGACAAATATACAAAATCAATTCTCTTACGAAATCTAATCCAATGGCGTAGTTATTAAGACATGAGGTTGAATAGGTCTCATACGCACTGAATAAAAATTAATCAATTACAGTGCGGATTGAGGTCAAATCTGCCTCATAAATTTTAGGACTCATAGCCGCACAGGGTGAAGTGCTGCTAGTTTAGTGTTGTAATAAGTGTCGATACGGGAGCACAGGGAGGACAGAGAGTCACAGTTTGTTTTTTAATCCAACTGATTTTTTGCAAAGATTACGTTACAATCTATTTGCTAAATATTCACCTAAAATAATAATTTATTTAACTTTTATTTAATAAATAGATTTACATAGCTACACAGCTAAAGCCAAAGCGATAGTAAACTTTAAATAATACTATGTCTTAAATGTTACACACAATGTGAGTTGTTCCAAAATTCCAAATGCATATTGATTGCTACAGCATGGTGTGGTTTTAAGCTTGTTATATCTACTTGTAACTTAAATTAAGTGTTAAGTTTATATTTTCGGCTTATAATTCCAGGTTATTTCCGTTATGAAGTCAATTTTATCTTTTGGCAAATACAAGTTCGTTTCTGCAATGGTCACAGCTGTTATACTCAGAGTAAGAGTACACACACACTCTCTCTCACACATGTACACAGTTTATCACAAATATGCACACATTCATTCCCCTAACATAAAAACACACTGACCTACTTTATCTTAAAAATGGCGTTCATATCTAACGTGAGTTTTATTTCCGGATTTCCTAGTGGCAGATGCGTTGATCATGTACTTTAAAAGTGATCATCGAAAACGTTGCGTAGGCTGCTACAAAAAATTAATATATATCGACACTGCAACTTTCTTTTACTCCCATCACTAGTCGAGACACGAATCGAACTTCATTTCAGTGCGATGTGAGGCAGAACAGATGCCATATATATATTTTTCATTTACTCAATACAGAAATGTCATAACTGCCGGCGAAGCTATATTTAGATTTAACAACTATTTAAGTTTGTAATGGTAAAGTTTCAAGCAGATATTGTCCTTTTTGAACTACAATTAAGGTATTTTTTCAAAACATAACTTTGTGAGGCCGATATGGTCTCATACGCACTGTAAAGGAGTTCAAACTTGTCTCGAATAGACCTCATTCGCACTGGCTGAAACTCCATAAAAAATGGCTACGCAGTGAACGTGTTAATGTAACATAATTGGGTCTATTGTTTGAAATATTCAGTGACATTTGTTTACTCTAGAACCTATCTGATAGTTTTCTTAGAAACTTTTTACGTGGTTTTTCAAAGAAATTATCTACGACCTTGCCTTCTCTTATTTGCCCTACTTTTAGATAAGGACTACATACAATTAATGTGTCCTGAATGGAATAGGCACAGTAGCCGCTTTCCATCAGGTGGGTTGCCTGATCTCAAAGTGATATAAAAAATCCAACCTAATATGATGACTAATGGAGGTGCTCATAACAGCGAGAGCCAGCCAAGTTTGTCTAGAAAACTTCAACTACCTACTCCTTTTTTAACAGTATCCAGTACTTTTTGAGAAACTAGACTACCTACTTACTCTGTGGATTGAGGGCCAATTTCCTCTCCAACAGATATTGCTAGTTGTTTCTCTAGAACCAAAGGTGTTAAAATAACATTCACATCAGCACAGAAGTGCTTACGGTGATTACACGAGTGAATGGATGCAGTTCTCACACCACACGGGCTTGGGACGCACAACAGAAACAGTCACAGTAAAGACTTGAGTTTATTCGTCACATGAACATAAAATATTAAGTTTGTAGGAAAAATACTTTTTTGGTCATCTACATATATTCTGGTGTGTTTTGACGAGTCCCCTGGGTTGCAGAAAGGGAGAATCATTTCCATACTGTCTCCAGTAAGAGAACGATTCTCCATTTTTGGAGTGACTATGATAACACAGCGCAACACAGATCAAACTAGGACATAAGTTAGCTGCCTCACCCTCGCACGGCCCACCGACCATGAGGACACATAAATGTACAACAAGTAGGCAAATAAATGATTTCTGATTCTGATTCCATTTATGGATTCCATTTTTATCTTGCTAAGGTCGGCGCCAAGCAGAGGTGCTTTCCCTATGCCCTCTCATAGCACGGTGGGACAGCAAGCAGTCTGACCGAAAAGAGATAAGGCGCAGGACCAATGGCTTGACCATTAACCTCTTTTTCTAGGGATGAGAGCCCATTTAAATTGGTCAATTTTCTGTCGTTAATGAACAGAACCCCTTCATAGGAAGAGTAGGAAAGATTGGGGTGCCTTTACTTACATCGCATTAAAGCTAGTTATTTTTTTATGTTACGTTACATCAGTTGGCTGTCACGCATATCCCACCTGATTGTAAACGGCCACTGTGACCTACTCCATTGATTAGGTCTCCAGTGGCCGTTTACCATCAGGTGGATACACTAAGATTCGTATGAAGATGTCTTACTGGAACCTATTGCAGTGTGCTAGGTACGGAAGTGTGTTATTGGACGATCAAAGCGCCGATAAACTTCGCCCGCATTTGCATTGCAGGGAATCAGTTGTTCACCTCTAAACTTAAATTAAGAGCAGTAGAGATGTATTCTCAACCGTGCATTCAATTGATGTCGAGTGTTGCGAACTTAGTGCTTACGAGTTGATGGCGGCATGAGAACTTTCTGACGTGTCTTTATGTGGGCGAAGTGTTAAATTATTGCAGCAGACATTACTGGGGCACGGTTTCTTAAAGTAACAGAATTGTCTGAGTGCTACATTAAGCGACAATTGATTATTCAATATTTTTTACTTATATTTAAATACCGTCCCAAGAAATATACAAAATTAATTTAACGGACCCAATTCTATTTATGAATTGAACTAATTTACTTCTTTATAATAAATAACGACTTCATTTTAATTGTTACAATAGACCTCGTCAAAAACC
The DNA here is from genome assembly GCA_949319885.1 of Mecyna flavalis. Lineage (NCBI taxonomy): Eukaryota > Metazoa > Arthropoda > Insecta > Lepidoptera > Crambidae > Mecyna > Mecyna flavalis. The sequence continues at coordinate 15,761,618 of OX439427.1, forward strand.
TGTAAACTTAGTCGTTAATATGCAGTAAATACCGACATTTTATCCTCACTACGACCTTTATTACAAAAAAAACAAAACACGGAGCGATGAAAAACATTTCCCTAGCGGCCCTCGAGTCGCGACTTGGAACAAAGCCGACAAAACGATAAAACATTCCTTCAAGATGCGCAAACGTCGAAATTGTTTCCCACTTTTATAATACAAAAGTGCGAGGTAATTTTCGGAGAGTCATAAAATCGTATTGACGGCGAGTTCTCGGCGCTCCCGGGCTGTTACTTCTTTTTTACGGCGACCCCTAGCGTTTGTGTCTTAGCTACGATACTACATTTTAAGTGTTATGTAGGTACCGTTTGCGATGTGATTTTTTTTTGTCTTTTACTGCTTCTAGTAATGTTGGGACGGATCTTTGCGTAACGATAGTTTAATTTTATGTACTTACTATGTTTTTTAAGATGGGATTTTCAAGCATGTGTACTTCCTAAGATGTGTTAAAACAATCAATGTCGCGTGTAGAAAATGCTTCCTATTCAAGAAGCCTGTGGCCTTAGGCTGATACTGTGCTCCTTTGAAGTAAGAGTTCAGTAAGTAAATGGGTACTTATGGACCGCTGGTTCAAAGAATTGAATTCCAACATAACCCCACGAGCAGAGGATAAAAAGAATTGGTCGACTTAAAACAAAGGTTTGATATTTTCTTGAAGCCTCGGGTTAACTAGTAAACCTAAAACTTGCGTTTTATAACTGTTATAGTTCTCGTACATCTTTTCTAGAAAGTCGCGTGTATGGATTCGCTATTATGAAGAAAGTTTCCACGTTCTAAGTAGGATCTTTTCTGATTCCGCGAATAACCTCTAAAGCGTACCTCGAAGGTAGAAAGGTTTAATGTTTTACTAACATTACTTCTTTAAAAGTTAATTAAAAGTATCGCCTGTCCGACGGGATTAATAAGTGTGTCATTGAGTGTTGGGTGGTCGATTTATTCGGCATCGGCTGGTGCGTGAAATTGGCTCCACAATCGTCGGCGTTTAATCAACTCTGTTCGAGTTCCATTCGCACGCACCAATCGAGTTCAGTCACCATTTCGTCACTCATCATTTCTCTCTTTATTCAGTATGCTCTAAAGTTGCCATCCATTCACAAATAATGATGCATTTTGCAGGGAAGTGTCTTGCTGTCAACTTATATTGACGATCAGATATGTAGCTACGCTCGACAGTGGCTTGTTTTTGGGCAATAAGTATGACGACTTTATTTTTAGCACTAAGCTGAAAAAAATCCTTAATTGCAAGGGTTTGTGTGCCAATTTACCAACTATTGCTAAAATCGAATGGGTTGTTATAACGGCTAGTAAATAAGTTGGATGTGCAACAGAAAAATAACCAATTAGTTAGTATCAAGACTTCAACATGATGTGACTAAACGAAATATATCTCAATCCACTTTTTGAACAAATTCAGTTCTATATGAACCATTTAATGTGGAAAACATGTACAGGACGGACGGGATGGTAGGTTAAAAACTAAACCGTGAAACGGAGAAAAATCTGCGGCTACGCGACGCATACGAACTAGCCATTAGACCAGATTGTGCAATATTATCAGCTAACTATATCTCGGTAATACTGCGGATGCTGTCCAAATTGACCAGCCAGTGCAATGTGGCGTATCTAATGCGAGCGTACGTGTGTGATTGCAGCTCGACGTCAGCCGGCGGCCAGCTAGGTTGCGAAATAATAATGTGCTTCAATGGAACTTATTGGTCACTCTGATTTGCAAGTTTGCACGTTATTTTGATTGATAGTGGTCGATTTGTAAGAGTGAAATAAGGTCCGGGGGTATATAGGTATTCCTACTGGCTAGCTACCACCCCATACGTAAATTTTGCCCCCAATATAGCTATGACTATTTGTGTTGCAGCAATGTTCATGTGAGGGTCAGTATTTATCTACATTTGAAATCAAAGGCTCGGAGATCAGCACAGACATTATTTAGCGGCACTTCCTAAATAAGTGTCCCTCAATATTATAGACCGCAATAGGGTTTACCATCGTGTGGGCTGCGTACCTGTCTACTCACTTATTAAGCATTGGAAAAATGACTATCTCGTTATTTTCGGGTATTTTGCTAGCTACCACCCCAGGTAGATCTTGCCCCTAATACAGCTAATGGCTTTGTGTTGCAGCAATGTTCATGTGAGGTTCAGTATGTACACTTGAAATCAAAGGTTCGGAGATCATAGAAGCACAGACATTATTGCGCGGCACTTCCTAAATAAGTGTCCCTCAATATTATAGACCGCAATAGGGTTTACCATCGTGTGGGCTGCGTACCAATTTAGCATTGAAAAAAATTACTATCTCGTTATTTTTGGGTATTTCGCGTTTTTAGCAAATCACAGATATAAGTATTATTCTAAGAAACTATGTAGATCTTGAACCGAGCTATAGCGATAGCGAACATGCAGCGACCCTTATCGTGGGACAAATGCTCTGCAATGTAACTTATTGGTCACTTTGATTTGCACATTGTTCTAATTCAATCAGTGGGTGGTCGATTTATTGGCGAGTGAAATAGGTTTGACTTTGAGATATTAGAGATAGCTCAGAGTACAATCGACAATTCGAATCGGCTAAAGCTATTATAAGACCTTAATTCCATGACAATAGGACAATTTGGCCATGGAAAACGTTCAGCTTGCGAACGAACAAGGAACATTTGTGCCATTTTTATTGTAATGTCAATCTCTACTATAAGAAAAGTGTTATGATGACTGTGGGCTACATTTTTGTTATATAGCGCTGGCCACGAGCACGTGCAGCGTGCCCATCACCACACACACCGCAGCCACCCACGTGCGCGTGTCGAACGACTCCGACCCCTCCAGTTTCATGTTCGCAGTTTTCTCTGGCAAAGGACCCTCCCTTATCTTACCTATAGGGCGCGTCCACGCGCTTGTCAGTGGTGTTATAATATGGATGCAAAGGGTCATCTGTCTTCACATGACACCATCACCGGGCCAAGGAGGAATAAATGAGTAAATTCCAGCTTTTCTTGACACCCTCAGCCCCCGACGTATAACATATTTCCCGAGTAAGAAAAAAAAACGCAGTTAATGCACAGACTTCAGTAATAAATTGCATAATAAACGATATTAATAATAACAACTTTTAAAATTCGGTTTAGTGATCTCTACAAAGGTTACCTATGGAGGAGCGATAACTTATGAAAATTATACTAATAACAACCTCATTTACACAGTTCGAAAACAGTGGCAAGTCTCGTGAAATAAGGCTTCAAAGAACCTAGTCGATACAGCCCAGGCTAGATGCAAATCTCTGTGATTAAACAGCAGCCAGCAAGAAGGATCGCTGCGACACTCTTGCTCTCACACCCCTCCCCCCGCCGCCCACTGCCCATCTCGTTTAGGATTATTTACTATTTTAGGCCCTCAGTTTCAGTCTAATAATTAATTGCTTAGATTTGCCTGTTCTAAATGCCTACTTGTTTTTGCCTACGGCTTTTCGAAAAGTTTATTAATAAAAAAACTTGAGGAGTCTTGCGTAAAGCGTGTTAAAATAATTTTTAATGAGAATTTTTATTTTTTATTTTATATAATTTATTATATTGTGTCAATAACGAGTTGAGCGAATTAATATGTTTGTGTGATAGAGTCTCATTATCATCATCCCAGCGTATGCATCCAGTATGGAGCTCAGGGTCCGCTTCGACTATGATCCTAGATTTGACAAGCCTGGTTATTACAATGGAGCGATTGCCATCTGACCTCCGTAACCCTTACAAGGGAAACCAGACCTACTTGGAACATAGTCGGGACCAACTGCTTAACGTGCCTTCCGAAGCACGGAATCATCATTTGTGTGATAGAGTCTGTTAGTCGAAACATCACAATGGCAAAGTGGCACCATGTCGCAGAAGACGCCTTAAGAGTAAAGGCTTTGCAACTCTTTGCGTTTTGAGCTACGTTTTGTGAGTGAAAGTCCCAGAAGCCCGTGAGCATGATCGTCAAGTCACCATGCTAGTTAAAATTGTCAGATCGTAAGATATACTGTAGATACGCAGCTACAATCAATAACATTATTCGATATAGATTTGTGTGGCGGATGTGGTAATGGTTTATCTATCTAATAAGTCTTACTTAAGGAATATTTATAGCTCGTTAGTTTAAAATAAATGTTCATAAGAAAATACAAGTGTTATATTTAGTTTATACCTGCTGGCGCTTGTCTGCACATGAACGGTGGATTGTGACTTGGAATTAACAAAAAAAACTTAAAAATACAGTCACGTTTACGATTTTCTTTAAGACATGGGGATATTAACAACGTTGTCTTCCAAATACGTTTCTGGATAATTATATTTTTCAGTAACTCAGAAAATAAAAACAGAATAATAAAATCCGGTCGAGAAATCGACCCACAATCCTGGGGCAGTAGGCGCATTGTAATTATTGCTACCTACAATCTATCGTGCTATCTAGGCCGATTTTCGTTTAGTCAACTGAGTACTTAAGACATGATAGGAACCCTAAATCACTGCTTCATCTTAGAATTCAAAAGATAGGCGGGTCCTGCAATCTAATCGACTTACTAGACAAGCATTTTATTGTAAAATTGCAAACTTCAGAAAAATTAATTTATTTGCGAGGACGCCTTTCACAGGAATTCGGTACCGCTGCAGGCAGCAGGCTTACTTTATGACAGAAGCTTCTCGAAATATAGCTCTCCATAAAATATCGCGGCATTCTTGTGAGAGCTAATAAAATTTTTAAACTGTACTTTGCTTTTATCTTCGGACGTTTGAAAACGTTTTGTTAAGCACAATGATTTCGTAAATATTTATAATATTATTAATAATATATATGGCTTTAAGTGCACTCTCAACTCTCTTACAAACCAACGAGATTCAAAGAGCTTTTCGAGGCAAGGGGGAGTTTTACATCGCCAATTTTCAGCCTCTTGACTGTAGGTAAATGAGGGTTTTCGAATAGAAACCTATTTGTGGGTAATATCAGATCTAGACACGCGGCAGCGTGTCAAGTCAAGTTCAAGCAAAGGAACGGGCTAGCCAGCGCCAAGGTATATTTACACGAATCATTTGGTGTCACTTTTGACCCTTCTATAACTTAAAACCTATTGAACCAAAACACATGAAACTACGTGAGTTTAATCAGATCCATAAGGACACCTAGAAGCCCAAATTTCATGAAGCTAGCTCAAACGGTTATAAAGATATGAAGGTCAAAAAGTCGTAAAAATTAGTACTGACTGACTGACTTATAGTAGCAAAACCTAACCTACTTCCAGATGACCTAGAAAGATGAAATTTGGAATCCAGCTTGGTAATTGTGTGTAACCGTAGGAAAAAGTCCAAAAATAGAAAAAAGTTAAAAAATAGGGGGGAGGGGGGACGTTCCCCCCCTATATTTTAACTTTTTTCTGTTTTTAGATTTTTTCCTACGGTTACACACAATAACCAAGCTGGATTCCAAATTTCATCCTTCTAGGTCATCTGGAAGTAGGTTAGGTTTTATCTGACTTATAGTAGCAAAACCTAACCTACTTCCAGATGACCTAGAAAAATGAAATTTGGAATCCAGCTCGGTAACTGTGTGTAACCGTAGGGAAAAATCTGAAAAAAGAAAAAAGTTTAAAATTAGGGGGGGAGTCCCCCCCTCCTCCCCCTATTTTGTAACCTTTTTCTATTTTTAGATTTTTCCCTACGGTTTCACACAATTACCGAGCTGGATTCCAAATTTCATCCTTCTAGGTCATCTGGAAGTAGGTTAGGTTTTGCTACTATAAATCAGTCAATCAGTACTAAAACCTAACGTACTTCCAGATGACCTAGAAGGATGAAATTTGGATTCCAGCTCGGTAATTGTGTGTAACCGTAGGAAAAATTCTGAAAATAGAAAAAAGTAAAAAATTAGGGCGGGTAACTCGCCCCTCCTCCCCCTAATTTTTATTTTTTTTCTATTTTTAGATTTTTCCCTACGGTTACACACAATTACCGAGCTGGATTCCAAATTTCAACTTTCTAGGTCATCTGGAAGTATGTTAGGTTTTGCTGCTATAAGTCAGTCGGTCAATACTGGGGGCCCATATTTTTTTTTTGTTGTAGCGTTGGAATTAAAACTATTCCAATATGTTATGTATTATTATATTTTCTATATAGTTAACAAAATAAAAAAATAAAGTTAAGTCAAAAATAAGTGGTGTCCCCATACAAAAAACTTGTAATACGCGCTAAACAACCGGCCAACGCGATGGTGCGTGTCGTCGGCGGCGCGTGGCACCACATTAAATCTCAATACTTGCCTAGTTTTCTTTACAAAAAGTAATGATATCCCACCAAAAACATAAATGTAAAAAAGGAAAGCCACAAAAAAAAAAACAAAAATTACAAAAATTATGTTTGGCTGTGGGCTTCGCCGCAAAAAGAATGGAGATCTTAATGAGTGCCAAGTTCTATGATCTTAAAGTAGGTAAGATTTGACTTGGCCAGTTTTTATTAGAATTAATATAATATAATTATTTTGAATAACTTTATAAAATGACTGATATAATGGAAACTGGCCAAGTCAAATCTTACCTACTTTAAGATCATAGAACTTGGCACTCATTAAGATCTCCATTCTTTTTGCGGCGAAGCCCACAGCCAAACATAATTTTTGTATTGAACTTGGCTTTCCTTTTTTACATTTATGTTTTTGGTGGGATCACATCTTCTTTATTGGTCTGGGTTTTATATATTTCATATTTAAGTATGTATTAAATCAAAAAAGTGTAATGTTTATTCCGTTTCTAATAAAAGCTCTGCTAAGTTTTATTGCGTTGAATGGAAAATGTTCAAGGAATTAGAACAACTATACGAGTAGTACTCATTCGATTTTAATTATTAAGTTGGGATGTTGAAATAATGAAGAAAAATAAATGAAAATCTAAGTGAAAACTAAATAGCAAACCACATTAGATACTTGCTTACTCGTATATAAATCAATTGAAAACCCACTGGATGTTAATCTGTGCTTTAAATAAAGATCTAGTTAGACAATAAGGCTGTTATTTATGACTGGACACTAAATGGGAGAGTAAGAATGATTTATTGCGTAAAATATTCAGATCAGAGCTTGTTTAATAATAACAAATGTCGCAATGACACGAACGAGTCCAAATGTCGGGCGTGGGTGGCGGAAGTTCAAGTTTCGATGAAAAATGACGATCGCGCCGCGGTCCGCTAATTGTCCCGTCGTGCCTGCGACGTGGAGTGCCTACATTTCACTCTGATTTGGTTAAATAACCCGCTGTAAATAAAGTAAAAACTATACAATAAGTTCATTGAACTTACATGAAAGTATAAAGTACAAATCTAGACTAAGTAGTAAAACGGCATGTGCCTGAGATTAGAAAATTTTCCTCACAATATGCATGCACTGCGTTTTAAATACATTTTACATTTACAATAACCTTTTTTTACTTAATTGTGTTTTATGTGTTTCAAATTAATTTCAAACGAAAAGTAAAGTAAAATCAGTTTTTTTGGTCATCTTCATACAGTTGCACCTGCTTATATTTTGTTTTTAGCTCTGTTATCTCTTTTCCTTTTTCCTACTTCCTGTTTTTTGTTGTTATATTCTTTCAATATACGTGTTGCTGGTTATGATTTTTGGTTGTTATATTCTCACAGCATTAAGCGTGGCTACCCTAGCTCACGAGGCGCGAAGCGTCATGTTTATTCAAATAAATAACGGCCATATGTTTCGGCAACACCTCGGGTGACACGCGCCGCAATTTCAATTCCATGTTTCAGAAGTAATTTAGATTGAATATTTTATTTAAGTAACGCGACGTGTGATTGATGCGTTTACTGCCATGCGTAGGACAAATTAACCCGACCCTTTTCGACTCAAAATTAGTTTGTTGATGTTTTCGTTTATGAAATTACTGCGACTGCTTTCATCCCTTTTTAATTTGCTTCGGGGAATTTATTAAATCGCAAAAGCTGTAAACACTTGTTATATTGTCTTATTAAATAGATATTTATTGAATCTATCGACCAAATGGGCGCAATCCTTGAAAAGTCCGATACTACGCCAGTAGTCCTCCTCATAATATTTATTTGTGTGCATGTAGAGTAAGCCCACATTTAGCCTACCCTACTCTGTGAATTTCCCACAACCAAATTCCAGCTTAATGTCGATCGCATAGATTTTAATTTAATTTGATAACATTGTTTGTATTATAATTTAGTGTAGGTTGATGTGCTCCTTCCTAGGCGCCACCCTGACCTGAGGCCTCTCAAGTAAGGGTACCCAGGGATGGGCTGGTCAATAGCCACAAAAGGCTATCCCAATTTGGGTGTGAAAGGGAAACATTACATAGTGGGTGGTGACTGGTGGATACTTTAGTCTCAAGTCCCACAAACGGCCGCAGGTTAAGCTAGCCTGCGGTTATGGTGCATAAACACATTCTACTCCGAAAAAAAAAAGATGTTAAAATTATGTATATTGAAATAAAATAAGCTTTAATTAGTTTGGATCTAGGTTCCGTATGCTGGCCTAAAAACTATAATTTGCTATGTTTATCCGTTGTCTGGCACCCATAATACAAGCTTTGCTTATATTGGGGCCGGATGTCGCTGTGTATAATTTTGACCAGGGATATTTATTAGCAAGACGCCTGTATAAAAATTCTACAGGAAAGCCACCATCATTAGCGGTGGGAATCTCATACAATACTCACCAAACTCTTCTTACGCGTTACGTGGCGGGACGTAACCATACGGTTAAAAAAAGTTTAGGTACGCTATATGAAAAATATCCAACGATATGAAACGGGCTGAAATCATATTCCCCAAACGGCATATAATATGAAAGAATCCAAAAGCTGTTAAACTAAACGAAGACAGCACTCGGATATTTATTTAAGTCAAATTCGTTTAACACAAATAGCTGTCCTTCCATTTGGGTGAGATTATATTTACTTCCATTTCCGCCGCTCCATAAAAACGTAATGCGTTTTCAAACCGCGAATTTCGTATTCACGATTGGGAGTGACTCGAGCGACCCCGTAGCCACAGATAATACAAAACATTACTTGTCGTAGACGTAAATGAAATGAAATAAATTTGAAATGAAATAAATTTATTCTGCAAATAGATTTTTTAAAAAATACTTTTACACGTCAATCTTTTTTTTTCCCTACCAGCACTTCGACGTCAATGGCCTGTTGAGGAAAGAAGTGCCGCAAGAAACTCAACAGTTTTGCCTTTTTTCAAAAAAATATTACAAATTAAAAATTATAAAATTCAAAAATTTCACATCACAAAAATAATTTAAGTCACAATAAATAATAATGTCAATACAAAGGATCATGTCAATACAAATAACAATACAAAGGCGCAGGCAGAGGATACAAAGGCGCAGGCAGAGTACATGTGCTAGGAAGCAACTTAATGTGTCCACAAATTTTTATCATTAAAATAATCTTCTATTTTATAATAGCCTTTCTTCATAAGGCATTCTTTAATTTTTAATTTAAATTTATGTATAGGCAAGTCAATAAAAGTTTGTGGCAACATATTAAACATTTTTATACTTTTTCCTACAAATGAGTTACAAGTTTTACTGAGTCTGAGGCTTGGAACGGCAAGCTTATGTTTATTTCTTGTGTTAAAACTATGACATTCCGATTTTTTTTTTAGAAAATCATAGTTTTTGCGTACATACATGATACAGTCGAATATGTACTGTGATGCTACGGTTAGAATATTAATTTCCTTAAAGAGTTCCTTCAGTGAGTCACGTGGTTTAAGCTTATATATGGCGCGAATTGCTCGTTTCTGAAGCACAAAAATAGCTTGTATATCGGCAGCGGTGCCCCATAACAAAATACCATACGACATTACACTGTGAAAGTAGCTGAAATAAACCAACCTCGCCGTTTCAACGTCTGTAAGATGTCTTATTTTTCTGACTGCATATGCAGCCGAGCTTAATCTTCCTCCCAGAGCAGCGATATGGGCACCCCATTGCAGCTTAGAATCCATGGTGATCCCAAGGAAGACAGTAGACTCAATTACATCTATGGGTTCACCATTTACAGTAATGCATGTCGTATTGACCTGTCTTACATTAGGCAGTGTAAACTTGACACATTTTGTTTTCTTTGAGTTTAATAAAAGATTGTTTGTTGAAAACCAATGGAGTACTTGGGAAAGAGCATTATTTACGTCGTTGAAAACTTCTTTACCGCGGTCAATTTTAAAAATTAACGAGGTGTCATCAGCAAATAATACTATTTCACATAAGTCTTTAGTGAAGTAAGGCAAGTCATTAATATAGATTAAAAACAGCAATGGGCCCAATATTGAACCCTGGGGCACGCCCATTTGGAGAGGCGCGCCAATTGAGGTAGTACCATTTATATCTACTTTTTGTATTCGATCAGAAAGATATGACTTTATAAGGCAAAGTGAATTATCCGAAACACCATAATGCTTCAACTTTTCTAACAAAATCTGATGATCTACACAATCAAATGCTTTAGACAAATCGCAAAAGATACCTAATGCATCCTGTTTGTTCTCCCAAGCATCAAATATATGTTTAAGAAGTGCAACACCGGCATCAGTGGTGCATTTGTTTTTAGTAAAACCAAACTGGTTACTATGTAGTAATTTGTTTTCGTTAAAATGAAATAGAAGCTGATGAAAAATAATTTTTTCAAATATTTTACTCATCGCAGGTAGGATAGAAATTGGTCTGAAGTTAGAGGGATCACTCTTATCACCTGCTTTAAAAAGAGGGATAATTTTGCTATTTTTCATTAGATTTGGGAACTGACCTGCATCAATACATTGGTTAAAAATAAAAGCTAAATGAGGTGAAACTGTATCTATAATTGATTTGAGGAGGTCAGTTGAAATACCCCATAAATCTTTAGTTTTTTTAATGTTCAGTTCTTTAAAGGTTTTAATTATATCATCAGAAGTTATGTGCTTGAATTTAAAAGATGTTTTGCACTCATCGACACTCGATGCTAGCAAAGTTTTGGCTAGACATGTGCTTGATTTTAATTGACTTGTTGCCGTAATGGCTGCACTAGAAAAGAATGATTCAAATGCATTTGCTGTATCCTTGTCAGTTTTAACTATTTCATTATTTACTTTTAAACAAAATTCTCGATCTTGCGCTTTCACTTTGCAAGTCTCCTTACCAATAATATTCCAAGTAGTTTTTATTTTATTCTTGGAATTAATTATTTTATTACGTAAGAACAAAGACTTAGCCATAATACAGACTTTTTTAAATAACTTAGAATAGGCTTTAACGTACTCTATGATTTTTGGATCATTAGAGTAAGCTTTTATACCATACAATTCATAAAGCCTATTTCTACTTTTATAAATACCAGGTGTTGCCCAGTCACTAAATTTACTTTTAAAATTATTTACTTTAATGGTCTTGGCAGTGAATGTGGAATCATATTCATTTTTAATCAATTCAAATAAACTTTCATACAAATCATTAATTCTGTCGTTGTCATTTATAGTCAAAAGACCTATTTTATTTTCAATTTTACACTTGAACCTATTCATTCTCCTTTCAGTAACTGGTCTGCAAGTAATGTGTAATGAGTTAGAAGCATGATGGTGCTCAAACCCCACAAATTGCCCAGTGTGATCAGATTGTAAATTATTTATAATTGACTTATTCGCGATGTTGCAATTTTCATAGAAAATATTATCTAAGCAGGTGGCTGTAGTAGCAGTTATTCTTGTAGGTTCTGAGAAAAGCGGTAACAAGTTAAATGATTTAAAAAGATTTAGAAACCTTTCTGTGTTTTGGGACTTATCTAAAATATTAATATTAAAATCACCGCAAACAACCACCTTCTTTCTTGAGTTACATGTTTTATTTAAGACATCTTCCATAGTTGATTCAAATAATGTGTACTCAGACGAAGGTGGTCTATATACACATATAACAATAAATTGCTCAACCTCTGCACATGCTATTTCTATAGTTCGCTCAATAGAAAGTGCTGAGATATCGTTACGTACTTTTCAGTGTTTATTTTTGTTAATAAGTTTTTGAGATATAAGACAATTGCTATATAGTGATTACTATTTTAATATCTCTTCGATCGTATCAGATTTGTGATAGGGTTTTTCTGAGCGGAAAAATGTCATAGTAGTCTGGAAGTTGGAAGCGGAAAACACTCTCGTGGCTCGGCAAGCACGTAAAGCCGTTCTATGTCAGGTCTCTTTTCGATTGTGTCCAACTAGTACTGTCCCAACGTGCTTTATGAGAGTGAGGAATAGGCAGTGTATTCGCTCTCGAGCATTCGCTTATGCACTTAAAATATAATTTTCTGCGAAGTTGGAATATAGGTATAACATTTAAATAGTGCTTATTCTATGGCTAAGCGACCTTAAGTGAATCTTAGCCTTCAATAATGTAATTAGAGTCTCTATCTTGGTTAGTTCTGCACCATCTCCTATCAGACGTCAGCGTGGAGATCCGACTGCAGGATTAACTTTAATTTTTTTTCTTAACGGGTAAAAAGAAATCTCCAATCACTGTGCAAATAGCGGGTCATGCGGCAAATCTAGTGGTTAGTGACTAACCGCTGCTCATAGACATCTGCAACACCAAAGGAGTTACAAATGCGCTTCCTTAATTCTAAGGAACACTACTTTGTTCGGACATTGATTCCTGAACTTTAAAAAGCGATCACTCGTTTTGCGTCACTTTTGATGATGGACGGTGAAATTGGCCGGTGGATGGATGCGCGGAAATGGCCTTTCAGCCGACAGCGAACCGACCGGAAATGGATGTTCGAGCCCTGGCGAGGCTCTGCTGGCCGTTTAAATTCTTTTTAAGTTTTTATATTTAATATATTTATTTCAATCTTTTCTCTAATTTTTTCCCTCTGAATCGTGAACCGTTCGAATGAAGCATAAGTTAAGATAATGTTTGGGGTTATTCTGTTCTAGTCGACTAACTTATTAAGTCCGTAACAGTCGCTGAGCAGTTTACAAAATACATATTAAATAATGTTTCTTGTTGTGGCAATGAAAGCTTAAATTAAGCGGATAATTAGCTTTTTTTTTTCTTTATAAGAACCAATCACATTATTTTCGGCAGTGTCGACTTTCGGTAATTCGCATTGATGTAATTAGTGTTATAGCCACTTTTTTGATTGGCTCTTCCTCCAGCCCATTGATCTAATAATGATAGTAGTAGCTCCTGTCCTAAAGGCCACGGGTCCGTATTAATGCTTTTCTGACACTCTTGCTCATTGAGTACTGAGCGATAAAGGATCTATTGTAATAGCCGTCCCCTGCAGCCATATTCGTAACTCAAGCTTGATAACCAGCTACATAAACCATAACTAATTATCAAAAATGAATATTATTCTACATTTATAACTAGTTTGATAACCAGCTACGTAAACAGATTTTTTTACTGTTTTACTACTTAAAGTTAGCTACCTAAGTTGCGGAAATAAGCGCATCAGGAGCATCGATTTTCAATACTAAAAATGAATGCAGAAAGACAATTGCATCTCAAGTATAAGATAGTACAGCCGAGCACAAGCGCTTTGATAGTGCATAAGATAATACGAGTATGTTGAGTTGATCAAATTCTATTACAGTAAAGCACTTTTGTTTTTTAGCTTATGCCCTTTGTAGTGTCGGATATATACCTACTTCGGTTTCGTAGTCACTCTACATCAGCCGAGATTGTAATCAAACGAGGATATAGAAAAATAAAAAAATATGTGAGGCTGAATCCATTTATAACATCTTTTATGGAGGGAAGGGACTTATTTTGAATTTGCAAAAAGTAAACTATGTCTTACCTTAATAGGAACCGTTCAAAGGATTTTTAACCGACCTTTTATAATTAGACCGTTTGCGAAATATCCAGTCCGAAATATTTGTGACTTACACATAAATTAGGTTAGTCATTTGACGGAGGGTTTGATATACAGTTGGCGCCAACTCAATAATGGCAACACACAAACCGACTTAGACCCAACCCAGTGTTGCCAACCACACAGCTTGAACCGACACACTTAGAATTAAAATTGCCTTTAGAAATCCGCGCACTGTTGGACTAAAGGGAAAATGTAAGTACATTTTGTACTATTGGTATGAGAACCTGCTGACAAGGAGACCCCACTCATGTCATGTCGTCTTAACTGGTGGTAATTTAGCAGATTAAGGAATGTTGATGTATTATTGATTGTACCTCCTCCTCGCGTCTCGCTATGCTCATTACTGAAGGTCGTAAGTCAATAGTTGAGAGAAGATCTTCTTCGCTTGCCACTTTTTCCTCTCCTTGGCCAATTTTTTTTTTATTGCAATGTTTTACAAGACGAGCAGATTGTACACCTGATGCTAAACGTTTGCCCTTAGACAGTTCAGTGCCAAACAGTAACTAAGCAGAGAAATGAAGAGCAGTGTAGAGAATGGTGTCTAAGGCTGTCCGCATCTGGTCAGTCCATCTGATTGGGATAGGTACGTCCTTTTTTTTTTCTTGCCGTCAACCTTACCGGTGACCAAAAGTTGTTCGAGGTCAATCCCTTCTGAACTGACTGTACATTACTCGATAAAAATCTTTGAGTATTGCTGGGATTTTGAAACTAAAGTTGGCAACACCCTACCTTCCATTTGAATAAAAACTAAATCGATGTTCAAAACATGCAGGTTGAATGAATGGGTTTAACGACGTTCGGTGACCACTTTTTGGGTCGAGAAGTAAACCTGTTTCAGTATTCGCAGCCTGACGTTATCCGTCGCGGAATCTGGACATCGATATAAAACCTGCACGTTTTGTACTTTTGTATTGTAATTTAATTTTATATCGGGACGGGTTTCAAACAAGTGGGCCGCAATTTTTGGATGGCCGGTTTTAAGTATATTTTGAACGGCGGAATTTGAATGGCACAGGACTGCATTTCGGAATTGTCTGATGTTTATTATTATTGGCTATTATTTTGAGCTTATCGGAGTATACATTTTGATCACCAATTACGAAATTATAAAGAGTAAGTAAATTTCAAACCTGATGTTAATCTAAAGAGTCTCAATCGTATATAACACAATATTTTAAAGTTACTTTGATTTCTGGCTTATATTCGTCATGACATACGGACAATCATACGGAGCGTATTAGAAGTAAATGTAGTTACAATTTCCTAATAATTAAAAACTGTACATTTTTTTTTGTAAGTCGTTAAGTAACTAAGTAATTGTCGATGACAATAATAAGCTTTCGAATTTAATTTATATACAGTTATAATTTGCAGATAATAGGCAAATACAAACAGGATTTCGACTCACTTGCTTCAGACATGTTATTATGAGGATCATATTCTGATTATACTTTATCAGCTGTCTAATTATATCAACATCTATATGTAATGGGTAATTCTAATAACTACAGCGGGAAAAAAATAATTAAGCAAGTTTTTGCTGTCGAATTGAAACTTACACTCGTTTTTGTGGGACCCGTCCAAAGATCAACGTTGTAATAATGTTACCAGGGTAGCAGCGAAAAAAAACCGTACACAATGCTTTTTACATCATAGTCAACGATAAATCGTTGATCATAGTTTACTGTGTCTTGATCCCCAGAGGTATAAATATATTTTAATTTTGTTACATTTTAGAATGCATTTTTTTTGTACTGTACTGTATCTACTGTATAATTTAACCCTAGTTATAATTGTAGAGACGACTATAATTGTACTCTTATAAGTAAACCGCTATTGACGCAATAGGGAAGCTTTAAAAGTATTTGTTACCTACTTACCTTTATTTTTCTGCGTGCTTTGTCACAGGATCTATTTATGATACATTATATAAAATATTACATAAACTGAACGTTAAGTCTCTGGTTTATCGGTTAGGTTTCATAAGAATGTTTTCTGCTAAACTTTGAGTACCTTAATATGTATAAAAAGCTCTTTTCTCCATGAACATTAACAAGTTGTTACGTAAAATGTACGAGTACGTTAAGCCTACCTGGCAATGTCGGCAGTTTTTACCCGGTAAGAAGGATGTGTCGGCTTAAGCCGTGGGAGCCGGCATCGCGCCATCGCAGCCACTGTCGGACGCATTGACAACACCTTCCGCCGACCGAATTGCCAGCCGTAAACACATCACGAATCAATTTGTCAGAGAATTAACCTCGCCCATAAACGTAAATGTTTCATTTTATACATATCCGATCGTAAAAGTCAAAACTTTAGAGCCAGTTTCTTTTTATCGACAAAATAAATAGATTTTGTAAATAGTCTGTCTATAAACGTAACATTTAATGTAAGCTTTTGTTTCTTAGTGTTATAAATTGTGTTGAAACTAAATTCGTTTATTTATCGGTGACATTCTATTATCATATTTTATACAAGATCTTAAAAGTGTTTTACGGTTTCTTAGATGAATTTCCCAATTTACATTTAATTTTAAATATTAATTATCGTATCGTTACATAATACGACTGACAGACATACCTACTTAGGCATCAATCAGACGGTCTTAAATTTTTATTGTTTATATAATGTCAGATTATGTATGTTGGTCTTTTATCTATTTAAAAAAAACAAGATTTAATGGAAAAGCGTGGAGCGCCTGTAACAATGTCTAACAAGAGAGTATCGGAAAATTAAAGCAAGTTCTGTGGTTTTAGGGACTTTGCTGAATATTAATTGCTTTGATTATCCAATTCGGCTGAAGTTAATCTTCCGAGCCCCGGATTACCAGACACAATAGAAAATCTATTGTTACGCGGCACCCGAGTGCCGGTTCGGGATTGAGTGGTTAAAGCGTGTCTAAAATTAAATTACTTATAGATATTAGAATAATCTGAATTACTGAAACAGAAGTATTCCGATGTTAAGGTGTCAGTTTGTGTCAGCGTAGTCTTGAATATTTTGTCGCACTTATCTATTATGATGACAATTCTAACTTTAGAGTAGGACTAAAAGCGATGAATTTTTTGTAAGTTCACATGTTAATAGCATTCCCTGGGAAATTTATCATTCAACCTGCTCTGGTATGTGTTTTCAAATCCCACCGGATCAGACTTATATGTGATGTTGTCCGAAATATATAGCCAACACCAGCACAAATAGAGTCATGAACTGTGACCTATGTAGTAGCTGACTTTCCAGCAAGCCATTGTCGTCAAAAAACAGAAGGCAGATAGCTGTTTTGTTGTTAACATTCTGTAGACGATCAAAGGCTGACTTCGAAAGATAGAAGCATAAGGCGTGGGCGGCGGTCAAGAGGCTCTATGCATAAATAATAAAATTATTACGAGCCCGCCGCGACTGGCGCTTGAAAGCCCATTAACACGGATTTTTAGACGAAATATATTTCTTTTTATTCGCGTTCTGTGACGAAAGAGGAAAAACGGTTTCGCAAAGACCATCTTATCAAATATTAAGGTTAAGTGACATTGTGAATAAGGGAGAAATAAAAATAAAAAACATGTTTTTGTTTACCTTTTGATCATTGTATTTTTGGTAGTCGGGGGTGCACAATCTCCTGTAGGAGGATTTTACGACATTCAAAAATCGAAATCCATCATAGTCTACCGTGTCATTTTGCATGATCCGGGTAAAATAGTAATATGCACAATAGGGAACATGCACTATTTTTATTTTTGTCTTCATTTTAAAGAATTCCATGTAGAATAAGCCACAGTTAAATTAAAAAATTAATACATTGTAATTTATCGGAAAAAATGCGGTTTTAAATTGACCGTTTTAATTTTCGCGCGAAAACGGACCTATGGTTCCGATGACATGAATGACGTCACTCAAGTCTTGTCACTGCCTCACTCGTCGAGTGGTCGTACTTCACTGTACTTGTTCGTCGCTGGCTTTCATACTTTTGCATATTTTTTCGAGTTTTGAAATATTTTTTTGTAAAAAATTTAAAATGGACTATCTATCAACATCAGGTGATCATAACAATACCACTAATATTCCGAAAAAAACCGTGTTTTATGCTAATGTGGACATTGGCATAAAACACGAGTCAACACGGTCAACACACATCTATTTCAACAAAGTTTCCAAATTAATTGTTTTTGACAGGACCTTCTGACCCAAAACTGAGAAAAAAGTGGTTTCAAGCTGCGAAATACAAAGTTTAACAACTTTGATTTATACATACCGTAGTAATTTAGTCCCTTTCATTTCTACCCTTGAAAACTCTGCACTTTCGACAAATAAAGTTAGAACCATGTCAACACTAACTCTTGGTAAATTCCTGGAGTCTGCTTTGATGAACCCAACTTCCATATTTATTACAAAAACGCAATTAATATTCCGATAAAATAATATTTACTTTTTCAACCATATATGTAGATAGACCGACAAACTTATGTGTTCCGGTGGCCAAAATTGGAACTACGTGAAATGCAATGCAAAAGCGATATTTATTGACAGTTCTATACTGACAATAGCGACGCCGCCATCAGAACAAATAAGTTTGTCGGTCTAACGTCAAATAAGTTGATTGCTGTTTTAAAATACGTTTCGTTTCAGTTATTTTTAATTCGTAATTACAGTTAAAAAACAACATTATGTAAAATAAAAATGTTGCAGTGACCTTTCTTTTATAATATTTTAACATTTTAGTCATAAAATTTTCATAATTATTATATATGCATCTTCCCTATTAGTCAATTGCCATATGGTGGAAATCAGCACAACTCCCCTTCACACTTGAAGAGATCTGGAAAAGGATAATGGGAATATGTAGAGTATTGGGACGTATATATGATGCCGATTCCCACACGGTCGAAGGTTTCACTAGCCTGGGCTGGGGTTATGGCGCTTAAACATATTCTGTTCCGCAATATAAATATGCACATGTTATAAACAAGATATTTTTGTTATTTGAAGGAGGGAGAGCGAGGATAGGAGATACACAATTATTGAGAAAACAGAACACGGAACCCTGACTGCAGCGATCTAGTTCACTGTTGGTTTTTTAATTTTCCTTGCACACTCCGGAGCACGTGCTCTCAGCGTCCGTAATATCTATAATTTAATCTCTGCTGTCTCGTGCGATGCACGAAATGGACGCCCAAAGGTCCACGTTATGGGTTAATGATTTGTTTTAAATTTTACGATTCAAATGCCACTGTTTTGGCGTTCCATAGAATAAATGAGGGTCTGATTTACAATTCTGTCCGCTCGCAGACGGTAGCTTTCATGGCGCGTATCTATTTCCAGTTTACTAATGGATTTCTGGACGTTGATCACAAAGATACCTTCGTTTATGTAAATATTTACGAAATCGTTGACGAAAGTGCAATAACTTGTGTCGTTTGATAAGAAAACCACTTATTTCGATAGGTTTAGTTATGTGAATGAGATATCTTTTGGTATTCAAGATGATCAACAGCGAGTTGAGTGGGGTAAATAAAGTTTAAATCGTCAAGTGGGTACCTTCTTGACCCGTCGAGCGTCGTTGAGCTGTCGGCTAGGTGACTAATAGTGTATTTCCGTTTGCTTGACGGGTCAACACGAATCATTATTTTTATATTAATAGAATCATATAAAAAATCTACGCGATTTTGTTAACTTGTGCAGTTGTGTTGACTAGATCACACATGCGGCGTAGTTTGCTAAAAATTGAGATGTGGTCTTCTTTATTGCAATATTCTTGCCATGTCTTGAGAAAAACAGAGCAGTTCAGCAATTTTTTTTTTTTTTTTTATGTTAGAGGGAGGCAACGAGCAGGCGGGTCACCTGATGGTAAGCAATCACCGCCGCCCATAAATACCCGCAACACCAGAGGAGTCACAAATACGTTGCCGGCCTTTAAGAAAGAGATATGCTTTAAGAGAGAGCTTAATTTTTTAGCACGCGACAAGAAGCACATTAGCACATTTCCATTCCAAAATATAATTTTCAATTAAACAAAGTGTGTTTGTGTGGGCTTCATTTACGCTTTAGGCTAATGAATTGAAGGCTTAAACAATGGCTTTATCGGAAGATTACAGATCAAGCGTCAACGTGGGCGTGCGGCGTCTGCGCACGCGTGGGCTTGATGTTGCAATGTCTAAGAAGATGCCCGCTGCCCACTCAGCGATGATGAGATATAGTTTTAGTGTGAAATTGCAATTTCACGATGGAAGTGCGGTATTGTAATTACGTTTTAATTTCATAAATTGTGCTGTCGGTTTGAGTTGTATTCTGCGTGAATCATATTCGGAACTTATTCGAAAAAGGAAAATAACTCCTCTTTTTTTTGAGTTTAGAGGCAGAAAAAGTTATGTGAGATTCTGCAGCTGGGTCCTCTGCAATTCACTTCGAAAGTCGTACCAAGAAAGCTTAAGTGCTTTGTCATGTGTTAGTTAGTGCTAGAACCTTAGCTTTAGTGGCAATGTGGCTAAAGTTACAATATATTAATTCAAAGTGTCCTCTATTCAGCATTTCCCATTTTAAGGATTAAAATAATTCAGAAAATATTGTTGTAAAATGTAATTTGCTCGTAAATCCCCTGAACAGTATATAAATTAGAAGCAGAAGAAATTTTAAGGAAACATAGAACTATAACGTTCAGACAATCGTTCCACTGTCGATGAAAATGGACGCCATAAGTTACCACCCAGCGCGGCAGAATAGATCGGATCTGACACCGCGTTATTCTACCAGAATGGGCCTTCCAACATTAGCTTACTTGCATCGCAGTACAAAGAGTGCAAAGTACGTTATATTCATGTAAATGCATCGCGCGCGGCTTGTATGTATGTGCCATAGTATATATGCGTCGCCACATGCAAACTCCGTATTTGACCGTCTCCGTGGAACAGAGGCTAAGCCGTTTGGGTAGGTATAATAATCCGGAGGTCGTGAGTTCGATTCCCGCACTTGGGTCTGGTTGGTGATAGGGTTTTTCAGAATCTGACTGGCTAGCTACCAACCCCACAGGTGTAATCTGCCGCCATAACAGCTCTGGCTGTGTTCCGGCAATATAAAGGTGGGAGCCAGAACACTTGAAATCAGAGACTCAAAGATTAGATGAGTCTACTGTCTGGCAGCACATTAAGCGACGCTTCCAGGTGAAGCGTTCCTCAATGGAATACGCCGCAGTGGCCGCTTACCATCAGGTGGGCTGCGTGCCTGTCTGCCAACTGACCTAGTATAAAAAAAACAGACAAAATCTCAACCCGTTTTCAGTGCGCCAAGGGCTATCACCGCTTAAGGTTCGCGTGTCACATCTTTTCGCAAATACGCGGTACTGAATAAAATGACAACCCTAAAACAGGCAAGTATATCTTGGGTTAGGCTGGAGATAGCCTACCGTATAATCTTTCTACTATGTTACTTGTTTCCTTAATAATATCGCGGAAATATGCCCCTGTTACAGCTAACTTAGTGTTGCCGCGAGCCAGGGGTGCAGAACCTGCGAGCTTAGAAATACTTAATGCAGATTAAGACTTCACACTCGTCGATGCTCGTTAGACTCAGAAGGACTTAAATTAACTTTGGTGCGGAAGATAAACAAGAATCTAGTGGTTTCGTGGATCGCTTGGAACCGGCTTTTGCTTAGAACTGCAGATAAGTTAGATAGACTTATGGTATAACTAGGTATATCATAGTTATACACAACGAAGTGAAATCGTGATGTAATGAGTCTATAGATAGAAAATATGCAAAATAAAATACTACAGTGATTTGAATGACCAAACCAATCAGTTCAAAAATTTTACTATAGGTGGGTATTCCGGGAGCCATGATGAACTTTCCAATGAATCCGAATACGTATGAAAAGATGCTTTCAATTCATTATAGTGTCAAAAAGATTAATTAGCCAAGCTAATTTGTCTTTTAGTGGATTAACTCCACAAAAAAAAATGTTGTTCAAACATGAAGCTCTTTTGTAATTTTACACTGACCTGACCATACACTATAATCCTACTATTTATAAAAAATCTACATGAGATTCAATTACATGCGGGGCATGCGGGTTTCCAACCACTGAAGTATGTACTTAGCACTGCACAATTGTAAGCTGAACATTATTACAACGCATTAGAAACCATTTTTGGTTTTGCCATTCACTTTTAGTTTTGTCTTCGTCGGTATTTAAATATAATCATACTTCGCACAAAGTTGGGAACTCGTAAATAGTTCGCAACCAGTAAACATGTTTTGCATAAGCCATACATTATCTCTCAAATAGACTGCCAAAGACACGAAGGTAAATCTGTGTCTGTAGTTTCAGTATCTAGGAGGTAGGAATTCACGATTCTCTAGGCTAGGAATTGCGAATCTGAGAGAAATATGAAAATTGGATTGACTTTGTGCATCAAACGTTGTCTAGTTATGTAAGTAGGGTACTTATTTATTGATTCGGTAAAGATCTTAATATGTAATTAGGTAGATCTTAACCGAATTAATATTTACAATAAAATGTTTTATATTAGTATCCAATAGGATACCAATATGAAAAAATTGCTGACAAAGTTGCGGAAAATAAGATATTATAAACATCTTATTTCCCGCAACTTTGTCTGCTATTTTTTTCGCTTTAGACGTAATGTTAATCTTAGCACTAATAATAATGTTCTTCTGGCCGAGTTTTCGGTTTCGGCGGCCAATGTTTAGGATCCAACAACTACGCGGGATTTAAGTGCACAAGTGAGTGCGCAACCTTTGGTGCACTCTCTTTTCCCTTACCTACTCTCATAACACGGTGGGATAGCAGACTGACACGATCGAACCACAAGACGGCTAAGCGAATTTAAAATATCTGAAATCTATGTGCTAAGATGAACATTACGTAAAATAAGTTCCGAGGAACTATTACATAATTTGTCCCAACATTTGTCTATGATTCACCGCCGTCTGGTACGGCAAATGGAATCATTTGTATTCCGTCGTCACCAAAACTGTCAGCTCTGTAAAGCAGCGATAGTGAAGGTCATAGCGCCGTTTAAAGTTTTAATCAATGTATTTTAATTATGCGCCGTCGAATCAAATACGGCAGCCGCCATTTGGGACGGTACTTACTGGGACGCCCATAGTTAAAAGAGGTGCGTGTACATCACTAATGTATGGTACAAGTGGCCTTGATGGTGCATTGCTATCTAGGAGTTCTAATCGCAATAGATGTTCGAAACTCGGGCGCGTCAGTTTGAGAAAGAAAATCTAGACTGGATTTGGTAAAAGAGTCTGGTTTGAATATTGGAACTACGTTTATTTACTTCAGCCCTCAAGGATAACTACCACGCGTTCATTCATCTATGTAATACAACACCGACAATGTCACTCGCATATTTAGATCTAACATCTTCATAACAAAGGACTAAATATTTTAAATGTACCAAGTAAAATGAAGTGAAGAGCGTTTTGTTTATTTTTCACTAGAAAACAAAGTTCTGTTACGGCCAACACTTACATTTTGCTAGTCTAATACCTCGGTGGAAGAGATCCCTAGCTCGTATATGGGCAGCACCTGTCCACATCATTACCATGCGGATTAGTCAACTGGTATCATATTTGCATATTATCTGTCACTTGTATCGCAAGTAACGTATCCCCGCATCTCATTACCGGCGCCCTTTGCGGCAACTCTCATTACACCGCAACTTTAATGCGCAAGAAATACATCGCACACGAAAGATAATATCTTCAATTATTTATTTGACACTCCCGTTTACTTATGTTAACGTAACCAGAATACGAAGACCTCCACGAGCGCACCGTATAATGAGTCATGGAGATCATGACGCGCTGGCGGATTGCAAGAATCGCCGCGAATAAAAACATATAGCGGGCGATTTGCGGAAATTACTGTTTAATTGAGAATCGCCCACACTGACGTGCTGTGTAGTTAGGGCTGTCGAGAAGTTCTTTGTGTGAAACTTATCAAAGTAACAAACAGATTTTGAGAAAATCGTTTAAGAACGTTTCAAGTTGTTCTCTTTTAGCACTAGGACAATCGTTCTTCTTCTTCTATTAATAAACTGGTAATACATCCCCTTTAAAACGATTACTATTTATTAATCTTTTCTACTTTTTATAAGAATAAAAACGCAACCCAATCACAGTTCGGTAGTCTATGTAATTACTTATAATATAGACTAATAAGGACAAGGCTGCCGACTGACGAAAAAATGGACGTACGTGTACTTAAAAATATGTTTTAATGAATAGCATTAACGAATGTCAGCCCTATGTCGACCAGTTTTTACATACACGATTTTAAATCCGGCTCGCCAGTCCTAATTCAAACTAAATTCCTAAGAAAATATTGGTTCAGTTCTGCCAACGTTTATTCAATTTAAATAAAATGATTTAATTAAATTAAGTACAGTCTGACATGACGGCCTGGTTGGTAGGTACAAGGTATTACGTATTCACAAACACAAACTTTTTTGCACTGCGGTTATGGAAATTCTATTAGTTAAATATTATTCAGTTTTATTACGCTAAGATTATAAGGTCTATACATATTAATTGTAACCATGAAGCCAAACGAAGTTAATACTTTTTTTAAGACCAGAAGCTGGATTAATATGTTCAGTGACTTGGGCAAAGTAATTGAGGATTTTCCACCAACTTCAAGTCTTCTAGAAGAACAAATTTTCATTCCAACACAAGATTGAACCTTTAAACTGCCCCCGCTGGTGGCAGATTTGGTAGGGGCAGTCGGGAATAATCCCACGGAACTGCTACCGGAAAAAGCGGCCTGCTTACTATGGATTCACCAAGTCCTGCGGCTATTAACATTAGTGTGTAAAATAGCACTAAATCTCACAAAAGACTCGAAGAAGAAGAAGTATGAGTAGTAGATTTGCTATTGAGCCTCGTTTGTTGAGTAGGGTACTGGAGCACCGAATCCCCGCTCCATCCTTCCTCTTTAAGGCAATCAGTGGATGGCTATAAAAGCTCTTCCCTTTCTCCCTCCCATCATATTCTTTTCTCAAAGACTTGCAATACATCTGAGACCCTTGTCGCAGATGTCCATAGGCGGTACTTACGACCAGGTGTAAGGCTCGGTTGCTCTTTCATAAAAAAATTGTGATGAGATGAGAAATAAATGACACTTACACAATTTTTTGCTTGATTTGACTGGATCCAGCAGTCAGAGATATTGTATGATATCAGAAGTAATAATATCAGATGTAAAGAAGTCGTGAACGTATTTTCGGGCAATGGTCATTAAATGCAAATTGCATCCACATCGTCGTTGGACGTTGTTATTACAATACGTATTTATGCATTCATAAATTACATCTGTTTGTAAGCTGCCGCTTTGGCTCGACTCAACCATAAAATACTTAACATTTCTTGGGAATTAAATTGCGGTTTTGAATAAGTTTAATAATGTTCCATTGTAGTAGCGGATGATTCGTATTTTAATAAAATTAAAATATGATTTTATTGCCAATTTTCTGTGGTCAGATAAGTTCGTGATTATTTTATCTGTCAGACGATCATGCTGTTTTCTTTTTTTAAATAGATATTGTTTTATATTATGTAACTTCTCTTTCGTGTAGTAGTACCTGGGATCTATTGCTTTTTATTGTTAACTAGCCTTCCGCCCGCGGTTTCACCCGCGCTTAATCTCTTGTTACAAATATCCCCCCTTCCCCCCACATTTCCGGGATCAAAAATACCCTATGTTCACCGGGGATAGTGTAGCTTTCCAACAGAGAAAGAATTATTCAAATCGGTTCAGTAATTTCAAAATTGTTATTCCCGCAGGAATGAGACGTTTCCCGTAGGAATTTTATAGCCTATGTCCTATTCCGGGTTATAAACTATACGTGTGTCAAATTTAATCTTAATCCGTTCAGCCGTTTAGGCGTGATTGAGTAACAAACATCCAAACATCCAAACATCTAAACATCCAAACATCCAAACATCCAGACTTTCGCATTTATAATATTAGTAAGAAAGATAGAAGTGGATTTTTAAAGCTTATTATATACAGCTTAAGTAAGCTTGGCTAATAATTTTTATGTTTGAAATATGACTCCGCAAATAAAAGCTTTCCGAAATACTTGTAGTTAGAAAAATGGTAATTTCAATATTTCGCATAAACTACATACCTATGTAAATGGCAAATTTCGTGGGTTACGATAACCGAGAAAAGGTCGTATCCAGAAACTATCGAGTGCCCTGGAGCTATCGCAAAATGGCACAGGAAGAAAGTCACGTCAGAAGCCATTGGAAAACTCTGACATAAACCATCGTGACGCGGCACTTCGAGTGATTAATCACACAATAAGAAAGAATGAACGAGCAAAATATCAGCGGTGTTATTTCACGGCAGTAATATTAACGCGAAATAGATGACTATTCGTCAAATTCGTAAGGCCTCGGCCTCGAATTTCGCGGAAGTTTATGCTTATATATTTTTTAATAAAGAAGCATATAATTAGTAATTGGCACAAATAGGCAGGTAATAGATTCTTCAGTATGTATAAGAACTAGTTTAACGTTGACTAAAAAGAAAATCAGATGACAGTTTTTTACGAGTAATAACTGTGTCCACGGTTTATCTTCGTTGCCTACCGCCAGCCATAGCGCAGAAGGATATCAATCTGACATGACTTAAGAGAGAGAGAGGCACGAGCAGTTAACACTAACTTTTTTTTATTGCAATGTGTAACAAGACGAGCAGATCGTACAACTAATGTCAAGCGCTACGTCTGCCCTTACTTCCAGAACTAACTAACTGTTTCCAGATTACGAATTGTAACTCTGAATTTATATAACCAGATAAACCCCAGTAAATATTTTCTGTTCAATCCGGTGATCGAATTAAGAATAGTGCGACTTACTAATCTTACGATAGTAAGCAAGGTGGCACAGTGGATACACTGTGCTACCGGGGCAATCGTAATCCGAGTATTTTGCATACCAACCTGCCAATAAGACTGGTAGTACACCCGGAACCGATCCACGAAATACGTGGGCTTATGAATTTAAAAGTACGCGTTGCGTGTTGTCGATGGAATAACTTATTAGCTGATTCCAGCTTCGATATGGTTCATGTGATTGTGCGTACGTTGATAAAAGGGGTTGTTGTACAGAACCGTAATTTGTATCGAGGTTATGGAAAATAAGGCTTGTAGGTTAGACGCTTCAGGAGAAAGTATGTTTCGCTAAAGCGCTTTTCAAAACTGTAATTTGATCCCAATATGTGCGATATTTGCTACGTAACAATAATTGCATAGTGTCTATCAAGAGGCAGTCACAAATGGGATTGGTTGTAAAACTGTTTTAAGAATTTGTAGGGATATAGGGGACAACTATCAAAATGTTTTTCGAATCGAGTGCATGTAATTTATAATACGGAATACTATTAGTTCATTCCATTTTAGTTATTGAATCAATATTAACGGCTGAACAACATTTACGATAGCCATGCATCTATGTGTTGCAGTAAAAGATCAAAACAATTCTTGATAGTCTAAGATCCGACCATATATCGACCTTCACCGAGTTGATAATAGAATGAAACATATTTTATCATGAAATAAGTATATTAGAAAACATATTAAAAATGGG
Organism: Mecyna flavalis; assembly: GCA_949319885.1. NCBI lineage: Eukaryota > Metazoa > Arthropoda > Insecta > Lepidoptera > Crambidae > Mecyna > Mecyna flavalis. The sequence goes on from OX439427.1 coordinate 15,789,200, forward strand.
TTTGCTAAAAAAATCCTGGACAGACTAATTTTAAAATTAGTTATAGGGTCGGATCTTCTACTATGAAGATTTCGAACTTTACGTAAACAACTGTCTGATCTTTTGTTATGGCGCAATAAAACAAAGGTAATCAAGATTCCGGAACGTTATCTAAATATTGCGTGCGGTAACGTTGTTTTCTTTCCTGACACTATAAAACAATAACAATCATTAATGGCAATATTGTAGTGTCGTAAAAGAAACCATCGGGATTGGATTTAGTCTGGCATTGTGTAGACTCGTGACGGACACTATTTATTGCCAATCGGTCACGGTTTTTTGGCGGGCGGCAATTTAACAGAATTGTTGAAAACTTCGCAGATAGGTCGATGCACTTTGAAGAAATTTATAAGAAATTAATTGCAGTGAGATTAATGACAAAAAATTCACCAGGCAATTACTATTGTTACAAAAGTGAAGAGAAATTTTGTGAAATTATTAATAAAGCAAGATCTTTCGCGCCTCCGGCTCTCTCACTTTCCAACTGGAGCGCAAAATATTAGCTAAGATCTTCTGTGGTGGTGCTTCTCCTGTCGGGCCAGCCAGTTTCGAATGACAGACATGGGGATGTCTGCAGTATTGCTCTACCACAATTAAAATATATTTACTAACCAATTTTAATCATATTCCATACATATACATCCAGCAGTTACAGGAATTATCCATGCAATGCGTTTCTAAATAAAAAAACGTTTTGCACGCATTTTTATAGAGTCACGTCTTCAAGGCCGTGTTTGCAATCTTGTCTAATAAAATGAAATCTAATAAAATCGTGTTTTCCGCATGACTAGCTTCATTGAAAAACAATTTCTGGCTGCAGTACTTTTTATGAGTATACTTTTTACCCCGTCACGAGTAGCGATGCATAAACTTACCTATTGGGTTCCACCTACTTTGATGGATTGGAATATAACTTTATTTGTCCGTGTGATACAGGCTGGACGTATATTCCAATGTATCATAAACATTTATAGTCGTATTATATTTTCCTTTAACCTATAACTACGCTTATAAAAATGTGTCTTTAAAACTTTCCTTTTTGAGTAAGAAAGTAGAGCAAGCAGTTAGTCATTTACCCAAAAAAAAAAAACAGCAAATACTAAAATTTATCCACAAGCTTAGAGAAATAATGTCATCGTTTTTTTTAAATAATTTAAGTATCTAGTTCTCTAACTAGATATTAATACTTATATACCAGCATAATACCACAAGAAGACGGTCCACATCTATCCTGCCTCATTGCTAAGCATGTACCTAAGTAGGTATAACAATACAGTTTTTATGCATTACATTTCAAAGGTTTAAGACAAACGATGCTGTATGTGTACCAAAATTCCATGGTGGACGTGTGACTTTCATTATTTTACTTTATAGTACGAAAAATCCTTTGGGTACTGTAAAATGGACCGCCAAACTTCTGAAAGCATTCGTAGCATATGAATATGTCGTCTCGGAGTGTCTGAACAAACGAGCCAGCGACAAGGGCCCATACGTCTGTCCGTCAGACGAGCGATGACCCTTCGCCGAGCCTTCGATTCCGCATTGCGTCACAGCGCAGAAACGTCTCGTGTCCTCATCCTGCAACAGTGCAGTGCGATACAATGATGAAGTGTTATTGTACTACTTTAGATTGTAGATAGAGTTGTAGCCCACATTGTAGTAACACATCGCTAGAAATGAGCTTTTGGGAGGGCTTAAAACAATCACTGCTGCTTATTATATTAAGGGATACTGAACAACCGGGAAACATTGCTTAATGTGCTGTCACGCTAAATAATAAAGGCTCCTATCTATCATCCTTACTAACTCTAGTGTACAGGCTTTTGGAACATCGGACAAATTATTAGAAACTTATGTGACCGAAAATTATATAAATGCCTCCAAAAGAGGTGTGGGTACTCAAGTTGAACCCTGGGGGTCGCAGGTTCCTGCCCTATGGCTGCGTAGGATGTTTTCAGTCTCGCCTCTGTGCTGGCTGGCTGCCCACGCGGGTCAATCTGGTCTAACACCATAATAGCTTTGACTGTGTTCCGGTTATATAAAATATGGGATTAAGTGCATTTATTGTAAAATTTGTAACAGAGAAATAAAAGGCTCGGCGACCAGTACTTTGATAGTAAAGTTGTACTTATTTCTACAATTTTTTCTGCTTAAACTATAATATTTTGTACTAATAATAAGAAAAAAAAGGTTTTCCATGTGTGAGGCGGGGTTTGAAACTGCTCCCTACGCCTTCCGGGCGAGAACACTACCGATACCCTCTTCATGGTTGAGAAGTTGAAGATCACATACAAACATTTTTGAGCATGCCATGGATGTGTTCGAATCGGTCTGGGTGTTTTATTATGTATTTACAAAAAAAAAAAGAATACATAACTAAGTAATGTTCATTTGTTCTCCCCGGCACCCGTAGTATGGGCACAGAACAAGAAAAATGGTCAAGATGGCGTGCATGAGTGACATAAAGGCTGAATATTACTGTAAGCTTTTTGAGGTTCAAAACAATCTCCATACAAAACTTCAATGAAAATGTAACAGAAAGAGGGTTTTCGTATTTTTATCATCAGTATGAATATTGAATACCATAGCGATATTTATACGGTTAGATTAACGTCTCATCCTCCAACAAATGTGCTTAGCAAGCGAATCTTTACTTCAGATCATTTAGCGCAATGCGTAATAAGATCAGTGGTTGCGAGGATCACGCTTTGTACCTAATCTAATCATTGTGACAAATTGTACCCTTTGGGGGATTACTTGGGAAGTTCCATCTGATTGGGAGGGATTGCCGACCAATTGAATTTAAAGCCGAGCTTTATTACAGATACAATTGGGACTCCCTTCACAAAATAGATAGGTACAGAAGTCAATCACATTTGTATTTACTTTACTTTTCATACTTACTCTCGGCGATTGCGATAGGGTTGCCAACTTTGAACAAAACTGGTATGGTAGTGTCACTCGTATCTAGTCGTTTGTTTTGTTTTTGAAAATAAAACAGAAACATAAACCAATACAAATTAAAATATTGCCCCATTTTTGAACAACAAAAAAAGAAATCAGAGATGCGTGTTTTACTAGTCCCAACCGGTCCGAGATATAGTGTTTATCACCACATCGTCGACATCGTTCATCTATGTCTATGTGTGCATTTCTAGAGCACTATGTATTTTTTGACAGATAAAATTTCTATTGCTTAGTTCAATATCTACTGCCTACATAAATTTTCTTAAGCTGCATATTACAGCAATCGGGGATCGTTTCTTAGCTCTCTGGTTCATATGGCCTTAGCTGCCTTGGAATAAAATCATGTAAAAGAATATTTTAAAATGTACGAAAACTCGCTGTCTCGTCTGTATTTTAATAGCGGAACTCATTGCACATGCGTTTTCTTGGATGTGTGGGAAGCATTTTGTAGGCCAACGCGACGATAAGCGTCAGAAAGAATATTTTCTTTGTTCTAAAGCATTATGTGGCGTCTCTGTCTTTGCTAAGGCAATACTAGTGATATTTGATAAAAAAATTGCTATTTTTATGTTTTTCCACACTGTCGTTTATTAATATAAAAATAAACTGACCCTCCTAATCAATGTAAAATTATGCTAAAATTTTCTGCTAATATTAACAATAATTACTAAGCAACGGATGACACATTAATTAACTCTAACTACAAGCAATCACGTGTGCAGAGAGTGCTCTCATCTCGTCACGACCCATTTTCTTTTTATTCCTATATCTAGAGGAGGCAAGGTGGAAAAGAAATCTAACAGGACAGGCGAAGGACCAACAGTGTTTCGTGCTTTCCGAGGTACGGAGTGTTGACCCCCGTCAAAACTAAACCTGCTGTTTAGGAGATTAGCCGAAGCAAACCGGTGGACAGACGAACGAAAATGTCATCTTTAATTCCAATATAGGTACGTACATTTTGCAACCACGTGGCCGTTTTGTTAATAGGTAAATATCTGTACTCGAATGTACATAATTATAATTATAGAGTTATCATCATTGATAGTGTATTTAAAAAAGAGGTAGATATGCCATCCTTTGACGCACGGCGATTAGAATTTGATCCCTCGAGATATACTAAATCTATGTGCTTCACCAACCGTTGACATTATGCGTCTAAAATGATTTGTGTCAATTAACACAATATGAGCGGAGCATTTTTCGAGCGCTAGTGCCGTATCTACCTTTTTTTTAAATACACTATCAATGGTTATCATAGTGCCATTTTTACAACTGACAGATAAGTTGGTGATAATTTCATTGTCAGGATCTGCGTCTACGTTTCTTAAAAATTGACATAACAGACAGCACCTAAATTAAGTGACAGATAAATGGTAATGAACTTTTCTGTTCGTGAAATTGGCCCTATGAGACCTCTTTAACTGAATACTGAAAAATTTGAATTTATTTGCATTAGGTATCTCTTACGAGGGTAAGTGGTGGCTAAAAGAGGAGTTGCCGTTTGCTAATGGTATAAGTATAATAGCTGGAATGGGAACATTTTTGCCTTGTCGTTACAGGTTCAATCTGTTCAGGTTGTTTGACATGGTTAAGCACTCAGGCTGAGTACGTAACATGCGGCGGCTAATTGTGTCTGAACGCTTAAACTGAAACATTATTGTATTTCATATCATTTAATAACACGGAGGCACAGATTATTAAATAGTTACTAAACGGAGGTCTCGGGTTCGATTCCCGCCTTGGGTCTGTATGGTGGTAGGGCTTATCCAGAACTCGACTGGCTAGCTACTAGTACGGGCCACCGCCATAATAAGTTTTTTTGTGTTCTGGCCAATGACGTTCAATTAAAAAACTAGACTCCCAATCACGCTCAAATATTGTCCGAAGCAAAAGTCTGCCCACCCGACTATTGGGCAGAGCTTTCGTTTAGTTGTATACAATTGACATTAAACACTAACTGCCACGAGATAAGGTGTTAATTTGAACGAATGTGTTAATGTCATCTGTGTCAACGCCGCTCGGACGTTTTTTGAGGAATTTTTCTTAGAGATTATTCTATATTGTATATTGAACGTCATTGGTTCTGGCACTTTTAATCGCCATCAATTTAACCCCCTTATTTTCTGATCTTTCGCTTTTCTGAGTTTTTCTGACTTTCTTTATTTTTCAGAAAGTGGACACCCAACTACTTATGAAATAGCCCTCAGCGGTAAGTTACCGCCGGATGAAGGAAGATCTAAATCTGGATAAATGCAACAGTCCTACAGTAAGTGTATTGCATCGCGTGCATTGTCTTGCAGTTGCGCAATGTGCATGCCTGCGCAGGCGGCGCCTTGTTTAAACTGCGCGATATCATATCACTCTCTTCCTCGTTCTTTCGGATTAGCCGCAATCGCTCACGGTTATTACTGTCCGAGATATTTATGGCTAAAAGTCTCTGTCGCCTATTATACAGAGTGTATGTTCTGGGGGGCTTGTAAAGCTTAGAGCCCCTAGTTGATTGAAATAGTTTATTTTTAAACATTTTAGAACCCATCTTAACTGGGATATAGGTACAAAAACGGCCTCAGAACAGACTATGTCATTTAGTGATCACTCCTAATTTGCAGTTTTTTTCGAGTGAATTAAAAAAATTATCTATTTTTTACCGCCTCACCAGCTTCTTACGTAACGTAAGATCCTTTTTGTGTTTGAAATATGGTTTACAAAATTTAATTTAAAAGGCTGAAAAATGAAACTTATGTGGGGTGATTAGTCAGTAAAATTAAAAGTATCCTATGGCACTAAAGAACAGATAAATAAATATTGGATTATATCACAAACGGAATTAAGTTGCAATAATAGTACTGAGTGGGATTTGAATCGTTGACCTGGTGCCTCAAACAAGCTCACTACCAAATCCTATTGGTTAGTTAAAGAAAGCTCCAACATGGTTGATCAGACACACTGTATATCCAAGAATGTACCACTTCAATTAAGGCACAATTTACATGCAATTATGTAGAAGCTGGTCGTTAGGATGATGGAGGGGGCACGGCGAATGAAATTTAGACGGCTTTCTATTTGATTTTCGATAGGGAAGATTTATGTCTCCATTGCTCGAGCTGGTTTTATACTGGGCGTGCTATCGATTTACTTTAGCAGTTTATACAAATACTTGAACGAAGTTATAGTGCTGGTTTTTAATGGCAAAATAGCAGCTTTTCACTAAATGCATATTAATACTAGTCGAGATGCTGAATTTAATTAAGTTTGTGGCTCTGTGCCTTTCCGCTCGTTTTGTGCAACATAAATTATTTGAAGTCTGATGTCATGTAGAGATACTGAGATAGAGACCGATGGGGGACAAAGTATGGGATAGTTATATCCATATACGATAGTTATATCCATATGCCAGCAAAGTTAAAGATTAAGGGAACCTTTTTCTAAAAAAATAACTAAAGTGGTTCTTGATTCCTATAGGCTATTAATGAATTGTGAACTTTATTGTAAGAGTACTTTTATTCCTAGTTTTATTATAGTTTTGATATAAAAAATAACTTTAGAAGTCGAATTCACTTTGTAAATAATCGGGTTTAAGGCTCTGAAATCTGAGCTTTTTTGTACTGTAAATATTGTCCGATTCCTTTGGAAAAATATTTAAACGCGAGTACACATGCTACACAAAAAGCCTTAGATAGTCATATGTACCTTGGTCACGAACGTAACACGTGCTGTGATTTCCATATAAACAAACTATGTAAAAAGCCGTTATGTATAAGCCGTTGTACACGTTAACGCTTAGTAGAAAACGATTGATATTAATTTTCGCCCACATTTGAGCCACGCCTACTGTCTTAAATTTAAGTTCTCTTTTTTAATATGGCATGTTAACGCTTCGATGGTCTAGTGGTTGAAGTACCGGGCCTAGATAACGTTGTGATCACCAATTCACATTTGGCAAGCGTGGTGATTAAGGTTGTAAACGACTCAAGTAAACGATAATTTGATTTCAATTGACAAATTGTCAAGAATGAAGGCCTTTGCCCTGCAGTGAGACATTAATTATAGGCTTATACGAAAAAAAGTTACATTGAGTATTGACTGTGCAGAATAATGGAATCTTCGGCTTACCATAATTTGAGCTGAATGTCTAACTGAAATGATGTGAAAAAGGGCCGTCACTGTATCTAAAATTTATTGTATGTACGTAATACACATTTACCGTCTTCAATTAAAGTTTGAAGAAGTGGTACGAGACGTACCAGTTTTAATTAATTCGCTTGTGATCGCATCCACATCCCACGTGTATACTCGTCCTTAATTAATTAATGCTTTATCTGTAGTCTGTTTCTTTTATGAGAATCTTGGTAGAATATAATTATTATATTATGAATAATATTTCCTTTTTACCGACTTCAATAATAGATGCAGGTTATCAATTGACTGTATGTTCATTGATTGTGTCATCCATCATGTTACTGAGTTTATTGTTAGCTTTTTACACTAATTTTACGCACATCGTTCCTATAAAAATGATTTCCTCTCTATGTAGTACCATGTTGAAATGGGCTAGATGATTCAGTTATGATTATGAAGTCTACGATAACTTAAAATGTGTATTAAAGACGCGTGACAATAGTATACAAAATAAAATTATAACTTTTTTTTCCACGGCTTTATCCGTTCATATTGTTTCCATTTGAATTAAAGTTACCTTTATTTTCATCACATTATAACAGCTTGTAATCTAGATCGATTGAAATCTACGCTAGGTTTTGGGGTGACCACAAAATAAAGCAATAAAATGGGGATACCGCGCGTACGAACTAAGCTATTTGCTTCATCTTTCTTGATACGGACTGCGCGGGATTGAAATTCTCTGCCGAGATCTGTCTTTCCTACACAATACAACTTGGAGCTCTTCAAGGCCAGAATTAACGGGCTTTTCCTAAGCAAGCGCGCTCCATCGTAGACCGCATAGGGTAAAAGCCGGATAGTTGCCTCGGAGGGATACATGCCTCAGTTTCAAATGCTCTATGTTAGACGTATTGACAGTTTTTCTTTTTGATCATAATTAAAAGCGTCCCCCGCGTATGCCTCAGGGCCGCATAAGCCGTTAAAGAAGGCGCACGTGTTTTGTCCGTTTGAGTAAAAATCTTCCGCGGCGATACTTTGACAAGCGTCAGAATTATATTGGCTTGTAATCTCTTTTAAATATTTTTATAACTGATTGCGATTTTAGTTAAAAAAATATTTCTTTGAATGCATTATAGTTTAAATTGCACTATTTGTTACATTTTATTGTTAAATATTTTTTATTTATTTCGTAAATAAAAAAGGCAAGTATCCGTATCAAAACGGATAGTTGCCCGGACATCTTTTGCGGATTGTTGCCCTAGGGAAACAATTGTTGTTATTGTTGTTGTATAGGGCTTGGTGTTTATATTTGGTTTTAATATAGTTTATCTTAAATAAAATAAATACTCAACAGCAAAATGCCTCGCAAATAGGTATATACAAAAGCCTGCATGGTGTGGTGCTGCGCCACATCAACTGGACAGAAGATAGAAGATATATTTAAATAATACTTAATAAAAGATTGTATTTAATAAAACTTACTTAATAGATGCTAAAGTTAATTATTATTTTGTAGATTGTTCTATCTATAAATAAATGCTAATATTTCATTATTATTTTGGATACCTAATTACCATTTTGGAGTCTATTTAAGTTGTAATTTTATAATTTTAATAATTAAACTTTAATTAATGCTTAGTAAAAGACTGTATTTAATAATAAAAACTGATTACATTAATTAATGTAAGTTAATTTCTATTTGAAAAAAGACAGACAGGCATCTATCCTCACATTAGGCAAGTATCCCCCGAACGATTTTTAGCGTTAGGCTAGTATCCGCCATAGTAGGCAACTATCCCCTTTTTTAGAGGTCACAAATCACAGGATTTACTCAAAACTAATAATATTTATATTTGAAAAAATAGGCTATGTAAGAAGATTAATAAACTGTGTTTAAGAATACACTTTGAATAAAGCATGTATTGGTACAGATTTTGAATAAAAGAGCTTTTTTAAAAAGTGTGGCAACTATCCGGCTTTTACCCTAGTTGTTTAACATCAGGCAACTTTGTGGTCAAGTGCTAGCTTAGTCCAAATATAAAAAAAAAATTCGTACGAATAGGCACGCATAACTGGGACCCTGAGTTACTTTAGTTCAATAATTGTCCCCAATAAGTATTCAAGAAAAGCTGAAGATATCAGGTCATCTAACGTAGCATTACCGAGGGTAGGGAGCGCCCGCAAATAGCTCACTATTTGAATACAGACTTTTTCAGGGCTGCCAAAAGAGATACAGAATTCAAGTAGTTAATTTTGACTTTACTATACTAAATTTTTTTTTGGCATTGCGTAGAGACATTGCGTCCCTGTGCATCTTCTACCGCCTATATCATGGGGAGTGTTCCGAGGAATTATTTGGTTTGATTCTTGCTGCTAAATTCCACCACCGTACAACCCGCCACAAAATGCAGTTTCATCTAAACCACTTGGACGAGTGGCGATCAACTACCGTACGCAACGAATTTAACGTTGACCGTACGTTTCTGCAGACATTTTCTGCCGCGCACGACTGTTCTATGGAACCAGCTTCCCGCAGCGGTGTTTCCAAGCCAATACGAAAAGAAGCGAGCATATTCCACCCTTAAAGGCGGGCAACGCGCCTGTGACCCTAAGGTGGTCTCGGGTGCTTATGGGCGGCGGTGATCACTTATCATCAGGTGACCCACTTGCTCGTTTGCCCCTCTATAACATAAAAAAAACTTATACTTTGTGTTACTTACTAAACTCCTCGGTATACGTCTGTGATGCCTTTTGACGCGTCGCGGTATCACGGCAGCATGCTACTACCAAGCTCTAGACTAGAGTCACGCTGATGCGCGCGCGTAGCGGCTTAAACTGCCGGACTTCTTCGCAGTTCAGATAGTCGCTCTCTAACAAGTACAGCAATACTTGCTGGTACGCGCGCTGACGGCTTGCTTGTCAGCGTCACTCTAAAACCAGCCTTAGCTTTGGCCTTTGTCAGGCCTATTTCGTCTTAGAAGAGATAACTGAGAGAGATGCATATAACTATTTCTCTCACTCAAGTGGAACATTGCAATGCGGCAGTGTACCACACTTTTTTATTTCTGCATATTGAACTGATTGAACAATATCCATTTTAAACTAGAAAGTACTTTATCTTAAAGGGCTGGCAACCCTTGTGGGTATCCGGCGAGGGACGCGTTGGCTCGCCTCTGTATGGTAAAACATGGCTGGGATGAACGGTTGGGATAATAGCCGTTCAAATTGATGCTTTGTCTTATTTATTAACTGTCCCATAACTGGGACACTATCTTTTTGTATATTGGATGTTAGCATTGTAATATCTAAATTAGAGGCATACTTATGTATATGACGTATTAGGTGTATTCTCATTTACATAATGCATTGATGTGGCATTATTGTTTAGACTCGTCGACTAATATCTTATACCATTTCAGATGGTATACAGAACACTGGCGCCGAAGAAGAAATGGCATACAGGCACAGAATATATACTCAGGCACATAGCCCACCTGATGGTAAGCAGCGACTGCGGCCTATTTCATTGAGAAACGTAATCTCAGGAAGCATCGCTCAATGTCCTAACCCACTAGTTACTCCTGTATCTGCGATTTAAATTGATTGCATCTGCTTGTAATACGCGGTGTCCCCGAATAGTGCTGAGAAAACTAAAAAATATTGTATATTCCCAAACATTAGGTAATCCCAAACGATTCATATACAGGTATAGAGTATGACGATTACGTATGAATATATTATGAATGCCTATGCATAATTAATTGGAAAGAATTTGTTTATTACGCGTATCATATTTCACCATTAAAATTTTAATTCAACGCCCTTATTTGCTTACTCCATTTGACCCGAAGGTTAATTGAGAATGCCTCGTGGTATTAAGTTCGCTTTTTCTCATATTTCGTATGTTTGGCTGATTGGCTGCAATGATTAATAAAGTGAATCTAATTATGCATCAAACATGCACCCAAACTAATCGAATCGTACATAAAACACTAATAAAATCTTCATGGAAACAATGTTTCCACTGCGCGGGTTTCAATCTGCGTCTTCTTTCCTAAGACTATGTACTAAGTATGTACCAAATGCGAACTGCAAAAGGCATATCAGGTTTGTTCGTCTCTTTTGTTTGCCAGAATTGATATAATCCAATGACTCTTGCTGTGTAATCGTCTTATTTGTAATCATCTAACTAATTGATCTGGTACGGAGGTCTCATGACAATTAATGTCACAATTAAACTGGCCTGAGTCATGATCCAAGTGTACCCTGATTCGATACTTAATTATTTTGATTTATAAGATTATTTAGGTTTTTACTTTAAGACAGTGAAAGCTGTTCAGGTCATTAAACTCGGATGTCATGATTTTGATCCTCTTTATATATTTAGTTGGTGATAGGACTTTTTCAGAGTCCTAGTGCAGTGAGTGACGAGGCCACCTAAAAGTAACCATAGCCACTAGTCTATTTTATTATGAAACTCTTACACCCTGTTGCAGAAAGCTCCATTAAAGTTAATGCTTCATTAAATCTAATGCTGTCACTTTTCGTTGTCATGAAATAAAAAGTGACAGCAATAGCTTTAATGACACATTAACTTTAATGGACGTTTCTGCAACTGATCCTTAATCAGAAATATATAATCGGTTATTTTCTTTAGGGCCGTGTGTGAGTGAATAGTTCTAGCAACGATTACATTTTCCGAACACAGCCAAATGTGACTATAATTCAAACTGCACCAACGCTGTCTTTTGGAACATCGTGTTCCAGATTACAGCAAAATTGAGAACAACGTGTCCTTATACATCGGATGTGGAGCATTTTCCCCGGGGCGTTATAAATGAAATATGTGTCGCAGAAACTGGCTCAATGAATTGGATCGAACTCACTCGGGTTAGTTTTGAGCTTGAGTGAAATGGAACCTAATTCCGATCAGTTTTATTTCCGCCAGGAAACGCATTCAGACTTGTGTTGCAATAATATAAGTACCCGTGTTTTATTCTCCAATACATTTTATTTATGTGACGGGAATGTATTTGTCTCCGGTTGTTTTTAACACTGAATGGACTGGCTCGGTTGCGCATTTAGTAGTGACCGGAATCTCACTTAGGAGGAACATTGTATATTTTAGTTTCTTTATGTGTCTGGAATCTGGATGCTAGTGTGAAGATTTAAGCGTGCTTAAGAAGATAATATCTACTATCGACAATAATGCTGAAATCGATAAATTATATTATTTTTCGTTGTTATTAATTACATCAATAGTATCCAAACTTGTAATCGGTAATGTCAATTTTTTTGTGAAACGAAAGCGCAGAGCAGAGCATAATAAAAATGTGAAATGCACCAGGGGCCGAAAGCCGAACGCCAATTGCGGTGTGTGAACTGTGCAAATCTGTAGCGGGAGCACATACGTTGATCATGTGCGGGCACGTAGGCCGAGACGTGACGAGACTGCCGCGGCCTTACCGACTTCTGGGGATACCGCTAATGGCATATTCACATGGAAGACCGGCTTTTATCATCTGGTCGCCTCGGAGAGGTCAAACAATTTGCACCCTTTTGTTACTACTTTGGCAAAAAGTTGAGACACAAAAACACAACAGATAAAAGCGGAAAACACTTAATAAAATAAGAAACACAACAGAACCGAAATAAAAAAGAAGAAGAAATAGTAAAAAACCTAATACTTCAAAGCAGTCTGTCCTGCACCTGGTCGAATACCTACGGAAATAAAAATGCTAAGCCACAATTTGGCTTGGAAAAATTTACATCTCTATCTTCCCTTTTTTTTAGTTCATATTCAACATTTTAATATCATGAATCATAATTTAAATCGTCCTTTATAATTCTGTCGAAGCAATGAGTAATGTTTTCCTTTTAGACTAAGATGTTTAAGCATTACTATGCATATCGCCCTCCCTTCTATGTTCCGAGAGACGAACGATGCGACATTGTGCGCCGTCGCGCTCATATCAATATGAGGGACCATAGGGATGCCCTTTGAAATACCACAATAAAAACATAGAGAAATATTAGTACTTAGATAGAATATATGATTATGATTATACAGTAAATAGCCACAGAAAACAAGAGAAAGAGAAAAAAAAGAGGATGATTAATTAAATAAATACACGAATTTCTACGATGTCAGTACTGGATTTGTTGATATGATCGCTGTTATGTAGCAATGTTTTGCTGCCTTGTCAACTGTCATTCACTTACAAGCAGGAGTGGCCACTTCTTACTTACAGTTGGGCTGTCGCTTGCACGCTTTCCGGTCAACTATAGATCAAACACTAGTGTTCTGAAGCAATGATTTGCTTACAAACTTATAGTTTTGCGGTATAAAATCATGCCTGCTCTAATAAAACTTTTAAGTAGCTAGTACTTATGATGTTCGTCTTTTTCACATAATGTATTCTACTTTCTCTTACTTAACTCGGATTCTCAACGAAACATCCTTAGTTAGTACTAAGACCAGCTTGGCCCTTAAAGGTGTGAAGAGGAAACCGAAGGAGTTTAGTGGACAGTGGGACGAATGTCTTAAGTCTTCAGTTAAGTCCCAAACACAGCTACAGTTCTAGGTTTTGGTTATGGTGCTGTGTAGCATTCTCTTCCGCGAAAAAAACTGGTTTTAGTTACGTTAATTAGTAGGCCGTTAGGGCGCGTATCAGCAAGTACAGCTGTTCTTGTATATTGTTACGGCTTCGTTATCAGCACTGCACTCATTCAATCATAAAGCACTGAAAAATTCACGTCTTTATATTTTTAATTAATAGCCAGCCCTAGATGCGGACGTGCTTGCGCGAGCGCTCATTGACAGCTGCGATGACAACTTCATCCTAACGAATTAATTAATCATCATTCATGGGCCCCTTATTCAATATAGGTAAACTGTTTGACGGGTTGTTACTATGTCGCATTGTTTATTTGGGCCTGCAGTTGAATACGTTTGATTTAATTAGGCTAAACTCTAAGCTACCCGGAGTATCCGGCTGGTATTTATCTCTTTAGGTCCAGTTTACCACCGACAGATAAATTCGTGAAAATGTCTGTTTGATATAAATGTGGTGTCTTTTATAAAAAAAATTTTCAAAAAAGGCAGCATTTTTTTATCTGACAGGTAATTAAAGAGCTGTGGATTTTGTACAAAAAAAAATAATATTATAGCGATATTTCCTTTCTGTGGAGAAACTAGATCTTAATGTTTGATAGTTATGGACTTTTTATGTAGCTGTTAATATTATAGTTTGTGTGTGGAACACAGTAGTCTTAAAATAACTCGGCTCGAAGATCAAAAGCTCATGAAGATCATGGACAACTATTGAACTAAACGTATTTGATGTTGAAATGTTGATGTCTTTTTTAATAAAAATTAATAAAAGTTGATTTTTTTTAAAATAAAAAACGGCCGTTTTTGGCTATAGGCATTACCTACAAATAAATCATTCAGCAGCGCAGTTTAAAGTGCTTTACCTACTAACCTTTCAACTTCATCTGGGAATATGTAGTTTCGTTTCGACAGACGATAAAAAGCTCCACCAGTTTAGTTAACTGTATAATGAATCAATAAAAATATTAAAAACATGCATACTTGTATATTTTATATCAATATCGTAAATAAATAGTTCTCTATGTAAGAGTATACTCACAGAATTATCAAATCAATTATACACATGTCATGTCATCATGTCCTATTTTAAATAAATTTTAATAAACATCGACAGTGTCAGAATTTATTTACCCAAATCCCGAACATTTCACCTACTTCACACTTTCATGTTAAGAGTTTATTAAAGGTACGTATATTGAATATGTTTATCTAAGAATCAGATAGACTCGTAGGTGGGCGTCTGTTTGCGGTAATAAATATAGCGTTGCTGACAGCGGGACCGCGGCGGGGACGTAACACTATACAATTATTGATTATGTATCATCGGACAAGTCTCATTAGGTTCTGGGGCATTAATCAGAGCTTTCACGAGAGATTAACGCTAAACAAATTGAAGTGTCGTTGCCGTGGGCGGTGGAAACCGAATGTCTGGACGTTTACAGGCGGTTTTAAACGCTCGTGTCAATTAGGTGTGGGCCGAGCGTTTTTGTTACTGTGTTTCACATAAAGATCGGAATGCTTATCGGTATTTCTACTCAATTAGTTTGCCCGAATTTGATAAGTATTGAATGTGGGTGTTAATGTTCTTTAAAGTAGATATTTCTTTACCGTTATTGTTTAAAATCAAAAGATCAAAAGAAAGATGAGGACTAATTGCAGCTTTTGTACGCTGCTTTACGTCGATTCGAGGTACCTTTAAATTCATTTGTAATTTGAATGGATAACTGGTTTGATTTTTATATTTATTCTTGTCTTATCTCACACACCACATCTTCGTTTTTAAGTATAAATAATTTGAGTAGAACTTTATAGGGGAAAAAATGACGGAAAATGTTACTGACAAAGCTCTTCATTTATTTTTGACAACACTTCTCGTTCACACTCACCATTCACCTGTATCAATCAATTGCTCGTAAGTAATACCTAAGTGAAGTTTCATTTATCAATAAGGTTTCATTTATTAATATAATAGTAATTGCTTAATACTATGTAAGCTCCGACAATTTTATGACTCGATTTTGTAAGACTCAGTATCAAATACTGATGAAGATAGCATTCACATTACAAGTAAACTGAAACTTAGTAAAGATTTTGTAAGCATTTAATAGAACCGATTACAAAATCTTGAATCTCTGCGAGTGTATTTACGGTGGGGCAGTAAATATTTAATGAGTTTACTTGGTACTGGCTATAAAGTATCCATTTTCCGCCGTTTATCAGTCTTTTTACACTCCATTAACATGATCAACGGTTTGACCACCGCAGTACTTTCATCTTGACTACGTATTTGCAAGGCAGTACTGTTTAATTACAGTTAACATGTTTAAGTGGCATTTATTAAGCGATTTTTTGGTATCGGCAGTAAAGTTCTGTTGGCAAAATAAATTGTAGAGAACACCATTCTACTGACTTCATGAAAATGTGGTTTCCCAGTTTTTCTAGAAGTCAGAGGACTCAGAGTCTCTATTCTAGTGTGGCCAAGTAGGTGCCGATGTAGGATGTATGTAAACAGTGAAAAACTAAATCTTAAGTATGTATTAATTACTAATTTTAATTGTCCTTATTATCTAATATTGTGGAGATATAAAATTTATTTCTACAATATTGAATATGTTTTTAGTACCTAACTACTACAATTCCAATTCGTTTAGTCAAGGAAGCAAATGAAATAATGGTAATAAAGTTTAATACTGGTATAAATCATTTGGAGCCTGCGGCTTTTGTTTACGGCTTTCACTATACTTTATACATTCTCTAAGTAATCAAAAGTGATGTGTGGAAATACTCATAGTTCTGCTATAAAACAACCAAAGCTTTCATCAAAATAGCCGTAAAGATAAAAGACGATAATCAGCGAGATTGTCTTTCTTAGCCTGTTTATTGTTTTATTTTCCAATTATTATTAGGAATACTTACGGCAGATACCTCTTTGTACTCGTATAGCGTAGGTGTGGACTGACGTGCATGCACTATCTTAGTCATTATAAGTAATGGGCAGATAAGCGGCTAAAACAATAGATCGCATCGCTGGTGGGCGAGCGGCCGACCGTTGCGAGATGACATTTTAACTAACAACGTTTCCGCTCTAGACAGCGGTTCTCAATGGCCCCCTAGGGGTCGTGTCGGGGTGTTATGGTAAGTAGCTTTACTGTAGCGTTTGTGTCTAGTGTAGGTCTATTGTTTCATTTATAATTAGGGCCGTTATCTAGAAATCGTGGGCCTAGATTTGAAATGGACATAGATCAAAATAATTGTGTTCTTTTATATATTTTGCTAACTGAAACTAAAATCTTGCTTATGTTTGTATAATTTCTTTATTATGTCATGAAAAAGCTTTTGGTTTTATTACTCCACAGACAAAATTTAATGATAGTAATTTTAAATGATAGAAGTCTTTGAAATGCAGAGTTCTGATTAATTAATAAAAAAGGTAGTTGTTGTTATATTGTTTTTAAGGGTTCCGTGATATAAAAGATTGGGAATCTATGTTTTATTATTATGCCTTTACCTGCACAGAGAGACGAGGCAGGTCTAACTACACCAGCGATACGAATGTTGTGGGTGCATCGACAAACTTCAAATTTGAACGTTCGCCCATTTGACATGACAGTGGAACAGAATGGCGTTTACACCGAATGCGATCTGTTTGGAGATCGGCTTGTTCGGCCGCCTGTAGTTCGTGTATGGAAACTGATGCCTACGGTATTTGTCATGGGATAGTCATCAATCTGGATTTAAGGCAAATATTTGGATACGGTATGGCGAGTTGGCGGTGTGTAGTTGCGTAATCATGGGAAAATTCGGGTTCAATGCGATACATATTTTACTGGTAGGTATTTTTAAAGGGTCCCCTATATGAGTGCGAAAGTTGATAGTTCGATTTTCATTATATCGAACACGCTGTGTCGATGATTCAGTAGTACGATGTTTTATTACATCGATGATTTGTTAGTGCGATGTAACGTTTGTGCGAAAAATCTTATTGCGAAAAACCATACACCGATTGCTCATTAGTTCGAAAATTTAAATGCCTTTATAGGCTGCTTTTATGAATTTTCTTAAACGTCTATAAATTAGGCTAATAATTAAATCTCAGGGATGATGGTAGCCGTTTTAAAGCCGCATACTTAGGTACTATAGGAATAATGAATTTTCGAACTAATGAGCAATCGCTGTATGGTTTTTCGCAACAAGATTTTTCGCACAAACGTTACATCGCACTAACAAATCATCGATGTAATAAAACATCGTACTACTGAATTATCGACACAGCGTGTTCGATATAATGAAAATCGAACTATCAACTTTCGCACTCATATAGGGGACCCAGAAATTTATGTTAAAGCTAACTACATTTTATGATTCGAACAACAAAAAGATAATATGAATCCCACCGTTGTTTAACTACTTAGCCCATGCGGACTGTGGGTTCAATGCCTGTCTTGGGCTTGTTTGTAGTAGTAAATAGTTGTTTTAACCAACCGGTTAAAACAACTATTTACTAGCTAACTATTTACTGTGGTATAAATACATAACCATGTATTATACCACAATGAATACTTGAAATAAAAATCGTACTTGAATATTAGAAGGGCCTTTAATATGGCAGCACTAGTGGTCACGAAATAGCCATTGTTGATATATACAATATAACTTACCCAATTTGATTTTCTTATGACTTACATATACTATGTACCTAACTCAGCAGGAAAAAAATAAACAGTTTATGATCGTGAGAACGCAACCGAAATCTCCGAGAAATATTAAGTGACAATTGATTCAGATGAGCACGTAATGTGGTATCTCTTTGTTCCCGGCAGCGACTGACTCACGCGTCTCTAGGGCAATAAAATCTTAATTAGCGCCTAAACGCCCGGCGATTACGCAAATTGCGCCAATTAATACAGATGGGCGCGAAATTTGACGCCCGCGATGAATTCGTCCTTTCCGTATCAATTACAAGGGATGGGACATTGCCATGTGTGACGGCGATATCATTTAATTGCTCTGTCTGACACTTGAGGCGGCCAAATTGGGCACGTTGAATGTTCAATGCGCCATTCAGGCGCTTAAAGGAATCTTTGATACACCTCCCAAGATGTTTTTTTCCTACTGGTATTCGTTTTATATGATCTTATTATAATTTTAGGATATTCAAATTGAGTTTTATTTGCGCCTCTCGCTTCGTGTACGAAGAAGCGGTAAAGTAGTACTTATAGATTTAGTTATTGTTATTATTATTTAAAGCATTTTTTGATTGTACCAATTTCCTTCCTCAATTTCCTCCGTTATGCTTGATTGAGTAACACACATCCAAACATCCTTTCGCATTTATAATATTAGTAGGATTTTTCAATTAACACATCTGTCAGTGGTGAAACTGACCCTAGATACAATTATAGACCGACAAACTTATCTGTTCCGGTGGCCAAAATTGGAACTACGTGAAATGCAATGCAAAAACGATATTTAATGACAGTTCTAAATAGACAGTAGCGTGGCCGCCACCGGAACAGATAAGTTTGTCGGTCTATACATTACAAGGTCTGTCTAAATCCTAATTGCATGTTTGGCAGTCCGAATTGGGTCATGCTTTACATTTTCCACCAAACCTCGGGTCAAATACGGCAATATTATTTAATTGGGCTGTCACTCTGTTACCAATCAGATCCGTCCTGTTATTGAATAACAACGATGAGAATTGAGCAATGCAATCATCAATCATGGTGCTAGTTTATTTGTGATGTGTTTCATTGAGAAGGGCCGATTCTCACGCCGAGATGAGCAGTACTATCGTATTCGGTTCGATGTCTATTTATTTGTTCTCCTATTTTGGTGCCGTTTGGAGATCGCATAACTGCGTCCATGTTTGTGGGAGTGAAGTGGCGTGTGAATTTTTCGTCTCATAGCTCATATGATGGAAATGGAATGAATTAAAGAAGAGTTAAAAAATAAAGTATTGGGATATTTCACGACGTTTGTGTAACGTTTGTGAAGTCGGTTATTACACTAAACTGTTTATCCGTGCCAGGCAACGGATAAACATTACTTACATCCTTTTCAAATACAAACGTTTTATACATAGAAACATCCAGACAGATACAAACAGATATGTTCATGCACACAAATGTTTATATCGTGCAGGGATAGAACCCGCGACCTCTGGTGTAATAGCCGACTTCTCGACCATTAACAAACACCAAATGGCTCGCCGAAAGAAAGAAGAAAATCTTCTTGCTTATTCTTACAAATCCTTCTAATGAAACTAACGATAAATTACTAAAGTAGCTCCATTAAGAATGAAGAAACTTAATTACACTTAAAGGTACGATAATGACGTAATAATGTGCCTTTAAGAAGTCATTTTGTTTTTAATAACCTGTCCGGAAATTACTTCATGTAAAAGAACTCTTAAGGAAGAACATTTCCCTCAACGTTCAAAGTTGTAGTTAGTGGAGAAATAGTTTGCACTTGAATTAGAACTTTATTTGCAAGTTCAATAAGGTTTAAATTAATAAGTAGTAGTATGATGGTAGTAAGGGGTTGAACACTACCAATATCTCTCAGACTTTAATGTCATGAATGTTGATTGGACGAAACATCTCATTATACATTTAAATTCTAGATTTAATCTTAATATTTTATTGGATCCCAACTAGCCAGGCATCCGCTAATTAATAGACAATTAAAAGATATCACACATCAATAATTGTTAATTAAAGTCTGTCCTATTCTCTGGTCCTCACAGCAGGATGTTTTCTAATCTTACTAATTATTATAACTGCCTTTAAATTAATGGAACTAACCGTACAAATAATAGCAAATGCGATTTCGTGTCGACATTAAATTTTGATTAGTTGTTTAATTGTATCCTGTGGAACTTCTTGATGGTCATAAAATTTGTGTGTCAATACAAAAGTGAGAATTGTAGATACTTTTATACAAATGTCCTCGTTCAAATGTAAATTATGGGAAATAAAAATAAAGCTCATTTGTAAATTACAAAGCCGTGTTATACTCGTAAATTAGTGGCTGTAATGACAATGTTTATTGGATGATTGAATTTGTTTATAGCTATCCAGTAACTTATTTTTTGTTATATACTGCGTGACATTTTAGTCGTTGTTTTCCCGCAAAATGCTTCTATCTAAGTAGTACAATAGATATAAATGTAAATAAAGTTTTTTTTCTAGTCAAATAAAAAAAAAAACGATTGTGATAGACGAAACTCGAATCAATAGTACTAGCTTCGTCGCAGGACGGTCACTTGCCGGGATCATTCGTGCTTATCAAAAAGATGATATTTCACTATTTAGTAACATTTGATTTCCATTTTCCCTTCAATTTTAAAATAAAAAATCAAAACAACTAAAAAATAAAAAAAAAACAAAAAAAAATAACTTGCATAAATTGATACATACTACTGAAGAGTTCTGCTGCGGGAAAACAACGACTAAAAAGACAATCGGTATAACGTTACTTACGGGTCAGATCGATGTATGTAATGTTGTCCGATATTTATTTATTTGAATATTATTTGTAGTGTTTTATTTTATTTTTATTTTATTTCTTTTATTAAGGAAACATACAGCATTATATAATAGTTAAAGCTAAAAAACAATATATAAAACTTAAGCAATTAAAGTTTCCAAAACTAGTTGATACATATTTGTTATTGTAATGGAGAGTGCGAACTACACTATACACTAGTTTATAAACTAGATATACCAACAGCTGAATGTCTATAGGCACTCTGTGGTGACGTTAGTAGCAATCCAGCCACCGCGCACTCGTTACTGTGACGAGTACGCGAATTGGCTTCACAAGGGCTATTCACGAATCCACCCACTGTAACATGAATTTACTGATTTAAAGTGTTGTTTGTGAGTTTTAGAATTATAATTTTAGTTGCGTTATTGATTCTAGTTATGTCTAAGGGTTTTAACGCAAAGGGCGTGGTCTCGACTACAATACCCGGGTTAGGAAGAAAACGACATGGCCGGTACAGTAAGCAGCTCATCACCATAATCATTTACAAATTCCTACAATATATTTTCAGCATTGCAATTATAATTGCGTAGATTTTCCGTAGTACCTACTTGGATCAACGTAACGCAGTTGAATCCTAACTTGATCTCAATAAATCATCTCTCTTTCCCTGGAGACATTGCAGGACGCGTCCAAGCGGTTTATTCCTAACCTGACCCGAATTCCTAACCCGGTGGCGGGTTAGGTTAGGAATTTCAATAAATAAAAAAATATATTCCGAACTTAACCCTATTCCTTAATTAATTCAATCCTTCATTTCGAACCTGTATTGAAGCCCTAACTCGCTTGCGGGTAAAGATCGGAATATTTTTTTTTTATGTATTGAAATTCCCAACCTAACCCGCCCAGGATTTTCGGGTTAGGAATTCGGGTCAGGTTAGGAATAAACCGTCCAAGCCATCGATTTTCTCACTGCGAGTTAAATAGCAAAAAAAAAACATATTACTTATAAGCCTCATTATAAGTTCGAGCTCTATAAAATTTGGTATTAAACCAAAAATAGGCTAAGATTGACAACAACATACATGCACGAACCCAACTCAGTTTGTAGAAACGTTCGTCTAGCTAGGTCACAAAGGTCAAATAGTTCGAAATATTTTTCCCGACAGTAATAACTTGTCTGTGAATTCTGTGATATCAATAACTTGAAAAAGTCGATTGGAGCAAAAAGTTCCAGTAGTAGGTCTTCGGTGGGGTCAAATCAAACAAGCCGAAATAGACCTAGGTTTATCCATAGTGTTCGGGTTAAGCATATCACAGTATTATTACTTATGCAGTAAGCGAACTTTAAGATGTTTCTGCAAAAACTATTATAGTTATGCAATTCGACACACTAAGTAGACATTTTTTTAGAGTTTTTAGACTTGTTGATAAGATGCCTGTGGTGGTGGACCAATTAAGTTTAATGATTGACATGTAAAACAAATTACTAGACAAAGAAAATTTGGAGAAGACAATGTTTAATTAGGCGCTACGTTAGCTACATATATGCGTAAGAATTTGGGCAGCTGCATCTTTCTACGACGCAGTCATCTAACAGAAGGAGGCAGCGGAGAGGGAGTAGAGCATCCCTATTGCCGCTCTCCTCCGGCATAGACGGCTGGGCTGGAGATGGTGTGGTTACGCGTCTTGTCTCTCTCCTGCAGTTGACTTGTGTAAGGGAGGCCCGTCAATGTACGCACTGCATTTATTTGGCGCCACTTTCTGAAGTGAGGTATGAGAGCACATACATAATATTGATTTGAAAACGTCCATAATAAGCAAAATTCTTACAAAATACTTCACTGGTGTCTCACACAGTGCGGTAAGACTGCGGGCGCTGTTCGTGGAACATCGCGGGTCACGAAGGTGACACGACGCGACACCGTGACCTCCGCCTATTACAAGCACTGGCGCTACTAGCGCGCCACTCATTTACCGCCAATATTACTAGCTAATAATAGTGTTTGGGAAGCTTTTTGCGACTTACAGTATATTATTGAAGACATAATGAGAACGTGCCATATGGGGATTAAATAATACGTTAGTATCTATATTCGGCTAGTTAAACTATTAGATTAATTGGGTATGATTTTCAACCGTAATAATATCGTATTATTTGTGAGGATGAAATTTAATATTATTGAAAACTTTTAGACAATGCTGCTGTAGAGACATATTGTATCTCTCAGATACTATTATTTGCTTTTGTCTTAAAGCATCTCTCATTTTTTATTCACAGTTGGATTCCCAACTTAAGCACAGTTCATGACATCTTATCAAATCCGTAACTAGACTTGCATATTAAGTGTTGGCCTTACAAAGGGCTTCATCGTTAAAATCAGGTCATCATAATAATAATTGGTACTAGCTTAATCATGTTTGCAAAATGCAGATGGTGATCACTCATTCTGGTGCTGTGTTTGAAACGAAATACGAAATAAATTGGCCAGACATTGGAATCTTGAACACACCACTTTATATTCGCGTTATATTTGTTATACTAACATGTAAAATAACTGCTTCTTAGAGACATGTTCCCTGGGGCTAACTTACTAAACCCCACGGTACTCCCATGTTATTTCTCTATGGTACTCCCTCATTGCCCTGTTGGGCGGCTACGGGTATTTGCAAAAGACCTTTCTTCGCGAGTAGCCTGGCTCATAAAACTCTCTTTGAAGGCTCCCTAAGTCCCCTGTGTTAGTTTGTAGGGGAGCTGCAGACGCGTACTGTGTATAAAGTCGCTTCCGCCAAGCGGTTCGTAACAAAGAACGTCCACATTGAACAACCCTTACGACTTATTACCAAACTTTTATACATGTGTACGAACAAATATCCTGTTCCCGTCATTATTTTGTCAAAAACGAACTCGTTACTGGATTGTGTGTCATCTTTGATGTCGAAAACAGCAGAAGAACGAGTAAGGCAGATTGGAACGATAAAAGCGATTGCATTTGCGATTATATTTGTTTCTGTATGCCAGAGAAACATGGGTGAGTCCCGATCCGCTTATTCAGATAACTAGTTACGTTTACAAGTGTAGGTACTGCAGTAAAGATCTTTGATGATGAGCAAAGCATACTCTATAAGTTTTACTGGAATGGGCATACCTAAGACAATGATTAAGTTTGATCAACGAGGCGTTTCTAATCAAAAATTCAGGTCAAAGCTAGGCTTAAACTATAAACCTGTCGTCTACGCAATGGTCTAAAATATTATCTATGAATGAATGTAATTCAATAGTGCATAAAGGAATAGGTGTGCCGATATATCCAGACCAGTGCGGATATTGCTCTTTGAAGCCGGCGATATAACTGAAGTAGTACTTATAAATTAAGAAAATGTAATGTTATTTAGCCTGTACATTAAGTACACCTAGGTAAGTTCACCTGATTTTGTAATTGTCGCAGCGTGGTAATAAAGAAAAATTATGAGATAGGTAGTATACTTAGGCATTCCATGAGCGTAGACTTGTAGCCGAGTAGTAAAAGTTGCATCATATTCACAGATAATGGTTCAAATATTAGTGCACATCAATCATCAATGAAACCTTTTTATGAAAATATATTGACAATTTCCACTTGTTACCTCTGAAGGAAGATGGTAATGCTACCAATAGTAAAGGAACAAAATATTAACTAATATGGCACCGGTCTCGAATGGGAATGGAAATTCCCAGCCCAGTTGCCATCGATGGCGACGATGGGTGTCAATAACATCAGCATTTTATACGAAGTCGGTCGTCAAATGGGGATGATAATTCAGTTGAAACCAGTTGATAACGATTCTCCGTTGGAACCGACAGTAATAATACATAAATTCGAAGTATGAGCATTTTATATGCGTGTCAGCAGTGGAAGTTTGACGGCGCGTATCATCGATCGCAGGAGTTGCGGGCGCGGTCGATAGGCATTGAAGTGAGTTACGACGTGGTCCCGGCTTAATGAGTTTTGTTCTGCGCCTCGAGCTCTAGCCGTAGATAGCACAATCATTGAAATAAATGACAGTTCTCAAGTCGGCCGAGGCAGATTACTCAATATTTGCTCTCACAATAGTACGCTTAAGAAATTGATGCTCGAAAGATATTTTATGTTGATGCCTAAGACTTTTACATCAAATATCTAAAAATATCAAAAAGCCCAAAATGAACATTTTATTACACAATCTAAGAACAAGTCCCAAGCAACGTGGAAAATAATTAATAAGTACAATAATAATATGCCAAAAGAAAATATTACCAGTATTTTATGTAATGACGTGGAGTTAACTAAAGCTGTAGATATAGCAAATACATTCAATGACTATTTTATTGACTCAACTAGTACTGACCACTCTCTTAATTCCAAATCGAATTGTATTCAACATAGCCAAACAAATTCAATGTTTCTGACGCCAACTACAACATCTGACATAATTAAAACTATAATTTCTTTAAAAAACACAAACAGTGTTGGCTATGATGATGTTTCGACAAAAATTATAAAACAAGTTTCCAGCCTTATAGCCCCTGTCCTATGTCATATTGTGAACTTGTGTATGGAGAAGGGAATATTTCCGGATAGGTTAAAGTTGACAATTATTAAACCACTGTTTAAAAAAGGTGAAAAAAAGTTTGTTCAAAATTACAGACCTATTGCACTTGTACCTATTTTCTCAAAAATTCTTGAAAGTGTTATTTACAAGAAACTGTATGAATACTTTGAGGTAAATAACTTGTTTTTAAAGCATCAATATGGCTTTCGGAAAAACAGGTCTATAAACATGGCAATATATGAATTTTTAGAAAACATAATTTTAAATGTGAATAAAAGAAAACCCACCATAGCTATGTTCATGGACATGTCTAAGGCGTTCGACAATGTACATCATAAAACTTTGCTTAACAAATTGGAAAAGTACGGTGTAAGAGGTAACGTTTTAAAGCTCATTGAATCATACTTAAGTAATAGGCGACAAGTAACACATATAAGTAAAACTAACCTTAAAACTGGCATAAACACTAATTACACATCAAGAGAAAGAACAGTACGAAATGGCGTCCCGCAAGGTAGTGTACTGGGCCCTCTTCTATTCATTATATACATAAACGACCTACCTAATGTAACGAAACATCCGATGACTATATTTGCTGACGATTGTACTATTTTATTTACTATGGACAAATTTGACAATTTAGAGCGCGAAATAATAACTTCGCTAAAATCGATTATTGACTGGTTGACACTAAATAACTTGACAATTAATTTAACTAAGACATTTTTAATGAATTTTATACAACGTAAAAATCAACCCTCAGACTTACACATACATTACTTAGATAAATTAGTCAAAGAGGTTAAATTTACAAAATTTTTAGGTTTAACTGTGGATAACAAGTTAACTTGGAAAACCCATATTAATGTATTAATAAAAAGAATAAATCAATTTTCCTATGCACTACACAAATTAAGAAATGTCGCTAGTATAAATACTTTGTTATCAGCCTATCATGGCTATGTTGCGTCGACCTTAAGATATGGCATAATGTTCTGGGGCAACAGTACTGACAAACAGATTGTCTTCAAAGCCCAAAAAAGATGTATAAGGTCTATGTTCGGATTAAGAAAAGATGAATCATGTGAACCATTTTTTCGGCAGTATAAAATTCTTACAGTTCCATCGATGTACATAAGTGAGATTTGCAATTTTGTTAGGAAAAATCCAAGCTATTTTGAGATATATCCAATTGGAACCCGTCGTGAAGGTAAACTAAAAACTACACAAGCGCGCCGACCTTTACTCCATAAAATATCTGTGAACTGTATGGCACCCACTATCTATAATAAAATTCCGCAGTCTATAAGAGATATTCGAAATAATAATTTGTTCAAAACTGCATTTAATGGTTTTCTTGCTGATAAAGCGTATTATGATATTAATTTATATTTAAATGATAAGTTGACTGAAATGACATTGTAATAATTATTTGAATCTTATGTACCTATTAGTTTTAATTTATTTTTTTCTTTTTAATTATTTTTTTTTTTTATGTATTTATTACTGTTAAATATTTTAATTGTAAAATGTGCATAATCAGTGTTGACTATGATAATAATGTATTGTGTATTATAGATAATTTATGAGCGACATTTATACATAATTGTTTGAATTGTTTGTATTTTATTTGGTTGGTAATTATCTTCATTTTTATATGTATACTTTTTTTTTTATTATTATTTAAATGTAAAATGTTCATATGCTTAAGGCGAATCATGGCTGCACCTACATTTATTAACCACACTGTATTACCCATGTTTATGAACGAATAAATGAAATGAAATGAAATGAAATATTAAATAAAAGGCTTGAAGATGCGTAGCCAGCCTCTCGTAAGGAGCAAGGACAAATATTGCATTAATTATTTTGTTTTTAAGGTTTCGCGTCCATTTGAACGGCCTCACGGTGAATAAAGTTTAATAGTTTGAATTATGTGCTCTTTCTCAATTCGAAATGTCAATTTATTAATGCATCTCTAACTTGTTACACGAATTGAAAAAAAAAACGATATCCTTTGATGGTGATATTATGTCCAACGGTTGATGTCCCGATATGTGAATCGAATCATTACCCTAAAAGGCTATATCGTTTTGCGGAATGAATTCAGGAAAAAGCCGAGCACCGCAGCCATCACGCGGGCCGCAGTTCACGTGTTGGCCCGCGCATCGGTCGCGGCCGCGATAGCAATGCATCCGACCCTAAGCAATTGCGCAAATTGCCTGGCGCCGGACTATTGACGAGATCGAATTTAGATTTGTTGTGACAATAAGATAGAGATTTTTGTGTTGGACTTGGAATTTGCGGTACACATTTGCATTGAAAGATTCGTATTTGCCAAACATTTTAAACCATGACAGAAAACTTGCAAATAACTGAGTTCATAGAGAGTGATAACTCTTGGTTTCTTTGTGATTATGTCAAACATTTCACAGTAATAAAATAAATCATAACTAACTTTTATGAAAAGTCGTAGTAATTTTAAAAGCACATTTTCAAACTATCCCAAAAACACTTCAAACAATATAGAGAAAAATGTACGATTTTAATAAGTAATTATTAATTATTGACAATAATATGATAAAAAATTAAACATAGTAAACTACCCTTATCAAATATTTCTATATTAACATCGAAAAATATCTTTCTTTAAAGTATTTCATTTTATATAAGAAAAGTTTTATTTCTGATTAGGTACATATATCAGGTGACAACGCAATATTCTTGACTTTTACCAAAAATGATTTGAAACTTACACAAACAATTTATTTATTCATAAATATACTAGAGGCCCTCAATTGTTATTCCATGGAAATCCCGAAAAATCCCGCGACCCAGCTCGGGCGGTTTCAGTCTCCCGCCAAATGACGCGTGAACGTTCCTCCTGAGTCCTGATTTATTCCACTCGTTATTGCTTGCGATGCGCCGCCACTCGGAAACTCAGACCACAGCACGTTACACAACATAAATATGTTACACTGTTGGGACTGGTTGGGACTATTCCAACTTTACTATCTTTCAACTCCAAGATGTTGAATATTTTGTTCGAAAATTATTTAAGTTTCATTCATTGATGTGAATGACGCAAGGGGGTGTTTGTAAAATCAAATCGAAGTTAAGTTTATTCTAATAAGGTTTTCATAAAAATAGTTAAACGTGGGTAGTAGAACAAACGTCCTACATATTCAGCTCTCAGGCAGAAACAATTTAAAATCATTGCTCTCCAGAATCTTCTTTGAAGATAAATAAACTACATAATGCAATACCTTCACTACTATGTACATATTGTGATTGTGATTAGTTAGATGATATTAATGATCAGATGTCTTATAACTTATTTAACTTATTTTCATAGGTTGCCTGAATTGTATGTACATTTATTTTTGTTATTTATGGTTTTGCGATTCGTGAAGATTAAAGTATTTAATTCTGATATAGTGCGTTATGAAAGGACTCAAAATTGTCGAAATGAAATTGAAACAACTTTAATTTTATCTCTTGTGATTGATTCCTGCGAATTTCGAATTGCTTGGTAATCCCGGAGGAGTCCCGCGCTCAAATGGCGCGTGAGACATCGCGGTGCGCCCTGAGTTATGCCTGCCGATGCTGCGTGTGACGCGATGCAGCCAGTGAGGGGATTACTTCGACGGACGGTTCGGCTCTTCTGACCTAGTCCAGAATCTTCACCGTTCTCGGTGACCACACCATGCCAGTACAATACTATGCTAAACATCTTAACCACTCAACGCCGAACCGGCACTCGGGTGCCGCATAACAATAGATTTTCTATTGTGTCTAGTAATCCGGGGCTAGAAGGATTAATGTTTTTTAAATTCGATTTTTATTATTTGTATGTTTTTAATAGGCTCTAGTTCTGGGCTTGGAGTAATTACAAACTGGTGATTAAGGAAATGGGTTTCATTCCTGGGACGGGTAGAAATGGTATTGACATTAGGATGAATACTTTCGTATTTGCGAAGTGACCAGTGGCCAAAAGCGGCTGTTTGAAACAATAGATTTTAATTTTTTATATGATAATGGAACAATACGACTCCCCTTGGGTCTGGTTGGTAGTGGCTCAAAAATCAGAGGAGTCTACTGTGTAGCAGCACATTGACCGACGCTTCCTCGAGGAGTACACTAAACTAAACACCATAGAAGCGGCTAATCGTCAGGTAGGCTGTGTGCCTACCAAATGATAAAGTGTAAAATATACAAAATAAATAAATAAATAAATATCTCTGGACATTATCAACACAGCGCCATCTAGCCCCAAACTAAGCATGAGCTTGTGCTATGGGTGCTAGACAACGGATAAACATTACTTATATACTTTTTTTTTGTAAATACATACATATTATACATAGAAACACCCAGACCGATACAAACAGACATGTTCATGCACACAAATGTTTGTACCGTGCGGGGATTGAACCCGCAACCTCTGGTGTAACCACAGAAATCTTAATAATTTAGATTTCTGTGGGTGTAACAGTCGACTTTTCGACCATTACACCAAATGGCTCGTACACAAAATATTTCGACACATTGCAATGGGAGTATAACATCTGTAGGTACATGTACTAAAACATTTCGTATCTAAGCAATTGTAGTTCCCTCACCATTATTCTATCCATTGTGAGCCTGCTCTCAGCGTATTGCGCAAACGAGGGCTCGTTAGGTGAGACGAAGTTAAATTGGCAACGAGAATAACTGTCTTTCTTTCATGTTTAGGATGTTGTTTGCATGGAGAAGCCAACACAATTGGGATTTATTGCGCAAGCGAATTGAGAGGTTTCTTCATTCCCTTTTGAGTAACAGAAAATTTTAACGACGTGTTTGAAAATCATCTTGTAACATTCTAACATTTGTAGGTTTATAACATCGAAATACTGATATTACTACTGTTGCAAATTAATTGTTAAAATTATTAGTGAATTTGTTAAAATTATTTGAAATTTTCTGTAGTTTGAATTATGGTAGGTATAATATGTGTACTATCAATGGCTATTTTTCAAATCAATATTGCTATGTTCAAAATACTCAGTTTATGTTTTGAATTGGTATACTACAATGACTGAATGAATCCGTATTTACTATTTACCTATGAGGTAAATATAAGACTAATACACTTGTATACAGTGCCATTTTAACATCGACAATTTTTTAGCAGCCTTATGATACCTTACTGCAATGACGATAAGGCACTTCGACAATATTTAACTTTGCCGTCGACTGTGCTCCCCTCCCCAAAACATGGTGTGAAACTTCAGAATTTTCCTTAATCTCTGGTAAGAACCTTGTTAATGTCCACAAAAACGATTCGGGAGACGGTTAATGGTTCTTAACTCTTTTTGTTTTGAGGATAACTGTAGTCGGACAAGTCGGAAGCATCCAGCCAGGACGTAAAGATTGTAAACGGCGTACGGGACGCCTCCCGCGATGTTACGGCGCATTGTGACTACAGACAGTTATTTAACGCTGCTATGAATAAAATATACCAAAAGCTGTGCACTGAGTTTACCTCATTCCGTGTAGCCAGATATGTTTTCCTTTGTGGGACTTTTCATTCAATATGACGTCGTCATTGTGTCTGTTTACATAATATGGCGTCGATATTGTATGTATGTTAATCGTAGGTATTTTCCTTTTGAACGGCCCAGTAGTAATATTAAATACTGTAGCTCAATGCGGCCGTATTTCAATAGTAAAATCTCTTTTCTTACTCTCATAGCTCCGGCGGGACATTAACCTAACAGGATCTCTGCAAAATTTATTTATTTATATTATTTACATTGTGGGCAAAATAATTATTATCTTATTGTATAAAAGCAAGCACTAATTAGGCGGTTCCAAAGAATCTGACAGGCAATTAAAATGTTGATAAGATTTTGAATTTTGAAAAATTATTAAAGTTCTTAGAAAATTACATCATAGCGCATTTTTGCGTTACGAAGAGTTCCGTGTTGAAACAATCATGAGAACCAAATGGCGTCCACTTTTTGCAGTTTCTTTAAAATTCGGGATTAATTTACGGGGTCTGGAGAAGGATCTGTATTTCATATTACCTTAATTTAAAGAATCTTATTTAAATTCTTTTTTTTAATAATATCTCTGTAATGAACATTATACCTAACACCAGGCCTCCGTCACTCGCTCAAGGTCGCGCGATAAGCACCTATTGCTAGCCGTGTGCTCGAACGCACAAGTGAGCAGAGGGGTGCCACAC
The DNA here is from genome assembly GCA_949319885.1 of Mecyna flavalis. Lineage (NCBI taxonomy): Eukaryota > Metazoa > Arthropoda > Insecta > Lepidoptera > Crambidae > Mecyna > Mecyna flavalis. The sequence continues at coordinate 15,821,227 of OX439427.1, forward strand.
GCCCGCCGTACAGTCGCGCGGCACGTTTACCTACCTTACTGCGTACCGATTTTCTCTTTACCAACCCTAACGTATTCTCAAACCACCGGCCGCACGTCATCGCGCGATGTGCACTTGAAACGCTCCGTTGAGTCAAAGCCGTTAAGTTCATTTTTACTCGCGTCGCTTGACAGCTAGAAAGTTGTGTTCAATAAAGCGTAGGTATTGGTCGTTTTGCAGGGAAGTGATGGATCTGTTACGTAGTAACTTATTTATTAATCTGTGCTAACACTTAGTAAAAAACAATATTTTATCATTACCTACCACATTTGATGAAAAAACTTTTTGAATTAATTCGGTAGTTACTTTATCAATATTCTCTTGATCATTCAAGAGAACAGGTATTGCTAATCTCATATTGCTGATGAAACTGACCAATATGTTGAGTGTAGCTTCAGTTGTAGTTGGAAAATAAACTCGACTCTTCATTGACAAACGTGAGCAGATTTGCTGAAATCCGAAGAAAATCCTGGAATTCTTGTTAATGTAGCAACCGGAATCCTCGATCGAATGCATTCCTTTATGGTCCTACTGGGACGATTTCTCATTCATTTTGACGAGAACAGGCGTCGGTACTAAGATGATTTCATATTACTTTGCCTCACACGTTAAGTCGTAAGAAACTACTTTAATTTTGCACATTATTATTTCATTATTTTTGTAATCTTCTAATATATTAAAGTAAGTGGTGTTAGTTACACTATTTATAACTCAAGAACCGTTGAACCGATTTGGCTGAAAATTGGTGAAGAGGTAGCTTAGAAACAGGAGACAGACATAGGATACTTTGATGGGGGAAGGGGGGGATAGTTGAAAAAGGAAATTACGCGCGGGTGAAACCGCGAGGAGGGCGACCGCTAGTATAACATAGGTATTTCACCATTTTTTACTTAGAAAAAAAGGGTGTGAGGGTAAGTTCACACCCCTTATTCAGTTAAGTAAAGTGTTATAAGGACTTTGTGTGAAGTCAAGGTTTTTGGTGAATACCTATAAGCCTATAACTAAAATCGTTGCAATAAAACACGTTAATTGTCTTTATCATACAGAATTTATTTTAATAATATTATATATTCAGATATAACAGCAATTGTCTCAATTTCAAACACGCTATCACCTTTCCAACAATATTTACAATATAAACGGAACAAATCCACATCGATTTAATGAATGAGTTTTAAGAAGCCTGTATTTTGTAAGCATTGAGCAAGTTATATATAAGAAAAAAACACACAAAATCAAAAATAATAATACAATAGAACCATTAAGAATCGCAGTTCTTATACCGTAAAAAAAGAATTACCCGGTAATGCCCAAATGCAGTACGACTTTAAAATGACTAAAGTTTTCAGCGCTATTCATTTAGACGAGAAAACGTATTTATGTAATTGTCTGCTAAAGTTTTTTTAATTTCAAGAATGTGGTGGTTGAAGTTTTTGCAAAGTATATGGAAATCTGTATACATTCAATATGAAAGTGTTCCGTCTCTTTCCTGGTCCTCACGCATCCTCAATAACTTCATTTAATATTCTAGAATACATTTACAAAACTCACAAGCGCGTCATCAAATGGCGGCTTCGTATAATTACACTGACTTTGCTACGATCCAAAGCAATTTACAATAGAATAATTTAAATTTAGGTACGCACAATAGTCAGATAGTCTATCTAAAATAAGCATCTTCAATCTATTTTGACTCTTGTATTATACACAAAGAGTGCAAAATGTATTGAATGTTCATAGTTTTTGATAAGCTTTCTGCTATTGTAAGTGAACGTAATTTATTTTCACGAAATATTTTTTATTAATTTTCGTTTCGTTACACTTTTTAATTTGGATGTTTTGTGATCATTTCAAGCATTCAAATTGTATTTTCATAACTGCGTTGAGTTTTTATAAATTAACATTATTTGTTCCATTTTTTATTTTAATAATTACACTACATCGAAGTTGCAATTAGAATGCTTTACATTTTTCTTTATTGTTTCTTTTTGAACAGTATTGGAAACTTTCAAAATTTACGAGTAGAATTATAACATTTTTAAAATTTGTTTTTAATATCAGTTAATAAATATACCTAAACTTTGAATACAGTAATCCCTTACTTGGAACTTTCATTATAGATATGTATAATTATAAATCATTTATAAAGGTCTCATGACTCCCAACTAGGACAATAAACGTTCATAACTAAGGGATAACTGGTTACAAGCACTATTATAAGTAAGTAAGCAATAAATAGGCCCTTGGATAGGCAATTATAGATAATATAAATGATTATTGCGTCTATTGTAACGACCCCTGCCCGGAGTAAACTGTGGAATAAATAATGCGATGCAACGGGTGCATTTACAAATCCTGTATCACATAACATAATAAGATATTAAATTATGACTTATTCAATATTATAAATAATGATATCCGTAATATTAATATGGCAACAAAATACATTTACTAGCTAAGCACCTAGACCAGTAGGCTTTAGACACGGTATTTACAGTCGCTTCTGTACATCAACCCTTATTTCATTAACTCATTATCGTTATTTATTTCTGCCGCCTAATCGTTATACTTTCTAATAATAAATTATTGCCAATCAGCTAGTATTAACAACATTTAAAGTTTCTTCAAATGATATAATATCTATTTATTATGACAATAAATTTAGGATTCACCACAATTTCATAAATGCAGAAGTATTGTAAAGCTTCCGTTACAATGTATATTTTTCGCTAAATCTAAATAGAATACCAAAAATATTTACAAAATGAAGACAACACGATATGCACTGTACACTTACAGACTTTAAAACGTACGTTTAAATGCATCAAAGTCGTCACCGTGTGAGATTCAGAGAGATTTAGCCGCCTTATGACAGGTGAACTTCGGTCATACCAACTTTGATACTCGACTGAGACTAGCTACTGTAAATTGTGCTTTAACGAGTTTCTACTCACCAAACTGCGCCAAGCTAATTTCGACGAATCACTTGTCTTTTATTATCAGACTAAATTTACTAAAGTTTTAGCAGTCACCGTTCGCACGTGTTTCACACATCACTGCACACTGATATGGGGGATTCTTCCTCACGGTGTCGGAGTGAGTCTTATCACAGGGGTTTGGTTTAGGCGAGGCAGTAGCAGGCGAGCGCCGCCACGCCGAGGACGCGGGAGGTAAGTAGCTGCGACGCGCTTCCAGCGGCTGTCTTCGGCGTCGAAGAATCCGTGTCTTCCTTGCCGACGTACGTTCTTTCTCCTGCAAAGGAAAATTCCATTAGGATCTGTCTGACATAATTAAGGCCAGTTTTAGTTTTTTTTATTAGTTTAGATCAGTTGGCAGTTCATTTCTCCACTTTCTGATAAGTTCCTGATCAATTTATAACTGTCAGAAGATACAATGATACATTTTTTTAAAATTGACGAAAGATACAGCATCTAAGGTATTATAAATAAAGATTATGATTATTCCGATAGCAGCCTAGTAAGAATCCTTCGCAATTTTTAGGCCTTCAACGATGAAGGCCTAAAAATTGCGCTCATATTATATTGAGGCTTTTTCCTTCTGTTTTGTTAGGCATTTAACAAACGTTTGGAATTTTCAAAATGTTTGAGGACTCATATTTTTTGAATTAAATATAACACCATATTTTTATGACCCCATCACCCCATGTTTATTTCATTATTATGCAATTTCGAAACCTTTTAACTTCCCGTTGCTGCCCATTGGCATAACATCTGATTATATGTCAGCGGAGTAGTGTGTAGGAGTCGTAATCATTTTATCACATTAAGGCGGAACACACACGCTAATGAGATTCGGTGAATGAAACAGACTAATATTTTCTTTTTGTTTCCGCTGATACCATAGTAAATGTCAGGTTAAGTCAAAGAGAAGGAATATATGAGTGTGGGTCGACGATGGAATTGATTGTTCAAGCATGTGAAGTAGATAGTATTTTGATAAAATTCGTATTTCTTTATTACTATCCGATTCAAATGCTATTAGGATAATACCTTTTGGTTTTGAGCGAAAAATGACGTCAACTGCGCCTGTCCCTAACGTTAGCAACGCATTATTTTGTCAGTGTGTGTGTCAGTCATCAGTTCATTACTGTTGCGTAACGCAACTCCAAAAGGTATTATCCAATGAATGACGGTTTTGTCAATTAATAACTTAAAGAACTACAATTGGCAGATAGGCATGTTAAAAAGATATTCACTATATCAATTGAAAACAGTTATACCTCCAGCCAGACCACCACAGCCTAAGATATTCTATTATATTCCATTGAAATTCGTTTCAATCGGTACATGTAAATTACCATTTCCAAAGATATAATTTTACTTCTTTCTTCTTTAAACCTAATTGCATTTTCAGTTTTCGCATTTGTAACAAGTACTTCAAATATGGTGTTTAGTTTCTGGTGTGTTTTATTACTCTATGCTGGTGTGTTTATCCCTAAACTTACCAATATCAACACCTGATCCCTCTTCCCCGGAGCCCTCGTCATCGTAGGTGTCATCGTTGTCGTAATTCCTGCCAGATCCTGAGCCTTCTTCCCCGGCTTCATCTCCTTGCATGAACGCTTCAGCCGCGGGGGTTTTGCGAGTCACTTGCAGCTAGGGAAGAAAAAATATCTTAGTTACAGTTCAATATCAGTTCATAGTAGTAGGCGCTCGTCGCCATTAAGCCAGTACCCGTCATTGTAACGATAACTTGATTTCTAAAATGGAGGCCTTTACCCTGCAGTAGTACATTAAAAAGCGGATATTTTACTTTTAAGTATTAGGCGCTACTCAGACGTAGATACTTTTTGTTGCCGACATGGCACACCTTTAAATGTCTCCCGCTGTTTTATTGACCAATAGTTTCCGTGCAAGAAATTTCTTGCCCTATGACTTGGTAGCGTCAACTCAATCGTTCCACGTCCATGTTTGCTTAGTTTTAGTTAGCAAAAGTATCAGGTGAGCTAGTTCACAGCGTTTCCCTAGAATCCTCCAAGTTGGACTTCTTCCAAGATACGAATAGATACATTCTAAGCTACTGTAGAATGTATTAACAATCAGCTGACAAATACACTTACTGATATTAAATGAAAGAACAATTAAAAAAAACTCGTTCACTTCAATATAAATAAGAGTAGTTCGAGTAGGTACCCTGTCATTGACGCTCTGACCAGTATAAAGGACAAATTACAACTATAGTTACTTATGTTTATAGGCTAATTTGGGTCAATAAAATATTATATTTGAATCATTAATTTGATTTAGTTCCGGTCAATTAGCAGGTGTAGTAGTTAAAGATTACACGCCATCCGTCGTTATTAAGTGTGATTAAGTTAATTCGCTATTTGTTGATGTCATTTTTATTTACAAATGTGATTCATTGGAGGCGCTTGCGACACAGGTTTACGACCGAGGTCACATTATTATTATTTCATTCGTGGGCACTCGTTGCCTCACTTGACACAAAACTGGAAGCACGTTTTATACTAGTCATGAAATAATATGTAAAATTATTAAAACAGTTCTTAGTTTATGCTTCCGTAAGTGTTTTGGATGTGATTGCTACTAGTGCATTTTACGAGTTTTGAATGTTTGAGCAACAGTTCTTGGACTTTATGAGAAGGTGTGATGATACTGCCACTTATGTAATATCTGATATATTTTTAGAGTTAAAACATCATCCAAGATATAAATTGAATGTAAATAAAACCCTATTGGATCAGAATAAGCTACTCGGAAGATAAACACGCGAATGCAAACTTAACTGTTTTGTAATAGCAATAGCAATAATTGCTATATAGTCCATAAGATAAAGTTAAATGACAGTTTAGGCTTATTTAGTAGAGGTGAAGTAGAGAACTGTAAATAAAATAAATAAGAAATACTTACGATGCATATTTGCCGAGCATGTCGTAGGCGGTCGCCCAAGGCGGACACTTGGAAGTCTATGGGTGTACCGCTTACTTCGGGATTATACTTCTGGTCACTCAGCGATGCAGAAGCCACCAAAGGTTTCGTATACCTGTAGCAAAATTGGAAATGATTAAATATTCAGTGTTCCGATAAGCTCCCTCCGTGATTTGATTACTCGGGTTCAACACTCAGAAAGATTTTTCAGAGTCCAACTATATGGCTATCATCCCAATAGGTTAGATTAATACGTGGCCTATGGTATTTGCGATCAGAAGGAATCAGTTAATGCAAAATGTGAATAGAAATATGGTTTATAATCCGGCAACGATTCATTGTGGTTCTTTCTTTCAAAGTGTTTGATGTAAGTGTTTTATGCACATAATTTCACCTCCCTACAAACATCAAAAGTTCTTTAACTACATCCATACCATAATATGTCTATTTTATAGTCAGGAGCGATGAGCAAACGCCCTACATTTAGATATAAGTATCTGTGGCTGCATCGTAATGTTTACATTTTAGTATCGGTAACCGATACTTTAATTACGTTCAAATTTCGAACGTCTTCTTAAAAAAGTAAAAATTAATGGATTTGAAGCTAACATATGTAAGCAAAACATCTTGATGTATTTTCAAAGGTACCAGGAGAGCATAACCGCAGCGTAACTATTCATTAAATCAAAGAGTTTGAAAGACGCGAGCTAGCCTAGCTTCTTGTTCTTCTCTGCTCTCCTGGTACTACGGATTATATTCCACGCGGTTTCACATCGACCCTGACTTTAAAATAGACATTTATCGTATGAATGAAGATAAATTTATGTATGTCATCATCATCATCATCATCATCAGCCTGTGACAGTCCACTGCTGGACATAGGCCTCTACATATGCTCGCCACGCTGATCGATCCTCGGCCACTTCGTTCGTTTCATAAAACCACATTCGTATTTTAATGACCCATTATGCAACAGTCACATAAATAACTATTAAAGACAAACACATACCTACTGCCCGTTCAAGATACTACTAGTAACTAATTTTACTGTAGAAGGTATAACATTAAACATTTATACTCACTCTCCAATAGTCTCCCCGTTCCAGCAGTTATCGTTTCCCTCATACTCGAAGTCAGTCTCGTCGCACAGGCGGTCTGCGAGTTTCGCGAACAGCTTCTTGTTCCTGGCTAACGAGGCCGCGAACTGGAGGAGCTCAGTGTAGGGGGGAGGGGCCCGGAGCGCGTCGCGGCGGGGAGCTGGAGGCCTGGGGAGACTGGATGTGGACACGTCGAAGGTCGCTGGAGACCCGCATTGCTGCCGCACCTGTGGAGAAGAGATATGGTTATTTTTGTGTCAATTGGCTACCTGGATAAGGATAAATAACTGCGCGATATACTCTGACACATCGTTCTTTAAAAAAGTAAATAGAGCGATAACGATGACAATGACAATACACATTTTGATTTTGGCCGGACAAGTAGTTAAAACTTTTCATCATCATCATCAGCCTATATACGTTCCCACTGCTGGGAAGGCAAAACTTAACGTAATAAAATTTACTTTTGCGTTATTGAACTATTCGTTTAATTGTGTTGAATCTTTAGCCAAAACTTTTTGGCACAATAAGCTTTTTTTAAAGAACGCATTTCTAGTGCATTCCGGAGGCTCAATTATTAAAAATGAAACACCATGGTCAGTTATTAGGAATCCTGTGATGTGGGACAGTTTGCGTAAGAAACTACTGCCTCCCATACAGATCTAAAACATCATAAGATTCCCAAATGCGCTGCCATCCTTTAAGAGGTCGTCACAACAGGAAAATAATTCCCCACAGTTTCGCTCTAGTTATGTGCCTAGTAAGCACGTTTTGTTTAACATCAGTTACAAATCCGCGACGTATCGGAGTTATGCGCGGGAGTATTTGCGGCCGGTTTATTTGCGTGTGTCGCGCGTCGCCGCGGGCGTTCACACGCCTGCGCGGGCGCATTGCAGCGCTATTTCCGCGCGGATTCCACGCGACGGAGTTATGAGCTACTCGGACGACTTGGATACTAACGTACAGATTATTATAGTTCGATACTAGGTTATTACTGTTGCTGTAACTGTTGGTGTAATGAGGTTTTGATTTTACTGGAGATTGCTAAGTTTAAGCAAAACAAGACTATTACTATTCGCATTGGGTGGACAAGCGGCAACCGAATGAATACGCTAAATTACAAATGAATACTGACAGTTAAGAGCTCAACTTGGGCTGAAAACTGAATCATTGTATAAAAACCATAAAGTTGGCAATCAAGCATACGGCCCACCTGATGGTAAGCGGTTACCGTAGCCTATGAACGCCTGCAACACCAGGGGTATCACGTGCGCATTTCCTAAATGATCTGATCTGATGATAAATGGTACCAATAAATATTTATTTACATCAATAATTTTTTAGGTGTATTTTGTTAATAGCAATACATATATTATGTTGCTTTCCCTTTATTGTCAATAACTAACTGCAACGTGGCATGACAGCATCCTACTTTCACAAACATCCGAGCGATCCAGGCGTCAGTTAGCGATGCCGATGACGCTAACGACACGCGTCGCAAATGACGCGACGTGCGTCGGCAGAGCTACATCTGTCTTCTTCGCGCCGGACGCGGCGATCTGATCGCATGCAATCCGATTTGCAAATTAATTTAGCCCAAAGCTTACACTTTTAAACTAGTAAGACAACGGATAAATTGATTAAAATAGTTTTGTTACTACAAACGTATGCCACATCTTCGGTAGCATTAAATTGCAACTAAATACACACAGACGTGTTCATCACTCTATGTGTGTGTAGTCTAGTTGTCGGCCTCTAAAATTGCACGAAAGATTTTAATGCGACAGTCACTGTGATACGAGTAAAAATGATTTAAGAAAAAGTACGTTAAGTTTTTGATATCAATCTCTACTAATTAGATAAAACAACTTAAACGATTTGGTCTTCTATTTTATTGTAGTTATCGCTATTTTAACACGTGTCGTGTAAGTTGTTTTATTTAGTTACTTCAATTGTACTGATCCCTTTAACGTCGGTTCCAAATTATACGCGATATTTTAATAATGACAATCACTGCACCGTGGCGTGACAGCGTCCTACATTGATGAACATCCGTCGATGGCGATGACGCTAACGACACAGCTGGCAAATGACGCGACGTCGAGCGTCATTTGTCTTCATCGCGCCGGACGCTACCGCGCGGTGAGCTCGACTTCTGTCGCCAGTCACACGCTCGGACCAGTTACGATAGAGGAAAGTGTAACTTCATCTAAAGGTTAGGCGAGTAGTTTAAGGGAGCCGAATTCTTTTATTTATTTATGAGAACAATAAAAGAAAGTATCAGCGTATTCTTGTCTCACTGCATGGCAAAGAGAGGATTCAGGCGACTGGGACCACTACATAGCTGGGACCGCGGTCCCAGTTGACTGATTAATTTTTATTTATTTAAAAATGTTATTAAGTAAGTAATTGAGAATAGTTGGGTACTTGCTTAATAATCACTATTTCCAAGTTTAAAATTGGTGTTCGTTCACACCATAGAAATAGAAATTTTTCTTTTTCTGTGGTTCACACACCCGAGCTGTGTTTGCTGCTGTGCTGAATATCCGAATTTAACTTAGGACCTTATCTGGAGGATACGAATAAATTAAAGCTTTGCTCGAAATTACTTCATTACAATACAATCAAATCTAAAAATATGCAAAAATTATAATCGGTAAAAGCCGAGCCAAAAGTAGCAGGCAAATTACCCATAATGGTTACAGAGTGGAATACATACCGCTAACGGTAGCGTAAATAAACTTTTGATTATACCGAAGTAAGGCGATAAGTTACGAACGCGGAATGGAAATTTAATCCCAGTGTGCCATCTGTTCTACTCCGCGCTGAAGAGATATTATCTAACAAGTAGTCTATTCAAAAAAGCATAGCAATTATTGTTATACATGTGCACTAGAGTTGCCCATCGATAGTCCACTATCGATAGTCTATCGATAGTATTGCTTACCCGCAATAGTATTGCCTGGATTGGCTATCGATAGTATCGATACTATCGATATTATCGATACTATCGATAGCACTATCGATACTGTTACTATTTTTCAAGGTCAACTATCGATAGCGAAACTATCGATAGTTGGGCAACTCTGATGTGCACAAATGAGTGCGCAAGCTTTGGTGCATAGCTTATTGTGTTGGGAAATCTGGAACGACTTGATAAAATAATTATTACAAAGTCTTTAACGTCTTCATAGCGTATTGATGGCAAAAAAGATACCTTTATTAAGATATTTATCTTATCTTGGCTCAGTCTTGGCTACGGCTAGCACTTTCAGCATTCTCCGTGACACTTTTATGGGTGCAGTTAGCAGGGTACTCTGGGTTAGATATATTGTAGAAAAGTGTACAAACGCATTCAGATTTGAACTTTATCGCATTGCAAAAGTTCTCAGAGGTACACAACAACAAAGATTCCGTCTGTAAAACATTGTAGCCTTAACTGAAAACTATAGAAATCGTTTGCTGTCTTACAGGAACTAAATAGCTTTACTGAGAAACGGCCTTTATTTCAAAAGTATGTATAAATGTAGTCGACTGAGACAAAAGTTTTTCCGAGGCGTCGCGAAACAGCAGCGTAGCAGAGAACTTGTTGCAATGTTTCACGTCTGGTTGTAGACGCAACCCTTACGAATGTATGTACGAAGAAGTCTACGAACTAAAGAAACTGGATCTGGGCTCTCGAGACGAGGGGAAAGTTTTATTACGACGGAGACATCTGTCGCTTCGCGGCGAAACAACGAACATGTTGACTTCGATTTCAATTTTGCTGGAGAATATTTCAGAGGAAATGTGCCGAACCGGCAAAGAATACAGTGAAGTTGGAATAAATGGAAAATGGTGAACTATTTTTCCAAGTCTTTGTTTCAATGTAATATGTATACGTTTGGACAATGATCTAAAATATGTTTCAGCTATTATGACTCCCATCGCTTTTGGTTACAGAAAGTTCAGTTATTTATTGATCTATTCATGCTGAAGCTAGACCCGCCCTGTTTGCTAAGATTTGAAACCCGCGAACGCGGACGAACTTAACTGCAAAGTATTTTTCCTTTTTATCAGTACCTAAACCGCCCGCCCTCATGCTTATGGTACATAAGTTACAAGCCGATATGGTTGCAATAAGGTGCTCAAAATCATACCAAAATCAATCGAAAGGTTCAATAAATTCACAGATTGTGTCTGTACTTACTTTAGAAAGCAAACATAATGGGTAAAATATCTTAGTTATGAACTTCTCGTGCAAGATGACGAACAAGTTACCTACACACATTTACACAGTACAGTTTATATTTACTATATTATCTATGACTATAAATTATGATATCAAGTCTCGACATGATCTTTGTCAAAAAACCCGTTACAAGCTAAAATTACGAAAAAAACAACTCGTATCTAATAAAGTAATTTACTAGACAAAAAGCCCGTTCTAAAACAAAAACTATTAACTATACATCTCAATAAAGCCCGATTTGCTCAAGCACTATGATCAACTCCAGCAAAAACTTTAATAATCAATTTTGCACTTATGCCAATGCCAGAAGGTGCATAATTGATTGCCTTTTTTGTACGCTCTTAAGATTAAGATAAGGGTTTAAAGGAGGCCATTAATATAGTAAATATTCATTAACACTGGGTTTGTCTGAGCGTCCGCCGCTTTTGGTCACAAAAAGTTTGTATTGAAAAAATTACTGGTTGTATATTGAAAAGCATGGCTTGCCGCGGGTGGGCACTCGTAATTACAGTGGGAGAAACGGGTAATGCTGTATGAAGCAATATAAAACCACCGCTGGCAGTGGACAATGGATTAGTGGGATTATCGCCCTAATGGACCAGGGTGGCGCCTCCACAATAACTGCCCTCTGCAAGATTATTCAATGACAGCCAGACTTGGAATTCAGTTGTCTAAACAATATGCGATTTATTTATTTATTAATGTGATTGTAGTGATGGTTATGTATAGAATAATTTATGTTAAAGCAAGCGGAAAAAATTATGTCGGTGTCAGTAGGTACACTTGGAATTAAGGCTCAAAGATCAGAGAAGCCAACAATAGTAGTTATAGAACAAAACTTACTGATGAATGTCCCTCAAAGGGATAGGCTGTGAAAATCGGACAGCATTGTTATGCCAATGTATTTTCATATCTTCACAAAATTAAAAGCTCAATATTTATAAACGTTATTCACAACTAATTGCCTGCTCCCGCTGTACACAGGTAGTAGTCATAATAAACATAACTTACACAACCAAAAAACATCTAATTTTGTGCTGTCAATTTGAAGCTAGGTATGTGATTGCGCAAGGATACATTTCGGCGATTTATTTTTTATTTACACATATACATAATATTCACAATATTATTTATAGAAAACGGATCAATTTCATTTTATGTTCAACACATAAATCTCTGATTTCATTATTTGAATTAAAACAACCGACTATTTAGGATACATTATTTCGAAAACGTTAGAGATAATGCGCATATTAGACGATATTATTTCATTAAGAGCAGCAGACCGGTGTTAAATAATTCACGAGTGACAAAAAGTGCCATATCCTGTGTGAACACGAAGCGGAATGAATTTAAATTCGCCATGACGGCGACCTGTCTCCCAGCGGACTTTATGAATTTATGGTTGAATTTGTATCGGCCGTCGCTTATATTTCAATTGTTTTGCATTGGAAATTGAAAGGAATAACTGGAATAGTTGACATTATTAAGTAAATAAAGCTTATAGTTTGAATGGGTATGCCAGCGGTTAACACTTAACAGAGAATTGTAAATGCGCTGAAGAGCATTCGGTATTGTGCGTTTGTGCGATATTTAAAAATGTATGCGTTGCCCATTTAGTGGGAACGCAGTTAGGATTTGGTGTTATACAAGTTTATAAGGATCGAAGGATGTTAATTCCTATGTTTGTTAATCTATTCCGTAAAAAGTATTGATTGAATTTGGTTGCTTGGCTTACGTATTGTGTAAAATGTTGAAATAAAATCATGGATTACTAAAACAACAAGCTTGTATGTACAAATAAACGCATTTTTTTTTAATCGACATAAATAACAAGATACCAAAAAAAAGTTGAACAATAAATGTTTGTTCACGGCTAAAAGGCTGTAAAGGGTGTAGATTACCAAAAATCCTGTTAATTATAGTGTTTAAAACAATGTACGGTCAACAGCACATCACAGTAAACACTTGCAGTTCGATAATAGCACTTATGCCCCCGACATAAGAGTGGTACAAAGTCCAAAGTGTATAGTCTGACGTGCTTTTGACTGTACGAAACAAGTACGAAAAATCGAATCAGAATAAATGTAGGTATATTCTATGTCTCTGTACCTCTACTTTTTGGCTGAAAGTATGTGTTTTTGTGCTTACTACACAAATGAGATGGCTGCTGAATGCATCCTTTCTTGCTATTCTGATACATATTACGTCATATTCATTGGTCAGTGTTTTTGAAATGTAGACTTTATTTAAACAAAAACTTCATGTATTTGTAAAAAAAAACTTTAAATATAAAGACGCGTGGCTTTAAGCAGCAAGCGGAACCATGAAGAGCGACATTTACCAACATTTGGTTTCCATGCTTTTTGTCTATTAGAGATAAAACACCCATTTCATCTCTTCAATTAAAAATCGAAGCTTTACATAAATAAGCTAATGAATCTCCGCTGTCCGAAATTTACGCTTCACATTTGCCTAACAAGCACTAGTCAACCAAATAATTATTGATATCAAAACAGATTACACGCATTAAGAGTTTAGGTAATACGGAAGAACAGTTATCTAACCGCCGCAAAACGCAACAAACTGATAAGATAACTTATTGAATTTGTTACCGAGAGCCCGCTTGAATGTCATCGAACTGTTTTCAATGTAAACGGTGAAGCGTGGGCGCAGAATTGATCCAGTGGATGGCAACATGCTCTCTCATATCCGATTCTCAGATAAAGAGAAATTGCAGCGATATTGGAAGAATAAAGGGACTAAAGCTTTTTCGATGAATTTGGTCTTCAGTTGTTTTTGCTTTCATGAACACTATCATTTTTGTAGCTGTCAAACTTTCAACCTTCGGGGAACGGAAACTTAAAACATTTTTTGTTGGTACTTAGTTAGGTTACGTGTTAAAAGTATATCCAACTTTCATGTTTATACTTTCTGTGCTTTGGATTCGGCAGATGATGAATGACACCCTGTTGCAGAAAGCTCCATTAAAGTTAATGCTTCATTAAATCTAATGCTGTCACTTTTCGTTGTCATGAAATAAAAAGTTTCAGCAATAGCTTTAATGACACATTAACTTTAATGGACGTTTCTGCAACTGAGTGTTAGTCAGTCAAGATATAATTTAGGAGATTGTCGGCAGTAGGTACTAAGAATTTAGAACTTACGCGTCAGCTCGTTGGTTTGTTTTATATGTTAGTAAAGTTGAAACAAAAGCTCGAAGATCGAGTATATGCTTGAGTATGGCACCAGCTCATTAAGCGATACTTACTTCATAATTATGTGTATTTAAATTTCTTAAGTCGTCGGCTGCCTGACATCGATAATGTTGTAGGTAGATAAAGCAGAACAATTATCTATTTTGTAAAGATATTATATCTATCATTGGTAACGTAATCGAACGTAACATAGAGATGTAAATGCGGAAATAAAGTCTAAATACTACAAACAGATAAGATAACACTGATTGAATTATTGGCGTAACGAAGCGTTTAACATTCGAGATCGAGATGTCGACGTCTTCAAAATAAACATTGGGAGCGTGGGCGTCGAGTGGGCCCGATCAATTATAGCCGATGGTGACCCGACTGGTGCCACTGGTGTCGGTTAAAAATGCGCCAGTTAAATTCTGACACCGCTTAACGCCGAACTATGTAGAGTTGTAAAAGCATCGTCGTAAGTCTCCGACAGAATTCCATTTGAACGAAACATTTACGAATTCGCAGATAAAATTCGTGTCTCAGGCCTTGGCTGATTGAGAATTCGTAACCAGAAAAGTTCAGTTTTTTACATATTTGCAACACGACGGCTCATTAAAGTATTTTTACAGCTATATATTAAATAGCTTTATATAATATAGATAGCACATTGAGTCTCGCACAGTTATTACTACATTCAGCTCACTTGCGATTCTTATGATCAAAAGAGGACGTCTCCGAGCTATTTAAATAAAACGCAGGAACGCACAATAGGCCGTAAATTTTAATAGTCATGAATAGTTCAGCCGGTATATTAATTACAGTTCAGTACTAACGGTACCTATTCATAGGATTGCGGGTCCCAATTTATGACTCTGGAAGACAGATGGACGAGTATATGTCATCAGCGTGGTGACGAGTGACCCAAAGTACCCTCGCTTACTGAGACACTAAGAGACCTAACCATTATACCTGTCTTTTAGCTCCACACTAAGGGACACGTTTAGACGATTTCTTCAACGTCCATTTTTAAATTGAACTCTTCCACTCTTGTGAGAGTGATAGCTGATACTCGTACTTTGTCTAACTTTAAAAAGTTACTATGACTTTCTAGTCTGGGTCAGAAAAAGGCAAATCAACATGGCAGTAGGAATCCTGTAAAGGAGCCAGTCATAAAAGATGAACTCATATCGACATAAATATATTTATGATGAATTAAAACTTTAAGATCCTTCCTCAATCGTCCCATGATTTGCAATTTGTATATTAGGGAAAGTTTATGGTTTTTTAACATGATTTGGATGATGCTGAAGTTTTTTGACCACATTATGATTTTTAAATGTTTCTATAGTGAAAGTGCTCGTATCCCAGTAGAGTAAGCCCCTAATTTGTGCCAATTGCCGCAACTCAACCGTTCGCCTACAAGCCGGTATGTGGCGTGTTTATTTGTCAAACAGATAATAATGCTCGTGTTTCGCGGTTATTACGGCCGGGGACCTAGCCAAGAATATTTATTAAGCGAACCGTAAATGGTTACAAAACTAACGGACGCAATAAATTAATATTTACTTACTTTCTTCATCATAAGCGAGCAAGATATTTACTGTGACTAATTCTGATTTTGTTTTAAGAAATATTTCATAACATTTTAGTTCGTATACGAAAACGCAGCCTACTCGGTAAGCCACATCTACAACTTATTGTCCAACAAGGACGAATAAATCTGATTAGGTTTTAAGTCAACATTTTCTTGCCCTTGTCCCACGCTATAGGGTCGGCGGATTTTAAGTGGTCCGATAAAATTAGGCAAGCCAAGATTTAAGAGTTTAAGTTATAACTTTACAATAAACGCCTTCATTCATGTCCAGGGAATTCACTAAACCATTAGATGGACAAAATGTATTCCAAAGTTATACGAGAAAATGTCCTCTAGCGCATTGAGAAAATTCGAGATATATTATCAGCCGTCCCCGAAGGCGCGGATTCCATCAGTATCAACAAGGTCGTTAAAATTCACGTCCACATCATTACTCAAGCAAAGTTTTTCTAGCCAACCGGCATTTTTCCTTTTATTTCCCAGTGCGTTATTCTCGTGGGTAGTTGCCGGCGTGCCGTCGTCTATTCAGGGCGGCTTAGCACGTAGTTTAGCGAGACAATAAAATCGCATTAGAATTCTTCGTAGCTTTTCCAACCATAAAACTCTCACCTTGTTTATTATCCGACACAGAGTTGCTCCTCGCCAGGTGAATAAAAGCAATTCCGAACTATAACGTTGTTTAAGCTCGTGTTATTAAAATTCTTGATTCCACGAAACGGAACGCTCTTCGAGGGATTCTGATTGTTTGCGTTTGATGAAGTTTTCTTTGCTTATTTGCTAAAGGAAAACTTCTTCTTTTCTGTCTTCTTTTTATTATCGAAGTTAAGGATTCTTAAGTAATGAGTGATTCTTGAGTAATCAAAAACACTTTGTAAATAAACCCATTGGCTTATTTAAAAAGTGTTTTTGAAAATTGACATAAATAAAGATTGAGTCTGACAAAAGGTGGAAGATGCTTAGCTAAAATTTATTTGAATTCCAATAAAAAGTGAGTTTGGTCTTGTCAGAAATTATTAAATCAAAGGAAAAAAAATTAACTTTTAAAAGTTAATAAATTCCATTTGAACCATTTTAAAAACATAATGTCTTATTCGTTTATATCAAAAATCTTTTCACTGCATAATTAATTCAAGTGGTAACAGATTAGACAGAGGAATTTTAAAAACTATTTTAATGTGAGCATTAAACCATCTGTTAACATTTCTATTGTTTTATTTTCCATATCTCAATAATTTAATTCAAATTTTATTGCAGATTTGACCACATAAATAACAGTAACATCGTCATTTATTAACGCGTCTTTCTATAAGCAGAAACAATAAAACCGTGACACCATTATGTTATGGTAATACCCGAATTTTTATAATTTAAAGATTAACATTTCGAGAAAATGCTACTCTTATTTCGATTCTGTGTTTTAAAAAAACTAGTTTCCAGTAGTTAGATGGGTTCAGTAGTCATAAACAAGTTATAGGGGATCAATAAATAAATATCAAGCAGTATGTCGATAAATTGCGTGTTGGATTGGTGGCCGGCGGCTGCGCACCCACGCAGGTCACGCCTCAAGACATGGGCGGATGGTCGTAATGAACCGATTGCGAGGAGACTTATCATATTTTTACGAGACCGCTTAGAATAATTCATAAGAGCTGGGAGATGCTATAATTCGCGCATTTATGTGACTGGATTTCTAAACTTGCTGATTATACGCTCTTAGCACAATAAAAATTCTATCACATCACACCTAACCATTGTAGGGTTAATGATAAGTATAATTTTGCAAGGTGACAACCAAATAATTGCCTATCTATTTTCATATAAAGCATTAAGTTGGAGTGACAAAGAATATTCATTGTTTGAATAGTTGTTATGCAAATAGTGCTAAAAGGTTTAGAATGAATAGTTTTTATATGCCACTTAGAGTATTATATCATTCAAAGAGGATTCTGAATGTGAAATGATATTGATGAATAAATTTGATGGTTGGCTTAATAGACGAGATACCACTTGATACGCAATATTTATAAACTCAACGCCTATACATAATAGAAAAGTGTTTGTTGACGAAACAAAAAAGTGTAAAGTGGCAAATATTTATGAGCGAAAAACAAGATACACAAGATATTTGTTTGAGATTTGATTCTTTTTTGGTGCGTTTATTAAATCTGAACGTACAACTAGAGTACAGAGTATCTGTACTTTGTCTTGTCTGATATTTTGATATGTACCTTTATTTATTGATACTTGATGTACTTTCAATCACAGTAGAAATGAAAGTGTGAAAGTTTTTTGAGGCATTAGTAAGTTATAAGATTTTATAATAATTAGAAAATCGTGTTTATGCGAAAAGAAAACCTAGACGCCGCAGATTAAATTAAATATTGTTTACAATAGTTTACTAATGTTTTGATATTTATAAACGTTATTGTTTGCTTGTATAAAGATTAGGTCTAATTCCCTGATATTTTTCTGACTTCTGGAAGGTCCGTCAAAAGTCTTGAATACTATCGCAAAATGGAATTCATATAAGCAAGATCTAGAGCCTCATGTGATGATCGAGGGTGTGTGAATTCATTTTGTGAGTTAAAGAGGTGACATCCCCTTCGTCTCCGTTCCGTTTTTTTATTTTTTGAAATGACTGTGACAGTGAAATTTAATAAAATACCTCCTCTGGCCACAAAGCCCACTAGGCCACAGTGGGAGCTTCACAAACAGGCACAACTTTAACTCGCATCGCCCCATCAACGTTTACTGCGCTATTAACGAGGTCGCCATTTTCATTCAATCGCCCATTCAAGTGTTTTTTAACAGACTGTCACATCGTCCATAGATCTCTGTGGTCACATCTGTCGCAGACAGTCGTCAACGGAATACACTTTTTAATAAGCATACGAATATGCATTTTATACAAGTTTACGTGTGTTTATTTGAATGAATTAATAAGAGTTTATTTCGAACAAAGTACAGGTTCAGAAAGTCCCGTTTAGCTAAAACAGTTTTTTATTTTCATTAATTTTGAGACATATTTTTAAAACAGCTTAAATTGGATCCTACATATTCACATCGAACACAAACATAAAGGCCTAAAATCACACAGACTCTAGTTTGCACAGATTTCCAAAGAAATAGTCAGTGGCCTAAGAGCAAACCGTAAAACGCGCTCGTTTTATAAACCAAATTATTTAATGTTATGGTTTATCATCATCATCATCCCAGCGTATTCCCGATTGCATCCAGTATGGAGCTCAGGGTCCGCTTCGACTATGATCCTAGATTTGACAAGCCTGGTTATTACAATGGAGCGATTGCCATCTGACCTCCGTTACCCTACAAGGGAAACCGGACCTACTTGGATCATAGTCGGGACCAACTGCTTAACGTGCCTTCCGAAGCACGGAATCATCACTCTTTTCAGACATTCAGGTGATTCAAGCCTGCAATGTCCTAACCAAACATTATATATAAACATAAAATTAATTCCAATATACAAATATTGAAACATTTTTTAGTATCATTGTACATTAGATATTAAACTTGAAAAGATAAAATTGGTAATAAAATCATCAGGAAATATGGCCTTAAAGATTACGAATAAGATTGGAATACTAGAACGGATAATTCATTACTATGATTTATTGATCCTTCTTAATTTTATTGCCTCTGTTGACAGCTGTTTAGAAATGTTGATTTACTCAATCAAAACCCGATATTTGTTACGGTAGATCCACCTTATCTGGATCGAAACTAGTCATTTGAATATGTTATATGTATCTTCTAACAGTAGTATGAACCGTAGACATTGTCAGGATAAATATTCATTCGATGTTTTAACCAGATGAGGACTTTTCTACTGTGTAGAATCCTTACAATACTTTAAGCCCCGCAATCCTACTAATTAATGTTTTCTACTCCATCTCCATCAAAAATGGCAATCGTGTTTTGTTTTTGGCTGTTGTTTTTTCTTTTGCATCATTCGGAAGAAAATAAAAAAGTAAACTGTCATTGTGTCTCCTCTTGCTTAGACCACGAAGGTGAAAGCACTGCGCAGGCGTGGGCGGGCGGCTCTCACGTCGCTTGATGGAATACGAGATGTAGATTCAACTCAGTCTTGCAGGGCAAAGAGTTCGCAAATACAGGC
The DNA here is from genome assembly GCA_949319885.1 of Mecyna flavalis. Classification (NCBI taxonomy): domain Eukaryota; kingdom Metazoa; phylum Arthropoda; class Insecta; order Lepidoptera; family Crambidae; genus Mecyna; species Mecyna flavalis. Next base: position 15,841,435 of record OX439427.1, read on the forward strand.
CGTTCTGATAAATAATTTCTTTATGTTTGATATTGTTTTTTGAATGGCTTTGCGATTTTCTTTTAAAATATTTCATGGATATTTAAAAGGTTCAATTCGAAAATAATCTCAATTCATTGTGCTTTTAAGTTGTTAAATTGTGAATTTGTGACTTTATACTATGACTGTTATTAATATCGTGTTTTTTGCTTAATCCTACTCAATTCACAACACTTATTGTCCAAAATGGTTAGGTATTTTCGATATGTGTTTGACTATCGATAGAATACTATTATTTTTGAGGCTTTATATGCCTAACTTTGTGTTGCTAATGAAGTAAAATATGTGTGTCCATACATTACATTTTACGGTATATCACCTAAACATCGTGTCTCATATATCTGTGATACTTAAATATTTTAGTTATTGACGATTCGCATGTGCTTCTGTCAATGCCTATATGAATAAAGATTTTTTTATTTTTATTTGATTTTGTACCCCAATTTGAATAGAAGAAAGTTTTATAATTATAACTGGTGAAGTTTTTAGTTGCTTTAAAGAGATTTATCTTTATTTGAAAAAAATCTAAGGTATTTTGGGTACACCCTGTGGTCGGCGCCGGGTCGTGCCGTCGACCCTCAGCTTTTATCTCGTGTACAATGGCGGGAGTGAACAACTGCCGGATTTGCGTAATGGCCTACGAAAAACGCTTATTTACTATTTTCTTACATTTACTTTATTTGAATTCAGGCCACCTCTTTTTTGTTAATTACCTTTTTATCAAAGTAAAGATAGGTAGAGTTATTCTTAATTTTACTACTTACTAGCTTTTGCTAACGGTTATGCATTTTGTATAAGCTATTTTACTGTATAATTTCATTCGGATCCGTGTTGCACTTTTTACAAACAACATTACAATTATTTTTATGTATGATGATATTCAATTCAATAAAAATATAATAACTCAATTGAGCACACAAAAAGCCTTGAGACGAAGAAAAAATAATTTTCTTACCGGATTTTCCTTTTTGAGAAATTAAATAATTCAATTTCAGTTATTATACCAAGCTCTAAAACTATGACTATGTACATTATTTATGTATCAAAATAAGTTAGTCGAGCGACGCATCAATTAATTATAATTTGCGTTAGTATAAATAACTAAATTTAACGTTATTTTCATATAATCAATTACAACCATATTGCTACAATGATGGGTATAGCTCGACCCGGAAATTGAACCCAGGACCCCAGGTGATCTTGGCCCGGTACTTAAACCACTAGACCATCGAAGCATATAAATAATATAAATATAAATATTAATACTACTTAGTATATCCTATAAAATCTACAGTCGTCTATTTAGGAGTATAATTATCACACATCCCATCTTATCGTCGATCTAAATGGCAAAATGAGCGTCGAACTATGTCAAAGTCCGCAACGACAGACGGTCGCGCCGCTTCCTGCCTGTTCTATTCTCTTGCCTCGACCCCATCAAGCGACATGTGACACTCTTGGATAAGCAGGCGTGGCTCCGAAAAGGATAGGGAAGATGAAGATAAACTATCACCCTATGCGGCGTCTTACTGCAGCTGGTGCAGGGCTGCACGTCCTTAATAGTTTAAAGGTAGAAGACGAAGATCTATAATTCCAAGTTCCCCCACACACGGCCGCAGACAATACTAGTCTACGGCTAAGTCATTGAAATCAAGTCTTCGTTACAATGATAGGTTTTGGGCTCAATAAACACTGTTGATTGGTGATCACAGGCCGGAGTTGTTTTTAAGGAGTGTAAATCAACACATGAATTCTCTTGTACACAATTTTGCGCTTTTGCCATAGTCTGAACTCTGAAGGAAGAAATATAAACGCATATCTACAGAAAAATGTTCGCAAAAAAGATTATTAGGTTCTAAAATCTTCCGTTTTCTTTGGATAGATAAAATATGGAAGCAGCGAATGAATCCAGCGATCTCTCCGGAGATCTTACTATGGAAATTGAAAGTCAACTTATCTTTCCCGTCCAAGCGTTGCTCGCGGTCAATGCTGTGATAAAATGGAGAAAAGTGCATACGCTACAATATGGACACCAAGACCAATATTTGTAAAATATCTCTGAAAAACGAAGAATTTTATGTGAGGTTCCTTTGAATGAAATCGTTGAGAAAGGAAAAAGAAGTTAATAAGCCTGACAATGGCTATGAATAACGTGTTCTAACATTAAAGAACATCGATACAGCAAACTCTTTATGAAGATCCAATGTTATTTGGAAACCCCTTTTTAGGGTTCCGTAGCCAAATGGCAAAAAACGGAACCCTTATGGATTCGTCATGTCTGTCTGTCTGTCTGTCTGTCTGTCCGTCCGTATGTCACAGCCACTTTTTACCGAAACTATAAGAGCTATACTGTTGAAAATTAGTAAGTAGATGTATTCTGTGAACCGCATTAAGATTTTCATACAAAAATAGAAAAATAATAATAAATTTTGGGGGCTCTCCATACTTAGAACTGAAACTCAAAATTTTTTTTTTCATCCAATCCTTACGTGTGGGGTATCTATGGATAGGTCTTTTAAAATGATAATAAGGTTATTAAATCATTTTTTTTCTAAACTGAATAGTTTGCGCGAGAGACACTTCCAAAGTGGTAAAATGTTGGTCCCCCCCCCCCTGTAATTTCTAAAATAAGAGAACGATAAATCTAAAAAAAATATATGATGTACATTATTATGCAAACTTCCATTGAAAATTGGTTTGAACGAGATCAAGTAATTAGTTTATAAATTTTTGGGGCTTCCCATACTTAGAACTGAAACTCAAAAAAAAATTTTTCTTCAAACCCTTACGTGTGGGGTATCTATAGATAGGTCTTTAAAAATGATAATAAGGTTTCTTAGATCATTTTTTTCTAAACGGAATAGTTTGCGCGAGAGACACTTCCAAAGTGGTAAAATGTTGGACACCCCCCCTCTAACTTCTAAAATAAGAGAACTATAAAACTAAAAAATATATATGATGTACATTACCATGCAAACTTCCATTGAAAATTGGTTTGAACGAGATCAAGTAATTAGTTTTTTTTTTAAAACGTCATAAATCGTAAACCGCAATTTTCATCTCATTCAATCAACTCAAATATAAAAACGTCGATCAAACTTACAAAGAACTACAAGAACTTTTATATTATGATGATACTTGCTGCTACGGAACCCTTCATGGGCGAGTCCGACTCGCACTTGGCCGGTTTTTTAACTTTAGTATTTCACAATAATGGTCGTTAATAGTAAAGAAAGTACACAAGCATTTAAACATACGAAGCGACTTCCAAAAGTACTCTTGAATCAATAGTAATTTCCAGAAAACTTATAAAAAACTTCTTCTTCAAGCAAGACTTCAAGCAAGTCTACAATTCGGTGTTAATCTGCCACAAGCCGAGTCGTAAAGCTGCGATGCATCGTGTGTACGTACACCAAAGCGTTTACTCTTCAGCTTTCCTTAAGGGAAACTACTCTGCTCCAACTAATCTTAGAATTATTTACTTGGTAGTCCTCATTTTGGTTTCTGCCTAACGATCAGATTTATCTAGATAGCTTGTACGTAAATAGTGAAAACCTTAAATCTTTGAGCTTTTCGTTTCAAGTGTACTGGCTTAGACATTTATATCCAATATTGTAGAATAATTGCGGTCAGAGCAATTATAACGGTAGATTGTGTCTGTAGAGTAGAGTCTGTAGTAGAGCCCGACTGGCTTGCACCCCGCAAGCCAGTCGGACTCTACAAAAGTCATACCACTAGTAGGTAAGGTGGGAAATGTAGAAAAAATAATAATTTTTGCTATATATCCCCTTAAGCGAGGGATGCTTTTAAGCCATCTCCGAGGCAGACTGCATCTTGCTATTGTTCCTACTGCATTCCATTAATTACAGTCTTGGGCTTGTGTTGCCGCTGTGTCGTGTTCAGAAGCCATTAAATACATTGCGGTTATACGGCGCAATTATACTGTTAAATGAGAAAAGGCCTTTAATCTTTGAAGTTTCCGGTAATCTTTGACTGTCCTCATAAAATATATTCGAGGATGCTATAAATAAAAGTCGGTTTAACAATATGAGTAATATTATTCTTCAATTTAATGAAAACTCTCAATGTGTGTGTAGAAATACAACAGGCCAAACTGTCTCGATGGTCAGCAGACCGGGTTTTTCACTAGTTAACTTTGTCTATGATGAGCAGTGTATAGAAGTCACTGTATTTGGATCATTTAAAATTGTTCAGATTGAAGAATTGATGAAAATAAGGAACAAATTGAATGATTCAATGATACTTATTCCAAAAGTAGCTATTCCCGAACTCACTAAGCGTCGACTGGCAGGCCTAAGCAGAACTTAAATAAATACGATCTTTTAAAGCTTGGACTCAGATCATGCATATACTCATAGGCTACGGACTTTCTTTATGTGTCTTTTGTCCATGAATCAGTCTATTCAATGATCTGTTAAGTGGCTGTAGACTGCTTTGAGACGCGCCCATCCCGTTGAGTCACTGGTGTCGCGATTACGATGTTCCGGCGTTCAAGGCCGGTGTATCCGTTTTTCGGCTATTCGTCCGTGTTTATGGCCATTGTTTGACACGTGTCGCCATTTGTTTTAGCTTCCTGTATTGTTATAACACGTGCTATTCGGTCAGCGGTTACATTGAGGATTATATTAAATGTTTACATCCGGTTATCGATTTGCTTGTATGTATGTAGTTTTAAAGGATATGAGACGTCTTCTAATGGTAATGACGAAAAGGAAGGTATAGTGAGCTGATTTTTTTGCAATGTTACTTAATGATATAGAATTATTTAATAGATTAACGTTTTTCAACCATTTCAAAGATGTTTTGAAATGGTTGAAAACGTCTTGTCAAGCTTGCTTTTTGTGGTTCTAAAATGTCCTAAAGTCGAATATAAACTCGGTATATAATTTACACAAGATCACACATTTGTTAACCGATGTAGGTACCTACTAATTCGATCTCAAGTGGAGAGTTCATACAATTTTACATATAATGTACAAAGCAGACTTCAATTAAATCATCCTTGAAGCTCAAGATTTTGACGGAAGTACGTATTAAGGCAGTCAGTACTCGTATACAATACAAATTACGAAATGACTTAAAAGTCGCAGCGGTCAAATTCGTAAACACCATTTTGGAATAATACTTTAAAGATGAGCTTCCTTTCAAACGTTCACAGGTTTGTAATCGTCTGATAAATATGGATATTCGCTATGTACTTGGCTTAGAAATTCCTTCCGTCGTCGTTCATGGTACTCCTAAATTGTATCGTACTTGTAGTATAAACATAAAGGACAGCTTATAGCAAGCTAAGTATCTTCATTTTACATCTAAAAGCCGGCGTAGTGACCAACAAGTTGGTGTCAGGTTACTGAATATTAGCCTTAATTTAAACAAATGTATGCAATCTACTCCTATAAAATGAGTAACGTTTCACAATTAAAATGTGAATCCAATTTTATGTTGATAATATGAGGGAAAGTCAAGTTCAAAGTTATTAGAAAGGCCGTAAAAATGTTCTCGCGTTTCATAGCAGGCGACTATCGGGATTATCTGCGATGCATCCGTGTGTGGGATTTACACCAGCCGATTATTTCGTTACCCGTTGCTGGTACATTTCTGTTTCCCTCTATTTTCAAACGGAGCGTAAAAAGTTCCCTACAAGCCAGTACGGCATTGGAAAAGGATAAGACGTCTTGGCGTTGCTGGATTTTTTTCTCCTCTAGTCGTTCGGTACTTACTCAGAACAGCGGTAGCTATTGGCCGCCTTATCTTGACAGGGTAAGCACATTTTAAAATGTGTCCGCCCTTTTATATCGTACACCTGAATTTGTTTGAAATCCTTTGTAAACTCCCTCTAGGTCCTAAGCTTAAAGTTAAAAAGCCCACCTGCTATATCAAATAATTTTAGTCTCAATAGCAACAGACTCTACTTTATTTAGTTCGTAAAGTTCAATGTCCCCGTTCGCAGTATTAAAACTGTTCCCACTTTAGTACTCAGGGTGAGGCTTACATTCTATTTTCGAAATTAAGATTACCGCATTGGGTGCTAAAATGTAGCTCATAGACCTCGCAGTGGTGTAAAGGCGGCATAACGAGAATTACACGTACGCACTCAAGTTTTACGGCGCTTATTACTAAGCAGTAAACCGACTTGGTTATATATATCGCGCTTTTCCGTCGAGATAAAACACAGGATTCTTAAGATTTCTGCGTTTTAAGTTAGTTAAAATAGAAGGTACTGTCGCCGCGAAAGTAATTCTAGCGCATTACTGCCATGCAAAGGTAAGTTACGAGCACTAATTCATTTAGAAAATTAGTTTTCTTCGAATATATTTTAAGTTCAGCTATCTCCGTTAAAAAGCTTTTGCTTAATTGTTTTGGCTAGAGATACAGACGACATAACGGATGTTTTTGATAGAGTATTTCGTATCGTAAATTAGCACTATAAATAAACGACTGTTATAAAAACGGCGACAAACTTTACGCTCTTTGTATCGAATTAACAAAAATATTTGAACAGTATTATGTTCAGCTATCATGATAATTTAAACTTTCAAAATTGGGGATTTCATGATAATTTAAACTTTCAAAATTTTTTTTGCATGCCATAAGACAACTGCCTCCACCGCTATATCATGTCTAGAGGTGATCTCTAGACTCTAGAGATCACCTAGCTTCTTGGGTGGTCCTCCCTAGGCACACGGGTATTGTTCACAGCACAAGTTTATCCCGTGCGGGGATCGAACCCACGACCTCTTGGTGAAATTGCCGACTTCTTAACCATTACACCAAATGCCTTGTCGATACTTGGACTTAGTTTACTTGAATTTTAATGATGCGCAAATTGGTGTGAAAAATATATGAGGGTATAATTTCAATAATTATCACGACAGACAATCAATCAATCTCTTAGAAAAAAACTTTAATAGCTATCATTATCCAGATTGAGCTTAAATAAAGCCAATTCTATAAATCCATCGTTTTTTTGGCGACTGCGAAAAGTTCTCAAATTACTGCGATTGAATTAATGCCAGATAAAGGCGGATTCGTCGAGCAATTTATGGCCTCAACCCATCGGCGATTTTTTTACCTTTACTTAAGCCGTTAATGAGGACTCGTTTACAGAGTTAACTTGAACCATTAGATAAGTGATAGGGTCTGGTAATTTTTGTGTCGCAGTGCAGCGTGGGTGTTCACAGCTTACACATCAAAACAGTAAAGTAGCAATAAACCAGTGTGGTGTTGCGGACAACACGCCCTCTGTGTTGCTTACGCAAATTATTATCAACTAATGTGTTAGCAGAATTTATCTCTTATTTCACTAGCTCCTGTAATGTGGTAAAGTCTTTAGAGGTAATGTTTAATCCAAATATTTTTACCTAACATAAAATTGGATACTACGCAGGATCGTATTTTGTAAAATAAACTTCATGATTTTTTAAAAATAAATAACCTACATACATCTTGTGCTATAAAGCTGCATGCAATTGAAGATATATATTTAATTTAATTTGTACAAAAATTAAGATTTCTTATGTATTTCAATAAGTGTACCTACAGACATATTCGATCAGCAAAATAAAAAATAAATACTGTAGAAAGATTCGTACGAGCCTCGAGAATAAGCAAAGCAAAGGTCAATCGATCATCATTTTTCTCCGCAAACATTACACGATTTTATGATCTATCCGGAGTTATTTCACTGTTGTTTATTCCCTCCACGTGTAGGCGACCGTCGCCTACGTGTGACCCACCACTGCCTACGATCACTCGCTTTGGATTCTCATAATGGAAGTAATCGCAATCTAGGAAGGGATTCCAAGCTTTACGATTATTGCACTGGCCATCGCCTTTGTAATAGTGATTGAATTCTTACTGCCCAGTTTTATTGCGGGGAAATGGCCGCATGCAAAATAGTCTGTCGGACTCAACGGGGAAATGATTGAAATGTCCCATGGGCACGTGTGGCTTTCGGCCAAACGATGCCACAGTCAAATTAGTACTAGTAAGTTACTTCAGCTTCAAACAAGAAGCTTTTTGTACAACTTCAGTTGGCGGATAGGCAACATGAAACTTATCACCGTCTTTTTTACATTGGACATTAGCAAGTTTGAAAACCATACTGGATAAACATTCCTTTGTTTTTATTCTGTGTTGTGTTTTTTACTTGTCACCAATAATATCTTTTGTCATGTTTAGCTTTATCAATGCGTGGAAATGATTTTGTATGCATGTAGATTAGCGGTTTAGTATGAAAAGTTGCAAAGTAGAGTTAATTTTGTGTTTGTTATGTCTCCATGTTATCTGGTCCGCTTCATTGTATGTAATCTCACTGTACTGTACACTGATAGTTATTCAACGTTATATCGTTCATTTTAGTATGTATTAAACACCGTTATGTTTTAGGTTCGACAGCACGGGAGGGGAGCAACATTTGTAGGTAATATCGTGCTAAAATAGCGTGCGAAATGTGCAACTTCTGCTAGTAACTGCAGCGGTAAATCAGAGGAAATTATAGCGACGTGGCAAATTCAGTTATGTTTTATCGTGCAGAAAATTATCTTGTTTGAAACGAACAAATTGAAGGTGCGGCGCGGGTGCTATCTGTCCGCCGTCGGCTTTGCCAGCGCGACGAGACTGTTTAATTAGCTTCGACGTTCAGTTACGCCTTCTAGCCGGAGATAACACATTGCAAGTGGACTTCATTTATCTTGTATTTATATCTGTATCGAAGAGCCAGACGCGGCGACGGTCCAGTTGGCAGACAGGTACGCAGCCACCCTGATAATAATGCTTTTATTAAACCGAAGATGGCTTGAAATGTTAATGGAGAGGCATTTTTCTTGCGCTGATTTTATTTACAATTAAAAGATCACAAAACTACTACCCACACCAGTGAAATCTGCCGCCATATAACTCTAATAATTGCGGTCTGGTAATATCATTGTGGGAGTCAGTACCTACACTCGAGATGAAAGCACGAATATTATCGTATACGACCGAATTTGTGTAATGGTTGAGGAGATGGCTGTTTCACCAGAGCTCGTGGGTTCGATTCCTAGACGATAAACATTAATGCATGACAATTAGTTGTATTGGTTTGGGTGTCTCATTGTAATTAGGCCCTAGTATCTTCTTGCCATCAAGTGGGCTAATGTGCTTATCTACCAACTAAAGTTGTAGGTATAAAAAGTAAAGATATTTTTCGCGAGAACATTTTTTCAAAGCTTCGAAGAAATTCCGTTGAATAACTTATCAAGTACTGGAAGTACTGGAGATAGAGTTGGTCCCGTCTGTGCAGGAGCCGATAACCGTTGGCGGAACCGATTTCCTAAATGAAGTTTGCGTCAGGGCGATGTAGATTACACCAGAGTACGTTATTCCAGCTAACGGTGCTTTTATGCTTGTTTTTTTCTCGCACAGGCTTTGATATAAATGAGTTGTTGAGTTAGCGCTTTACTGAGTACTCTTGGCGTACGTGAAGTGTGTCTAGGGCGGGAAAATATTTTTTTGTCTAATTTAAAACCGGCATGTAATCCACGCGGGCAAAGCCGGGGCCGGAATGCTAGTTAAAAGTAATATTATATTTTATATTATGGTAAAACACAACTAATCAGATGAGCTACTAACTACTAACAACTAAAAAAATCAGGGCTTCCCAACTTAGAAAGACTCGTTAAGCCGTTGAATATTTAATGGTTCATGAAACTGGCACTATGAAAATAGCAGGTACCAAAATTAGCCTTTTATATTGCATCTTAAATAAATGGATCTGCATTGTAGAAGCTAATATAAGCTATTACTGGCCTTACAACTGACGTAATAAACATTTTTTTGGTTTATATGTATACTATGTCATATAATTACATTTTTATTAATATTTAGCAGACAAGCAGGCAGCTTTATGGTTTGTGGTTAATGCGGTCTATAACATTGATGGATACTTGACCAGCAAACGCTCAATATGATTCCCCACTCGTCTAATTTTGAAGCCTTTCTTTCGTGTATACTAATTAAATACGAGCAAGTATGTAATGTCTTCCATACTAAGTACTTTGTATCATCAAAACTGACCTTATTCTCCAATATGCTGTGGTTTTCAAGCGCGTACATAATGGCCTTGGAAACTTGCGCCTCGAGGTCCCTCAGAGTTGCATCAGGGTCAGACCTGGTCAGCCGCTCCAGACCTTCGACGTAGCCAGCCCATGGCGCGTCCAGTTCTGCTGCAAGGGACCCTATGCACCTGGAAGACAAATATCAGTTAATACATAATTTATAACTTTGTTATTTTTTTTTTCTCATATATTTTATAACTTGTGCAATAAAGATTTTTTTTCTTTGGTCTGGAAGGAAGCCAGAACCATTTAATGCAGTTAGTAATTTTGTAGCTAAATAACCTCCTGTGTTGAAATTCCGGGTCGGTCAAAATATGTGTCTAATTTCTTGTAGGCAATCTGCGTTGGCAAGCGTGGTGATTAAGTAAGCTAGTACTTATTATTCTTACGATAAACTTGAGTTCCATGATGTTTAGCATTTTCTCTGCAGTGTGAAATCAATTGATACATTTTAGATGGAAAAAACCTTCAAAAGTTAGTATTGTCGTCCTAGGATTAGAAGGAAATTCTTTAACCCTTTGTGGCTTTACAACACATGGCGCTAGGCTCGAAGCGTCTTTCCATTCTATACAATGCCAGAACGCAGCCATAGGAAACTGCTCGAGTATATATTGTAAATAACTTTTTTACTAAGTTCTTCCAATCCATACAAGAGCAGTACGCAAATAATCGCGTATACTTCGTAGTAACGAACAATTTTTTCTTGTTCCATAATCTACAGCGCCAATGCGCATACGGACTAATCGTGTTTATGTCGCGCAGGCAATTTGTATTATTCCGCTGTTTACATACGGCGTACTGAGAGAAATTAAGTTAAAGAAAACACATCGGAGGCGGAAAGCGACTCGGATGGATATAGCTAAGGCGCCTTGGCCTTCGTGGTTATTTTTTTTTAAACCTGAAAAAAAAATTGCTACAAAAAATAGAATACTAGCAGGCCGACCTTCAACACCCACCGCGACAAAAAATGGAAAAAGAAAACACGACCTAGCATTTAACTTAATAATATAAATAATTCTCGTTGAAAAGCACTTCTTAATCAAAATACCTAATTATGATTAAGACGTAATTGTTTTGTATTTATTTCTACCTAATAAAGTTCAAATTAAATTCCATTTTTTACTAAAAAACTAGACTGAACACTTGTCAAGTGTAAGTAAGTTTGTAGTATAGTTTGGAACAAAGACGCGAGCATCCACGATACAAACTATACACGATCAGTACGCAAAATTCGTGTATACATTGCAATAACAGAGTTAAAAACAGCATTACAATATATACTCGAGCAGTTTCCTATGGTTGCGTTCTGGCCTTGTATAGAATGGAAAGACGCAGGCTCGAACCATTTTAGAAGCAGGTCAGAAGAATTATTGAACAATTAGACAAATTTAAAGTGGCATTTGTAAGATGGATGTTATCCAAACGAGGAAAAGATAGAGTTCATAAAATATCAGTTAGTACTCTAATGTCTATTTAATGTCCTACTAAAAGTTGAATATCTTCCTAGTATGTCGACAGTCTTGGTACCCCAGTTGTTCCCTCTATCTCATACTATTGCATTTTATTGAATTTTGATATCATTATTACAGTGTCAGTTTCAGTAATTTACAGGGCACGCAGTGCCCAGCCTTTCAGATTCTGATGGTAAGCGGACACTGCTCTCTAATAAATTAAGTTATGTATATTTAACCAGGAAGCATGTGTACGAGTACTATTCTGTAAAATACTTTTGTATCTCCTAAACCAATCTTAACAAAAAAACAATAACAAGATTATACTATCGTTCAATTTTACCAAGTTAGGGTAAGTGTCTCCTTCCTTCCCTCTCAGACCTGACCCAATTTACGAAATTAACTAGTAACGTTCTCCATATCGTACCACTTAAAATCCATTGCACCGAGATCGCCTCATCACATATGAAATCTTTAGTAGTGGCTGTCTCTACCCCTTCCAGGGAATCTTGTTTGGAGTTAATAGAAGGATCCTCGGTACGCTTATCTTTAACGCCAAGAGTGATTTTAGCAGGATTAATATTAATTGGATCGGGAAAGGTAATTCTATACCTTTCGAAATAGCATTTTACGCGTTTGATCCCTTAATATGGTTAGAGAGATTTACGGTGTTACATTTTTGAAAACTATTATTATACTGTGTAAAAATAGACTTGCCTAACCTGCATATTGAGTAGATTGAAGATAATAACAAATATTATAATGCCTTAGTATGATTTGTGAACTCAAAGTTTAGTGTTTTCTTTTGATTAGACTGAAAATGCAAACATTTGCGTATTAGGTTATGTAGCACATAGTCTGATCTATTTTATGAAATTAAAAGCCGAGAGTACAACTAAAGTATCTATCAGTATATCGTGTGTCTAACTTCGTCTATAATGCCAATAGTTGACGAGCATAAGATAAATACAAAAGTTAACTTCCCCCCACTTTGTATTATAAATCTAGCATAGTTTCAAAAACGTCCACCGTTTAGTACTAAGTATAACGAAGTGCGCGTTCACGAAGCTTAGCAAAGTACAGTCAGTTCCACTAATTAAGTTTCTTGCTGGAGTCAAAGTTTGCTCGGGTCTTCACGACGCAGATAGCGGCTAACTTTAATGGACTATAAACACTGTTTTATTATTTTACTCGTGTAACTGTCATAGTGCTTGCATACTTAATGATTGTTTTAGTTTTGTTGATATTAAAATAACATTAAATTCTTAATATTACAGCACGATAGAAAAAGTTAAAACGGCAAATAAATATAATTCTCTAGCATTCTTTTATAAAAAGTATCATACTGTTCAATGTCCCTTTGCGGGGCAAAGGCCTTCATTAGTGAAATCAAGTCGTTACTAGTTTCATCGGTACTGATTTAAGGACCGCCAGGCGCCTTCCGCCAGGACTTGGAGCAATGCACGCCGCCTCCATCGACCGCGAGAGAGACATGCCCATCTGTCACCAAGATGTTTACTCACCCTCTGCCGACGTTGAGGCAGTAGTTCCTGCACGGGCGGACGTCATGCCCGCGGCAGCGCGCGCAGCCCGCCACCCGGAGCAGCTTGTTGAAGCACTTCTTGTTCATGTTGGCGAGCAGCACGTCGCTAGATGCGAGCACCCTGGCGCCTTCCGCCAGGACTTGGAGCAATACACGCCGCCTCCATCGACCGCGAGTGAGACATGCCCATCTGTCACCAAGATGTTTACTCACCCTCTGCCGACGTTGAGGCAGTAGTTCCTGCACGGGCGGACGTCATGCCCGCGGCAGCGCGCGCAGCCCGCCACCCGGAGCAGCTTGTTGAAGCACTCCTCGTTCGTGTTGGCGAGCAGCACGTCGCTAGATGCGAGGACCCTGGCGCCTTCCGCCAGGACTTGGAGTAGGATGCGGGCAGCTTCCATAGACCGCGAGAGCGACATGCCCATCTGTCACCAAAATATTTTTTTTTTATTGCAATGTCTAACAAGACTAGCAGATCGTACATCTGATGGTAAGCGCCTCGTCTGCCCTTTGACAGTTCAGTGCCAAACAGAAACTAAGCAGTTACTGTATGGCACCGCCCTGCGCCCGCTACACCGAGACGACAGTTTTTAGGTCTCATATACCCAGTAATTTCACTAGGCATTTCTGACATTACGAACATTTTCGAAAGTATGTAGGTATGTATGTATGTAAAAGTTGTGTTATGTGTATGATAATTTAATCTATGGAGCTGGAACGGAGAAAACAACAACAAAATGGGTATTCTCTAAACACAAAATTCGATAAACTTTTGTTTATCCTAATCTTGCCTTTCGCCCGCGGCTTCTCTCGCTTGAACTATACGATGTTATCCCGCGGCCCTCGGGTACATAATATCTTTATAAATAATTGTAGCCTAATAAGATTACAAGCTATATTATTGTAAAGTTTTAATAAAATCCATTCATCCATACTTACAAACTTTCGCTTTTATAATATTAGTAGGCTGAAGAGTACCCCAGAGTAGACCCATCTGATGAAAGGAATGTAAAGAAAATTGGGAAAATAATATAATTAACTTTCCATACCTGTACAGGAATGTCACCGAACGGCAGTACAGAGTCGTACGCCGCCTTTAGGCACTCCTCGTACTCCGGCGTGAACCTCTTCGCCTCCAGCTTCAGCACGCTCTGGTACGCCACCGGGAACACCTCCCGGAAGAACTTGGTCGAGCTCTCGTACAAGTCCTATGAAAAGAATACAATTCAGTGAGTTTTGTTTATAGCCTCTTCAATATACTAAGAAACTGTTTATGTTTATCCCAACCTCTAAATTCCGTCATACAACATTTTTATATTTTGTTAAATCAGTTGGCAGCCAGGCATGCAACCATCCTAATGTAAGCGGCCATTGCGGTCTATTCCATTGAGTTTGAGGGACTCTTAGCCAGTAGCGTAGCGATGGGGGGCGGGGGGGGCGGTCCGCCCCGGGCGGCACTTTTTAGGGGGCGGCAAAATTTCCTGGAGGAGCAAAAAAAAAAGAAAAAAAAGAGGCGACAGAATTGTAAAAAAGGGCGGCAGAATCGTCTTCCGCCCCCTGGGCTGCTTTGCCAACTGGAGGAGCAAAAAAAAGGGCGGCAGAATTGTCTCTTCGCCCCGGGCGGCTGAAACCCACGCTACGCCACTCTTAGCCAGGAAGCGACATACTGTAAGCTCCTATGATTGTAGAGCCTTCGATTTCAAGTTGGTTTCCGCATTAATATCGTCGAATAAACATATTACTTCAAAAGCAGCGTGGTGAAGCATCTTGCGGGTATGTAATTATGTGTTAAATTATTTTTTGTACGTGGGTTGGTTTGTGTTTTTGTGGTTTGGGACAAACCATAAAGATCCGTTAATATCTGGAAAAATCTCTCTTTTTATCAGATATCTGGTCACGCTTTTGAACCTGAGTAATTAGTCCGTGCAAAATCTATTTCAATTGAACGCTATTGAGGCCACTAATCAGTCAACGACTGATACACGTACCTATAGACTCAGTCTAAGGTACGCCCCAAAGAAACTAGTATTTATTTTAGTCGACGTGCTAGAAATACCAACCTATTGTAAATGGCCAAACTCGAAGAAAACAGTTATGTCTAAAAAAAAATTGTTGAATCTAACTACTTATAATAAAATATACATTTTGCACGTGGTTTGATATTAGAAAGAACTTATTGAATAAGATAGCATTATGTGCATATTTTGTAACTGTACTGTTTTATTCTAAGTAATACCAAAATAATGACAAATGAAATAAGAAATAAGAAATTTGAAAAAGGAACGCGTGACTTCGCACTATTTATTTTTATTTTTTCACCACGAAGGATTTTTCATTCGACTAGTTTGCTTTATTGATTTTGGCGTGCCATTGAAAAGTTAACACCAAGGAGGATTTATTCCACAACGCATGTCTTTTTTAAATTCGAACACCATGTTTTGGCGCTATTCACTTTTTTTTAAACTTTAACACGATAGAGGTTTTATTTCTGATAATATTGTATTGAATGGCATTTAATATGTACCTTGGGTGGAGCAGAGCCGACAGGCTCGCTCGCGTCGTGCTCGTGGCTCGACCGAAGCATGGCTCGGATGTCTTCGTAGAGCGCGGCTAGGGGCGCGTGCGCGCGCGTCGCATGCCACCGGTACAGCTGCAGGAAGAACCCTTCAGTCTTGTTCTGAGACTGGTGGGACAACTCCGTCAGGTGCTCTGTGAAAGGAATTGCAATTATTTGGCTTTCAATGTTAATAATTACCAGGCCGGGCGATGGCCAAAAGGATAAAGGCCTACATCATAGAAATCAAATGTTGGTCAAAAAATACTGGCTGTCAGTCTTTTGATTTCTGAGGTCAAACTTGTGAGTATAATGGCTAAGAATAACAATCAAACGATATTTAATATACAGAACCTACTTAATTTTTTATTATACAACATCAGTTGGCAGACGCAGCCCACCTGATGGTAAGTGGTAACTGCGGCCTATTCCATTGAGGGACACTTCACCAGGAAGCGTCGCTTAAAGTGCTGCCAGACTGTAAGGCTCATCTGATCTTCGAGCCTTTAATTTCAAGTGTACTGGCTTGTGTTGGTATTAATGTGGGAACATAAATATTGCCGGACCCGAGGAATCGAAGTCAGAACCCCAAGATTACAAGCCGGTACTAAAACCACTAGACCATCGAGGCATGAAACAACAATATGTTTAAATATTACTATGCGTAATGTGAAGTTTCGGAATTAAATTAGGATTGAACTTCCTAAAACATACACAACTTGGCGTGGAATTCCGCTTTCGGCTCGATAACTTCTAGTGATGCGGAAGTGTCGAGTCTTGGAGTTTAATTGTTTCGAAGGACTCTCCTCTGGCCTAGTTTACTTTGTAAGCTTTCACAGGTTCAGACCAGTCACACCACTGACAGGTAAGCTGTGAGTGGTGAAAAGCACTTGAAGTCCTAGGAAATTATGGGCTGGGCTAATTGATTTTTTTCTAATAATATATTAATATTTATAACGCCATTAAGCAGGCAAAAGGCTTTAAAAATTATAAAAATAAGTTTGACTGTTAAAACTTGGTTAAAAAAAACTTAATTTCCGACAGCGACTGTGATAAAGTCTAGAACTATCAGAACAGTATTGCAACTTAAAAGAATATGATTCCCAAGGACTCGAAAGACTCGAAAGCCTAACGTCAATAACAAACGCCTACTTCCCCGCTCGTTATAAATTAAGCCGTAATATTAACACAGGCTGTGTAAATACGCTCAGTTAGTTGGCAAACATCCCTTTGGTATTTGATTTCATAGTTTGTGGCACCTGTTTGCCGGCCTACAATATCCAGTGTTATCTCGGAATGCCGGCTGAGTGGGGGATCAGCACCTTACAACATTCCAAACTGAAGATATAAATTAGGCTCGGTTGGTGTTGCCAAATTTTGTAGACAGTGTAGGACGAATTTGAATCGTAGAAAGTAGTTTCAGCGCATTAGGTAGTGTCTCAAGGGTAAAGACATCTATCATTCAATTCCAGACATCGTTAAAATTATAGTTTTCTTTCATCAAACAGAGGGGCGTGGGTCTCACTAGCTGGCTTTATGTGCTTAAACACCTTCTCCTTTGCAAAAGAAAGATAAGGAATTTAAAATGGTTTGATTGATATCGAGAAAATTAGTTGTTTCTCACTTATAATCCTCTGATGAAACTAAAAATATTAAAATCCATACTAATATTATAAATGCGAAAGGAACTCTGTATGCCTGTCTGTTAGTAACAGTATCACACCTAACGACTTTGAAACCACGATTTGGAACAGACTCAGTTCCCGTAGGATAGGAGAAAAAGAAGTATTTGTGTTTGTCCATCTTTCGCGTCGCAACGGAGCGACGTGATTTTTGATATGGGTATAGTTTCGGATCTGGAAAGTGAGATAGGTAACTTTTCGGAATTATAGCACAAACCGTCGGGATAACGTGACAGGATGAGCTGCGGGCGGAAAGCTAGTATAATTTAATTAAATTGGTCTAAAAATTAAGTATTTCAACTAATTATCCCATTT
The DNA here is from genome assembly GCA_949319885.1 of Mecyna flavalis. Taxonomy (NCBI): domain Eukaryota; kingdom Metazoa; phylum Arthropoda; class Insecta; order Lepidoptera; family Crambidae; genus Mecyna; species Mecyna flavalis. The sequence goes on from OX439427.1 coordinate 15,859,137, forward strand.
TTCTAGTATCATAATGGCAACACCAACCAAGTACCTTCTCATTAAAGACCAACCGTTACCCGGGGTTAGAAAGGGCTTTTAAAATATACTGTTATCTCTTTTATTATCTACACAGTTCTTAATGCTATGTAAATTGGGTTTATATGAAAACAGAGTCGTTTGTAATATTTACGTAGAGGGAGAGCCGAGCGCTAAGCCGTCTGAATGGTGGTGGGTCTTAGATAATTATAGCGGCGTTTCTCAACCTTTGCGTCAAAGGTGACACACAGAGTAAAATACACATGAAGGAAAATTGAAAACAGTGCCGGAATTAAGGTTTTTATTAAAAGTAACACGACAAGCAAATAGGTCGGGAACAGAATGACATGAAACGTGTAATAAGTAGGTATTAGCGTATTTTATACTAGTAATATAGTACCTAACTAGGTTAATTAACAAAAAAATATTTTATAAATGCAGTTACTGAACGTGTCGTACTTTTTTCTAATTTATCGCAACTCCAAGTCCTTACTTATAGATTAACAAATGTGGAAGAAGCAAAATAAATGTTGTGAACCAAGATTGGACAAAAGGATTTGGTCTCTCGGCTATCCTTGCAAGAAAATATGTGACTGTATGTATGTATAATGCATTATGAGTTTCAGTTGTTTTGAAAAACTATGCGGCAATAAAAAATATCTTTAGTTACAGCTTTGAGTGTCCTCACCAGATCTAGGAATAAGATAAGCCGGCGTGGCTTAAGGCTGTATTGCAATTTGTCGAAACACGCCGTACTCGTAAAGGCCTTCATTGGAATTTAAAGCTGTTTAGCAATCGTTTCGCCAGGCGATAAACACAAAACAACTTCACAATTATCTCTGCCATGTATTTCGTAAATATAAATAAGCACAGTACTTAACTAAGAGGTTTCACGAATTTATCTGATCGATCAAATAAATAGCAAATTCTTGCGATATTTGTAAAATAATTATTTAACTATCTTATTCGATGCAATCGTTCTAAAGTTTTTCAACTGTTTTTACCTGTAAAAATTACTGTTGTTATCCCACCTAGACAGGTAAATTTTTCTTCTCACTATATGAAAGACAAAAGTTTGCAATTTTAGGAATATACGTCCCTGTGTGTCAGATAAGTTTATATAAATTACGTTTAGAAAAGGTTGCTTTCTTAATAAAGCTTCTATCTTTAATATTGCCAACAGCGAGAATAACGAGTAATTACGTACTTCAAAGTAATTTCCACAATGCCATTGAAAATACGTATTGCCTATATTAAACTTTATATTTCTCTGAACAAAGGAACATTTACACATTTCTCGTGTTTTACAATGTCTTCTGCTGCAAATAAGTATAAGGACTCGGGTCAGAAGTTAATGAATTTGCCGTAAACAGTAAAATCCACAGTCTCTCAATACTACAAAGTACGAACTTGGATACTATACTAGAGATGTGCACGGTTGTCGGTGGAAAGTATCGATATTTTACTATAAAGATTGTCTTACTTTTTTTTTGTTTTCGCAGGGGAAATGCCGCCGGCCCAAGGTGCAATGGCTTCGGGGGACAGACGGGGTATGTGGGGCTCTCCATCTGGGATTCTTCACAGAAGAAGCTACCCAGAGGCATACCCACTAAAACCCCTGCGACGCTCCCTCATCGTCCTTAGTGGGGAGGAACCACGGTAAGCGGCACGAAGCCTTCCACGCGGTCCTCCCCAGACGGAACCCGCCTACACGGCGGGCAGGACACTGCCCCCCCCCCCCCCCCCCAGATGGGCTGGGGGACAATAGGGACAGCCGAGAGCGTCGAGCCGTCCCTAACAGGCAGTGGTGGAGGCCGGTGCAATGCCGGCGCTGGCACCCCCGTACCATTCACCGACTGGCCTCCTCCACGGAGAGAAGCTTGACCTAAAATATCATAACATTTATTATGTTGATCATTATTTTATAACATCAATATTCCAATCATACTTGTAAGTTGCCAGATGTTAGTGTAAAGTTTTATAATTTGCGGAGTACTTCACTAGGAAGTAACACTAAACCTATGACTAAACATTGAATTTCATTCTTACAACTCATATTGTAGAGATTTGATAATTCGAACATCGATCATTCGGTCCGAATGCTCGAGTTACAATCGATAGATCTGCCCCAAGCATCGACACAACTCTATGCTTACATTGTATCTATTTGTTTAATGTCACTTGATACATTACTATCATTCGGGCTTACGACCTTTAGCGTGCAAACCATAAATATAAAGTCACTCTAACATTTACAAAAATATTTATTTCAAAATACTACTCGAGGCTCGCCTTTTCTGTAAAGAAAATAAATCAATAACTTTCTTGATTTATCCTTTAATAGAAAAAGTGGAACCTACATGCTAACCATTAAGTAGGCTACGTGTTTAAACTGAAAACTGCCACTAAATCCTATTCCATTAAGTTTCCTATAATGTTTTTAAAAAGCTGCCGTTACATTATTCGGATAGCATCGGCCTCGTTAAACTCTCCCGCTGTTTTATATTGCTATATTTATGAAGTAGAATCAATAAGGTATGAAGAAGTTTCAATTTCGTCTGCACATCTAATGGCGGCGGGGATTGATGGGCACTGCCATATTTCAGGGTAAATCTCGCCCGTGTTTCTGCGGCGAGGACGCCTGTGGCTCAATAAATAATACGTGTCATTCGTCTTCTCAATGCGGTTTGAGGGCACAGCATAAATAAAGACGCAGAAAGTTTTACTTTGAACGTTCACGAAAGCTATTTTTCAGAGGTGGGATCTGGTTCTTCCCTATCAGATGTAATGGAATACGTTTGAGTGTAGTGGGACGAACGTGTTAATACCCTAATCACACAAACGGCTACAGTTCTTGCTAGCCTGCGGTTCCCCTCCGCAAAAAGTATGTACATATGTATGTATACATAATATTAGTAACTTTAGTCGTCTACCTATACGGCCGCCTTCAACACTGAAAATGAAAATGGAAAATGTGCCAACGGTGATGATTTTAATGTCCGTTAAAGAAAGGAGTAGTTCTAGAAAAAATTCGAAGACAGGATGAAGTAACGAATAATTATAACATAGCTAATATTATGGACTTAAACTGTTAGACGCATTGTTCTGATATTGCGTTGATATTGCTAAATTAAGTTTCTTATTGTTTCGTCTACTGGATTGCGCAGACAAGATCAAAGTACCGGGACCTCTAGACGTCCTTAAGACCGTGTCGTGTACGATTAACATTTGTGACACGTAAACAATACCTATGCATATTTTTATGCTATCTCTGGCAGACAGCTACGCAGCCACAGAGATCTATGTGTACGCAGCCGACCTGCGGCTAGGTACTGCGGTCTATTCACTGATCTCTATGACACTGGATGGGCGATTGTCACCAAATGTTTGATCCGATTTGAGAATCGCCATGTTGGCGCTGAGAGCAGTAGTTAGTGTACTTGGAACTAATAATAGTACTAAATTTGGCAGATAAACTTTGATAATGCTGTCATTGTCAATGTCAATGGCTGTCCATTTGAAGTATAGACAGAGAAAATTGAAGTCATTTTAGTTCCCAGTACACTAATGGGGGGCGCTTCAAATCCACATAAAAATAGCTGTCATTTCAATGTCTATAGCCACTCCAGCGTAATACGCCGCGCGTATTATAATTGACCTCAGTGGGTCTATTCTATTGAGAGACATTTGACGACAAAGCGTCATTTTATGAGGCCGGCCAAAACCTCCTTGGTCAAGCCTTCAATTTGAATTAAAACTGGCTCCCATATTAATACGAGTACGAGTATTGCCGGAACATAGTCAAAGCTGTTATGCTATTGGGTTTGTAGCTATCCATTTCTTGTTTCTGACATCATATAATATGATCGACTTCAATTCCCTTTTGTAACACTAGGGACTCAATTTGCGCAAACCATTTCTTGACTATGTAGTTTATTTTAAACAGGCACGTGGCCGTGTGTATTCGCAATACATTATTCTCTAAACGTCGGTCACAAGTAGCTTGGGAGGCGGCGCGAGCGAGCAAACGGTCTGTAAACTGTAAACCTGTTAACTATCGTCTTATTTACAACTTCCAATCGCTTCCCGGGGACTATTCACCTACCAAGTGCACGCACTAAGGAAATGTTAAAGAGATAAGTGTGCGCGCTAATGGTTAACTAAGGGCCGATTTTTCAATCTTCAGATAAACAGCCAGATAGTGTTTATTTGACAGATAACAAAATATTGCATTTTTCAATCGTCAGATAAGCTCTATTCGACGAATAACGACCGTATCTGAGGAATAAATTTATTTGCCTCTTTGACGGCCAGTTAAACGTTTATTCATTAGATAAGTCAAGGTTCCATTGACGTTTATTTTGAGGTTATTTCTTGTTATTTACACTGTTATCAATATAATGGATATTTTCGACACTGTTGACGACCTGGCAATTGAAGAAGAGGCTATAATATTATGAATGTTTAAATCCTCCTGAAAGAAAAACACGAGTTGTCAGACCAAGGCCCGATCACTTTACTATGTGGAATTCCAAAGAATTTCATCGCCGATTCAGGCTTTTAAAAGAAACTGTAATTTATTTGCTTTCCCTTATACGAATACGAACGAATACGATTTTATGCCACTGGGAGTTTCTATATCACCAGGAACCACCAAACGATCCAGAAGTACCTACACATTCTTCCACCACCAATATTTGACCCCATCATTGCCAACCCACTGGACAAGAAAAGTAACTAACCAGAAATATAGTGTTAGAATATTTTAATTCCTTGAATAATAGTAATAATTAATAAAACCATTTTTACACAGGCATACTAAACAAGTTTTTATTTCTTCTTTATTATAATAATAATTATATAAATTAGGTAGGAACCTAAACCGTACACTTATAATATTTTTGTGCGATAAAGAGTCAGTTATAAAATTGAAAACCAAACAACAAACTGCAACAAACAAAATCACCAAAGAAAATACCACGAAATCACGAACAACAAGTTATAGGTTATAACTAAACGTCAAATCACGATCGTCAAATAAACAAATGCCAAGACATTTCTGTCTTCTTCTAACACACGTAACAACGTATAAGTGTGTCTCGCTTTGTAGGGTATAAGAGTGAACTTAGCAACTTAAACCCCAGGTAGCTGTCGGCCCGTTATCTGACCATTGAAAAATACAGCAATTTTATTCGTCCGATAAACAGTCAGATATTTTTATTCGCTAGTTAGTTATTTGTCAAGTTATTCAATGATTGAAAAATCGGCCCTAAATTAAATAGTGATTAGGAAATTTTCTTTAAATTCGGATTTTAAACACGAATGCAACGAAGTTTTGCCTAGTTTACGTTAGGTGCATTGATCTGGAGTTTGAGATTTCACATAACTAGTAAGAATTTGTTCACAGCGGAAGTAGATACATACATAAAAAATAATTTACTTTTAGAAGTAATTTTAAACAGTGGTGCTCCATTAACAATAGATATTGATAAATACTAGAATATAAATTGTCTTTGTTTGAATCCAATTACATTTTCTAAGCGAGTTGTAAAGTCCCTCATCATCATGAGTACTTACAGTTACCATTCTAAGTCATTAAGCTATCTAGACGTATAGTTAAGCAACATAAAATATTACCAAACACTTAAGTAACATCTGGGTTAAGGCGTGCTGTCATTTCCCACCAAGCCACTGAATGTCTCGTGACTCGTCTAACATTGTTTTCTTTATAATTATTGAAAAAATAAACACTAACTACTTAGAAAACGGCTTTCTCTGCGTAGCTTGAAGAGCCTCATTAATATTAACCCTTGCCTTGCCTTAAGTACCACAGTGAATTATTTTAGTGCCCACGTAATGATGGCTTGTGTCCCAGACAATGGCAGAGAGGCCCTCCACTTCTCGCTCCTTTGATTATTTTCTCTCTGGTAGGGAGTTGAGTACTCATTGTTTTATATTAACAATCAGTAAATGTATGAAAAGAAAGAGGTCAACTTAAACTGAGTTAAAACTTTAGTTTAATAATAATAAAAAATGCCAGAGCACTTCACATTAATTGGTTTGATTATAAGTATAGATACCAAAATCAACGAAACTACAACAGGTTTATAGTTAAACTAAACATAAATAATTGTAAACTTTTTATCACATGAATGATTTTGAGTCGAAAAAAAATTCAGTAAAATTTTAACGACTAACCCTTCTAAATCAATCAGTGATTGTTTTGGCTATGAAGCCAGATCCGCAAGTTAAACCTTGCCAAGTAAATAAACTGAATTACCGTCCGGCAGAAACATATTGTACCTAATCAAAGTTACAGTCGTAACAAGCGTTTGTCAGAGATAACGAACTCAAAGGGTGAGCCCAACTTTTGTACCGACGTGATTATCATGCCGCCCGTAATGACCGGGGCATAATAGTTGCTATTAACCCTCAGGGTAGCTGGTTACAAAACAGTTATTGTTGTCATTTAAATAAAAACTTCATTAAATGTGCCTTACTAAAAGTTTTGTTAAACTAGTTTATAAATAGGACATCATCAAGATACACAAAAGTTGAAAACTATATTCTATGTCAGTCACGTTGGCGAAAATTAGCTTTTCGGAACTAGGTGCCGTCTGCAGTCCGAAAGTCAGTCATAAAAACTCAATATGTATCTATATTACTCAATCTTTTGTTAAAATTTAATACAATAATAAAATTCACTAATTAATTTAACATAAGATGTGTTGACACTTTTTAAATCTGTAATCATTTGAAATAAAATTTTCTTCCCGGTACCCTGTCTCAAATTGGTATTATTCCTAGATGCTTTTGCACCATTCATATTATGTCACTCTTTGCGAAATAACCGTAACCAAAAATAAAGTGGGCTTTTAACCTATAACAACGATCAGGTTAAATGAACCTGACTATTTTTTCTTTTGTTCCTGCTTATAATAGGAGCAGTTAAAACGTTTATAATTTGTACAAACACTAAAGAGTAAAGAGCTGGTTACATTAAAATTAGTCCAATTTTAAACAGAAAAGACAGTTAAAATAGCATCTAGACAAACTCCGCTTTTTCGCATTAAAAAGCAAAAGCTGTAATAAAATTTTTACCCGTATCGTTAGTAGAAATGAAGCATAAAATGCAAAGGTTAGTTCCGAGGTTCGTTAGCAAAAGCAACTCGGCTTCGCTAAGTAATTAGGCGTCCACTCCGCACTATTCAACATTAGCACTTGCCTAGAGTGAGCCAATTTATGACCCTCACCTTGAATGAATCGTAAAAAGCGGAACAAGTGTAAATAGAACTCGTGAATTGTTCTGTACACACTAGCTTTATACATCAATCGTTCTCCCCCTCTCTCCCACTTTTGATGGGACGACACTATTCAGTTTATGTTTTGCAAAATATTAATGCAGATAAAAAATGTGTGTGTGTAAATATTTGTGTTTCGTTTTTTTTTCCACATTTTAAAAAAATGCTGCCAAACTGAAAAAGAGACAGTCCATTTGAACGTATTGAATTTCAAATAGGGCATTGGTGTAAAGCAAATTTCAACGTTTTAGTTTAATTTAAAACTGTCATTATAACACATATAAGTACAATAACATAGAATATTCAAGAACCCTTAGTATCCTTTTTACAAAACTGAAAGAACAAATATTTAAAGACCTGCAGAATGTTAAAGCAAAATTATTTTTTAATATTACGACAGGTAAAGCCGCAAAACCCTCTCAGTCTTTGTTTCAGACATTAATACTGATAAAACGAGTATTAGTGCGTACTTGAAGCTTAGGTACCCGTCCTGTTTACGTGGCTTTATTCCCTAGGGAAGACCTACATACGTATTTAATAAGAAGATATGAAACCTCTACTACAAATATTCCGTACTCGTCACAGGAAAACAAACCACAGTGTCAGTGAAATAAGCAGTGAAGTAAGCATTGCAGGAAAATTATACATTCGCATTCAGGGCAAATAAACATTTATATTATGTTGAATTTAATAATGATAGTAATATAAATATTGTATGAATAAATCAGATAGATAAAAAAAACACAACAAAGAATAAATGTCTGTAAATCTAGTCTTTACGATACAAGGGATCTCATTTAAAACGCATTACGTTTGTGGCAACTTCTAACTTGATCAGCAAACATCAAAGGATTACGTTCCAAGCCGAAATTCGACTCTATCTGCTAATTTCAACAATTATACCACTTATTGTAGAGCAAAATCACCAACTTCCTCTATCAATCTAATACGACCGAATGACGAGAAACTGCTTTACATGCTTTTCTAGGCGCGGGGTCGCCCACAAACCATTTAAACAAAAAGCTCTCTCGTGCGTCGAGGGTTACGTTAACATGTTTTTGTTGATTGTGTAGGGCAAACCACGTGCTACAGACTCTGCTCTAATCATGCCAGGTCCTTTCATAAAGGATATTATTTCGTAGCCCTATCCCAAGCCCTTGTTTGTCGACTATTGACGTGTTACATCTGGTCGCCGATTGATCTACGTCCATTGAAAACAAATATATCTATTTGTTTGGGCTACAATGTGCCGAGAGATGTGGGATCAATTAGCGTCGAACTCTAATGATTTGTATTCGAAATGGAAAGAAAGCATCTTCATCGAAAGGATTGGTAAATATTCTTATTTAAACAAATTCTTGATAAATCAGCCATGATGTAAAAATCTAGAAAGCTTTCAATCAAAATATAATTTAAATTAAATGGCTTGTTTTTGTTGTTCGTAAAGCATTACAGTAATTATATTTGTGTTGGTTAAATCAGTGGGGACTCATATATCTGATAGCTTCACGATTTAAAAAATATTATTAGTCAATAGGTACTTATATTGGCATTAAATATAAGTTACAAAAAAGCTAAAATCCTATTTAATTGCCGAGTTGTGTCGCACGGCATCTAACTAAATCGTGTTCGGTAAATGGAGTAAGTAATTTTAAACCCCAGGGATATGTGAAAATTCTCGTAAACTACGAGATTACGCTGCGGTGCTCAACACCAAACCGCATACATTATAGGAATAGATAAAAGCATTGATAGAATATTTAAGGCATTGTGAGTAAATTAAAGTGAGTTCAAGACCGAAGCATAATTAATAATTATTCTTATAATACCGAAATTGTTTTATGAAAAAACTTTTAAGCCAGCCGTTGAAGTAAATTATACCTAAACAAAATGTTATTCCTAATTCCTAAGATATACATACGTTTCTACAAGCTTGATCTTTGGTCTCTTATCGTTAGGTAGCGTTTATAGCTGACAAATGCTCGGATTAACCTGCCTGTGTTAAAAAGCTTTGACCCTCAGAATATTCTAATCAAAATCACAAAAGATATTTTTCACAGATCTTAGCATTATTTTCAAAAAAGCTTACTTAATATTTAAAGTCACGTTGTTCTTTTGATGTGAAAAGCTTTAAAGCTTAATTGATAAAACTTTTAAACACTTTTTGCTCTAGGAAGTGTTTTCTGCCACTTCATCAATAATGACTGCAGTTATAAGTTAAAGAACTGTAGCTAAGATTCTTCTTGCAGTATCTTTTTGTTGCAAACTGGTAGTAGCAGTTTAGAGGAGAGCTACTGTAGTGTAAATACTGCTTACCTTGCAGCGTCCTCCTTGTGGACAGCAACAGTTCCCTGATGGGTTTGGTGGTGATGGCCAGCCGGCTCTCGGCCACCCGCCTGAGGGAATTCCGTAAGCGTTCCTCCTGGCCCCGACCGCAGCACTGCCCGCCGCAAAGTGGACCTGTGGAAGAAAGAAGAAGTTAAGATAGCATGCTATCTTATCAGTCTTAAGATAATTATAGATAAATCATACGTCTATTCTTATACTGAAACGGATTATGCTTTCGGATGACGGAATACAGGTCCAACATCGACTCGCTAGAAGAAAACCAAAGTAAGATAGTGATAAAGCATATTTTTTGATTGGCATATTTTGCTTCTGAAGAAACGTGTTGCGCATTGACATTAGTCTAGATTTATGTCTATCAGCTGGCTATGTGGGTTACTGAAATAAGATGGTATTGTGTAGACTTGCCGAATTATGGATCAAAGCATATGAGTACCTTGGCTAGATCGGATAATACCCTAGGAAGAAGAAGAACTAGTATTACAAAATGAAAAAGAAAATACCGTACATTCCACTTGAACCCCACAAGGGATTCAAAAGAAACATGTTGGTTTTCTTAAACATAAATATGGTTGTATCAATAAGTAAGCTTAAAGACTAAAGACGACTCATGGTTTCGTATTTAAATTGCCCTGCTACAAGTAAAACTATGTAGGAGTAATATCGTCCGCCTTGTAAACAATAGGTACACTAATTGCCTCAAACTACTCAGAATTACAATTGGACGAACCCAAACGTAATGTTATTTGTCCACGCGTGCCCTCGAAGATGACATTAGCCAGTCCATAGCGGGGGACGTAACAAGTAATTATTATTTAATCTATAACTGAGGGTAAATGAGGGTAGAGTGGTCCCGTGACAGGTGACATCGTCTGACGAGGGTACCTCTGAGGACAGCCTGACCCACTCTTGCCGTTTTAATCGTTGATCTTGAATGAGTGCTGGTATTAAACCAAGATCTCAAGTCTTTGCTTTATATGGTTTTGTGATTTACGAATAGCTATTCATAAATCTTTGAATTTTAAATGAGCTGTATGAAAATGAAGATGGTTCGCAAATGCGCTATCGCTGGCAACAGCCAAGTCTTCATGACTTGAATATGTGTGTGCTGACACACGACGTAAAGTCGCTTTTAAATTAAACACCATTAAGTAGCCTTTCATTGCGAACCCAGCAGTGGCCACTAAGAACCTTGGGGACGATTTGGTCTTATTGATTCTGCTTGTGAGTTTGTTAATTGGCGGGCAACGCGTCTGCGACCCCAAGGGGGTCTCGGGTGCTTATGGGCGGCGGTGATCACTTACCATCAGGTGACCCACTTGCTCGTTTGCCCCCCTATAATATATATAAAAAAAGAATTGAGTACATACTCTATTCTATATATGCAATGCTGGTATATACATCCAGCATTGCGATTTCTATATAAAAAAAGCACTACCTCAAGATACCACAAGGACGTTCCATAGACGACAAGACGAAGTCTTCCGCCGATTCACATCATAAATCACTCTCAAAACGCCGAGGACTGGATACCGGGATGTTACATACAGCGTTATATTTGTACAGCGTTGAAAATGTCGCCAGTAAAGCATTCCCAGGCATTTATTACAGACATTTGCTTGGACCCCGTCCAGCGCGCCAGTCGGTTTGTCCACGGGCGGCATTCGGAAAACTATTACACCAATATACACTGTGAATTATGCCCTGGCGCTTATATATTTATTGCACATAATAAATGACGCAGTCGACGCCATGAATCTAAACTGAATCACCGGAGAAGCTGCTAAGTGGGTACTTAATTCCATCTTCAGGCGTTTTAAAAGCGCATATATTTCTTGAAACGGTGAGTTGTCGCGTGAATATTCATCGTTACTATTTCATTAACATATTATGGTCACTAATTGAAAGCAGAAGACATATTTCAATGGTGTTTTAAGTATATGTAAGTTCTTAGTTTAATTTAACTACTGTTTCTGTGGCACGGCACTAAAATGCGGATTAGCCATGCCATGGGCCTGTAGAGCTTTGTAGCACCGGCTTTGAACTACAGAGATATTATTATCAACTAGCGCCGCCCGCGGTTTCACCCGCGTGGTTCCCGTTCCCGTGGGAATTGATCAAATCCTTTCTAAGCGGATGCCTACGTCATAACACCTACCTGCATGCCAAATTTCAGCCCGATCCGTCCAGTAGTTTGGGCTGTGCGTTGATAGCTATGTCAGTCAGTCTTTATATTAGCTATGTCAGTCAACCTTTGAGTTTTATATATATAGATTATGTATCCAAAAAATATTTTACCCAGTCATAGATATAACAACAACACATAGGTACATCGGGACTAACTGCTTTAAAGCTCTGGTGTACACTCTTCCACCAGAGTGCAATAGCGAAGCTACTACTACGGTCTTTTGTAAAAGCTTCCTCCTGGATCCACCTCATTTCGACTGACAGAACTAAATGGCTGTTTGACTAGTGGCAGAACATGGCAGAACTATGGCATTACGGCGTACTTCATGAGAAAACATTGGTTAACGTTGTTGTCTCCATAGTCCGACCAAAAAAAGGTCCTCTAATCTTTATATTTAAAGAGTTTGAGTTGGAAATATTTGTATCTCGTAGCAAAAAACACGAAATAGATATGGCCGATTAACTTTCCGGTTCTTTATACCGCTGGACTTTTATATGTAACCAATAATTATTAAAGGAAATTACAAAGAGCTGGCAAAGCTCTTGTTTAATTATCCATTTCCTATGAAACCGTAACCTCAGTCTATTTCACACGATTTCACGGATGCTTCGGTTTAATCGACTGTCGAGTTGGATATTAAATCGATAGTTTACAGGTCATCGTGCTTTACAAGGCAGTGAAATTGCATCGACCTGAACTAAGTAATTGCTTGAGAAATTATTATTAGCTTTCGGTTTCGCGCATACATTTTGATATGGGCGTATCTGAAGATATTTTCTAGGGAGTGGAGAGGACCTGTGAGTGACGATTCCAGGTACAGTCTACATCACCAGTACACATCTATCAATCAATTACATTAAAAAAACAAGCAAATTAGATTAAAATATAGATATTTTTACGTGAAGAGCAAGTGAAGAGCATAGAAATATTATGTACTGTACGTTGTAATATTAGCCCAATGGTGAAGAGTTATAATTTCTTTCGCATCTTTCATTCTACTCGTCATCAATGTCATCATGCGATAATTTAAAAAGTCAATATTGTTAGTTTTGGACATTCAATAAATAACAAACAAAATCCGCGACCCCGGACTGAATTACATAGGGTCGACCAAATACAGGTTATACCATTTAATTATTGTTGGACATTTATAGACAACTGATCTTGTGTCAACATTATGTCAAGTACTACCCACAACCACTTCAAACAAAAATAAAATGACTAATGATGAATGAAAATTAAATGAACTCACAGCTCAATTAAACATTGTAAATTTTTCCTTGCACTACAGCAAACATGGTCAGTGAATTATGTGACATTTCTCCTCTATGATTTCTCTACATAGACTTTAACCCTACCTGGCATAGACATGTTTTATCTCCGATCGTATCGGATTACTGTCCCAATTTCATGGCTCAAGCATAGGTGCACTCATAAGGGAATGTAACTATGCTTGAGCATTCACTTGTGCAGTATACACTTGGTTAGTCAATCGCTGTGATTGGCTAATTGGTTGAAGCTGAAATCTAGTTATGTATGTAGTTACGAACCATTTTAATGGTTTGAATGGCTATTATCAATTAGGCTATTATCATATCTGCAGTCAGATACTTTTGTTCTCATTTGAAAAGAAAATATAATATAAATATGATATCATATAACATCTACGATCAAACGTTATCGTTTTAATTAGTAGTCTACATGTAAATATTACAAATCACCAAGCGACATGCTGCCGACATGATGGTCATGTCGGCAGCTTCTTTTGATCTCGAAGTCGAAGTCCAAAAATATGACATTTAATATCTTCAGATCTAGTGTCTGAGTCAGTATGATAGGTATTCTGTCGTCTGACGGCCAGCCTTGAACTCCCCGCGGGCGTTACCCGTGCACTCAGTGCCAAATCTTATTCAATACCGCGTGTTTTAGTTTCACGGTCACAAGTTATTTAAATTAAACTTTTTTAAATTATGATCGGCTTTTGTCTCTTTGAGATGTTAAAAACAGAATTCATATTAATATTCGAGTACCTGGAACATGCATTTTGCACACATCTTTAACACACACGATGTGTTATGTTTGAGAGCAAACAACTTTTTAAAGTGTAATTGTATTTTTTTTTCCGAAAGAACATCAACTAAATCTAAATGTCGATTCGATCAACTTTGAACTTCCTTAATTTGATATCTTCGATATTAATAACATTTGATATTTATGGAAATACTATTTTTGGATGAACCTTTTAATGACAGTCTACACTTAGATTGAATATATTTAGGAAATTCATATTTTGAAGAAATAGTATTTCTATTCTGTTATAATCCAATTACTTATCAGGTTATTGATTTTCATTAGCCAGTAAGAAATGAAGGAAAGTTTCTATTGCCACAACACAAAAGTGTTGTTTAGGCAGTAGTAATCAATGGTAGACTGTCGAGTAATCGTTACCTGGCAACCTGAAATGATTGCGGGTGAAACAAAAAAAAAATAGGATGAAAGGGGAAGTTTAAGGTCATTCAACTTTCAGAAAGACGAGGTATTATTTTGGATTTACGTTGCCTACCATTCGTCGGCGACGAGAACAACAATTATTAAAATCTAAATTATAATTAAGTAAGGATTTACTGTGAACTCATGTGAATAATAATAAATGTGTATTTTGATTAAGGCTGGGTCTTTGTCCTATTAAATTTTGGCCTTATTTTAAACACTTAAATAAACGGTTTCGAGATCAAAGGAACCTACAGTGACAGAACATTGAGTAAGACCTAGTGAATGGTCTCTCATTGGAATTTAAGCCGGAGTCTGCCTAATGGCAAGTGTCTGCATGCCTATTCTATTGTCTTGTTGATTGCAATGCAACATAGCTTATAGTTTCGTTCGAAATTTTTTAAAAATACCTTTAAAAATGTTTATTTCAACAGATAAAGTATCAGCCTATTCATGTCCCACTGCACGACAAAGACCTCCATCCTTGAATTCAAGTGATCTTTACAATGATGGGTACTGGCTTAATCACCACGCTTGCCAGATGCTTATTCGTGATCACAAACCCGAGCAGTGTCCGAAAAAACCGACACAAAGTAAGCTCGACCCGGTACTTAAACCACTAGACCATCGAGGCGTTTCAACCTATATTATTTCTTTATTCAGCAGAGATCGAAATAAAAACAGCGACAAAGAAACAGAATGCTATCGAACTTTAGCTGTCGTGAAGTTCTGGATTAAAAGACGTTCTCGTGTTTTACAAAAAGACTATCCACTTGTGAACTAGTTCCACGGAGTAGTTCTCTGTTACTTTTTAGACTCCTTTTAAAAGGCTGCGAAACAGTTAATACTGGCATAAACAAACTACATAGTTCCCGCTTGCGACTATGTTCGCATGAAATGGTTTCTTATAGAGCTTTTTGTTGTGTTCCGGTGCTAGGAACAGTGTTTTGTTTTAAGAAAAAAGTGTTATTAGTTTTCTGTATTTAATTGTTCTTTAGTGGTAGATTTAGGAGTACAGAGTTTTATAGTTGATAACTAAGGAAAAAATTCTCCATCATTATCAATTACAATATCGTGAAAGTCCCCAATTGTTTTTTGAAAATAATAAAAAAAGACAGCAAAGAAGTGTTTGCAATATTTGATACCATTATTTGAAAACGTATCATCATACCATAATGTTCCTTTTCCACGTAATCCTTACAGTAAGTACTTTTAGTACTATAGGTACCTAGTATAGGAATCAAATCAAAACAAATCACAAACAGATAACGTAACGGCAGAGTAGATAGCGAATGATAAAGTAATTAGCGACAAACAATGCGCCTAAGTGTAGATAATGCGACTATTATCCCAAGATTATCCCACTTGTAAACAGGCGTAAAGTAGTGATGTATTTTAAGAGTTACATTAACTTTATCGATGCGAATATTAATAATTTCCTATAATAAAAAGTAAAAACGTGTTAAGTCTGGTGATAAACTTTTACTACAACCCAATGAAAATTATTCACAAATATTTTCCCTGCAAAATATCGATAAGCTTATTTGCTTTTCTTATCTTTTTAATTCAAATGTTTTATTACTTTCTACCACACTTAAACGAAATATGATGGCAACAAATAAAGTGCCAAGACGATTCAACTCTGTCACGAGAAAAAAATTATATGGTTGCGACAATGTATCATCTCAAACAATGCAGTAAGTTCGTCAGTTTAATCTCTGCAATATAACTATATTGGCGAACTCGAAATAACCTGGAAACTGAACAAGCCATTAAAAATGCGGATGTTCCTATAAAATTACTCTGAAATGCCTCAGCTCGTGATCGTTTATTTATTTATTCTATCTTGAACGAGCAGATTGACATTTAAGGGGGGGTGGGAGTACATAAAAGAGGCATAGACCGACAAACTTATCTGTTCCGGTGGCGGCGTCGCTACTGTCTATTTAGAACTGTCATTAAATATCGTTTTTGCATTGTATTTCACGTAGTTCCAATTTTGGCCACCGGAACAGAAAAGTTTGTAGGTCTGTATTATGCGACGTCCAAATATGGCGCCGCGCTCGCACATTTCGTAGTTTTTTAAACATAGTAAACGAGACACTAATTTTATCAAGTCAAACTCTGCGAATTTATCTGTAAATATTTAGTGGCTATAATTGAGTGAAAATTCAAATGTTAATTGGCAGGAGCTTAGACATAAAATACGAAAATCGTTAAAAAAAGGGGTAACTTTGGGATTTTTTTCTATCGAGTGAAGTTTATAAAAACATGTAATTGAATGCGAATTTAACTAGATCAGATCCTTAACTGATACATATATTTTTTTTAGAATTGAAAACACTGATTTGTATGTCTCAGGTGGCTTTTAAAAACCATACGCGCGGCATCTGCGGAACTACACAGCTAACACAGCCTTAACTTGATACTCAGATATTTTAAGTTGACATCGACGATGCACTAAATTTAGCAGCGAGCAGTATTTTCGGCGGTGAATTGGAACAGCTGGAAATGTGACCCAATTTAGCACACGTGAGGTGAAACGACATGGTGCACGTGTTTCTATGTCGCCACTTGTAGAGATTCATTCATATAAAAGTTCAAAATATGGCTTGGTATAAATAACTGTTGTGATATGGGAAGTAGAAGACAGATTTGATGTAATTTTTAAATATTCTTGAATTTTTTAAAGCCAGAATAATACAGACTTATCTAGTTATTCTGATTTTCGAACCTTTTATTTTAAGTGCGGAACATCGAAGGCCAGCCAATCCATTTTGACGGCAATTTCCATTCGCGTTAAAGGTACTATTGCACTTCATTGCAAATTTTCGACGTAGCTTTAGTTATTAAACCAGTGACATGAATAGGACAATACCTAGGTACTTTATTCCAGGTGCGTAGCTAGTTGGTCTCTGAAAAAACGTCACTAATCAGACAGACGTAGTGTAGTAAGCCAGTCTATAAATAGTTGGAGTCTGAAAAACTTTTACCATTACGGATTATCGACTACTGAACATCACTACCACTCCAAGGCCGCACGCACAGACTGAACGGTGCCTAATCAACTCCAGTGTTATCTCAGCTCCGCTTATAAATGCGTTCTAATGTCGACCATTCTAAAGTTTAAAATTATAAACTCCTTCTTATATGGACCGTACGGCTGATTGCACATTACAGACAGCTGCGTTTAGGGCTGCAACACAAATGAATTGAATCCGGAGCTCTTATTTTAACGATTTCTGATAATTTACAGACTTTCAGTAGTCTGTAAATTAATTATCACAAGTCACATAAAGTCAAATCTGGCGGGTGCATTATTCATTGTGTAATGCAAAAATATATTTTTCAATATTTGTTTGACTGTTTTTTTTTACAATAACTAAGTGCGACAATATGCTGCAACATGGTTTTTTAAACATTTTCACATTACAAAAATAAAAAGTACGTTTCATTAATATAATAATAAAGGTGAGTATAGACTATAACATTTCCTCGAGCGTTTTATAACGTTCGTGCGAATGCTCGGCGTTTTGTTACGGGCAAATGCTTACAGCGAATGAGCATACCCGTAACATTTTGTTGTACCTGCGTTCATTCTTCTTTGAAATGTCGGATCTACAATGTAACACCAATATGCTCGTCGAAATGTTACACTAATATGCTCGTTGGTTGTAGTCTATACTCACCTTAAGGCCAACCTAGAGATATTTTTCTTGTCCTACAGCCATTGCAGCCCTACTTGGGTCCAGCTGTGTCGTAAATCTAATGGCACTTTTACGGCAACTAGATTGGTAATAAAGTTGTCTCGGTAACTGGCTAGTTTCGGAACCGCGCGATCAATCAATCCAGCCAAATGGATAAACGGCTTCCAGCAAAAACTGTTTGCGCTCTATATGGCTTGATTAAGTAGCTCGATGGCGTTGGTTAAACTAAGTGACTCTCTAAACTAATGAATATGGATATTTTTGGCATTTTGACACACTTGTTTAGCAGTGTCAGACTGTTGGTAATGGCTTAATACGTCTTTCGTTTCATGTGAAGTACATTTCAACCGGACACGTCATTTGCGGTTAACAAGTACCACATTGATTATATTTAAGAGATAATTTATGAACTATACAATATTATTGGTAGTTTTGTTTGAACGCTATCGTAAGCTTCGAAAAAATATGGCATGTTAAAATACACAATAGAATTTTATTTGGCTCTGAACTCCAACCAAAGTGGTTTGTCACTTAACAGTTTCCTTGGTCAGTGAGAGTGGCCCAGACCCCCCTTTTTCTCTCAATCCTCATCTCCCATCGTAGCACCGTGTCCTATCCCCTTCCATCATATTATTTTCTCAAAGGTGGGCGAAGCATCAGAGACCCTAGTCGGAGTTCTATGGACGGTTGTGAACAGAATCAGAACTTAGAATCAGTTACACTTCCACTTTCATAAAAAAAAGAAGAAAGTAAGTAATTTCTTTTTCACCTATTCTTTTCTGTTTTTTTGTTTAATACTTTTTTATTAAAGGCCTTTTGTTTAAACTTTTTTTTCTTAATTTTTGGAATGTAGTCTTTTGATATCAACATTATTGCTACTTATTGAGTACTAAATTATTCTTGTTTTTAAATAAGATTTTTGTTTCTTACAAAAATAATTACTTTGAGTTAAAAACGTCCTCTCCATCTGCCGTTTTACTTCTTTCTGTTTTTGTTTCAAGTCGTTAAAAGTTAAACAAAACTTTTTAAAAGGTCACTGAAAAATGTGTTATGAAATAAATAACTGGCTCTTGTCTACATTTTTGATACCAAAGTCAGTTTTTAAACTCACTTCAACTTTAGTCCTGAGTCTAACGCATGCAATTCCGTAAAAACAATAATTTGTATTTGTGAATGTGTCTTATTGGTGTCCTCAACACAAACTGACTTGACTACTGAACATCCTTATTCGATGTTTTTAGTGAATCATTATAACAAGGGATAATTATCGGGTAAGTACTAATTACTAGATCAAGACCTGTCTAAGATGTGTGTTCGTGGTGAAGGTGTGAGCGATAATAGAAAACTCAAATATATTTTTTTACGTCGACTAGTAGCCACATTAACACGTCGTCGCTCAGCTTGTGTATGTCAGTATACCGGCAGATACATTTATTTATAAAATATAGTGCTCTTTTTGAAAGATTATTTTTCTTAAATTGTTGAAATTGGTAGTAGAGTCAACTAAGTAACTTTTTGATTGTCTGTTATATAGTAGATAATTATGTACATTTTGTTAAAACATTTAATTTATTATTTTAAGTGAAATGATTATTGGATAATTTATTTGTGACGATAAATTAATTCCAAGATATTGAGGAACTAAAACATTGTATTAGCAACATGAAAAATTAATATTTGTTTGATAAAATTGTAAGAGAGATGCGAGTTTATTTTAAAGTTTATTAAAGTTGAGTTTTGCTCTATTTAATTAGGATTTGTTGAATAGTTTTAAACACAACTATATAATATGTTGTACTTTGCCCGATTAATTAGGTATACTTTTTGCTGCCCTGGTATTATCTCGCTCTTATGTATGCATGTAAGTGCAGTTTTATATGTGGCACCTTATGGAATGCACGTCTGCATGCATGAAAGTTCATCTTTCCCCAAGAGCACGCACAGTCGTAGGCGCATCGTGTCGTAACACGAACGGGCAAGCCCAGCTCAGTCTCATGAATATTCCGCGCGATTGTCTCCGCTGCAATAAAATTAAAATAGACCATCCACTACATCCGCCATTAATTCTTTAGCGATTAAATAAATTTTACGATTATTAAATGATGTCTAGAACGTGATGGCATCTTACGGTTTTGTGAATAAAACGTAAATCCAATGTAAAGTTGGGTTCTGTAGATATTTGAAAAATGCTCTGTAAAGTACGTATTTAATCGTTATAACGACAATCAAAACAAGACTACTGAAAATTCTACTTTATTCAACTGAATGTGGTTCTTAAATACGAGATTTTATAGGAGCTATATTTTACTTCTATATATGTCTGTAGCACAGAGAATTATTATAAAAACTATAATATAAAAAATTACAAAATTTTGCTATTTTCATACATCATAACCATTGGCTAACGAAACCGGGCCAATACCTATGTGTGGGGCTGAGCCCCCCTAGACAAGCGGCATTTATGACGTTCTTTATCGCTCAATTTGCGATAGCGAATGTCAAAACCCGTACTTTCAATATTGATTGGCTACTTGACTTTTCTAAGGCACCTGTCAAATCCATACAATTTGAAATGTTACTTTGTCTAGGCTCTGGACTAAAAATAGACGTTCATCCCACTACCTACCACACTTCCCCGTTCTCCAATTAAACGACCCAGACTTTTAGTCAATGCATGCAGCATTTTATAACCCTAAACGTCTGACCAGGTGTTCAAAAACGAATATACTTACCATTACAATATTAATTACATGACACATGCTTGCTTTACATAAATTGTCCAGTTTTTGTGCACTTCAAACCGGCTCTGCCGATCCTCTCATTTATATTGAATTGGAGTTATTATCAGGTCTAGCATCAAATAGCCCGGTACAGGTTTTAATCACCTATCTGAAGTGATAATTTATTTCAATTGCCACTTGTAAATTGTAGGTAGTCCGTTGCCGCCTTTCTTGGCAGGTATTGGCAGCGTAGACTAGTTTACAATGCACTTCTTTCTTTAATAATTTTCACGGCGAGTGCTACGAAGCCGTGGCTGTGAAATATTAACTGTGTGACGTTTTACTTTTTATTTATTACAAATGTAGTGGACTTGAAATTGGTTTGTAATGCCTTAGTATATGAATAAGTAATTGTGAAAAAACCTTTTTTGAAATCTAATCATCTAATCATAATATCTGCATTACCGTACATTTTATCATTATTTAATTGGTTCTACAAACTAAACCTTACATAAAATGGCTACAACAAGATACTAGATTTAAGAACAGTCAGCTCCATAAAACATACTCCAATCTGTCTAAACATTTCAATTTAAATAAAAGTGACTTACAACTGAAAATGTTCTGTGGGAATTCAGTAGTACAAGGGAATGTATAGGTTAGTTTTGTATATTGAAATACGATTTAAAAGCACTAAAAAAAATTATTATCATATTGCTACCACTAAGTGGTAGTTTAAAGGTAAACCCCGTCCAAAAAAAGCAATAAACCGTTCTAAAACGCGGACAATACTAGGAGTGTTTTGTTTACGTTCACTCGCTACCACTCGGCTCGAGTGTAAACAATCGTAGCGTAAGCATCACTATATCGGGAGTGAAAATATACAAATGCTTGGTGAGTCGGTATCGAGACGCGTGCTGTGAGGGCAATTACAAACAAGCCATCGGGATCAATAATTCAGATCGTTACATTTGACTTCTGTTTGGAATGCTTGAAGATGATTGATTTTTTTTATACATATATTTGGACTAAGCCAGCACTTGACCACAAAGTTGTGAGGATTCAGGCGACTGGGACCACTATATAACTGGGACCGCGGTCCCAGTTGCCTGATTAGTTTTTATTTGTTTATTTCGTCAGGCGAGTGGGACCACCCGTAATTTTAACCACAAATCCATTGTTGAAATACAAGATTTAGTACAGTTAGCAGAAAAGGTGTCACAAATAAAACAAAGTTAATTTTTGCAAAGGTAAGTTAGTTTTTGTATTACCTACTTAAACAGTATAATAGTCTTAATTATGTTTTAAAAATCACGTTGGCTCATATGCCTACTTAACTAGTAATTCTAAGTAAACATTCAACAGAAATCTCCTCAAAACAATAATATAAAAATCAGTCTTAATGTCTCTTAACTTTATACACCATAAAGTAAGTACTCATTACTCCTATTATATATTTATAATAAAGTCAGAAGATGCACATATCGTGGTGTAATATTTATTTGCAATGACAATTATCTCCTCATAACAATGTTACCTACTTAGCAACCGAATGTCACTTTTATGACAAATCCATACTGACACAACGCCGCACCGCCTGTCTACTCTCCATCCGTCTTACGAATTTTCGATCTACTCTTTGGTGTTTATGGGCGCCTGGTACTTCAAATAGAAGTTTTGCATCAATTCGCTTTTATTTTACATGAATTTTATTCACCACGCTGCCATTTTAGGATGAAATATTCCGTGTGATTACTCTTCGGTACTTATGGGGCGCCTGGTACTTCAAATAGAAGTTTTGCATCACTCGCTTTTATTTCCATGAAATTCTACTCCGCCATTAGATATTCCGTGTGACTTCTCTTTGGTGTTTCTGGGCGCCTATAACTTCGACGAGTATGGCGAATCAATCTTACTAATCTGTCGCGAGTTTAACATTTTTTCCCCATAAAAAAAGTGTAGTCAGAAGTTTTCACTTCAAAAGTACTTGACCGTAATACTAAATAAAATAAAATCCTGAGTTATAACTTGATTTTTCTGTTAACTGTACATTAAAGGAAATTAGGTATATGGTCCCAGTCGACCGATTCAAAAATGTTATCAGGTAACTGGGACCGCGGTCCCAGTTTTATTTGGTCCCAGTCGCCTGAATCCTCAAAGTTGTCTGATGTTAAACAACTATGCGGTCTACGATGGAGCGCGCTTGCTTAGGAAAAGCCCGTTAATTCTGGGCTTGAAGAGCTCCAAGTTGTATTGTGTAAGAAAGACATATCCCGGCACAGAATTCTCCGGACTTTTAATTTTTGAAAAAGGGTAATGTCAACGTTTCTTACAGTTTAGTTTAAACAATAAGGATAACATTTATTAAACATTTAAACACAATAATATAAAATACAACAGTTATGAAAGGGCGAAAAAATATCTAGTATCATGACTAATATTCGCGCTTTACCTAATAGTTGGCGCGTGAGAAAAGCCGCGCAGGAGAAATGGTTTTATAATATTATATCTATGTTTATTTGATGGTTTCGTTTCTGAGCTGAATCCTCAAGTTGATTAAAATTAATGTTGATATTTTCACATTTAGCCAGAGTGGCTTTTTAAACTATAAAGGATATAATATAGCCTGTGTACCTACGCATGTAGCTCGAGGCGCAAGCATGCATTGCCGACCCTGTACAAAACTTTTCAAGCTCTTGAGAACGACCGTGGAGGATTGAGATAAAGCCAGCAGCTATTATTTTTACGATAACATGATTTCAATAATAGGAACTTCAATTATGCACATTAATAAGCTAATATTTTACTTTTGTTTACTTAAAAATAGCACCATCCGGTTGACTTGCGCATAAAATTATTTTTAACCTACTTAATCATGTATGTTAATTATGTTTCATTAATTTGCAATATAAACAAGACATCATCAACTTAACACGGCTACGATTAACTTTGGGTCATCACATTAAATCATGGCAATTAATATGTTAACTAATTAGCACTTTTTTATTCACGATATTGTGCAAACTATTCAAACGACAGGCTGGTTTGTTTGGCCTGGTTGAAATTTGGGATCACCAAAAAACATATCGCTCGAATTCGGAAAACTCCTCCTTTTGAAGTCGGTTAAAAAGGATAATAATTATAAAACGCAGCTTAACTGCTGGAAAGCGGCTACTGTGGCCCATGTACCTAATAGAGGAACACTTCACTATGAAGTCGCTATTTTTTAGGTGTACTGGCTCTTATATCAGAACAAATGCAGAGTTATTATAGGTGTAGATTCCACAAGTAGCGGTGATGTCTGGTAAATATTAAAAGTAGTTAAATTACTCCATTAATAATAATCCAAGAGCGTCCTTGTGAAAGTTGCGTCGAAATGTCCTGATCGTTTCGATGATTACCTGAAACCAACAAAGAGAAATGTTATTTTTTAACGAAATAAACTTTTATACTTATTTACTTTTTTACAAAATTTAAATCAACACATAAATTTTATTTATCTCTACAATTAATATGCTATTATAAATGACGAACTTCCAGACCCAGTTCAGAGAGTTTATTAAATATTTTCTATTTTTGTTATGCCGAGTTTATTTGTAGACTTAGCGACGCGACGCCGGAAGAGGAAAACAAACCAATCAATTTATTTATCTTATGAAGTTATAAGATAAAAGGTCAATCTGTTTGATTAAGAGTCGGCAAATTGCGAAAACAATTAGCTAATGGGTATCGTCATAGAAATTAAAATGATTTGTTTTCAAATACCAACATCTTTATTCATTTACTAAAAGGCTAGAAACATTTATGAATCGTGAAGATCTTATGAATATTCATATCCATTGGATATTATATGCATCTTATGGCAGTAAGAAATTACCCAAAGCTCAGCAAAGAACGTATCTGTAAAATATAATTTTTTATTAGTTGATGCATGATTTTTAATGAGTTGACTGCTTTTAAAACCTTTTATTTTTTATCTATACTTTTTTGTCAATTTGACTTTAAGTCTTTTTTATCGTCAAGTCCTAACAAATAAATAATAAATTAGATTTTTTTTACAAAGCGCCAACCAACTCAATACCAAACTGACTATTATGATAGGCTAAGCCTGTCGATATCTCGACGTTCAATATAAACTGACCTCACTGAGATTATGCTATGACCCCACAGGCCACCATAGCATCCTATCCCGTTACTATTGCTTTACTGTAGTACCGGTATTTACAGTTATAGGTTTTAGATATACCGGTGTTCTAAACTAAGCTATCGGTCCTTAGACCACTTTTGTGTAAGCCTCCAATAGAGTTAATTGACAGACAGTCTATCAATAGGTAACTTGTACCTGATACTTTGACAATTTATTGACATTTTTTGAAATGCAAGAGAATCGACTGCTATAAGAGAACTTTGATACATCGTTATCGTAATTAAATCAAAGATAGCATTTAATAGTACTCGTAGGTCAGCCGAGATCTACTTTTAAATGCTCGCTCGTGATTATTTGTTTGTTATTGCAAAACTTCTTAATAATAAGGTTCAAATCAAAATATTAAATATACAAAACAATATATTTAATTTTAACCATATCATTCAGTTTAGTCAAAGAAAACAAAAACAATCATATTATAGCAAACGGAGGGTCGTATATTATTGAACAGACTGCAGAATAGCAATTACCAAACATTAATTAATTTTAAAGATTAGCTGTTCTTGCGTACTTTTAAGTACATTTTATGTTCTTTTATATTAAAGTCAATATTTGTTCTGCATTTTCTATTCCTATTTCTAAGAAAAATAACCGTTTTTCAGGATTTCAAAATTACCAATACCAAAACCCCTACCAAAAATTCAACACTATACTTACGTTAGTAACTATTTAATAATCTGTGACTATACTGTAAGTTAGCCGTCTTACGTCTTCAAGTTGAAAGCGAAGCAATGGTTGAAGAAAGGGACAAGATTAAACAAAGTTCTCGGCCGCATAAAGTATTCACTTTGTTCAATAACTTAGCACTTATCCGTCAGAAGGGTTAGCGATACTTCGTCACTCGAAGCTCAAAGGACTCGCAGTTCCATTACTTAAGAGGAAATAGTAAGGGCGAGAGAATTGAAAAATAGGTATTTGTAAAATCTATTGCTGTCGCGCAGTGTCCGAACATCCCACGCAGAGCGCGATAGAGACAACTGCAGCTTGGAGCGAAAATACCTTTAAAATCAACGTTTCGTAGTCCCCTGATTTCTTTTCCAAAACTTGACCGATTTAACTACTTTTTTTATCAAAAATTAAAGAAAGGCATGCCGTGTTCCTATGTTTTCTTTTTTTTATTAATCTAGTTAAATTTGTTTTCTGGATGTTTGAACACAGCGGAAAATCTGGTCATTTTTTTAGGTTTTTGAAGGTTCATAACTCTTTTAATTATTAATTTATGAAAAAAAGGAAAACATAGGGACATGCAAATGGTGGTCATAGATTTTTGGGAAAAAAACTATTTCTCTACTGGCATTATCCAGGGAGGAAACAGGGGAATACGTTTGTATGGAAAAACGGCCCTACTCTTTCCTCTTAAGTAATTACGTAAATTATTTACACACGAAGAGAGCTGATACTTTCGGTGAAAATGGAATGATTCATTCACCCGAGGTTTTCTCGTAAACACTGAATGTTTAACAAGCGATAAACAGAAAATGGTTGGAGGTAAACATTAGTCCTATTTCCGTAACGACTCTAGTACAGGTAACTGGGCCTTATAACAGTCGGCTATGAGTTGAGGTGGGAATATTTACAAATATTATATCGTTGTGTATTTTAAAGACCGATATGATGTAATGGCAGATTGAGAAGTTAAAGACTACAGCAGAGGCCGTGAGTTTGATTTTATAACTGAAATTTCAGCTATGTCGGCTACAATGTTTTGAAACCCCTTTTTTTTTGGAGGAGAATGCCTCTATGCACCATAACCGCAGGCTCGCTAGACCTGCGGCCGTGTGTGGGACTCGGGACTAAAGCGTCCACTACCCACTAAACTCCCCTGGTTCCCCTTCACACCCGATTGGGACGAGTTTGTTCCTTGAATACATAAAAGAGTTCGAAAACGTCAATCAATCAATATTTTCTAACAATAAAAAAGACGCATATCAACATTATAGGTCAGACAACTAATCGTCTGGCCTAAAATGCTGCATTGACCTTGACCTTTTTCACTGCACCACCTTTACATGTGTTTTGAGGATCAGTTAGGCTAGTAAAAAAAATCTTTTAGATTAAATATATTATTTAGATAGAATATCCCACGTACCTATACTCAAAAGTTCTGACAGATTTAGTCTCAAGACAACACCAATGTAAAGGTTCGTTGAAATATTTACATATTTCCCAAAAAACTAGATTTATTTTCATATAAGAATTTATAACTCTTTTCTAAAGAAGAAAGCATCGCTAGTAGATTATAATGTAGCTAGTATAAACAGGTTCATCCATAATGTTCGCTCCATCGTCAATCACTGTAAGACAGCTTCGCAAATACGCTTGCCTTACCGACCTGCCGTCTGACGTCGTTGCTACACCTTCATTTTTATAACAGGCAACACCTTCTAATATACGATAATTTCTCATAACACTTTGCCGAATTTTATATTGGTCTTAGTGGGGGTGGTGTAGGTAATTTTTTGTCACTTGATGGCGTCATCGGCAGTAACTCTTACACTTTTATCGGAGGAGTTTGCTTTAAAGCACCATAACCGCAAGCTAGCGTGACCTGTGGCTAAGTGCGGGACTCGGGACTTAAAATGTTAAACCTACCACTTTTCTTTCCTGGTTCCTTTTCACAACCGAAAGGGAAGACTAGCAAAATTGAATATTATCTGAAATAATAGAAGTCGCAACAAAAACACTTCTAATAAAATCCGTTTTATTCACCCTTTGCCTTGCCTTTAATATCTAACGAATGTCAAAAAAGCAACGTCTGATCGTAAATAACAGCATTGCCCTGAAAAATGTAGGAGAACAACAAAGGGGCCGAATTGTAAATTCCGACAATAAAATATTTCGCGAAGCGGTGCTCTGCAGGTGTTGCGTTAGCGCCACTAAATATCGTGTTGTTTTATGTGGTTTCATGCCGTGAATTTTATAGGAGGCATCCATTTTATGGCATTTCCAACTTCGCGGGAAATGAGAATAAACGGATTAACGCACTAGAGGGAGTGCGACGCGAGAATCATAAATGTTTGAGCGCCTTTAATGCAATTTTCACCTGAGTTAGACGTTGTGGTGTTATGTTTTCATTTGATCATGTATTATTGATAAGCTGTGTACAGTTGTATTTGAAATTCGTTTGGTATGACTGAAATCAATGGCTCCCATCTTGGCATGAACTTGTAGGAAATGTTATTGGAGTATCATATAAAGCTATTATGTGGCGACGATGCCTTCTGTCATCAGCTTGTAAGACTGTTTGTGACGAGCAAATACTTAATATTTGCTAATTATGTTTGAGTCGCCACAAACTCTTCGTTATAATTATCACAAGCCCGAGATATGTATGCTTCGCTTAATAATTGCAATCATGTTTTCTAACAAGTACCTGCAAGAAGCGCGTTGCGTCGGTATGTCTCAGATATTAAATGCTTGCCTTTGAGAAACGAATATTCTTTTCTCAAAGGCAACTTTCGCAAGCAACGTATCCGAGACCCTTGAGGTACACTGGGTTCTGTGCGGTATCACTTACCGTCTAGGTTGTTTGCTTCTAATAAAAATGTTCGTTAAATCAAATGGAAATAATAGATCAAAATCACTATAATTAACACATTTATGGACAAATAAGTGATATACGACTTATTTGTCCGTAAATGTGTTGTGCTACTCTTTATCTAGATAAAGAGTAGCACAACTCGAAATAATCCGAGAGCATTATTGCAAGAGTTATTGCAGAATTGGGAATCAGCGTAATAAACTACGTTAACTCCAAAGTCACCTGTGTAAAAATCTTCATAGTTAACATACACAGGTGACTTTGGAGTTAACGTAGTTCATTAAGTTGATTCCCAATTTTACAACAACTCTATTTTGGATTATTTCGAGTTGTGCTACACTTCATCTAGGTGTGCGAAGTGTCAGTCTTAGGTGTCAGTTTAAAATAATCAAATATTTGACAAACACATACACACTCTTGCCATACAAATATTTACAAGACAAAACCAAAATAAACTCCCTTTCTACCGCAATATCAAAATGCTGATAGACTTTCACCGAGTTTATGAAAGTTGTCAAGTATTGAAGGCCGAATTTGATGCATCAATATCGAAGTTTATCGTTTCGTTCGCCGTGGCGTTTCCACGTTGCATGGCGGATAAACTAAAAAAAGAACGGTCAAGTACGAATCGGAAACGTGCAGCATGGATTCAATGTTATTTTTTATAAAATAGAAAGGCAAACATGTGGGGCATGTGTGACACCTGATGGTAATCACTACTGCCACTAGACATCTGCAAATAGGTCTAAAGTGCATTTCCCCGTTGCCTGCCTTTAAAGGAACATAGAAGAAGGGGAAAGATGAGGGGCTAATGAGCATTGTGGATGATGAGAAGGGAAGGGAATTGGGGGGTTTCTGGTCTCTTAGATTTTTGTTTTTTTTTTGCAATTTGAATATTCGTTTATTACATAAGAGTCTTTGTTATAAATTTAATTTTATACATTCAGGTGTTGCTGTGAAACGGATCTTCACATAATATTCTAAATGACTCTTAAAAGAGAAAGGCTCTTCTTTTTGAAGTACGGAACCCTAAAAACGTGCGAATATCGTGCAATATCCGCCCGGTGAGCTCTGACTTTTGACAACAAAATAACTCTACTAATCTGGGATATGTTGATGTAACACGAAATACTTCGCAACTGTTTTTCATAACATTTTTAAAGTTTTAGTTGTACATAATAACATTCATATATAATAACAATCCAAACACACATATTGCAAAAATATGTGTGTTTGAATTGTTCGTTACTTTCACGCAAAAACTACGTAAAGATTTTAGATGAAACCTTACAGATATGATAATCAGAATAACGTACAGCCTTTGTACAGCATAGAATGTATTGGATCAAGTTGGTTGTAGGACTTTTCAGTGTTTGACTGGCTACTACCACCACAGGTAAACTCTACCAGTGTATTTGTATATCTGTGTGGGGTATTATACCCGTGGTATGTAAGGATACCAGAACAGTTTAAATTAAAGCCTTTAGTATGGTAGCACATTGATTTGTAGCGCTTATTAATTAAATAACCCGCTATGGAATAGGCCGCAGTGACCTCTTACTGTCAGGAAGGTTGTGTGCGTCTGCCAACTAAAATAACAAAGAAACAACTAGCACCTAATGACTTAATATTATATTGATTTATAAATGACAGATTGATCAAACCATGCCTTTATTGTTCAAACATAATAGAAAAGTAACCTTAGCAATGGTTCATGAAACGCTAATAATGGTTCATGATTACACCCCAAAACACATTAAACAAAAACGAATCACCAAAATCGTTTTGTCGTATTCAATACAGTCTATCGTATTCTTATCCACAATAATGTTTATAATTAATGTCTAAGGCCGAGGTCACATCGCGGGCGGTCGTAAAGAGGGGTAGTGAACGCAGATAAGTGACGATATTTGCATACAGTGCCGACTCCGCCTAGGTTGCATGTCTTATATTTAAACTGTTTCGTGAAATTGCAATGCGGTATTCCGAATGGCGCTGCATAATTCGAGACTCGAGTGACCTCAGTGCTGTGGGATTGCACTTTGCAGTTAAGAAAAAGAGAGGAGTCAGACGCAAGGTTATGTAATATAAAGTTAAGTATCGGCTGCGGAGAAAAGCCTTCCTCGTTGAAATTAAACCATCGTAACAAAAAATGAAGCGACTCTTCTGATGGTGTTCTGTTTAATGTCAACTGAATAAGATCCAAAATTAAATGGTCACATTGATTAGTAAAGACAAACCCAAGAATAAGTAGAAAATAATAATAAGTATGTATTTGTAAATAAAAAGTATATAATAGCTCGAGTGAAGCTGAAGCTGAAAAAAGGGACAAATGTCCCTTTTTTCAGTTGACTGAAAACTCGAGGGGTAATGTTTGTCCGTTGTGGGGCATCCATAGTATAAGTTATGTTTAGTTCGGGGCTATAAATGATGTTTTATTTATTTATGCATAAATCCGTGCATTATAAATGATGCTTATGTTATACATTATAATCAGAATGAGTATTGAAACGTACACCTAAAACTAAACATTAGTTTAGACTAACAAACCAGCATTTTATATTTTCTAGGTTAACAACTAGCCCATAATGGTGCTTAATCGGTTACCAATATGATGCTACCACAGTTGTTCCACACATTTCCAGCAGTTTTCATTGGTAAAGCAAAACAAACCTTAAGTCTCGGTCGTAAAGTATGAAATATCGTAACTACTATACTAATCCGTAAATATAGTGACAACATTACCATCATAGTTACGATTTGTTTCAAGTACATTGATACTAGCTGATTTTAGGAGCTAAATGCTAGGTCATTAAAATTTACCAGTTAAGTTATCCGGACGGAAAATACCTTATTAGTAATCCTTTAATTTATGTTTTATATATCTATGTATCATCACGCACCAACCGACTTCATAACAGGTGGACGTTATCAATTTGACTGTTTTTGTGTGTGTGTGTGTGTGTGTGTGTGTTAACTCATGGCTTATTACTGGATAAACCGATTATGATGATTTTTTTTTATTCTAAAGGTAGGCCCACCGAAGTTGTCCTCATTAAATTTGAAATATGACCAGTTTTTGAGTAATTCCAAAAATGTAGGTATATTTGGTTTATTTAAGTTGATAATGTTTTCACTTGAAGACCGTTTTTTATGTCACCGTGAATGCGTTTAAACACTGTAACCGCAGGCAAAGAAGAAGTAAAGAAAGAAGGCTAAATATGATCGTCCCACTACCCACTAAACTCCCCCGGTTTCCTTTACACATTCGAAAAGAACGAGCCGAGCGTTATAGCCATATGGACTACAGACCGACAGTAACAAGCTACCGTTAGGTATCTAAAAGGGAGACAAGAGAGCTACTTCCCACCTTCATTTCATCGTCCTCTGTTGCCGTGACGCAACCCTACACCCCCGAATAACCAAAACCAAATTCGGATAATGGAAAGAATAATATTGCTGACTCTTCCGGTAATCACAGGATATGAATTCCAATTTAATTTTTAATTACATTTGAATACGTAACGTTATATGGGCGCTGAAAATTAATTACAGCCCTAAAAAATTACTTGCTTATATTACACGCTCAAACCGTTCTCCAGGGAAAATACAAAATCCCTATGAGAAGCTTAAAATATTCATCCGCAAAATTTATCGCGTGTATATTTAATCTAAATCCTCTATATCACATTTTCCAGTACTTAGCAAAGTTTTGAATGACGCTTTTAATAAATTAACTTAGATACCTTTTACTATATTATGTTACATTACCTTACCTTTTTAAGACATTGCCTTTTTAATTTGTTTGTTTATTTATCGGACGGATTGAGGCTAATTTAAAAAAAAACTTTATCTTGCTGTGAAAACCAAGGCCAGACGAAATTATGACCAAATAACCAATGATGTTTCGTATTGGTTTGTAAATATGTATTTGTATGTACTTGTATGGGCTTCACCCATTTGGACTACACGTCTTAATCCCGCAGGAATATGTTATAAATCTTTGCATTCTGCGACTCCCCAAAAATATGGCTATCAGTTGCTTCGTTGCGACATTAAAGAACAACAAACAAAATAATATTTGGACTTTAAGGCAGCTTTCCATGAGCTTGGGTCACTTAAGTGTTACCCATAAAATAACACAATCAGTGAAGCGAGATGCTCAGCTTTTTCAGCCGTTCAAAAAAATTTGCGTGGCATCATGACCAGTGTTTATACGACCAGTAAGTACGTAGCTAATATTCAATAACAACATAAATCCAGGTGCTTATCTATTTTAATTAAATCGATTTATATACTTTTAAAAGTAGCCAATTCATTGGCGATTGGTAAACGAGTATCGAATGCAGTTCGATTACATTAAATTGCATCATTCCTCCGCACATTTGCCACATGTGTCTGTTTCCATCCAAATGTCTATTAAAATGTTTCATAATATTTGTTCGGGCCCGTTCCAAATGTGTCTATTAGGGCAAAATACGTTTACTGGCGGCTCTCGCATTAACGGAGGGCAATGTATTTGCCTTAAAGGACTTTTTATCCGGACTAATCCGCGACCCTGCCCAAAGCAGATACAGCTGTGGGGCGCGGATTTTTATGCAAATCCGAGGCTCGTCGTTGACCTACCGTCTCTAGGGCTACGAAATAAGAAAAAAGGAGGACACATTGTGTCCTATTTCGTCCCTTGAAATAGAATGGAATCCATTGCGTTTAATCGCAGACATAACGTATCCTCAAAAAACAAGTTCTGCTTTACAGAGGGAGGCAAAAAGCTGTTTTATCTCCACGACTAAGGGTCGACTTTTTTCTTGCATCTACCCTTAGTGACAAACAAACATGCACCATAATAACCATACCCGGCATACGTTTTCAAGCAGGAAACAGAAAGGTTATGTCCCATGTGGTCCCGTTCTGTCGTTTCCCTTGGCCTAATGTTTCATATGCTGCACACTTCTTTAGCCGAAGAGAACGCGTTTAAGCACCATAACTGCAAGCTAACGAGAACTGCAGGGTAGAGTGACCTACACAGGACTCGAGACTAAAAACGTACGTCTCACTGCCCGCTAAAGTTTTGTTGATTCTGTTTCACACGTGTTTACCTTTTAGCGATGGGCACACTTT
This sequence comes from Mecyna flavalis, assembly GCA_949319885.1. NCBI lineage: Eukaryota > Metazoa > Arthropoda > Insecta > Lepidoptera > Crambidae > Mecyna > Mecyna flavalis. Next base: position 15,892,776 of record OX439427.1, read on the forward strand.
CCTATCTTTTTACTTCATCATCATCATCAGCCTATACGTTCCCACTGCTGGGTCACAGGCTTTATCTCAATTGTGAGATAGTGTGGGCCATACTCCACCACGCTAGCCTAGTGCGGGTTAGTGACGGCTTTTTACTTCAGTGTGACAAAAATAACCAAGTTCGTGACCTCCACCTGCCTAATGCAGCTGTGTAGTGCGGAATTTTTATGCAAATCCCAGCCTCGTCCCCTGACCTACCGCCTCTGGGTAACGAAGTCGGAAATAGTGAGACACTCTGTTTCCTACCTTTTTGCTCGATATAGCCAAACCTGGACGGAACTGGGCTGAATGCAGTGGCATTTGACAGCGATAGCGAAATTCGCTAACTTCAAATTGTATTGATTTTACAGGTGCCTTAGAAAAGTCATGTGGTCAATCGATATTTAAAGTACAGGTTTTGTAATTCGCTATCGCAAATTGAGCGATAACGAACGTCATAAATGCCGCTTGTCTAGGGTCACTGTGATCAGGATTAAACATCAAAACTTAATTAAGTAATATGGTTTAATAGGTATCAGAAACAATAAAGGTACTACAAATATTCTTACATACACTACCAAATGCGCCATCGAGCCAGTTCATATCTTCTTAAATACATGTCTGTTAGTTTTTTTATAAGAAAATACTTTAAGAAACAATTACTACAACCCGAATATCGACCTAAACTCTGAACTTGCTTTTATTGAATCGTTTCCCAACAAGGTTAGGAACAATGAATGTTGAAAACTACGTGAAAAAGGACAACACTAATTTGGCAGCCCTATTTAGCTCCCTTATTATGTCAGTCTGTCTTTGTGCAGTATTGTGAACAAGGATTTTATTGGACATTAAAATTTTTGCTAATCTTGTTTACGCTATTGTTGCCAGGAAAGCTTTTGCTGTTGTCTATCATTATTGAATACATTCCTACGTCGGAAATAAATTAAGGAAGTATAAGGAGAGGTTATGACAAATTTATCCTTAAAATTAAAGAACTTCGGATTACTTTACTCTTACTTTTAATTTCCAATATTGAAATTAAATATAAATGGCGGGGTAGCCATGATCCAATTGCTCTGGTTCCTCTGTAAAGGATTAAGGATGTCAGATGACAGCCGCTCCAGTGTAGGACTGTCTTGCAGTAACTGTCTTGTAGTAACTGGTCTTGCCAAATCCTGAATCATGGTGCAAGCGTACATGACGAGTTCGGGACAAAACGCTCGGAGGAAGATTAAAATTAAATATCACACAAATATACACACGCCACATGGGTCCACTATTCCATTTCGAAAATCATTTCGTCGAATTACAATTCCGCCACATATACTGCGTGTTTTTTTAGTCGTTGTTTTCCCGCAGCAGAACGCTTCACCTTCAGTAGTACTATCGATTTATGCAAGTAATTATTTTTTGAATTTTTTTTTAAAGCTTGATGGGAAAATGGAATCCAAATGTGAGTAAATAGTAAATAACCATTTTGTTGATAAACGCGAAGGGCAATGACCCCGGCCAGTGACCGTCCGTGACGCAGCTAGTACTATTGGTTCGAGTTTCGTCTATCATAATCGTAAAACTTTTAATTTGACTAAAAAAATAACTTTATTAGTTTATTTTACTACTAAGATAGAATCATTTTACTGCGGGAAAACAACGACTAAAATTCCACGCTGTATAGGTATGTGTGTGTATGTCTTTACAAGCAAAAGCAAATTATGACAAGGAAAGAAATAGATTTTGCACTGAATTAACAGCCATTCCAAGTTCTGTTTTTGTTTCCGTCCGCATACTAATACTCAGCAATGCCATCTGCTGAAACCGCTATAAACAATCCTAGCCATTCCCGCTGTTAACTCCTCAATCATACCACTATAGGAATAAAGTTGATTTCACCATAGCAAATAGTTGGAATAAACTTTCGTCGTTACAAATACGAACTAATTCGCGGGCCCAGTGTCAGTTTGAAAGTTTGAATTTATGGTAATACTCCTTGTTGTCGTAGATAATTGATGGCCTGTTGTCGACCGGTAGGCTTGTTCTAGGCATTATACGAGCGCCTGATGAGGGATCGGTATAAGGTTTCAAGCTCTAATTGTGTAGGCATTTGGCAACTAGAGACGAAAGGTCAATTAACCCTTCCACGTGTATTCGAAAATAATTTCTGAGGTACTGTATATACTCGTAGTTAAGGCTTAATTTAGTGCGATGGCTGTACGAGCAAAAAAAGAAGTAAATATTTAGAAAAAAAGTAAAAAATGTAATTTGGCGGTAATAAAAAAGCGGTGTTTGTTAATTTCAATTATGTGAGCATATTCTTTGTTCCCAAATTTGTCTTTTTTATTTAATTAACGCTAGTGCATTGACTGAACCTTTTGTTTATAGCTAACAATCATCATGCGGGGCCGCGGTGCATCCGTCTCGGGTTGCATACGCACCTAATAAACTCTTTGGCAGCGTGCGTGAATACAAAGCGGTTGCGATGTTCGTCGATATCAAATAACCTTTACAAAACGGTTTGCACGCTTTCTTTGCTCTCTATGGACACATAAAGAACGCATTCTAGTGATGCAGTATATTTTTATCGCGAGCAAAAAGATAAAATGTTTGGACAACTTGAAATTTGACAATCCTACTAATACCGTATAAAACTGGAATAACTAAAGCGTTTAATTACAAAATCTTAGAATTCAAGGTGTTTATCAGTTTGATTGATAAGTAAATTGTTTTTTTTTTATATGTCTTACATACTTACATAACGTTTAAGTCTAGTATCGACTAACAAAGATTGAAAGAAAAAATACCACAATGCCATTATAATAATATAATAGATGCGTCACCAAAGCCTCCGTTAACTTTGTGATGGCCACGATAGAATGAAAATGTGAAAAGCACATGTTCAACTTGTACTTGTACGTACTTGTTCTTATCTGCCAACTAACGTACCTGAGTATTATTATACAAATATTAATTTTGTTTTTGATATTGCGCATATTCCTAGTCTATTCTGTAAAAGACTAGGAATATTGTCTCTAAAACCTGATGGCCTAATGCCAGATAAACCAGATGGTAGCCAAAGTACAGACAGTTTTTATTATAGTTAACAATTATTATTTTAAGCGCACGCGCCGCGCCGCTTCCTCAATGGACGAGGCGCTCAACCCGCGCACGCCGAATGCACGGACGCACCAAACGCAAGTGCAAGGTTTGCGCGACCGGTTTGTAGCAGACACTCGCCCGCGGGCTGGCTGCATAAATGCATTGTGACGTCATCGGATTTTAGGCTTTTTCCTTATTGTGTGTTTTGTTAGCATGAATATTACTGTAATATCGCTGCAAAAATTTTTACAAACACTATTTTTCCACTATTTATTATAATAGGATTTCAAATTTTCATTTTCATTCTCGCTATTTTACCCAGAACCTTACATTGACTCTCAAAATAAAAGTCTCAAAGGTCAGAAAGCCTACAGTGCGACAACACAGCAAAGTTCCTAAATAAAATTAGTTCCTTAAAAAGCCGATGGTGATCACTAAATATAATAGGTGGATCACATGCCAGACTGCAATGTAATAACACAACCTTACTTCTTGCTAAATAATAACACAAAACGAAATACAAAGGTCATTCCAGTACAACTTCATATCAACACACCGACCGAGATTTCATTACTTCCAGGATTGCAGCTTCGCAACAAATTTTGAGAGCGTCGAATTTCGTGAATATGAACTACTCGAGACCCGTGCCCCGATTGTCGGGAGAAAGTTTGCATGTTATTCCGTAAATGCAACGCCAAAGAGGGAATATTTAGTCGGACTGTGCATCATAATGAAATGCAGCGACTGTAATTCGTATTTACCTTGTGCATAGAACAAGATATGCACGTAAATTATACGCCGTACTTGAAAGAGCGAAAAGGTCATCATCATCAAATCGTATAGCAGCTATTATAAAACCCTTAGGTAGGTGTAGTTCTTTTCCTGTAACCAGTCCTCAGCAGCAGCAGGGGCATTTTATTGTTATTTTTGAGGTAGGGGCCATAGCGGTATATTCCCAGCATTTTAAAAAGAAAAAAAACATATTATTCAATCTAATCTATACTCTGTACTAATGTTATAAAGAGGAAGATTTGATTGTTTGTTTGTATTGAATGGGCTCCGAAACTACTGAGCCGATTTCAATAATTCTTTTACTTATGGAAAGCTACACTATCCCTGGGTGACATAGGGTACTTTTGATTCCGGAAATGAGGGGGGAAAGGTGGATATTTGAAAAAAGAAATTACACTCGGGTGAAACCGCGAGCGGAAGGCTATTTTGGATAAATAAATAGCATATTCCATCAGTATTCAACCCTTACACCACAGCTTAAACTCTTACATCATTCCCAAATTTGTCATTGGAGCAAAATTAGGTACTGTAAATACTGCAAACAGATAACGTAGCAAACATTTAGCTGAATTCGTCTGATTGTACTTTCCAAACGGTAACTGCATTTCAGCTTTAAATCATAAGAAACACAAGAATGTGCTCGAATATAAGTCAGAGCGGTCGGAACGCGCCAGTGCTGCGAAAAATACCCTTTGTTCTAAATGATTTATGACACGAATGTTTTCGGAGGAAAATTCTAATGATATATGAAGAATTTTACGGAATTATAGACGTAAGAATACGAGTTTATGGATAGAGCTAATGGAAGTTTTTGCCGTAGTAGGCGACTGCCAGATTTCAATCCTATACATGTTTGTGTTGATGCTTTTTCAAGACTGTACAGTGAAGCACTTGTTTGAAGTTTCGTTAAATTCCTCCAGTAATTTCCGTCTCCTTTATGCAATGATGTTAATCTCATTGCCTTTATGGGTCAAGATTCTAACAAGCATTCCAGATTAAACATAAAAATATAAGAACTAATTAAGTAAGAATCACAATATCTATCTGGCCGTTAACAATGGCAATTATTTAAAAACATATAATTAATCTGGCTGTTTATTGAACATCAGAAAAACATTTGACATTGAATTTAAAAAAATCTAATAGGTACTTTTTTTATTTAAGTCATGTCGTTCTTTTTTCAAAATCAGATTTAATTTGTATCTTCGGGTTTTGTATCTTCCTTAGTTTAATAGGTACATTTAAATTACTAGAATTATCACTTTGTAGTATTCGACATTATCGTATTTTACGACATATTAATCAATATCCATGACATATCACGACTTATTGAAATGAAAATAGATGGGCTAGCCTAGTCACGGTGCAACGATGGCCTATCAAGTTAGGGTAATGTAATGGGCTTATAATGGATCCGCGTGGTGATCAGCCAATGCCGCAAACCGAGGCGCGGCTACAACTTACCATATTAATGTACCCCCCACGGAACATTATGGAATCTATTAGGAACACATAAAAACCATTATAAGCCTACGCATTGAGTGACTGAGTACAATACGAAACTAAGACGCATCGTACGGAATTTGGAAACACGATCATTTCCGACCGGAAATATTATATTACATTACGAGTAGTTCTGGAATTGAATATGATCCTTGAACGTTAAACGATAATTACAGTGTAAATTTGGTAGATAGGTATACACTGTCACTGAATTTAACTAGCAACTCTGGAACGAATTCTAGTGGAAATCATTAAAGTCAATACTGTAAGGGATTACCTAATATGTACTGGTAAAATGTGCGATCGGCATTCAGCAATCGATCACTCTCATTCGTACATTCATTCGTCCAAGCCATCTATCCGTTCATCCATCTTCAATTTGTGTTGTACTGTATCTTTTTACTGTACTTATCTGACACTTTTTGGATATAGTAGCCACCAATAATGAAATATACGAATAAGGCATTTTGGCAATTTCATATTGTGGTTTATGTTTCAAATAATGAATTAAATAACACGCAATCATACATAGAACACTGGTATAATTTTCACTCAATTAATTCTACAAACGAATTTATAAAAAAAAAACATACTTTAACGATTTTCGAGCATGATAAAAAAATGTCACTTCATGTTTAATGGAAGGGACATCCAGAAATTTATAATGTGAATATAAATTAATATTACCAATGTAACACACGGCTTGTTAGCCACCTACTTAAAACACATATATCATTTTTCTGTCGGAGCCTGAATTATTTTATACGCCACCACCCGCTGGCTCGGGTGGGCCTAATAAATGTTTCAAACGACTTCATAAGATGCGAACGACCCAATTTAAATGGTAATCGTTTCTCAAAATTAAATGTTCCATCGTTATACCATCGTTAAACATGTTTAGACGTGAAATGGAACGGAGTGGGAGCGCCGATCCGAATGGAATTGTGTAAATAATTTTATTATGGCTACTAAGCTATTGATGTTCTGCCTACGCGTTTGTTTTATACTCGACGTTATTTTAATTTAATGATTGTTCCGTTAGCGTTGACCGGCAGGATCGGTTCCTGATAATAATAATAATTCAAATTCAGAAACAATAAAAAAAATATATTTTATGCTTACAAGCTTTAATGTGATTGTTTCATATGTCGTACATAGAAAAAAGTATGTAATTGCTTAATAATGTAGCTTCCCACGGCCGAAATCTGCCGCCATAATAGCCCTGGCTGTCTTTCGGCAATATTAATTTGGAAACCAATACTGGCTACTATTGTAATAAATGCTTGAAAATTTAAACAGCTTTACATTTTTACATTGTTGTGGACCTTGAACGATGCTGCCTGGATAAATATCTCTTAATTTAGTGGCTGCTTACCATCAGGTGAGCTGCTTACCAGTCTACCAAATAAAGTGAGATAAAAACAACGTTTGTCCACAGTCTGTTTAGACGACATGGCGCTGAGTGACAGATTACTACTAAATGTGACATCAAGTCAGCAAAGTTAGTACTCTCTCGCTCGCAGATCTCAAAACGCGAAAATATGAGATAAGAAGTCATTCTATTACATACATTTGCGGAGTGGTCCCGTCATATCCCCGGGATAACTCGGCAGGCGATCCATCTCGACCGTAATGTTGCGTAACTCCTTCACAAATTAACGAAGCGAACACTACAACACGAGAAACCGATGAAAATAAATACACTTTTACTGGAATTTTAGCAAGGTAAGCAAACATACTTAATATGACTCTACGAAAAAGAGTTCATGAAAAACCATATACGGCAACTCTACCTTGTATTTTGTCTTTAAATTAATTATTAACAGTATTTTAATCTGTTGTCATTGTTGTTATACCTACGTCCTACAGTTATATTTTTTTCTTTATTATTATTATTATTTCTACATTCACACGAAAAACTGTATGGCTTAGTAAATAATAGATTTATTATTATCAATGTTGTATTTTCTTTGGCGATTAAAAAGAGTAACTGTCGAGTTTCTTGCCAGTTCTTCTCGGCAGATGACGGCGTTCCGAATACGGTGGTAGAGTCACTCTGTAATTAACGATTCATAAATACTTGATCAAGTTTACATGAATAAAGAATATTTTGATTGATTTTGATTTTATTTTAAAAATTTGCAAAAAAAATCACAACATTTAATTGTTATGACGTTACCAAAATATAAACTCAAGTATATTTAAGCTGATATACCAAGGACCTTTTTGCTATTACAAAACATTCAAAACTTAAATCAGTGGGTAAATAAATATACATTTAACTCCAGCATCTGTGTTTTAATTAAATTTACAGTACAGGTAACTTAAATACTGCATAACAACAAGGTTACGGAACTGTTATACTCTTTATGAATAAATAACTCTCTGTAATTAAAGTTATTGTTTATTAATCAACAATGTTTTTGAATGAAGTAAGAATTATCAAAAGTAAGAAAACTTGGGCAAGAATGATATTTATAACGCTTGACTGCTCGTTTATTGTATAAAAACGGTTTTTAAATCATGTCTTAGACTCAACTAATACTTATAATTTTTACTTACAGTTTTGTCCTATTGTGTGTAGCATCGATCGTCTACGCGCTACGAGGCGCCTCGTCGGCTACGGCGCTACGGCACACACGCAAAGTATGGCGCGGAATTATCTAGCCGCCATATTTATTTCTTTTTTTTTCTGCAGCCATTTTACTACCTGGAGTTTTATTATCTGTTACTTCCGCCATTTACATTACAATTACTTTTAAAGGTTTCTGTTAATATACTGCTTTAATGTTCACGTTAACTTTGAAGACTTTTGTAGGAAATAACTTTGATTGTTTACTTTTAAGTGATACTGTAGTAATAGTAAAGACACTAGGTATTTTGTTTTTTTTTTTGACTCACTTTTATTGCATATCAAAAACGACCTTGTATGAAATACTATTTGAGTTATGAAACTGAGACGTCATATATTTATTTTATTTAGCTATAATGAATTAGTAAATGCGCAAAATGCGCTGTTACTTCCTAAGTAATTATTTTTCAATGCTTTTTTAATTCTTTGTGCTTCATTATGTATTTTTTAGGACAAGTCGAATACCAAATATAAATAAAACCAGTACACGTCCCATACCGTTATTCATATAAGTGTCAGTGGCACACAGAGGGAAAAATAGTGCAAAAAATACCGGCAATAAGTACCTTATTGTGTAGGCACAAGGTTCCTTATAAAGAGAAGTGAAAACGTGAATCAGTGAATATCTGCTGCCATATTAGGACGACTGTGACATCTGGTGAAGTGACGGTAAAATTACACTATATTGACTATCAGTATAAGGTACCTACTATGATATCGGTAATCTACGTTACTTTTTAAAATTAAGAAGTAATACTTTTGTTTTACATATTTTTGATTTTTATACTAATTCTGTTGACAGACTGACGAGCATACCTATTTTCAATTTAAACCTTGTAAGAAACCGTTATAGCCAATTTCATGGTGACACACCATAAATAAGCATCTCTCAATATTTCAAACATGCTAAGTTCACTTAAAATATTAATATTATTATTTTAATTTTTACGGTTTTGTTAAAAAGCGCCGTCCCAAAGCAAGATCGCACGCCAAAAAACATAAAATATTATGCGTCTCTTCACTGTTATTCCGGGCACTTTAGCGACATATCCAACCGAGAACCTTCCTCACTGAGGCCCTTTAATTGCATCTTAAACGTCTTAATTAAGCCTCTTAAGCCTGCGCCTTTAAGGCGTGATGTATTCAGAAATATTCAAGGTGGAACAACATGCTAATTGTAAATTAAGTACGCGTGGTACAGGCTTTCATACTTATGCTAAAGAAAAGGCTTATACTTGTGTGTTTTGGCTTATATACACACAAGCCTGACGTATTTTCATTATATAATTTGTTTTAAGAAAACTTGCTGTTTGAATAACATAAAATATTTGTAAAAATATCTTCAAATTAAATAACTGGCAAATTATTTTTTGTTTTAAAATGATTTTAAAACTAATAACTTTAATGTTTAATTTTTTTATTAAAGTGTCTCTCTATCATTCGTCATTAAGCTGAATTACAGATTATTAAGTAAGACTGAGTGTTGCTTACTGTACGCGCTTATAAAAATTCATTGACAGTGAAGCCTAACTCTATTATGGTCTTATTAGCATACTGCGTGTAGTAAAAAAAAAACAAAGCCACCAAGGCATCATTCAGTTTGCAAATCAGTCATCACATTCGCATCACTTAGCAGCGCACGCGCAGACTGTGTGGCGAGCGGGCGATAAGGCGATGCGCATACGACTATTCATCTCATTATGCGATTTCCATACAAACACCCACACATGACAAGTATCCACGGGATAATCTTGAAACTTTTATATTAATTTGAAGTAAAATGTTATAAACATTTTTATTCTGTAATTTTCGAAAATAAATAAATTTGACAACCTATAGGCAATACAAAAAGACCAAAAACGTATTGAAGGAGTTTAATAGTTTGAGATTAATTATATACCAGTATTGCAAGAAAAATATAAACACAATTTTATATTTATTTTTGTAACATGCTAGATGACTATCGCACAAAATTATCAAAAATAAAAATTCATTAAACTATTTGATCGGGTAAGACTTTGATCCTCTGCCCGTATTAACGACATGATTTAACCTTCAGTTTCCTGTAAAGTGGAACCACTACGTTTAGCTACTACAAAATAAAGCATTATGCCAGTGGCAGTCGTCTGGTCTCTGCGCCTAAGTCTATATCGGGCGAACCACGACGACTGTGAAATTAGCACCGCGCCCACCCCGGCATCGACAGGCGGCAATTATTTCGAGAACATTCACGCGACTTGCGCCCTCGTACCTACTGTTGCCAACTTTATAAAAGTGCTGTTATAACGGCTAAGTGATTGGAATAACCAGTATTTAAGATATTTCAAAACAAACGTATTGTAGTAACAAGATAATCATTAAAATCACAAAACTAGAAAGCTGTTTTCTTTTTAAGTAAACTACGCGCTTAAAAAAATTACAATCAAAGTTTATGATAACTTAAACAGAAAATTAATTCATAGACAAAAAAACAAAATGGCACTGGATCCTTACAAGCACTACAGACTTTATGTGAATAAAATGAAACTAATCGCCAAATACACTAAAGCCTCACACAAATAGGATTTTAAGTGCGTCCGTCCGTCTAATAGTATTTGTATAAGAATATGAAAAAAGACCGCAGATTGAAAATCCCAGCAGGCTAAAGAATGAGTCGGATTTTGAGTTCTGTAATCTTCGATCTTTTTATAATAAGGCAGTTGACATTTATTTTTCAACAATGAGGGCTTTCCCGTGCACCGAGAGATTAATTGGCTCACATGTTTAAATTTAACGTGATAAGTACATTCAACTTTTGAACAATTAGCGCGAGTGTTCAAGGCGAAACCTCGCAGCGTTTTATTGAGTCCGCACCAACCCATACACATTCACAATACGACCATAAATTGGCGCGTCAGGGACAACGCAGCCAATAAAACAATGCGTTACTGCAGTTTTATTAATATCACTTAAAAGTTATTCCTGACCGCAGTCGATAAATTTTGGCGAATTTACGAGAATCTACATATAAAAGGCGTGCTAGAGATATTATCGTCTTTTTACATTCTGAGAGGCGGACATCGCGCCGACTCATTTGGCACAAGACGGGCGGCGCTTTCTGAAGATCGAACGATGCAAAAAAAGTCAACGAAGCGATACGAAGGCACGCGAACATAAAGTAAAAACTTGCAGACGGTACAGCTAAAATAAAGTACGGCACGACACAACTTGAAAAGTTTAATTTTTACCATTGCGACTTTTTGAATTCGTAAGTCCAACCATTTCGGAACAGGTTATAAATCCAAAAGATGATTTAATATTACACCATTATTATCCGGAGAAGAATGCATTTCTGCCCCTTAACTGCAGACTAGCGAAAACTGCAGCCGAGTGTGGGTCTCGGGACTAAAGCTTCCCACTTTACTCCTCTGGTTTCCACTTCACATCTGAAAAAGGGGGAGGCAGTGCCACTTGTAGCATTGACTGACCCATCCCGTGATAATCTATACTAATATTATAAAGAGGAAAGATTTGATTGTTTGTTTGTTTGTTTGTTTGTATTGAATAGGCTCTGAAAATACTGAACCGATTTGAATAATTCTTTCACTGTTCGAAAGCTACACTATCCTCGATGAACATAGGGAACTTTTTATCCCGGAAATGTGTGGGGAAGAGAGGATATTTAAAAAAAAATACTTGATAACTATATAGACTGCGTAAATAGATAGTCAAGATGAATAAAGTAACGTAATAGCAACGACCTTTTCAAAGAATACCTAGCCGGCAGTGTCACAGAAAACGCTAGGAAAAAACCTTCAGAAAAATAAATTCGAAACGCTACATGGTACATATGTAAAATAAAAACAAAACTTTTTATTTACTTTTTATTACTGTCAAACTTTTGTGGCACTATTGCATTTGCTACTTTAAAATAACAAAATAACCACGAAGGTTACATCAAATTAATAACCAAGCAGGTAATGCTGGTTAAATTATTCAGGAAAAATCTATACGCCATTAAAGAAAAAATAAATTTAATTTACTTTTTATTGCTGTCAAATTTCAGAAGCATTGTTGCCAGTGCCTCTTTTTAATAAAGAAGGTCAACGTCTTTTCAAAACTTTTTGATATTCCTTTTAAAAAGTTTAAAAATAAGATTTGCTTTTAATTGCTGTCAAATTAATCGTTACTCTGATGCCAGTTACATTGAAAAAACCAAGTAGGTTATTATGCAAATTTTTCATTTGATGCTGGCTAGATTCTTCAGAAAAAAAATCTAAACGCCTTTAAAGGAAAAAGAAACAATTATTTTCTTTTTATTACTGTCAAAATGGAAATGATGCTGTGCTGCTACCGTTTTTAATTATCCAAAAAGGTTGCATATTTAGCAATTTATTTACTAAATAATTAAAAAAAAAGATCACTAATTACACAAACACATTTAATTTTAAAATAGAAAAATTACAAAAATGAGAAATGCAAATGCTAATATCTAGGGTGAACGTCCGTCTGATCCGATGGTCGCCGAAAAAGTAAAGCGCGCCGTCCTGCTGCCCGCCGGCTTGCCCACGCGCCCCTCCAGGCTCGCCCTACTAGTCACCTCATGTGACGTACGTAGTGAGGCGAGTTAGGCTCCGCCCCTTAGGACTCATTTTTCAGCTAACACGGCCGTTCCTGAAGGCGGCTCGTCCTCGACCGCGGAGTCTTCAGAGGTTGGTATTAATAATTGGGTATCCGTTCGGCGTGATTGCGATGGTTGAGCGTGGACCTCCACTGGTACTTCTTGTAGACCTCTCTCCACATTGGTCTCGATATCTGAGGTGTTGTCTTCCATATCATCGTCATTACCTACAAGTTATATTGTTTGCATTAGTACACAATCAAGGTTAAAAATAATTTTTAATCGGTATTTATTTTTATGTTAAACGGTGCCCGGGATGTTAAACATAAAAATAATCCCGTTGCCAGCAGAGCCCTCGGGATGCTAGGCACTGTACAGGGCCCGCAGGATGTACAATAGGCAGGGCCCGCAGGATGCCAAAATAACACACGTACAGGGCCCGCAGGATGTACAATAGGCAGGGCCCGCAGGATGCCAAAATAACACACATTCACGTACAGGGCCCGCAGGATGTACAATAGGCAGGGCCCGCAGGATGCCAAAATAACACACATTCACGTACAGGGCCCGCAGGATGTACAATAGGCAGGGCCCGCAGGATGCCAAAATAACACACATTCACGTACAGGGCCCGCAGGATGTACGACAGACGGAACCCGCAGGTTTCCAAAACAGCGCAAGTACAGAGCCCTCAGGATGTACCACAGGCAGAGCCCTCAGGATGCCCCAAAACATTGCGCGTAACTTACCACCTTGGAGCTTAACATTATTAACCAAAACCTCCGCAGAGCCCTCGGGATGCGTACTATGTCTGATTAATAAAGCTCCATTACTTACAATCGAAGAATGCCGTGCAGACATCAGGGGTCCACTCTCCACGCCATAAAATCATGTATTCAGCAGCAGCTTGTGTGGTTTTCCCATACGATCCCGTAACTAACCGAAGCTCATATCTACCATGTGGTAGAATGTTAGTCACAGTGTAGGGACCACGCATACCGGAGTCTAACTTTCCCGTGGACTGGCTTTCCTTGCGTACAAAAACCAGGTCGTTCAATTGGAAAGTTCGAGGTGCCCTGCGTCTCTCGTTCACACGGGCATCTTGACCAGCGCGGTTCTCCTCTAGCAGCTCAGACGCACGCTGCCGAGCCAGTTCACGCAAAGACTCTCGGTTCGGGCTGGCTGCTTCCATCGCAATATCACGAACCACGGATCGTATGACGGGCGTTACACCATCGCTGCCAATTAACAAATTCAAAGGTGAACATTTAATAGATTTTTGCATAGTAATGTTCAGGTTGAGTTGTAATTTCCAAATAATTTTTGACCAACTTTCTTGACGATAATTAGTCTCTACGCGAATCATGTTCATTACTGTTCGACAGTACCGCTCAACCTGTCCATTACTTTGGTGCATTTCTGCAGTAATAAAATGTAATTTACATCCAATACTATCAATCCATTTTGTAAACAAAGAGCTTTCATACATTCGTCCCCTATCGGCTACAATAAGACGCGGAACGCCAAAAAGGGATATAGCATTTTCGAAAATACATTTTAATTCTTTAGCATCTTGTCTTTTAATCGGATACAACAAACAATACTTAGTAAAAGCATCTACTAACAAAATAACAAATTTATAACCATTTGAGTCGGGCAGTGGCCCTAAAACATCTGTGTGCACAGTATCAAATGGAGTACCGGGCTTATCCCAGGACCGAATAGGTTGCAAAGGCTGTCGAGGTGCCTTTTTATGAGTTAAACAAACAATACAGTGGCGTATATACTTTTGTACAAATTTTCTTAACCCGGGAAACCAAAAATGCCGAAGAATCAAATCAGAGGTTTTCTCTGCACCAATATGTTGGTGTTCATCATGAAAAATTCGCAATAAACTTAAACGGTGACCTTTGGGAACGTAGCACAGTAAACGGGACTGTTCTCCTTTAACTTTAAGTTTGTAATACAACACATCATTATGTTTTACATACCGTTCTGCATCAAGCTCACCGTCATTAAGCTTTTGCAATAGCGACCGAGTTTCTTCGTCAGCGGCCTGCGCCATCTGTGCCCAGTTATATGGCTTTGGTATCTGACACATATTAATAGCATTTCGACTTAAATAGTCGGCATGAGATAGCGCAGTCCCCTTACGATACTCCAAATCAAAATCATAATCTTGTAAATACATCCACCACCGAGCTATTCTCGGTAGTAAATCTTTTTTACGCTGAGTGAGCTTCAAGGCATTGCAATCTGTTACAACTTTAAACTTATTGCCAATTAAATAGTGTCTGAAATGTTGCAGTGCCTTGAGTACAGCCAACGTTTCCAACTCATACGAGTGGTAACGTGGCTCTGCTCCTTGAGTGACTTTACTAAAGTACGCAACAGGTCGCTTACGGCCTTCAGCGTCAGTTTGGAGTAGGACAGCCCCATAACCCCGTGAAGACGCATCGGTGTGCACTTCAGTGGGTAACAACGGGTCATAGATGGCCAAAACTGGTTCATTGGTTAAGCAATGAATAATGTCTTTACGAACCTGCTCCTGCTGATCAGTCCACTCAAATTGAACACCTTTACGAAGCAAGTTAGCAATGCATGCTGTCCTCAGAGAGTAGTTAGGGATATACCGTCGAAAGTACCCTGCAAGTCCAAGAAACTGTCTCACCTCTTTAACATTACTCGGTGTGCGGGCTTTAACTAATGCTTCTATTTTGTATTTGCTCGGCTTAACCTGACCATGACTAATCGTACGTCCTAAGTAATCTATTTCCTCAGCAAGGAATGAGCACTTTTTCAAGTTAATTGAAAATCCTGCATTGGTCAAAGTACGTAAAACATCACGGAGCGTTTCGAGACCTTCATCTATAGTCTGACTGGGGATCAAGATGTCATCTATGAAGACCAGGGCTTTGCCAGACTCGATAAAGGGACGTAGTGTATCAGATATGATGCGCTGGTAAACGACCGGCGCATTGGCAAGTCCATAAGGCATTTTAAGATACTCATAATGGCCTTCTGGCGTTACAAAGCCTGTGTAGCGAATAGAGGCACTATCCATTTGGATCTGGTGAAAACCAGTAGCCATGTCAAGGCTGGTGAAGAACTTGGCTTTCCCTAAGCGATCAATGTGATCTTCAATAAGTGGCAAAGGGTAGCGATCCTTTATAGTATTTGCATTTAACGCCCGAAAGTCAACACACATTCTGTCGCTTCCGTCTTTCTTCTTTACTAAAAGAATTGGGCTCGAAAATTCAGACTCAGACTCCCTAATTATCCCTTTATCTAACAAGTCTTTTATAATGTCCCTAACTCGCAACTTTTCATGATACGACATTTTATACGGTCTATACACAATAGGGGTTTCATTATTTAATTTTATATGCATTGAACCAGTTTTGACTGTTGTTGTTGCCGTACCTGATACAAGATACTCGGAAAATTCGTTTATAATTGTTAGTAAACGTTGCTTGTCCTCTCCCTTGGCCATCGTATTAATTTGCTCATGTAAATTGTCCCGCACAGTAAGAACTGACTTTGAGCGCGTAATGTGCTGTTTACCTCGCGTACGTATGTAAATAACACCCTCTCTATTAAGTACATCTGTACCTAGTATAACCGGCGTGGTAAGATATCGGTCGGGAACAACGTGAAAATCAACTTCGAGAGAGATATCTGGGAACTCAACCGTCAAAGTGGTAGAAAAGCTGGACTCGGTTTCCTGATTCCCGATGCCACGTAATATACAAAAAGATGGTTTTTGAGTGCATTGAAAATGTTTTACAACCGATTCAGCAATAAGAGATAACTGCGAACCACTATCTATAAGTATATCTACGGGTATGCCCTGAATAACCGCGGCTGCTATATCGTTCCGTATATACTCATCAGTCGTCTCACGACAAAAATTCACGTTTGATTTACCCCGTGATTCAGCGCGTTGTTTTGCAAAACAATCTTTTACTTCGTGCCCTATTTTTTTACAAAAACTGCAAGGATCAAATTTGGGCTGATTGCGAGAGATTCCCGAAGACGACGGTTGATCCGTATTAGTTTGAATATTAGTTTTAACACGTTTAGGACACTCGTACTGTTTATGTCCAGAGCCACCACATTTAAAACATTTAGATTGTGTATGCGAGTATTCTCTTTTTCGTGAATTATTATAAGAGTTATGAGATGGTACTACTATACGCGGTTTAGAGCGGACCGGAGTGATCTGAGTAGGTTTTATATAAATTGACAAAAATCCAACTAAATCCGCGGGTAGAAGGTTCGCATTTGTAGCAGCTGCACGGATCTGAGGTTCGGTTATACCTCGGATAATAATTGCAGAAATTAATTCTTCACTTAACCCGTTTACTATTCGTAATCGCAACAAGGAACGCCTAGCATACTCCGCGTAGGTAGGGTAATGATCGGAATTTGTCCGCATAACATCATATAAAACGTTCGCGATATCTACCCTGCGTGGACATAAAGATTGAAATTCTCGTTTAAAATTTGACCAAGTTCGATCGTTAGTGTTCCACTCGTTAAGCCATACGCGTGCATCACCTTTTAAGCAATTCCCTATTCTAGCCAAGCACTCGCGATCCTCCCATTTATGTATATTTCGTAAATGATCGACTTCATCGCACCACAAAGTAAAATCGTTTAAACACGGATCAAAATTTGAAATATAAATATTCTGGTTTGATCTTACCGGATTTATGGCAGTTATCGCGGTTACCAGCTTATCCGCTACCTCACAAATTGTTGTCTCGACATTTGGAGGTATCGCGCTCGTCGGCAGGGACTCCGCTACACTTGCATTGCCTGAAATTGTACCTGGCGGTGCTACCAAAGCACCGTGTCCGTAGGTCGTAGCCACAAGGTCAACCGGTCGATGCGCTGAGTCGGGTGAAAGCGGCAGCTGTGACGCGCTCAAGCGTGACGAATGCGCCGGCAAAACACACGGTTGCACGTCGCCACCCGCGCCAGCCTCTGCCGTATTGTTGCTAGGTCCATCTTCCAACACCGTCAGACGAGATATTATCGTTTGAAGTTGTTGTTCGATAGCAGAAACAGACGAACGTCCACGCTTTTTAGTTTTACTACTCGACGATTCTTTAGGCATAGTAACCACTAATTAAATTTATAAAATAATTTTCAAATATCAAAAATATACTCTCGTAACTCTAATTCAGATTCCAACACAGACGTGGTTGGAATCCCACTTCTGAATTTAGCAATTTATTTACTAAATAATTAAAAAAAAAGATCACTAATTACACAAACACATTTAATTTTAAAATAGAAAAATTACAAAAATGAGAAATGCAAATGCTAATATCTAGGGTGAACGTCCGTCTGATCCGATGGTCGCCGAAAAAGTAAAGCGCGCCGTCCTGCTGCCCGCCGGCTTGCCCACGCGCCCCTCCAGGCTCGCCCTACTAGTCACCTCATGTGACGTACGTAGTGAGGCGAGTTAGGCTCCGCCCCTTAGGACTCATTTTTCAGCTAACAGCATGTTATTTGAAAAGAATGATAATGAGATACAAAAAATTATAATCCACTACTAAAATATTAGTATTTAAATTGTCGAAACAGAATAAATATTTGGTCATCGAAACTACTGAACCACAGAAATCTAAATTATTATTTAGATTTCTGTGTACTGAACCGATTTGAAAAATTCTTTCATTGTTGGAAAGCTAAACTATTTTCGGGCGACATAAGGTACTTTTTGTCCCGGAAATGTGGGGGGAAGGGACATTTGAAAAAAGAAATTACGCGCGGGTGAAACCGCGCGGAGGCAGCCGCTAGTGTTTATTAAACTTCTAACTGAAAAATTTGTTCAGCTACAATAACTTTTCACGACAGTTCACAAACTCCACAGGACTTTAGTGCACAAATTAAACAGTACAGGTGCACTCCATATTCCGTTATTCTGATAATACGGTGGGACAGTAATCTGACATTTATTTATTTATTTAAATTGGTTTACCAACATAAGAAACAGCAGACACATTTTAGTATTACAACACGATAAAATAAAGACCATAATAACTGTCCTTATAGTTATAGGTAAACACATCATGCAAAAAAGAGCTAGTAATTATTCGTAACCAAATATAGATAAAAAGTAAAATTATAAATACATCTAAGGATAAAGATCAATCTTATTACAGTTGTTTAAAAAAATAATAATTAAAAAAAAATCTTTAACTAAGTCTCTAACAAAAGTGCGTCTTGCCTCAAGAGATGTAAAAACTTGGGAAGGCTCAGAAAACTTATATCTAAATCTGGCAATATCTTGGTTATGTCATTGTACAGGCGAGACAAACGAAAAATGGGTGAGTTTCGGCCCAACCTGGTTTTATACAGTTTATTTTTGAATAAACCACAGGGGTACCGTGGCAATCTGGTCGGAATATTAAAATGCATTTTTTTAAGGACATCTGGGCTGTCGATTTGGTTATTCAATAATTTATGCAGGAAAGACATATCTAAGCAAGTACGTCGTTTAATGAGTGTATCAAGACGGAAATGTTTTAATTTGTCATTATAGGATTTTATAATTCTGGGGGGGCGGAAACGATAAGACAAGCTACGAAGCAATTTCTTCTGTACCCTTTCTATCCTGTTTATATGAATGCCGAAACCTGGACACCAGACTGTGCTGCAATATTCAAGTCTACTTCGTACGTAGCTATTGTATAGTAGGATAACTGAGAAGGAATTTTTGAAGTGTCTTGTGCTTCTTAGAATGAACCCAAGTGATTTGTTTGCATCATTGATCATTTTGTCGATATGAACAGTGAAACGCAATTGGCTATCCATATGCACACCAAGATCTCTGATGACTGTAACCTCCATGAGGTTGTCACCCGCAATTGTATAATTTGTGTCAATCTTAATACGCTTCCTTGTAAATTTTATATGACGACATTTTTTGGTATTCAGGACCATCCTGTTGTTGTCACACCAAGCCTGGAGACTGTCCAGGTCTTCCTGTAGTTTTACTGAGTCCGCATTGTTTGAAATAACCTTCGTCAACTTCAAGTCATCGGCAAAGAGATAAACATTACTGTGCTTAATATATTTTAAAATGTCGTTAATAAAAACGTTGAAGAATAGTGGCCCCAAGATAGATCCTTGTGGGACACCTGATTGCGCAATGAAAGGATCGGATTGCTTCCCATCAACAACCACTCTCATTAGACGGTTTGAAAGGTAAGACCTGCACCATTCCAACAATTTGTCTGTTACACCGAACGTGAGTAGCTTACTTAAAAGGATGTTGTGGTTGACCTTGTCGAAAGCCTTGGAAAAGTCAGTATAAACTGCATCGACCTGAAGCCCCTGATCCACAAAATCTATCAACTCAGAAGTGAAGAGCATCAAGTTGGCATTTGTCGATCGCTTAGCCATAAAACCATACTGTTCATTGATAATGTATTTCTGTATATGAAGGTACAGTACAGAATGGACCAATGACTCGAATACCTTTGATATTGCTGAGAGAATGGCCACAGGACGGTAATTTGTTACGCATTCTCTCCCACCACACTTATAGATAGGCACCACTCTTGCCTCCTTCCACATATCAGGGAAAATGCCCGTCTCCAGAGATCGATTGTACAACACTGACAGTGGTAGCGCTAGACTAGATGCACAATTTGCTAATAAAAGGGGGTGAATGTTATCTGGGCCTAATCCTTTCGTAGTATCAAGCTTACTGAGTTTTTTTCGCACATCATCTATACTAAACTGCACAGGTCCAACTACGTCAAGGCTTTCTCTAAATGATGCTAGAGTGTGAACTATATTGTTGGCCTTATCACTTTTTTCATACACAGAAGAGAAATGTTCCGCAAACATATCTGGGATTCGGTTGGTGTTAGATGAAGGATTGCCGTTAAAAGTCATGGTACTTGGGTATGAAGAGCTATTTCTTTTCAAGTTTTTTATGTGGGTCCAAAAGCGCTTGGGGTTTTTCTTTATTTCACACTCAATAGAATCAATGTAATTGCTGTAACATTCTTTTATCTTCCTAGCACAGTCAGTCCGCAAATATTCAAATTCAATTTTGTCAAGAGGATTTCCATACTTTTTAAATTTTTTATGAAATTTACACTTTTGATTAAGTAGATAAATGAGATGTTTGGAAAACCAGACTGGGAAGCACCCTTTGCGAGTTTTAGCCATAGGAACGTGTTCAGTGACAATATGGTGCAAGATATCGTAGAATCGAGCAAGCATTTCGTTTACATTATTGCATATATTGAACTCGTTTACCCATTGCACAGATTCCAGTGAAGCGTTGATTACTTCGTAATCCGCCCTGTAAAAGTTATGCCGCTCTACTGAAACTGATTTCTTGTAAGTCAATAACTGAGTCTTAAATTTTAATTCAAGTGCTGGATGAAACTCGTCTATATTTCTAACAGGCTGAAAACATTCCCGTACCTCTAGTCCCTCACGATTGCATAATATTAAGTCCAAAATTTTGTTAGTTTTGTTAAACACGTGGTTAAATTGTTTTAGGTCATTAAGCATCATAAAGTCAACCATGTTACACAGTAATTCACAGTTTCCATAATTAGCTGGTGCTAGGCTTGGTGTATCATCATCATCACTATTGTTTTGCCAAGTTATACCACTCATGTTAAAGTCACCAGCTATTAAAGTACAATTCCGATCAGTTTGAGACAGGAAATTTGAGTTTGCTTTATCTATGAATGAATTTAGACTGTTATTTGTTATTGGAGGCGGCAAGTAGACGGCACAGATATTGCATACCAAGGCCCCCGATCCAGACGATACAGACACCCACAAATCCTCGCAGTCACTCTCATACTCCGATACGCGTTTTGACAGATATCGTTTGGATACTGCAACAAGTACACCTCCTCCCCTTTTTTTGGTTGAAGCAGAAGTTTCTCGATCTCGCCTATATACGACATAACCGCTACTGAAAAATTCACCATCGAAACAGCCACTATTGAGCCAAGTCTCAGTAAATATATAAACATCAAAATTATTATTCAATAATTGCTGACGCACCTCTGCCGAGTTTGTATTTAGTCCTCTTACATTTTGGTAATATATGCTTAAAGAATTGTTTGACATAAAGCAGTCAAATATAAGAAGAAGAAAAAAATATAACAACAGAATAATAATAATCAGGATAACAAAAACTAAACAAAAAAAAGTTAACTAAGAACCGATAGGTCTTGAACAGTTCTGATTTGTTTGTATTCGGAGGTTTCAGTCTTTCTCATGAAGATTCTGCCACTTTTCACCCAAACAAATTTGTACTGGAGCTCCCTTGCTCTGGTTCGAGCCGCTGCATGTAGCGACTTCACCTCGGGTGAAAGATGTTCCGTCACGAAGACCGGTCTCCTATCACCACCGATGCCCAGATGACTGGAGTTGAGCTTGTCAGTAGGACTTTTGGCCTTTTTATTGAATTTAAGGGTAGAAGCCAAAAAATTATCACGCGATCGTTGAGAGGCGAACTTCACGACTATAGATCTGGGTCGCCTACTGTCCTTGTTTATTTTAGCTGTTCTTGTGCAGAACTGAATGTCGCTTTCCTCAAGGTTGCAGTCTGTGACCGCTGCAATTTGTTTTACAATCGAAATTAAGTTTTCAGATCTGTGATACTCCACGTTTTGAATTTCTAAGTTGCTAGCTCTGGCGTGTTGTTCCATACGACAAATTCTGGAATTGAGGTCGGTGACTGTACTTTTTAACGACGTATTTTCAGCTTCTAGCAACGCTATGCTATTCGAATTAGACCCAATATTCTCCTTCAACTCCTCTTGTTGGATTTCGACTGCTTTAAGGGAGTTCGAAATCTGGTCGAATCTGTCGAGGACTTCTTTGGTTCTGAGTTCGAACTCCTGTACAAGGCTGGCCTTGAAGCTATCTAAAACAATTGCAAGCTCTTCCCTAACGATTTGCCGAATACTCTCGGGTGTCACGTTGTTAGATAAGGTTTTCTTGCTAGCGTTCCTTGTAGTAACACCGTCCCTGGGGCAATCAGATACGTCTTCCTGTGTGCGGACCGGTGTCCCTGTGTTGTCACCTTTGGGCTGTTTGCTTTGACAACCTGGACAAGTCCAGGGGATTTTTTTCTTTGCAGCCGAAGAATAGTTGGACGAATAATGCTTCTCCGATACGTTCCCGCAGACCAAATCGTAAGTGCTGTTACAGTTGCAGCATTTTAATATCTCTTTGCCAGAAATAATTGTCAGACAACCCGCACAGCGCTTGGACATGGTGGTTATCTTGTTTCCAAAAATATTTAGTTGAAAGAAAGAAAAACAATAATAAAAAAAAATAAAAACAAAAAAAATCTCAATCTGGTTTGAACCCCGATGATCTTGCGTTCGGAGCGCTTGCTGTGCCGTTGTTCCAGCCGTCGCTACGATGACACGTTGAAAATGGCGTATAGAATCAGCGCGTGCAGGATCTATGATCTAGCGTAAAGGTCCTTTCTAATTTCAAGGACAGTTGCCGTCACACATTCGACAGTTTGTTGAATGAATTTGCACTTTTAACGAATTGGATTCGAAATAAAACTTGCCTGTAGTCCTGTTAATCCAATTGCTTTCGGCAGAACGATATCACTGTCTTTCACTGCGTACTTCAAGCTATTTTTGCGACTAATTAAAAGTTAATTATGACATTTTTTTTCCATTATTACGAATAAAAAATACACTAGCGGAGACGGTGTTAATGTTGACCGCTCGGGCGGTCTTGCGCGTGTGATTGGATATCAGGCGCGAACCAAGACTTTTATTTTTAACGCGGAAAAAGCAGCATTAGTTTTACCAGTTTTTTGGCTGTAAATTAATATTTTTTATATAAAAACGCCTAATAAAGTCTAAGCGCCATAAACGCGCTCATGATCTTGCTATGAAACAATTTTCTTCGAAAACATGTAGGTAACGTACATTTTATAATTTTAGGCAACCAAATTCTTTGCTGCAAAAATGACAATTTGCTTAAATAACTTGCACCTATAAAAAATATATGAAAGTGCGATTTCTATTACGCATAGAAAATAATCCAAAAAAACTGTTCTCTTTGAGATTCGCTTGTTAATCAAACACCAATATCAACTCGTGCGCCACTTTTTCACCGCAATCGTATCTGGCGCCAACGCGCGGTCCTTAATCTTTGCGCGTCGAACTCCGTCGAAGGCATGCGTATTCGCAAAGCAACAACAAAGACGGGAGGAACGGGTTTGCTCGTGAGAATGCGCGCTAATGTATGCGGCAGAACACTCCAACGCCTCGCCCTATGCGCCTTACACATGTCACTGCTGCCCGCGATTTATTGGACGAAAGGTAACAATATACCAATAACGTCCATCTGTCTGTCTCGTGGCGGAGAGGTAAGTGCTATTATTCTTTGTTATTTATCTGTCATCTTCTTTTGGGAGACGCAAAAGAAAGTTCTGCGCGGGAGTGGAATTTTCTGCCGGGATCTGTCTTTCCTACACAATACAACTTGGGGCTCTTCAAGGCCAGAATTAACGGGCTTTTCCTAAGCAAGCGCGCATTGACCGCATTGTTGTTTAACATCAGGCAACTTTGTGGACAAGTGCTAGCTCAGTCCAAATATGTATAAAAAAGAGGTATTTCGCTTTAAACAGCTACCTTCATCGTGAATATGTAGTAGTTCATTCTATGCTTACTTGCTATTCCTTGCTCGACCTACCGTGCTGTATGCAATGTTTTAAGTGAGCACTAAGGCACCTAGTGTGCGCTAGGCCTTTGGGTTGAGAATAAAAACTTCCTTGTCAAAAAACAGAAGTAAAACCGAGTTCCGTCAATATGCGGAACTATCAATAAAGGAGCAAACTTTTTCCTGTTTAATCCGCTCTAGGGTTGATGATAAATATTATACCATATTATCTTGAGTCTCAGTTCAGTCTTATTCAAGTTAGTTTTCAGAAGAAATTTAGACGACGCTAGATCGATACCCATGTCAAATATGTCTAGGTGGCTGATTTAAAGCGCACGACAGCTGCACGCCCGTCGCGTGTAACAAGAGCGCGGTTCGTTAGAGCCACAGATTTAAAATAAAACTCTTGCGGTACGAACAAAAAGAATACCGTCCATGGAACGGAGTAGGCGCTTGACCCGGCTCGAAACGACGCGAAACTCAGAACGAGCAAAGTGAACCCTTCCTTGCGAAATTGAAATAGGAACTAATTCGCGACGATGCAGAATATCAGTTAGGGCGTTCTCGCCGCTGCGCCGGCGTTTTATTTCAATTGTCTCTGCGGGTGGATTGCCCTATTTCGAGAGTGCATTCGCGAACAATTTTCGCCCAATCAAATCTGTAACGTTTTTAAATGCCGTAAGCTTATTTCGACGCGCGAAAGTGTATCACACTTCGGTTGTTATTACAATTTAATCGCCTGATTTTGTTTAGACTAAAATCGGAAAAAGCTAGTCAGTAAAGAGGAAACCAGTGGAGTGAGTGTGTTCCTTTTTACTAATTGTCTAATGATAGGTAAACGTTAAAAAGTTCCGTGCCGTAGATAAGTATGGCTGTACTCGTATAATTCAACAATACTCACATACTACTATAATAACTCGAATTTGAATACAACTTGTATTATATCTGGTAAATGGCCGTAAAATGAGGGTTAATGACCATGGTAACGGCTTGGACATTGTTTAAATTAAAATATATACATCAATGTACAAATCCGCGTCGAATTCGTCCTTCCTGTGACAGAGTGACCTTGTAAGTGGTTTACTGCCCGCGAGCGGCGGCCGAGTGTAAAACAGCTGCTGTCAGTTTAATGAGCGTTAATCGCGTTAATGCCCAAGCCATAGTACCACATGGACAAGTAGTACACGTACAAACAACTTCAAATATCTGCTATGGGGTATAAACATTTAAAGTTATCAAGTCTTATTTATTGTAAGAATGATATTCTTTGACTTGCAGATTATGATGTAATGGATTAGTCTGTCTGTAACGGAAACCATCAATGATTCTCACATATTAATTATTATTATGATATTATAAAACAATTTACATTATTACTTGCATCACACATACAAAACAAAGTAACATAGGTGATATCCCAATCTAAGCGTTGTCCACAAAATATAATTTTTTTTTATTACTATTGGGAATCATGAAACTAACATAAAAGTAATTCACGACGTTATCAAGTACTAAGATCAATAAAATTATCTACTAAACTTTGTCGACCGTAAAAGATAAAATACTTCCCTCTATTTGTACTACGGCGGCGCTTGCTGATTGAGTCAAATAAGTCGTGATTGGCATCAGGTTACTGGCAGGCCCTCAGTACCGCGATAACTGCTTTGAGCCAGACAAAATGGCGGCGAGAAATTTTCTTTACAAAGAGTTTTAACATAACGCTTGCGGCTTTAATAAGATGCCTGCGACGTTGTGATATGAGGGAGATATTCCCTTGTTTATTTGTTGAAAGAAAAAGATTTTTTCTTTTCAAAATTTCTGTTAGCTAGTAAGCACAGGAAATAGCCTACTGTAGACGTCACAAACAACCGACGACCTAAGGTATTGGCTACCACTTTTGACACAAAACAGTCAAAACATATTATGGCTAGATAGTCGGACAATTTTATATCTGGGGGCACGGCAGTGCCCCCGCCAAGTCGAGCGCGAAGCAAACACTGCCGTACCATCCTTTACTGGAACCATTTCGCCGCATTTTCAGGCCCCTATTTGAGAACCTCTGGATAAGACCAGAACGCAGAAATTTTCGTCATTTAGTAAGCTATAATTACATACCTACTTAAAATCCAAAATTTCAAGTCTGTAAGTCATTTAGTTCCGAAGTAAAGCGAAAGCAAAGTTTCGCATTTATGATAGACACTCACTCACTCACTCACTCATGATCATCATAATAGAACTAGTACTTCCCATTAACTCAGAGAGCTGAAATTTGGTACAGAGTTAGGGTTTAATGGCCACATAAAGGGAAAACTATAAAAACTAGTATATTCGAAGATCTGGAGTACCTGGTGACCCTGATTAGAAAACACAAGAGCCCAACCAAACTATTAGAGATCGACATATACCGCCTTTACAAAAAATACTCAACTTGGTGAGCCGCTTCATTTGGTGGTGGTGGGGTAGGTATGGGAGGGGAAAGGGGGATGGGGGGAGGGCCGGGGGAAGGAGGAGGGGAGGGGGAGGGTAAGGTGGGATAGAAGGGGAGGGGGATTGGTAGGGGTAGGGGCTGGGAGGGGGAAGGGGATGGGAGGGGGAGGGGGGAATGGGGATAGTAGTATAAGGGAGGGGGAGGTGGGGGGGATGGGGATAGTAGTACCTACCTTATCAATCCTATCCCCCTTCCCCCTCCTTATTTATAACCTGGAGTAGGGCATTGGCTTTTAAATTCTTACGGGAAACGTCTCATTCCAAATAGATACAAAATAAATCAATATGCCCGTTCGTTCCTACAAAAAGAAGAGAAATCCCACCAAAAACATTCTGTAAAAAACTAGCCAAGTCTCGATGGAGCTGCTTGTTTAGCTCTAAAAAGTAATGAAATCTAGACAAAGTCGTGCCAAGTCTAAGGTTCCTTACTGCGATTTCTTTATTATTATAGTTAATGTTGTGTGACTTGGCCGTTGAAGGGCCAGACGGCCAAACGGACCTGCAACTCAACTTCGAGGGGCCAAATGAGACACTAACGTATAAAGAATGTTAAGGTTGAACATTCGTTCGTCAGTACGTTAAAATACGCAGCTTTATTAAGTCTTCTACAATTGACTGGTTATTGAATCAACGTTTCCCAAGTGGCAATTTTCCATCGTCAATGGGTAGCGGTTCTGGCGACAGATTGGTGCAATGAAGTAATGGAGCACCTGGTTTTGTACCCTTGTGTACCCTTCAACGGCCAAGTCACACAACATTAACTATAATAATAAAGAAATCGCAGTAAGGAACCTTAGACTTGGCACGACTTTGTCTAGATTTCATTACTTTTTAGAGCTAAACAAGCAGCTCCATCGAGACTTGGCTAGTTTTTTACAGAATGTTTTTGGTGGGATATTAGTGACTACATTTAATAGGTTCTTATTATAATATGATTATAAGTAATGAGTTTGGCAATAACCAAATTTAATTAAAGTTTCCTTAGGTATCCAGTTTATTATTTTTAAAATAACGTTGGATAAATTTGTCGCAGATTGCAGGCGATAACAATGAAGAATGCACTGCAGCCGGTCTGCAGTGCTTGGTGCACATGCACCAGGCTCAGGGTTGACAAATGCCGCTTATGTAAGAAATTCTTTAAAATATTACTCATTAAAATTAATACCATACAGACCAAAATTAAGCACCGATATTTTTGCTATTTTATAAAAAATTTACGTCGAAAACTGACCTTAAGTACATTGTCATGTTTTAATTATAATCAGAGCGAAAGATACGATATTTTACGCAATATAAAAAGATGGCTCTAAAATTTGAATGATTGGTAACATTACAGTTTCAGTGCAGAAAGACATTGCAAAAGCTTGGGGTCTTTTCCAGTTTCAAAATAAGCGCAATAATGAGATAATCTATTTTATTATCATCAATCAATAAAGAAAGATAAAAAATATTACTACGAGCGACAAAAGTCGGTAACCCTGTATTGACGTTAGTATTCTGCATGCACTGGCGTATTTACGACGAAAAACTGCACGCCTGCAGAATGAAATTAAGTCTTAATCAAAGGCCGTGGCACCGTGGTTACCTCGGGCATGGCGGTACCAGGATAGCACATTTTTAGCTCTTCTGATCGGAATGGAAAATAATAAGCAATTTTTTATTAATCTTACGTTAGAAATAAGTTGTTAGTCCCGATAGCGTAGTGTCCAGTAGGACCTAATAGGTAATTTATTACATTTTTAGGCTACAGCAACGATCAAAGATCTACTGGTAAGCTGCTACTACGGCCTATTCCATTAAGGGACACTAAAGCGTCAAGAATCGTTCCCGTCTTGTGGATGTGGATAATAGCTAGTTAGCATACATAAAATATCTGAATTCATTCCTTTCAGTGCACTGCATTGCGGCGGGTGTATTTATTTAAATTCACATAAATGAAAACGTTCCTCACATGATCGTCCTTGCTAAGATTCAACTCCCCAAACACGCAATCAATTCTGTGCACGACGAGAATCAGTTATGTAAATAGTGTTTGTGGATATTCAGTGTATATAAAGTTATCTGTGAAAATAAGACAATGTGCCGCAACTAGTGCTAGGTTAAGCGAGCGTTAGCGTGTAAGAATTGTGAATAGGTTTAAGATAGTTTTAGTTTTTACATTTTTATTTGTTATTTTATTAGATAGGTAGGTTAGATATAAGTTTATTAATAAAGAATACTTCCCTTTTGTGTACATTATTACCCGAGAAACTGGATTAGGACTGCGCGGCGCCCGGCTGAGTAATGAGAGCGCGGGAGTCGCGCAGATACTGCTGAGGCGGGGGGCGAGGTAGTATAAAATAGCTGGCGGGGAAAATGCGCCGCCACTCGCCCGCCGCCGGCCGTATGACGATGTCACATACGTATTAGGATAGGGAAAAGGTAGAATAATAAGAAAAACATATATTAATAAACATATATTATGTAAAACCTATGTAAAATGACGAAATAAAGATTTTGCCCCCCGCAAGGGGTGAGGTGAGGTGCGGGGACGGAAGGGGAAGGAGGGGAGCCCGAAATTGTATAAAAAACGGGCCCCTAGCCCCCAGAATTCATTCGCTTCACTCGCCTTACCAGCTGAAACAATAAGAAGAACAAGATCCGCCGGAATACTCTCCTGCACCTACCTCAGCCTTGCCAGGGCATACTGAAGAAAGAGCACCTACCGTGTTTTATTCCTCCCGTAACGACCATCCACCTACTACAGTCCACCATCACCTACCTTCGGAGTCGTATGACCCACATTGCATGGTCATTCGGAGCCGGATCTACGAAGAATCAGCACGATGGTCGTTACGAGGAGTAATCACGGAAAGGACTCGGAAGAGACGTCAGGCAGTGGCAACACCACTGGCACCGGCGAGACCACTACTACCGCCGTCACTGGCGGGACTAGCACCACCGCTGGTACCGGTGAAACCGGCACCACGACGGCAACAGAGAACACAACGACTACGTCGGGCACAGGCCGGACCACGGCCACGTCGGCTACAGGCCGAACTACGGCCACGGCCCGCACGGCCACCACGTCGAAGAGTGTGGCCCCGCCCGATACCTCCGGTATCGCCGCCACGCCCGTCGCCGGTTCCATCGCCACGATCGTCGAGCGGCCACTGTCGGCCGCCCAGATGCCGCCGCCACAGCAAGCGCCAGCGCGGGTGCCTAGGCCCGCTCGGTCACGCCGATCTGGATCCTCCGCCAAGAGACTCCTCGCGGAGTTGGAGGCTAAGGAGAGGCTGGCCGAGCTGGAGCTGAGGCAGATCCGCGCCGAAGTAACGCTGGCACAAACCAGAAAGCAGAGGCAGCAATTAGAAGAGCTGTCCTCTGATTCAGGAGAGGATGAACTAGCACCACGACGGATCTCCGACTGGCTCGACCGCCGACCTACGCGGGCGAGTCAGATCTCGTACGAAGAGGAGTTAGCGCCCGTATTAGAGGCAGAAAAGGAAGCGATAGAGATACGTCCACTCACCGGGAACCAACGAGGTCAAGCCGCCCGCGCCACTGAAGATCGCGACCGGCGGGAGCCTGAAGATACTCCGCCTCGCCCCGTGGTCGACGTTACGTCGCTCACCGCCGCGCTAACAGAAGCCCTCACCGTGTCGAACAGAGCGGCAAGAAGACACATTCCCGACTTACCACCGTTCAGTGGTATGAGTCAGGAGTGGCTCTCGTTCAAAGCGGCATACGTCGAGACTGAAGAATGCTTCACAGCGAGTGAAAACGTCTCAAGAATAAGAAGAAGTCTGAAGGGGGTCGCGCTGGAGGCCGTCAGCGCCCTCCTTATTAGTCAGCCGCGCCCTCAAGACATCGTCAGCGCTCTCGAAAGGAGATTCGGGAGACCCGACGCGCTACTTATCAATGAAGTAGAGAAAATGAAGAATCTCCCTCGGCTCACAGAAAACCCGCGCGATTTATGCGTATTCGCCAGCCGCATAGCCAACACCGTCGCTACCATCGAGCTACTGAGGCGCCCGCAGTACCTGCATAACCCCGAGGTACCGCGCCTTATCATCGAGAAACTTACGCCGATACTTCGCAACAAGTGGTACGACTACGCGGCCGCGAGCGACGACACGCCCGAATTAAAGAAAATCGCCGAGTTCCTTAACACCGAGGCAGACAAGTGCGCGCCCTACGCGCCGCTAGAAAACACAGGCGACTATAAAGAAGCAAGAACGCCAAGAAAGAAGATTGAACGAACATACGCCGCGGCAACAGAAACACAGAAGAGGCCCGCATTAGAAAAATCGTCGTGTCCATGCTGCCGCGGGGATCATCACTTACCCGCCTGTCACGAATTCGTAAAGGCGGACACAAATGACCGATGGGACATCGCTAAGAAAAATCAAGTTTGCTTCCGCTGCCTATCAAGTAAGCATCGCCGCATCGTCTGTCGAGCCAAGCCGTGCGGGGTCAGAGGCTGCACCATGCGCCACCACAGACTCCTGCACCACGAGAGACAGCCGCCCGCACACGGCGCGCCAGCACAGCCCGACCACACCGCACAACCGAAGCCAGAACAGTCAATCGCCCCGACAGTCGAACAAGTCGCCAGCCACACGTCGAGATCAAGCCGCGCATACCTCAAGATAGCACCAGTCACCCTGCGCGGCCCGCAAGCTGAAGTTAAAACATACGCGCTACTCGACGAGGGCAGCACGGTGACACTCATCGACGACGCGATGGCAAGAACACTCGGGCTCGACGGGCCGACCGACCCCATGTGGGTACAGGGCGTGGGCGGCACAGAGATGGCACACAAAGACAGCAAGAGAGTGAAAGTCAACATAAGAGGCCTGCATAGCGACAACGAGCTACACATCGAAAATGCCCGCACCGTCGCAAGTCTAAACTTCACTACTCAATCGATCAGCGAGCGGGAAATAGAAAACTGCTTACATCTGGAAGAAATCAAGAGCGAGTTGCTATATCAAAATGCAACCCCGAAAATACTCATCGGTCAAGACAACTGGGAACTCATCGTGTCACGTGACATTAGAAAGGGACGGCGCGATCAGCTGGTTGCTTCGAGAACTCTCCTCGGCTGGGTGCTACACGGCTGCCGATCCTCCAAGGCGGCCCCCGTAGCATTCTGTTGTGCTCACCTCACTCAAGCAGAGCACACAGACCCGATGGAAAAAATGATGAAGGAATACTTCGAGTTAGAGTCGCTCTCTATAGAACCGCGAAGACAGCGGAGCGACCCAGAGGCCCAGGCGGTACGCCTGTTGGAAGAGAAAAGTCGACGCCTACCCGACGGCAGGTTCGAAACAGGCCTACTCTGGCGAACAGAAAACGAAGAAATCCCGAACAACCGCAGCGACGCGCTCAAGAGGCTACATACGCTCGAGAGGAAGCTCGACCGTGATCCCAATCTGAAAACCCAGTATGAAGAAAGAATCGACAATCTCATGAAGTCTGGCTACGCCGAACAAGCACCTGCCGCGCCCGCCGGGAAGACATGGTACCTGCCGCACTTCGCAGTCATCAATCCCGAGAAGAAGAAAATAAGGGTGGTACACGACGCGGCGGCTAGATCACACGGCCGCAGCCTGAACGACATGCTACTCCCCGGGCCCGACCTACTACAGTCATTACCGGGAGTGGTAATGAGATTTCGTCAGTATGGAGTCGCCGTCTCAGCGGACATAAAGGAAATGTTCATGCAGATAAAAATACGTGATGAAGACAGAGACGCACTGCGCTTCCTATGGCGCGGGAACCGACGGGAAGGAGAGCCGACAGAGTACCGCATGACATCTGTCATATTCGGCGCGTCGTCATCCCCGTGCACCGCGCTCTTCATTAAGAACAAGAACGCGAGAGAACACGCCGGCGAATTCCCCGAGGCAGCGAGAGCGATAGAGAAAAATCATTACATGGATGATTATCTGCAAAGCTTCCCATCGATAAGCGAAGCGAGAAAAATCACGCGAGACGTCGACTACGTGCATCGACAGGCCGGCTTCGAACTCCGCGGCTGGGCCGCGAACAACCAACAAGCCATCGGCGCAGTCACCGGGGGCGCAGAGCGAGAGGGCACGACGGTCCCCATCGGCGGGAGCGAGATAGAGAAAACGCTCGGTCTACTGTGGGACACAGGCGAGGACTGCATCAGCTTTCGTCTAAATACAAAGAGAACCCCGCCCGAGGTGCTCGCTGACCTCAGGCCACCCACGAAGAGAGAAGCACTCAGCATCATCATGTCCATCTTCGACCCACTAGGCCTCATCTCGCCTGTTACAACACCGGCGAAGAGAATTATGCAAGACTCGTGGCGATACAAGACGGACTGGGACGAGACGATACCGCCAGAACTACAAGGCAGGTGGAGCGAGTGGCTACGCCAGCTGCATAGCCTAGGTACCTACAACATACCTAGGTGCTACGACATGCAACCCGCGGCGCGCTACGAGTTACACACGTTCGTAGACGCAAGCGAAGAAGCCTACGCCGCCGCCGTGTACTGGAGGATGACAAGGCCAGATGGCAGTGTCGGGGTCGCCCTAGCGGCAGCCAAGAGCCGCGTGACACCGACAAGGCCTATATCAGTGCCTAGATTGGAGCTGCAAGCCGCATTACTAGGCGCCCGCCTAGCTAGAACCGTCGAGGAAGAGCACGATTTCGCAGTCGCCGCTCGTACATACTGGAGCGACTCCCGGACGGCGCTAGCCTGGATACGCGCCGAGCCCCGCACGTTCAAGACGTTCGTAGCACATCGCCTCGCTGAAATCGAAGATTTAACAAAGAAAAACGAGTGGAGATGGCTGCCGACGGCTGAAAACGTAGCGGACGACGCGATGCGAGCCACGCCCAGCGACTTCAGCACACAACATCGTTGGTTTATCGGCCCCAACTTCCTACGTCAACCCGAGTCGATGTGGCCCTCTGAGAAAAAGGTCGAAGTACCCGTGACCGGCGAAGAAAAAGAAAAAGAAAAATGCAATATCATACAAGTAAAGCCAGGCCACGCCCACCTACCGAACATCGAGCGCTTCTCAAGCTGGACACGCCTACTACGAACAACAGCGCGCGTGTTACAGTTCACAGAACAGTGTCGCCGAGGGAAAACAGAGAAAACGCAAGACACAAGTGAAACCGTAGCAGCTGCAAAACGAAAACGCACACGCGCGAACAAAGAAAAGGACCCGACGTGGAACAAACCCGCACCACCGGCCCGCGACCCGACGCGATTAACCACCAAGCCTACAGATCGAAGAAAATTCATCGCGATAGAGGCTAGACACATGAAAACCGCCGAACAGCTGTGGATACGCGCCTCCCAGGAGGATAGCTACGGGCGAGAGAGAGAGAGAATATTGAACAACCGCACGCCAGAAAAGGACGACCGCGTAGCAGCCCTAAGTGTTTACCTAGACGAAAATAAGGTAATGCGGCTACGAAGCAGAATAACAGCGGCGGGCGACATCGAGGAAGAGTCAATGTTCCCGGCCGTACTACACGGGAAGCACGCCTACACTAGACTGTACATAGCCTATGTGCATGAGAGGCTACATCACGGCGGCACAGAGACAGTGGTCAACGAGCTACGTCAACGGGTGTACATCATGAAGATAAGGCCAGCGGTGAAGGAGGTCATCAGCCGCTGCGGTCCCTGTCGCCTGCGAAGAGCAAGACCCGCGAAGCCCTCCACCGGTGACCTGCCTGCGGCCCGCCTAGCCCACCACGTCCGCCCCTTCTCCTACACGGGGCTGGACTACTTTGGGCCCCTTGAGGTGACCGTAGGCCGCCATCGAGAGAAGAGATACGTCGCGCTCTTCACCTGCATGACGACCAGGGCGGTACACCTGGAGGTAGCCGCCTCCCTCAGCACCGACTCCGCCATCGCCGCACTCCGCCGGTTCATAGCCAGGCGAGGGTGCCCCACCGAGCTGTGGAGTGACAACGCCACCGCCTTCAGAGGGGCCGACCGCGAGCTCGCCGAGGCCCTGAAAGAAGAAGCCGCCGCGCGCCACATCAGCTGGCGCTTCCTGCCCCCCTCCGCGCCCTTCATGGCGGGGGTATGGGAGCGCATGGTGCGCACTGTGAAGGAAGCCCTGCGTGTCACACTGAACGAGCGGTACCCGAGCGACGAGACCCTGCACACTCTACTGCTGGAAGTGGAAACGACGGTCAACTCCCGCCCCCTCACACATGTGGCGGTGACCCCAGATGACCCGCCGGCGCTGACCCCCAACATGATCCTCATCGGGCCTGACTGCCACGTCCCGGCCCCGGGCGCTTTCGACGAGAGTGACGAGAGCGCGCGCCAGCAGTGGAAACGCGCCCAGCTGCTCGCCGACATCTTCTGGCGGCGCTGGGTACGAGAGTACATGCCGCTACTCCATCACCGGCGGGAGCCCCACAGCACCGGAGTCATCCCAGAGGTCGGCGACGTGGTCATCGTCTGCGACTCCAACCTGCCACGCAACACCTGGCCGCGTGGACGCGTCACGAAGACCTACCCAGGGAAGGACGGCGTGACCAGAGTCATCGACGTCACCACCAGCAAGGGGCACGTACTCAGAAGGCCTACAAAGAAGATCGTCGTGCTACCAGTGAGATCGCAAGGCGACGGCGGGAGAAATGTGCACGACGAGAATCAGTTATGTAAATAGTGTTTGTGGATATTCAGTGTATATAAAGTTATCTGTGAAAATAAGACAATGTGCCGCAACTAGTGCTAGGTTAAGCGAGCGTTAGCGTGTAAGAATTGTGAATAGGTTTAAGATAGTTTTAGTTTTTACATTTTTATTTGTTATTTTATTAGATAGGTAGGTTAGATATAAGTTTATTAATAAAGAATACTTCCCTTTTGTGTACATTATTACCCGAGAAACTGGATTAGGACTGCGCGGCGCCCGGCTGAGTAATGAGAGCGCGGGAGTCGCGCAGATACTGCTGAGGCGGGGGGCGAGGTAGTATAAAATAGCTGGCGGGGAAAATGCGCCGCCACTCGCCCGCCGCCGGCCGTATGACGATGTCACATACGTATTAGGATAGGGAAAAGGTAGAATAATAAGAAAAACATATATTAATAAACATATATTATGTAAAACCTATGTAAAATGACGAAATAAAGATTTTGCCCCCCGCAAGGGGTGAGGTGAGGTGCGGGGACGGAAGGGGAAGGAGGGGAGCCCGAAATTGTATAAAAAACGGGCCCCTAGCCCCCAGAATTCATTCGCTTCACTCGCCTTACCAGCTGAAACAATAAGAAGAACAAGATCCGCCGGAATACTCTCCTGCACCTACCTCAGCCTTGCCAGGGCATACTGAAGAAAGAGCACCTACCGTGTTTTATTCCTCCCGTAACGACCATCCACCTACTACAGTCCACCATCACCTACCTGCGGAGTCGTATGACCCACAAATTCAGTCAAAAATTATAACACTTACACTGTTTTAAGCGAATTGTGAATATCAGTAAAATCTTAATCGAATTAAAAAAGAAAACATCTATCGTTGCTCTTTGACGACCCTGGAGTCCTGAAATACAGGTTTATCCTAGTTTAGGCTCCGTCCTCCCAAATGTTACGTGTTTTTGTCCTATTCTTTCTGTATCATCTACTATCTTGTTTAAGTCTAAAGTGTAAGAAACATTGTAACATTTTGGTGGAAATAAAATATAATTTTTCTTCTTTTTTCTTTATAGTAATTTTCTTTTTACGTCGAATTTCCGTCTCGTACACTTTATTCGGGCAACAGTACCCCTGATCAGTCGCTTGAAGCGAGCCGATTGAATCAGTGCTGTAATTATTCACACAAACGAGGCTTAATTAAATGCAAACAGCGTCCGATCTTAATCAGCAATGTTTTACATCAGAGATGATGCGAAAAACCTGTACTTTTTATTTTAATGCACATAAATATTTAAGTAGGATTATGCTGTACTTTTTTATTTATTGTATATTTACTTATTTAATATTAGATCACTAACAAGATTGTTATTCCGTTAATGGTAAACATTGAACTTTATTTATTTTCAATTAAACATTGCTTCTAGATGATTACAGTATGCACAGGTTAATAACACAGTAACAGCAGTAGTATCCCTTGTGGTGATGGCAGTATTCCCAAGTAAAAAGAAAAAGAAAAGGACAACATAAACAAAAACGAATACAAAACAAACTTGAAAATTTATTTTTATGTGAGGTATATACAATTTAATTCTCAGCGATAAACAAAAGTATGTTACAGTTTCTCTTCCACTTCCAGTTCTCAAAACAAGCGCGTGTACGAAATATAAAATGCGACTTATTAAAATGTTTCCTTGAAAGAATTAATATTCTAAAGCAAATAACAAGTCTAAAAATAGACTTGGAACCGAAATAGAACAGCAATATCATTTTCGTTTCCGAATATACGAGTATGCTGTCGAATAAGGCAGTGAATCTTGAAATACATTTTAAATGTGTCTCGTTTAAATATATAGCTTTTTTTAGTCGTAGTCGTATTTTTGAAGTGATTATTCAGTCATATAGTCAGTTCCAATCAAACAAGCAAATAACAATTTTTAGTTCTCATTCGTAATGTAAACAATTCTTTTATTAACCTTTTGCCAAACATTTTTGATTGTGTTACATTTTTTAAGAAATTTATTTTTAAGAAATGAGAGACTTTTTACGAGATTTATTTTGCTTTTCTTAGATTTACAAAAAAAAATACAAGCATATAGGGACACAGAAATGCCCCCGACAAGTCGAGGAAAAATCTAGACGACTGTATTATCCTTTATTATACTTTACGTCAATGACGTTCATTGAACGTCATTGCTTTACGTCTATCGTTTTGACAAGTAATAAAATATTTTATAGTTAATATTTGTTCACATTTTCCTTTTCAGTCGGAACGGCCAATGATATCAACTAGCAGAGCACCGAGCGGTGTCTACCGGGTTGCCATCAATTTCTCTGTGGGGTTAGTAACTGCGCTATCGGACGTAACAAATAGGCCTAAACCAACACATTTCACAATTACTTGTTGTGTTTGATACTACGCTCGTAGGCTTCGCAACATTATTCAATCAAACATGCCAGATCTGTAGTGTAGCTGTATTTACGTTGAAAATGTAGGGGAAATATTATGTACTAGGAAGCCTGAATTAATCCTGAAGTAATCGATTATTTTTGATATGTGAATAAATAAATAAAAATTTGCAATAAAATTGAACTGACAATCCGTAATATTGGAAATCGAAATAACAGCTTAAACAAAAAAAAAAGAAAGTGTAGGTGCGTGGGATATTAAATCAATATATCAATATATTTTTATTAAATAAATATTTTCATATTACACAAAGAAAGCTAAAAGTCAACTTCTCCAATTTCGCGAATATTATATTAACACATTCCTTCAATATCTCTTAATCATCTTACTTTGTTACTAAAAAGATAATTTCGTGAGCAAATCAAATAAGGTCCGCAATATAATATTAATATAATCGTTAGATCTTGGTAATAAAATCACCGGTTTGCTTTCACGACCTCTGGTTTCCTCAAAGGGCACGGGACGAAACAGCTGGTCCGAATCGATTTGTAATTAAGCCATACTCAGACTTTTCATTTTGCCTTTCATTTGAATACTTCTTAGGGTATTTTCCCGCCCGCTCGGCGAATGAAAGTCAATTTGAATCACCAATATTACGAACGGTGGGTAATGTGACCAGTAAGTTAATGGCCAGTTCCGACCCAGATAATGGGATAACAGAAATAGAAGGCGGAAGCTAGAAACTATACGAACACTCCTCGATCTCCAACACCACAAATATTACAGGACGAGGCATAATTCACGCTCCGTCATTGGAAGGCACGGTAAGTCCCGGCCGACAAATACATTCAAATCCCCATTTGTTACGACGCTGAGCCAGCGATAAATCGCAACTGTTCAAAACGGCTACATTTCACATTGTTATGCCTATGTGTACGTTTTACTACTACCTTACCTAGCTTCTATAGAATCCTTTACTAGTTCGATTTAAATAATATCATATATTACTATAGATTTGTAAATCCTGTAAAGTAACTACCAAGCAAGGCTTTCTGCATACATAGCCTCCACAAAAAATTACTCAAACAAAAGTGTAGATTTTACTAAACCAAGAGAGTTCATCCGTTCAAAGGCGTAATCTTTATTGAATATAGTACAATTATTTTGATGCAGAATTTACAAGATAAAATTACGCGGGAGAGCTTTAAATCTGCAGTTAACTTGTAACTTTCGTTTTCTGAATAAAATAGGTCGGTGTGAAAATAAGTTTACTGACTTTGCGGGGTTCAGGATCTCGCACTTGTTTCACTGGAAAGTTTTTGTTCAATTTTTTTATGTGAAATATATCGTATTTGTTTCAAATTGCTTTATCAACTATCAGTTTAGGATGAGTGCGGCAACGTGGGAGCCAAGTAACCTTGAAAGGGTTGAAGATCAAGGACCACACAACCTCACAATACATTGATGGTAAAACTTAAATAAACGGGTAGAACGTCAAAGAGTAGGTAGAATATTTAAATTAATGTTTTTCAGTGAACTATAAAGAATTTGGCAGTCAAGTAGTTAACTCTCTTTTTTGCTTATCACTTATTGGAAAGTAAACTTCTGCCGTAAAATGTGTCTTCTTAAGCTATTTCATGTGTTTTTAACTTCCGGTCACTGGCATCTATTTACAACGACAAACACTCGTCAGCCGTTGCCGCATGTAGAAGCAAGTTGCGTCATTCATCACGTCTGCAAAAACTACCTGCAGCTTACGCAAGAAACGGAATTCCTGATGTACACGTTTTTATCTCAACAATACTGATTTAGCCGTCTTTGCAACGAGGATACAGTTTTCCCTTTGGAACGCCGTGTGCAGAATCCTTTATGACTGTAACAAAATGGGTCATTTTATGTTATGGGTCGATGGGTCATTTTGGACTGATCATAAGTAATGCTTGAGAGGTCGGTGAGTGCACTTAATGTCACGGGTTCGATTCACTATATTTTACAAAGATTTGTGTGCATTTCTGTTTGTATTGCTGAGTATTTCCAAAATTAACGTTATTGTTTATAAGTTCACAAAAAATGTGCAAAATGCGTATTTTACTTGGAAATAGACGCACCTACATAATTTGTTTAAACTTTTACCATCACGGTTTTTGATCGTTTTTGTATACATATAATTAAAATTATTAAGATTTTTCCGCCATACCTACCTATATCAATAATTATGGCAAAGGGATTTTATTTTAATAATCTGTGATTATTAATTTTGAGAAAGCGGCTTATTTTTAAGATATAAATTAAAATAGTCATGTTTTGCGTCTCTCTCGGTCACTAACATTTGGTCAGGAATATAATCAAAATTAATGTTCTCATGTAGTAGAAGTATGTAGTTGTGAAAGCCATATTAATAAAAATATTGGAACAGTCTCACGAGTTTTAAAAACACAACAGGAACTTAAGTAACAAAATGTAAATGAAAGTTATCCCTGCGCAAACGAACAAATTAATTGCAATACTTAAGTGCAAGGTGAAAGTTAGCACCGAGCAGGAGTTGCAACTGCTATACACGTAATTGGTAGAAAAATAGAAAGTGGAAAGAAATGGAAAACTTCCGGCGAGGCGCACAGAGCAATATCTCAATTGGGAAACACTTAGGCGACTAATTGGACTGGCGTATTTCAATTTGGAGATAAAAAATGCAAAGATGAAGTGCGACCGGTTTGAAAGAGATTTTTTTCGCTTGACAAAATTGCTAAAACAAAATGTCGGAGATAAGACAGCAGCTCTATCGCGATGGTCGAGGGTGCAAGATACTGCCACCATGGATGCAACCTTTGACTAAGAAACACTCAAATCAAAAATCATACAATTAAAATAATGTGCAAGTTCTTTGTAATTTAAGCAATATTGTAATGGATCACATACCACGTTAACCACATCTACGGTGATTTTCATGACACAGTAATTGATTTTTTTATTTCTTGATCTAAAGACTTCTGTTTACCTGAAAAAGAAAAATGTTTTTAAACAATCAAGTCTTACTTTCTATCAAAATTATGAAGTTTTAAATTATAGGTACAGACAATATCTGAAATAGACTAGAACTCGGGAAAGGACATGGGTAAGCTACTCTTCTACCACCTTTATCTAGCTACCACCCCCACAGGTGAAATCTGCCGCCATAACAGCTCTGGCTGTGTTTCGGCAATATTAATGTTCCCACACTGCTATACACGCTTAATACTGCACTTAATACTGCCGAAACACAGTACACTTGAAATCAAAGACTCTAAGATCAGATGAGTCTACAGTCTGGCAGCACATTGAGCGACGCTTCCTGGTGAAGTCCCTCAATAGAATAGGCCGCAATGACCGCTGATCTAGTATAAAAAAAAATATTCACAAAATAAAATCTTTCCCGGGATGAGCCTCCGTTTCCA
Source organism: Mecyna flavalis (assembly GCA_949319885.1). Classification (NCBI taxonomy): domain Eukaryota; kingdom Metazoa; phylum Arthropoda; class Insecta; order Lepidoptera; family Crambidae; genus Mecyna; species Mecyna flavalis. The sequence goes on from OX439427.1 coordinate 15,934,051, forward strand.
TGGCATAAAAGAAATAGGAATGTTTCGGTTTGTCCTTATTTTACTTCACTACGAAGGTGAATAACGTCGTAATCGTAAGGTCTATGCGAAAATGTTGACTTTGACATCTTCAAATGTACAGGTATTGATATACCCAACCCACAAACCAAAGTGAAAAGATTAACAATATTCCAAACACGAGCCAATTAGGTATAAGAAACTCCATAGCCTAATTATTTATATAATTAAATTTTATTATGTAGAATACAGCTACATATAGCTATCTCCATTGAAATGAGCCGACGCGTGATGAATCAACCATTCAATGAATTTACACCGTTGTATCAATACCCTATACTAGTCTATTCACTGATCTGTATACTTTAGTAGGCTAAGATTAAGGGCGACTTTAGTTTGGCAGGGTAAGACTTTGTATGCTGCTTACAAAGCTTGATATAGTACGACAGTCAATGTGGCACCACTCTGTGAGTGTACCTATTTAATTCATCTCTGCTTTTGTTTGGCTACTCGCGTTTGATTTTACTGTTAAATCAGTAAATACAGAATTTCACAGAAAATCGACGAAGTAGTAGGTGGTACAGTCAACAGCAAAAGTCAGATGTTCAACACTAATCAACGTAGTTCGCGTCAGAACTGTGTGGTGTCAAGATGATTTTAAAGTAAGTGAATGCATATATTCTTTTACTTTTTAGTTTCGTTTACAACTTTTGGAGTCAACATATTTGATCAGACAAAGTTAATTTTTGGTATAATATAAAATCACTTAAATTAAAATCAACTTGACACCACACATTTATAACGCGGACTACGTTCATTATTTATTTATTAAACTTCTGACTTTGATCATCTACTTTTGCTGTTGACAAGCTCTCACTCACAAAACAAAGCGCTACTGTGTATGGAGTGCTGGAAAACCACCACTTTTCCTTCCTCCTCCCCATCATCATTCCTCATAGCTCTATACCTTCCTTCCTTATTCTTTCAAAGGCGGACAACGCAACCAATTCGTAAGTATCCATAGGCGGTAGTGGTCACATAAGTACCAATAGGTAGTATTTTACTTGTTAGCTTCCCACTTTTATAAAAGAAAATAATTGTCATCCATCCACCCATTTCAATCAAGCTTTGATATGAATGGATTCAACGAATACATAAAAAATAACTAGTTTTACTTAAAACTCAGTCCGCGAATACATAATACATATTTCCATAAATATTACGGCGTTGACATTTATTATTTTTCCCATTTAACAATGGAAAGCACCCTAGACCGTCTTGCCATCGATCTGCTCACCTTGACCTCCTACTCGACTTTTATTAATATATGGAGGTTTGCCATATTGTACACAAGGGAACAAATAAGACACTTGACTTTCAAAAAAACAATATAGGTACAACATTAGGCGTGACTCACGCCATTGCTCCTAAATAAAAATATTTCATACCAAATTAAATTTATGACAAAGTCAATGTTGGCAGCGCGAAAATATCCAAAATTTTAAAATTTTCATAAAACGACTTCCGCCTCTTCTTCTACTTTAAGTTCAGGAAAATGACAAAAGAGCACACGAGAAAATGCGAGAAAAATCTTAAAAGTACCAGGTTTTACGGAAAAACTGATCTAAATGGAAAATCTCCTCTCTCATTGGCATGCGAGAGGTGCACCGAGCGTGATGCAATCGCGGCAACGGTGCCAAGGGAATTGCGAGATGCAACTAGAACGATCATGTGTGCGCTTCCAATGAAGACCATTAATCTTCGCTGAACGAGAAAATGTAATTTATTGGATAATTAGTCCATTTTAAAGAAGATGCCAAGCAGGAATTGAAAACCTTTAAAATGTTCTAAGTTTTTCTGCCCAAACGAATATATTTACTTATCATTACTTAGCAGAGCAGACATGACTTTCTCTTAAAATGTCCTTTATAACTCATCCACGCAATCTTCGTAAAAGTAAAACCGTTCAATCATTAGCCATTAGATAAATAATATTTGTTCTCGTAAACGTTGGGAAAAGACAGAGATAAAATATTTTAACGTTAAAAAATATGACAAATAGGTGTTTAAAAACTAATTATCTGTGACTAAAAGCTACTGGAACTCTTTTAGCGTTAACGAGATAATTATCTTAACGTGTTAAATTGGGGTCACCTAAATTTTATGTTCATGTAAAAAAATACTTATGAACTGGTAGTTCATTTTAATCATTACTTTCAGCGATCCTGATTATTCTCTGAATGTAAAGTACTTACTACCTACTTAAATTCAACAAATTACAAATTACAATTATAAATTATGGCCTCCTGTGATGTCAAATTTTACAAATAAAAGGGTCTTTCTCATATCTAGGGGCCCGGTACACCTATATAGGTTATTAAAACTGTTCCATTGCAAAGTTTATACCGCCATATTTTAAACTAAATTTTATTTACTTCAAAATATTTATTATATCTTTTTCTTGTCTTTATTTCATCTTATGACACAACATAGTCTTATATTCTTTATAAATATAAATATTAAAATGAATTTAGAGTTCTGAACGTAAAAGCTATCAGACCAATGCTAAATCGACTAACGGTTGACGACACAGGAGGAAACTTTAATGACCTCAGTTTTCATCAAATCCAGGTTTATTTTTGTCGTTTATTACTTCTTCAGTCTTTCTCGTACGCTGAAGTGCCGAAAACGCTTTTGCATAGTCTAAAAATAGTGTGAGCATCACGTGACGTCCATTCACAAAAGTATATTTATCTCAATGCACACTCTTTCTCCCACGCAGTAGTATTTTAGTTCTGGAGTTACCTTGCTTCGCCACATAATCAAACGCTGGTGATAATCAAGAAAATATTTTTAAAAGCTTTTATGAAAAAAGGTAAAATCATCCATGCTTCCTCGTGACCATAGCCACTTATCGTCAAGTTAAAGCTGGTCTGCCAACTGTAGTTGTATAAAAAAAGAAGCTGAAGCCCCATTGGCCTACAAACTTAAAACACAATCTTAAATTATAACTCTGTTCTATAAAATACATTTTATATAGGTACTCGTAAATTATACATTCATTGTCGGTAATAAAACTTTTTCCATAATCTCATCACTCAGATATGGATTAGCCATTTCCTCCTCACTCTCATATAAATTGATCCCAGCAATAGGATAGATTTTCATTCCAATGAGCAATATTTCATTATCTATTAGGAATCAGGGTCTTTGTGCAATTTGTGAAGACGCCCTAAACGTTTCTGGTTTCTTACCTTTAGTGGCTTATCTCACTGGAACACACAAGAAAAGCGATTGTGTGTGAGGATAGATCAAATAAACATAATATTAATATGTCAGCCATTGTCATAAATATCAATAATTTTGTATGTTTTCCATATTCGTTTTTTTTTATGTTTCCGTATGTAAGTGAGAGTTTTTTTTGCTACCAAGCGTTTTGTTTTTCCTTCAAACAACAAGTACTGCAACAAGAGAGTAATGCCTCTGGTATAACAAGCGTCCATAGGCTGACTTCTTATATCAGGCAGCCGTGAGCTTAGGCACCACCCATCTGATATAAAAATCAGATACATAATATATTGCCCGATCCGAGTATAATTGCTTCTTTTTTAACAGACTTCAAAAAATCAGTCGGTGAGTTAGCTAAGGTACCGATGTAACCGACACCGCCTTCGAAAATAACATAACTTGTATAAACATAAAACTTACAATTAAACAAGAACATTTTAGTTCATTTGTTGGTATGAAGTCTTTTTTTATGTGATTAATTTGTGTGATGTCTGATATTATATTTATACTGTCATAATTGTATGCTGTCCTAGAATCTACGTGTGGGAGGGCCTTTAAATAAAGATGGGCACAACTGGCGTATTCGCAGCTCGTATTCCCGATTTGATATTTCATATCTCTAATAGGATTTCGATTTATTTGCTCCGTTTGTCGCTTCGTTAATAATGTCGGAATTCATTCCCCTAGTATGTTATTATTGAATCACTGATTTAAGTGACAATTATTTAATATCTAGGCTTTTTCTATTAGTTCTATTATAATTTGTTGTTAGTAGGTAAATATGTTAGCGATATGTCTCTTGAGGTTTAGATTTAGAGTCTCAGACAGTCTTTATCAATAACGATATGGATATTACACAGAAATTATTACGTTACATAATAACGGGATTCCCTGACACTTTCTGTGAAATGAAACAAGATATTAAAAATAAGGGCACATAAAGTCCACTACAGATTATTCCATTTATAAATGATTATTAGTAGTCTAGACGTTTCCGCGAGTTTGTTGCGACACTTCTTAATCTTATCGGCAGGCTGTTTCTAACACACTTGACGTGCAAAGTGTTTTTTATGAATCAAATTGCAGTAATAAATCATTTCATTTCAAAACATGGTGTTTTCACATATTTGTCAAGCAGAAGCAACTAAGCTAATCGAGAGGTTCTCACGACATTATCTGTTAACAGTATACATTTTCACAGGAACGACTACTTCATAAACACTTCTATATCAGCCACAAGTGTATAAAATTACAGGAATCGATAACCAAAATCAAATACTGTCTACTCGAAGACTTGTTCTTATCACTCCTTTTCTACTACACGTGACAATATTATTGAATTCGGTTAGAAAAGATTTTTGTCTTTTTGTCTTCTTATTATTTACTGGGTACGAGCGAATTTATTTAAAAAAAATAAACACAAAATTTATATATTCTCTGTTGTTTTATATTAAACGCACTAGCTATTTTTTATAATTATAATTATGTTTACAAGTATACATACATAATGACGTATCTACTGGTGTCTCCCTTTTGCCTTAAACTCACGATTCTGATGCGGTAGCAAATTGGTAACAATTTCCTAATTTTTACCGACTAAATGTAATATTCCATATTTCAGCAGCAAATTCTTACTTCTTACAAATGCAGCCACGATTAAAACTTCACGGCTAATAAACGCAGCGACAACAGCGCCTTATTGATGAATGAATATTGAAAGAACGACTTTGTTTCCAGACTATCAGCTATTACTATGAGTGATTCAAACAGGAAGATGCGAACATGAGCGGACCACCCAGGCAGCGAGTGTCAGCTCTACGCATTTTCGTGTACTTGTCTAATATTCTTGCATTTCAGAAGTTCCTAAGTCTAAATGGACTTCTTGTCTGATATGACAGCAAACGAGTTGGAGAAGACAAACCCGGAACTGTGAGAGGGAATGGCCAGAGTAAACTTAGTATTAGAATTCCAAATTCGTGCGAAATTCTACGTACACACTACACAGCTGTTGTTTGTGATCACTATAGTATAATAGGCTATACTCGTACATTTATCCATTTACCTTATTCAAAGGAAATTCAATAACATTGTAAGGCAATATACTCAAAACTTTAATGGCATAGGTATCTATTAATTTTTAGTATATTATATCAGTGATAATACGAATAAAATTTATTCTGTCGCAAGAGCACATAAGGTTCACTCAAATCATAAAAGCGGCCTTTGACACGCTTTCCATTATTTGAGCTTAATATAAATCTACGCCCACACTACCAAAGACAATCAGTTTCGTAAAGAACTGGATTTTAAACAGAATAGATAGCCGATAATAAACAAAAGAATCACTATCTGACTTTCGATATAACGTTTTAATTTACAAGACATTCTTGTGGAATTATGAATACCTAATATGAATTTTTTGATTGCTGTCTCTCACAAATCTTTGTGTCAATTATTCGAACCAGTAATTAAATTAATAAACTGTTCATTTGGTTGAAACTACTAGCAATATAGATATTTGAAACATTTAATATTCTCTCTAAAACCCTTACTGTTAAGTAAATTACATAGTATATAAACCACTAGAGACATTTTCGTCCGCGGCTTCGCTTGTGATATCCCGCAGGAATGAGATATTTTACCAACTCCAACTCCGAAATTATCTCAAACTAGGTACAAATTACTTATCAAACAGCGTCTTTCTTCCATCGTCCAATGTCGTATTCTCACTTTCTTTGGACATATCACACGTTGAGAAGACACATCTGTGAGCTGTGGAGCGACTTGTGGTGCAGGGGAGAGTCGAAGGCACTAGAGCGCGCGGTAGATCACCGATGCGATGGACCGACCAAGTCAAGGCTACACTCAATGGTCCACTCCATGAATGCACAAGAAGAGCTACAGTACGAGATGAGTGGCGGCGGATTGAAAAGGTTGCTACCACCCCTGATGTGACGACCACGACCACTCTGCCAAGAGTGTGACGACAAAGAAGAAGAAGAAGGTACAAATCACATCGATCGAAGATTGAAGGACAAAGAAAAACAATAATTCTATTTACGAGTATGTTATTCCAAAGAAACTGAGCATTATCCGGGGACAAAAAGTAATTTATGTCCTGTCCTAAGGTCTGGTCTATGTCTGTACCAATATTCATCAAAATCTGTCAGTTGGTTATGAGTTACTTTCGCATTTTAGTGCATGGACTTTTAAGAGCAGCGCTGTTGTAGGAAGATTACCACTTTTATCTTTAATCTGCCAGCATAGCAGATATTAAAACCACATGTTGGTAATCAATAGTTACGTGTGTATCGTATCCGTATGTTAGAAGCAGATGATGTGTCCGCGATTATCCCACGTGGGAAGGCGCACGAGCGAGTAATCGTGCTAAGGCCGTTTGCGCATACCCGCGCTAACCAGTGATGTCCTCTTCACACTTATCTGTTTAATAGTCCATTTATTTAATTCTCATGCGAAACTGGCTCTTTTTGTCCTCTTTCATATTCCAAGATAAATATTTTAGTTATACTGTACTACAAACCTACCTACTTACAAATGCGAACTTCTTAAATTTAAAATCTAGGGATCCTGTCAAACTTCAGTTTTCTGAATAATTATAGCGATTAACTGGGTCGCAGGAAAGGCAAAATATTTTCTACGCCTAATTCAGGGAATTCAAGCACTTCTGTGGACCTAAAGGAGGCAGAAAATAGGATTCTGGTAAATTCTCTTTCTTAAGTTGTTTGGAAATTAACATTACATTAACAAACCAATTTAACTGACATTAAAAGGCAAAAACTTTAAACAGTGGTTCAAGCACACAAAATATGTGTGTATCGTGCGGAGATAGAATTCGCGACATTTGGTTTAATAGCAGACTTCACAACCATTACACCACCGAATCATGCAATGAAATTTGTACTGTTCGCACTTTAAACTGCGGAACATACTATTAGGTCAAGTGTTAAGGCGTAGGTCCTATTTAATTAGGTTAATATTGCTTGTATAAGTGCATCACTAGACTTAACTTACTCACAGAACAGCTGTCCGCAATATAATTTATTACCATAGACCAAAATAAGACTGGACCTGGCATTACTAACAATACGTGCAATACTGTTTACGGAATTTCCTCCAAAATATGAAAAATATTGGACAACATCACATACCTACATTGATATATGTCCCAAACGCAAGTAGCTTAAGTGCTTGTCTAATGTATGTCAGAAACAACAAATTAATACTAATCTAGCAGAAAAAGTGCCGCCGTTTATTCATTCACCCATCGACGAACCACATGTGGCGTGAATTAAACAAATAAATAATAATAAGAAACATCTCTGGACATTATTCACACAGCGCCAACTAGCCCCAAATTAAGCATTACCACATATGTGCCAGCCAACTGATATACATTACTTATATTACCTTTTTTTTGTAAATACATACATATTATACATAGAAACACCTAGACCGATACAAACAGACATGTTCATGCACACAAACGTTTGTATCGAGCGGGGATCGACTCTGGTGTAATAGCCGACTTCTCAACCATTACACTAAATGTACCTACTAATCCATTTAATATTTACGTATATACTTTAAAGATAAGCCTCTTCTAGATACTTTGTATTCGTTGTATGCCGTTTCATGTGCCCTTGATTGGCAATTAGCACGAACTTCAAACGGTGAGATCTTTTGATAGCTCTCCGAGCGTAGCCATCTTTCAATAAAGTTGAATACCTCGACGCCAGCGTAATACAATAACTATAAATCAATTTACGCAGTACAGGCAACAGACAGACGCTCCGAAATTATATATTATGTATAGATATTAATTCTAATTCCTCTGTGTCTAACATGTATTCTGCGCGAGCATTGAGCAAATTGTGTTTGCAAATTAATTTGGTATCTGTCTGGAGCTTAATTTCGAGAATGATATAAATGAAATAAGTTAAAGTACGTGTATGAATATGTGATGAAAACACTGTAACATGTGGTGAGGTTGTAGCAAAAGTCCACGAGTTTATTTACATACGTACTTAACGGGTCGGATCAAATTATCTTTATAGCAACTACTTACTGTTAGGCAAATAATTGGTTCACTCGATTAACACATCACTATGGTCACTGTGTACGGTGCCCCGCACTGGCCGTCAAGATGACAGATAGATTTTACCGCGCTTGCAATGTTTAATGCCGAATAATGTAAAAGCTTATTAAATTGTAATTATCAAGAGAAAGGTCTTTATATCTAAAATTACCTACATCACCTACATGTCGTTCTTCTGTGAGAGGGTAGTACTTCTTTGAGCCGGCTCATCTTTAATGCCATTTCTATAGAAACTGTCTGCAGCAATGCTCTACCACACTTTATAAATTACAAATAAAAAAGGGCAACTAGTTTTAATGTACCATAAGTGTACTGCCTCATTATGACGCCATGGCGACATCGCTTGCTACCGTTTAGTACTAATAATATTCTGTGCTACCGTGTCCAAGAAGTTATTATGAAAGAAATGTGGGACCTAACTCACGGTTTAACAACGTTGTCAATTTGACATTTACATACTATCTGACAGGCACAAATTTAGTATAATTTTTGCTGACAGGATACGGTAGCCGACTACGACGCCACGCGGCGTCCTACGAGGCAAAACACTTTTGGTACCTCAGACCAAATAAAAAACCAAGACGGAACCTCCCGAACAACGCACTGAAGCCAAAAAAAACTACGTCAGTTTACGTCACGGATGTATATGTACTGTACACAGCGTGACGTAAAACTGACGTAGTTTTGTTACATGTGTGTGCGTGTCACAGCCAATCACAGAGCGCGAGGGTCACATGGCATCACCGGCACGCACACATCGAATGCAAAAAACTAGCTTCAGTGCGTTGTTCGGGAGGTTCCGTCTTGGTTTTTTATTTGGTCTGAGTTTGGTACATTAAAACTAGTTGCCTTCTTTCATTTGTAATTTGTAAAATGTTTAAGAGTATAAGAGCCCAGGCTCTGATACTTGTAGCTAGCCTAAAACCTAAACTTTTAATTTAAAAATACCTCGTCAATACCCGTTTTTAGATTGTTCTGAAGATAGAGATAAAAGATTCACAAAAGGTAAGCTATGACGCATAGTGCAGGTTGATGGGCGCATAGATGCAATGTAAGAACAAACCCAGGATGTTATCAATCAAACTCGTTCAATCGCCTATTAATAAAATTGAATATTCATTTGTAGGACGCCTCCATTGGTAGAGGTATAGTCTGCACCAAAATGTACAATATTTTAATTAAATCTTACAACTGGAGGTCTTTAAAGTTTTTTTTTTCCTATATGATAATGCTAGTGCGAATTAATTCGTATGTCAATCTTGCTGATGCGATTCTTTGAGATTGTTAATTTTTCAATCGGTCGAGTGAAAGACCCAATCGCTCATATAATATTATACATGTTATAAGTTAGTCATAACACAAATAATACAATATAATTTGTACGCTGAAATGTACGTACATAATTATGTCTTACCTACGTTAAGCATACATTTCAGCACTTCATTTTTTTCTTTTATATTTTATAGATAGACAGATTATATTTACATTACAATGTTCGTGAGATTTTTCCAAAGTGTATTAAGATTGTAATATCATTATACGTAATTAAATACAAGTTACGTATGTCGTACATAAAACTTGTTATAGGTACGATTTTGCATTGCTAAAGCTTTGTGTAATTGCAAATAATTAGTATATTAATATTTTAAACGGTTAAGGAAAATCTTTGCTTGGATGCCGATAGCATGTGGATCTTTATTATAATTAAACTGTTATGAACCCGTTGATTTATGCGATTATGCAAGTTTATGACATTTTAACTCTAACTACATAATTTGCTACATAATGTATTCAGTGAATAAATTCAAATAAAGACGTTATTTTAATATCATGCTAGGTAGTATATTTCATACAAGTTTACAGCTTGTTTCATGGCAAGTGCCCCTTCCTGTAAAGAAGAACAAAATGCTAGTGTGAGTTTTAGTAACCCATTTGTTTGACTTTTCTTCTCTAACTAGAACTGGATTTGTTAAGGTCCAGTAATTACATTGGAGCCACTGCAACACATAGCTAAACATATTTATTTATACATCTTGTCCTTTGACCCCTGGCTCATAAAATTAAATGACCTCCCAAAAATGTGCCTGTTTAATGTATTATTCTGCTCGACTCAATGCATGAGTTTCGGAGTAAATCTGTAAAAACCAGGTATTTCCATCAAATAAGCTGACCACCTCACTGAGCACATTGTTCATTACTCAGAACAGACTAATTGCGCTGCGTAAATTAGTGTTAAAAAAATAATAGTCTCCACAGTACTCGAAGCTGGGACCATTCAGTCCGGAACAATGGGAGCTTCCACGAAACGAGACAGATGAAATCAGTTTCCTGTCACGCTCTTGTTAATCGCTGTAATTACTGGACTTTGCCTATCAATTATTTATCTCTGATAACGAGATTGCAGCCAAAGTATGGCATTTATAAAATAAATTGCGTGACACGAAATAGGTACTAATGTTATGTTAATTTTATTAAAGGTCATCATCATAAAAAACATAAGTGGATTTTTCTAATATGCTTCCTACATTTCCTATAAGCGCTCCTTAGGTGTATCTCTACTGTACTAATTATATTTTATGTGAAAGTTATATTTTATCACGCTTTTGTAAAATGTATAGAAAATGGAACAAAAATAGGCATTTAGTCACGTGACAGTAAACACCAAGCAGAAAGTATTACGTTACGTGCTGTCACGTGTTTCGTGATTGATATTGGAACAAAGCAATTTTATATTGGGTAAGTATTTTGTTTTGCACCACGTGACGTCATCCAATATTCCAATCCAAGACAGGACGACACACTAGACAGTTTTTGAACAAATTTGAAATCGTTTAAATCAATTGATAAAGAATTATCCAGCTTTTTAATTTAGTCAAAGGTCCTACTACGGCTCGTATTAATGCATCTCAGGCTAGCCCTAAATTAACAAGGCGAGGGATCAATTCATTAGGTCTTCGTTCACACGGCGCGCGGGCGAAAGGAATGCAAAACAAACGAAAGAAGTACCGTCAAATTTACATAAAATTCCTTTAGCTGCGTCGGGGAATGCGAAATTAGGATTATCAGACACGAAAACCATGAAATATTGTACTGGTTTGTAGCCCTTAATCATTTTAGTAATAACCTATAGCTTCTGTACAATTTTTCATTGCATTTATGTTGAATTTGACTGGCGTGTTGACGCTTTTGGCTGCGACGGTAATCTATGCACTAAGGGTCGTGAGTTCGCATCCTGCTACTACTAGTAACTGCTTCGTTAATTCTAATACTATTTTAATTTTTTGGATATTATGTAATTAATTAATTTTGTATGTAAAAATTTAACTTAATAATTGTAAAAATAATTTTTATAATAATTTTAAACAAACTTTTTAAAAAAAAAATTAAACCGACTTCAAAAAAAAAACAAAAAAAAAACTACCTAAAAACACTGAAAAGCAAAAAATAATTTTATTAAGACATTCATCAAATGCGCTTATTGTCTAAGCCTATTAATAACATTAAATTGTATTTACGTGCTAGGTAGGTACCTACTAATCTGTTTGAAGTCAGTGCCAAGCCAAATAGTAGGTACCCAGACTACGTACCTACGTCCGCGGATTATTTGTAACCCTGTATAATACATAAATTATTAGGTATGTATCATTTTTCATTACTTTTGGCTTGGCACCGACTTCAAACAGATTAGTAGGTACCTACCTAGCACGTAAATACAATTTAATGTTATTAATAGGCTTAGACAATAAGCGCATTTGATGAATGTCTTAATAAAATTATTTTTTGCTTTTCAGTGTTTTTAGGTAGTTTTTTTTTTGTTTTTTTTTTTGAAGTCGGTTTAATTTTTTTTTTAAAAAGTTTGTTTATTTTTCTATTTTTAGTGTGAATAATACGTAGGAGTGAGTAAAACTCTCTCATAATATTGATAACGAAAATACGAGTAAAATAGTAGAATTGTATTATTTGACAATATTAGGTATTCATTAAGTGTTCAGCACCATTCAGTAGACCAACTAAAGATGCAGCCCGCAAGAGGGACATAAGAATTAAGAAGTCGTACCCTTTAGCTTCCATCATTAGAGTTGTACCTTCCATCATCAGCTTAGCTCCAAAAGTACATGAAATACAACTAACGGTCCACATATTCCTACAACACTGAAATAATTATCCCCTAACTCCTAACCGTTAAGGAGTTGTACCTTCCATCATCAGCTTAGCTGCAAAAGTACATGAAATACAACTAACGGTCCACATATTTCTACAGCACTGAAATAATTATCCCCTAACTCCTAACCGTTAAGGAGTTGTACCTTCCATCATCAGCTTAGCTGCAAAAGTACATGAAATACAAATAACGGTCCACATATTCTTACAATACTGAAAGAATTATCCCCTAACTCCTAACCGTTAAGGAGTTTTACCTTCCATCATCAGCTCATCAACATAAAGTGATGTCTATAGGACGCAAAAACTTAAATGGCTTCAGAAAAAACAAGTAACGCGTAGTGTGCGCCTATAAAATTTGAGGTTTGCCCTTGATTTTCCCGGGATCCCATCATCAGATCCTGACATGGTGACAATGGGACCACCTCGGAACTATGCACTTTCAAATAAAAAAAGAATTATTTAAATCGGTCCACAATTGACGGAGAAATCGACGGACATACATAAAAAAAAAAAAAAAAAAAAAAAATACATACAGTCGAACATAGAACCTCCTCCTTTTTTGAAGTCGGTTAAAAATAATTTTATAATAATTTTAATAATAATTTTAATAATAATTTTAACAATAATTTTAATAATTTATCTTAATTCGCATATGCCTTGAAAAGGTCAATTTGTAATTTAGCATTACCAACTGCTCTCAAATATGTATGATAGATAATAATTATGTACCATTGTTACAAATAATGCGATTAAATGACTATGACTACTATGCCGTGGAGAAAGGGGAAAAAGCTTAGACAATGTGTATTGTGTACTTGAGGGGGGGGAGGGGGGCTCTGGTCTGACGGCCCCGACACTAAATGAAACGTAATGTCACACGTCGGTCTTTAGTGAGAGGGACTGGTGCTTCCTCGTTTGAGCCGGCCCATTTCGACTGACAGACAGGATCTGTCTCGAGTATAGTTCTACCAGACAAAAATCTAGATACAGGTACTGTAGGCAGCTTGGTTCTACCACACAAAAATCTAGATACAGGTACTGTAGGCAGCTTGGTTCTACCACACAAAAATCTAGATACAGGTACTGTAGACAGCTTGCAGTCACCGAATCAACAGTAAAAAAGAATTCGCTTCACACCAGAGAAAACAAGGTGAGAATGATAAACGACATTTTACATAAAGAATTCAGCAGGCTTATTTATTTACAGTCGGCGACGCGCGACGTCGCGCGTCGTCCTGCGGGAGACGAGAATCGCATGATATATACGACTAGACGCGCAGGAATTGTTTAAACTCGACTCAAAGGATGAACCTGAATAAATAGCGAGCTGATAATTACTGGTACAGTCAGATGAAAATAGCTGGGCTTTGATGACCGATTTGGTGTAGTGAAGATGTTGCCTATTATACTAGAGTCTCTAGAGGTCGTAGTCAAAAGACATCATTCATTTTGAAAATGAAAATTTACATATTTGCTAGGAACAGATTTTATGAGAGTTTGATTCCAAATATGAAAGTGGATGACAAAAAAATAAGTGTTTTTTTTAATAGGAAAAAGATAAAGGCGCACGCAAAGCATTTCTTGTCAGGATGCATAAGCTGTATTTCTGCTGTACTAAATCATACTAGAGGTAAACACTAAATAGTCCAATTTTTCAAACATTTTTGATGAACGGAAAACATTTTCAGCCATATTTATTTATTTACTAGCGGGCGCCCGCGGTTTCACCCGCGTGGTTCCCGTTCCCGTGGGAATTGATCAATCAATCAATTCAATTTTTCTCGCCGTAAAAACCATCCTTGAACTCCAACGAACATTTAAAAAAAATTTTGGCCGAATTGGTTGTGCGAGTGGCGAGTGGAATTTTGCGATTCATTTTTATATTATAGAGAAAGAAGATAATAAGAATTGTTTATATTCTTTAAGCAAAGGCTAACCTAAATGTTTTTGATTCCACACACTTTATTTCACAAATATTCAAAATAAAATATAAAAACTGTAAAATAAACTCCTTTAAAATTCTCTTTTTTCCCTTAAATGCCTTTAATTTGTCAAATGTTTCACTAGAGACGTGCATTAAAATTGAAACAAAGGATCTCTCGGCAAAGTGTTCAGACTGCAGGCTCATTCCCCGCGGCCGCGGGCCAGTGGGAGGCGCTAGCCAGCTCGTATGAAATATGCGGGGCTTGTTTAATTCACCTCAAAGGATAAGCCGCCTGAATAAATCGCCCCTGATAATAACGAGTGATAATTCTCGCCTCGCACGACGCCCGCGTATCGCTCGCTCCCTGTTTCATCAGGTTGCATTATTCCCTGCTTATGTGTTTTTAACGTTTTATCCATGGGTAGAAAAAAAGGAAAAACAAGTGACAGTCTTATTTCATATTTCACACGTCTGTAGCCGTCCGGATGTAAAAAGGTCTTGCCTACTCGAGTAAAAGAGGAAAGGCAACAATGCTTCTGTGAACCGGAAATTGAAAAATGAATTTACCAAAATTATATGTATTTATAGAACACGGCCGGAGAATGCTAATAAATGATCAATTTAGCAAAGGTTTGTACAAACAAACAAGCAAAATGTTGTAAAAAGTGGATATTGTAAACTAGAACGAATAAAGAAAAATTTAGCAAAGGCACCAATTTTCAGGACAAAAAAAAACAATTTACTTGTCTTGGTTTATCCATTTACTTACTTCTATTTTGGCATTTAAATAGACGCTTACCTTGTAGTAAAACATTTTAATGACACTATTTTCGCACGTATTTGTAGGTAAGTAAACATTTCTGTTGCTATTTTCTCTAAAGAATTTTTGTTTACATCAAAATTCAAAGTTTCCACGGGCAATGGAATACTTTGTTTACTCTAAGCTTAATTAATGCGTGCCTACACGTTCGAAGCAAACAAACATGTTAAAACAACATTTAATTAGCCACAACGCAGAGTACAAACCATATTTCAGAAGGACATATTTTCGCATTAAATACCTTAAGAATTTTTCAAAGTTGCGCTAACATTTACGAATGAAAAGTAAAAGTTTGAATAGTAGATTAAAACGATAAGGATGACGAATGGCGGCGCGGGGTCATCATCCTGCCGACCCGCCGCGGTGCCCTTCAGCGCCCTAACCCAGAGGCGGATTATCCTAAAGGCAAAGTAGGCATGTGCCTAGGGGCGCGACGGTACAAAGGGGCGCGCGGGCAGAATTGTAAAATAAAGAAAAAATATACAATATTGCAAAAAATTAATTGCGCCAGTAAGTAAGCCACCTACTTAAAAAATAAAAACTATTATTTTTGCTTACAAAAAGATAAATTTCACAGATGGGACTGGCTAAAACTTACGCCTACAAACAACCTCGTCGATGGCAATGATCTCTGATTGAAGTTGGAAAGATACGACTGCAATGTTCGTCGCGTCGACTGTAAGCGAGTATCGGACGTTCCTGCTTCTAAAATTGCGGGGACGAGAGTGTGGTGCGGGGGCGGAAGCTAAGCGGTCAGGCGCGAACGAATGCGCCAGACAATTTTAATTCACGACGACGTTCGTTTCCCAAATTTGCCCGACCGAGAAAGAAATCCGGGACCTTTTGCGCTTACGGCAGACACCTAGACCACTATCAATACTATCGAGGTTGAATTAAGTCATCATCATCATTTCAGCCAAACGACGTCCACAGCTGGACACAGGCCTCCCCCAAGGATCTCCAAACCGATCGGTTCTGCCTGCGCCACCCGCATCCAGTGGATTCCGGCGATCTTTATGGATTTATCGGTCCACCTTGTGGGAGGCCTACCACAGCTGCGTTTCCCGGTACTAGGCCACTCGAGGACCTTTCCGCCCCAACGGCCGTCAGACCTCCTTGCAATGTGTCCCTGCCACTTAAGGCTTGCAATTCTTCGGACAATGTCGGTGACCTTGTTCCTTCTGCGGATCTCATCATTTCTGATGCGATCACGCAGGGTGACTCCAAGCATAGCCCTCGCTCCATTGCCCTTTGCGCGATTTTGAGCGTTTTTATGAGGCACATTGTAAGTGGCCACGTTTACGTTCCTTAAGTCATCACTGGCAACACACACATATCAAAAACTTTCGTCTTGAGGCACTGCAGTAGTCGGCCCGAGAAAACGCTGCGTA
The DNA here is from genome assembly GCA_949319885.1 of Mecyna flavalis. Classification (NCBI taxonomy): domain Eukaryota; kingdom Metazoa; phylum Arthropoda; class Insecta; order Lepidoptera; family Crambidae; genus Mecyna; species Mecyna flavalis. Next base: position 15,950,751 of record OX439427.1, read on the forward strand.
GCTTCCCAAACGCTGCCCAGCCGAGTTGGATTCGTCGATCGACCTCTTTCTGGAGGTTGGACTTACCAAGTTGGACTTTCTGTCCCAGTAGTAGTACTTATCTACAACATCCAGTGTTGAGTCCCCAACTTTTACAGGAGTGGGTACGACATGGGAGTTCGACATGATTTTAGTCTTTTCCATGTTCATTTTAAGACCCTCTTGTTGAGACACTCTACTGAGATAGTTGAGCATTATGCCTAGGTACTTCCAAGGACTCCGCCATGACTACGATATCATCCGCAAAGCGAAGGTGCGTCATAAACTCGCCGTTTATGTTGATGCCAAGTTCTCTTCAGTCCAGAAGCTTAAACACGTCCTCCAACAGAGTATGTAGTGAACAGTTTCGGCGATATAACATCGCCCTGTCTCACACCCCGCTGGAACCGAATGGGTTTTGTCTTCTGGTCCTGGAGGTGGACTGGCGTTTTCGTACAGCGACTGCAACACTTGTATGTATCGGGAGTCTATTTGGCACCTTTGGAGTGACCGAAGCTCGGCCCATGTCTCGACAGAATCAAAGGCTTTTCATAGTCCACAAACGCTAAGCATAATGGGAGATTATTTCTTCGGACTTTTGTATAATCTGCCGCAGCGTGTGCATGTGGTCTATGGTACTAAAGCCTTTACGGAATCCGGCTTGTTCGGGAGGCTGGAAGTCATCAAACCTACGTACGAGACGATTCGTTATAACTCTAGAAAACAGCTTGTAAACATGACTCAGTAGCGTGATGGGTCTGTAGTTCTTCAGCTGCGTCCTATCGCCCTTTTTGAAGAACAGCCTCACCACGCCCCTGTGCCATGCTGTTGGCGTTTTGCCCTCGAGAATAACGGAGTCGAACAACCACTGGAGAGCTTTCAGGACCGGTCGGCCTCCTGCCTTTAGAAGCTCCGCTGTAACTCCGTCATCCCCCGGCGCCTTGTTGTTTTTAAGCTGTTTCAGAGCTACACTGATTTTGTAAAGGCTGACGTCTTGATTATCTTCAGTGTAGTGGTCGGGTCAATTTGGCTCTACAATCCGTGGCCTCAGTGACGGTGTTTGTGTCGTCGAGTAACGCTGCCCATAAAAGTTTTCAATCTCAGCCAAAAGCGTTGGTGTGACGTGACTACTCTACCGTCCTCTGTCTTCGTGAATTCGTAAAATCTGTCCTACAATATCGATTTCATGTAAACTTATGCTCTTTTTTCCTTGGCCTCCATCTCACCGCGTTTTCCTAAGTTTCGGTACCTAAGGTACGGTTCGGTCAAACTATAGTATGTACGAGTTATTTTTAATATAGAGGCGCCGATGAGATGCTTGCCTATGGCGCTCTCAACATTTAATCCGCCTCTGCCCTAACCTAAATAAATACCAGCACACACCCGCGCGCAACCTGCGCCCGATGATAACTAGAGGTCGGCGAGACGAGCTCAGTGTGAGCCGAATAATCTCTAACAAGAAACAAGTCGAAGCTGCCGAAAATAAGGCACCTTTTGTGCCAGTTACTCTACTGTCAAATAAGTTCCGGTATGGGCTGAAGAACCGCAAATAAGTTGGAACTGCCGAAAATAAGCTCAAATCGGATACATAGAAAGAAAGCAACTTGAGGATCAGCTTCACCTCTTTGTCAGAAAAGTCCCTAAAAATAATTGCAAGCAAGTCTGAACACCCAAAAATTTGCGCAAGTCGGATAATTAAGCACCTTTACCTAGGACCAACTTCACCACTGTTAGAAAAGTTCCTGATAATTTATCAGTCAGATATCTGTGATGCAGTCTCTTTCGTCAGATTTTAAAAGACGTCAGCGTCTTTCAATCATTTTCCTTCACACTCCTAGCACTGTGAGTGGCCAACAAGACCGAATAAAGTAAAGCGCACTTGTACTACATAATGGTATTATGTTCAGCCTTGTTATAACTTGTGTAATAATACAATGGTTTATAGACAAAGTATTTTGTTAAACAAGTACCTATTATTAAAACTGTTCGCCTTTCGCTTGGCATTTATTTAGTGAATGAAAACGTGCCGAACTCATTCGAGCCGAATTCGCCCCAACTCTAATCGATCCTGATAAAGGGAAATACGTTATTTAAAGCGTCATTCGGGTTCAAGCTAATTAAGATTGTGCGAATTGAGACGCCATAATTGGTGCAAACCAGTGGGCTTGTATTAGTGGGCGGGATTTTATCTAAATTGGTTTGTCATGAATCAGTGTACATTATTTCCAATTTTGATTAAATTGGGTTAATGTTGGGTTAATGCAATGATTATGTATCGTAATGAAGTTTGTTAACGAGTCAAGATGTTATTTATTTTGTTTATATTCGAATATTTTGGCTAAGTACTAATAGAGCATGACTTTATTAAGTGTTAGTTATGCCTTTATAAATTAATAGTTATTTCCGTTTGTTTGAACTGGTGTTTAAGTTTCCAAGTTATTTAATTAAGTTACCATTGCGAATGTCATGCGCGGTACAAACACTAATTTTGTGTCTATCTTTATCGGTGTTCCTATGTAAAATATGTATGTTTTACAAAAATAAAAATAGTTGAAAATAATGGTAGTAGTATACTACGTATCCGTTAAATAAAGCTTAAGTGTGGCTTATCCTTTACTTAGTATGGGGATAAACGGCGCTGTGTGAATAATTTCCAGGGAGATATTAATTTACGTGGAAATGTAATGAAAGGACATCCATTTCAAAGTAATTTCGACCACCATGACGGCTGTAATTACGGTAAACGCGGACCACTCGTCCTAAACCTAAATAAAGATAACCTAAATTAACTTGCTGAAATAAAATAAGTAATTTAAAACGTTTGTCGGCTCCAGAGTTAATTAAGACCGCGGCAACGACAGCTGAGCCGATAACGGTGCAAGCGCAGAATGCAATCGGCTCAAGTGGGCGTAATCATAATATTATCATTTGTTGCGTCGATAAACGGGCTAATACGATAACCGAAATTGCATTCGATATTATTTAACCCAAGTTACCAATCGATACTTGATTTTTATTAACCTGATGACGCATTTGGCAGTGACCCTACTTTTTGCAGAGGAGAAAGTTTTTATGTACCATAGAGGTAGGGTTGCCAGATCGATTATTCCTGTTATCGGGATCAATAACCGATTTTTCGGGATTTTAGGGCTTTGGTCGGGAGAAATAAAAAAATAAGTTAATAATATTAATTATACATAATATTATATAAAGTAAACATATTTTTGCATTGCACTAGTGTAGATATAACAAAAAAAAACATAGTAGGTATTATTGTCACATAAGATAAGAACCGAATGAGCATGTTTATTGTTTTTGTTCTTGCCATAAGTATTTGTCATTTTTTTTTACCGCGTTTAACAACTTTTGAGCTTTATCGCTATTCAAAAAGGTCTTAAAATTTAAACAATTTTCGTCAAAATTCAAACGAATTATTAATTCCGCCTTTATTAAATCCATGCTCATTCGGTTCCTTTCTTTTGAGTATATATCATTAAGTATACTAAAAACGCGTTCGCAGTAAGCGTTACTTACTGGAATTGAAAATATAAAACATACAATTTTGGTTAAATTTTTAACTTCAACGCAGTTTCTTATAAAATATGCCCATAGCTTATCATTTGTCATTTTATTTTCTTCTTCTGGAAGGCGATTTAAACTAAAAACTTCTTTTAAAGAACAATAATCACTGTACAAATGGTCGGTGTCAATATCATTTACAATTTTTAATTTTTCTATAAGTTCTAAGAGCTCACTCCATGTGAACAAAGTTTTTTTTTTTAATGAAAACTTAGATAGCATTTTGTATAAAGACTCCTCACTAAATTTTTTTGTTCTAGTTCTTCCAAATACCTGATGGCCCTTTGGAAAAACTGTTCTGCTTCTTTGTTAAAGTTTTCTTTTTCGGCGTTTGTTAATTTTGTTAAAATGGACCTATTTTTACTTCCATAAAATTTGTCCTGTAATCGGCTTTTTAGTTGGTTCAACAGCTTTCTCATAATAACTACCATCTATTTCCAGGATAGTACATCCATCATTTTCCGATGCCAATATCGCCGTCTGAAACTCTACCATGACGTTATGTACAAAATATAAATACACTTCAGAAATTCCCTCACTGTAACATTCATCAACCCCTTCATTATCATTAAAAGAAGTAAGATTCTTAGATACAAAGTCCCATATTTCCTTTCGACAATCATCTTCTCCTTTTAACAAGAAGTAATGTTTTATGGCTGGCCATCCACGAAGTAATCGTTCTAAAGCAGGCATGAGTGACAGCCACCTTGTTGGGACATGCCGAAGAAGGTTTTTATATTCTACATTTGCAAACAAAAAACACTCTTTTAGCTTCTCGGTTTTCGTAGACGATGAGCTAAACTCAGACAAATAAGTAACATGTTTATCCTTGTAATGTATGCAACTCAAACTTCAAATAAACATATTTTATTAAAAAAATATTAGTGAACCTGTTTTACGGGAGATTATTTGCTTTGTCGGGAGTCGGGAGGACATACAAAAATTCGGGAGAATCCCGCCAATTCCCGACCGTCTGGCAACCCTACATAGAGGGCTGGCGAGGCCTTTTTTTTTTTTTTTTTTTTTTCGGAGGAGAATGCTTTTTTGCACCATAACCGCAGGCTAGCTAGACCTGCGGCCGTGTGTGGGACTCAAGACTGAAGCGTCCACTACCCACTAATCTCCCCCGGTTTCTCCTTCACACCCGATTAGGACGAGCCGGTGCTAGCCTTATTGCTATTGACCAGCCCATCCCCGGGTACCCCGACTTGAGAGGCCTCAAGTCAGGGTGGCGCCTAGGGAGGGCCACCCGAGAAACTAGGTGACCCTCAGACTTGGCTCGAGCAACCTGTGCAATGCGGGCGTTGGGGGGCTACCCCCGGGGCTGGCGAGGCCTGCGGCCGTGTGTGGGACTCGAGGCCGAAAACGTTCGTTCCAGTACACATTAAACTCCCCAAATTTACCTTTCACACCCTTAAATATATCTTTACTTTAAAAGAAGCAAATAAAGTCACAAACTGGGCGGGTAATATTACTAGTAAAATCGTGACCCAGCTTACTTAGGTAGGTACGCGTGCCTAAAAACAGCATACAAATAGATTTCAAAATTGATTGTTAAGTCAGTATAAAAACATAAAAAATATAAGCTATAAATAAAATCTGTGATAATTAATCAAAGTTCTATAAAATTTTCCATTAAGCATGTGATTCCTTAAAGGAGGAAAAAGAACAAGCGATTTCAATCTATTGACGCATTAAATTCATCATGATCTCACACGTTATTCGAATTAATCCCATCTTCTATACGTTCTATTCTATATGTATTTAGAATAATCATCCATCTTACCATTAGGTACAGACACAAAGCCAAGATTGAACTTGCTACCTATAGCATGCTTAAAATTAGGACTCTATAAGATACGACTATGGCATACCTAGGAAATAAATAAATAATTATGATAAATATGTTTTCTAAATACGCAAACATTTTTTTAAGGTATTTACAATATTTTTCACAAACCTATGTTATATTATAATTTATGTGATATATACGGTCCAACATAGTACAGGTTTAACGGATTCTTTGACAAAGGTCGTCCCCGAGGCTTACTGACCGAAGGACAACATTTTTTCAATGTCCTTTTTTGCCTTTTCTTTATTATTTAATCTAAGAGCCGTGGTCCAAAATGTTAAACAAGTACGTACCGTCCCTTTTCCTACACAGATAAAGTAATTTGCTCACCACTGAATTTTAAGAAGGTTTCGTTATGTTCGCGGCTTGATTGAAGTTTCCTGTATATTTTAGTACCCTGCTAAAGTAAAGGAAAGGGGTTGAATAATTACTTCGAATGGGTTATTATTAACACTTTCCTATTTCAACGGTATGTTTTATTTAACTTTTATCATTAAAATCTGCAATGTTTCGTTTATTTAAGTAAATATAGACTAAATGAGATGAAAGTTTTCGATTAAAATCGGTTTTAAGCTATGATGTAAGTCGTAATCACTAAAAAAACCTTGTCTTTTAAACTTCTCTTAGGAGTTCTTTGTCAAAATACCTAACTGTTTATCTATAATGATAATAACTAAAACTTTGGTCTATCTTTTTGATCTAAGTAGTCTTTGGAAGATAAAAACTGATATTGACACATATTGACAGGACCTTTACTGGCAGAGCTTTTTATAACTTTAATGAGACTTTTAATAAAAAAACACGTAGGGGGTCGTTCAAGTATTACGTCAGCACTATGGGGGGGTGGGGGGGTCTTTGTTTTGCTTATTTTGGATGACATGGGGGGCAGGGGGGTCTAGATGATGATTACGTCATCGGTAGTTATTTACTTTTTTACACCAATGGCAACCCTCACATTGCCTATGCTTGAAAACGAAACCCATTTTCGGGGATTCCGGCAAATAAGGCATACGTTTAGGCACTCGCTTTAGAACCGATTAGGGGAATTACCGTGCGCTACTCAGTTGTCTAAATTTCTTCTATCAGTGTATTGTTTCGTTTGGATACTATAGCGAGTAGACGTATTGTAAGCATAGCAAAGCAAGTTTACATTTTAGTTAGAGCACCATGATGTGAGAAGACGTAGAAATTCCAAAATCGGATGAAAGTTAGGAGACTCACAACACTAAGCAGCAATCTAAGCAATCCAATGTCATCGAAAACTTAGAATCATGGATTCGGGTTTCATGGACTGAAGACTGTTAATTTCAATTTAATATGTGTACTTACCAATCACAGAAATCTGAATAATTATTCCGATTTCTGTGGTACCAATGTTTAATATGTGTCCGTCCGGTGCTTTAATACTCTTTCGATCGAAAGAGCTATAGAGCAAAATCGGGGGTCTAAGGTGTTCTTACAATCTCTCGGAAGAAGCCACCTGACGAAGCTGACCACGGCAAGTGGAGAAGTTGTTGCCTCAAAGCCGGCAGTCCGTTCGGAGATAGAGGACTTCTATGGCCGGTTATACGCTTCGCATGCATGTTGACCTGATCCCAAAAATAAGGACTCCAGAGCCACGTTAAATCGCCATTACACTGACGACCTGCAAGAAGTGAGCGTTGGCAAAATCGAGATTGCTCTTGGGCAGCTTAAAAATGGAAAAGCCCCTGGAGAGGACGGCGTTACTACAGAGCTGCTAAAGGCTGGAGGTAAACCCGTACTGAGGGAGCTCCAAAAGCTTTTTATCGCTGTCCTGTTCGAAGGGAGAACTACAAAGGCGTGGAGTAGGAGCGTGGTCGTCCTGTTCTTTAAAAAGGGTGACAGAAGCCTGTTGAAGAACTATCGACCCATTTCCCTTCGACCACGCTCCTACTCCACGCGAGTAGGAGCGTGGTCGTCCTGTTCTTTAAAAAGGGTGACAAAAGCCTGTTGAAGAACTATCGACCCATTTCCCTTCTAAGCCACGTCTATAGAAGTGACAGTGGGCTGGCCATATCAGCCGCAGAACCGATAGCCGTTGAGGTAAACGGGTTCTAGAGTGGAGACCGCGTCTCCGTAAATAGTGTAGGACGCCCTCAGGCCAGGTGGAGCGATGATCTGCGCAAGATGGCTGGCAGGAGCTGGATGCGAGTGGCCGAGGATCGATCAGCGTGGCGAGCATTTGGAGAGGCCTATGTCCAGCAGTGGACTATCACAGGCTGATGATGATGATGATGATGATGTGTGTACCAAAACTTTAAAATAAGTTTGTGTTCGTAAGATTATAATATTTTTGTCCCTTACTCTATGTTGAATACTGTATCAGTAAAATCTAATCTCTAACCTAAATCTATTTTCTTATTTATAAAATTATAATTATTAACATTATAATTTTAGTATAAAAAAAATTATAATTGAAAAATGTTTACGTAAGCATAGGGGGAGGGGGTAAGAGCTTTGCTTACTTTTGCTGACAAGGGGGGTGGGGGGGTAAATAATTGCAATAAATCTGCTTACGTAATATTTGAACGGCCCCTAGGTACCTAATGTACATTTACTTACATAAAAAAACGATTTTGATTTACCCATTTGAAATCTACCAATAAAAATCCGTAGTACACCGTAGCATGAATATATGTAATTAAGCGAAAATACTTGCTTAAAGTACGCCCATTTTGCGTGTAACATGACAAAATGTTTGAAGTATTTTTACGGCGTATACTACACGCACTGGATTAGCATAACCAATCATAAAGCCGGTGCGTTTAGCTTGTACCATGATCATAAAAGCCATTATACTTGAAGATTCATCGCGAACCCTATAAAAGCAGTAGACTGAAAAATAACGATGATGTACGCATTTTGACATGTTGTTTTACCCATCCATACTAATATTATGAATACGAAAGTAGCTTTGTCTGTTTTTAACGTTTTCATGCGAAATTCAAAAACGTCTGTGAAGATTTCAGGACATCGACAAAAATAGTAAATAATTTTTTCATGTCATTACAGGTAGGTACGAGATGTCAACGAAATCAGTTGAGAATTCGATAGAAAGCAGAACAAATAATCGCACTCCCGAGTAACTAGCGAGACGGGAGTCCCTCGAGTGCAAAATGTTCTTTGCCTTGACCCACTTCCAATTTCATGACGTCTGAATAACTACAATACACATCTACTGTATACGGGCTAGTTTCACACTGGTAGATAAGTTCGTGTTCATTGGTCGTACAGACAACTTAACGTCATATCTTTTTGCAATTTTCAAAAAAGAAGACAGCATCATTGATATTTGATAGATAAATTATCACGAACTGAAAAGCTGGTCCTTAGTATGCGAAAGTTGTTATGTCACATCAGATAGCAGGCACAAGATGTCAACGAAACCGGGTGGTAGATTCCTGTACTGGGCCGTCTAGGTGGGTACCACCGCAGTGCCAGATATTTTCCCGTGAAATAGAAGTGTGTCAAGCACTTCTGAGTTTTGGGGAAAGGGCACTGAAGCTAGTGAAATAAGGTATATGAGACCTAATAACTGTCGCCTCGGTGTAGCGGGCGCAGGGCGGAGCCAGACAGAAACTGTTTAGTTACTGTGAACCTGAACTGTCTGAGGGCATACGTGGCGCTTACCATCAGGTGTACGATCTGCTCGTCATGTTACACATTGCAATAAAAAAAATCTGTTGAGAATGTGGAAGAAAGCAGAACAAACAATCACACTCCCGCATAACAAGCGAGGCGGGAGTCCCTCGAGTGCAAGATTCGCCTTGACCCACTTCCCGGTGTTTGGTTTCAATACGCGCTGGCAGTAGTGCTTCCGGCTACAAATAACATTGCAGATGGATGCTTCATTCATTGTTTTAGGATAAAAATGCAGATATTGTTTGTGTTTTTACGTTACAAATTGAGTTTAATTTTTATTGTAACCTATATATACTTCCGGATTTTCAAAATAAAGGATTTTTTCGGCAAACCATGATTCTGTCTCTTCCATGAAAAAAAAACTATTTTCCTTCTTTTTGCTCCAAACGTTTTGTCCCGATTTAATCAGGATTCGCTTGCACTAATCCAGGACTGGGCAAGTCCAGTTATCACATTGGTACCTTGCCATCTAACCTCCGTGACCCTTAACAGAAAAACTAGACTAGAATCGAATCATAGCTACACAGCTTTCCGATTGCGCGGGTTTCTTCCGATGTTTTATGTTTGACTAGCCTTCCGCCCGCGGTTTCAACAGCGCGTAATTTTTTTTCAAATATCCCGTCTTACTCCTACATTACCGGAATCAAATATACCTTAAATGACCCGGGGATAGTGAAGCTATCCAACAGTGTAAGAATTATTCAAATCGGTTCAGTAGTTTCGGAGCCTATTCAATAAAAACAAACAAACAAACAAATCTTTTCTCTTTAAAATATTAATAGTATAGATATATTCTGTGACTTAGCTACCGCAGCACAGATAGGCGTATGAATGTCGGTGTCTGTACAATGTACACTTATTATCATAATTTGTCACTCTGACGTTTATATTATTTAATAACAGGTTATCTAATATATACAAGCATGATAATGTAGTCTGCTGTTACAGAGACAATTTAAGCACACATTAAAAGTCGGCTTGAGGCTAAACGATGCGGCAATTAGAATCCCGCCAATAACTTATGATGATCGCCTTTTTTGCAATATCAACTTGTCTCTAATACTAGAAACCTATAATTACTACTTACAAGATTCATCAGCGAAATTCTTAAAGATTCACAAGTTTTGAGCGTTTGGTTTAAACTAAAGCTCTTAATTCTCTCGACATAAACCTTACTTAAAACGGATTTTCTAGCGGATCATTAAAGTTTTAAACTCGTCCGTATTACGTTATGTAAAAATGATGACTTAAATTGTTTTTATAAAATTCTGTACGCTTTCATGTACAGATTATGAAAGATGCGCTTACCTATTTATGTACATTTTTTAAAGTTTTAACTTAAAATGTCTTTAGGCTGGATATCTTTCATTGAACATACATTGTTATCTTAATTTACTTATTACAAGTACATGAAAGTAAAATCCGCACGTAAAAAGTTTCGGTTAACATTTTCTCTTAGTGTCGTTTCAGGGTCATTTCAAAATACAAAATCTTTACCTATTGAGTCTTAATTATCCGTTTTCAATACTTTATTCTTTGTCCATTTTCACTCTATTAGTGTCACACTTAAAAAAAGAAATCTGTAATGTATAATAAAACATACCTTTGTTATTCATAAAAAAGAACGATTTAGATACCTAATTGATACTTAATATTAATTTAAAACAAGTATGCTACATTATCAGTTAACTTATCTTGTGCCATCGATATTATAATGCTTACGCTATCTAAATTAATTATATGGATAATTATGTATCGATTCGAGCGGTGTCGACTAAATTACCTAGGCGCCATAAATACATAATACTCGATTAATTTGAGTGCTTAATCGAACCGTCCAATTAATTTTCAACTGTCAATCAAGCGGCTATAACTTTTGAAGGAAAGTCTCATTTTTAATGTCCATTTCACACCAATTAACTGGTCTTAAAGTAGGTTGTCTGCGCCACCTATGGGTATCAAGCTAATTAAATAAAAAACGGGACTAAACTTGCTTCATTTAACGGAAATATTTTGATTATTGAGGTTTACTTTCATTATTTAATTAAAAAAAAATACTGAATAAACATTTTTAAATCTAAGACTCCTAAGATCTAAGGAAACTAACACATCCTTTCCATTCTAAGATATCTTTTGTACTTTTTTATAAAATGTAAATTAGGAAATTCTAATTTCGCTCTATTGATCATGCTTGGATTGACCGGCTCATGGCGCAGTTTGTCAGAGAAGATGAAGAGGTAAACGAGCCCACGGATAACATGATGATAAATGATCACCGTTGCCCATCGACATTTGCACCAGCAGAGGGAGAAATAGGCTCATACGTTACTTTTTTGAAGCTAAATTTTATTGAAAACACTGCTAAAGGTTAGTTGGGATTTTTTTGCTGAGTAGAATGCGTAGAATGTAGATTATGATCTGTGGCCGTGTGTCGGACTTGGGACTATTTCTTCTCATTATTCACGAATCTCTCCCAGGTTCCCTTTACAGAGCGAAGATTGTGACGATTGGCTGGCCCAAGGTTTGTTGGGACTGTAATCTGACTGACACGTTCATTAAATTGCTTACACGTGTATCCTTCACCATTCAACATATCCAATTGAATTGCCATATAAGTCATATTACATCAATTCAATTTTAAAATATCTTCAAGATAAAAGAACCGAAGGAGCCTGGCATGCCAATAAAAATTATATAAATAAAACAAGTCCCCCAAGCGACTGCCAATCAAAGTGCTTAGGCATTGAAATCCAATTCATGTTTTCGATTACTGATAAGATTTACATGTGTGATTGGAGCCTTTGCCGCCTTTTTGTATGTTATCTCTTATAAATAGATACGTTTATTGTGTTATTAATGCTTAGTGATGAGTTGTTTTCAAGCTTAGTCTCAAACCTGTATATTTTAGTTTGACAATTTGTATATTTTTTTGCGGAGGAAAATGCTCAAAAGCCATTTAATCGCAGGTAAGCGACCTGTGGTCGTGAATTAGACTAGGAACTGCAGTAATCTGCCCTACTAACCACTAAACTCCCCCGGTTTTCCCTTTATACACGAATGGGACGAGTCGGTGGCCCGCCTTGTGGCGATTCATTGGTTGGGAAACATGGATCGGCATTTTTGTTATTGCGTAACAAGCCCTCCAACACTAATAAATTGACTTATTTTTCTTACGTATTAAATCGTTGCACATTTTTTTTTATTCTTCAAGTTTATCTACGCTTTGATCAATCAATTGAATTACTTTTTTAACTATCTAAAAGAAATGTATGTGCATAATTATATGTCTAGGAATACAATAGCTATAAAGTTTTACACGCAAATTTATCTCTTATTTAGGCATGTCAACCAATATGGTTATTTTATAGCCAATAACACTTAATCACGACCTCAGAGCTCATAAAAAACTCTTTAAATCGCATCGAAAGCTCATTTAAAATAAAGGTGCGTAGAATATATGGAAAAATTTAACGTCTTAAAGTAAAGTAAAAAAAATATATACGAAACTATCAGAAATGTATCGCCAAAATGTTTGTACTTAATGTATGGTGTAATGTATGAAATTAATAAAAATCTGCAAATAGTTAAAATAAACTTGTAGCACTAAAAACCGAAACAGCGAAGTAAAATCAGGTAGCATGTTAACGAAAACAAACTGCTACAATACCGGACCATTTGTTAGGTGGATAGCCTGATGACATAGAGACCGTAGGTGTCGCAAGTCCCCACCGACTGTGTATTTTCGCTGAACAACGTATCCTATATTTTCTCTTTTACGTTTGAACCAGTCCAGCAGTTTCAGTCGAAAAATATCGCGTATGCCAAGCTAGTCTCTTTTTCGAATCGTTATTTAACTAGGTCAGTACTTACTGTGGTGAACGCTCGTGTATATTCCTTTTATGTAATCCTTACCTGAAATAAAGAAAAATATATTCATTAATTACGTTACGACCAATTTAACGTATTTTTTTTATAAATTGGTATATTTACAAAAAAAAAGTATATATGTTATGTTTATTCGTTGTTACTCACAGTAAAAGCTATGCTTATATCTACTATGGTAAGACAATGCCGTGTGTATAATGTCAAGAGATTATTTTAAATAAGTCTAATTATGAAGCAATTATGAAGTTCAGTATTTGTACTCGTATCATGGAAAAATAAAAATGCGACCGAATTTTTAATTTTCCATTCACAGGTTTCATCGCATTATAGAAAAAAATACAGAAAGTCTTTAAATCCCTTGGGACCACTTCTTTTTCCGGAACAAAAAGTATCCTGTCTTTCTAAAAACTATGATAATGTAAAGTATTAATTTGTTCTGGCCATTTTGATCAGAATATGGAAAAGGTTTGGATTTAAAAATTTAATACTATCAATACACACACCAAATAAAATATACTTGAGAACGATATCAAATATATTTCGATCTTAATAATATGTAAATCCCAACGTCTAGACACAGTTTCATCAAGACTCAAAAATAAAAAATATCCAGGTAAGTTTTAATATTTTAGCATTAGCCCAGATTTTCATTTTAAGTTAGGTCAATCTTAACTTAAGCCGACTTTCATTTACCAAAGCCTTCAATCAAAAATTAATCGAACCAGTACAATATTACCCTGTATTAGAGACCGTATTTTGTCTGAGATACCTATTTGTATACATTTTCTTGGAATATCCAGTGGGATTCTAGTGAATATTTCCGTCAGCTCTCATCTATTTGCTTTTATATATAGAATCTTAGAATTGCCACTGCCTTTGTGTTATATACATACTTATCTAAAATACATTTTCTCTTAGAATGAAAATAGGTACATTGATTCGCATTTCGCATAAATTTGTAAAATGTTATTGTGTTTCCGCTTGCCAATAAGAGTAACGTTCAATGCCTATTAGTTGTCTTGTCCTTTTTTAAATTGGCAACTTGAAAGTTGTTACAATTAAACTTGAAATGTATTTAATGTGATATCGTTGGTTTCTATGCCATTGCCACTAAGGCGCATGAGAGGCACAGTATGATTTAAGGGGTATTCCCACCCTCTGTCTAGAGAGTTCCATATAGCCCTCTGCGCCCCTCCAGCAGAGGGTAATGCATTCCCCTACAAAAAAATATTTACTAATTAAGATGACCCTCTCCTAGCTCATAATTAGTGCTTGAATAATCCCAGCGCTGGGTCCAGACTGCACTGAGTCATCCCACGCTGAGTCACGCCGAAACAAATCTCACGCGGTTCAACGGCCACCTCGCAAAAACTCGCTACCAGTCTACTGTAGGGCTGTCGACGTTTTATTATTCCTACCGACATAATAATATTAATAATGACAGACTGATTTGTCAATACCAAACGTAATCTACTAAACCGATATGCAGGAAAATACGTCTTACCACTGCAATGTAAGGGATATTTATGTCGAATTTTCATAAAGAGAAAATACCTATTAAAAACGAATGTAATTTTTAGTAGGTAAACGTAAAGTTACTCGCCTCCTCCGGAACTACTCAGGATCTGTGATGGAGAAAAATAAGAAATACTTTTACATAAAGAAACAGGTAAATAAATAAAATCAATCTAAAAAATATTTAAATCAGTAAAATGTCTAACATTTTCATATTTTGTTTTCGCACGCAACCCTACACAGAGGTGCAAATTTCACAGTACCGGTTATAATATTTTAATCTATAGAGAGGTTTAATCAAATACTGTTAACACTTGGAGTAAAAGAGACGGAAGACAGACAGAACTAATGCGTTAATTGTAGTTTACGCCAACAATTGCATGCATATTAATCAAATGTACTGGCCATTTTAAAAAATGTCCAGTCCACCATTACTATTCTATCTAGCTTCTAAATTTAAACGTCTCAAAATGCGTATAAATGTAAAACATGGGTCAGTTTTGCCGCACGGTTTTAACATAGGAAGGTCCCAACTTTTTTTTCAAAAGAAAATATGTGCCCTTTTGTGGGACTCAGGACGAAAGACGTCCGTCCCATAATAGTGGGTTTTGGGTTTTCTCTTTACACTCCCCCGGTTTTCTCTTTACACCCAAAAGAGAGCAGCCAGTGCCCCTTGTAGCCATTGACTGACCCATCCGCCTCGGATAGGCAAGTGCCAAATATAATGTATTCAAACAATCTAGTTATAATATGAGGCACTAGTGGCGCAGCTGTAACAGTGGTTCGTTACGCCACGGTCGGTTAATGGATGGGTGACCATTCTGACTACAGTGACATTTATTTCGAACGTCTCCGTGCTTAGGAATGCACGTAAAGCTGTTGGTCCCGGCTGATTTTTACTATAATGTAGATATTAGTCGTCAAGCCTAGTCAGAGGCCATTTTGCGGCTTGACAACATCTGACACTTGCCTTACGCACCCCTTCACCAACCCGCACTGGGGCCTGGGCCCGCGTGGTGGAGTATGGCCCACACTTTCTCACAATTGAGATAAGGCCTGTGTCCCAGCAGTGGCACGTACATAGGCTGATGATGAGTTATAATATGAATCCTGGGGTCTCTCCGTACGGAACCTAATCAGGACCAACTGCTACTATAATGATAATTATAATTACATTCCAAGCGTTATCTTATCCTGAACACAGTAATAAGAATTCCCGGACTAAACATTTACGTAATTGGGTAAACGCTTACTTTTATTAGGCTTCTACTTAAGGTCAAGTCCATTGACAAGTGCACTCAGCACACATGATAATGACACAAACGTTTTGTATCGTATTTACTAAGTTAACAGATTACGTGTACCTATACTTTTAAGCTCTGCTTGACTGAACTTACAAGTACGAAAGAGACTATACATAAAAATATCTAGGCAAAATATCTCATTTTTATTTCCAAAATTAAAGAGTGTCTTCTTAACGCTTAAAAATAACAAACTATAATTTCTTTTTAAAACAGCATCAAAGTGTAACTAACGCAAGCAAGGGCTGGTTTTATATGAAAAAAAAAAGACTTTTATATGAAATACATGAACATTTTGTACATAACACTTATGATGATTTCAAAAAGTAAAGAAGGACTAAATATTTATGAAGCCAGTCCCTTAACTTCTACATCCAAAAGTTTATCAACAGAAATTTCAGGTTCGAGCTAAATAAGTGACGATTCAACGCGGGAAGTAGGTCGTCTCATGCTTCAGAGCTCGCGACACAGACAATCACAGAGTCAGCACAATTACTATCTGCGACCTTGACACATATTATGGTGCGTCTATGCTTACGAAGCGAGCACGAGCGGCGCACGAGCGGAGCACGAGTCGAACCGTTCTGCTCGCGTGACAAGTGTGGACGCACTTACGAGCCTGCCACGAGCCTACGACGATCTCTCCTCGAACATAGTTTCAGCCTAAATATCGAAAAACCGGCACGCGGTGCGAGACAAAAAATTGTGTAGTTCTATCTCTTTCTTTTACGTGGTCTATCCGTATCGCCCTCTTTTTCTTGTGTGAATGCGATAGATACTATCAATTTGTATGCAATTTGTCTATAGTTTTCTCTGTCTACGGGCGGAGCACAGTCGAGCACGAAACGAATGCTCGAAGCGCGCTCGTTCGAGGCTCCAAGTCCGTCCACAGTACACGAATTTTGGATCGGCTCGTGCTCCGCTCGTGCGCCGCTCGTGTTCGCTTCGTAAGCATAGACGCACCATTACATGTGCGTTGTAACAGCATGTATGTTGCTGTCTGTCTTTAAATTAAATATTAACAGCCCTGTACCTAACGTTATGGTTCTCACAACACAGGTAACATATCTAAGAAATAATTATGTATTCAATCTTGACCTGCAATTCAAAACTCTTTACTCATCATTGAAATCATGATTTTTGTAGCAGCTCAAGCTGAGGCGGATCCAATTGGCCATCTGCTATTATTTTTATATTTTTGGTAATGTTTACATTTAGTTTTTCTTGTGTATGTTAAAATTGTAGCCATTTTTGTAACAGCCGATGTATGATTGCTAATAAATGTTTCTTTCTTTCTTTCTTTCTTTTTTAGCAATTTCAAAACAGTAGGACTATGTAATAATGTGCGTGTGTAATAGTAATGACCATGTGGCAACGCATTGAGTTGAGTGACGATTCCTGGTTAAGTTCCCTCAATGGAATAGGCCGCAGTGGCCGCATCAGGTAGGCTGAGTACCTGTCTGCCAACTGAGGGAGCATTAAAAAACGCAAATAGTCTTGCTGAAATAATATTCAGTGTAACCAATTGTTGAAAATTATTTTACTTGATCAGGAATTTCAAGCCATGGACCAGTAGTTATTTTTTCATTGATCATTCGGATAAAATCCTATGTTTCTTAAAAACCTGAAACCTTGTATTATTTACGTAACAACTCATTCCTCAAGTTAGACAGCCCTGACGGGGGTATCGCGGCGCGGCCTACATCTTTTTACATTCCCGGCCGAAGTCGCGGGCGATTCTAGTTTATTTATAAAGAGCAACGTCGCAACAAAGCCACATTCCATTGTGCCGCCAGGTCGCCGTAATAACCGGTAATAATTCACGCTTTATCACGGAAACATAATATTCCTCTATCCGCCGAATTATCGCATAAAACCGTCCATTTAACCTGATATTGGGGTTATGACGTCACTGACGGTTGTGCTTAGGTTGGGACTATGAATAACGCTGCGTGTTGACACGCAAATTAGTATGCAGTGTTTTGATCACCGGCAGTTGCATTGAGTTATAGCTGTTTGCAATGTGCGCTTGACAAATGCGTTATTAATGTGGTCGAAAATCTGTAATTCAGTTGTCTCAGTATATCAAGCTTTACGTCTTGGGGTGACCATCAATAAGAAAAAAGTGTGATTCAAAAAAAAATTTTTCTTTGTTTATCTTTCTTAATATCAGCCCAAAAACAGATGCTGTCTCTTTTGTCAAATTTAAAATAAAAAAAACAGTACTTTTTATATTTTGACAGAAACAGACCATTCCCATTTAATAATGATGCTTATTAGTTGAAGAAACTCTTTAGTTCTAATGGAAATTACTGCTCAACTTAAGTGTTATTTTTCACCAATGTAATATGTACTGATTTCAAGCCATTTAATAGACTGATACATTATTACTGTACCCGGCTAGAACACATTAAATGATTTTGAGCAAGCGTGAATTGTTGACCTTTTCCACGATAATAGTATCTGTAGATTGTGACAAGCCCACAATAGGCGAATAATTGCACCATGGCGTGAGTGGGACACTCCTTCCACTTCGAATCGTATGCATAGATGGAATCGTTCTTAAACGACATTTGAATATCAGTATTAAGAATGAGTGCAAGGAATGACACGATAATAAAAAGTGAGCTACGGTTAATTTGAGCCTTGAATCGCTGCCATAGAAATCTGACTTAATAATATCATGTTGAAACATACGAGTATTAAACAGCAAAATATCTGAATGCATTAAACATTGTAATGCGTCAATTAACATCGAGTTAGGCTTCCAGGGAATTGTTGATCAAAGGTTTACTTACATGAATACACAAAAAAAACATTTGAGTGCATTGTTTTATGTTATATATTTTTCAAAAATCCAGTACCAGTTTGCTCAGTTTGGTGAGAGCAGACGCTAACGAAATGAATATCTAGAGACATTAAAATATGGACTGATTGTTGAAAGTGCTTCGAAGACACAACCTCTGGCATATTGGGCAGGCCGCTACTAAATTTATGTATATACATGCGTATGTACATATTGTACATTATACTTTGAACAGGGGCTAAATATTACGTGAGTACCTACCCACAAGAACTTGTCTCTGTTCTTCTGTCACAAATGTGAATTAGCGTTCTATATGCACTGTCACGTAGAACGATTTAATTACAACATTGCCCATTCACATAACATAGGCTTAAATATTTGAATAAGTTAATAGGCTAATGTTGGTAGGTACTATTTCACACACAGTCGTTCAACATTACATAATAGCTTACAGCCGACACTTTTTGGACTACTGCTACTGGATTCAAGATGATGTAACCTACCTAAATACGAACGATTTGGTGTAATAAAGAAGTCGGGCATAACAATAGAGGTTGCGGGTTAAACATGGAGGTCGTGGGTTTGATTCCCGCCTTGGGTCTGGTTGATGGTAGGGCTTTTTCAGAGTCCGACTGGCTGGCCGAAATCTGCCGCCATAACTCTGGCTGTGTTGGGAGCCAGCACACTTGAAATTAGTGATTAGAAGATCAGACGAGTCTACAGTCTAGGTAACTGCCAACTGAAGTAGTATTTAAAAAAAACATTTTTTTACTATTAGTCGAGTTTTCGGCTTTGATGACCATGGTTTACGTTAAAAAGATCACAAGTGAGCGTGCAAGCACAGATGCACTCCCTATTTCCTCATTCTCATAACACGGTGGCACAACAGCCTGTCACTACCGAAGAGAGAGCAGGACTAACAGCGTAACATGGTTTCCGAGTCACGGGGATGTTTTACATCGCTAGCCTCCTCCGGACTATAAGTGAGTATTTCTTCAACAGAAAAACACAATCAAAAGTTGGTCTGAACCATGAATTGAGCCCAGGACTTCCACGGGCTCGTACACTGGAAAAGAGGCTTTGTAAATGAAATAAACTATTTACATTTCTAAAAATTATGAAGTAAATATTTTGGCCTTACCCGGTCATCGAACCGCCGATCCGCGGGCATCGGGTACAAGAAACCATGGGCTCCGTTTAAATGTGCCATTAAAGAATTTATAATGATCTTATATTACCTACTACTGGTATCTGTTTATACATTAATGAAGAAAGAATATCGAATTTTCTAAACCATAAATAAAATGCTAGGCGCCACTATTACCCATGATATGGTAATTAATTATATAAAAAATATATGAATAATTCCAATAGAGGGCGTCGAGCGCTCTCTTGCTGTCTATATCACAATATAGCGAAGGACAACAGTAAGCCAGTATAAATTATGCGATATTATGTAATAAATTATTACTTGATGTTAAAATTTTACGTTCAAATTATTAAAATAAAATAAGTATATTTTTAGAAGAACTTTATGTAGCCAATAAGAGATGAGAATTAGGTCTGGTTAGTGGTTGCAAGGCTGGGCCGTGATCTCAGTCTTGTTTTAATTTTCGAGTCAAGCTAAAAATGTATACGTTTTCTGAACACAGGTCGGGTTTATGATCAACAATCAGCATTTAGCAAGCGTGGTGATTATAAGCAATTACCCATACTGTTGTCGATGACTTCTTTGCAAAATGGATGCCTTAGGTAATGTGTCCCCACATATTATTCCCTCTTCTAATTTGTAGTTTTTCCAAAAAGCAAATTCCTCCTTCACACCGGTGAAGGAATTAAGACTGCCTAATACCTCCTTGTTCTTTTTCCATCAATCTTTTTTCCTTTAATCTCCGAAACCACCACCACCAAGTTGGTTCACCGACACCTATATTTACTGTGATCAAACTTAATGCTAACAATGTGCCAGACAAATGACTGAACTCATTGTTTCGTGTACAATGTCATCGATTCAGAGTGTTTAATAATAATCATTGCGCAATAGGATTATTAACGTCTGGTCGAGGAACCCATGTTATCGTATCACGGATGTAATCTATTTTATGTTGTTCTGCGTGGGTAATGGGTTGAACTTACGGCTGAAGAAACAATTGGAATAGGAAGCGAAAATGTCCAGGGATATTTATTTATTTATATTTATTTATTAGTCTTTTGTTAATTTTAAGGGAAAACAGGTACCTATGTCACACTCATGCGATAAGCAAATGTATAAGCTTCAACGGAAACTCTCAATAGTAAAGGTAGGTATTGTGAGCAATTGAGCATTTCTAACGAGGTGTCTATCTTGCCTCAAATTGGGCGATATAGGGTTACGTCAATGTGCCTGTGGGAGGCGTCACGGCACCCATCATGGGAGCTATCCGGTCCCCCCCACCCCCCATTAGGTTTATATACATCTAGACTAACCTTACGTGGAAAGTGGAAACTGTATCGTACATCAATAAATTATGTCAAAACTTATAAATTGACTTGATTTTAAAATAAAAATGAATCGCAGAAATGTATGTACGCGCACAACTTCAGACCGACTACTGTACCGAATTATTCAGTACACACAGTAGAATCTCTGCTAAATGCGTCATCTAGCCATATATCTTAAACTGGTAGTAGATAAAACTGGTTTCTGCCTATTTGGTACATATTTAAATAAGAAAAGATATCATATTTACTGAACCATAAATAACATTTTCGGCGCCACTATTAATCATGGTATGATAATTTTATTATAAATATATCGTATTATGGTTGTGACAAGAGGCGTTGTTAGGCATTTATTATGTTCACTTTCTAAATTCCATAAGAAAATTGCCTACATTTTTACATTTATAAAGTTCTTCAAATAAAAAAAGATGATAACATTGATCTCTGACAGATATGATATGATCACAATTATGTAATGACATAATAACAAGTATGTAGGTATAATAGCAAGATATTTATTAATTATTATTATTACCAGGTGGTAGGTTCCTGTACTGGGCCGTCTAGGTGGGTACCACCGCAGTGCCAGATATTTTCCCGTGAAATAGAAGTGTGTCAAGCATTTCTGTGTTTCGGGGAAAGGGCACTGAAGCTAGTGAAATTACTGGGTATATGAGACCTAATAACTGTCGTCTCTTAAGGCGGGCAACGCGCCTGAGACCCCAAGGGGTTCCGGGTGCTTATGGGCGGCGGTGATCACTTATCATCAGGTGACCCACTAGCTCGTTTGCCCCCCTATATTATAAAAAAAAAAAAATTATGTAAGTAAGTACGTACCAATTACAATTATTTTTATTGTTTAACCAGCCTTCCGCCCGCGGTTTCATCCGTTCGTAATTTCTTTTTTTAATGTCCCCCCCTTCCACCCACATTTCCGAGATCAAAAGTACCCAATGTCACCCGGGGATAGTGTAGCTTTCCAACAGTGAAATAATTATTCAAATCGTTTCAGTAGTTTCGGAGCCTATTCAATACTTGAACAAACAATGAAATCTTTCCTCTTTATAATATTAGTTGTTTAATATTTTTTATGGGTTTTCACCAAAAGTTATAAAGCTAAGATTTAGGATGCGATTAAGATTATGGAGCGGTCTACGTTTGACCACAAAGGATACTAAGCGGCCAAAAAAATAACCTTTGACACATAACATTTGAATACCCACACCGTGATCACCAAATAATCTAATCATAAGGCGTGTTTTCAATTAATTTGATAAAATTCTAGATTTTGTGCTTTATAATTTTGATATTCATATATTCCTGCGTAAATTTTGAATAGAAGATCCTGTATAATGCGAGGAATTAAGGAGTGGTTCACAAATCGAAGTTTTCCTTGAAGAGTGCATAGACCTCTTTTAGGCTAATGGTTTGACTTCTAGCTACGAAGATAACTCTGCCTAATAAACAAATACCTAAACTTATTGCCTCATCTTCTGTCTTCATTATTAATGTAGGAACTAATTTGTGTTTTATTTCTTACAGGTATTTTATTACCGGTCATCAGACGAATCAGCGAACGAGTCAAAATAAAAACAAATTTCAATAAACATCATGATCTATTAAACCACGTTTGTTAAATAAGGGTCATGCATGAATCACGACTTCATCTTTGAAAAATTCGTAACAAAACATACATTGCAGTATCTAAGTATCTGCTAATTCCCAAACGATCTATTGACAGTGACACAGTACTGCGGCGAACTAGTCATAGATACGGCAGACCACATGTCAATCTGCCATCTGAACTATGTAGTACAAAAAATACTTGTACGTAAACGCGAGATGCGGTCGCACACACCTGTTTGTATACTATAAATAATAACTTTAGTAATACTTAAGCCCTGAGTCAGAACATTATAGTTATTAATCCATGGCACATCTGTTTAATACGTTGATTATGTCAGTATTACCACAGATAAACGCGTAAAATTTTATCAAGTCTAATTCGATTTCACGGCAGACGCAAAACTTTAAAATAGATATTTGAACAATGATTTATTATTTAAAATATCCTTGAAATCATTTACACAGCGCCATCTAGCCCTAAGCCAAGTGTAGTTTGTACCAGACAACGGATAAACTAGTAGCTAAATATATTTGAAATATTTAGTTTATTTTTTAAACCAGTGTTCATAGCACTATTAAAAATTAAACATAGGAAAAAACTACTTTATTTCAGCACTTGATTGTTTCAACCCAAGGTTAAATTGATATTCTCTGGCCGCCTCCTAGTAGAAGATCCGAACTAAGGTCGATCTTCACCGAGTTGATAATAGAATGAAAGTTATTTTATCATGAATTTAGCATATTAGAAAACATATTAAAAATGGGTTGCCTAAAAAAATCCTGGACCGACCAATTTTTCTTTTTTTTTTTAATGATTTTAAACAAAATTTTGCAATAACAAGATAATAATAAAATTATGTCCTGACTTAACGTACAAAACGTATAGAATGTGCAGCCGTTGGGTTTTCTATTATTTACGTAGGGGGACTACTGGGTTGTCAGGTATAAACACGTATATGTCGATACCAGTTAATTTCACCTAATTGGATAATAGTTTTTTTTAATATCATCATAAGCGCTGTTTTATTATGAACACGTTGATATATGGTTGTCTGCAAAAAAGTGAAATTTTGTTAAAAAAAAATTTTAAAATACAATTAAACATACTCGGTCCAGGATTTTTTTAGGCAACCCATTTTTAATATGTTTTCTAATATGCTAAATTCATAATAAAATAAGTTTCATTCTATTATCAACTCGGTGAAGATCGACCTTAGTTCGGATCTTAGACTATCCGTGGAACAGTGGATTTGATTCCCGCCTGGGGTCTCCGCCCACATATGAAATCTGAGCTCCGGCTGTGTTAATGTAGGAGCCAGTACACTTGAAATCAAAGGCTCGAAGATCAGATGAGCTTACAGTCTGGCAGCACTGCATTGAGTGACGGTTCCTGGTGAAGTGTCCCTCAATAGAATAGACCGCAGTGGCCGCTTACCATCAGGTGAGCTGAGTGCCAACTGATGTAGGATAAAAAAATATACATAATTTTCTCTACAGCAAGATATTTTTTTAAACATTTTCATCGGTTTCCATTTTCTCACGATTCCGCTAAGCAAACAATCAGCGATTTTTGTACTTTAAAGTACAATATAAACAAATGATTAACCGCGCAAATAAATGTTGACAAGAAAAATATTAGAGGAATGTTAGATCAGATAAGATCGTATAATTTATTACATACCGACATAACCTCAAACACTCATAATGTATCAATAGACATACAAATCGAGATATAAAATCTATCAACGATTTGTGCAGATATATTTTTATGAATGATGTTCTCGCTCAGCGGGTGCCCGGCGAGACGGACCGACGTACACACGTATTATAATTATTAATGCAATATGACTCACTAGATGAAAAAATGCGCGGAAAAACCCGAAGCCAATCCTTAAAGTCGTTATGGAGATTTGTAATAATTACATGATTTATTCAAAAGTGTGAATTTTGAATTTCTGTTAATTTTATTTGGTCTACCTCACACAGTTCCTTGTCTAGGAGCTTGTGGAAAAACCAACAATACAAAAAAACGTATTCTATACTGACAAATCATCTTTGCGAATGACAATATTCATAGATTAGGATTATAGATTAATTCATTGTGTGTCTTTTGAATATGTTAATTATAATTAATCTATTACACTGTTTTTTTATATTATGCAGCCAATGTATAGCAATATCAAAAAAAACTATTGAACTCTCTTTTATATCACCAGTTTTGTTGGAAAGCAGCTTTTACGGTGTATGGCCAGCAGTTAATGTAAGACAGTTATGTATGTATATTCTGATATATTTAGGTACTACCACAGAAATCTAAATATTGTCTTATTATTTAGATTTCTGTGGGTACTACCAATCAATCGACAAAAAACTTAATCATGGTCTTCTTGCTTTAAAGCTGTCAAGCCACTCCTCGTCCCAGGGTTAAAATATAGCTTTCACAAATTTTTTGAATAATTCCGTATAAAAACTCGAAATCCCATTATCAGGAACAGTGAAACATATTCCTTTATCCGCCATATTTGATTTGTAATATTTCTCTTTGCACGGTCAAGTTCTTATTCACCAAGCGTCTAAGTGTAATATAAGATGAGGAACTTATGCACTACTTCGTTCCAAAGCCCCATTTCAAAGATTACAAGGAAGTAATAACTATACCACACTACATCAGTATAATACGACCTGTTTCGCCGTATTCTATTCTGCATCAAAGACAAAAGAGCAAAATTGATTTGTACAAAACAAAAGTCGGGACAGTCGAAGCTCGGAGTAGGGACATAGAGTTGGCAGCATTCCACGCCTCGGCGTCTCCTCGCGATATGTCAATAGTTCCGAGCTAAATGGAGACGGGTCACGTGTCATTTGTTTGTGTATTTTTACATGCTAAATGCCATGA
The DNA here is from genome assembly GCA_949319885.1 of Mecyna flavalis. Taxonomy (NCBI): domain Eukaryota; kingdom Metazoa; phylum Arthropoda; class Insecta; order Lepidoptera; family Crambidae; genus Mecyna; species Mecyna flavalis. Next base: position 15,976,373 of record OX439427.1, read on the forward strand.
CGATGCGGCTACCAAAATAGTCAGCGATGCAAGGACCGCATTTCTTTGCCAAACCAAGCTGAATGGAGGAAGAAGGTCGACAGAGCTTTGGTTAACCACGTACAAGTCCATTCTCTATAATATATATTAATTTTTAAAGCTCATAAAATAGGCATAATCCATTCTGTTTTTAACAGAGGCAGAGGCAGATAATTTTTTTCATTTCTTTTCGCCGTTCATACACTGAAGGTAAATAATACTCACCATGAACTGAATAAAGGTAAACCGAAGTGTTCATGATCATCTATTACTTTACTTTATCCTGCAGACAAATAAAAAGGCACGATTGATGATGAAACTTAAGTCATAAGATAAAAAACCAGCATCTTGTTTCGGATATTATCCCAAGCATTAAACAAGATTTAAAGAAGGTGAGAGAAGAAAAGATGTCAGTGTGGGAGACATCAGCTAAATCGCCAAGTTATTTCAATAACTAGTTCGTCTCCAGCTTCGCCATTCGCAATCCGCTCACGTAGCCTAGGACCGAGCGCACAAAGCACTAATATTTCAATAAGTCATGTCCAGTACTGGTGAGACTATTCTATTTTCTGCGTTATTAAATTATCTAGGTTAATAACAGCGTCTAGAAATTATAGACTAGACAGTGGTCAGTAGCCTTTGAGTACGACAGATATCTTCAAAAGCCATCTAGTTTTTATGATAGCAGTATCAGATCGTCTTGATCGACTCCTTATCTTCAGACAGATTTCGTGCTTGTCTGTCATCTGAAGGAGATAATAAATGATGCCTTCGTTATTATGTCCGAAAAATTAAGACCCAAAAGCCAGAAAACCCGATTCAAGATTATCTCTTTCGTTTGCTGTTCAATTTATATAGACCTATCAATTAATTGTCTTTTAAGAAAGATGATATGAAATTTCAAATAATGGTTTAATATTATCTTGTTTTAATTTTATAATTTTGCAATTATTGAATCGCATTTGAGAGTGGAATCAAGCAAACGGCAAGAATTTGTGCAGTATGTAAAAATACATTTAATAGATAAAAGCAGACGAATGATGGTTTTGATAAGGGATGAAGCAGTAAATTCGCTAGTTGAAGATCCCAAGCCCAAGATTACCCAATTTCTTGAAAATACACTTTATAATAATATTATAAAAAGTCTAACCCCAAAATCGTTTCCAGCTGTAAGCAATATTTTATAAGGATAATTCGTATGCATAGATGGGTATGAGATTGGGCTCATGTGCGATGTACAATTTGCCAAGTGAGACCATTTGGAAACAAGATATTTGGACCTTGAACCGGCCTTTGCAAAAAATAAAAGTTTATTTTTTGTACTCCGTATCTTGCTTGAGAGTTTGTAATAACTACGAGTATTTGACTAAAAGAATATTTTCACTTCTGTTTATGTTACTATTATACATATAGTGCTTATTATAATTATGTATTCACTGGCCTATTAATCAAGCCAGGATCAAGATTACAAATGTCGTCAGTGACTAATTTAGTTCTTTTCTAAAAGCAATTTAGAAATTCTCTCCGTTCTCACATAAAAATGCAGCAATTAGCCTATTAACTTCACCCTCGGAGGACAATTCCTTTTAAATCTGAAGAATAAATGCAAATAACACGATCGCAAAATAGCGAAATAACAGTAAGGAGGAAGACATTTAAGCGACAACCGTTACAGCTCGAGTGAAAAAAGAAAACGAAGAATAAGAGACACTCGCGAGAAAAATACACGTATTTGAACTTTAACGTTTGCTGAGTTTACTCGGCGCAGTGTGTCGGGAGAAGTTGTGAAGATGTGAAGAAGTCTTGGTCAGCACAATGGCGCTGTTGCAGTTCAACTGCACTTGTCAAATTCTATTGTACATGATTTCTTACGATTTTTTATCAATTAATTCAACCTTTGACCTTTGAAAATTTATATCCTGGTTCGTCCTGAAATATATTTTTAACTGTTTTAATCTTGCTTTGTCCCTGAACTCCCTGGTATACTGAATAAAAAAGATGAATTTTACCTTAATTTTTAAAGTGGTTTTATTATTTATTTTTTTATTCCTTAAGATTTTTTTAATACTTTATTTTGTGGTGACTGTACCTTATCCTAATTTGGGACGAAGCACAATAAATTAGATTTAACTTAAATTAGGGTTGTGGGACGAACTAAGAATTTTTCGGTTTGGTATTTAGGACAAAACTTTATGAAAAACTAGGAATATATTATTTTACCATAATGATGTGCGGCTCTTAAAAAATCTTGGATTTCATCTACCCAATTAGGTAAGTTCACTAACAGTTGCTTGTTTAATTTAATTCTAAAATTCGTACTGACGTCACTCACATGACCTAAAATAAATGCACCAAGCGCAATAGGTATATTAGCGCATAAGTATCAGTCGAAATACACGACAACAGATAATAATATATTAAAAACGTCAAAGTTCATTACCAAGTTTGTTTATCAATGCAATGTTTTTATAGATCGTTGTTAAACTTAGCAGCGGCCTCTGCAGATAATTAAGAACGACCCAGTTTCTTTGCGTCGTTGTTTTCTTGTTTTAACAAAGGCGGCAGTAACTGCATTTTATATTTGCACTAGCCACCTGCCACGTCTTCGCTCAGGTGCATTGTAGTAATATTTTTACTTAAAAATCTGAATAGATTATTCAAAAATAGGTTTCGTCTTGGTTTTAGGTACTTTAGTAAATCCATCTTATTTTCAAAAATTAAATTAAATATGCGGAAGTAACTCTGTCAGTCTGTTATCCTGATCCTAATTCGCGCTTGAAGTTTATTATAGAGTTATCAAGCACTCATAATAATAGATAAGCTACGCTTAATTTGGGTTTAGATGGCACTGTATGAATAATGTCCAAAAATGTTTACTCCTTGGTTTAGCTCTTTTCTTTTTATACGAGTATAATATAATTTACCTAGTTTTATGCTCGTGCGTCATCGGATCCAAATAAGCTTTATCTAAATTATAAATCAGTGCTTTTAGCAATCAACCTAAATTGACCCTACTGGAGCCGCCTACTGTACAATGCGAGAGTTAATGGTAGGAGCACATTATTGATTGGGGACTGCTGTGATGCGACATCGCTACTGATTGATATGGTTTAGACGGTTTTGTATTACGATAGGTTATGTTGTTTGAAGGTCTAATAGTCCCCAATTAGAAAACGGAAAAACCAAGAAATAGATTACCTAATTCACTTTCTGATCTTGACAGTTATTTGTAATTATAACCTAAGTGTAATTAGTATGATTTAGTTTAGTTTACGTTCTTTTTTGCGAATATTGTAAATCAGTAGGTACTAATTCAATAAAAATAAATGAATGCAATCCTGCACATGCAAATATTATGCAGCGATATCTAGCTACTAAGTTTTCACAGTCGATAAAATTGCAAATCTGTCTGCTTGTCTTGGCCAAAATATGTTCTGATTCCTTACTAATGCCACAGAGTATATACATATACTCGTAATAGCACTACATAAGCCTGATGCAGAACTCTAAAAATCAACCAAAAGTTTTTGTTTACCTAGAATATAGGTCCCCAACATCACATGTATTAAAACTAGACCAACGCAAAGAGGTTTCTACTGCGCGATCCGTAAATACATCGAGAATAACCCCGATATAGGTAACTAGTAATTTATAAAGGATTATCATATAATCCTCGCGCTATGCCATACTACGAGCGGTTCCAGCTCAGCTCCAATACGGGCTATAAAGAAGGGTATTAGTAATATTGCTGTAACATATTGTGACGTTAAGCACCTCCAAACTGTTTTATCACCTAATGGAAGACTCGGCAGTATTGCCTAAATATAATCACGTAATATGGCCTTTGTAGAATAACTTTAATCCTATTACCTTTCAATTAATATGATTTAACACAAATTAAAATGGAAATGAGCGTAGGTGTGGTAAAGACGCAATTATTACATTTAATAAGTAAGGTGTGGCTAAATTTTATGAGGGAAATCAGAATTTTACTAGCATTATTTTCTTTGGTGGCTGCCAAAGTTTTTAATAAGCCCTTTTGACTCTATAGTGTATGTCGTGAATTTAACGATTACATAAATGAACTTTATGGTCACTGAACGTACAACAGCAAAACGAAACGGTCAGGGACAGCCTTCGGACATTTATAGAAACGAATTATACATTATAATCAAACGAAAATACAGTTAGATAGAATATAATCTAAAATATTCGTTAAAATATAAAGTGAACTAAACACTATAGTTTAAACAGATTATAAATGTCGATAGATTACAAATTGCACGGTTTTAACAATTAAACGGTGACCTATATTCATTGTACGTGTCTAAATGTCTCGTATACATAACTTCTTATAGCTAAAATAATAATGTAATATATTAGTGGGAGTAAACGCGATATTTACTGCAACCATCGCGTTCTCAAGTCCACAGAAAAATGTGTTTTTATTGGAGCAAATTTAATGTTTCCTTGTGCAACGCTATTCCTTGCTCATCCCTGGTGGAAAATCCACCTTGAACCACACCCAATCTCCGCATTACGGAAATCGACCGGTGTAAACTGCACAATACCTAGTCTACGTCACATTAAATTTGAGCTAGTTGTTAACTTCGGAACTCAGCACGCGATTTATTGCAAACTCTCGTCAATTGAATCCAACACCAACATTGAAACTTCAAATGCAGTTCTATTCTTCTAAAAGCGCTTACTGCTACTTTGGAAAAAAACATTTTTTTTATGTTAATCCAACAGGCAGACAGACACGTAAATTGTCTAATGGTAAGTAAAAACAACGATTTATTCTATTAAAAGAAACTTTACTAGAATGCGGCGCTCAAAATATGATATAGTAGTAATAATTATGTAAACTCAAATGGATGATCCGGGTATGAAGAGGAAACTAAAGAGTTTAGAGTGTAGTGGGTCTAGTTCCGAGTCTCACACACAACGCAGGTTTCGCTAGCCTGTGCTAGCCAAACAAATAGGCTGATTTTGCCCAATCCGGGAAATAAACTATTTTTTTTCGGAGGAGAATGCGTATATGCACCATAACCGCAGGCTAGCTAGACTAAAGCGTCCAATACCCACTAAGCTCCCCCGGTTTTCCCTTCACACCCGATTGGGACGAGCCGGTGCTAGCCTTGTGGCTATTGACCAGCCGTGGGAAATGAACCTGGGTTAATTCCGAGATCACGTCTCAGTACTTCATTTACTAATACAGGACCAACTAAGTGTTTCATTAAAGTATATTTGCCAACAGTAGCTAAAACTAGCTTCACCGCCTTGAATGGATACCGATATAATAAGACATAACTAATTAGGTACACTAGTGTTTGTATTGACATTATATAATCACTATTATTTACCTCTAACACTGTCACAAAGTGTACGTAAGTACTTGTCTTTGTAATTGAAGACATATTTGTATAATAATCAAGTGTAAACTATCTATACACCTACATACATGTTACAAGAGTGGTACGATAATCTGTGTGTCACGAGCGACACATCGGACAAGCATATCGTAATGAGCAAAAACTGGACAAGTGCGATTTGGACTCGCAAACAAAGGCTTCTGGGTCAGTTTCAATAGTGTCAGATAAGTCCCCGATTTATTTTATCTGTCAGAATATACAGGGTGTCCCAGAACTCAACCGAAACGGGGTGACAGGATTGATTGTAACCATCATGAGAAAAATAAGAAAAAAAAATCTACCCCATGCAGTTTGGGTATTTTGGGCATTTAAGAAAAGCCTAAAAATTTGGTCAAACTAACCATTTTCGGTTATTGTGGTTAATCTTCATTATTTTTTTCCAAAGTTTTAATATGAACAATTCAAATTTCGTGACCAAATTTCAAATTTCCTGAGGAAAGGTCAGGTCAGAAGTACCCTAAACCGACGGGCATGTATGAATAGACTTATGAATGTGGAGGAAGGGAAAGTTGTGTGTCAGGATATTAGCCAATGGAAGGATTTGATCTCTGCCTACCCCTGTGGGAAAAGGCGTGATTGTATGTATGTACAAATATAATTAGTGTTAGGCGAAAAGCAAGACTCCAGTATAGTAACCAATTAAACTGATTTATTACTAAGTTAATTTACTCATTCTTTAACCTCCTCAGCTATTCTACCAAATCGGTCGTCAGATTAGCACGTCAATATTAAACTCTATTAACAATACCTACATGAAACAAAGAGGTAATATAATTAAACTGTTAACACACTCCTAACTATTAATTGAAAATCTTTACATTCAATGAGCGAACTAACCCAAATAATTGGACAAAGTTTTATCAATAGAGCCGCGAAGGTGAGAGAAGTTTTTAATGGGTAAGTTGGTCGTAACTTCTGCCAAGTTGTGCGGTTCGATTTCCAGCGGATAAGTGGGATCGCTAGGGTAAGGGTAGTTGCTAAGCGATCAATGACGGATTATAAGACGTAGAAACGTGGCGATGGTTTAAGTACCTGGCTGTGATATCGGGGTCATGGTTTCAATTCCCGGGTCAAGCAAAACGTAAGCCATTACTTATCATTGTAATGGTGACTTTTTTTAATGACGGGACATTAAAGAGGCTTTTACTTTATTATGGACTGCAAAGAATAGACATACTTCCTTAAGGTGAGTATAGACTACAACATTTACTTGTATCAGAACATCGAGCATTCGCCGTTTTTAAATTTACTCGAACCTTTCTTCGAACACGACGCTCGATGGTGTAACATTTCGACGAGCATATTGGTGTGACATTGTAGATCCGACATTTCAAAGAAGAATGAACGCAGGTACAACAAAATGTTACGGGCAAATGCTCACTCGCTGTAAGCATTTACCCGTAACAAAACGCCGAGCATTCGCACGAGCGTTACATTACATGGAAATGTTGAGACTAACCGAGCTTTTACCTGTATTGTACCATTCGCACGAACGTTACATTACACCAAAACGCTCGAGGAAATGTTGTAGTCTATACTCACCTTTATGTTTTCATGAGCCGTAAACATAATTTTGAACAAATTTAAAATATTCGCTGATTTTATAATCCCACGTCAATCATTTTTTTTTCCATACCAGCCAATATTTTAAGCATAATGTTCATACATATATAATTCTCCATTGTCATATTTAAGAACACTTTATTGTTTGATCTGTATTAAGCACTAAGCTGTCATCTGATTGTGAGTTAGCAGTTTTATTGACATAATAAACAAGTCTGTGTATATTTCGATAGCCGTAAAAAACTTCATAAAAACTTATCGGTTTCATAGTCAAGTTCATTCACATGAGATCATCGACGCTGAGTAAATAATTTACTTATCTATAAATCAAACAGTGTATGTTATTACTCTTGTATGTTATCCGTGCATGAAATCAAATGGGCCCGTAAGTTTTTATAAGCTGTGACATTTTTTAAATTGATTCCTAGAACAAACACGCAAAGGAATTAATTGTAACAGCATGTGGTTGGCGATGCGAATAATTCGCGTCGATTTGTCAAAGTTTTAGATTGTGGCATGCTCGTTCTTTTTTTAATTTGTTAATGATAAGATCTCTTGTATATTTTATTATACGTTGAATACTGGCATGTATGATTTACGAGTATGCATCGTAATATAAAAAGAAAAAGATGTCGCATAGTATGAAAATGTCCTTTGTGCTTGAATTCGTTATAGAAAATGTAATTTAAATAAGTATAAGTATTGGGGCTCATCACTGGTGAGGTGTTGCTTTTATAGTCATTCTTATTAAAAATGAAATTAAAGCGACCAAATATTAAGTGTAATTTTAAAATAATCATTTGATATTTAGGTGTAAATTATATAGCTTTACTAAAGAAAAACAAACACAAAAGACAGGGATTTTCTTGTACAATCCGCAAAACGTAAGATGTCACACGTACAAGAGTTGGCAAAAACTGGATATGTGTGGGGAATGCGGGAATGCGACATGAGAACATGCATTGCTCCGGTCCAATATAGTACCTACACCTTGATATGTACGTTTATCGCCTAATATATAGTTAATACAACATAAACACTATACTTTTTGTTAACAATTTTAACATGAAGTAAAGTAAACGTATAAAAAGTGATTATCAAATAATGTAAACAAAAATTACTAAAAGAACGAAAGTTCGTGAAGCACTTCTAGACAGATTACAAAAAAAAATTATGGTTCATAACAATCTTAACTGAATAAACATTTTGGCTACCTACTTTATCAAATTACGACGCGAACGTAACCGCCACGTATTAATCTATATAAATAAAAATAAATGTCTCTTATCTGTGTCTTATAGGTACAATTCTGAACTACTTAACTTAGAGTTAATAGACTGCATTGGTCTGCTCTCCCAGACGAACGGTTTACTTTGTACTATTGTTAGGACTATGATTCAAGTTTATTGGAGATTTTCCGTATGTATGTACATTGCTCTTATATACATATAAATCTTCGGATACTTTTAACCTAGACTAAATTAACACCAATTCTACCATAAAACATGTTCTTAGTTTCAGTAGCGCAAATCATAGATCCGACTAAATTAGCCATAAATTAATTATATGTTCATAAATTATGATAAAGTTCCATTATTATCAATATGGTTATAATTGGCCCTATATTTTATAACATAAATAAGTACCTAATGAGGGTTTTACCGACGACAAAACTATAATATTTAAGTTTAAGTTGATAACATTATCGCTCATAGGTGCACAAGTGTTGTCTTCTATGTGTTGTTGTAAAAGCAGTATTTATTCTCAAACAGCATTAAGTAACTCATTTCTGGATAACTTTTTAAACCCTAACAGAGTCTTAATTACAGTGTTATAATAATTAGTGAGTCATTGGAAGACCTAGGCACAATGCTCAACGATCTCAGTAGAGTGTCTCAACAAGTGGGTCTTAAAATGAACATGGAAATTAAATCATGTTGAACTCCCATGTCGTACCCACTCCTTTAAAAGTTGGGAACTCAACACTGGAAGTTGTGGACGAGTACATTTACCTGGGACAAAAAGTCCAACTTGGTAGGTCCAACTTCCAGAAAGAGGTCGATCGACGAATCCAACTCGGCTGGGCAGCGTTCGGGAAGCTTCGCAGCGTTTTCTCGGCCCGACTACCGCAGTGCCTCAAGACGAAAGTCTTTGATTCGTGTGTGTTGCCAGTGATGACTTATGGAACGGAAACGTGGCCACTTACAATGTGCCGCATAAAAAGGCTCAAAATCGCGCAAAGGGCAATGGAGAGGGCGATGCTTGGAGTCTCCCTGCGTGATCGCATCAGAAATGATGAGATCCGCAGAAGGACCAAGGTCACCGACATTGCCCAAAGAATTGCGAGCCTTAAGTGGCAGTGGGCAGGACACATTGCTAGGAGGACTGACGGCCGTTGGGGCGGAAAGGTCCTCGAGTGGTGGCCACGTACCGGGAAACGCAGCCGTGGTAGGCCTTCCACAAGGTGGACCGATGATCTCATAAAGATCGCCGGAATCCACTGGATGCGGGTGGCGCAGGACCGATCGGTTTGGAGATCCTTGGGGGAGGCCTATGTCCAGCAGTGGACGTCGTTTGGCTGAAATGATGATAATGATGAATAATTATTATTTTTTGTCATTTTACACTCGTAATTTATCGATTTTAATAATTTGCCTTCCACGACTTTTATATTGTTTTGTATTTTCTACCTAACTTGAAAAGTGATCGTTCTAATTTTACTTCTTTTTGCTGCCATTTTTTTTTAATCTTTAATTTATAAAAAAAAATCGAGCTCTGTTTAAAAACAACGACTGTTTTTTTTTAAAGAAAATTCTTTAAAACGCAACCACCTCCTGTCGATCGTGGGAGAAAATTAAACAGCTGGCCGGCTAAGCACCGGGTTTACCCTCGTTGTTTCCGCGAGAAAACGAATGTCATCGTATCAATCTTGGGCGGCGTCCGCGCGTCCGCCGGCCGACAGTTTGCCGCTATCAATATCAATCAGTGTCCGACCTGGCTCAGGGCTGCTCACTAGACTTGTGCAGTCGATGTAATTTGTATACCGAATACACCGCACTGACGCTTCCTAGCGCAGTGGCTACGCTCGCCGAGATCGGGAAGGTATGTTTTGACAGCTCTTAGTGCCATTCGAAATTTTATTTAATCTTGCAATTAAATCAAATTTCAAAAGGCTTAAGTTTTATCTATGCATAGACACGACTCATGCAACTTATTACTATAGCGTTAGAGGGCCATTTTTAATTTGACTAGGACCTGTCAAAACGGATCTAGTTGATCTCGACTACTATAGAAAATCACACTATCAAACGAAAACTTTATATCCTCGTATTTGAAGGCTTGTGAAGTTGTGACACTAGATTCAAATTTCAATCATAAATACATGTACTGTATACCTTTAGTTTAACCTGCCGTCTGGCTGACAGTTTTTCGCCATCAATATCAATCAGTGGATTAGGGGATGAGTAGCTCCGTCATGTTAAATAACATCGATATTATAGTGTATTGGATAATGCGCTACTGTTTCGTATTACGACATGGTTTTGACTAAGGTTTTGAATTTGGTGATTGCCTGACTTGGATCAGTGGTGCTAGTTCTATTTATGTTATCTATAAATGAGTTAATATAATGCGATATTCTTTCGTTTTATGACCCACCAAATTCCTACAGTTTTCCTTTTACCTGAAAAGTCTGGCTGGCTATTGACCGTATATTCTCAAGTAACACAATATTGCATATTTTCTGCAAAAGTTTTAGTTTAACATAACTCTGTCTCTATCTTTAGTTGTCAAATATTCTGTAAGAAAGTGGTACAAATCTATCAGAACTTCAAAAATTTTTCAAAAATCATTCCTTAAGGTGGTACTGTTATGAAAGTCAAGGGACATTTTTGGCAAAATCCAAGTGTCTAGTTCCAATATCCTTCCTTATTGGATGCTTATGTTATGAAAGGCTCTACTAGCGGAAGATCTAGTGTCAATAGAGCTCGTATTGAATGAGTTTGTTAGGATATGAGTGTATGCTGTGGTTTTTCTTCTACTATCGCTGTGGTATCCATTCATGCTAAGGCTGCTTGTCATTCAAAATTAAACTTTGTAGTTTTTTAATTATTTATAAAGAAGAACGCACCACTTAATTAATTGAAATTATGTTAACTTACTTACTTATCAACGCACAGCCCAAACCACTGGACGGATCGGGCTGAAATTTGGCAAGCAGGTAGATGTTATGACGTAGGCATCCGCTAAGAAAGGATATCTCGATATTCCCATGGGAACGGGAACCACGCGGGTGAAACCGCGGGCGGCCGCTAGTTTTTCATAAATCTTCTTCTTTTATTTATAAGAAAGTCCTGTTTGTTACAACACTTATAACTCGAGAACGGCTGGACCGATTGCCATGGTTTTTGATTTGTTGGATTTGTTTCCGTCCCGAATAGCAGAATACATCTTAAAAAAAAGGATTTTGATCAATTCCCACGGGAACGGGAACCACGCGGGTGAAACCGCGGGCGGCCGCTAGTATATAGTAAAGAAAAGTTTGTTCCAATGTCTAATTTTCTTTAACACCGTTTTCATATTTTTTTAAAAATTTACAGAATGCACATTATCAATTGGTTACTAAAGACAGTTGTTAAATTCGCTCTATTTAAACTCTTGACACTAGCAGATTCACTGCGAAGCAAAGTAGCACGGGATAAAGTTCATTTATACAAAAAATACTGGCCACAAAAGTTGTAAAAGTACAAATGCCAACTGTTTAGAAAAGGCAGCCATCTTGGATTCTGTGACATCCCTAGAGGTGTGACCGGGGCGGTGGCGAGCGCGGTCCCACGCCGCAGCCGTAGCCGCGGACTCGGAGCCGGTGCGATCAAAGCCGCTCATTTATAACATTGACACGTGTTCACATTACGACTATTTGGATCGATGGTGACCACTGTACGGAAACGGTGAAGGTAGCAATAAATGAAAACGAAAACAATTTCGCACCGCGAGATGATGAAATAAAATAATAGACAGACAGACAAGATCACTCAGGTACGGACAACAGCAAATCACGGTAAACACTTGCAGTTCGATAATAGCACTTATGCCCCCGACATAAGAGTGGTACAAAGTCCAAAGTGTATAGTCTGACGTGCTTTTGACTGTACATTGATCTGATTCCAAGTCAGAAGCTTTTCCGACTGATGTTTTTTTAATCCATTGAATCTCTGGAACGATCTCATCAGGCATGGTTGATAAATAATGCAATACCTAGATCCAAAATAAGTCCCTAAAGCTTGTTTACTATGATTTTTTTTTAAATAGTATTAACGCAACAGAACAGAAATAAAAAGGGAGGCCTTCCACTAGGATTCGTTTAAGCACCTGTCATTTTATACGTGCACTTAGATGAAGTGGAAGATGTCGTAGACTATGTCCGAAGGAAGTCCAAATTCACTTTGAGGGTCGAGCTTGGAACCTCGCCACAAAGTCAACTTCAGTTCCTTTGTTGTGAGGGTGCCGAGTGATGAGTCGGCACTGCCGACCCATCATCTGGAAGCATTCATGAAGGAGGACTTCTGGCCGCAGGGTGTCGTCTACCGAAGATTTCGAGGACGGCTACCAACAGACACCGCGCGCCTAAAGACATAATTTGTTTTTATATTTATCTTAATTTTGTTTTTATATTTTCTGTATGTATGTAAGTCTGTAAGGTATTTATGATAATATGAGCCAGTGTAATTACTTGTAATTGTGTTGCTCGAAATAAACGTTATATTATATTAGATACAAATAAACATTCAGACAAAGAACAAACACAAACGTTAAGGAATCTTTGTCCTGTGTGGTATTCCAATCTACTACTACCTAGGTGCATAAAGCCGCATCACTAGTTCACCTAGTTCACTACCAAATACGTTATCGACTTTGTCAATATGACCTGCTACTGCATTTGCCCGTGTTTGTGTTTGTTTTTCGTGCTTCGGTCGGTGCGACATGGAAGCCGCCTCTGTCTGTGGCGTACCAATTCAAAGTTGACATTAACTGGACCTTACACCTTTTTATTTTCTTAAACAACTTCTGTTTAATCTAACAGGCCGGTACTGAATGTAGATCCCGTACTATGTACTTACGACAACATTTCTATCTTTACTTGGACTCGACACCTACTTAGTTATCATTTAGTATCGGAAAACGTCGGAAAACTTTAAACATTTTTTGTTGTCATTAAAAGTACCATTTACTTTGGTTATGTGTTACCTTAGCCCTGGCAATAACATGAAAACGAAATGTATTGAGTTACGTGATGAGGAAAAAACTATAGAATAATAATACTTACATGATCTATTCTAGGTTTTATATTTTTACACAGTTTAACAAATTGTGAAAATTGCATTAAAATATACCTATTGAACTCGTATTTTTAAAAACTGTAAGGTGCGGAATCTTCACACAGACAAGAGGTATAATAAAAGAGACATTTGCATAAAGAAGAAATCTGTAGACTAAGCTTGCGTCGCGTATGTTCCCCACCCAATTCCATTTTATCGAACTCTAAGCCTCGTTGTAAGACTAAAAAGCGAAGGTTCGTTTCCGATTACAGGGGCTATTTGGAAAAATGACACGTTCCCGGCCAAGCGGGAAACTTTGCAGAGTTTGCGGAACTTTGTCGGACCCGATGTGATTAAAAATTTAATGGGTCTTCGAAATGGTCGCCGGCCACTTAAAGGTTCGAGTCGCAAAACCGAGCAACGGACGCCATTTTCTACTCGCATATTTTATTCTATTTCGAAGGACGTGTCTTCCACCAATGTAGCTATGAACTTCAGCTACGTAATTAAGTCTATAGTAAACTTTTTGATGTAAAATTAATGTGAGAAACAGCAAACAGTACAGTTCTAATTATGGTATTTGAGTTGTATTCCGAGATTTTGATTGATGTAAAGCAATCGAATAATAGAAACTAGAAACCCAAAAGAGGGAAAAAGATGAAAAAAATCGCAGGCAAGAAGTAAATGTTTGCATTGCTCTGAGCCTTAAGAGGAAATAATCGCCTAAGGGCGAGAGAATTGAAAAATAGGTATTTGTAAAATCTATTGCTGTCGCGCAGTGTCCGAACATCCCACGCAGAGCGCGATAGAGACAACTGCAGCTTGGATCGAAAATACCTTTAAAATCAACGTTTCGTAGTCCCCTGATTTCTTTTCCAAAACTTGACCGATTTAACTACTTTTTTTATCAAAAATTAAAGAAAGGCTTTGGCCGTGTTCCTATGTTTACTTTTTTTTAGTTAATCTAGTTAAATTTGTTTTCTGGATGTTTGAACACAGCGGAAAATCTGGTCACTTTTTTTTAGGTTTTTGAAGGTTCATAACACTTTTAATTATTAATTTATGAAAAAAAGGAAAACATACGGACATGCAAATAGTGGTCATAGATTTTTGGAAAAAAAACTATTTCTCTACTGGCATTATCCAGGGAGGAAACAGGGGAATACGTTTGTATGGAAAAACGGCCTTAGTCTTTCCTCTTAAAGATGTTTAAGTCATTTTGTAACGATCGTCAAGCCGTCTAAGTCCAGTTCGTTTTATGAAGATAGAAGTAAAACAGATCAGTAGAGTATGTAAGTTACTAAAGATATCTAATTCCATCTATTTAGGTTGTTCACTCATCCAGGTAATGACCGACCGAATTTGCTTATCAAAACCGCGGCTCTCCCGCCCTAATTCAGCGTCGTCATTGCGATTCCACAGCATTAATCGTTTTGCTTACCAAATAAGTACTTAATCCCGTAGGATGAAGAAAATATCTTGATAATACTTCTATGAAAGCAATTTTCGTACCTGAAACAGAAAAAAATAATATTAATTTTACAGGTTTCATTATCTTTACACCTTTTTACGTTAAAAGACGCATTTAGCTATCAGTACGGTAGTCGCAAGATGGTAGTCTTACAAAAATCTGTTTGGAAGTACAATGATAAGTTTAGAATTGCAATGTTATATCTATTAATAAGACGTTGGTCTTCCGAAGAAAGTCTCGGTTTCTTTTATTCTACCAACAAATGGAAAGCCATTGAGAATTACTATGATAAATAGAAATACTTAAAATATATCGACCCTATTGCACTTCCAGCTAATCTGATTCGCATTATAGGAGACTTGAATATTCATGACTGATATTGAACACGACAGCTTGCACTTACTAACAAGAGAAACGCAATCAAATATGCACAGATAGGTATGGCCGCCGAGGCAATTACTGACGCAAAGTGACATCTCGAAACCCGTTTATTCTTCCCTCACTTTTACCAGAACTTTCAAGTCTTTATAGTTTAATAATAAATAACTGCACCCGCTTTTTTCTATATTTAATTAACGAAAATTGTATCTCAATCTTAATTCAAAATATTACACCTACTTATTAACAAGCGATCAAAATGTTCAAAATAAGGCCGCAATTATGAAGGTAGTTTTATTTAAATCGCTCTGCCGTAAAGCTAAATATTTACATAATTTGACCGATATAACCTGTAATTGACAGTCGTTGCGGCCCCGCGCAACAGTCGCAGAGGGTCGTCGCCGCGTCGGCTGTCGTTGCGGCCCCGAACGACAGCCGCTCACCGCAGTCGTCGAGGGTCGCAAACGATGGGTCGTTCGTCTGTTAGATCCCTTAGTCGAACTCAAAACTATATTTAAAAAAAAAAGAAAACGAACGAGCAAACGGATCACCTGGCAAGTGCATCTCGTACGTTGCCGGCTTATAGGGACGCGCTCTTGCCTTGAAGGTTTCCATTCCAAATCGTACCAATATCACCTGATGATAAAAAGCAGCATCTGAGGCCTACTCCATTAAAGGATACTTAATCAACGAACACGCCTCAATGTGCTACTACAATGTAGACTCGAATTACTTCCTAAATAATAATAAACAAACAAACTTTACCTCTTAATATTAGTTGAGATTATTACTGTGGGAAACTTCCAAGCTAAGTTGTAGACCACTGGCACCGTGTTCTATTGTTCTTTTCTATTTGCATTAAATATTACTTCGCAGGCGTGGTCCAGTATTGTTCTCATAATGAGGAGGACGGTGGAACTACAAGCATTCATTCTTTGTAATGGTCGTAAAAGGTAAGCAATCCTTTACGCCGTTAGTGCTCGGATTGGTGACCGATTTTCCTCCGTCATTTGAAATGGCATCGTGGGTATATTTAAAACATCTAAGACCTAATTTTTTTTATTGTGAAGTTTATATTCCCCGAGTCATTTTTTTTTAGTTTAAAGCCGTGTGAACTTTTTAAGGATATTCTTTGTCTTAGTTACCGGCCATGATCTCGGGGTCCAGGGTTCAATGCTCAGGTTGGGAAAAATTTCTATTAGATTACTTGAACACAACTCGGGGTAGTGATGACCAATCCAGAGTTGGCAAGCCAGTTCCTATCATTGTGATGATGAAATAATCTAAACGCTTGAGGCCTTTGCCCTGGCAGTGTGACATTAATAGGTCGATACTCTACTAACATTATGTACAATTTACTTTCATTGTCCGTAATTAACTCAACTCAATCAATTTGCATTAAGATGACACAGTAAGTAAAACATTTCCCTTATCAGGTTCACTTGCATCGAACGACCTCAAAAGTAAGTAAACAGAACTATGCGTGGAATGCTTTGATATCAATGACAGGAGAATTGGCACGGAACGAAATATGCGTAACTGCTCACTTATATCGAGTGACAATCCACAATTCGCGGTAGCCTGTCCTCCTGTCACGCTCTGTTTTACATGGCATGTGACCCGGCATACATTTGTTAATATGCACATGCGTAAATGTGCGCCCGCCATTATGTATGGATCGGTTACATGCGGCGACTAACAGAAATTCGACATTGTAACCAACATTGTTTACAATATTTGGCACACTTATGTACACGTACACGATACATCGTTGACATAAAAAAGTTGCGGAAGTTAACGTGTCGACAATAATTACAATTTTAACATAAATGCAACCTCAAAATGCGAAAAAACAATTATTCTATGTAGGTATTCTGTAAGCACTCCAGGCAGCGCAGTGCCAAATCTTCAGAAAAAAGTGGAAAGTATTCCAAATTTAAAATATTTAAAAAGAAGAGAGAAGCATTCATATTTTTTAATTTTAATTATATTTATAAATCACTGGCGATTTCCCTCCGTCCACCGTGGGGTGGAGAGTGTCTTTTGTGCGTGTTGTTTTTTCTTCTTTTTAAGCAAATAAGATGAAAGAAACCATGTTACTTACAATTAATTGACTAATTTGCCGTAAGGTAATACATTATTCGCTTGCACACATGTAGTGTTTCCCTTATATTCGATTTTGCTAAGATTGGATGGGTTCTTATACGTATGTAAATTGAGAGAAATATAAGCGTTTACCATTCAACGTTAGTAATCCGCGTGTGGCATGACAGTGACGTCACCGGATCTGCTAAATATATTTTATAGCTGCGAAGTACAGCGGCACGGACTGCGACCTTTGTGGAGGCGGCGGCGGAACGAAGGCGGGGATAAACTCGCGCCCGCGGTTAACTATCTGTGGAATATGCGGCTGACATTTGCTTGGAAAAAGACGCATAGTCATCAGGGTTCCACATAGAAATTATTAATTTTCCCTGACATTTTAGTGAGCTTTTGTTCAGACAAAAGCTTGAGTGATAAAGCAAAATACACTGAAAAATTTTCTTCATTTGCGTGAGCATACAAGGATGCCAGGGATGCGTGCATAAAAAAAGCTTAACAATATTTCTACCAAGCAAATTAAATTTTGTAGTTTTTGGTAGTCTGATTTACTTCTCCGAGCCCTGTTAAACAAGTCTACCAGCCTTGATATCAACATTGATCATGATCTTTACTTAGAAGTAAAAACTAGGTAGGTATGTAGACATATCGAAAAAACAACAAACAGAATGAACGCATTACCTCCTACAAAGTAACTCTTCCATAAAATTACAATTCATTTTTCTCCGAGTATTGGCACTGAATTATATTCATAAACAATAAAACGGTCCGCAGATCAATCGCGACGAAGGGGCGTGAAGATTCGTTCCCGCCGAGTTGGCACCCCTAATCACCTCTTCATTTACGATACACCAACGAAACCCCGCGATTCTCAACTTTATTCCGTCGACTTAAACGCCCGAATGACAACATCTTTGCACTTGACCGTACTTGTGATTCCTTTGTCGGCTTATTAACGTCTTAGCGCGGGGAGGCTTTAGGAAGTGCGCTCCATTAAACAGACCTAGTACATGGTATAAATGCCAACTATCCATAGCAAACTTCAGTAAGATATAATATACATAATAAGTAGTTGTATTGAGAAAGAAAAATAGAAACTGTTGAAGAAAATTCAAAAATCACAAAAAAATTATGTGATCCCATAAAGAACCGTCAAAAACGTTTTTTTTTTTGACAGATTTGGAATGATGAACTAAATTGGATCTGGGTTACGTTATGATTCAAAATTGTGACGATAACAATAGGAGAGATGAAATGTTCAGTTTTCTTCTATGAAAGCACGTTCCGAATACTATTTTATAGCACATTGGCCGAGATAATCATGCCAAGCTTAAAAACATTTGATATCAGATTCACCATGTATTTAGTATCAACTTAACAAGATACATATATGTAGGTCTTCCACGTGCCTACGACACATGTGTTTTATTACCAAAACGCTTAACCGCTGTAATCCAGTCAACGAACACGCATCCTTAGTTCCGCATTGTAATTATATCTTGTAACAATTCAAATTGACTACTGTTTGGAGAGTTCATTCATTACGATCACACACTCGTGCCTCGCAATTTACATTCCGACAGCCAGTAGTATGTACTTTACCTACAATTCGTGCAAGTGGATTAATGACAAATAAAGCACGGATTTTAATTACATGTCGAACAGCTTTAAAACACTTATAATAAATTGGCAATTATAATGGAATCACTGTTAAATGAAATATATTTTTATTCCATGCACCCTTAGCCTACATCCCAAACGGTCTAAAAGGCTTTGGGTAAGGATCATGGTGTGCACAAACCCTTACGAACCAGGTGGTAGTTTCCTGTACTGGACCGTTTGGGTGGGTACCACCGCAGTGCCAGATAATTTCCCGTGAAATAGAAGTGTGTCAAGCACTTCTGTGTTTCGGGGAAAGGGCACTGAAGCTAGTAAATTTACTGGGTATTTGAGACCTAAAACTGTCGTCTCGGTGAAGCGGGCGCAGGGCAGTGCCAGACCGTTAATGCTTAGTTCTGTCTAAGGGCACTAAGGGCAGACGTGGCGCTTACCATCAGGTGTACGATCTGCTCGTCTTGTTACACATTGCAATAAAAAAAATATAGTGCTGCTTTTACAACAACACAAGGTAGGATAACTAGAGATAGAATGTGCATGAATGCTCCCTATCATTCTATAGATTAGAGGACACTCTTCTAACCCTTCTAGACCACCCCCAACACTACACCGATATATCCGCTCTCGATACCCGACATCCGTCACAATCGAAGACCCCATCATGCATATTCCACGCCCGTTACAGCTGTCGCTCATGTCACCAGTCAAGACAATGAATGATTTAAGTACCAAATTGTAGCCCGTCTGAGCTCTGATCGCATGACGTAGGTCCGCGTCAGCTAAGGGGCAATTTATCGGTTGATTAGATTAATTCAATTTATCCGTAGCTGGGAATGGGCCTCTTCCTGCCGCATCGGAACCAGCGCTCGTTACCGATAAGAGTTCGACCGAAAACGGGCGATATTCGATGAAAGGCGCATCGCAATCGCCGTGGGAGACTATTCAGGTATTGTAGACGGATCTATTCACCGGAGACCGGGTCTGAATAGTTCGCGGAGCCGGGAATTTATGTGCCATTAGCCGGTGAGGTGAAGTCGACCCGAGTGTTATAAATATTGAGCCGGTGAGGCGATTTAATTACCCAGTTTCATTGCGTGTGAATTCAATTTAGGTCGTAATTACGATAAAGGGGATTAAATACGCGTTACACTGTATTTTATATTGGTATGAAATTAATACTATAATACGTAAAACAATTTCATTATATACAACACACACACATAGTTTAATAGAGTGAAAAATGTGGCTATAAAGTGCCTTAACCTTTTATTAATAACAGATTTAAGGAGTAGGTAAGTAGGTAACTAAAGTCACTGTTATAATAGTAAGGACCTGTAAGCCAGTTTAACGTAACGTTGTAGCTTGGCTTCTAAGCAAGTCTAAGTACCAATTTAATCTGAACGACTTCAGCCTAACGTAAATTGCCATTTTATTATGTAATTCAGAATTTGAAAACAAATTAGATTCTACCATCGACACAAACAAAAAGGTTAGTCATAGGATTTTATCCTGGATCCAATCCGAACCTTTACCCATTTGTCAAAAAATCAAATTAGTTGTCATAAAAAATTAACAGGGTCTACGAGTAACTATCATATTTATACCGCACGAAATAACTGGTCATCCTGAGGTATGTGCGACGGGGAGGGGGAGGAAAATAATGAAAAAGAAGGCGGACTTACGGCGACCCGTCGACTATAATTTGATATAATTAGCTCTTTGAATCTATAAAACTCCCTCTCATATTTTAATAAATAAATTCCCAGACACATTTAATTGCAAAATAATCCAAAGGTCGCTAATTAGAAAGACCTCTTTGTACCCGAGACGATAACCTCGGCGATTCATTACTTATGAAAAGTAAGTAAATGATCTCAGTGTCGCGAGATAAGTGCACCTTTAATTAACCTAATTAATTAATTTCCTGCAATGACTGGGTTACCGAGTGATAGTAAATATTAAAGATATTCCTTTACAGCAAATATTTAAGTGTAGGTATTTCCAAAAAAGGCTGAAACGTGCACCAAAATAAACCAAAACCAAAGGTTAGGTTAGGTTAGCAATTCAATTTTTTTGGTGCACGTTTCAGCATTTTTTGGTGTACGTTCAGCCTTTTTTGGTGTACGGTTAAAAACAAGCCTTCCTATACTCAAGGAAACGTTCTCATATGTATTTTATCGCTTGGCTTGGAGGGACATGCATAAGAGGGTCCATAGTAAAACAGATTGAAGAATTTAGTATCGGACGAAATGAGATTTTGTTGACATCAAAATACTTTTTATAAGTCGATATCAAAACATCTAATACTTACCAATTGATCAGCAAATAATAAATTGTTGTTAGTTCATCGTGAGTTGTGGTTTACAGATTTATACCTAATCGTACAAAAAAATCTCCTCATGTATCAATTAATCGTTGATTAAAGTACTTAATGATCATGAGCACTTTAAAAGGCATAAACATGATATTCCATCGAGTGAAACGCCCATTAAGTAACATCAAATACCTTGGAGTAATAAAAAGTTAAAAAATAGCAAAGAGGGATTACGAAGTTATGGCAGTAAAGCCTTACGAAGAGCCTCTTAGCACCGGCCTGTAAAACTTGAGCCGCTAATGTTATCATTCAGGTCTGCTAGTGTTGTCAGCCTCTTAAATGTCTCTCCTGTGAATATAATTACTTCTTTTTTAAGAAAAACGACCGCTCGATGCCTTCGAAGGTAGTGTTTGATTGCGTGGCCAAATCATCCTAAGGACTTTTACTTTGGGTAGGGCCATCAATCATTCCTATTATGAATTGCAGTTGTCATTTCTTTTAATCTAATTAATGCGTCTTTTTAATTTGTTGTTAACGCAAAAAAAACACGGAACCAAAATAAAAAAGGAACTAGTCTAATAAAACCATTACGGTGGTAACACTGGTCTCCAAAGTCGGGAAGAGAAAGGAAGTGATATTTTTTGCACCTCCCGGGCTTAGTCATACTTATAATGGCACAGGTAGAAGAATACTGTTGTTTCGTAAACAATGGAACAAATGAAAGACCTGCTCCGCAAATATTTATTTGCATATTTGGCAAAGTATTTTGTTAATGTTCCGAGAAAAATGAGATAACAAGGCTGCGTTGAAAAATACGAGTTACGACTTGCAAATTTGTTTAAACATAGTATCACCCCTGTAAGAGTTGATGAGAAACCCGGAACTGCGCCTGATCCCTGTTGAGCTATGTAAGAGAGTGAATAAATAAATATCTCTGGACATTATTCACACAGCGCCATTTAGCCCCAAACTAAGCATTAGCTTGTGCTATGGGTGCTAGGCAACGGATAAACATTACTTATATACTTTTTTTTTGTAAATAAATACATATTATACATAGAAACACCCAGACCGATACAAACAGACATGTTCATGCACACAAATGTTTGTACCGTGCGGGGATCGAACCCGCGACCTCTGGTGTAGTAGCCGACTTCTCGACCATTACACCAAATGGCTCGTCATGAATGTGTGTTAATTTGTTCTTGTAATTAAAATGAATAAATAAAATTACTGAATGATGTTTTATTCGTCCTACTTCTGCCTCTGCAACCGACTTCAATTACGATTCCGGGTCCGATTCCGATAAATCAAATTTAAATCTCCGATTCCGACTTCGGTTCTGATTTACCTCCTTTACATCTCTGGTTTAGTTTAACCTCACTGACAGCCTTCGTGGTGCAGTGGCCAGTAGGTTCCACTTTAAAGCAACGACTGGGCCAGGCGTCATAATTCCTGAACGACGATAAGTGATTGAGGTTTTCTATCCGGAAAATACTGAGTCACACTCCAAAAATTGTTGGCGATGCAAAATACTGTCTCGAACAGCACGTAAAACCAACGGCTATGTGTCCCGGGCCTGTTCTCTTTTGGGTAGTGTAAAAATCCTGTCCCACCGTAAGAGGTAACAGGGCACACCCCTGCGCGCTGCCATGTAGCCTTCAAATTAATAAATCGTAAAGGTTGCCCTTCGAGACCGAAATTCGACTAGAAGAACTACTTTTGATTGTATAAACGTCAAGATTGGACATAATAATCGATATATTTGGCTTGGGAAACATTCTTATTCTCTGGTGTAAAATATAATATTTAACCACATTGTTCTAAACACGCGCCACATCCACCTGACCCCACCTCACCTGGATCTTAGATGAGGTCAAAGATAGAGAACGCGTGCTCAAGTGGGTTTTGTTTCTAGAGAGCCTCTGTTACCAATATGTGTCACACTGCCTAATGACTGCAATTAATTAAGGAAAATAAAAATAAAGTAGAATATCATTTCGTCTTATTTCTTTCGTCAAATTAACGATTGCAAGAAGAACGTTTGCATTTTGCGTAAAAATCGAAGGGAAATTTCTAAATAGAGTTTGCGTTTATTCTATGCTTTTAGTTGAAAAGTCATTTCAAAAGTGTTTTTATTATTATAAAGTAGTTTTTACAAAATGTGTTGCCATTTTTTTAATGCAAAAGTTACAAATAAACGTCAAGTTATTTATACATTTCATATTTGACAAACTGGAAATTCCCCCAGAAAACATCATTTTAATTAATCTCAATAAATGAGAAACAATGACAATGCGAGCAATAATTAGTCATTAATGGAAAACATCTGTTTAAACCCTTCATTGGTTCTAAACGAATATTATTTTTACTGGCTGATATCCAATTCCAAAGCTATGATAGCTATATCTGTTAGAATCGCATTTGCTACAAAATTAATTAACTCAAGATAAAGCCAGCGTGCTAATTATTTGAAGCAGACTTAGGCAAAGATTTACAGATGAACCAATTTCATGAAAAGCGATCCTTTACATATAACTTACTCTGATTACTCCGAAACTAGAGCAACAGCATAATATCGACTCTATATTATATTGTAATGTATGAAGTATAGATAACTATTTTTATAACATATTAGTCGAGCCTCATAATATATTTATCAACCTACTACGAGTAGTTTCTTCATATATGGCTTTTCAAGGTTTTTTAATAAGTTGTATGAAAAATATATTTGAAAACTTCATACTAATTGAACTGATCCCAACTATAAAGGTGATAGAGTTATTTTCTCCCACTCACCTATTTCCACGGGTTTTCTTTTATGCCATCACACAATTCTTAATTATAAAATACACAGAAATTAAATAAAAGCCAGAACATTTAAATAATTTCCGAAAATACATAAAAATTACAGCTCCTTAACTACCCCAATGATCTTGTGTAACAACGTAATTTGAACTTACTGTAACATACCTAATCTCTGGCAGGGCAGTGGTATGGAGCGTTGGACAAGTATCAGAGGTAATCGGTCGCTCGCGGCCTGCCCTGCGCACTAGCAAACGTCTTGAGGTAGGCAAAAGGTTAATTTGCAGCTTCTATGCGCTATTCAACTAGTTAAGAACTAAGATGTTGTACAAAAAATCGCCCTGTTGCGTAATAACAATGGGGTTTTTATCACAATTACCATCCAGTTACAATACCAACACAATATTCATACACT
Source organism: Mecyna flavalis (assembly GCA_949319885.1). Classification (NCBI taxonomy): domain Eukaryota; kingdom Metazoa; phylum Arthropoda; class Insecta; order Lepidoptera; family Crambidae; genus Mecyna; species Mecyna flavalis. Next base: position 16,000,806 of record OX439427.1, read on the forward strand.
ACCCCTTGCTCGATGAACTCATTGAACCGAAAGTTGGCGTCCGTCAATCGATAGGGTGGAGGTTAACAACCAGTGTCAGGTGAAATCGAGCCGGGAAGCCCCGGGAGGGCGGATGTAACCCATCGTGGCCCATCGGAACCCATCCACGTCCAACAGTAGGCACGAACATATTGACTGCACTTATGTGTCGGTCGTTACAGATAAAAAAATAAATAATAAATAAATAAACTAACATTTGAAATCATCATCATTCATCATCATTTTCAGCCAAACGACGTCCACTGCTGGACATAGGCCTCCCCCAAGGATCTCCAAACCGATCGGTCCTGCGCCACCCGCATCCAGTGGATTCCGGCGATCTTTATGAGATCATCGGTCCACCTTGTGGGAGGCCTACCACGGCTGCGTTTCCCGGTACGTGGCCACCACTCGAGGACCTTTCCGCCCCAACGGCCATCAGTCCTCCTAGCAATGTGTCCTGCCCACTGCCACTTAAGGCTCGCAATTCTTTGGGCAATGTCGGTGACCTTGGTCCTTCTGCGGATCTCATCATTTCTGATGCGATCACGCAGGGAGACTCCAAGCATCGCCCTCTCCATTGCCCTTTGCGCGATTTTGAGCCTTTTTATGCGGCACATTGTAAGTGGCCACGTTTCCGTTCCATAAGTCATCACTGGCAACACACATTTGAAATACTAAAGTTTAAATGAAATGTATAATTGTCACAAGATGCAATGAAAAAAAAATCTTTTTCATCCTTATTTTTAATGCTGGCTATTTCCGAACCATTATTAAGTGTAGAAAATAAAAATAAGCTTACGAGTAAACTCAATCTTTTTGATGTATTTCCAAGTACGATAGAAACATTTAAAAGGATCATCGACATTTCACTGCAGTGTAAAATGTGATACGACTTTTTAACCTTTAAAACCCCGACCCATTTCCTTAGAGGCAACTCGTAACTCCTTGTTGCAAGTGTCAATGGGGGGCGATCGTTCGGGTGAACCTCTTGCTCATTAGCCTTACAAAAACCGATATGTCCAGCCAAGAAACAGGTCCCAGAGTATTGTTTCCGTGTGTTTGTTAAGCAATCGGAGCTCGATGGTAATTAACACACAATTAGGCGGTGTTTAGTCTCGCCCGCAGTGGGTCAACACACAATGGACTCCAAGGTGATACGTATCGTGCCTCGATTAAGCGCTGGTCGGGTTAAGCTTGACATTTAGTTCACATTGCGAAAGCTGGATTAATTGTATTTTGTCTACCTTACACGCCCAATGGTGACAAATTACCTACTCATTAGCATGGCAAGTACCTATCTAAGATACGTATTAGGGGAGTTACAATTTTAAATATTGTTTTGATATATTGAATCCTTTTGGCGATCTTGCAGCTTAAAATATTTAACTACAATAATACTATTATATTTAGGAAAAACTTAAACTGCTATATAAAAATGCAATTTTAGAAACATGTCATCGTGAAATTGGATAAGACAACGTTCTGCACATTATAGGGAAATATAATATTTCATTTCGAAACGCAATACAAAATTTATTGAAGAAGCATTCGAAATGCTTAATATTTCCTGTATCAAGATATAATCGAAAATTAATAAACATGTTAATTTTATAAGATATTGTATCATTTGAAGAACGTTTGATAAAATCACCATAGTTAATCCGATATTAATTTTATGTAAACTGTGTCATTTATCTAGATGATTGCTAAATAAGTAATTTATATGAAGCGGGCCCGTTAAAGTTGTATTTAATGTCGTTCGAACTTAATTATATCACATTCCTGAAGTCCTTCAAAAGTGAAATCAATATATCTAGAAGTTATGAGCTTATCATGTTCAAATTCTATAATAAAGGCATTTAGAATCAAATTATTTGCTACTTGTGTCTGGAACAGTTAATTGCTACATTATTAAACTAGCTCCCGCCCACGACTTCGGCCGCGTGGTATGTTGATTAAAATGATTCTGATGTATTAGCTATAAAGTTTCATCAGTATCCGCTCTGTAATTTTCATATACATCCTCACAAACTTTCGCATTAATAATATTTGTGACATTCATAAGACTAACGAATGTAGATTATGTACTTCTTTTGTGACAATATCGTTTTTATATAAAGACACAATAAATTCTAAAACAATCAGGTTTACATGAATATTCTCGGAGTACCTATTTGGATGGAGTCGAAGAAAAAACAGTTGACGGCGCTAGTCCCTTGGGCCCTTTGGACAAATCGTCAATTAATTAAACACAAAAAAAAATCTTTTCAACCATTCAGAACACGTGCTGTTGAAATTAGCGATACAATCTCGCTGGCCCAGTCCGGGGCACGTCTGAGATAAGACCCTTTCAATTAAGCCAGGCATTAGACGCGTTGCAGCCATAACTGGGAAAATAAATAACCGTTCTATGAATAACAATAGGGTTTTCTGAGCAGGAAGCTTGACAGCGATAAGGGCATGCGCATACTGGCTTGATGGTGCATTTAGTGGTGCCCTTTCTTCATTTAAGGAAAATGCTTTTCCAAGATACTGTTTCTATAGTTTCGGGGGTGCCATATGGTACTTTTACCCACTAAAAACCTTTTTTTGCGGAGGAAAACTGGCACCCATAGCACAAGCTAATGCTTAGTTTGGGGCTAGATGGCGCTGTGTGGAAAATGTCCAGAGATATTTATTTATTATTATTTATAACCGCAGGCTAACCAGACCTGGTCCGTATGTGGGCCCGGATTTATTAAGCCCTACTATCCACTATCTCCCCCGATTTCCTTTTGCACCCCAAGAGGCACAGGCGCAGGTATGACCATGGCAGACACAGTGCCTAGGCGTCGGCCTAGCATTATGCAAGGCCTCTTACACCAATGTTAAGACTAGGTGAACCTAGCCTGTCCCTCAGACAGGGAACCAAGTAACGCAAGGATGAGGCCCCACGGTGGTTCGTTTAGGGCGGATTTGGTAGTAACCCTGGGGGATGTTCCCGTCGAATCCTATCCGGAAGAAAATTCACGTATTGTATCGACCTCACGTATGGGAAGCGACTTTTCATAGCACTCGGCTAGACTTTTTACAGCACAGCTCACATAGACTTATTACTCCGTTCGGTTCGATAAATTCCCATTGTGCGTGCTCCCTTAAAAGTGACTTCCGTTATAATTTAAGTTTGTTTAACATATAATTTATTCCTCCAATGGCCGATATTAAGGCTATTAGGGTAACTGATGTTTTGTTACCGGCAAATGGCCCGAAACCTATTTCGTGTTCGAATTATAGGTACTTAATTAATTTTAGACATTAGTGAATGCCGAAAAAGTCGTTGAAAGTAAAGATATATGGACGTTTTATATCTACATTTTAAGAGCCATTTTACCGCACACTAGCGCTGCCAACTGAGAAAATAATTACTCATCAATAATTCAGAATTCAGATTATTGAATAAGTTCACTAAGTAATGAATAATTAAATAAAGTAAAATAGTGACTATTTTCTTTAACAATATACGACACTTTCAGCAGTAGGTATGTATATAAATAAAAATAAAGCCGTGACAAACAATTTTTAAATATCTACTAATTATATTCAAGCAACTCGAGATTCCAAGAGTTAAAAAACTCGCTAACTTCTATGAAAACGACACAATTGGCAGAAATTTTTAACAATATAATTACTCTTTTTCTCGAGAACTTTATGGAATTCCAATTAAGATGCGAAGTTTCTGCCTGACTGACTTCAACAGAGTATAATCTATTATTAATAACCTCTTCGTTACAAAATCAAAAGTTACCAACGCTTCAGAGATTTACTTGACAAGATCTATTTTATCTGTGGTTAATTGTGAAACGATGTTATAATTAAATTATTCTATTCGACAGTTTACAGCTGTTGATCACGTGCTGTTGATTATATTAAAAAGGAACTGACATAAAATTTGTTACTTATACCTCTTTTCACATCAATCCTTAAAATATATCGGGGAATATAATAACATTTCCATGTTTCATCTTCCCACTAGTTCATATATTTTTTCTGTCAAAAACGAAAATGTAACATCACATAATATACTTTTTATCGAGATCCCAACGGGCTTAAGGTTTTCCGGGATTGAAACTATCCTGTCCTTATAGGGTGAAAGGGACATTAGGAAGGAGAAATGTCCCATTACTGGAGAAGCCATTTTAGAAAAAAAACGAAACATACAAACACTCTTTCCCGTTTACAACATAATATGGATCATATAATATTGTTGAGGCAGAGAGGTAGAGAGGGTACAGCTACTCGAATTTTAGATAGGTACTTTACAACTTTAAAAACAACTGCACCAGAACATCATGAATCAAGGACTACTTCCACAGAACTAGACAAAGGTAGGGTTAAATTCTTACTTAATCAAATTCCGCTCGGGGTCAACAATTTACGAGAGTTTTCTACTTTTAATGATGAAGAGTTACCTACTTAGTTTCAAGCTGAATAGAGCCGTGTGAAAAAAATTTAAGTTATTTTTTTATTTTTAATACCACGGACGTGGTTAACGTCGCCTATGAACGCTTGCAACACAAGAGACATGATGACCCTGATCTTGAAACACAATAATGACATCAACGTCTTCACATTTTTAAACAAACGCACTAACTATTCGGTCTACACGGAACAATTTTAAACAAAACTTTAAAACTGTAAAAAAGCAAGTGTTAAATACAGCGATAACGTAAACAATAGAACGCCACCCCAGTTGATAATAACACTTCGCGACTAAGTAACGTTTGTCAAAACGTATAAACAAAACGTGGGTCTACCTGAGCAGGTAGGTCGGCTCCGCAATGGCATTCCGGGCATCCGAAATGAATCAAAATTCGGCGCAGCGAGCGGCAGTATGAGGACAGTGCTGAGAGTAACAGTGAAGAAAAATCATTTGTTTAAATAACGGTGATCCCTACTACTCTATCATAAGAGTTAATATGGTAAGATAAGCATTAAAGTCGATCTTCGACTGATTACTATTTGACTTACTAATTAAATAATATCAGTGAATTTAACAATTACTATATGTATACTAAAAAGTAACATGGAGTAAACAAGTCAACCGATCTGAGAGTTATTTTATATTTGCTAATAAATTAACATTTAAAAATAATCTTACTCTTAAACTCCGTTCTGTTGTTGTTGAGGAGCCAAACTCTGTTAAATTTTATTTGTGATTAAATGGAAAAATATAGATCAAAAAAATCATCCCAAATGGAAATAAATTTATTAGTGTTGCCTTTTCATTTGAAAAAAAAGCCAAAAGATTTTAGGGGCCAAAAGCATGAGTAACACTAAATAATCTTTTAAGTTGTGTCTCCGAAAAACTAGAAAAACTCCTTAAAGAGGAAACAAATGAGACGGGATTATTGTGGGAAAAATATTATGATGATTGTTGTGAAGTTAAAATTCCAAACTCAAACACTTAAAAAAACAACGTGGCTACCTGTACAAAAGCTAATAGAGAATGTTAATTCCCTTTCTTTCAGCGCCATCGTAAAAGGACCGTAAAACAGGTACATATTTACTGATAAACCAACTCCATTCATTCTTTTGGCGTTTAGCAAAAGTGCCGTAATTTCACTAAAAAAAACATCGATTTGAAAATACATTACAATATATACAGCAATACATTTGCTGTTCATAAACATTTGCGTATTTACACATTTTACAAACAATACTTTCTTACAAACATTTTTAAGCTTTTAATATACCTCACTAGTTTGAAACTGATGCAAAGGCCGAATTGATTTGAAAACTTATGTATGACACTATAGATCTGATAGCCGTACGTAGTTGGCTCTGCCTCACTGTTAATCAGAACTCTGTGATCCTTAGCCTCTGATAAATTACAATAATAATGGCCATGTCTATTGTTGTTATTGGGGATGATTTCATTAGGACATGCGCCTACGCAGGTGCGTCTCGCCCGGAATGCACTCGCTACAACCGTTAACTGGCATTATTAGCATCCTTACAAAAAAAAAACATGTAGGTTACTCAACCGTACTGCCGTATACATTCCGTGCTAATAGGGGAAACACTTTCAGCTGTCCCTTATTTGAGTTTAATAAATAAATATTAGACTATGACCCCCTTTAATTTGATCTTTGATTCGATAATTGAAGCTTAAAGTACATATAAAAGTAATTTGGGTAATGAACTAATGACACAACACAGACAATCAGTCTTTGACACAAAAAACGATTACATTAAAGTGCTGATCTGTCTAAGGGCAGACGTGGCACCACAGAGATAGATGTCTGTGCGTGGCACTTACCATCAGGTGTACGATCTGCACGTCTTGTTACACATTGCAATTTAAAAAAAAAACTTAGCTGGAGTCGAACTCATAATCTTTGTTCATCAAACACAGTCCAATTCACAAAAAAAAATGTTTTTACATAAGCTTTGTATGTGTCTGATGGCAGCCAATTTGCCAAATTATTTCGAATACACCGAAAAATAATATCTTACGCACAATCATTAAATTGACCTAATTTGAATATGATTTACCTATTTCGATGCCATTTTCATTGATGATAACAACAATATTCTACTGACTTTTTGCATATTAAAATATATATTAATCTGTTAATAAAAGAAGAACAACGCGCTAGCACATACAGGACAGCCCAGAGAATTATCATCGTCCAAATAAAATTCAACAAAATTGAATATAAGAAAGTTATTACTCAAATGATCCTTCACGTGCAGGTCGGTGTTTGTTGAATCCTCAATTGGGTCCCACTATAGTTTACCACAAATGGCTATAAAAACTGATCTAATGATGTTGAGAATTCCTGCTTCTTACGATCTCTCTACAAGCGTCGATCTATTATTTCCGCATAGTTTCTGTGCAAAGCAAGAACTTTTACCTATTAGTAAATAACAGAAGCGCAAGATATTGCTTTTACGTTCGTTTTATATGTGCAATAAATAAATATTTGTGATATTAATCCAAGATTTTAATATGTTCAAAACAGTGTTTGAGCAAGTTATTTGGAAGCTAAAAATGAACGAGTAATGTATTATTGCATGAATTTTCTGTTTGTTCTACACTTGAATATATCTCAAGAATAAAATAAATTTTGATTTTATATTTTATAGGACGGAAATTTATCTGATGGTTAGGTCTGCATTCGTTTTTTGCTCTAAACGTTAAAACAATAGTTATATGTATCTTGATTGGTTTCGAATATCAAAATAAAAAAATGCAGCTGACTTACAATGGGGTCAGATCAATGAACTAGTAAAAATTAGTGTGAACAGATAAAATACATGCCTGTATGATAAAGACGACATAATAGGAAGTTATAAAATCTACACTCCATTATCCAAAGAAGAACTTTAAAGTCTGACTAAATTGGAGAATGGACGCAGTGCAAGACTGGCCACAACTTTCGAAGAGTGGCACTGGTCCCTAAAACGACTGGTTCCATTATTTGTACGCAGCGACCTCCCGCACCGGCGGGAACAATGAAAGTGAGAGAGGCAGGAATGCGCGGGAGGGGCAGGTTCCCGGTTCCCAGGCAGGAATGCCAGTGCAAGCAACAAAGCCAACGCCGCCATTCACCCCCGCCCCGCGCCGCAGCGGTCCTGCCTCTAGGGCTACCACGGGCTTATCACTACCCAATTCACTCACAATCATGTGTCTCTCTTTCTGACTCGTAATGTATTTTTTCTTTCTAGTGTAATCTTTTTATTTGGTGTAAAATAACTCTCGTTACTTGTTCAGAATTATAGAAACTTCGAACCGAATAACTGCTGCTGGTTGAGTTCAACAAGTCATTCGATTTTAACATCCTTGTCAGATTTAGAATAATAGAAGTTATCACCTTTGCTATGTTAAAAATGCGATCATATTGCATATTAAAATTATGTCCAATTTCCAGAGGACTTTACCTCAAATATTGTATGAACTTAATCTTGGGAAAATTATATCGTATCAGACTCCTTTTTTATGCCTTTCATTTTTCATAAGTAGATCATATACATCTCTGGTGTTTCTTGAGTCTAGCATTTAAAATAACCCAGTTACAGAGTGCTTAATGTTTAATTTTCCACCTAGCAACACAACCCTTTACTGTCGCCCTTATTGGCACAGCCCTATCTCCCAGACACGTAATTTTTCGTGAGTTTCCCCTAAGTAGCTTTTACGACGGCTGGGATCGGAACCGATAGGAGCGCTCAATATTCAAAAATCGTCGCATGTCGCCATTATCAGGACGTGGAATGGTCTCTCATCCAATATTTGCCGATGCAACGTAATAAATTTCGCTTTGCTGCGGTTCCGTCAACCAGAAACCACAGAGAGATTCAGAAAATCAGAACCAATGAGCTTGACGGGATGCTCAGTGGGATTAAGTTTCCATGACGAAATTATATGGTTCATTTGTTTTGATTAAACTGCAATGGTCAATGAAGTGGAAGCAGTATTCAAGTTAATGATAAACAACACCATACAAAACTATAATACCCATTATGCCGAAGCAGTAAACATTATACTTAGTTATTTGAGCTTCAGTATTTATCAGAATATAAGAAGGCAATACAAGACTAGCCAAATATTTACTTACCTACTAAATCAGCGCGTGAGCTAGTATGCAATGTTACAATTTTAATTAAAATTATTTCCGAAACTTTACTGCGAATATGGCGTCTCATTTCATCGTTCAATTCTTGTATACCTAGTAGAACAAGGTCTTGTAATTTAGCAAGACTATTAAACACTGAAAGCTGTACTGTAACAATGAGAAACTCTGACTCTACTTCAACATTTTCAAATTTATCTCTGGATTGAAAATTGGTAATTCAAAATGTCATAATTATATTACTAGAAGCTACCGTTGCTATATGTGATGTAGAGTCATGTAGAGTATGACGCGTGCAGGCGATGTGATTACAATAAGTGTCGTTGTTCGTTGACACGGAGGAGGGTTCAGGGACGGTGTCGAGTCGCACCAGCTGACTCTACATTGCAATATTGTCAGCTCAAACTACTTACATATTATTTCTTTGGTGGATGCTCTACAAAACGACTGGACAATCAGACACCTCCTGTACAACCGGTTTCGAACGTTAATACTATGTAGAGATTGTTGGAAGTTTGGAACTTACCTATCACGTTAATGTTAAGTGGCAAGTATTCTTCAACGTGAAGGGCAAAAGCTTTTTAGAAATTAAACTACCGTTAAGTGATGGAAAACTGGGTTAGCTTGCGGACTAAAAATTAGGCAAGGAAGATTTTATTTTATTACTCAGGTGGGCACAGTTCTACAATGATAATAAAAATAATAGAACCAGTAAACATAAAATGAAAAACCTACAGCATAGAGCGATGCTTACTAAAGTGTCAGTTGAATAAGACGTATTAGGCAAAAGCCAACAGAATTTAATAAGTAAACTAATTTGGAATATAAATTGAAAACACCCAAACAAAATACTTCTTCGAAATGAGTACATTGATTTCCAATATTTAAATGTGAATACGGACAATTTATGACTTTTATTCACTTTTAGGTTCTGCTAAAGCTCGCGCAATTTTCTATAGAGAGCGAAATATACCGATGAAATATACGAATGGCAATGATTTATTACAGGCTATTAAGCGGTACAGCCGCTGAAAGGTGGAGCGCTCGCATTGAATCTGTGATGTCACTGTATACTTAAGTGATATGTAGAGTCCCCCAAACCTTGGCGAAAATGGTACTGTATGTACATACAGCTAAAAATTATATATTTATGAGTGAATTTTTAGCAATACGAAATAATGAAGTAAACATTTTTGTATACCATCTGTATACTATCAAAAAGCTCTACATATTTAGGTACTACTAATATTTGAAAAAAGGAATAAATAATAGCAATACCTTTAAGGTTAACCTTAAAATGTAACGTGTAGGCAAATTATATAATGGAGTTATAACGATCTGTGGAAATTTTTGAACCTCATTTTAACATCAAATGTATATGTAAACTAGTAGATATTGAGTAGAATTTACTCAATTTCTCCTAGTACATCTAGAGCCAATTCAGTAATGCTCGTAATTCCCTCGATCGCTCTATCGCCGATTCCCAAGGCGACGGCTAATCGCCGAGCAGCCTCTGTGATGGACACCGACACCCGACACCGCCTCGCAGATCGCACGACTCTACCTAGAGCGTATAGACGATCTGAGGTATAGGATAAATGGACGGATGACAATTTTGGAAAGATTTATGGACTAATGAAAGGATCAGGGGCATTTTTGTATGGGAGCTGGGCGTAAAACCAACAGAAATAAAATGTGTTGTAATTTACTTCATTGTACTTCTAAATACCCCCTAAATACTTTTTAACCTCAATATAGACCGGGTATTACCTACTGCAAAAAAAAACAAAGATTGGTTAAATAAAACACACATATTAGTTAAAACTACTATTTATTATTACTTTTTATTCAAATATCAATGGTATTCATCAACTATAACATCTAATAAATGTTCTACGGGTGCAACGAAAGGCGCGGGTTGGGCGCGGTATGTGTGCTGTACCTACTCCCGACCCGCGCCCGACCCGCGCGACGCGCGCCATCCTCTGTGTTTTTAGCTTTAGGTTACCAATGGATTGGTTTCTTTGGCTTTATAGCTCTGCACAATATCGTGTCGTGTTATCTCTTGTATTAGCGACTGTTTTGAATACTATAATAAATACATAAGTAATATTAATAACGAGAAACGTATACATTTGAACATGAATATCTCTGTTCTCCGGTTGTTTAGGTGATTGCCCCCATAGAATAAAATTAAGAAATGGTCATTAGCTTTCACATAAAATATATTTTAAAGCTGTTGGTCTTACGCCCATTTTGACCATGACCCTTTGGAACTGCTTTTTAATTAATGCCTGAACGTAATTGATAGCTCTCATGTATTTACGGGAAACGAAGATCATTTAACACTACATGTGTGTAAAATAAAAAACACTCGTGAGAATATTAAGTATCACGCAGATGTAAGTTTAGTCAATCAAGCAAAAAGGTCATTCTTATTACAGGATGAGGTACAACGTAAACAGTATGAAGCATCCGTGCCACAGATAATGCGTCTCTACATGTGTAGTGCGGTAACAAGTCAATTAGTTAAGCCTTTGCCCGACCAGCTGTGATGGCCGTCACCGGAGCCGCGGCTGAGCGCGTGCTGACACCTGACACCACCGCTCTATGTAGAGCATGGAACAAGTATTTTGTGGTTCATTATGGAAACATTGCAAAAATATTATAACTTTTGACCGACCGGAAATTTATGTTTGGTATTAATAATAATGTAGAGTATTTTTATAGGTAATGGATATATAGTTAAAAAGCAGCTTTAAAATTAAAGTTATTTTAAGAAATGGTTTCTATGCAAAAAACATCTATTTTGTATGTACAACAAATGCCAAACATTCGTCAAGCTCCCCAAACAATCGAAAGATCGTAAAACGACAAACTCTACATATTGTATGAATATCTCTTAACATAGGTTTTTCCTATCCATCCTACCATGATACCTATTCACTTATTAATTTATACAGTATAGAGATCACACAAAAGTGTATTAGGTAGAGGTATAAAGTATCCTATGCTCTCGGTATGTAGAGTCGTGTGCAGCGCTAACGAGTCAATTGGTCCTTTGATCGGTCGCTGACAGCTGCGGTCGCGGGCACGCGATGTGCCATTCTGCCTCAATATCAGCCTCAATGAGCCAGATCGCTATCTTTAATACGTAGAGTCAATTTCAACCATACGTGAATCAGATTGAAATTGGCATTATCAAAGCTGATTCAACTCTACCTATATTAGGTTGGTATAAACGCTAAACTTAACAAGCTATTCATGCGAATGCTTGTAGCACTTTGTAAAATACAATCCCTTTTACACTCACTAAGAGGTAAAATATTAGACGCAATGATAGTCGTAGACAGTTACCATTTTATACAGAAAATTGCTAATAATTAGCAATTACAACAAGCCATTATGTTTTCAGACAAAAATCTATCATAATGTTGAAAAACCAATTCCGATCTAGACTCAAATACCTAATATTTGTCTTTATAAATTCAGCGATTTGAATAAGTTTTTTATGGTAAAAAATGTAGAGTCCAAAGAGCAAATCACTTGAAAAATCATGATTTCAGCATATAAACAAACAATTTTTTAGTCATCGATTTCAAACAAAACCGCAGAACTAGTGCTGACATAAATGTAGAGTCGAATTTCATTCTAAATAATAACGCTTCAGTGCAAATATTTTATCGACGAATACTCAGTCATTTGAATAAGCTGATTAAGTACTTACTTATCTACTTTTAAGTCGCTGCCAGAATAGTAGGCTTACCTATACCTAATCAGAAAAGCCTCTATAAGCCCGGAACGTTACCAGACAGTTATAAAAGTTTATTTTACATCACCGATTCCCTTTTGAACCTTTCAAAGGCCCTAGGGAGCTTAAAAAACTTTGTTTTTGCATACCTAATAGGTAGGTATACTACCTACATTCTGACTCAGTAGATAGCGAACTTGGGAACGTCCTGCCGTATGCGTCAGAGGTCGCAGATTCGAATCCAGCACAGCACTAACTTGTTTAGTAGGTATGTGTTTTGTTTATGTAATTATATTAGGTATTGTAAGTACGTTTTGATGGCACTGTGGTATGAATTACAAAGTGGTTTTACTTTAATGTCCCTCTGCAGTTCAAAGGGCTCCATCATTGAAATGAAGTTATCGTCACAATAATGAGTACCTAATGGTACAATTACCACGCTTGCCAAAAGCAAATGGTGATCACAAACCGTGTGTTTGTGATCATTGTGTTTAAAAAATATGACACAAACTTTGCCCGAATCGGAAATCGAACCCGCAGGACCCTCAGCTAACCTTATTGACTAAGTTGAGCTTTATTCTTTTGAAACTTAGGTATGTATATCATTTGGTCAAGGATTTCAAAAATCAAGTTTTATTTCTTTTTGCATAGTCCTTTATCCTTATTTTATAGTTTCGACGATTATCTACGAAGTACTCGACTGAAAGAGAAACTGTTTCCTAAAAACCATCGTCATAATAGGTATGTTGAGTCCCGCACCTGGTTCACTGCTGGCATCAGCTGACACATTATGTCTCCCAAGGAACTCCAGGGTGGAGGAGCACCCGGTGGCGGCTGCCGCAGCGGCTCCCGCGCACACCACCGACAAGAAGAGCACTACACACTTCATGGTCACGGACTCACGCACTTGTGTCACTGATGTCACTCGGTAATATCTAACACTCGCGATGTTTTCTCAGGGACCAGCGAGACGCGTGCACCCGCATTGGAGCGCGGTCGCGGACTGACTGACTTGACTGAGCTGGTGTGACTGTGAGACGCACGCACACATCGCACTCCGACAACAAAATGTTATAAATTGATGCTTAGATAAACCGATTCTTTGGTTCTAAGGTATACGGTGCGAAAGTGTCTGAGCTTTTAAGGTGTCGTGTTGTTGTCATACGCTCTGACCAAAAGCTGAATTTCGTTGTAAAACGTCAAAACACAGACGTCTGTGTCTCGCATTGAATGGTTTTTTTTTAATTTCAGTCACACACTTTTCCAAACTGGTTAAGCTTATTTGGTACAGTTTAAATTTATAATTTTAAAAATAAACTATTCTGTTATATTACATTATAGTTTATTTGATAGATAGGCACACAGCATATTATGTGATAATTAGATATAAACTCAATGACCTAATTTTCCTGGAAAATGGTAAATGTCACTATGAAACGAAAATTCAAGCGACATGCTGAAAATCGGCTGCATATTAAATTAGGTAGTTTTAGTGTACTGCATTATTATTGTCTAATGGAACTTAAATATTATAATTTTAAATGCACTGCAGAATTTTACCGACTCATGAAAACACTAAATATTTGAAAATGTTAACTACAAAGTTACTCGTTCAAATTATGAAATCATACTTACCTGCTGTTAACTTTCTTACAGGCCTCGTTCGCCACAGAGCTTTTCTACCTAGGTTCTATGTTTCGATAACTTTCAAAACTTAAGGGAGCAAAAGAATTAAGTTCGTAAGTCGTTCTTAAGTTTCGTAAAGATGTTAACTAGTCAAGTGTGGTTTTACCAGTAAGTACCGAGTTTGTGCATTGAATAATAATGAAGGTATTTTATATGAAAATGTTCAATTAGGTACTGTTTCTGTTATATTATACAGAACATAAAAAACGAGCTGTTTAAATAATTGCCTGACCCGAGAATTGAGCCCAGGACCACAAGACCACGACCTTAACACGCAAATGAGTCTTTCGTTTCTATTTCCATAACACAACATCACAACACAAAATCGACCTTTAACATTATAATACATAGAGATTTCAAAAAGATACGGCGAATGGTGGCAACCTTTGACCAGACATATGACGTCACCGCTCATCAAAAACCACTAAACGCCGCATTTAGGTAACGACCGGAGCCGAATCACGATTACACACGATACCGATCAGCCAATGCTTATAGTTCTGTAGCGAAAGGAGCTTTATACGAGTATGAGGCTTTAAGAGCATCTGTGGTTCTGCTTTTGTTTCCGAAGGAAAGTGCATTTATGCACCACCGCTGCAGACTAAACTAGACCTGCGGCTGTGTGCCGGACTTGCAACAAAAGCATCCCACTTGGGATGCTTTTGTTGCATGAAGGGGAAACCGGAAAAGCTCAGCGAGAAGTCCCGCTAAGCTCTCCCGGTATCCCCTTCTCACCCTAACAGGGACGAGCTTATGCCCATCTTGTGGTCATTGACCGGCCTATCTCAATTGCCACCTTTAAGTACTTACTAGCTGTGCCCCCGACTTCTTCTATATGGAATAATACCTATGTCTCACAAAAAGTTTTGAAACGGTATAAAACTTTTTTATGTTCAGGCAGGAATCCTATGCTATACTACAAGTAGGTATAACTACTATAGGTAGGGATAAGTTATGGTTTGATTGAGGCGCAGTGTGTTTTTTTTTTTAAATAAAGAACATATGAATGTTAAAAAGTTTCGAAACCCGGGTATGTAACAATAACTTTATTACTATCAAAATTGATCAGAAACACCTATGAAATAAATAATTGATAGATACTAAATAAAGTTTTGTTGTTAACAAAACTTTTAACGTTGCGGTCGCATGTATCGAACTACGCAACGACCAATAAACTAGTTTTGTTAACAACGATTAACCATTAATTAATATTAATCGTTTGTTGTTGTTCTACTCGTGAAAGAGCTGTCTTGGAATTAATAATGGATATAGTTATAATAGTAAGTATCATATTATAATATTTATTCAGTTCTCTTAATTTTAGTCCCATTACGTACATATTCCACTTCAGTGATATAACCCTATAAATAAGATAATATTTTTTATCTACATCCATACCCTAATATGACTATTTTATAGTCAGGATCGATGAGCAAACGCCCTATATTTCGATATGAGTATCTGTGGCTGCATCTTAATGATTAAATCCTGAAATAGTCCTACCTCTTTGCAAACAGGAATCGAACCCACGACCTGGGTAAAAATGGCTAAGCCACTATTTCACAGAAACAGCTGGTTTTTTGTACAAACCCAGCTACTAAATACCGCAACAAAACTGCGAGAGCAAACTTCTGAAAGCAGCGACCCATCAAAAATGTAACAAAGAAAGGCCGTAAAAGCCACATTGTTGTATTAATCCTCACCTCCATTAGCAAATTGCAAGTTTAATTTAGTTAATCATCCCGTATCGCGAGGCCATCGCCAGATGTAATCGCGACCCCTGCTTCTTTGAACTAAGTTTGTTTTCATTTCATCATCATTCAAATGAAGATTTTATTGATAAGTTATGTAGATTGAAAGGGTAACTATCGAGTTTCTAGTCGGTTTTTTCTCGCTTCTATTTCTATCATCCCTTACGAACTGACTATGGGATAACAGAACTTAAAGAAGCATTTTTGTTTGTCCTCTCTTCACATAGCCTCTCAACTGGCGGCCATTAACGCTATGACCTTGAAGACTGGCGGCCCCCCGCCAGCCCCACCCCCGCGGCGCGGAACTGTTGCATCATTCGGCCGATTTCTCAATAATATTGTAGGTTTGCCCTATTATATAATATTTAAATTCTCCATAAAATTTACCATCAAGTGGTGCTAAACAATAAGGCAAAAGTAAAAAAATAAATAACAAAATAATTAAATAAAGTTTAATATATCCATACAAAAAAAAAAAATAATAATAATAATCAAATAAAGTTTAATATATCCAAACTTAACTATTTTAATGTACAGTTTTGTATTTATTGTGTACCCTAAACTATTATTTACCAAATTAAACCGTAAAATACCATGTCTTCATACTTTAATTTTACACTAAGCTAGTGCTAGTTTAAGGACACTATTATAATCTAAGAACAAAATAACCACGAACCAATATAGCCAACATTAACGCTCTTAAATCTTTTAAACCTTAATAGAACTCGCCAACGTTAGACAAAGCAACAATAGCTGCTGAATAAGATTCTGCTAACTCGCACAAAACAAGTAATTAGAACGACTAAAGAATGAGAGAATAGACAGTAATAGGGTCAATATAGTGAAGAGATCGCAAAACGGCAAGGGTCATCATCATCATCATCATCAGCCTGTGACAGTCCACTGCCTCGCATCCAGCTCCTGCCAGCCATCTTGCGCAGATCATCGCTCCACCTGGCCTGAGGGCGTCCTACACTACGTTTACCGAGACGCGGTCTCCACTCTAGAACCCGTTTACCCCAACGGTTATCGGTTCTACGGCTGATATGGCCAGCCCACTGCCACTTCAGCTGGCTAATCCGGCGAGCTATGTCGGTGACTTTGGTTCTCTGCCGAATCACATCATTTCGGATGCGATCCCGCAGAGAGACGCCGAGCATAGCTCTTTCCATAGCCCGCTGAGCGACTTTAAACTTGTGGACTAGCCGTGCCGTAAGTGTCCACGTTTCGGCTCCGTATGTCATGACGGGTAGGACGCACTGATTGAAGACTTTCGTCTTTAGGCATTGTGGAATCGGCGATGAGAAGACTCGACGTAGTTTTCCAAACGCTGCCCAACCCAACTGAATTCTTCTATTTACCTCGTCCTCAAAGTTGTTTCGACCCAACTGCAATGACTGCCCAAGGTACACATATTTTTGAACAACTTCGAGGACGGCGCCGTGAATCGCAATCGGTTCCGGTAGAACATGTTCATTGAACATGACCTTGGTTTTGTCCAAGTTCATCCGTAGGCCGATGCGTAAAGAAGTTGATAGTTGGCAGCTGAAAATTGACGTAGACTATTATTTATCCCAAAAAATGTCGCACAGTCTACGCGGGAAGCGCCGCAGTAAGCTAGTGCTAGTATAAGGACACTATTATAATCTAAGAACAAAATAACCACGAACCAATAGCCAACATTAACGCTCTTAAATCTTTTAAAACCTTAATAGAACTCGCCAACGTTAGACAAAGCAACAATAGCTGCTGAATAAGATTCTGCTAACTCGCACAAAACAAGTAATTAGAACGACTAAAGAATGAGAGAATAGACAGTAATAGGGTCAATATAGTGAAGAGATCGCAAAACGGCAAGGGTAGTTCATAAAAAATAAAACGAACCTTATGCAATGCAATCATTCTGTGGTAGTATCTGCTCTAATTTTAGCTTAATACAATATCTACTTACCCTAATCGTAATCTTGCCCCTTTACCGCACGATATTTCTTCTCGCTTCATTTGAAAGAAATAATGTAGAAAATGTGAACCTTAAGAACTAGCAACGACGTCATTATGCCAAATGACGCCATAAGACGACGAATAGTAATAATGAATTTATTTACAGAAAAAATGTCTACAATTGATGTTTACACGTCGTTTGGCACCCATAAAACAACCTATGCTTTGTTTGGGGCTAGACGGCGCTATGTGAATAGTCTCCAGGGATGTTTTCATTAAAAACAGCGTACAACTCTGGACCACTTCGTGACCGTTATAATCCTTTAATTTAACTATTTGACATCTCTCTATAATGTTTTTTTTTATAATTCTGTTACTGATCAAGTTGTAAGTTACTAAATGATGCAGCCTAGATATTATCACTCTTTTTATCCCGGCCTCTAGTAGAAAAACAAAGAAATGTCCTGATTATGGATGACTCTACATTAATGAAGTCCTATATTATACTCACCCGGGCAGCAATATAATGAACTTAAGATAATTTACGTCCTAACCTATATTGAATTAAGTAATTACCTTCCTACACGAAGAAAAAATACTTAGGCCAAGGTTGTATTTGCTAAAATAGCTTTTCGTGTACGAAATTATGATAAAAAGTACATAAATACAATGTTGCGGACAAAATGGTGCATTAGGTATTTGTTTGCTATGCGACCGTCGACCGTCAGCAAGGTGAAAACCAAGTTCCACAATTTTTTTTTAACTGTAAATAAATAATGTTTTGAAATCTATAATAATAAAAATGATTCGCCGAAACGTATGTGCGTGTCTAACTTCAGTACGACTGCACCGAATCAGATATTTTTTTTGTTGTATTTGTTATTATCAGGACCAGGTTTATTATACACCCGTGCAAATCTGGGGACAGCCGCTCTTTTATAAAATATCTATTAACTTAATCTCTGTAGTTTATTTATGGAAAACTCGAGTAATAATGCTGCTTTAGCGAATTCCGTCAACAATAAAAATAAGAATCAACCTATTTAAATTCCCACTTTCAGGCACAGGCTTCGGCCGTCGATCTAGTTATCGTCACTTTAATCGTTAATATTGTACTGACTTTATCACCAGTTTGCCAAATGCGGATTGGTGATCACAAACCCGAGCTGTATGCTGTAGACACATTTTTTTTTTGAAAACTTGAGAGGCATCAAGTCGGGGTGGCGCCAAGGGAGGGCCACCCAAGAAACGAGGTGACCCCCCGAAGGCGCGCTACGTGAGACGGCAGGCCGGTGACCATGACGCAAACCATGGTCGCCAACGAGAGGCGTCCTCCGCCTAGCGCCACGATTAGTTCGCAGTGCTCGTGTCGCCAGGCCGAGCACTCAAGGAGAGTGTGCTCGGCTGAGCTGTTGGCCCGGGAATCGAACCCAGACCCAGAGATCTTGGCTAGGTATTTAAACTACTAGAACACCGAGCAGCTTATATTTCGTCCGTCTGCAGTAGCCAATGTTATTGATTAACCAACTACGCCAGTAATTTAGTGCACCAGTGAGTAACCAAATACGAGCATTCTCTATTCCCTTATTGGCACGGTCCGGCGGGACATGTCTGGCTCAGCAGCAGACAGACAGCAACTGAATCGAAATCAAGACCACGTGCGCATCCGTTGCATGGAAACAACGACTTAGCTAATACACGAAAATGGCTTATTCGATTCCTGTTCGGTACAAAAGTTTGTGTACATGAACATGTCTGTTTGTATCGGTCTTGGTGTTTCTTTGTATAATTTCATATGTATATATATTTGTAAAATTATAAGTGTATTTTGTCTGGAACTTTGCTGTCATACAAAAATTAGCTAACCGAATCGAACCGAAAAACGAATGGACTTTAAAAAGGCCTAACCTAACTGGATCCCAATCGGAATCCAACCCCAAACCTTCTGCTACAAACCCGAGCTGTGTAACCACTATTCCACGGAGCCAGTGAAATTCTTAATAGTTATTATTAACATATTCAATCATGTTAACTGAGTGTTCTTCCCACAACCTACTATACTTAACACAGAACTTTAATTTGTTTTATCTTTGAAATAAACTCAGAAAACTATGTAGATCAAATGAAATAGCAAGAACCGCACAAAACACTTTTGTTCAACAGAAAGTTAATTTAATGAAAGTTAAAGTTGCACCCGAGTGGTATAGCGGCTATTATAAATAAAATTGCGGACGAACAAAGTCTATTCAATGAAAATTACAATTTAAGTCTGAAAGTAAATGAAAGTCATGTCTGGTCCATGGCAATATGTGCACTAGTTGCAGTCGATAAAGTTACAAATCGTGTGATAGTTTCAAGACTAGCGTTTAGTTTAGGCTGTGGGTGACGGGTATTGTGACCACCAATTGGGTTTTCAGGGAGCTTCTTTTTTTCTAGGCGGGCGGCACCTTAATATTGAAAACAGTCACTACGTATAAATTGTAGCCTTATCTTATTATCTAAACATTATTACTTCAAAGTTCTACCATTCAGTAGTTTTTAAATGAAGAAGTAACGAATATCCATCTATATCTAGATAAGACTGGAAAACTGCACTGAAATATACTTACTACCTGACTGTAGTTTATGTGTGGTAGTCCAGATCCTTACTGCTGACAGTTAATGTCAATCGAAATGGGCTTGCTAAACCACCCTTTCACAGAAGATCAACGTACATGGAGTGCTTTGCTATTCGCTTCGTTCGGTTATTGAATACCGATGGCTGTCCTGAGTTGAATCTGAGCCCAGTGACCATAGCGCACAGAGTGTGGACCAAAAGCTCCTCGAGCTTGCATGAAATATAATTATGTACCGAGGAATCGAAATAAAAATCGAAAACTAAATAGTTTACCAAATGGAATTAAATTAAATGTAGGTATGAAGTAAGAAAATGTTTACCAAACGCAACTTTTTACTAGGTACAGTTTGAGGTTTACCAAATGGGAAGTTTACCAAATAAGAAGTAGCCAAATAAAATACAGGTGTATGCAAATGACAGCTGTCAAGTGTAGTCCTCGTAACGGCGTGAGTCTGGGCACAGGAGCGCAGACTAGTCCGGGCCGCGGGTGCGCGCGCCGGTATCGAGCGCACGGCTAGACGAGCCGCCTCTCCCGCCCCACGGCCGCGACACAGCACTACAATACCGTCTGCACCGCAGAGCAAATACTACGTAGACTTGCCGTAGCTTGTTTTTTTTTCGGAGGAGAATGCTTTCAAGCACAGTAACTCATATTTAGCGACACCTGTGGCCGGTTGTAGGACCTAGGACTAAAGATGTTCATCACACTACCCAATAAACTTCCTCGGTTACCCCTTCACTCCCGAAAGGAAAGAGCCGTAGCCAGCTTTGTGTCAATTGATCGGCCCTTTTTTTACAATAACAATGTTGTTTTTGTTTGTCGTCGCGAGTACATAGAAGGAACGTAAACTACATCATTAAATAGACCAACTCTACATAGTATTGAAAATGAAAATGAAATTTATTTGCATAAAACAGGTTACATGAGATGGTCAAATACAAAATAAGGTGTCCTTGTTTAGCTATAAATATCACAGCATGCTATATATTTATATATAATTGTTTTGTGACCTTCACTCACCGTACAGGATGAGAGCTTCATTCATTTGCGAACTTCCGCACTCTTCGCATTATCTCAACATTTTTAGTAGAAATATGTATGTGGCACCGTTAGACTAGTGGTTTAAATAGTGGCCATCTGCTTGGATGTCGTGGTCCTGGATTCAGGTGAAGCTTCATTCGATTTTCTCGAACTCATCTGGCAAGTGCAGGTTATGGTCAAACTGAAAAAAGACACTTTAACTTTTTTAATGTTGCAGGAAAAGACGCGTAACGTCCTCGTCGTCGTAAAAAAAACGAGCTTCATATTCCCGGTAGGATCTATACTACAATGTGGAATAAACTACGGTAAACAATTTAATTCGACTTTCAATTGACCATGACACTTGTCTGCAAAACGTAAATAGGTAATTCCACGGTAATTCTCTGAATTACAAATCACTGAAAACAGTGAAAACGTCCATGTATGACGTCAGTACGAAATGTGTCAGTAGTCACTTGTTTCAGCTACTTTGATCATTCATTCATGAAGCTTTTTCAAGCTTTGGCGAAAGTTTTGTTACGATTTTTCCCATTTGTCCCCAGTGGTGACAAAGCCAGTGGTGATGAATGGGAATAGACGTTTCCTGTTTACATACACGCAACCTTTGTGTTCGTGAAGAAAAATAATGTGTTTCTTTATTCATAGTAATATAAATACGACGTACATTTTGAATGCTCGCATGTGTTCAAAAGACAATTGTGTCATTCTTGTACGAAATAAAACGCCAACACAATATCGATTCAGATTCCGTAGATTTCTCGCAACAAGCCAACATTGTTCCAATTTAAAACGAACGAAGTTTAATCTCCACCCGATTCGATAAAACAGTCGAGCCAGACTCAGCGCATAAAAATTCAACCCTGTTTTACCGATTCGAAAAATCTACTACGTTCTACAAGACAAAACGCTAAGAGCTAGAGATGTGCCAAGTCCCACTGACTGACTGAGTCGAATAGGTACCTAGTAGGTACTCACGTATTCGAGTACATAAAATACTGTATTCGGATCCACAATACTCGAGTACAGGTTTCGAGTACCTACTTGCGAGATATTTGAATCGTACGTCGTTTACTTAAATGGCAACTTTACTCATGTGAACGTAGAACATCTCCATACTTACATACATTGTATAATGTGTGATGAAATAATAGGACAACCAAACTTCAAGTTACAAAAAGTACTCGAGTCAATTGAAGTATTCGAATACCCGTCCAAGTCTTCTGACTCGAGTACTAATACGAATATTTTTAATGAATACCAATATATTCGAATACAAAAATAGGCGACCAGGCACATCATTACTGAGCGCATACAAACGCTGAGCTTTTAGACAATAGACGCGGGGCCGGAATGACCCATTCCGATGATGAATGCCGCTCAGATGCCATATTTTTAATTTATCACCTGATAGATAATCCAGGTAGGGCTCATTGAGCCCCTCAGCCGCGCGGTGCCGCCCGCCGAGTTGTGCATTGTTAGAGGCTCACTCAACCGACCGACTCGCCGCAGTCTACATCATAAGAGAAAGCGATTAGAAGGGAAAAAGTTTTTTTTGGGGAAGTTGCATTCGTACTTTGTACTACCCTCAAGTCAATTTACACGATGTTTTTAGTAGTAGCCCACTCAACTCAATTTCCCTCTAATGTTGCTGCGTGAAACACTTTAGCACACGTTTTACAGTTGTCACCTTCAGTGGCTGGTGTTCCAAGGCCAAACAGAAAATAATTAATTTGGTTTTCTTTTTATATTTATCTTGCTTTTAAAATGTGTGATTTGTCAAGATCACGAAGAAAATAATGTAATGCTAATTAAAAAGTTTTCCAGTCATATTAGGTATAAATATCCTATTGGGTGTTTTATGCAGTTAAAATCTTTTTGTCCCCTAAAAACCGGCAATCAACATTATGCACTTAAACAAACAACAGCTTATCAAATATTCGCAAATACATTTAAGTGTTAATCTAATGTATAAATCTAAGTGTCCGCTTGTTGCTAGAAGATTGCACCCCCGCCTAATTTATTTATGTGGTCCCAGACTACACTACACCGGCTATGAATGTTACTAGCAATAAAAGGGACGTCTCATTTATTATTGACAAATATTTCGCGCCGAAAAAACGCTGAAAGGAGCTAACGGAAGGCGCCAGGGCCCATTTTATTGTATTTATCATGTACAATGTATGTCTTTGGCGGTCGAGCGAGGGAGTTTTTTTAAAGTTATGTAATAAAGGACAGGAAATTATATCAATTCATTGCATCGTTGAAGGTTTGCGTGGGGCAGCCGCTCTCCTCTATTGTACCGGTGCGTCTGCGCATTCCAAGTTTTTTTTTATTTTAAAGAAGTTTAAAGCTATTAATCGTGAGTCATGAGAAGTGTGTGATCATCAACAAATATTGAATGGATTTATTGGCGAGGTTTTGCGTCCAGAGCAACTTTTATTTCGGTCTGAATTGTTGATGTTTGCTTATGACTCACAGGTCAAGATCTGTGTGTTAATAAAAATTGTATTAATAACGTTGAAATAATGTCTGACTGAGGCCCACATTGTTGAATAATTCAACTGTTTTTTGTGTACTTACAAATGACGATTAAGATGATATGTCATAAATAATTAATTAAGTTACTAAATGTACTATGCATACGGAATTATAATATAAAGTTAGGCAACACGTAGAAAATGTTTTACTTAATTGCTAGCTAATGTAAGAAAAAAAGTTCGTTTTAAAGTTTCAAACCAACTAATACCACAAACTTTCATAATGATAACTTCTCCTTCGCCCTCTCTAACCGAAATAATATGCATAGTGATCTTATTTTGTATATATCTTACACAATTCAGTTTCAAGTAGCTCACCGTATCTAATCGGCCACTATGGCCTTCTACATACATATATCGAAGCCCACTTTACCCGGAAGCTTCGTCTATTGTGCGACCACCCTGTAGCATCTTTTCTCTTCAACCTATTCATTAAAACAGTAGCTCTTACATTAGCGTTAGTATAACACAGTCGTAGCCGAAATAGGGGTGTCAGATTCACCGGGTACCCGGGCTGGCTGGCTAGCCAATATCTGTCTTTAAAAAAAATCTTCTCAAAAATCCTTCTTACCTTAAGAACCTAATCCATGATCTCGAATCGGCATTTAAACGTAATTGAAATTAAAGCCTCTATTTTGTTTTATTACACTAATTTCCAAAACTCCTCCTTTCAGTCGGTGTTTAAAACAGTATTAATAAATCGCTTGCTTTTGCCGGGTTGGAACCCCGTGATCCAGTGTCCTCGAGTTGAATTCCAGGGTAGCTAAAATTTAAAATTATTATAATAAATTGGTGAACCATCTAAAAATCGTGGTAGATTTTTAGATGGTTCACCAATTCACACTTAACAAGCGTAGTGGCGATATCAATCATGAAGGCATTTGCCCTGCCATGAGACATTTATAAATACATATCTTGAATTTACTTAACGCTCAGATGATGCATGACAATATATTTTTAATAATGATTTCTTTTTTAGTTTTTAACCTATTATATTAAGGATAATAATATCACGATAAGGATATCACGTATGTTATATTAGTACGCATCGTGCTAACTGTATATTTCGACTTGGGACCGATTTCGTTCGTTTCTCTATCGATTGTACAATCGGTAGAGAAACGAAAATCTTTAATCCCTACTCCCCTTGTTTCCCCTTTACACCCAAAAGCCTCGAGCGAGTACCCGCCTTGTGGAATCGCCCCAATTGGACCAGCACACCGTGCTAACTATACATTGTACAAGCGTATACAACCTTCTCAAATCACCCTCGTATCAATTTCCCAACTAACTGCCCAAATTCGTCACACGGAACTTAGTCACAGTAGGATCAATAACAGTGAGACGTATCGGTACGACTTTCCAACTTCGACTGCTGTCCGTCTTGTTTTCGGACTTTTCGGAGCTTCAGCACATGTCTTTGTTTATTTATACAGTACAGTGCATTTCAATAGATTTCGATTAGCTTTGGTGTCGCGTTTGTTGTCATTTGTCATGGTGTGGGCACCTTTTCGTTGCCTTAGAATAGAACAAAGAGACGACGTTTTTTTGATGATCTGTCTATCTGATGTGGAACCCTAGCAGCTATAGATATAAGATCTAGGCAAAAGTAAGCTAAAATGATGAGTACTTTCTGTTCACAAATTGCAAAGAAAGGTTTTGAGCCCTAACAGCTTAGCTAAACCTTGAGTGATATGAAAATACCGCCTTAGAAAAAGTAAGTAATAACGTTATGGTGCCGTTAGATTAAAAGAAAATTTGGTATTACATTTCAATAAATAATACTTGGTACCTACTTACCTACGTTCATTGTAGGTGTGCTCGCGTCCGATAACTTCGTAGTTAATTTCACTGCTACGTAACTGCAGTGTTGTGTTGCCTAGTCGAGACATGTCACGTCATGTCGACACAAGCCCGGCGATTACCACCGCGGCAAAAAACACCACAAAAACAACAATACGCGCCAAGCCGTGAAACGTTCCCACTATAAGTCTGGCTGCGTGCCTGCTACTTGTTCAATAGAAGTGCTACATTTGAATTAATATTCGCTTACTGTGTTTACATGTTCATTTCAATTAAAGTAAAATTTATATCGCTTTAAGCATAAAATAAGCAAAAAAAATATATTATACCATAACCAGTTTCTTTTTTGCAGAGACAATGCATAATGTTAGAAGCTAATCAATTTTTAACGATTTATATTTCTATATTTGTTAGTGTTGTTAGCTTATTTATCCAATAACTGAGACAGCCTCCGTGGTGAAGTGGCTAGTAGTATTATTAAAACCACTTTACAAATGTCCTGTAAAACAGATCGTTCAACAGGACTATTTTAATTTATAAAGTAACTTGAATCCGTAATGGCTTCCAACTAACTCCACCACCATGAAACCATGAAGCATTCGCTCATTTTCTTTATAAGCAGAAATATTTCTCTCAGCTTAACCGAAACGAAAATAGTAGCATTTGTGTAGTCGCCCTTAAAGTAGCCCGATCAATCCGAGACAGCGATTTATCCACTTCATCACATAAATATGCATATTAGCCTCGTCACCATTTACCTACAGGGAAGTGAGGGAAGATCTCTTCGTGCATTTCCAGAACTGAGTCCTCATAGATTGGATTAATATTTTTTTATTTATTGGTATAAACAACAAGTAACAATCGGAAATTATTACAAAAAGATAAACAAAAACAATTAATTAGAAACAAAAAAAGGATTAAAACCAATTGTACACACGCAAATACATACAATGTAACACGTAA
This sequence comes from Mecyna flavalis, assembly GCA_949319885.1. Classification (NCBI taxonomy): domain Eukaryota; kingdom Metazoa; phylum Arthropoda; class Insecta; order Lepidoptera; family Crambidae; genus Mecyna; species Mecyna flavalis. The sequence goes on from OX439427.1 coordinate 16,027,530, forward strand.
TTTAAGTAAGTTCTGTACATGTAACATTAAACGAGTAGCGAATGTTTATAAAAACAAGGCAATTTTTATGCCGGTACAGATAACATTCGACGCCAATTTTACGTTACACTTTGTACAAAATTTAACCGATTTTCCTCGCAGCATGCCCGTAATAGAAAAAAGATACGACGCAACGGAACATTCCAATGGAATTTCGGTATAACGTGGGAATGGCCATTCGGTCGTTCTTTATTTATTTTTTACGTAATTATAGCAGGAATTAAAAGTTTAAACTAGAAACCACAAATCGAACATTGAATTAAAGACAAGATTCGTGACTCTAGTTTTTTTTTTAATTTTTTGTTGCTTCTCAGTCTGTTTTTATTTTACTCTCCCCACAACCAAAAGAAAACCAATATGATAAATGAAATACCACAGTAATTAATCGGCGATAACACAATACCATTCAGCTATCATTGCATTCAGCTTAAAGTTCATGAAACTAACTGTATAATTCTTAACTACAAATGAGGCAACATCTACAAATTGCAATTGCAATTGAATCGAAAAGAAAGAGACACATGACTTTTTATTAAGACGTGTTGCTTTCAGTTTCGTCCCTGCGAAGTATTCACTTAAACGTATTTTGATTATCGGAGCAACATAATATTCCAAAACAATGAGTGCTGCTTTCTAAGAAAGTATCCCTTTGACTTTATTTTAGATGAAAACAAACTATTGACATGCGCCAGCGCGTTGAACTCTTTTGAAAGTCTCTTTCTTACATTCGTTGAATGCAAAATCTATCTCTTTCGAACTCTATGACCCTACATCTCAGGTTGACTCCTCAGTTGGTTGAGGATTTGCTAGACCTAAATTAACAAACACGTCTTATTTTAAGAACTAAGTAGCAAATAAGGCATTTATGTATATCCACTAAATTAGTGGATATACAGCTCGCCTGTTGGTAAGCATCCACTGGGGCACTTTACTAAACACAGACTATTTTGTGCTGCACTGATTTTCGAGCATATTGTTTATATTTAACATATTGCGAGCACATAACATATTTTCAATCATTGGCTTCCATATAATTTGTTATACTACTATGCAGTATGTATGTGTATGCCACAATTATTGTGGTACTATAATAGTACCACAATTATTGTGGTACTATTATAGTAGGTAACTACAACTTACATACCAGTTATTTAAGTTATCGAAGAATTGTTTATTAATTGCACTGAAAAAACTACTCGGCTATAAATAAACAAGTTGTTGCTATTTACAGCCGAGTAACTCGCTTCGGAGGGAGCCTGCAAAGTTTGTTGCTAAAATTACACAAGTCAACTTTGTTAACGTTGTTGGTAATATAAACCCAGTAAGTTGGTCAAAAAATAGATATCCAAGGTTGGTTGCTTCTAACCTATTCACTCAGTAAACTTAGCAAACCTATTATCTATAGTGAATCGAGTCACTCTGTTAACAATAGCAAATTCAATCGGTCACTGCAACAACTAACTTGGTTAAAGAATAAACACAACTGTCGTCACAGCCAACGTGCTTGGTTGTGTTTAGCAAAGTAATTCAGTAGAATCAATTATTTTGCTTCGTAAAACTAGCTAAGTAGCTTGACTATTTTTAATCGTGTATATTGGGTAGGGACAGCCAACCTACTTTGTTATTTCTACTCAATTCAAATTGGTATATATAGCAAAGTTACTTGGTATTATCAATCGTTTTCATTGGGTAACTACAATTAATATACTCGGCTATTTCTAGTCAATTAAAATTGGTATATTTAACCGAGTTACTTGGTATTATCAATCGTGTTTATTGGGTAACCGCAGCTAAAATACTTTGTTGCAAGTAAGTACCAATTTAAACGACACATATTAAGCTAGCGTGTTTTTTTATATCCCATAATCTATGGTTGATGAGACTGTAAAGCTGAACGTCTTTTACTATGGGACAAACTCTGAAATCGCGGAAAAAATCTGCTGTTTCATACAAAAATTAATAACAAAAAAATCACAATGTATGAAACAGCTGATTTATTTCGCGATTTCAGAGTTGGTCCCATAGTAAAAGTTGTTCAGTTTCACCTAGAATTATGGGATACAAAAAAAACAACTGACCTGTAACTGTACGTAAGGCTTAATATACAATGTGAGGTCAGCTCATACTGAAAATGTGTAGTTCGATATGTTGTCGTTTATACCATTGTTACTCACTGTGCAGTAGGCAAAAATTTGGCATGTCGGGAAAAAACCAATGAAACGTTCTGCGTCTGTACTAAAACAACAGATACATATTTTGCCGACAGACCAACCGTAAAGGAACTGAAAGAAAATGATATACATTAATGTTTGTTTTATTCTTTCTTACACGATACATAGTATGTCTGTCGTCACAGATCAAAGGTAACATTTAACATTTCAGGTAACATTACTGGTTAGACTCGTATACTCCTCTTAAATTGTACTTAGTCTTAAAAATATAGCTCAATATTTTTATCTTTGCTGCTTTTCTTGCGCGCCTTTGCCAGTTCAAATATTTTTGGCTTGATTGTGGGGAATTTTTCAGTTATTTCGGTAAATTATTGTCCTTTGTACAGGTTGACAAAATCATTTTCTAGCTGTGAACAAATAAATGAAACAAAAGTAAGTATACAAATATTTAAACTAAATCAGTAAAAAAATCTAAAAACTGAACTCTCCAGAAGATATCCTTCCTACTTTTATTTAATTAAAAAAAGTTTTTGTGTATGTCTACTTACGTTTAATAACTTCAATATATTCTTCCAAACTCCATGCTGTGAGAAGATTTTTAACCTCTTCATCCATCTTTTAGATATAATTATCTAAAATCCTGTTTTCACTTAACACTCGCGCGGTAAAATATCTGCAAAAAAGTAGGTAATTGTTTATTTTTGTCACTTCACTGTTATAAAATAAACAAGGCAAAATTCATAATAATGTTTAAAAGTGGTTTTTATGTGAAAATTGGAACAACCTTGTAGGTGTGAGGCAGCAGCGCTTCAAAAGACGTTCGTCACTCAACTATGATTTAAGAGAAATGGCCGAATTCACAGGCTATGCAGCCAATTCCTTGTTTAGTTTTATCAAGTTACAACTCAATTTTTAATTTCATTTCTTCACATCTTAGCCTACTTCCTTCCAAAAGGGCATCTTGCAGTTTTATCTCGTTTTCCAATTTTTTGGCCTTCAAATGGGCTACCTTGGTCTTCACCTCCCCTAATTCAGTCCATGTTTTGTTTGTTGTAGTGCCAGTGTACGTTCTTTTACGGTACCGCCTCACTTCGGATGTACCTTGTTTATCCTATAATACAATATTGTTCGCATTAAAAAACAAATAAATGTGGAGTACATACATAAAGTCACATCATATCTATACACATAATAAAACAGGAATAATTAAAGTCTGTACATTGAAGATATTTATGAAAATAGGTTCATATATCATATAAAGGGATAGTCAGATAAGTACCTGTAACGTCTCTGTCAAGGGGCTTCGCAACATAGCTGGAGTGTATGTATCCCAATTTTTGAGATTGTTATCCTTCCTAGGACGGTCGAATTCTTCCATTTGTAAACTGTCATTAGCCTAAAAATTGATTGAATTCTAATGCAATCTTATCCCATTGCGCTTGTTTTGCCAGGATACCGCATCACTCTTTTTATTTTCAATAATTTTAAAATATGTGATTACATATTTTTTGTAAAACCTCCAACATAATTGTGAAGTTAGGACTTCTTTTTTGGGTGTATCCATAGTATTCTGAAACAGAAAACGAACCTTTACGTTTTGTTTTAAAAATCAAAGCAAAGATCTTTATTAATATACTTTAATTTACAACGATTCTATAAAATCTTTACGCTTGGAAATATTTTTAGGTAAGGTAACTCACACTCACACTATTATGCTTAAATTATAAAATCCACATATAAAATAAACCGTGAAAATACTTACAAAGTAATTCTTTTTGGTAACCAATCCAAATACAGTAGATTCAGACTACGGCGGGATTGAAATACGCTTAGAATAATATTAATAACATATTCTAAGGAACGCCATTTTTAAATTAAGCTTCACTAAACATTTCCAATGTTAATTGCCGAGCTGTGCTTATTTACGAATAGATAATTAACTTGTATAATGTTCACTAATGCGTTTATTCAACCAAACACGTATACACTATCAGTTAATGGCAATATTAGTAAAAAATTATGATAGATTCACAGCTCGCGAACGCAGCACGAGAGTAGGAGCGACACATTGAGTAATCGATTCGTGGCTGACTGGCTGCACTGAGCAAGTAAAAAGACTGGAGTGGCGCGGCGGCCATTCTAGCCAACTATGATTGTTTAAAATTAAATAACTTACTTAACAATAAATAGATAAGTATGCTCGTCTATTTTTTACCGAACTACATGTTTATTTTTAACCAAGTATGATTGTCTAAAATCAAATAACTTACTTATCAATAAATAGATAAGTATGCTCGTCTATTTTTTACCGAACTTCATGTTTATTATTAACCAAGTATGATTGTCTAAAATCAAATAACTTACTTAACATGAAATAGCAATGTAATCTGTCTATTTTTACCCGAACTCGGTGTCAATTTCTAGCCAACTATGATTATGTCTAAAATTAAATAACTTACTTATTATGAAATAATAACGTTAGCTTGTCTATTTTTGCTAGTTTTTGTCAGGGGTAAAATTTAACGAGTTGGTTATTTAGAAATAAATAAGTACTTTGTAAATAACAACCAATCATTTTTAGCAATACTTGCTTCTATAATATTAGCAAAGCTCTATTGCCCATTTTAAATATGTCTTGGTTGAATGCAGCCGAGTAATTTTTAACAGAGCTAAATTGGTACTTTGCTAAAGCAAATTTTTTTCAGTGTGTGTTTACTGCAAGACCCAATGTTGTCACTTTTAGGAATAGTGAAGTCATCTTATCCTGTTTGAATAATGCGTATAAATGTTCTATTGTCTGCAACGTTATTACGAATGTAAGACAAAACATGTTATATTGTTTAGGCATGTAATTTCATCATATTGGTTATTGTGTAATCGAACTGAGGTGTCCACAATGTCACTATTTTTGTTTAAAACAATTATGCTGGTTTGGTGTATCGTAGAAATGACGCAATGCCCTTTCTTTCTGAGTAGAAAAATTGTTTAATATTTTTTTATTTTATTACAGTGGATTTATTCTTCATCTTTTTAATTGTGATATTTTGCAACACTTTCAAACATTAGTAGAAAAGTTTTTGTTTTATTCGGAAGTAATTGAATTTACCGAAATAGCTCCCATGCCACTTCATGTAGTTAGTACTAACTATCACAGATAATACTATGAATAACAACAGTTTAACATAACAGCCGTCCAAATTCGAACTAAGTAAAAGTTTATTTTCTTGTTTTGCCAATCACAAACACAATAAAAAAGCGTGTTAAACATAATAAACCAAATCAATCTAGCCGTTCACAAATAACGCCCATTTACTCGCAGTAAATTGTTTTCATTGTTACGAATACATTTTATTTCTTTTTTTCCATCCACCTTGATTATTAGGCAATAGATTTATGCATAAATATGTGTATTTTACACGAACACGCCACGTCACGGTTTACCTACAGTGAAGAATCCTTTATACAAGCCGGGCGATGCTAATGAGTCCTCTTCGTCCGAAACCGTCGAATCATAGGCAATTAATCATACTGGAAAAGTGAGAAACAAGCAGGTACAATCGCGGGGTGTAGCATCGCGCGGAAATAATGGGGCGCATTGTGTCCAACTTGTGAATGGATGCAGCGCATTCTTTGTTAATTGGAGAACATTTTGTAGCGTCGATATTTCAATATGAGTGCTTCCTTCAGCTACAATACGACGCAACTTGGATGATACAACTTACAAACCTGATGAGATCTCCACTAATGTCTTTTGAAATGTCCGCACCAGATTAATATTTTCAAGCGTCACTAGTTAATATGGCAGACAAAATTTAGCATGGTATGACTGAGTAGGAAAGATTTTACGAAAAGGTTTTTAAAAGATGACGAGTGTAGGTACATTTGAGTGCACATAACAAGAATGAGTATCAGACAGAAATAACGACAAGTAAATACTTGTCAAACTAAGAAAGTAAATAATTAGTTTCTTACGGTTATCATGGGAGTATAAATGGTTCTTAGTTCTATAGTTCTAAAGACAGCCCCATAAACACGTATCCTTTGACATTATTTACACATCGCCGTCTAGCCCCAAACGAAGTATTGTACCCTATTTTGGTGCCAGACAATGGTTAAACATCACCACAGAATATAATAATAGTCCTAAACATTACCTATACTTACACTTTTTTTGTAAATATTACATACTATACATAAAAAATATACAGACCGATACAAACAGACATGCATATGCACAAAAAAAATTCTACTGTGTGGCGAATAACCGACGTTTTAACCATTACAGCAAATCGGCCGTCAATTCTGATACATATAAATAAAGTATATTATATACAAAGAAATATAAAATAAAATGTAGTGTTAAAACCAATATCAGGTCGGTATTATTGTTTTCTTTATAGTTTCGCGTCATTTTTCACCGGCGCGCCGCCACAAAGCGGGAGATATATCTCCGCGTCGTAGGCTCCAAAGGAATCATTAATTTCCCGCAGAGCACTGAAATCAGGAGGAAAAGATTTGTCCAGCATTGTAAGATGTTTTAGGGCAGAAAGGTTCATAGAAAACTTTCGCTCTTTATTAATTTCATTGAATTCAGAAGGAGGGTCAATGAAGTGTTTTTGTTACTGACAAATTGTGATTGTACAAACGTATCTTATTGTATGACCATCGTAGAAGGTAGCTTATGGTGATGGACGTCACGAAGACCGAACTCTTTTTACTCCTCTATTTATCCATATACTAACAACTTTAAACGGATGAAAACTCGCGTATATTCTACATTTTAAAGTTAAACCCGACGTTTCCCAAAGGTCTTTATTAATCCTAAAGGTGCTCCCTCACCGGGAGCATTCGTGTGTAATGTAACATTACAGATTCGTCTTCCGAGCATTACATTACAACTACCTCCCTGACTGACGAGCGTTCGCGTGTAATGTAACATTATAGATTGCGCTGAGTGATTGATTACACATTGTATCATTACAAGTTGCGCATTGTAATGCTCGGTTCTCCTCCTTCACTGTTGTAATGCTCGAGTCTGTAACGTTACATTACACGCGAATGCTCCCGGTGAGGGAGCACCTTCCGGACAATTTCAAGGCTTTTTGTAATAAAGTTCAGATCAAAAAGAGTAAAAAGTATTAAAGTGGAAATTAAGTAACAGTATTCATTATTGAAAAGGCGACATTTGCACCACCTTCAAACAAAGTAAAAGCATGTCGTAGACACAAATCAGAGCGTAAAAGTCGTAAATAAGCGGCGGTAGATTCCATCTGTCCGAAGTAAGTAGGGTCTCCATAAAGGCGACACCATATCAGCCCAATAAGTATCTGAAACAATCTCGGGGCCGTACGGACGAGGCCTGGTCAATAAAACAAGAAGGAAACCTCTATAAGCTAACAATGTCCGTGTTCCTGAATTATTGAAGAAGAATTTTTATTATAATAAACGTAATGGATGTTTGTATTTGTAAAAATGTTCTAAGTCCTTCAGCAAGGTATGTACAGATGTTATAAGGAAAGGTCGTGTGAAGATTGAGCTTAGAAAATGTTTGAAAATTAGACAGTCCTTTGAAAAACTGAGCTCACCTACAAGTGTAGGCAAGTGTAGGCAAAGGCAAGGCAAGTGTTTTACAAGTTGGATAGACGACCTGATTAAGATTTTAGGGAGCCATTGTGGTTCGTATTGTATTGTTATTATGTAATTAGTCAGTTTAGAAGGCAATGGATGATGCTGAAGTTTACCTATATTCGTAAGTCAAAGTATTTATTTTGCAATTTGATTTACATTGAAATTCTTTTGCACGTCATAAACTTTTTTTCCTACCAGCACTTCAACGTGGTCGTGAATGGCCTGTTGAGAAGAAGTGCCGCAAGAAACTCAACAGAAGCTTAATGTCATCTTCGTTTCAGTTAGGGCTAAAATGCTAGATAAACTTTGTACATTTACTCGACTTCAATGTTATCACAGTTAATAATATAGAGCTGACTTTGGCATCTAGCAATAAAAGTTTAACTTTAGTAGGTATTTATGATTTTGGAAGGATGTCTAGCTGACGATTTGTGACGTTCTTCTGATAAATTTTAAAATCTACGACCCAGTGATATAAATATAACATCTGTTACCACCATTAGAACCAAACACCGAGGCAGCAATCCACTATGCATGATCTTAATGAGCACATTTCCACGCGGGAAAGTGCAGTTTTCCTCGACAAAATTTTCAGTGTGGAGCTGCAATCGGAAACCTGCAAATATATTGCCTATTATTGCGGTAATATTAGCGCAATAATATGGAGAGGTTATTGCGACCGTGGCGGAAGTTGTTGATAAATTAACCCCATAAATTAAAGGCCTTCGCGGCGATAAGGGGCGGGCGGGAGGCCACATGTGACAATATTATCTTGTACAGGCATAGAGAATTCGCAGAAATGGGATCTATTATTGTTATTGCGGCTGTTTTCGGCATATTCCAGGATATATTTTAACGAGCTGACAGGGCTATTACCTTTTTTGTAAAATAATCTTTATTTTGAATCTTCCAAATAAGTTTTTATTTTAATCATGAAAAGATAAGACGATAACGAACTGTTAGTTCAATTAAAGAGGTATTCCTCGAAGCGCAACCATTTTTAAGCGCAACAAATTAAGCGCAATCTGTTCTTTAAAGATTAACAGATAATAGATTTTCTTTTATTTGTTAATGTTTGTTATTAAATATCGTCAAAGTTTGAATTATCACTACATTGTTTTAGCTTTACCGCGAATTTAATCCGATAAGTTGTGTTATTTTTAGTTTTATATAAAAACCAAAAAAGAAAAACACAATGAACACAATTTTATAATAAGACAGTTGTATTATAACGATGACAAACTGCTACAGTGAACCACCGCCTGGCCATGAGAATGTAAAGACGTATTAATTAACGTAGTAAAGTAGTGTTTATTTATCGATGGTTACGAGGCATCAATATTATTATCCCCAGCTGGCAGCGCGAAGGCTCGTAAACTCGACAGCGATCTGACGGCACGGGGGGCTGCGCCGGCGCTTCAAAGAACTTTATACGTTTAAACTTGCGAGTAAGTGCACTGCTACGTAACAACTCTCTTGCACAAATTAAATAACAAAATTAATAGTTAATATATAAATCAATATATAGTAATGTGGTCGGATAATATGGTCAAAAATTACATGAATTGTTTTCTCTAATAAAAGAGAGGGTTTTTTGGCCTTTTACATAATAATAGGACAAGTGATTTGGTGGAGACCGTTAAAAAGTTGGAATCGAGTGTCACTCGTTTTTAGGCATCTAGATCACTGTCAAGTTCAATAGTTGTGTTGGTATTTAAATAAAATAACAAATTTTCACACCGCAACTTATAAATGTCAAAATATTAAATTAAAAATTAAATTAAAATTAAAATTGTTTTATTGGCATTAACAAAGGTTTACAAATTATCTTATTACATCCAGTGTCTCCTTTTAAGCTACAAGTTGCTTGTGTCAGGAGACACTGCTCTTCCATAACACAGTTTTATTGTTGTTAATGATAGTATTGTACTAAATAACTAACAATTTTTTTTTCTTTTACATTATATCTAGGATTAACTAAACAAATTTAACAAAAACTCAGCCAAAGAACTCAAATTTAAATGGTCGTATTTTAATTTTTAATCATTACATCCTCTTACGTGTGTGTGTGTGTGTGTGTGTGTGTGTGTGTGTGTGTGGTATTATGAAGTTAATTTAGAAGTGCCTCAATTTCGTCATAATTTTTCGGTTGCAACCATTGAATAAGTTTTTTCTTACAATATATCTAAGTAAAAGCTACATATTCCCATCTTTTACATCTCCGACATTCCTTTCCAACCGAAACAAACTATTGAATGGGCCAAATAAAACCCGTTCACCGAAGGACTACTACAAATCATTGTACGTCATGCACCCTTAATTATGCGGTCCCGAGGGCGATAAGATCTCAATCCCATCTAATCCGGCGCTGTGACTCAGGCGGCGGGAATGCGCGGGCGCCGTGCAGGAACCTTCGAACATTACGGCTTTTTGGCCGAAAACTTTTGGTCCACCGAACTTTAATAAAAGGATAGTATATTATTTTAATTTAAAATGTAATGTAATTTGCTTCAGTAGTTTGTTTGTATGTAATGTAATTTGGTTAGTTTCTCATATTGTAGTTATAAAATGAAGTCACATTTTCTTTTCTCATGACTTTAATTCAATTATCCTGTATGTAATCATAAATTCCTTTGTAATAGGATTAGGGATAGGTACATTGCAACGATAAGAATAATGCATACTATGCCAATGACTTTTTCTTTTATCACCACATATTTCTATCATATTTAGCTTACATCATTACATAATGTTTGTAATTTTCGGCGTAAAATTAAATCTAATCCTTATAAATATGGAGAATAGCCGATCCTTGTTGCCCATCCCTACTAAACTATTCCGCGCTCAAAACCTGTAATATCGTACTGCATCTTTGAATGAATTTCCACCTTACTAAACTCTGCTTAAGACCCATCAGTCGTGACCTGTTTTGTGATATGCAGAGGGGAAGTGGGGAGTGAGTCCTTTAAAGAGCGGCGCAAGCGCAGCCTCGACGGAGTCTTCGCTTTAACGGATTAGAGGAGTCCCTGAGATCCCGCCAACCGGTTTCTAGCTTTGATTATTGCGTCAAAATAAGCGGTTGATTATTATAACGCTATCATTAATATATTATGTATTAGTTTCATTTACCTAATCATGTTTAAAACTTGTGAATTAGATCACCGGCAAAATTATTACAAAGTAAGGAAGTTATAAACCTTAGAACCAGAATAGTCGAAAATTTCAGTTTTGTTGACCAAATGTTTATCGCGGTGACAAACATATTTATTTACCTTCCCAGCTTAAGTGCCAAACCAACTTTATCGGCTGTTTGGCAATCATCGTCCAAAGCGATTTGTTTCAATTTATTCGGGGTGTGGGCATGATCCAAAGTTTAACAAGTGCAGTTATTCCAGTTGACCGATTGCCGTCCGAACTCCAACGTCTTTTTTAACCTGAGGGCTGTTATTTGGCTGAAGTGTTGTAGGGTCTCGGATTTATTGTGGTAAGCCTTTAAATCTGTCTTCCAAGAGACTAGAGAAGGATCTTTTTCTTTTTTAGTAACGAAGCAAAATGAAAATATCTTTGATTTGGTTAGTTTGATCGCTCAAGACATTTGTTATTGAAACATCAATACTCTACACTATTATCTATCAGAAAGGAACAAGTTACAGACCAACTATTATTTTCAATATTCCTCCAGCTGGTTGTGCAATTGCGAAGTTTGTTAGAGGCTATTCCACGATGCAGGCAGCTGGCGCGACTAAGCTCCCGCCGGGCCAGGAGGAAGGAAACTTTCAACTTTACCCATTCGTCTGCGTGAAAAATACCGAAGGACTATTCCGATGTATCAAGAGAGGTAAATAAACTAGGACTGTCTAGTTTATGAAAGGCGCAAACGAGCAAATGTAACACTTGGGCCTAGACAAAGTAACATTTTGACAGCGATAGCGAAATTCGCTAACTTTAAATTGTATGGATTTGACAGGTGCCTTAGAAAAGTCACGTGGTCAATCGATATTAAAAGTACGGGTTTTGACATTCGCTATCGCAAATTGAACGATAACGAATGTTATAAATGCCGCTTGTCTAGGGCCTCTAATGGTAAGTATACAGGCTCCCGCATTTATATTATTTTATATATAATATCATTGATTGGAACATAACCAGAGCTATTATGGCGGCAGATGTTTGATACTAACCAATAGGACTTTAGAAATGTTCCACCATCAACCAGAAAATGTATTATAGCGAAGAAAGATAGTTTAATCAGAATTAATGTAAGACTAAAATCAATTAGGTTTACTTCCACAGTGCAAAAAGTCGTTGAATTTTTTTCCCGCCCATATTACTTTGATAGCCATATAAAGAAACCCTTGTATTTTTTGAATATATCTTAGGATTATAACAGAACTAGCGGGCGGCCGCGGTTTCACCCGCGTGGTTCCCGTTCCCGTGGAAATATCGAGATATCCTTTCTTAGCGAATGCCTACGTCATAACATCTACCTGCATGCCAAATTTCAGCCCGATCCGTCCAGTGGTTTGGGCTGTGCGTTGATATCTATCTATGTCAGTCAGTCAGTCAGTCACCTTTTAGTTTTATATACACACTTAAGGAAGGATTTTTCCTTTAAATCCTTCACAATCAGTGCCGTAGTAAGAATGTAAAACAATCCTAATCATTTTCTTTAACAGTTACTTAATAATAATCCTAATCGATTTTCTTTTATAGTTACTTTTGTTTACTGGAACGAGGCTGTAGATGTTCATAAATTTTTGCTCGTAACATTTATCACAATTAGATAATATATTACTTTCCCATAAACTGAAAAAAGTTTCAGCCACGTAAGCTCTGTTGAAAATTAACATACCAAAAATGAAATAATAAAATGACTTTCATTTCTTTTGTTTTTTTATATAAAAGATGAAGGGCAAACAGTGAGAAGGACATCTGACATCTGACATGACGCGACTACCGCTGTAAAAAATAATATTTGGGAGGGAAGAAAGAAAGTACGGGGTGATGATAAAGTGAAGCAAGGTGTTTAGTTAAATGACGCTTGACTACACTCCATCAATAAAATAACTCACACAAATACGAGGATCGATGCCAACTATTTGATTCGATTTATTGTTTTGTTACCGCATCTCATTAATATAAATATGCATTTTTTACCGAAATATCTGTGATTGCAAATTAGATAATGACATTTTTATTATTTTTGTTATCATCAGGACACACCCGTGCGAAGCCAGGCCGGGCTTTTAGCAAAATATAAACATAATATGCTGTTAAAACGGCCTTGGAGACAGTGAACAAGCAAAAGTTCAAGGGTGAAGAGTTAGGAAGAGTGAATAGCTCGTGATAGCGCGACGCCTACCACACTTGAAACTTCAGCTGGTGCCAAAACTTCGATTTATCTCTTCGCTTTGACGTCAAACACAATTTTTTAAGCGACGGGGGACGCGATTGGGCTCAATGGTCTTATTTAAAAAATAAAAATAAAATATGCCTAACATTTATATATGTATATTTTAAAAACGATGACCTGATTAAATAGACTACCTAACTATAAAAGAGGTAACCTGAAAAATAGTTATTTGTTATACAAGAGTGCAAAGTTGCTTTTTAACCGCGTGTTCAATTTTGATGACCGAGCAAGCGAAGGATTCTAAAATTGAATCACGAGCGCAGCGAGTGATTCAAAATTAGAATCCTGAGCGTTAGCGAGGGAATCAAAAGAGCACGAGGTGAAAAATCTTTGCACTCGAGTCAATGAGTGCAACACGTAGGTAACTTTTCATTCCACCTCAGCGAGGAAATGACTAAATGCAAAAAAAAACGTTTAACAAATTAAAAAAAAGTTGTATGATATATTCGGCACCATAGAGGTAGCAGTAAATAGGTTTAATGTTTTTTTTAATTCACAAACTTAGTGCACACGATGTTCTAAATTCAATTTACTTTATCCTCTAGAAAATAAAAACGGCTTTTCCACTCAGATATTGAAGATTAAAAATACTCTTTCCGAGATGGTGGGATGAAAAATACTATATTGATGGCCTATTGCTTTATACTTTGCTATTATAATGTTGTTTAACAGAGCCTTGGATTTGATCCCCAGGCACAGTCTTCCGTTTAAGTTGGTACAAATCCCTGAAGCAAGCGGCAAGCCATAATTTATATATGTATAGGAGTAATTATGGTTCCAAAACACGAATGTGTTAACGCCAACTTCTGGACTAAGTACTGACAGTAATTAACAATTTCTTAGAAGAAAACCTCAAATACAATTTTCGGTTCATCCCATGATAGAATCAGAAGTTTCGGTTCAATTCCCGGAGGCAGTCAGCCCGTTAAAGTATGTCCTAAGCCACAGCAGCGCCGCGTCACCAATTCAATCCGCACTAATATTATACGAGTAGAAGCGAAAGTAAACTGTCTCTATGTCTGTCAGTCTATCTGCTACTTTTTTGCCTAAACCACTGAACCAATTTTGATGACATTTGGTACAGACGTAGACTACCCTTAGACAAACATAACACACTGTTCAATGCTGAACATATGCTTTTATTTTACTTTTTTTTATCTCGTTATAATATTCCAATGGGATACGAAAAATAATTGTTTTTGTTTGTCTATTTTTACGTCTCCACGGAGCAATTAATCGGCATGATTTTAAATATGAGGATAATTTAAGAGCTGAAAAGTGACACTGGCTCGGTATAGGTACCTACGTTAGTAGGTACTATTATTTAATATATTATTTGTTATAGGTCACGAGGGTAAAGCCGCGGGCTTAAGGCTAGTAATATAATACATTTAACAGGGTGTGTGTACATGTGACGTGCCGGTGGGAGCGCTTGCTACCCCCGTCACGTCGCGGCCGCTTTTTCGGGGCTTCTATAATAATTCGAGTTTACGGTAGAGGTCAAGGCCCGTTCTCGAGGGTGTGAAAAATACGCAGCGCGTAATTGATACGCCTTTATTGCTGTAACGATACCGAAGAGACAGAATATTTTGTTAAAAGGCTTTGATGTCTATTTATGCAAGACGCACCGACTTCCCGGGGAAGTAACGAGAAAATGCATTTTTATTGTCTCGATAATAACATTCACAACAAGGCTTAAAGCCTTTCCAAAGTTTCCAAAAGGAAAACATCTTGTCATGGAAAGGGAAAGCACGAATACTTCAAACCTAGATTAAGCACACTATGTATCAAAATTATGTGAGAGAAATAAAAGTATATTATTATTATTATAAAGTACAGGTACAGTTTATCGGTAATTTCCTAAACTCAATATTTCCTCTGTACCATTTACATTAATAGAAACAAATAATGTGTATCCGTTATTTAGCACCCTAGAATATTACCTATGTATGCTATGCGCTGTATGAATAATGCACAAGGTTTTGTATTACTTACTTCCATGCATACCACCACACCAAGCCAATCACTAACATACAATAAATGTATTAATATGATATAATTTGTGAAACTGCATGCATGTCAGCTTCTTTCTCCTAAAGACAAAACCCAAAGACTTCGCAAAGCCATATTCATTTCAATTTCCCCTGAAGAGACATACAATTTATCGCAATACTTGCGTGAAAATAGACATTTTCTTGTACCAGTGCTGAGCCGGAGTTGCGATGATTAATGCGCGGGAAAGTTCGGCACGTGTTTCAGACACTTACCTGCCTTCGCCGCCTGTAACGAACTAAGCACGTTTCACTTAAGTAACTGGGAAAAAAAATAATAATCACTCGTCATCTTAATATATTTTTAAATTACGTTATGCGATAATAATTATTTTTGAAACTTACTTTTTTAAGAAAGAGGGAGGCAAACGATTAGTGTGTAACACCCTCAGAAAATTTCCTTTTTCTGAGATAACACCTGATGATGATAACTTTATTTTTAATTTCATCTTTTTTGATTAAAAGCTACAGATTTCACCCCATACAGCCAAACAATAGGTATTCCAATGACAATTACAATCTATAAAAGTTATTTATATCAGAGTAATAAAAAATGTTGTTATAATTAACATTTCGCGGCAAAAATAATTTGATTTGATAATATAAAGAACTTCCCAGTGTCTCCATAGGGCATAAAAGACATGAACAGTCTTAAACCACAAAATAAAAAATACAGAAGGATCGCTCCCACCATTATCGAAAAAGGGGTTTTGTTGTTTAACATTTCGACAATGGTTCACACTGACTTAAAATGAACTATTATTTTTCTTTATAAAATACCAAGACAGGATATTAACAATGTCCTAACAGCTTTTAATTCGCTACGATGAAAAGGGATTGGGAAATTACTTACACTAACATGTTTTATCACATTCTTCGATAAACGCGATATTCAATATTGGATTCTTGCTCGTGTGAATCTATTTTGGGCCGTTCGCACTTCGATTTGTTGAAGCATACTAAACAGGCAGGGGTGTGTGCCCACGCGAGAAATGCCTCCCTACGAATAATTATTACCATATACCCTTAAAACAATAAAAACGATAAACGAACGAGTGCCACTTTCACACCAGAGACTAACATTATCTACGGGTAGATTCTAAATACGTGCGGCAGACTACGAGTGCGATAATGCTTGGGCATCTATCTATAATAATAATTATATATGGTAAACCATGTAAGAAGAAAAGACAATACACTTTCCATCTCTTTTAGAAACGAAATCTCAACGGGATTACTAACGGAAACTATAGTGTACGAGTATGTTCTTAAATTAACTAAATAATTGCAAATAATATAAGAACCGAAATACTAATGATCTTCTGAATCTTCCGATTAACGTCATCGACTTTTTTTAAATTCTTTGACTTAAAAAGAAATACCTGTTCACCGTTTTAAAATCCACTAGGTACCTTTACTGCTCTTAAGTCCATGCCACTGACTTATAAACCTACCTCAAAAACAGAACATATTAAAAAATAACAACTAGACCGTTTCTAGCCTTATAAGGATTCCTAGTTCAACAGGGAAACCCTAAAAATAAGCTTGACTTTTCTGCCGAAATTACCGACACAAATAAGTATGCTCCGGCCTTCAATCGAATCAACTTGAACGAAAATCAATAGGACATTTAATAAACTCCTACTACAATAGGATTCGATGAATGGGACTTGACATTATGCAGAACAGAAATATACGTGTTCGTCTTTCACTCCTTTGAATTTATAAAGAAAATTCTAGGAAAATCTAATAAACTATCTTAGGGACATCAACAAATATTTCGAGTACAGTCAAAAGCACGTCAGACTATTATCAAACTGCAAGTGTTTACCGTGATGTGCTGTTGACCGTACATACAAAAAATAGCGACTGTTTTTTTTTACCACCAGCAATTAGATTAGCTACGATTCCTTCGGTATTGCATCATTCAACTAAAACCATCACTAATCGACACAACAGAAAGGCGAAGCTATAAGGATTCGTAGTTGATTACGAAACCCCTACAAAAATCATACAAGTTCCTAGACTGGTCAACTATCAGCCTTGCCTACATGTGACTTTCCCTGTCTGAGGGCGAATGGCGGCCGGGCGTAATAAAGTTCAGCCTCCGAGTACGCGAGGCGAAATATTACCTAGAACTAGAATAAGACTTTCTCAGTCTCCTGTGCCATACAACCGCTTTGTACAATATTAAAATATGATAAGCGGGATTTGATCAGGAATCGTCAACTCGCGGAATCGTTTGATTCTATGTGGACTAAATTGGTTAAAGTTATGTTATTTATAGGTTAGGTTGAAAAGTAAAAACTGCGTTAAATGCATTTGAAATTGTAGACTTTCGTGATTACATAGATACTTGACGTGACTGCAACACTTTCTGCGAACTTATTTATGAAGGTAGCTACAAAAATAAGTAGATACTGCTTGAATATTCATTCATTCAACTTTTCACTCTCAGCCATTGCATGTAGTTTTCATTAGCAGATCGAAAATCAACAAAATCAAAGAACTGCAAAATTAGACACCTAAAACAACATCAACACATATTTTTTTCAGTAACACTCCAGAAAGTTAATTATTTATAGCATTTGCAATATTTGTTATTCTTATAATAACAATTAACCTATTAAGGACAATGCAAAACTTGCTAAGATCAATGGGCCCAAAAAATTTAAGTTAATGTGCAGAGATGAGATGTATTCTATGTGAAAGACCACACACACACCATTAACTTTTATTATGATGACACCATAATCGGTCCCAGGGGGAAAAAGTAATCGTCCATAATAATTTATTAATTTTTTTATGAACATAAATATGTAATTAACATAATAAACATATTTTTTTTCACTAGGACCAATTTTGTCGACGCCATAATAAAAGTTGAAGGTGTTTATTGGATCTACTTCGTAGGCTATGTCCCAAATCTGCACAACAGTTTTTTTTTTGGGCCCAGTCTTTTGCATTGTCATTTTATCTTAAATGTTCTTCTTTATCTAAATACCATAGTAGTGTTTTCGTGATAAAGTAACAAACACCTATTCATCCACACAAACTTACACAATACATTCATTATAATAAGTAGAACTGGATTTTATTAGGATGAAATAATTAAAGTTTCGGATTTCATTATAGTGACATTTAATCCACGCTGAAAAGGTTGAGAACGCCATCAGACCCTTTCAACATCAAATGAAAATTGAAATGAGATACTGCTCAGGCACCTCAGTACAAAATAAGAATTTCAATAGAATACCTACAAAATCTTAGCTATACAATATCGTCTCGCTGAAGAATGGATTTTAATAGTATCCTTTGTATTGGAAATGTTATTAGTCTGAGCTAATTTGAATCTTTATGGGTGGTATCAAAAGGCTTCTCATGCATGTAGAATACTATTTTCTTTAATCATTCTTTAATTAGGGTTTCTGATTGCTAACGATAAACCTTGACATTTTATACCAAATTAAAAACTATTCGATAACATTATAAACATTGTTATGTTATTCTCATGTATAAGGACCACTGTAACGTTACTTTACCTGCGCTTATTTTAACTAAGAGTACTGGAGACCCTACTTTGAACTAGAGCCCGGCCTCAACGAAACTTCGCAACTATCTTTATAATCAATTCATGGTTTTTAAAACATAGACGAACATACTAACATTTATTTTATATGTATATTCGAAGGCTAGACAGGGACTTGTTATACCTCAACATAGAAAATCATTTTTTAAACTGCTCTGAATATCAATACTGGACAATATTTTATTAGAATTCCCTTGAACAGTAGTTACAGGACCAATAATAAAATCTGGTTTCAACGTTCACGAAATTACTGTGGTTTTTATTTTATGACGGACCAATCGAAGTGCGCGGAGAGGGAAAGCAGCCCTAGTGGCAATAAAAGAAAAACAGGCAAGTGCGAGGAGGCCCAAGCCTTAGGAATTCCGCATAGGTAATAATAAAATACAAATAGTATTTATTCAGATTATTCAAATTTGATTGAGTACTAACATAGAGCCCGTATTAAAAAAAAACAACAGGCCTTCTATTCTAGCACATCTTTTTAAAAAAAACAATGGAGTGAAAATTTGTATTCAATTTCAAAGAAAAGCTTTGAATATTTTGTTTACCTTTTTAGTGATTAATTAAGGTCAATTTAATCCCGGCCCTGTGGTTGGGGGCCTTAGAGTACCTCCACCGTACTCCCCGGCGTGGGGTAAGAATCCCCAGACGGGGATCCCAGGGATGTTGGTGCGAAGGGTGGGGAACCTTTGTACCTTTAGAGCATCCCTGAGTATGCTGGCAGTGTGGGGTGGCCTCACACTGCCAAGTGCCATGAGGAAACGGGGGAGGCTACGCTCGCTTCTCCTGAGGAGCGCTGCACTAAAGCAGCAGAGCTCAGCTGGTGGGGGGCAATTGTGTGAATCTCGACATAGAGCAACCCGGCCCCCCAGCCTGTGCTTGAGAAGGCCACAGTGGAGTTTTAGTCAGTACCCCCAACATAGGGCAACTCTGACATAACCTCAGATGCTCCCCCAAGCGGCTGGGGTATCCATAAAGGATTTCTCCCCTATAAAAAAAAAAGGTCAATTTAATCCCAATTTAGAGATGGCAGTTAATATTAATCGAGAGGTCTAATCCCTGAAGATAGTATCAAGTGAATTTTTTTTTAAGTAATTTAGTTCCTGCTTTTTTTAATTTATACTTCCTACATATCATTCGTAGTAGACTCATTAAATAACTTCACACCCTGTACAAAATCAAGGAGTTTTTCAAAGTTCAAACTTGATGTTGCTATTTCGAGTTTTCATGTCGAGTCGTATCCGGGAAGAAATTCCGACATTAATTTTAACAAACCGAGTATCCGATGACGCAACCCTACTAAAGAACCCTAAAGTGAATTCGTATTCGCGGGAACAATGCCGTCACAAATCTCTGGCTCGGATACGCTACATCTGTTGTTAAGTTATTACTTTCATAAGAGCGTCGCGGAGAACAAAGGACAATGCTCAAAAAAAACCCAGGCTGGAATCAAATGAAAAGTATCTCCAATTATTGGTAATAATATGTAATTAAATATTCCATAGGGGGCATCATCAAAATCAATGGCGGTATGTGTGAAATTGCTTTTCAGATTTTTCAGGGGTCATATAAAGTATCAGTTAAAGGGAGCAGTAAACAGATACAGTTGCGGTTTATAAGTGTATAAAATGGCTATATCTAACATAATTATATTATATAATTGTATATCATTATTATTATTTAATATAATAAAGCGTAACAGTTTGTTTTTGTAAACGCGCTAATCTCAGGAACTACAAGACCGATTCTAAAAATTCTACATACATAGTTACTGAATAATACGGGCTAAATTTTTTTTTTTTTTTATAAAAAAACATTTTTTAGCACCTATTCAGTAAAGTTGTAGCTTCCCATTGGTGAAAGAATTTTTAGAATCGGTCTTGTAGTTCCTGAGATTAGCGCGTTTACAAAAACAAAAAAACTGTTACGCTTTATTATATTAAATAATTATTATTATATACAATTATATAATAATAATAATAATAATATCTTGGGACATTATTCACACAGCGCCATCTAGCCCCAAACTAAGCATTAGCTTGTGCTATGGGTGCCAGACAACGGATAAACATTACTTATATACTTTTTTTTTTTTGTAAATACATACATATTATACATAGAAACACCCAGACCGATACAAACAGACATGTTCATGCACACAAATGTTTGTACCGTGCGGGGATCGAACCCGCGACCTCTGGTGTAATAGCCGACTTCTCGACCATTACACCAAATGGCTCGTCAATAATATAATTAATATGTAAAATAAAGCCATTTTATACACTTTTAAACCGCAACTGTATCTGTTTTTTTACTGCTACCTTTATCTGATACTTTATGTGACCCCTGAAAAATCTGAATAGCAATTTCACACATACCGCCATTGATTTCGATGATGCCCCCTATGGAATATTTAATTACATATCATTACCAATAATTGGAGATACTTTTCATTTAATTCCAGCCTGGGTTTTTTTTTCATACTAGATGAGCATTGTCTTTTATTGCATTACTTTGCGTATGGATATCTCAGTAAGACTTATGGAGGAGTGAGCAAAACAGCGCTTCCGTTTACAGCTCGTAAAACTCCGACCGGTTCTTTTACTGCATATATTTTTTTTTTATTTTGTTGAAGAAACCATAAAGTGTTGTACGTAATAGAAACCTTAGGTTTATTGATTATTGACAGACACTTACAAAACTTTTGTATTGTATAGTATCTGAAAGTGGTTGCGAGAAATCAACATCGACCAAAAACTTTTATAAAAAATTGCTTTCGTGGTATAGAATACCATAATACATACATTAAGTCCGCCGATTTTACGTTCGTAAGTGCCTGCCTGCAAATATTTATTATATTGCAGTCAGAACTATTATACTGAAACGTTTACCATCAAGTATATGAAAACTGCCTACTAGACAAGACTTAAAATGAGATTCGATATCCCATTGATATGGAGCCGTCTCCGACATAGGTACGAAAATCTACTCTTATTTCTCAAAATTATTTATGGAAAATCTTATCCAGAATTTGCGATTCATTTTTCACAGTAAAAAAAAACACATTGGTACAAAATGTATTTATTACAAAATAATTCAATCAACACTAACAGTAGTCAGAACACATTCTTAACAGGATTGTATACTTAATTTAATTACATACATAATCAGCAGGCACATTGAGTTTCTTATTAAAAGTCAAAGGCGGAATGGTGTATCCAATACCATTACATGAAAGTAATTTTCGTCCTCACTTGATTCACTTGCCAAACGTTCAAGTTCTCGTACTGTTCAATGCAAGCATCCACCTATAAAAAAAATCTCCAATAATATGTTTTGCATACAATGTTTTCTAAGTCTGATTCAAAAGTTTATGAATTAGGTTTGTAATGTGTACAAAAATCTTATCAATCAAAAGATGTGGTTTTCTAAACGGCGTATTTTAAATACGGGTTTTGTTTTTGAAAACCCGAGGTGATCGAAACTTACAACCCAGTTTGACAAGGATATAATTATGTATTACATTGCTTTGTAAATTGCAGAAAACTGAATGCCTTGTTAATAAGTATTCAGTTAGATGTAGATAGTAATAAAAAAAAATTGTTTATTTCGAACCAGAGTCCATATAGTGTTAGTAACAACAGTATAGTGTTAGTAATGATTGAAATATGTACAGTAAAGGCGATTAAAAAGAGTAACTATACGCGGGCCGTCACGAGCTGCCAAAACCGGTGCGATCCTGACAAGCGGTGACCGCCGTGCGCCTGCGTGGACTTCCACTCCCGCGAAATTCGAGGCAGAGGCCTGAGTTGAAAGTGGTACAATTGCAATAGGCAGTAGCTGACCTGGTCGGGCTTGAATCCCTTGTCGACGCAGCGCTCGATGACGTCGGCGATCTTGACGGTGGAGCTGCCGCCCGCCAGGTCGCGCACCACCGCGAAGATGCGGTCCGTCGCGCTGATGCCCCTGCGACACAACATTTTATTAAATAAATATCTCTGGACATTATTCACACAGCGCCATCTAGCCCCAAACTAAGCATTAGCTTGTGCTATGGGTGCCAGACAACGGTAAACATTACTTATATACTTTGACTGATACAGACATGTTCATGCACACAAATGTTTGTACCGTGCGGGGATCGAACCCGCGACCTCTGGTGTAACGACCTCTGGTCAAACGGCTGTTTATTGGCTTTCACGTCTAAACCACAGGATCGATTTTAGTGATATTGGTACTGACATACTCTTTCACATCGCAACGAATCAACGGTTCGCCTTGCTTTTTGGTATGAACAGTATGAGAGAGAGCACTTAATCAGTAGCTTACTTTTCTTATATTATTTTCATTTTAGTAGGTATATTACTCTACAGTTTAGTTGCTCCTATAATAAGTGCTGAAGTAAAGACAAAGATGCTAAACTGAATGTCTATTATCCGCGGGAGGGCCCTGGTGACCTGTACTACAGGTTTTTTCAAACCTCCTCCAGGCACCAGTCTCTCACAACGATGTAGGTCATTGTTTGTATACATAGTATTAAATTAGCTTTAAGTCACTTTGTACTAGACCTACTTATTATTGTGGAGAGAAAATAAATCATTATTTAAAAAAAAAGAGAAAAAATAAATATACTAAACAAGCAAACAAACCTTTGCACATTATCTTCCACATGTTGTAGGGATTGTTTTGACATTTCCACGAGACGAATAGCTTCCGATACGTCTTCTTTTTCCACCACATCAGATAACCTGAAAAACAAATTCATTAAATGGTGTGTCTGTTAAGCAACATATCTGCAGCTAAGTGAGATCTGCAACTGTGTAGGACTCAGGACTACAGTCCTTAAAACCTAACATGATTAGAATGACAGCTGTCAAAGTGTTGTGGCTCTCTCGCTCGCTCTCAATTTACCTATTATATGTGTCTCATCTCTACAAAAAATAATAATCTTAGAGATGAGACACATCGATAGAGGTAAATTGAGAGCGAGCGAGAGAGCCACAACACTTTGACAGCTGTCATTCTAATCATGTTACGTTTTATGGACTGTAGAAGCGTTTTTGACACTACCCACTAAACTCCCCTGGTTTTCCATTCCTATCCAAAGAGATACGAGCCGGTGTCCGATATGTGGCGTTAGGCCACCCTTTTCAGATATGCACAGTTTATCCGTAAATGGCGTTGTATGAATAATTTCTAAGGGTATTTTTTATTTTTTTATAAAATATTTGTTACCATAAACTATGCGTATAAAATGTGTTACCTTAGTCGAGCGAGAGCGGTGGAAAGACGCAAAATGCCAAGCAGGTTTCTTGCCGATGTGAACGTCACATCTCGGGCGTTGCGGGCTTCTCGTCGCAGCTCGACGTAGGAAGCTGCAAAATATTGCACATGTTAAAAGACATTTTATAAGTATAACCAAACTTAAAAAGCACAATGAAACAATCTTTATTGTGAACATAAATTTGGGTACAATTTCAGCAGAAAGCATTGCTATATACGCACAGGAATGTGTTTACGCATACTCCATGGGTTGTGGCCAAAAGTTACGTAGAACTCCCGTCCAGAAAAGGGGGGACGACTACCAATTAAATTATCATCGAGTCCCTAGACATAATGGAGCGCAGCAGGGTTCCCTCGTTGGGTTATGCCAAAACGTTAGCGCGACCGCGATTTAAAATTGAAGTACGTAAATATGATTGACTGGCCCAATTCGTAGTGACTCTACACTATGCGTCAGGGGTCGTGAGTTCGAATCCTGACGTGGCCAGCTGTATTGCGATTCAGTACATACAGACGATGTAGTCGGCGAGGGCGCTGGGCACGTGCGGCTGCTTGCGCTTGGTGAGCGCGACGTAGCGGCGCACCAGGCGCATGGGCAGCGCGCGGATCTCGCTCGGCGGCTGCGCGGAGTGTTGGTGCACGTACGCGATGTGCTTGGCCAGCTCCAGGTCTTTCTCCCTGGGGAACAGAAGATTGAAAAAATATCGTCAAGAGGACTTCAAGCATTGAGACAGTAAGGCTACGTCCCCAGTAGGCAAACTGTTAGCTTGCTGCTAGCTGAGGACCTCCTCTACATGCCCTTAAAAGGATCAAGACACATTACCAATAACCCTGTATAACAAATGAAGTGTCCACAGTTTGCTAAATTTGCGCTCACTGTACGCAGTTTGCAGCGTTAAGCGCGCCGACTATCTCAGCGAGCGGCCGACTCCAAGAAACACCGGCTGCGACGTTCCAAATTTAAATTTCAGTTCGCCACTTTGCGGCTCACTCAGTCTGCCTCTAACAATTTGCCTACTGGGGACGCATCCTAAGGCCTCTGGGAGCGGGAGAAATCGACCTAAATATAGATTATTTTGCCATAATAACCTGTTGGGCTTGTCCTGTATGAGCCAGAGCAGGTCGAAGCGGGAGAGCAGCGCGGCGGGCAGCTGGATGTTCTGCTCGATGGTGCGCTTGGGGTTGTAGCGCCCGTACGCGGGGTTGGCCGCCGCCAGGATAGACACGCGAGCGTTCAAGCACGTCATTATTCCAGCCTAAACAAGTTAAATTACATTGAAAACAATGTTATTTTTTTATACTAGGTCAGATGGCAGACAGGCACGCAGCCCACCTGATGGTAAGCGGCCACTGCGGCCTATTCCATTCAGGGACGCTTCACCTGGAAACGTCCCTGAATGTGCTGCCAGACTGTAGACTCATCCGATCTTTGAGCCTCTGATTTCAAGTGTCCTGGCTCCCACATTAATATTGCCGGAACACTGCCAGAGCTGTTATGGCGGCAGATTTCACATGTAGCAGTGTGTTGTTATGCTGTAATATTTATTAATATTAATATTTTATAAGTAAAGCTCGTATTCGAATATAGTAGGCATCATAAAAGAAACTTGTTTTACAAGCTTTTGTATAAAGTATATTATAATGTTTGATGGAGATTTATTATGTTCAGATGTTAATTAATGATACGAAAATATAGGAAAAACGTAGTTTATCTAAATGGAGATCTCGGTCAAGGGGAAGGTAACCCTAAGAGACTTGTCACGATTTCACGCTGGATTGTAGGCTTATTGCCATAATACGGGTAAGTTTTTGGATCTTGAGATGACTCAAGCTTACACTTAAAGCATTGTTGGTCACTCGGACCCCAGAGTCTTAGCATTTACAATTTTACACCCCAAAAAGCTAATCCGGCTCTACATCATCTCGCCGGTGAACGGGTCCAGGTTCGATACCTTGGCGATGCTGATGGTCTGCTGCTCCATGACCTCGTGGATGG
Source organism: Mecyna flavalis (assembly GCA_949319885.1). Classification (NCBI taxonomy): domain Eukaryota; kingdom Metazoa; phylum Arthropoda; class Insecta; order Lepidoptera; family Crambidae; genus Mecyna; species Mecyna flavalis. The sequence continues at coordinate 16,053,700 of OX439427.1, forward strand.
CGGTGCGGTCGGCCTCGGCCATCTTGTCGAACTCGTCGATGCAGCACACGCCCTGGTCCGCCAACACCAGCGCGCCGCCCTCCAGCATCATCTCGCCGGTGAACGGATCCTGGGGAATATCATGCATAAAAATCAACAATGTCTCTTTAACATTAGCCTTCGCAATTAATTGAAACGATATTCCCTTTAATAATCACGGACCCAATTAATTTACCCACCACGGAAAAAAGAACACGGGCGAACATCCATAGAACGTTGGGCCTTGATTTTTTATGAATTACACTTACCGATTTACTATTATTATGTAGAAAATGAAGTAATATTCCAAATACACTACAATTTATAAATCCACTCCCTGGGAATAAATAGTTATAGGATGATTTTGATTTCTACAAAAATAACCCCAATTGTCGAGTTCACTGGATCCGTTGTAAGAAAAGCTTAGGTCGTTTGTTTTAGCTGAAACCGTCATTTAAACGTAGCGAAAGTCGTCAAATATTAAACCAAGCATTCCAACAATAACGACAAAACAAAGTTATTCACATAAATGTTATTCAAAACAAACAGAAACGAATGATTGACAGACGTTGTATGACATTTGATTTTTTTTTGTCAATTCTGTTGCCATAATTTTTTCAGAAAATTATCGTGCCTCTATTCTAAGCTGTCATTTGTATGGGATCTGATCGGAAAATCAGTATTTAAGTATCTTAACTAGCAACATTATTATTATTCTACCGGACGTACTATGCACTATGCACATAACACACCGGATGCACTACAAAACCAATAGTATTTTCATTTATTAGATTATATTTTTATCCCGGGGTAAAAATATTAATTAAAATTGAATTTAAATATTAAAAACTTGTAACGAATATTAATTATATTTTGAATAGTGGAACAAACGCTTAAGATCGAGCCCATTTCTGCCGATGTCCTTTACAAAGTAAGATTAAAACGGAAAATTTTGACTACTACAAATACTGAGTAAAAGATTGTAGGTCTTTATTAATTTTAATATAAACAATAAGATCAATAATTTCAATCAAATAATAATTAAACATCCAGCTATTATAAAAGCAGTCTAAATCTGGCAAAACCAAAAATCAGTCTGTATATGAAAACCTGCCCATTCCTCATTAGAAACAGACAGAAACTGACGAATTATTTTGTAAACTGACCTTCAACACAGCAGCCGTGAGGCCGACGCCCGAGGACCCGCGGCCGGTGGTGTACTGGCTGCGCGGCGCCAGGCGGTCGATGTAGTTGAGCAGTTGCGACTTCGCCACGCCCGGGTCGCCCATCAGGCAGATGTTGATGTTGCCGCGGATCTTCATTCCGTTCGGTCGTCTGAAATGGCAAATTATTAAAAGTTGAGACATATTCGGGGGAGACTGCCGCTTTAATCTCTCGCTTGTAACATACAAGTACAGAGCATGAAGCCTTAGGCTAGCAAGGCACTAGCCGGCCAGCCGCTATGCGGCGTGCCGTTGCGGCAGGCCGCATATCAATTTTTCAGTCATTGCCCATGGTCCACCTTCATAGTTCACCCAGGTGTACCAAGGGCAATTATTTCTTCCCTTAGTTCACCCCAAGATAACTGGGTGTACCAGGGGCTTTTCCTTTTTCCCGTGGTTCACCTGTCAAAATTTTGATGTTTAATTTTTCAGAATGTATTGCCCGTAGTCCACCTACAAAAGTGTGAAAATAAAAAACAGATATTATATCTTTAAAATTCTAATTAAGTAAGTTAGTTACTTAATAAAAATTCATGCATTTAATATCACTACATAGTATAAAACAAAGTCGCTTTCTCTGTCCCTATGTCCCTTTGTATGCAGCAATCGTTACTATGCAGTTTCATACAAGCTCCGGCACGCCGCATTGCGGCTAGCCGCTAGTGCGTTGGCATGCCCAGGTGAATGAACATTAATTTTGCTGAGCTGGTCGAGGAGCCCCTCATACGCCTGAGCATGCTCAAGTGGATACAACAAGGCAACTGTGACTATCACTCACTTGTCGACGCCGCCCACGAGCAGCAGCAGCAGCGCCTTCTTGACGTCCTCGTGTCCGTAGATCTCGGGCGCCAGGCTGCGGGCCATGCGCGAGTACAGGTCTTCCTCCGCCAGTTCTGCCAGCTCCTCCTCCGTCAGAGCCTCGACCAGGTCGCTCTCGTCGCTTTGGTTCAGGCAGTTCACCGACTGTGGGTAGAAGCAATGTAATAAATTGTTTTAGGGCTTTTAGTAGTTGGCCTGTGTTTAATTCCCGGATTTGGAAAATTTGTTTTTGTTTTTTAAAATAATAACTCAAGTTTATGATCACCAAGCTGGCAATGGAAACCATGTTGATCGGCAGCCCTTGCCATGCTTTGCATCAAACAACTGAAATTGAATTTATAGTAGCATTACATGGTCACACATTTCTAATCAAATAAAATCAAAATCAAACACTTATATTAACACATTCCCTGTACAACTAAAAATTGGACATTAAACCCTAACATGCAATAACTGATTTTGGTCACCACGGCATTCCCCGCTTGTGGGTCCCAATTCTAATCTAAAGTAACAACAACAGCAGCACTCACATGAGCCTCGAGGTAGGTGTCGGAGAGCAGGCCCTGCACGACCTGCTTGAAGCCGGCGCTGAGCAGCGGCAGGAACACGCCCGTCACCGCCACGTGGTCGCCGGGCTGCGCGCGCCGCGTGGTCTCGCCGCGGCAGTACACGGACAGCTGACGCGGGATGTGCCCCACTGGCACTTGGTCCGACTGACGACATGTTAATGATTGTATTTAATCTAGACACAGTTGTAAGAAAAGGAACTTGCAACGCGCCATGGGAAGAAAGCTACTTTTGACCGTTTTATTCCAAAGGTCTCTTTCTCTGAGCACTTGAAATCAAAGGCGTGATGATCAGTCACATGCTTGCTGATGAAGTGAGTGGTCCTCAATGGAATAGGCTGCAGTGGCCACTTAATATCAGATGGGCTGTGTGCCTGTCTGCCTCTTTGTCCTGGTCACCAATGATGTCGCATGTAACGCGTCTGGTTATTACAATGGAGCTATTGCCATCTGGCCTCCGAAACTCCAAACAGGGGATTTTCATGATCCATTTGATTTGGCTAAATAGATCATTAAAGAGGCAGACAAAAACAAGCAGTAGTTTTTCCTGATAACAGTACACAAACACTCACATGCTCCTGTATCTTCAGCTCCTGGAACTTCTGGAAGCGCGAGCCCCTGGTCTGCAGGTGCAGCTGTCCCGAAGCCTTGTTCAGGCGGCAGTCGTCGGCGGTGCAGGCGGGCGGCGGCGTGAACTGCAGCGCGCGCACCGGCTGGTACGTCTCCGCGCCGCACGCGCTGCACGAGTACGTTGCGACGACGAGCAGAGGCTTCACGTCTGTGCATCGGGTTACTATGCCTGCAAGGAAATTCAAGGTGCATTTAGGATTAGTGTTAGGTATTCGCGCCTGCCTGCGTCCTGCGACTTTTTCGCGCGATCCGAACAGTGTTATGCATGCCATATTTTTGACAAAAACAGTTACAAGCTAACAATCTCCATATTTAACAATAATTTATTGTTCTTTTGTATTACATGTGCAGTCTCTAGCTTTAATGGCATTCAGTATTTGTAATACATAAATTATAACTTTTTATTGCTTATTTATTTGTATAATAATAACAAAAAAAAATTATATGAAGCTCTTATGTATACTAGAATTAAAATGCTTAATAGGTTGAGATTAATGTTATAATATGGGCATCCATTTTGACCTAAAATGCTAACCTATAAAAGCAATTTTAAGAATTATTATCAAAAAACCATTACATAAATATTACCTCTCACTGTGACTAATTTGCCAATGTGTTCAGCTTTTACTTCTCTTATGGGCACAGATTTAGATGTAGACATGTCCTTGAAGTACACCTCACTGTAAAAGGAAAAAATTCAAGAAGAACAGACAAATATATTTAATAGCAGTATTATTATTTGTAGCAATTAATAGCAAAACATTTTAATGATCTCTCATTATTTCATAGAATAAGTAAGTAATTAAGTATTAAGTTTTCAATAAAAGTCTTACAAGCGCCTAATAAGTTCTGGTGGGTATCGGTTGCGGGGGTCCCTCATCTCTCCTGGAATCCTGTGGTTCCGAGCCTCCAACATGATTCTGTGTTCAATATACACATCTAATGCATCCTTTGCTGCAACCTGAAAAATTCACTACGTTAGAACCATAGTGATCCAAGTGACATTTTTGTCAAAATCGATGTTTTGTTATTAACATCCCAAAAAAAGAAAATATTTTTCATGCCACACTGATCCAAGTGCTTATTATAGCAATTTTCATAAGGAAACTCATATTGGCCTCTTTGGAATAGGACAATTTCAGGAACAAATCCAAACGCGTTTCCCTCGTTTTCTCAAAAAGTTGAAAATGTGACTTGGATCACTATGGTTCTAACGTCGCTAATTAAAGTTTATCACCTAAAGTTTCAAATTTGTGATAGACTGATATATAGCTAAATATGGATATCTTCTGTAAGAGTGACTTAAGATATCTCATTTGTGAATATTAGCATTTATCACTGATGATTTCTGACATAGTATATTAGTTGCATACCTCTCGGTGTTTATAATCTGGAAGCATTTCATACACAACATCAGAAACCATGTTGGTGTACCGCCGAGTGTTCTGCTTCACCGCCTCTGCCAATTCCTCATTTGTATCGTGTAAATCGTCCAAGTCAACGATGAATGCAGTCTGCAAATGTTATATTTATGTTAAAACATGATAATCAAAACACAATAACAAAAACATTGAGGTTAGTTCGGCAAATACCTGTTCTCTGTGAGCAACTTTTGTCAATTGCTCGGCGTACTTGAAGTTTTTATTCCCTTCATCATCAGTTTGGCAGAAATCAACGAAGAAATTCTTGAAAGACTCTGAAACGGAGTGAGAAGTTACAAGATGTTTTTTTTTATATTGTTACTTTATTTACGTTAATAATATTCTTACCTTTATCAGCAGCGTAATCACGCATCGCCATTTTGATAAAAATGTGTTGAATAACTCAAAAAAGAAAAATAATACTTTACTGCACAACACAAACTAAATCCACCACAACAAATCGTTCGTTTCACTCGTAATTTTGACAGCAGCAGAATTTGGCGCGAACGCGAACGAAATCTATTTTTCAAGCAACTTTTTAATTTATTTATTTTCACGGCGGTGGCTAAAAATTTTTTTGCCATTCAAAATAAAGTTTCATTTCAAGGAACCATCTTCCATTTGCGACTTCCTTCCAATCTTTTAAGCTATCTAAATTTGCCCTAGGATCATTATGTAAAAATCGTTCCGCCAGGATAACGTTTTAAAGCGTTACGCTGGCGGAATCGTATTTTCATTAATATCTCAGAAACCCCACTAGGCATAAATTTTATTTTTGGTGCACATTTACAGCATTTAATGCACAAATTATTCACAGACTAGATAGAAGATAAATTATTCTATATTGTTTCATCTCTAGACGTGCTAATATTTTGAACTTTCCGCTAGAGTAACGCACATAACGTTTTTGCCTATTATCTAGGTACTGTCCATAGCATTATTAAGAAATAATGACATAAATAAAAAAATAAACTGTCATTACATTTTCGCGCCAAAACCAAAACGTCATTCAAATCAATCAAGAAAAGCGCGGGAAACGTCGGGCAATTCGGACGACTTTTTTCTGGATTTTTAAATTTTATTAAGTATTGGATCAGTTAAGTAGCTAGAGTGTGTATATATCATTATAAATAGTGTATTTTTATTCATTTATCATATAATTTTTTATCATCAAGTAAGTGGTAAGTCTTTTTGAATTTATTTCATGAACGAGCCTGAAGACCCGGGGGGATCCGTCCCCCCGGCGTCTAACTTTGTTACTATCACCGTTTCTCACGGTAAATCAGATATGGATACGGACGGCTCTTTTAGAGACACGGATGGATCGGAAAATAACAATCCTAAACGTAAACGTACGTCGGCTCGTAAAATCTGCAAACACTGCAACAAAAAGAAAAAAAGAACTAACAAGTCTAATATAGACTCCTTTATTAGTGAATTTGATTGCCAATGTGAACGTGAAACCAAACCAACAAGAACAGTTGATTCAGATTTTGCTACACCTGTGCCACATTCTAGTTCTACATTGACAAACTCTGACACACAATCGAGTCCTAATACTAATGCTGGGCGATGCTTTTATTTATCTACTGATTTAGCACCATTTACTATACATGTTCAGAGAGAGCAAACATCTCCAAATGACAACCTCACTCTACATCCAATTGCATTTGGTCACTTTTTGAAAAAGAATTCATTTAAAAATATTGTTAATGGTAGCCTAAAGAGAATAGGGAGAAACCGCATTTCTTTATCTTTTTCGAAATATGAAGATGCCAACGCATTTCTGCTTGATAAAAAACTGACTTTAAATCACTATAAAGCCTTCATCCCAGTTTTTAATGTGACTCGCATGGGAGTTATTCGAGGAGTACCTGTAGATTGGAGTGATGAAGAGGTCATTAAAAATATAACAGTCCCAATAGGAGTAGGGAGCATTATCAAAGTTAGGCGACTTAGGAAGAAAACCTCTGTTAATGGAAAAATTGATTTTGTGCCTATAGAGACAGTTGTCTTAACCTTTGATGGTACATCTCTGCCAACAAGGGTTTTCTTGTGCTATAATTCATTGCCTGTTCAGTTATATATTTACCCCACAATACAATGTTTTAATTGTTGCCGTTATGGTCATATTAAAAGTCAGTGTAGATCACTACCAAGATGCTTTAAATGTGGTTTAGGTCATTCCGGTGATAGTTGTTCTATTGATGAAGAAGAGGTAACTTGTATTCTATGCTCTGGTTCACATGTAGCTACAAGCAGAATATGCCCAGAATTTTCCAGACAAAGAGCTATCAAAGAAACTATGGCTAAGAGCGTTATGACCTATGCTGAAGCACAAAAATTACACCCCCCTGTGTCAAGACCTTATGCAGATGTTGTCACTTCTAGTCCCAGTCCCATTTCTCGCTCAAATACTGTAAGTCAAAATTCTAATCCCAACTCACAAAATTCAGGCAGACAATCATACAAAAAAACTGTATTTTTAAAACCTAAAGTTCCCTCTAGACCCATTAAAGGGTATGATCGTAAAAGCCATGAGGCATTAACTGACGGTTACAATTGTCCTATAACTCCTAGCAAAAGTATTCTCATTGCTAATGATGTCAATAACTCTCAATCAAACTTATCTATAAAAGAATTAATTGTTTGTCTTATAAACACACTTAACCAAAGTAATTTACTTTCTACACCGTCCAACGCTGCCATTACTCTTGAGAAACAAGAAAATAAAAACTCCCAATATGGCTCAGCTTCCTACGGCAATGGCCATGGCAGTCCAGTGGAATTGCCGTAGTATAGCTAGCAAAAAATCTGATTTATTGCATATTATTAAAAAATTTGACCCATTTATAATAGCACTGCAGGAAACCTGGCTCAGGCCAGATTCCTGCTTCAGAATTCCTGGCTTCTCTTGTGTTAGAGAAGACAGACATGATAGTTATGCAGGTGTTGCATTACTTATCAAACACTCTTTTCCTTTTTCATATATTCCTCTTCCTCAACATAATGAGGATTATTCTATAGTTGCAGTTTGTGTAAATAACATTACATTTGTTTCACTGTATATACCTCATCCTTCAACTTCTATATATGATGAAATTGAAAACATTTTAAGTAGTCTTTCTAGACCATTGGTCATTATGGGAGACTTTAATGCTCAACATCGGTCCTGGGGTAGTTCTACATCTAGTGTTTATGGAAACAGAATTCTAGATTTTTTAGATAATAATAATTTATGTATTTTAAATAATAATAGCCCCACTCGTAGGACACAACCACATGAGGGAAATAGTGCTCCAGATCTCACTATTTGCTCACCAAACTTGGCCTCTGCAATAACATGGTCTGTATTAGAGTCTACCTTTTCTAGTGACCATTTCCCTATAGCTATGAGCTTCTCTAATATAAAAACTAAACCAACAGCTAAACGTTTACCTCGCCTTAAATATAAATTAGAAAATGCTAATTGGGATTTATATAGAGAAAGAGTTGAACAGGGAATTTCAGCTTTACCTGTAATGCACGAAAATGGTCACTCAGAATGTGCTGAAGCTTTGGCAAAATTATTATTAGACTCTGCAGATGCCGTATTTCCTTCTAAAAATAATAATTTTCCTCAAATCCCTTCTCCCCCCTGGTGGGATAAAGAATGTTCTGATGCTATCAAAAAAAGAAAAGCGGCTGAAAGGGCTTACAATGGTCATTCAACTACAGAAAATTTTAATTATTTAACAATGGTTTGTACTGAAACCAGGAAATTATTTAAGAAAAAGAAATGGGAGGGGTGGCAAAGATTTTGTCATGCTTTATCTCCTGATGTTCCACCATCTGTTGTATGGATGAATATAAGGAAATTTAGATCCGCATTCAAAGAATCCAAACCAATTACTCTTGATGATAATTTAGTAGACCAATTTTTAGATAAACTAGCTCCTCCTTATGTTTCCCTTGAATTAAACACTTTTAATACTCCAGAGTCTGACTCTCACATTAGCCATAATACTTTAAATGCTCCTTTCAGTTTGTATGAACTTAAAGGAGTCTTGCATACGGTTAAGGATTCAGCTCCAGGCATGGATGGAGTTCCATATTCATTTCTCTCTCACTTAAGTGATTCAGCTCTATCATATTATTTAGCTATTATAAATTCAATATTTCTCACTGGAAATATCCCCCCTTCATGGAAATCGCAAGAGGTAATACCAATTCTTAAGCCTAATAAATCATCATCTGATATTTCTTCATATCGCCCAATAGCTCTATCTCCAGTTCTTGTTAAAGTAGCAGAACACCTGGTTAAAAATAGATTAGAATGGTTTGTTGAGAGTAATAATTTGCTAAGCCCTAACAAAGTTGGTTTCAGGAAAGGTAGAAGCGTTTCTGATAGCATTGGCATTTTTACTACAGATATACGATTGGCCTTTTCACATAATGAGTCTCTTATGGCTGCCTTTGTAGATATTACTGGAGCATATGATAATGTAGTTTTATCTATTCTTAAAGATAAACTATATCGCCTTCATGTTCCCACTTTACTTATTAACTTTATTGTAAATTTGTTGTGTGGACGTACTATAAATATAATAAATGGAACTTCTCATAAATCCAGAATAATATGGGGTGGACTTCCACAGGGCTCAGTGCTGAGTCCTATACTTTTTAATATTTACTCTCATGATTTAGAATCCACTCTTACAAATAGTATCAACGTCCTGCAATATGCTGATGATTTGCTTTTGTATGTGTCCGGAAAGTGTATAGAAAACCTTAGCTCATCTTTAACTTCTGCCTTACAAACTTTGAAATCTTGGCTAGATGATAATGGATTAAGTTTGTCGGTTCCAAAAAGCTCAGTTGTACTCTTTAGTCGAATGCGTTGTCCTCCTCCTTTTTCTGTCTATTATGACGATTTAATTTTTCCACTTAAAAATGAGGTAAAATTTTTAGGCGTTATCTTAGATTCCAAATTGTCAGGATTATCTCACTTCTATTACATTGCTACTAAATGTGAGCGGATTTTAAATATGCTAAGATGCCTTTCCGGTGTTTGGTGGGGATCACATCCTTCTACTTTAAAACTTCTTTATAACGCTTTAGTAAGAAGCATACTTGACTATGGAACTTTCTTTTTAGAACCTTGCAGTATTGTTGGTTTAAGGAAATTAGACGTTGTTCAATCTAAAGCTCTGCGAATTGTAGCTGGCGCAATGAAATCAACACCTACTAATGCATTACAGGTGGAATGCGTAGAACCTCCTCTCAGACTTCGAAGGCAAATGCTAAGTGACACATTTCTTTTCCGAGCTTATCAATTATCCAACCATCCTCTTTTTGCAAAATTAGACGCTTTATTAGAATGTATGCAACATTCTTCATATTGGTCCCATAAAAGACCGCCATGTTTAATAGTTAGTTATAGAAAATTACTTTCATTACAAACTCCAACTCATAGATCGGCATTTCTTCCGCTTTTTGAAACTAATTTTGAATCACTGATCATATCGCCGGATATACATTTAGATTTAAATATTGATAAATCAGACAAAAATGCAAATATTCAATTCAATTACATCCTTGATAAAGATTGGCACAATTGGCACCACTTATATTGTGATGCTTCTAAACACGCTCATGATGGTCCCGTGGGGGTAAGCATGTACCATCATCAGTATAAGATCCACCAACTTGTTAAATTCCCCCCTGAGACATCAGTATTCACTGGAGAATGCTTTGGTATCTTCAAATCCTTAGAATACATATTAGTTATGAAACTAAAGAAAACTATTATTTTTAGTGATTCTAAGAGTACTCTAGAAGCTTTAGGAAAGTTTCCATTTAAATCGGGTATTTTTCCAGTTGTAATGGAATGCCGGAAATTATTGTATAAATGTTTTGTAAATGGTTATTCTGTACATTTTGCTTGGATTCCGGGGCATTGTAATATATCAGGAAATATGAAGGCTGATGAACTTGCTAACAGAGCGATAGACTGTGGAGACATTGTGCCTTACAAAAACTACTGCCATGACTTAGCAGCTCTACCAAAGACTTATCTTCGTAGGTCTTGGGAAGATGACTGGGAAAGTAGTAGCCAGGTTAAAGGGAAATATTACAAAGCAATTCAACCTTGCATTCCATTAAAACCATGGTTTTCTAAAACTATATTTAATAAGTTGGAAACTGTTGTTCTTATCCGTATGAGACTTGGACATGTTTGTACTCCTGAACATCTAAGTAGACTTAACATTGTAAATAATAATATATGTGAGTGTGGTGCGGATGTGGGAAATCTGAACCATATCTTTTTTGCGTGTAATAGATATAATCATTCCTTGCTATTTTCCTCTCTTTTATCCCTCCGTGTACCTCTACCCACTTCCATTCCCATTTTATTATCTATGAACAATCATAATATCTATAGATGTCTATCTTTATTTATTGAACGAAATTCTATTAAGATTTAATTTTATGTATGTACTTATTGTATGACTACATGTTATAATATATTATTATTCTCCTTTTCTGATCCTTTCCTCAAAATTCCCGATTTCCGTCTTTTCATACATAATACGTTTCCTAACCTTTTACACTTGTCTGTGGCAAATGTACAAACCGTACGAAGCCAGAAAAAAAAAAAAAAAAAAAAAAAAAAAAAAAAAAAAAAAATCAATCAAGGATTGTTTATCATTGTTTTCATCCATCACTGAATTTTATGAAATGTTTGCGGAGAAATTGTGGAAAAACCCATAAGTTATTGTTTGTTAAGATTAAACGTGTAAAATATGGCAGATTCTATAGGTAAGTTCATATAACGAATTAATACAATACGATTATAATTATAAACAAAGCAGCAATAACCTACATCTTTTAAATTAGTATGATTGAAAGTAAATGTTTACTGATTTTAGCTGCACAGAGGGCCAAACGGCAGAAAGTAGATAAGCATGGGCGTATGTCGGCTTTGGAGAAACTGAAAGCCCTAAAAGGCAAGGGCTCAAAACATAAGTACGACGTAGATGAACTTGAGAACGTCTACGAAACGGTCGATGAGAGAGAATACACAGAACGGGTCCTTCAAAGACAAGAAGACGACTGGATTGAAGACGATGGTACTAAACATAATCCCTCTTTACACACATCTTTTAAACTAATTGTACGGTTTGCACACCTTTTTATGATAGTTGATAGATGATAGAATTGAAAGTCTCTGATAGAACTGATAGGTATATTGATAGAACGAGTCTTACGACTAAATGATAGAATGATAATGAGTACGCGATCGATGCGATTGATTGCCGAACACACACCGGCTAATTAGCGCAGTATGAGGTAAAAATGGTGACGCGACAATGTGTACGCGCTTGCCCGTACACTAATAATGACTTAATCCTTCTAACCCCAGAAAACCAGACACAATAGAAAATCTATTGTTAAGCGGCACTCGCGTGCCGGTTCGGGATTGAAGAGTTAAGATTTGAAGTAGATAATAATAGTTTACAATTTCCGCATGATTGAGTTTAACTTCAGGTTCAGAATGTGTTAATTAGTCCAAAGATAAATTAAATAACAAGCAATTGCAATGATAAACATTGACTCATTTAGATTGAGTTTATTAGGATTTTGATTGATTTATTTGAGCTAAGCTTGTTTGTATTTGGTTTCAAAACAGATGGCACTGGATATGTGGAGGATGGTCGTGAGATATTTGATGATGACGAAGTGGAGGATTCTTATGTTGCGGTCAACAATAAGGAGTCAGGGCGAGGACAGAAGAGGAAGGCCAGGGTTGCAGCTCAGCCTAGTGCCAAAGGCAACATTAGGAATCTTTTGGGGGCCATGCCAGCTAAGAAAAAAGAGGTCAGTGGCACTATTTATTTTGGTCCAAGAGTTAAAAATTGCATCAATGAAACTTTTTAATTCAACAATTTTTGTTCTTGCACTCATAATATTTTGTCCAACCCAAAAGTTATGGCAAGTATATGGCAAGCAAATAGTTTAAGATTGAAAACTATTTAAACTTATTTGTATCTTATTTTCTAGGATGTGAAAATATCAGAAGACAATATTTTATCAGACATCATGTCTGATTTAGATGGATCAGCCCCAGCAATTAAACCCAAACCTCTGGCACCAAAGACCAATTCAGTAACTTCCAGTAAGACAGAGGCACAAAATTACTTCAAGAGCCTATCTTCCTCTGTGAAAAAGCCTACTGCAGTAAGCAAGAGTACTGAACCTGCTGTAGCTGTGAAGTCAGAAATAGTAAGTATACATCATACTTATTTAGTTCATTTACTCCGGAAATTATCTTTGGTTTTAAATTTTTCAATAATTTATCAATAAAGTATTATTTACACCTTTACCAATACCATTACAGAAAGAAGATATCAGTGATAAAACTGAAACATCTAAAAAGGTGACATCGGGTATCCTAAAACTAAATAATGACAAACCTATCCCAAAGAAAACAGAATGGAAAATAGATAAAGAGATCAAGAAAGAGATAGAAGACTCTGCTACTCAAAATATTGAAGAATTCCAGTCCCAGGACATTGATCTTGGTGATGACTTCAGCAATGATGTCCCTGAAGTAACGGACACCCCACAAGTAAAAACAGAAGCAGTTCCAAACTCGGGCACAACCATCACAGATGTAGCAGATGAGTTTCTGAATGAAGATTTCGATATATTCCCTGTGACTAAGAAAGAGGCTCCTAAAGAGTTAAAACCTTTATCAAGTACCTGGTCTGATCAAATGAATGAGAATCAGACTGCTGCCTCGGTTCAGACAGATGGACAACTACCTCTCCAGACCAATGAGAGTGGGGAGAAAGTCCTTAGGTTCTACTGGCTAGATGCCTGGGAAGACAGATTTGTTAAGCCAGGTGTGGTTTATCTGTTTGGCAAGGTGTATGCTAACCCATCAAATAAGAAGGAAGGATGCCTTTCATGTTGTGTGGTAGTTAAAAATGTCAATAGACAAATGTTTTTATTGCCACGAGAATATGTAAGTTATAACTTTTTGTTTATAATATGATGAAAAATAATCAGTCACAATTTCACGACTACTTTCAATACTTAGTATTAAAACAACTAGATATAACATACAGAACAAAATTTTTTTATTGTATTTCTATTTTGAGTTAAATGAGTGATAAAAAAAACTGAATTTGTGAGCAATATATTTACTAAACACTTTTTATTTTTCAGAAATTAGACCCAATAACTCAAGAGGCTACAGATCAAGAAGTGACCATGATGGATGTGTATGAGGAGTTCAACAGCTCTGTGGCTAGTGAACTAGGTCTCAAGGAGTTTAAGTCTAGGAAGGTCACAAAGAACTATTGCTTCAACCTGCCAGACATCCCTGCACAGTCAGACTACCTAGAAGTTAAATACTCAGTAAGTCTTTAAATTAGATTAAAGAGAAATTATTATATAAAATTGTTCACATTAAAAGATCCTCTCTCTCTATGCAGTTGCATCTGATGTTTACAGAAAAGCAGTATTGGAATTGACATAATTTTGAATAGGCATAAGAAACATCAGAGACATGCTCTCCAAACAAATTAGTGATTCATATTTTAAGTTCCATTTTTCAAATGTTAACTAATTGTATTTATTACAGGCATCATTCCCTCCACCTCCAGCAGGTAAAAAACATTTGACTTTCTCCCACATCTTTGGAGCCAACACCTCCTCATTGGAAACATTCCTCCTGGAAAGGAAGATTAAAGGCCCATGCTGGCTGGAGATCAGACAACCTGAGAATGTGCAGGCTAAGGTGTCTTGGTGTAAACTGGAGGCTGCCTGTGAGAAGATGGAGCATATCTCTGTTATAAGGAATGAAAGCAACTTAGAACCACCACCTGTTGTTATAGCTACTGTAAGTTTTAATGTGATCAAAAATTTAAACAACCACATTTGAACTATTATTTGAGGCTAAACTTTCTTATGGTTACAGATCAATATGAGAACAACAACAGATCCTAAAACAAGAAAGACGAAAATACTCATGTTGAGTTGTTTGGTACATAACAACTTTCCCATAAATAAAACTCCACCAAATCCTCCTTTCCAACAACATTTTTGCAGTAAGTATTTGGAAAATATGTTGGTTTTAATGTCTGTTTATTAATCTTGTGAAAGTTGTGTTTATTTATTGTTAATATTCTTTTCAGTTATGACGAAATGCAATGAAATTTGGCCACTTGATTTGAAGCAAGCACTAGCTCAGTACAAGGCCACAAAACTGACAAAATGCGACACAGAAAGGGAATTGCTCAATTATTTCATGGTGCAGTTCTGGAAGCTAGACCCAGATTTGGTTATAGGTCATGATTTGCAGGGGTTTCAACAAGATTTATTGATTGGAAACATTTTGGACCTAAATATTCCCAACTGGTCCCGTCTGGGGCGTCTTAAGCGATCAGTTGCTCCACAGAGAAAATTCGCAGCAAAAGACGCTTTCTTGGGGAGACTAGTTTGCGATATAAAACTCTCAGCTATGGAACTCATTAGAGCTAGGAGCTTCGACCTAGAAACTTTATGTACAGATGTCCTGAAAATGAAGGAAGGGGAACGCGTTGATGTTGCGTTAGAAGATTTACCGCGATACTATGAGAACAGTAGTAACTTGTTACAACTTGTTTCCTTGAGCATGCAAGATGCTTCCTACATACTTAAAATCATGTGTGAATTAAACGTGATCCCGCTTGCCTTGCAAATAACACAAATTGCCGGCAACGTTATGTCGCGTACACTAATGGGAGGTCGATCAGAAAGGAACGAATTCTTATTGCTCCATGCTTTCACAGAGAAAAATTACATTGTTCCTGATAAAGTTTATGGGAAAAGACATGTCGATACTGAAGATGATCAGGATGAAAAAGATGAAGCCACAGCAAGCAGTAATGTTCCCAAAAAACAAGGCAAGAAGAAAGCTGCTTACTCGGGAGGGTTGGTTTTGGATCCAAAAAAAGGCTTTTATGATAAACTTATTTTGCTGATGGATTTCAATTCACTCTACCCTAGCATCATTCAAGAGTATAACATTTGTTTCACAACAATCAAAAGAAAAAGCACTGCTGCATCTGATGATGACATAGCCAATTTGGTACTACCTAGTTCAAATACAGAATTTGGTGTTCTACCCACTCAAATTCGGAGGCTTGTAGAGAGCCGCAGGGAAGTTAAAAAATTAATGAAGTCGCCGGATCTACCAGCAGATCAATACATGCAGTACAATATTCGACAAATGGGTCTCAAACTGACGGCAAACTCTATGTACGGTTGTCTTGGTTTCACACACTCCAGATTTTACGCGAAACCTCTTGCTGCCCTGGTTACTATGAAAGGAAGAGAAATCCTCATGGATACCAAAGACATTGTTCAAAAGTTGAACTATGATGTTGTGTACGGCGACACAGACAGTTTGATGATCAACACAAATTGCTTAGATTATGACCAAGTCTTCAAAATCGGTAATGATTTAAAAAGAGAAATAAATAAGAAATACAAGCAGGTCGAACTTGACATCGATGGAGTGTTCAGATATTTACTACTACTAAAGAAAAAGAAATATGCTGCTGTGATAATAAGCCGAAATAAGAATGGAGAATTCGTATTCAATCAGGAACACAAAGGATTAGATATTGTGCGTCGCGATTGGTCACAACTTGCAGCTGAAGCAGGAAAATTCATTCTAAGCCAAATTCTTTCAGAGCAGTCTGCTGACGAAAGACTCGATAGCATACAGTCACATCTAAACAAATTGAAGGAGGACCTTGTTAACAATAAAATTCCACTATCATTGTTGACAATCACCAAGCAGTTAACAAAGAATCCAACTGAATATGCAGACAAAAACCTCCAGCCTCACGTTTTGGTAGCCTTACGTCTAAACGCCAAAAACAGCCGAAGGTTTAAAAAGGGCGATATTGTACCATACATCATTTGTGAAGATGGAACCGACAAAAGCGCTACACAACGCGCCTACCATATAGAAGAATTTAAAAATTCCGAAGCCCTAAAGATCGATTACAAATATTATCTGGCTCATCAATTGCACCCAGTGATATCGAGAATTTGTGAACCAATCGAAGGCATGGACCCCGCGCGAGTCGCAGACTGTCTAGGGTTAGACCCATCTGGGTACAAACATATCATAAAAAAAGAACATCAAAACACAGACACATATGAAGTAGAAAATGACCAAGAAAAATATAGGTATTGCAAGGAGTTTACGTTTGTCTGCGTAAACGAGAAGTGCAAAACTGAGAATAAGATAAGAGAAGCTATAGTAAAATTGGATAAAGATAGCGTAACGTTCTTGGATAAATGTCAGAATGAAAAGTGTTCAGTTCGTCCTGTAGATTACCTGGCTTGTATTCAGAACCAGCTGACGCTGCAGATCCGACAGTACCACGCGCAGTACTACGCCGGCTGGCTGTCGTGCGAGGACCCGGCCTGCGGATACCGCACGACGCGTCTCCCTCAGATTTTTGCTGGAGGTTACCCTCTATGTAGGCAATGCGAAAAGGGCGTCATGTTCAGAGAGTACACTGAGAAAGATTTATATCTCCAAATCAACTTCTTTTTGTTCCTATTTGATATAAATAAAAATAACAACTCGAGTAAGTGACATACTCTTATTTAACTTTGAAGTTAAGAAAAAATGTCAACAAAGCTAATTAACGTTATTTTAATTTGCAGAAGTACGAGTCATTCCACAAGTATCAACTGCACTCCAAACACTGAAGGAAGTAGTAGAAGACTGGCTCAGTCACTCTGCATACTCAATGATAAACCTGTCTAAATTGTTCAGATTCTTCTCTCTCGATTCTAAAGCTGTGGATAAGGTTAAATCTGAACCTATCGAAATAGATATATTGCCCGAGACTGAACAAATTGATGCTCTCCTGGAAATGGGCACTTATTGAATTCTAAGTTTAATCATGTATATTGTAAAAAAATTAAGTATTCATATTTTATTTTGAATAAAATCCTAAACATACCAATTTAGTGGCTTTTTTTAACTGCTCCTCAAGATTCTATTTAAATGGAAGGTATTAATAAAAACTTAAATAACACAAGTCCTATTTCTAAAATACATTTATTTACTAAAATTCATGGTGAAACTGATATTCAGTACATGAGTATACACGATACAACTTAAAAGTCACATTGGCTAAACTGATATTTAAATCCAAAATTGCCACAGAACAAAATCTATTAAAATTTACACTGATCGTAATCGTGTCGTCAGGCATTAATTCGCGATGTTACATACCAACGGAAATTTTGAGTTGTGTCTGAGTATAGCAGCATGCTTTTCCTTTAATAATATTGTTTAAAGTTATATACTAAAATAATTAAAACATTTAAAATTAATTATTCTAAAATAAATTCTACAAAATTTAGTAGAAATTACCCCGACCACGACCTCTCGCACGACCGCTAAAATTGCCGCGACCCCTACCACCCCTAAAGTTCTTCTGCTGGTCGAAGTTTCCATACTGTTGTTGTTGTTGGTCCTGTCTTCCATTCATAAAATTGTTCCCTCTGTTGTATTGGTTTGTGCTGTCCTGGTTAAAATTATTATTGAAACCAGGGCCAGATCTATTGTCCTGCATAAATCCGCCCCTGTTATCTTGCATTGGTGGTCCCCTATTATTTTGCATGGGAAAACCTTTATTATTCTGTCTACCTGTGCCTGGAGTATCTTGCACCTGAGGCAGCAAAGGTGCCCTATTATCTTGATTGTAAGGAGCTCTATTGTCTTGGTTCATAGGGCCTCTGTTGTCCTGGTTGAAAGGAGTTCGGTTATCCGAGAGCAATGGCCCCCTATTTCCCTGATTAAATGTTCCCCTGTTATCTTGATTGAACGATCCACCTCTAGTATCTTGGTTAAAAGGTCCTCTATTGTCTTGATTGAAGGGTTTGTTATCAAGATTAAAAGATCCCATATTATCCTGGTTGAAGAATTGCCCTCTATTATCTTGACTAAAGGAACCTCTATTATCCTGATTGAAGGGCCTGCGATTGTTATCTTGATTGAATGACCCATGATTATTGTCTTGGTTGAATGGACCTCGATTATTATCTTGATCGAATGTACCTCGATTGTTATCTTGATCGAATTGACCTCCATTATCTTGATTGAAGGAACCTCTATTGTTGTCTTGATTGAATGCTCCTCGACTGTTATCTTGATTGAATGTGCCTCTGTTATCTTGATTAAATGGACTTCTATTTTGCATGAGAGAGTCTCTGTCCTGCATTAAGGGTTCCCGTTCACCCCCCATATTCGCTTCCCTGCCCTGCGTCGGAGGCTGTTGATTCCAAGCCTGATTTTGTGATCCACTTTGAAGTAAAAACGCGTTTAGTAGGTCTTGCGGCGCCCTCATCTGTTCTGGAGGGTTCATAGTTTGAAGGGCGGGAGCAGCAATTGCTGTTGTTATGGGTTCCTGAGCCGTGGGTGCTTCCGGGAGGTCGCCGAATGACCTAGGTTGCGTGTGGGTGGTGACAACCTCTGTCGGTTTGTTTGCTGATGTGCTTTGCAGCGAAGCCTGGACCAGCGCGAACAGGTCCGATGCCGAAGAGGTATGCTTTTTGACATCGACGCTAGGAGCTTCCGGAGTGGGCGTGTCCGCCTTGGTAGACTCCTCGAGAGATTTCTTAACGATTTCCATCTCTTGTCGGATTTGATCTTCTTTTACTTTTTGCGTTGCCGACTGGAAAACCTGTAAAAGGAGGAATTCAAATATATATTCTCAGACTGGTTACTCTCATCACACACATCATCAAAAGTGTGATAAAAATAAGTTGACATAGATGTAAGCAGAGGAAGGGCCGAAAGCGAGATGGATTGATTGCGTGAAGTATAATATGGGTTGAAGATGCGTTGCGTGCCTTTTAAAGAATGGAGAATGTTCACTAGTTTCGATTTTTAACTTTTCTTATAGTCCATATGAAATAAAAAAAGTGTGTATAAAAATTATTTCGATATGTCACTTAGTTCCCGAGATATTGAATTTTAAACGGCGCGAGTGTTGGCCGGCCGGAGCTCGTTGCGGTGACGTCACTTTACATACTCTCACACAGTACGTTGCGTGCTCCGGTACGGTTATTTCGTAGTGAACCGTACCGGAGCGCGCAACGTACTATGACCTGTGACGTCATCGTACTGCAGCGCCAGCATGGCCGACGCGCGGCGAACGGGATTTTTAAATGTCTATAAAATCTAAACTAATTGATATTTTGGCATGAAACAAAAAATAATGTGTTTATATTCACATAGGCTTTACTGTGACAAAGTTACAAGCTATTTCGCATACCTAGTAACATTCTCCATTGCAAAGGAGGGAGAAGGTGAAGGGCTACAGGGGATGGGAAAGGGAGAAGGCACCAATGATTGCACGTAGTAGCAAAGATAGGATATCGATAGTCAAGTACCACATCCCCACATAATTTTCTAAAAATACGTTTGTCAAGTGGGACAGACCTCCTCGACGGCGTAGTCGTCGTCGTCGCTCTCGACGAGGACGGGCGCGGGCGTCCCGGGCTGCGCGGGTGTCGCCGGCCGCGCGGCGGGCGCGGGCGTGTCGGGCGCGTCGGCCACGTACTGGCGCAGCTTCTCCACGCGCGCCGGCTCGCGCGCCTCCAGCTTCTTCAGGTACGCGATCAGGCTGTGCTGCTCCTCCGCCGACAGCTCGTTGAAGTTCTTGAGGAGCGTCTCCAGGTCCGAGTCGGAGAGCCCGTCCATCGCGTCCGGGGCGTCCTCCTTCTCCACCCTTCGATCGACATTTATAATGCAATTAAATAGAATTTACAAGTGTTTATTCTACCGTTGTCTGTTAGAAAATTGCATCACTACATTCTGAGCTTGATTTAAAACTTAACCTCAATTTCTTTATCTGTACATCTCGGTCATACTCTACCTATTCCAATCAAACTGGTCTGTCGACTGTAGACAGGACTATCACTCGGGAAGTAATATTTTAATCCACTAGCTTTTATACGTCCATGTATGCGACTCGGGGCTCAAGGCGTTTATCCTACGGAAAACCGGAAAGGACGAGCCGGTACCCACCGGTAACTCAATTTAAGTGCACAAATATTTTTTGTTTTCGCGAGTCACGATCGGCTTGTTTTGATATTGATACTACAGTTCGGCGATTGATGATATTTACGCCACCAATGAAAATACTTCAGAAGAGATGTTCAGACAAGGTTTCTACAAATAATTATTCCAAAATCGTCAAATGTGTTACAATGTTTGCGGTGTTACTTACCTCTTCTCATTCTCGTCGTAGGCGGACTGCAGCATCTGCAGCGCGGAGGCGGTCTTGCCCTGCGCCGGCGCCGGCGGCGGCCGCTCTGGCCTCGACGCCGCGCGGGCTTCCACCTTCTTCTTTACCTATTATCATAACAAAAGATTTACCTGAATGTCTGGAAAGAATGATTATTCCGTGCTTTGGAAGGCACGTTAAGCCGTTGGTCCCGACTATGTACCAAGTAGGTCTGGTTTCCCTTGTAATAACCAGGCTTGTCAAATCTAGGATCATAGTCAAAGCGGACCCTGAGCTCCATATTGGATGCAATCGGGAGATGATGATACGCTGAGATGATGATGTTGATCATAATAAGATTTTCTCTATAAAAACATAACACTGCAACTATTTAAAAGAGTGGCTAAGCCGCTAGGTTATAAAACCCGGAGGTCGTGAGTTCAATTCCCGCCTTGGGTCTGGTTGATTTTTTGCATAACGTGTCAAAAAAGTTAACATTGCGCCAGCCACCAGAGAGGTAAAGTAGACGTGGTAGAACTAGAAGCTGAGGCGGATCCAATTAGCCATTTACATTTTTTTCCGAGAGAAATGCGTTTATGCAGCATAAAAGCAGGTTAACTAAACGTTTGAAGAACACTTGTGTCGTAGATATTTACATAAAAAATGCAGTAGTAATCCTTATAAAGAAGAGAAGAAATGCTTCGTTTGTGACTTACCTCAGCCTCCCTCTTCTTGGCCTCAGCCATGCCGACGACGGCGTCGACGAGCTGCGCGAGCTCGGCGGAGGACACGTCGGTCTTGCCCTGCGCCACCAGCGCGGCCGCCATCTGCTGCGCGATCTGCGCGCGGTCCACCGCCCCCACGCCCGCCACCGGCACCGCCGCGGGGGACGCCGAGCTCGGGGGAGGCTTCTTCTGAAATTACGACACGACGCGTTATTATAATTAATAACTTATTCGCTATGTTGTAGTTACGTTTTGACAGCCCCTAGTGCATTAGAAAAACGGCTCTTTACCCCGTGAAAATAAGATCCGGCTCGAAGGACCATAAGATGTAGCGTGAACTATTATATACAAGTTTGACAAAGATGATGCCTGCACTATACGTCGCGTGTCGTGTGTTGTACCTGGTCCCTGGCGCGGCGGGCGCGGCGGCGGCCGGCACCAGGCCCGCCTGCACTATACGTCGCGTGTCGTGTGTTGTACCTGGTCCCTGGCGCGGCGGGCGCGGCGGCGGCCGGCACCAGGCCCGCCTGCACTATACGTCGCGTGTCGTGTGTTGTACCTGGTCCCTGGCGCGGCGGGCGCGGCGGCGGCCGGCACCAGGCCCGCCTGCACTATACGTCGCGTGTCGTGTGTTGTACCTGGTCCCTGGCGCGGCGGGCGCGGCGGCGGCCGGCACCAGGCCCGCCTGCACTATACGTCGCGTGTCGTGTGTTGTACCTGGTCCCTGGCGCGGCGGGCGCGCGTGTCGGCGGCGTGCAGCGTGGCGGCGGCGCGCACGACGGCCGCGCGGACCGCGGGCGCGGCGGCGGCCGGCACCAGGCCCGCCTGCACTATACGTCGCGTGTCGTACCTGGTCCCTGGCGCGGCGGGCGCGGCGGCGGCCGGCACCAGGCCCGCCTGCACTATACGTCGCGTGTCGTGTGTTGTACCTGGTCCCTGGCGCGGCGGGCGCGCGTGTCGGCGGCGTGCAGCGTGGCGGCGGCGCGCACGACGGCCGCGCGGACCGCGGGCGCGGCGGCGGCCGGCACCAGGCCCGCCTGCACTATACGTCGCGTGTCGTACCTGGTCCCTGGCGCGGCGGGCGCGGCGGCGGCCGGCACCAGGCCCGCCTGCACTATACGTCGCGTGTCGTGTGTTGTACCTGGTCCCTGGCGCGGCGGGCGCGCGTGTCGGCGGCGTGCAGCGTGGCGGCGGCGCGCACGACGGCCGCGCGGACCGCGGGCGCGGCGGCGGCCGGCACCAGGCCCGCCTGCACTATACGTCGCGTGTCGTGTGTTGTACCTGGTCCCTGGCGCGGCGGCGGCCGGCACCAGGCCCGCCTGCACTATACGTCGCGTGTCGTGTGTTGTACCTGGTCCCTGGCGCGGCGGGCGCGCGTGTCGGCGGCGTGCAGCGTGGCGGCGGCGCGCACGACGGCCGCGCGGACCGCGGGCGCGGCGGCGGCCGGCACCAGGCCCGCCTGCACGGCGCCCTTCAGCTTCTCCTTCGCCGTCTCCACCAACACCAAAGCCGCCTCGCGCTCCAGCATCTCCTCCGACGAGTTCGCGCGCTCCTGTGCACGAACACACCATCAACATTATTAAAGAAACTACTCGTGACGCTATCCATTTATTTCGTAAAACGGTTTATGTCAAAATTTTGGTGGCGATGTTCTCGGGCGGACCGAGGTCGGCCGGATCGGCAAACATCTTGAAATCGGAGGGGGGAATTGCGCAGAACACGAATTTTGAGTATGCGTGGCGGGAAGTATGTTGTAGTAAGTATGCGCAAGTTCACATGCACGAACTTCCACTCCGTCGAACGGGCGTCGAGATGTTTCCCGGACTCTATACGTTACCTTTTCCAACTTAAGCGCCTCAGTGAGCAGTTCAACGATCTTGGGCCCGAGGCTGCCGAGATAGTCCTCGAGCGCGACGAGCAGGCGCAGCGTGGCGACGACGTTCTCGGGCGGGCCGAGGTCGCTGGGGTCGGCGGGCCTGGCGCGCGGCGCGGGGCGGCGGCCGCGGGACGCGCGCGACATCTCGCTGCCGGCGCGGGACCGCGCGGGGGACCGGATTTCGGGAAGCGAACCGAGCGAGTCGCTGTCGCTGTTCCATGGTGAGAGGCCGTCGTCGCTAGAAGATACGTGAATCATAATAAATGGTAGAATAATAAAAACCTTGACAACTGATTAAGATTTAAAAACAAAGTTTCGACTATATTTGGCCAAAGCCGAAAGTGTCACCATAAAAGTGTTAACGTGTACAAAGTTATAGAACACATTGATCGAATCTGCGTTTCCATGGTAACAATTTAGTGATCTTCAAATTGGAAGTTAAGAGGCAACTTCTAGGCATACATATACCAACATAGGCCGCTTCATCACTTACCATCAGCTAAAATAGCGGTCAAACGCAAGCCGATATAATTACATATAAAAAAAAAACATATCAGTGCCGTGGTCGTCGCCCCGACATAATATTGCAGCAGAGTTTAGTGTATGTGACTATAATACATAAAGAAGAACTGTCGTCTCATGTCTACACCGCATACCTGTGTAGCGGGGAGTGGGGGACTATACCTACAAAAGGGCACACAGCCCCTCCCCTCCCATTCGCCGGTGGATACGGAGCTGGACGGACGTGCGTGCGGAGGTAGAGCAGGTAGTTGATATAACGTTATAAGTAAACAGAACACAGAGACATGTTTGGTTTAATTTAGTTTAAGAATTGTCTCAGAACGCGACTTTTTTTTCTGTATTTAGTAAATAACTTTTGTGCTAAATAATTCTATCTAAGTGCACTCACGGCCTGAGCTCGTCGTCGGAGATGAGCACGGTCTGCATGGAGGGCGCGAGGTGCGCGGCGGCGGGTGTGTGCGCGGGTGGCGCGGGGCGGGCGGGGCTGCGGTTGCGCAGCGGCTCGGCGGCGCGGCGCGACAGCGGGCTGCGGCTGCGGCGCGCGGGCTCCAGCTCGATCAGCGGCCGCGCCGGGCTGCGCGTGCGGCTGCCGGACAACATACATGCCACCGTCAGACGTACACTTAGGGCCGGTATTTCAATGTAACCTTATCTTATTGCTTAAGTTAAGTATAACATTTAAGATAAGTATTACTTTTGACAGGTAAAAGTGTATGACTTTAGTGCCGCTTAACTTTAATCCTATAATGAAATACACTTAAGTCATACTTATTATCAATCCCGGATCAAGATCAAGATAAGTATATATTGAAATACCGGCCCTTAGGCTGCCTGTCCACCGAAGCGGAGCAAGGCAGCGGAGCGGAGAAGCGGAGAAATATTAACAACTAGCTTTCCGCCCGCGGTTTCACCCGCGCGTAATTTCTTTTTTCAAACATCCCGCGGGAATGAGACGTTTCCCGTAGGAATTTTATAGCCTATGTCCTATTCCGGGTTATAAACTATACGTGTGCCAAATTTCATCTAAATCCGTTCAGCCTTTTAGGCGTGATTGAGGAACAAACATCCAAACTTCCAAACTTTCGCATTTATAATATTAGTAGGATAGGATTGCAACTCCCTGTCTGGGCGGAGATTTTGTGTAATCTTATTGGTTAATATTTAACCGTTTTTCCGCTCCGCTGCCTAGCTCCGCTTCGGTGGACAGGCAGCCTAATAAGTCAACAATATTACAGAGCGAAGCGACCCTACCGCCATATTCGGAATATTACCTATCGCGAAGAACCAGCGAGAAACTCGAAAGTAACATTTATTTTTTAAATTTTTTATTTACTAGATCAGTTGGCAGACATGCACACAGCTCACCTGATGGTAAGCGGCCCCTGCAGGCTATTCAATTACGAGGATTGAGCGACACCGTCAAATTAACATTTATTGCTTAAAACACAACAAAGAAAGTTACTGTGATAAAAATAAATGATTCTTTTTACCTATGAACAGGACTACGTGATCGGTGTCGATCCGGAGCGCGGGCAGGGTCAGGACGAGATTCGCTGATCCCACGATGACCAGGCGACCTACAGGCATGCAAGAATACTATTGTAGTAAATAAACTGAAGACCGAGATCCCTTTTTTGCATCTCTAGAAATATATTAAACCATAATAAACAAAACTTTTATATTTAGAACAAATATAATATTATTTTTAGATTCCTATAGTTTGTAATTATTATTTTTTAGTTTAGAAACATGGGTATTACAGTGTGATTAATAATTATTATGTAGGTACAGCAATGATCCGCCTTATTATGAAATCAAATATTGACCAGATGACAAAACGAAAGAGATAGATTACAATTTGTCATTAAAATCTAACTATGTACTTGTACGCGGTAGGGCGGGAGAGGGTATTATTTGACAATTTTCTTATACAGCGAAATACTACATTCTAGCATTTCTAACCTGTAATCCCGACGGTTTCGGTCGTCGTCCTTCCTCCATCGGAATCGATCTGGACCCGGCGGCGATCGTCGACGCTCCGGCGTCCGCCTTCTAGGAATGGGTGACCGGCGTCTCGGTTCGGGCGTCCGGCGTCTCGGCTCAGGCGACCTTCGCCGGGGGTCCGGGGATCTTCGCCTTGGGATAGGCGACCTCCGCCGGGGGTCCGGGGATCTTCGCCTAGGGTCAGGGGATCTTCGCCTAGGGTCAGGCGACCTTCGGCGCGGGTCGGGCGACCGTCGCCTGGGCTCGAGCGAACGCCGCCGCTCCGGCGAGTTCCGCCCGGGCTCGTCTGGCTTCTTGTCGTCGGCTTGGTCGGGCACCGGCAGACACATCTTGCGGTAGATCTCGCTGACTTGCACGCGCAACTCTTCCTCGTGCAGCTCCTTCATGCGCGCCGTCCAGTACTTTATCCACTCGGGTTTGAAGTCGTGCTTAGACGGGTCTTTTCCCTCTGTAATAAATAAGTACATTATAATAATGCTAAATCTTCGATCATATCTTGCAGTGAAATGTCTGAAGAGAGTATTCGAACAGATATTTTTAACACACAATAAATCAAAATCCTCTCACCAACATTAATCGGATTAACTTGCGTTTATTCTTTCTCGGTGTTTATTTTTATTGAGATACATATTTTTATATTAATTGTACACCTTTGTTGTGTTTGATAGCCACAACACCATTTATGTTGTATCAGAAACAACGAACTCGAGTTTTTCTTCAGGTGATTTCATTGATCTCTCCCCAGAGTAAGTAGCATAAGCACTTGTTATGGGTACCTATCAGATACAAAAAAAAAAGTACTACAAATAGATAGTTTTTTATACCACATTAGTTGGCAGACAGATACGTAGCTTCACCTTGTACTCGTAGTTCAACGGCTTCAGCTGTTACGTGAATGACTTCTCTAACCTGCTTGTATCTCCTTGTAGCGGCGGTTCCAGAACTTCTTCCACTCGTCGGGGTAGAGCGGGTGCTTCTCGGGGTTCTTCTCGTGGTAGGCCAGGGTCTTCTTCAGCGCCTCCTCCGCATGTTGCCGCTGTTCCGCCGCCAGCTTCACTTTGTAGTCGTAGTTCGCCGGCTTTATCTGTTACACAGGTTACGTTAATAGATTGATCCCATCGGAGGGGTTTTCCAGGACATAACTTGGTAGATTCCGGGATTCCTCTCCACTAATGCGGGTGGGAGAGCTGCTGTGGTTTTCGTTGGTAGGTCCGCCAGGTTCTAATCCTGGGGAGAGCCCAACACTACCTTCCGGACCCCCGTCGGAACGTGTGCTTTAGGGTACCGTGCGACTCGCAGTGAGGCCGGTCCACGTCTTCACAAGTTACAACTGGTGGAGGCGGCATTACCACATCGTAACAAAAAAAATATTATTGATCCTATTTATTTATTAAAGAATAAAGATGTGTTATCAGTACAAAAATCATGATTATACAATGAGATTATACAATTTATGCCCGAATCTAAAATTAGTCAGAGTCGAGGGCCTCGAGGCACGTCAAGCGAAACACGTCACAACAATTTATGTCAAAAATTCCATCGAAAGTTACGAATTATACAAAAAAAAAATTACAAATCTCAAGAGATCTATATTATATAAATAATAAATATCCTTGAACATTATTCACACATTTATAAATGGATAAAAATTTCGCATTTATAGTATCATTAAGAATATTATACCTTATCTTTCTCGATGGCGGTCTTCGACTTGAAGGTGTACCGGTGCGGACGCTGCGGGCTCTCCTGCCGCCCGCGGTACGGCTCGTAGCGCTGCGACGGCCTGAGCACACAAAGCTTCATAAACATTTTATTCGACATTGGTTGTTGCGATAGAGCCTGCTAAAGAAATTACGCGCGGGTGAAACCGCGGGCGGGAGGCTAGTCAGTGATAGATAAAATAGATAAAAATAAACATTGAATATCTTTAACACAACACCAAACTAAGCAAAGCTTATTACTATGGGCATCAACCCCCGTCTTCGGAGATCAACCCGATCAACCCTTGAAAACTATATGGATCGAATCTGAGTGAAGATAGAAATGTCATCATTTCACACTAAATAGAGTCGGCGCAAGTTTTTTTCCTTCCACATCAGTCGACGTCGATAGTTCAAATCTACCTCGGCACGTACTTATGAATTTTTCCATGTGCGTATTTACTACTATATGTATAGACCGACAAACTTATCTGTTACGGTGGCCAAAATTGGATCTACGTGAAATGTCAGTTTTTGCAAAGCAAAAACGATATTTAATGACAGTACTGAAACGACAGTAGCGACGCCGCCACCGGATCAGATAAGTTTGTCGGTCTATAAAATCTCGGCGGTGCGGGAAAACATCGTGTGGAAACCTGCACAGTCAAATGACTGTGTAGCAATAATCCAATCGATCTGGATTCCCTGTTAATGGTTACCGAGGTCAGATGACAGTCGCTCCGATGTTTTTTTTTTTTTTTTTTTTTTTTTGTGTTTTTATTTGCAATCAGTCATTCTGACTATAAGCAGATGTGCTGTTCTTTACTGGTCGTGTAAGGGCACTGCCCCCAGTGGAGCCTTCCCTATTCAAATAAGTAACAATACCAATTGTTACGTTGTTACGTGTCAAATATATCGCGGCGTTTTTTGAGCCGACGTAGGGTTTCCGGGATAGTGAGTTGCCCCGCTAGCTGATTCGGGTGCTTCTGTAAACGGGTTCTGTAGTTGGCTCCATAGGTTTCTATTTCCTCATTTACCATGGGCACGTTCAGGATTTCATGGACCTCTGTCATTCTAGTAAACCAGGGTGCATTTGATATTTGTTTTAAGATGTAATTTTGCACTCTTTGGATGATCATGATGTTGGAGGCGCTAGCAGAGCCCCACAGCTGGATGCCATAACTCCATATGGGTTTTAGTAGAGCTTTGTAAATTTGCAGCTTGTTGTCCATGGACAGCTTTGAGTTGTTCGCTCCGATGTAATAACTGCATGTAAAATGCTAAATCATGATGGCTTGCACTGTTTTGTACAGTCAAAAGCACGTCAGACGTAACACTTAGGACTTCGTACCACTCTTATGTCGAGGGCATAAGTGCTATTATCGAACTGCAAGTGTTAACCGTGATGAGCTATTGACCGTACCTTGACTAGTTCGGTACAAAACGCTCCGAAAAAGAAGTAAGAATAACATTCGTTTCTATAGAT
Source organism: Mecyna flavalis (assembly GCA_949319885.1). Lineage (NCBI taxonomy): Eukaryota > Metazoa > Arthropoda > Insecta > Lepidoptera > Crambidae > Mecyna > Mecyna flavalis. The sequence continues at coordinate 16,082,985 of OX439427.1, forward strand.
GAAGTCAAAGTAATACAATATGTCCAAGACATGTACTACCCTATGCAGCATCACGCTTACCATCAGGTGAGATTGTAACTAATTGCTTACCCTTTTTGCATAAAAAAACTTACGCCGTCGGTCGCGAGACCAGGATTTCCCGGCGGCGTGGGTCGGGCTCGTCGCTGATGTCCGACAGCGCGTCCGTCGACGGGCGCCGCTCCTGTCGCCCTGGCGGCCGCTGTCCGAAACACAAGGTATTATTAGGATGCGTCCCCAGTAGGCAAACTGTTAGCAGCAGGCAGACTGAGTTTCCGGCTTATCGATTTAGTACGCCTTTCCATATATTACAAATGGAGTGTTCAGTTTGCTAGTTTTGCGCTCACTGTACGCAGTTTGCAGCGTTACGCGCGCCGACTATCTCAATGAGCGGCCGACTCCCAGCAAAACCGGTTCCAGTTGGCGAAAATTGATCTGAGTTCGCAGCTAACTCAAATTTCAGTTCGCCACAAAGTGTATAAAATTTTAATAGTGCGACAATGCACAGCAAAATACTTGTTATATTCAAAATTTCAATTACGTCTTACATTATTATATCAAAGGTAGCCCAGACCATAATATGTTACAGTGCCACTTAATCCCAAATTAGAAAAAGTTTGACCTATGGGACAGCGGTGGTACGGATTATATACGTTTATATAATACATAAGTAACACAAATAGACCATGTTCATGTACACTGCGGGGATAAGACTATTTAAGAATGTATTTATTTATTACCGTGTAGTTGTTGAAAAGCGGCTTCGTAGGTGCGGCGACAATCGGAGGGGATGGATCCCTGTTGTCCCTGAAGCAATTATTTCATAATTACAAATCTGTCAAAATAACCAAGCTGCTTACAATAAACAACAGAAAAATGTTAAGATTTTTTTAATGTGCGGAAAGCATTTGATTAAAAATATTGTTTCATACCTGCCATACTTTTTATCGGCATTACCTGAAAAAATAAGAAAAGGTTCATTTAATGTCTTAGGTACTTATATCATGTAAAATCTTTAACCTCCTGATTATCTTTAATTGATCATCCGATCTGGACCATAAGTCCAGATTCATCTTCTGTAATTTAATAAAAGTAATAACCACAAACTTACTAGGTTTATGGAGAGATTCTATGAGACCGGTGTCCACCACCTCTTCGAATGTAGCCCCTTCTTTTTCCGCGAAATGAAAGCTTTTGTAAATCCACTGGTGAACAAGATCTCTGCAAACAAGAAAACAGAAAGAAATAAATTATTACAGCGGGACCTGTGCAAACATTTTAAAATCGGGTGGGGATTGCGCAGAATAAGATTTTTGAGATGCCTGCGCGCTATTGGTCAGAAGCATGCCTCTGACCAATAAGCACGCGCGGGCGTCGGGAGATTCGCGCGCGCTATTGGTCAATTGCACAACCGCGAACTTTCCCCCACTCCATTGGTCAAGAAGTTTGCCGGCATTTGTTATATTACATAGTTTTCAAAAGATTAAGACGGGTAGAATATAGTACATCTTCCCCTCGAATGAGCAGCTTGTCTAGGCTAGTGTCCACAATAAGTCCCTTACGGAAGTTCACAATAAGTAGCACTTCATAACTGTTGGGCTATGTTTCTGTCGGTGAGTAAGAGCTCAATTGGGGAGGACAGAGTGTTTTTATCCCATGGGCCATTACAGGGTCGGCTCGGGTTGAGCTTCATTTTGAAGAAAATGGTGGTAAAACGTATTTAAATTGGCAATCTAATAATTTGTTGGATCACAATGTCTCAATGATACACGATGCATTTTCTCAAGAAATACAAGCCCTTTAGACAGACAGTAAAACTCTACCACCAATCAGACCAGTGCGGTACATTAAATTTTGACCAAAAAATCGAAACACCCAGCCAAATTCGGGACATTTGGCAACGCCTAACCAGACCCAAGGTTTTCATGAATTTATTATTATTTAATGCACAACATACCGGTACAAAAGGCAGATTTAATGCCACATGGAATTATCTCCCAGGCAACCCTAGGTCTAAGCAGAAAGAAGTAGTAGGTACTATCCGGTTCAGATGCTATTAGGATAATACCTTTTGGAATGATGCGAAAAATGACGTCAACTGCGCTTGTCCGTAACGTGAGCAACGCAAAATTATATCTATGTGTGTAAGTCATCACGCAGTTGACGTAATTTTTCGCTCAATTTCAAAAGGTATTATCCTAATAGCATTTGAATCTGATAGTATTGGTTATTTACTTCTCCTTATCGAACTCCTCCTTGTCGATGTTGACGGGCTTGAGCCGGCCGTGCTTTTCCTCGATGCGCTGCGCCAGCCGGTTGATGATCACGCTCACGCCCTCGCGGTACTGCTGCGACGCGCGGTATGGCGTCAGCAAAGAGATCGCCTTCGGGTAGTGACGGACCTGGAATAACGAATAACGTTACGCCTGTAGAATACGCATCTTTAAAATGATGCGTGCCTGAAAAATGACGTTCCCATCCCTCGACCGCCATGGAAACAGCAATATCGATGGCGGTTAATTCCATTGCGCACTACGTACCTACTACAAAATCTTATTAGGATATCTAACCTATTTCCACCCGAGTCGAGATTAATTTAAACTTTCCACGTTTGACTGAAAAGTTAGGAATTCCTAGGTTTGACTAAATATATTTCAGTCAAAACCCGACATTGAAATTTATTTTCGAGATGGCTTGAAGGCCTTGGCCAAATCGAGGATAAACCAGTCCAACACATACACTTATGTCATCTTTCTAGTTCTAAAATCTGTGATTTCGCCAACAATTCTGAAGTTCTGTGTCCTAATCCACAGTCAAGCCAAAAAAAGAGTTTAAGTCTGGAAGTTGACAGCTTCGAAAAGTATGTGTAGCCATTAGTCACCTACACCTCACTTCGGCTGTAATAGATTGCTATGTGTAATGAGAATAGATAATTATTATAATTAATAATTCTCTATTCTTATTACAGTGCCTGGGCACTCTCATTTATCTTGCGTAGGTAGTTAGTCAGATTTATTATAGTTGTCATATACAATATTTCAAATACCGTTCTTCCGATAAACCACAAATAAAATATTTTATTAAAGCTAGTCTTTGTTGCTGTGTACTGATAAATATACACAATGACGAATCCAATGGGACCTAACCACAACGGACGGTCCAATACAGGACGTATTCTATAATATTGAAATAGTACATACAACTGATAAGCGCCTTCGTTGAAATCAAAAGCGTAAAAGTGGAAATAGAGATGGGTTACCTTTATCGAATGGTCCAACACCGAGTAGTAAAAATAAATAAATAATAAATATTTAAACATTTATTATACACAGCAAAAACGGAGAAACAAAATATCATATACTTTTTGTAAACACGTGTTTCTATTTACATTTTATTTTTATTTATTTTTTTTATATTTGGACTAAGCCAGCACTTGACCACAAAGTTGTCTGATGTTAAACAACTATGCGGTCTACGATGGAGCGCTTGCTTAGGAAAAGCCCGTTAATTCTGACCTTGAAGAGCCCCAAGTTGTATTGTGTAGGAAAGACAGATCCCGGCAGAGAATTCCACTCCCGCGCAGTCCGTATCAAGAAAGATGAAGCAAATCGCTTAGTCCGTACGCGCGGTATCCCCACTGTATATGGATGGAGTCCCTGACCGAGTCTAGTAGTTCGATGATGGAATGGAACTGGTGGAACCAAATCGTGCAGCTGAGCAGCACACTCACCAACGTGGATTCTATTAATATAAACACTATTGTTTATTGTCATAATTATGTATTAATATTATTTTCATCCTAAGAAAAAGTATTATTGCGATGTCATTTAATGTCGAATGTGTGAACGTTATGGTCATCTTTATTTATTGTCATCTTTAATCGAACTTTTTAAACTGAGAATATTGAAAAAATACCGAATACGCGTATCGAGTAATCGAGTGCTCGGCACATCTCTACTTATTATATGCTTTATGCTTAGTATTTGCTATCAAGCTTTTCGCTTCAGTTCTTTACGATTGATTGCCGCAGACACACGAGATTCTACGCTGAAATTGTTCAAGTCTAACGATAAGGCCAATTTGTTTGACCTGAGCCACATTTAAGGCTACTTCATTAAAGCCAAACTTCAAAAGGAGTCATTCCAACGCTCGTCGTCTGGTCTATTTTGAGGATATAGACCACTGTGTCTTGTATCTACATAACATAATACATCGGTTTCTTGTCTATAAAGTGGGACTACATTAAAATGTATTTGATTCGGATTCTTCTGATAACTGTTTTAATAAATTTCGTGACTTCTTCGGTCATCGAAAAAGTGAGTGATTTCGTCAGCAAAGTGTATGATGTGCTCAAAGGATGTGATGACGGTTATGTCAAAGTATTGGATCGTTACTGTGTAAATAGAGTTTTGTTAAATACTGTTTATGTACTCGGTGTTCTTTTTATTATAATCATGTTTTTAACGTGTATAAAAAAGATATGGTTTAAAAAACAAGTTGTTTACAGACCAGTATATTTAAATAGCAGCTATCCTAAGTAAACCGCTTGTTGTTTTATTAAATTAAGGCCCAATGTAGCCGTCAAATTTATAAAAAGTCATAATTATGTAAAACTAACAACAATAATTCTACGCCGAGCTCGTTATAATATACAATAAGGATAAGGTATCATTACGTACCAAAAATGTATAACACCCGATATTTATATTTTTGTATAGTGAAATAAAGTGAAGTTAAGTGTTGTTGTAATAAAAGCATTTTTTGAACTTTGTAATAATTATTATTATATGCTATGATATTATTTTTAAATATTGTGTCATTCCAAACTCTAGGCATAAAGTTAACTCTAGAATAGCAAGAGATAAGATAAGGCACTGAGGTCTAAATAAATATTATAAAAAGCAAATATGTAAAGGTGTACTTATTCATTACTAACCCTTAGCTCACTACTCGACTTGATAATACCGATAAGAAAGGATTATATAACGTGGAACATTCTGGTCGTTAACACAATATACATCATCCGGGAGTTCCCGCAATAGACATTTCAAATAATAAAATAACGCGGTCGTGTATCAATCAGTATGGCCTAATATGGATGTTAGGAATTAATGCTCAGTTACTTTTTTCTTTCGTTCATATTAAGTATGAACAATTTTTTTTTTGTAATATAGTATAAATTACATTAAATGTGATGAACACAAATTTTGTGTTTATTCTGTGTCTGGATATTTACGTCATGTATTTTATTTAGGGATGCCTCGATACGCCTTTTTGCCGATACGATACCGATACTCTTATAAAAATATCGGCGATACCGATACCGATACGCTTATTGAATTCAAAAAGGAAGGTAGAATAAATAAAACACAATTTATTAATAGTTTTAGTAATCAAAATTAACATTTATAAGTTTTTTATTTAAAAAACAAAGTATTCTTAATTTTGCGAGCAAAGGCTATTTCGCAAGTCTGTTTGAAAAAGACCTGCGGTGGAAAATAGTCTCTCAGGTGCGACAGAAGTCATTTGGAAAATAAAGTACTTCTGCGCCATTTTTTTTCAAATTTGGGTATAAGACGTCATGGCGCCAGAAAACGAACGGATCTTCGTCTCTCGATATATTAGGCATAGTTAGTTCGTGCCTGGTTTGCAACGAAATAGATGGGACAAGACGCACGTGTTTACACTGCATTTTTAATGCGCGGAAAAGTATCGTTGAATCGGCCATAAAAATATCGCCGATACCGATATATCGGCAAACGCGAAGTATCTCCGTAAAAATCGGTATCGGTATCGGTATCGGATGCATCCCTAATTTTATTTACGTAATATTTTTACCTTCATTGATTATGATACTCATGACACAAATGCCTAACGCTAGTTACTTTGGGATTAAGTAAATGAATGTGATGTTGTCTAATAATTACTAATAATGGATTTAGTAGGTGTCAATACAATGGCTCCGACGAGGGTGTTTCAAAATAAATAATCCGCTAGATGGTGCCATGTGTTTTTTGGCTTAAGATGTCAAACCCATTTGAATATAATGACGAGCCATTTGGTGTAATGGTCGAGAAGTCGTCTATTACACCAGAGGTCGCGGGTTCGATTCCCGCACGGTACAAACATTTGTGTGCATGAATATGTCTGTTTGTATCGGTCTGGGTGTTTATATGTATAATATGTATGTATTTACTAAAAAAAAGTATTTAAGTAATGTTTATCCGTTGTCTAGCACCCATAGTACAAGCTATGCTTAGTTTGGGGCTAGATGGCGCTGTGTGAATAATGTCCTGGGATATTTATTTATTATGAACCAATGGCAGTATAGTCGAACTCTATGGCTACGTATCGCCATCTAGCAGATATTTTATTTTGCAACACCCTCATTGGATTTAGATCAGGAAATCCCGGAACATGGTGCAAGCGTACTGACTAGGTAGTAAGAAGATGAGACTCACAAGGTAATTATACCGATGCCAGAAGCAGGTCATGTGGTTGATGATGGTCCGCGGGTGGCCCTGCTTGTGGCACAGCGTGCATATGTAGCAGGGCTCGTAGTGCTCCATCTCCGGCGGGTGCTCCACCAGGTACTCTAGCCCAACCAGCGGCGCCCTGCACGCGACAACTCAATATCTACCATGTTCCCAAAAATTTTGTTATAGACCGACAAACTTATCTGTTCCGGTGGCGACGTCGCTACAGTCGTTGTAGTACTGTCATTTAATATCGTTTTTGCATTGCAAAAACTGACATTTTACGTAGTTCCAATTTTGGCCACCGGAACAGATAAGTTTGTCGGTCTATAAGCTGTATGCTGTGGGGCAATGTAGGACACTTGACCTACCCTGACTTAACGCCTGTAGCACACTGCAGAGAATGCGAAAGGAGCTAGTGTTCCGTTTGGTTTCGCGTCCGCTTCGCATTCGCTGCAGTGTGCTACAGGCGTCAAGCTGAAATGAAGCAACAAAACTAATTTATATTTTTTAAACCGTAATTTTACCTAGATTTAGTCAGCTCATCGCGGGTGTTTATTGAAATATATACACTTTTGCTATGCTAGCTTCTTTACTTCTGCAATTTATTAACTTAAATTTTCAACCACATTGATTATGGTTTTAATATCGAATATTTTTTTTTATGTTAGAGGGAGGCAACGAGCATGCGGGTCACCTGATGGTAAGCAATCGCCGCCGCCCATAAATACCCGCAACACCAGAGGAGTCACAAGTACGTTGCCGGCCTTTAAGAAAGAGATATGCTCGTCTCTTGAAAATTACCATGTCATATAATTATTTATCCATTCATTAATAGAACTAGCAACACTAGCTTTAGATTAATTTCATACTAATGCAAAGATTTGTAATTAAAGATGTCGTTATTAGTTTGATGCATCAAAACTATCAATATTTTGATATTATTTTCACCAAATAATTTTTTTCAAGCAATAAATATTTTATTGCTTGAATTATTGCTTATATTCTCTAATTGCTCTGCACCTATCCATGCTCGCGTACTACTCACTTGATGGTATCCAATGAATCCTGGATATGGCATCTGACATTCCTGTAACTATTGTACTTTTTTTCCAGTTCAGATGGTGGGTTCACGTTAATTTCTTCCTCCGGTTTATGCACAACCTTCTCGGGAGCTGTAAATAAAAAGCTTTTGCTACAATTTTTGTTAAATAACTTGTTTGATATAACAACCAAAGTATTACTGTATTTTGAACAAAGCCTTAATTTGCTTATCTCGAAACTACTTTTTTTTCGAAGGAAAATGCTTTAAACCGCCTAACAAAAACCGCATAGGCTAGCGAGAACGGCAACAAAATGTAGAACTTGAAATAACACGTAGTTGCAGTGGCAGTAAATAACAATTATTTTTCTAATTCTTCATAATCTTCTCTACGTTTTTCAAAACCGACGTATCGAAATATTTACCTGCTACTTTCTCACTTTTCTTCTCCTTATGTATACCTTTCTCAGTAAGTATATAAGGGTGTTCTTCGAAAATGCTCAGCGGCCATACATTCTTCAGCGACAATTTCGCCTTATGCTTCTTTCCCGAAATATGGGTCTGGAACAAGAGAGATATTAAATGTATCATGTGATATTTCCTACTTTTTTTTTTATATACTTAGACTGGCAAATGACCCCACTCCACCTGATGTTAAGTGGAAGTGAAGTCCAGACGCGAGGACTACTGGTGCAACGTAAGGGACGCAGCATCAGTCACCCTCACTCTGCCGGCCCACAAAGTGCCTCTTCACGCCTCGTTTGAAGGACCCTATGTCATAGGAAGGAGGGCATACATGCGCTGGTAGACTATTCCATTTCTTGGAGGTGCGACAAAGAAACGAGTCACCGAATTTCTTTGTGCGTGATGGAATATCGGCAACTCTAAATTGGTGACTCCGGAGAGCAGCGCGCGTACTCCTATGGAGGATGGGAGAAGGAGGGATAAGGTCAAAGAGTTCTTCAGAGCACTCGCCATGGTATAGACGGTAAAAGATACGCTAAGTGACGCAATATCTCTCCGCAATTTGACCAAGTATGAAAAATAAGGACTATATACAGTACTTTCTTTATTATATCCATGCTATTTTATAAATAAAGAGGTGCCTATGTCGAAAATCATAAACGAGCGCAGTATAGTAGAGAGCAATTTAACGAAGTAATTAAAGGGACCCCAAAACGTGTCGTCCAAGGCCCCTGTCAGGGTAAATCCGTCTCGGGACGGATTTTCAACATTTAATTATTCATCTTATTATTAGTATCAGTCGCCTCTGCGGTTTCTCTCGCCCGTAATTTCTTATTATAACACACTCAAACCTTTCCTCTTTTTAATATTAGTATAGAAGTATAGATGACAAGGGGTTTGAATTTATTTACTTTTTGTCTTTTTGTATTTTAAATTGACCAGTCCATCCCAGAGTAATGGCTCACCTGCAGTATGCTCTCGCCGCTGCATACGGCGGCGCAGGGGTAGCACAGGTATATCCACTTGCCGGACCCGTCGCGCACGCGCCGCTCCACCATGCACCTCGTCTCGCCATTCTCTACTCTGATCTTCAAGCTGTTCAGGTGCTCTTGAAACTCCTGCTCTGCCTATAACGAAAAACATTCTATCAGTCAACAGTTTTGAAATTCTCGTTTCAAAATCACCACCTTTCTCAATAAACTTTATGAAGTTTAACTGCGTTATAACGCAAATTACAAAATAGTGTTACTGTTGTACTGAAAAAATATTTAACCTAAAAATAAAAACTTCGAGGGGTACGCCGAAGGAAATAAAACAGATCCAAAATATTCCTTTGATTTTTTATTATTACATTCATTTATTTGTGTTGTATACTGATACCTACTTACCATTTAGCAGGAACATGCCGTGCTTAATAAGCATAAAAACCGTACCGATAAACCACACCTTATATCACAAAACCTACCTAAATCCCACATTCGCTGGTTCAGAAAAAGTAAATCAATGACTCACAGAAGTTAATTACATTTTTTAACTAAGTAATAAAATCAACAACTTTGAAAATACCCTCCGTCAAATTTGAAATTATGTCGTATTATGCATGTCTTAGAAATTAATTGGTCCTATTATTTTATGTCATTCTATACTCACTATCACACTTGACGAATCATTAAAATTACAGCTATCTCTTTTTCTGTGTGCTTCAAGCTGGAATCCTCATATTTGAAATCTCAATGAAAACTAATTTTGACAACGCTAAAAATAGTCATGAAATAGTCGTACAAGTAAAAAAATAGTCGCATTTCAGTTTCTGCGTTATAGCTTTAGGTTAGTGAGGATTATGGCTTGAACGTCAAGCTGTAATCCTCACTTCTGGTGCAAGTAAACTGTGAAGTCTATCGAATTGGTTTAGGTTCCAAAAAATAGTCATGAAGTAGTCTCAACGACATGCCAAATCTCAGAAATAGTCCATAAGAGATTCCAGAGATATATAATAAAGGTACGCTGGTGAGGATTATCTTGCGTGATTTATCGTTTATAGAACGATAGTTCAACTCATTAGTCATAAATATGAAAATAACATTTCTATTATTTAAAATAGCTTTGCTTGTGCGATAAAAGATATCTAGGTAGATGTTTCTATGCACGAAAAAATCTTAAGTTGCACGCCGAAAATTGAATAGTAAACCTTACCTCATGCTCTCTAAACGCTGTTTAAACTACAGCAATCAGAGCAGCTTATTTTAGAGTCCGAAATATGTAATTATAAATTATATTTTTACATGTAGGTATGGAGCCTGATTAGGGTCGTTCTTCTTTTTAACCTACAAAAAGGTGTCTTCACCGCATAGTGAAAAAAAAAAACAAGGAAATTACCATAAGTTTTTTCTTATTTGTATTTTTACAGGCACTGTCAACGATATTAAATTCGTTGGGCACTGTACTAAACATTAATGACTGTGCACGATTAAATAATAAATGATTTTAATAATTTCACTGTAAAAAGTACGTTACAGAGTTGTAAATCCGCATGACAGAAGTGTAAATCAAATTGTAGGTTAAAAAGAAGAACGACCCATATGCAGTTGGACAGACATTTTGGGAACTTCTTACCTTGCATAGAAGTATTATTAGTATCTAAGTAAACAGTCACTACAGCCTATTTTAATGACGGGCACTTAATATATCCGATGTTGCAATAAATCCCATGCGTCGCATTATTTTTTTTTTTTCAAATATTAAACCACTCTTATTTACATTCACATTTATGAAACTTATCTTTTGAAGAGTATAGTGGATCTTCCACTCTATTCTGTGGCTACCACCTTATACCTCCACCATACAAAAGACCTCAGTGAAGTAGCACTTCGCAATTGTCTCCATAACTAGATGGTGAAAGGCATGGTTCAGTACAAGGTGTTGGACAAAACCTTGATAACCTTATGTTTTCCCTTCAAAAAACAATGACATGAGTGTGATTCTTCTGGTGTTAAAAGCGTAGGTATATAGGCGACGGCAATCGCTTACCATCAGGAGTGTGCCGTACGCTTAAGCGCGGCGGTTTTTTTTATTTGAAAATTATTTTTCATAAAAAAATTGATGTTCGTTATATTTGTAGTTAAGGATACTTCATCAGCATCGCTCAAAATCCTGCTGTTACATAGGTTCCTCTGATGTTAGTGTCTGTCATTTATAAATTGTTGGAATTCAACACAGCTGTTTGTTTTGTGGCGAAAGATTACGTCTGTGAGGGAATATTAAACTTATACGTCCAACAGTAGACTTCTTTCAACTGAAAATATTATGTAAATGGTAATGAATAATCTTGTTAAGTCGCATTATACTTTCATCCAAGTCATGGAAGTGTATGTTTAGGTACCTGATAGAATGAGCCAGCGAAGTAACGAATCTGCGATACGAAACAATAAAAGAATTGCCGATGTTATCAAACGCAGTCACCAAAGTTACAAGACGTTCATGTTAACGTAAGTAAATTTTGTTTATTGGCATAAATCAGATGTTTTATCTTAAATCTAATTAAAATAAGGTATCTTTGGTCATTGAGTGTCATACTTTTATATGGTTATGCTTTAAATGATAAAAACACAAACGATACTAATTCGTATGATAAAAGTGACCATTTTATGAACTACATGCGAAAATAGTCGAGGAAACTGAATTTTACGAGAATCAGATTTAGTGTCAAAAATAAGATTGCAACTCGATTTGAAATGGAATTTTATGGAAACTTTGAACTGTGATCTTTTTCATAGAAATTTCTTTCTAAACTTTTAATCTTCAAACAAAACTTTCACATCGGTGAAAAATATAACACTGTATCAATAGTAGACGCCAACTCATTCAGAAATGAGTAGGTACGACGTGTGACAAACGAAGCTATAAATAACAAGTTTCATTGAAGCTCCTGGTGACTAAAAAAGTTCTTTGTGCGACAATTTCCCATTTTTATATTGAATACAATCACAAGTGAGGCGGCCTGTATATCGCGTTTATAATTTATTCCTATATATAAATAAATAATAGTCTTAGAATAGTACACACACTTAAGCGCCTGCCTATTTTAAGATATTACAAACCTAGAAGATAATAAAAGACGTTGAGCAAAAGAAGAGGTAGTTTTTCGTATTTCACATAATAAATTGTTGTATCTTATATTAATGTATTTGTGTTTCATAATGTCTGTAAATTATCGTGGTCAATAAAATAAATGTTATTCTTATTCTTATTATGCTGCAACTTCGATGGTTTCATATCAGAGGTCACACGGATAATAGTCGATTATAATACATATTTCACAATGGAAATACCATCCCCATTATACTAAGATTTTTTAAAAGTGGCAAGGGTAATAAAAAAGTCTACAACGTTGCGCGACATTCGTAGTAATTATTAGGATAAGGAAAGGTAAGGCTGTTAAGTCAGCTGCCCGTGGAGGTTTGAGCAGATACAGTAACCCTCTTATTACAAAAGGTGGTTTAAAAATGTTACCGGGCTTATTACTACGATTACGACTACGACTAAAATAAACGCTATTACAAAACGAAGTTTTACGTTAATTCGAGAACTATCAATGGTCTAAAGTTAGACAATGGAAGTTTGGCAATGGTCAAAACATCAAACGTCATAACGACGCACAGTGGATCGAAACTGCTATTTGAGTGACTAAGGGTATTTTTCTGCTAATTGTACTTTTTTATTACACCATTCGGTAGATCTTAACATTTGTATGAAGAAAGGTCATTACCTACATATTTTTTTCTAAAACTAATAATTTGGCTGGAAAATTAGTTTATGTTTTTATTGTATGGAACGAGACGTTCAATGAGCTCTTACAGCCAATCTTTAACTTTTCCAGCAGTGAACCTACTTGAGCATCATTTTTAAGCGTATTAACTATAATCTTACACTATTGTCGCGTGCCCAAACTTGCTCGTTCGATACATATTGACTAATGTTTGAATTGTATTTTAAAGCTTAGAAAAGTCATTAAAACAGTCCTTTAAACTTTTAACTTTTGTTTAAAGGGTCGAGGTTTTATAGTACATGTGCTGTTATGTTGGTAGGTATATGTTTTGTAATAAGGAAGTAAAGGAAGGTTTTAAATTATAGTTCGGCTTTAGTACCTGTACTTACTAGTACAGGTTCTAACGTAATTTTTTGTGACAAGAGGGTAAGAATTTAGAAGCCCGCCACCCACTTCTGCACGTAACTATCCATTGACACCAAAAACCGCGTACGCCGTAGCGCACAGTGTTTAAAGCCCCTATTAAAATAGTTTCGTATCTATCTGTAATGTCTAATGTGTAGTTTCTATTACACATACATATAAAAAGCATAAAGGTCTGAAGTATAAAGAGCTCAGCGTTAATCTCGGTGGTCCGCAACAACGCACCACATCCCCGACAACACGCGCTGAATAGATGTAGTAATGTATAATGTTTATATAGACTACTATAGGCTATATTATAGAGAATTCAAATCCGTTTAAGAAAATATAAAATTTAAACCCAATAAAGAAATTATGTAAGAGACATTAGTACTTCATTAGCCAGTAATAATTATTATTAGATATCTTTGCAGTTTGCTTTGCCTTCTTGCAAACCAAGATGTGTGATGTCATGTATAATTCTGTGTTCAGTTGCAGAACTAATATGATGTATTAACAGTCCCATTACTCTGGCCTAGCCCACCATTATATAAAAAAAAACTTTAAGAATAATATTTCTTTGTTTATTTATTTAGTTTAGTTTATTATTTTAATTTTATTGTGTAAATACAACTAAGTATACCATGTAAGTACAACCTTAAGTAGGTAATCAATAACAATTTTTCAGTATGTTTTCGATCAAAACTGGTAAAGTATGAAAAATAGTTTATAACTGATAATTTTGTAATGTATCAATTTCAATGGTATCTAATTAGATTCTTTCAAAATACATTAATGAAATGAATAATACACTATTAAATTGCATTTATTTAGTATTATTTAATCCCTGTCAGATATTAATATTTAAGTATACTTCCAATATTATTATTTAGAAGAAAATTACTAAGCACTTTGATGCATCAAATTATAACAATTAAAAGTCTTTTGTGAGTACTATATTTATTGATGTAGTTAATGAAATTCATAACTATTGTTTGAATATTTAAAAGTTATATTTACCTTAGTACATTCTCCATCATCTTGGCCAGGCTTCTTGGGCATTTCAACCACAGAATCTTCATATCCCTCTGCCCCCGGTGGGCAGTCAGGGAGGTCCATCTTGATGCACTACACTTGTTAGTTTATGACCAAAATCTGGCCATAAACTCTGTCACAAATGTGAAGGAATACTTCTATTTCTTCTGTTTCTTGAGTGTTGTCCAACTGGAATGTAAACCACAGCACCATCAACATTTGATACTCATTTAAATTTTCAAATAATCAGGTATTCAATTACAAATAAATCAATACTTACACAATTCACCCTCGAGTCATACTTACGAAAAAATCCATGCTATATCTACTAAGATTATTTTAACTAACCTATAACAACTTTTAGATCAAAAGTTGTAGAAATTTGTCAAAACAAAGCACCAATTCCTTAAACATTGACGAGTGATGCTGAGAACCAACAAATGGACACTGGCAAAACCAACAGTATTTTTTTTACTTACAGTTATTGTGTAAGTTTTTGTAACCATTTACAAAAATGTGGATAATGACATCATCCAAGCCCTGGCCATTTCATTAAAATAATGATGATAAATATATGTCTAAAAGAGCTAAATTTTATTTTTAATAAAACCCAGACATAATTACACCTTAATTCAAGTAGTTTTTATTTTACAAAACCCCAACAGATGGTCAGAGTTGCAAATAATTATAGGTGGAAAATTGTAACGTATTTATTCCCATGAATATTAAGAAGTTCATGAGGTGAAATTCACATAAGTTAAAATCTTATATTTTGAGTATTATAACTAATTTAAATGGCAGGGCAGATTTGACAACAAGTGCCACAAATAAAGCTACTGTTTATATCACTTTGATTTCTAATAAAGTAAGTAATCATAAACCAGTGTTGTTTGAAATTTTACAAAAATTTCCATCAATTCAATCCTTACATTTTAAACGACTTCAAAAATACCATAGTAAAAAAAAATTTGTGCAGGAGAAATAAGTTCAATAAATCACAAACAATTGACTATTATCATACTTTATTATAAGTAAGAGCACTCTCATCAACTATGGATGCAATCAAATAAGAATAACTTCTCAACCATTTATACTAGAAATTTAAAAGAATAATTCTTTTTTTGTCTCATCTGTGATCATTCTCATGATTATAAGCTAATTGTTTATATCCTTTTTTCCTTTAGAGTAATTTATAAAAAAAATGTATAATTAGTACTTAGTAGCCTACACCAAAATTCCTTTCTTTGAAGGATAAAACTTGGAACTATTAAGATTATCGGTTTGATGGGATCTCCATCAAGTTTCATGTGTTAGTAAAAATTCACTGCTTATCACGCCTTAACGCCGATAAAACTTAACACTTCCCAAAAGCACAATACGGATCCTGCAAGGACTGCAAGGCAAAATTTTACTCCTGAGGGGTATTTTTTGGGCGCCTCGCGAAAACTACTTTATAAACATTTTTTGTCATACGTACTGGCCGATAAACAAGAGATTTAATACGATAAGTATTATACCAAATTCACGCTGTGGCTTTGTAATCCACGTTTGACAAAAATAATGCCATCCATGTATGTCATATTGTCATTATTACATTATTATTGTCACTTACCTGTAAATATTAGTACTGCAAACAAATATTCACACGAAACAGAATTATTTTCGTTTATAGAAACATTTAAGCTTAAATAAAATTCTCATGAAAACTCCTGATTTAACGTGAAAATGTATGACGCTCACACTCTGCAATCAAAATGGTCGCCCGTCCGTCAGTTGTCAAAATTGACATCGACATATAATTGATGCTTTGCCCTTGAGGGCAGGCAAAGGGATCTAAACCCATGCAGCCATCGATCGGAGATGCATTTCCAATTTTCTATAAACACGGAACATTTACAATATACTTATTTAAATCCATAGCTGGGCATTAACTCGTTAATCCGTTAATCGTTAATTAACGAAGTTAACATTTCCAGTAACGGATTAACTTTTAAGTTAACTTAAAAAAATGTTAACGGACTCGTTAACTTCCGTTACATTTTTCCAAGTCCGTTAATCCGTTACTTACTATTGTCCCACCGTATGAGAGTGAGGGAATAGAGAGTGCACCTGTGCTTGCGAACTCACTTGTGCACTTAAATATATCCTGCGTAGTTTGCTGATCCTAAAAAGATTGGCCGCCGTAGTTGAAAAACTCGGCTAGGAGGACGGTTTACCGCACCGTGCCACTAAACACTCTAAATATACACTCTTTTTTTGTTTGTGTCAATTAATTTAAATTTTCTATCATTTATTACTATGTCATCTCGACACGTGTCCACTTAAGAAAACTTAAAATAAATCACTTTCATGTTTTCGTCAACTGAACACGTTTGATAAAATTATCTTAGAACATTATTATGGTGAAGTAAGTACAAAACATTGAACGAACAGCATAGCATGGAACGGGACGTGCAGAATAGAATGAATGCAGCATGGATGAAGTGGCGACAGATCTCGGGAACAACATGTGACCCACGGATGCCCCTTAAGCTTAAGGGAAAAAATTACAAAACGGTTATCAGACCTGTCGCAATGTATGGATCGAAAGAAAGGTACATGCAACTGAGATGCGCATGCTAAGATGGATGTGTGGAGGTTGGATAAGATTAGGAATGAGTAGGTATATAAGAGGAAGTTTGAAAGTTTCACCGGTAGTGGATAAAGTAAGGAGTGCAAGGTTAATATGGAATGAGAAGAGAAGACACACATGTCGCCAAAAGAATGATAGATATATATGTGCGTAGACGGAGATTTAAGCAGAGGAGGACCGAAAAAGAGATGGATGGATTGCGTGAAGTATGATTTGAAAATAAAAGGAGAGAATGTAGAATTGACGGCTAATAGGAGTGTGTGGAAGGAAAAAACATGTTGCGCCGACCCTACATAACGTGGGATAAGGGTAAGGAAATGATGATGATGGTAAAGTGCCTGAGATCACGTAGATTAATGCCACGTAAATAGACCATCGTCTGACTAAACGATTTGGCAACTATAAAGAATCAAAGTTACGGAAATATAAGTATCGGTGTTGAAAAATATAATAAGTAGAACTCAAATTTTGCGTTTTTTTAATGTACCTACCCGATGGTAAGCAATCACCGCCGCTCATAGATACCTGCAATACCGGAGGAGTCACAAGTAAGTTGCCGGCCTTTGAGAAAGAAATTAATTGCCCGAATAACAACCTTACTTCATTTGGATTATTCCCAAGGTCCACCAAGCAACGTTGCGACAACTTTTAAGTTTTGTTCGCAAAGTTCACCAACAGGGCACGTTAGGAACAATAACAGCGAAAAAGAGATAAATATATTATTCTGAACGTCCACCTCAGAAAACGTCCACGAGTCGTGGACCTGGAATGAAATGAAGAAGAAATTGTAAAAGCACTATTCTCAACCGGTATCTTTGAACGTTCGTGACGAGATAACAAAGTAATAAATGATACAAATTTTAATTTCACTAAATGGACCCACCTTGTCTAGTCTCGTGTGTCCAGTTGGTAAATAACCCCTTTAATTTCTGATTTTTTTAAACATTATTTACCATGTGTTAACGGATTAACGATTAACGTTAACTTGCGTTAATTCGTCCCAAAAGAAGCGCTTTAACGTTTAACGAAGTTAACTTTTTTGGTAACGGATTAGCGATTAACGAAGTTAACTATTTGATTAACGATGCCCAGCTATGTTTAAATCTTACAGTCTGTTCCACATAAGTTGTCCTTTAGCCGCTATATTGGCAGCATTGCCTACGCTTTGTAAATCTGTCAAAAAACAGATTGAATGTATTGAAAAACAATACTACCAATATAGCGGCTAAAGGACTTCTTATGTGGAACCTTAGAGTAGAACACATGGAGATGCCCTAAGTAGGTACAAAACGTGTATACCTAAAGTTGGAACACAAAATGGCGCCACCAATGATAGCGCCCGACCGTAGTGCAACCAAAATTGTATATCGATATATTTATCGATACAAGTTCACGTGTCGATCATAAATGCACATATTTTGTTAGAAATCTATAAATAGTTTCTTATTTTCCTATCACAAAATAATGATGATGTAGTGCCTTAATATAACAATAGGTTAGTTATATATATTATTATGGAAATTTCAACTTCACATGGTTAATAAACCTACCTACATTTTTCCAAAAATCCTTACCAGAAGATAAAGTGAAGATACTGTACTGTATCATACTACCATCACGTAATCTTGTTATGTCGAGAGTTCTGTAAAACCAGTTTTCGTTGAAGTGTAGCGAGCAAACGTGCCTTATTTTATGTCGTGGATTTATATTTTCCCCACCTACTAACTCTATCTATTTCTTCTTTAATGTTTCACTTACAGGAAATCTGCAGAAGTATACCATTGCAGAATATAACTATCTAAAACGTATCGATACATAAAAATATTGTGCCACATCACTAGCTGGAACACAATATGGCGAAACCGGCACGCGTCAAAAACTGTGTGACGTCACTAAAAAGTGTTGCCAAAATGGGTACAATGCAAAGATATCTGTCTCTTTTTTCATACGCAACAATCACTTAGATGAAAAGAGATAAGTATATATTTGTAAGGCAAGTGTCGATTCTATGTATATTCATATAAGCAATTTTTTGTATAGATCAATAGGGCATCTCCATATGTTCTACTCTAAGTGTGGAACAGACTGTAGATGATCTCTGCGACAGCTGTCATCGATTTGACAGCTGTTAAATTTTAAAATTTTTGACTGACAAATGTATGACGAGAAATAACGTTCATGATTGTAGGTTCCCGCCCACTTAGAGATGTTCATTCATTGCTATTATCATTCGCTTACACGAGAATAAAGGAAAGAAAAAATTGGAAGACGTAACATTTATTGATCTGACTAACCAGACCCCTATTTATCAGTTTTATCACAAAAGCGTTTAAGTACAAATACCTAATGAAAAACCTCTGTTTTTAGTTGGTTGAAAAAAATCTTATAATTTATAATTCATGCTTATTAAATGTATCTATCCTACGCGGCAACTTTCAAAGCCTACAATCTAAATATCTAATGTTAGTCTAGAAAAGACCCCAAATATCTATTGTACTGTCAATCGCAGCCTTCAGACAATGGGAAGACCATTAATTACAATCGCTTGAATGACTCCCAGAGTACAGACCCGTTCAATTTATCAGTGAACGAATGTACAATGTACATTCGTATGTACAAGAAGTGGGCGCGTATGAAGGAAGATGCAACTTAGTAATTATTCCTTTAGCAGGTTCTTACGCGCGGCCCTTTCTTAGTGCTGGAGATCGAGCGTTTGAATACCAACGATATTAAATTCGTTGTTGAATACCAATCGGGACAAATAAAAGTTTAATAAAAATGTGTCCCTAATTTTTTATGTTCGTACCTAACCTACGAGTATAGGTACGTAGTACATTCATCAATCCTTTTACTTCAATTGGGAAACAGAAAAAAATATTTTATGTTGTCATAATAAGTAGTACTTAGGTTAATTAAATATCTCAAACAGCTACACACTAGAATTTACTCGCTTACCTACTGACAGACACTCTTCAACGTATGAGTACTTACATACGTAATAAGCACATAAAGGTACCGTACGAATATTTGATCATGCCTCGCATGAGTGTAAGCGAAATCGCAATAACCCGCATAAATCGAGGAGGGCATTCACCGAAAACTCCGGGGTCTCAATGCTAATTAGATGCGAAGATTAGCCTGAAGCGATTCCTGAGCCGGGCCCGTGGTCAGCGAAGCGCGGTCACAACCGCGGACACGATGCGCGCTGACGGACGCGCTAGCCCAGGCACCTGCGCCGTCGCAGGTGCTCACCTGCTCCCGCGCTTACTCACGCTTTACGCACTCTTCTCTCTTACTATCGGCGCCGACTATGGCATCCCAATCGAGATAAAGCTCTGGGAACACGATCGGACTCCCTTAGCACAAATGGTGGATATTACAAATGAGTTCGGTTTGAAAGTCCTAGCAGAACACAACTTTTTGAACGACAACAACATAGCGTTTTCTCCTTACGGTCTGACGGGGATTCTAGTGGCGCTGTATGAAGGAGTGGATGGCGAATCCTCATATCAAATCCAAAGGGGAATGCATTTGCCCTGGAACAGAAATGTCATGAGGATAGGGTTTAGAGACATTCATCGGACTTTAAAAGTGAGTTAATTGATCTTACTAAAAGTGTAAATAAAATAAAATCTACGTTTTCTGTGTTTATAAGTATTAAATTGATTACTAAATATATTTTATCTGCAAACTCAAAAATGTACGTGTGCACTTTTTAATTAACCTGCAGAAGTGTGATCTACTTACATGGTACTTCTTCACAAACAATTTTAAATAGGTAGGAGGTAGCATTAAAATATGCTTTTTTAAAGTTTCATAACTTTTTTAAACTTTGGTTTTATCTGAAGAAAAAATGTTTTAAAAAGTACACTTTTAATATTATATACATATTAAGATTATTTTTACTAATAAGTTACATTTATCATTGGAACACATTTTATTTAGTTTTCTAGTAAAAAAAGCAACGTGATAATATAATTATGGTAATGAATGAATAATTATAGTTTTGGAGGTAGCTATTCGTAGTACTAGACTCAAAGAATGTCACACCGCATGGACCAATGCAATGTGACCGCTTTCTAGCTGAGAACAATGACAACCCAGCAATTGTTTTGATTAGTTGATCTGTAACTAAAAGGCTTGAACTTTTGGGATATAAAATAATAGGAAATACAACACTTTTACCATATTTTTTGTTATTATTAATGATATCACTACCCTTGCGAGTTGATCACATCGAAACTAAGATCGAATTTGTAGGAAATGAAAACAGTCATTGTGCGAACAAAATTTGTTGTTGATAGAGATAATAATTTGTTTTAAATTGAGCATTCAATTAGCATAACATTTCCAGACTTATTTTGTACCTGAGGAAGGATTTCTCGCGGGCTTGGCGTTGAACAACGAAAATGTCACTTTCGCAGACAGCTACAAAAAAATATTGAGATTTTACGGTTTTGACCTAGAAAATGATCAGCTACCAACCCTTCCTCCTGTTAATGAAACTGCCACTGAAAACACAACGACTAGTCCTAATACGGGAGCTGAACAGACTACCACTTCCATGCCAGAAAGTACGTCAAGTCAACCTTCAATTCCCACAAGAGAAGAGACTACAGCGAATCCTAACGCCGAGACACTAAGCGAGGTTGACATTCGAGGACCATCAACAACACCGGCCACTCCAGCAGCGAATGCTGAAAGTACACAGATTGTAACTGAGAGTTCATCCCCAAGTACCACTTTACCGACCACAACAGTGACATCTCCAACTCAAATTATTGAACCAGGCACCATATTGACAACAGTTCCGTCTACGGAAGGAACCATGCCACCTACTACTGAAAGTACACCCCCTCCACCGGTAGAAACAGCAACTCCAGAAACTGTATCCACGATGGCAGTAGTACCAGATGAACCAACTATGACCAATGAAGTAGATACTATGTCCACTCCAGATGTAGTGACGACAAGTGCGGCAGCATCCACTACGGCCGATACCACAACAACTACACCTGCTTCAAGTGACGCGCCTACTGAAACGACAATGCCATCATCGACGACGGATTCTGAACAGCCTTCATCAACTACAGATGCAACAAGCACGGTGCCAGACTCAACTACAGCCGCTAATGACACAACTTTAGAAACCCTTGAGCGTCGGAAAAAGTCTGTTGTAGACTTTATTTTCACCAACCCGCCTTATATCGATGACTATTTGGTGTACAGATCCTACGACGTAGGTATGGAATTACCTATCCCTAGTTTTGATGATAAAATGTTCCTAGCCAACGGACTAAGAAGTGTACAGGTAAATAATGCTTTTCGTTATTCTTTGGCTTTGTAACCATTTTCATTGTACTTAGGTAGGTACTTATTAAATGATTTATGTGCCTACAGATTTAATATTTCGTGCAATTTCCCTTTTTAGGGTTCCGTAGCCAAATGGCAAAAAACGGAACCCTTATGGATTCGTCATGTCTGTCTGTCTGTCTGTCTGTCCGTCCGTATGTCACAGCCACTTTTTACCGAAACTATAAGAGCTATAATGTTGAAAATTAGTAAATAGATGTATTCTGTAAACCGCATTAAGATTTTCATACAAAAATAGAAAAATAATAATAAATTTTGGGGGCTCTCCATACTTAGAACTGAAACTCAAAAATTTTTTTTTCATCCAACCCTTACTTGTGGGGTATCTATGGATAGGTCTTTAAAAATGATAATAAGGTTTCTTATATCATTTTTTTCTAAACTGAATAGTTTGCGCGAGAGACACTTCCAAAGTGGTAAAATGTTGGTCCCCCCCCCTGTAACTTCTAAAATAAGAGAACGATAAATCTAAAAAAAATATATGATGTACATTATTATGCAAACTTTCATTGAAAATTGGTTTGAACGAGATCAAGTAATTAGTTTATAAATTTTTGGGGCTTCCCATACTTAGAACTGAAACTCAAAAATTTTTTTTTCTTCAAACCCTTACTTGTGGGGTATCTATAGATAGGTCTTTAAAAATGATAATAAGGTTTCTTGTATCATTTTTTTCTTAACGAAATAGTTTGCGCGAGAGACACTTCCAAAGTGGTAAAATGTTGGTCACCCCCCCTCTAACTTCTAAAATAAGAGAACGATAAAACTAAAAAAATATATATGATGTACATTACCATGCAAACTTCCATTGAAAATTGGTTTGAACGAGATCAAGTAATTAGTTTTTTTTTAAACGTCATAAATCGTAAACCGCAATTTTCCTCTCATTCAATCAACTCAAATATAAAAACGTCGATCAAACTTACAAAGAACTACAAGAACTTTTATATTATGATGATACTTGCTGCTACGGAACCCTTCATGGGCGAGTCCGACTCGCACTTGGCCGGTTTTTTTAACTAGTCGGGTTAAGTAAGGTGAAAAAACATAAATTAGTAATATTCATGATGAAAATATTTACTTTAACGGATGAAGTAAATATACTAGTATTTATTTAATCTTTAATGGCCATTTAATTATTTTATTAGTAATGAATACAACGAATTTAATCGTTGAATGAATATTTGTTAATAAAGGAATTTGTTTCCTATCCATTAATAACAATGCTAAAACCGTAAACAATAAAGAGAGTACCTTCGCTTTGTTTTCGTACAGGTGACATACATGCACTACGACACGATACTGGAGCACGCGTACCTGCCACATTTAGAGGCTGCGGCCCTTCGTCTGCCGTTGGATAGCGAGCGGTACTACCTGCTGGTGGTGCTGCCTTCGCGCTCGGGCACGGTGGAGCTCGGTCGGCTGCTCGCGCGGATGGCGAGGGAGTCAGATCTGTCAGACGTGTACGCCGCCCTTCGGCCGCGACGCGTCCGAGCCGTCGTTCCCAGCTTCACTGTCAAGGGCCACGTTACTTTAACCACTGACTTGCAAAAGGTAGGTACCTAACCAATTTTATCAACGCTTTTGTTAAAGATGCCCAATTCAGATCGAACTTATTCAAAATTTAAAATCAAAATGTAAAATATATCTAATAACCTGAAATATTTTAAATAGCATATTACCTACACGTAGAAACACTCGGACCGGTCAGACTGTTCATGCAAGCTAATGTCCGAAGTTCCGAACCGTGTGGGGATCGAACCCACGACCTTTATGGCATAATTGCCGACTTCTCAACTATTACATCAATACCTATTATTATGTCCTCTTCACAGCAGAGGGAAGCTACGATGAGTACGATGTAATAGAATAAGAAAGTGCTTTCATTGCCAAATACGCCATGGTAAACTTTGTTTGATCACTCGGCAGAAAAAAAACACAAAACTATTATGCACAATAAAAGTGCATGCGTCTAAAAAGACATGCGGGAAAACGTTTATTTGTTTGGTACATATACATTAGAATGCGTTTTGGTAAACGCAACCGCGCAAACGCGTGGCTAGGTAGCCAGTAGCACTTTTTTGTCGTGGCAGTAGAGGACCAAATTTTTTATGTGTCCGATGGCCAGAAATGTACAATGATAGAGTCCCACATACCTGTGAGTGTGTGTCCGATAGAAACCAAAAGCCACGACATGTTAAAAACGGATGTTTAGTTTAAAAAAGTAAGTACCTAAGTAGTGCTTAATTGTCTTGCATTTTTACTAGTGTGCGATATTGTCAAAGTCAAAGTCAAAAATATCTTTATTCTTATAGGCATTCTTAGAAGCACTTACGAATTGTCAAAAACTAAAATATTCAAGTATAAAAGTAGTTTACATAAAAATTCATATATATTTCGATACATACAATATACTATTCAATATACATAGATGTAATGAGATTCTACCACCGGTTTGGAATGCTGTCATCTAGTCGAGAAGTCACCGGCAAGAAACTCGCTAGTTACTCTTTTTCATCACCATGTTTGTTTACAATTTGTTGGTTACAAATTATTGATTACCTACCTAGTTTTAGAATACCAAGCCATACAGTATAAAGTATAAGATTGAGTATAAAATTGAGTATAAGATATACAAGATTGTGCACATCATATAAATAATACTCCACAGCTTGGCATCCGTGATGTGTTCGAGCCCCGACAGCAGGACTTCACACCGATGACGCGTCAGCCCGGCGTTTACGTGCGCAGTATCGAGCAAGCGGTCTCGGTTGCTATAAGAAAGTACCGTCCCGACGATCAGAAGAAAAATAGTAAGTCTATTCAACATCCTAGCGCTTGCCTTGTTACGACACCAAGTTTTAAGTAATTTCATTTCTCTATTTTATGTGAATGCCTTTACTTTCATTGCATCTTTCCTAGCTGCTACTTGCTACCGCTAAAAATTTAGATTAGTAAGTAGAAGAACCATACAAATATGTAGCTAACAAACAAATGACATCAAAACAAAAACCAAAATAAGGGGCCGTTCAAATATTACGTAAGCAGATTTATTGCAAATTTTTACCCCCCCACCCCCCTTGTCAGCAAAAGTAAGCAAAGCTCTTACCCCCTCCCCCTATGCTTACGTAAACATTTTTCAATTATAATTTTTTTTAAACTATAATTATAATGTTATAATTATAACTTTATAAATAAGAAAATAGATTTAGGATAGAGATTAGATTTTACACAGTATTCAACATAGAGTAAGGGACAAAAATATTATAATCTTACGAACATAACAAACTTATTTTAAAGTTTTAGTACACATCATCATCATCATCAGCCTGTGATAGTCCACTGCTGGACATAGGCCTCTCCAAATGCTTGCCACGCTGATCGATCCTCGGCCACTCGCATCCAGCTCCTGCCAGCCATCTTGCGCTGATCATCGCTCCACCTGGCCTGAGGGCGTCCTACACTACGTTTACCGAGACGCGGTCTCCACTCTAGAACCCGTTTATTACCCCAACGGCTATCGGTTCTGCGGCTGATATGGCCAGCCCACTGTCACTTCTATAGACGTGGCTTAGGAAATGGTTCGATAGTTCTTCAACAGGCTTTTGTCACTCTTTTTAAAGAACAGGACGACCACACTCCTACTCCACACCTTTGGAGTTCCCTCCAGCCTTTAGCAGCTCAGTAGTAACGCCGTCCTCTCCAGGGGCTTTTCCATTTTTAAGCTGCCCAAGAGCAATCTCGATTTCGCCAACGCTCACTTTTGGCAGGTCTTCAGTGTAGTCCTCATTTTCGGGATCAGGTCGACATGCATGCGAAGCGTATAACCGGCCATAAAAGTCCTCTACCTCCGAACGGACTGCCGGCTTTAAGGCAACAACTTCTCCACTTGCTGTGGTCAGCTTCGTCAGGTGGCTTCTTCCGAGAGATTGTACGAACACCTGACCCCCGATTTTGCTCTATAGCTCTTTCGATCGAAAGAGTATTAAAGCACCGGACACATACTAACATTGGTACACATATTAAATAAAAATGAACAGTCTTCAGTCCATGAAACCCGAATCTATGATTCTAAGTTTTCGCTGACATTGGATTGCTTAGATTGCTGCTCAGTGTTGTGAGTCTGCTAACTTTCATCCGATTTTGGAATGTCTACGTCTTCTCACATCATGGTGCTCTGACTAAAATGTAATCTTGCTTTGGTATACTTACAATACGTCTACTCGCTATAGTATCCAAACGAAACAATACACTGACAGAGGAAATTTAGACAACTGAGTAGCGCACGGTAATTCCCCTAATCGGTTCTAAAGCGAGTGCCTAAACGTATTTATTTGCGGGAATCCCCGAAAATGGGTTTCGTTTTCAAGCAAAGGCAATGTTCGGGTTGCCATTGGTGTAAAAAAGTAAATAACTACCGATGACGTAATCATCATCTAGACCCCCCTACCCCCCATGTCATCCAAAATAAGCAAAACAAAGACCCCCCCACCCCCCCATAGTGCTTACGTAATACTTGAACGGCCCCTAAGACGATTGTAAGCAAACCCTACCACCAGCCTATTTCTTACCAATAATAACACAAATTCTTGCTTGAGTGTTTACTGACACTGATGTACGTTAGTTAAAATAAAGCATTTAACGCGTTTATTTATTCTGAATTCTGTATCTCTATATTCTATCATTTTTTTGTAGTGACACATGCATGTTATTATGTTTAACCATCAGGCAACAAAGGCTTTGCTTATTACCGTTTCCTTCCCCCCTTCCTGCAATTAGAAGTTCAGCGCCTATTTCATTAAGCAGGGACAAATTCCACGTTCAATAACGACGTAACTGTTATACTTATTCTGAAACTTATATTTAAAACTGATTAAAAGTACGACAGGAGCATAGAAATATTATGCAATGGACAGGAGACCATAATTTTCTTACGTTGCCACATTTAATGCGTCGCACTTTAAAGCTTCCACAGTAATGGAACATCAGGGTCATCGAGATAGAATACTACATTACTCACCGTACCTTCAGTTTGCATAAAAAATGCTACACACAAAATACAAGGTCTCAGTTTGCACTGAACCCGAGACTTAAACTTATGTACTAAGCTGAGTACTCGTACATTTGCATCCGAGATTCCGCTTAGGCACGACACTTTGCAGCTTAAAACTCATACAAAATTATTTATTTTAAATTAAGAAATAACTTCGTAAAACCAAAGTTAATTATAATACAACATGTACCTAAACAATAATTTATTACTTTATTATTCTAAAATGACGTTATTTTTTTTCCTTCTGGCGCAAAATATCCAGAACAAGCTTATTTATAATGTTGATGAAGTGTGCAAACCTGGTTTTTGTGGGCTTTACACCTCTTGCTATTTGATGCAATATCAGCATAAGGGTCCACTCTAAGGAAAAGCTGGCCCCCATAATGAAAGCGTTTCGTCATCGTATTATGATAAAAAAAGGCCTAATCACCTAAACTACGGGAGCCAATTGGTTTCAAACATCGCCGCTTGGCATGCCGTCGATGGTTCGAATCGCAGCGCGCACCAATAGATTTTCTATGTCCTATTTACCACTAGCTCGATGGTGATACAAGACATCGAGTAAGTCCAGAGATATACAATACCTACTCCTACATATATATTCCTGGACATAATGCAGGTTATGCAGGCAAACAAGTGTAAGATCGGGACAGAACGCTAGAAGAAAGAAAATAATTGCGGACTGATTAAACATGCGCTAATTTTGGAAAAATCAAGTGTACCTATCATTATGCACTAGTAGATCAATGCTATGGTTATCGAAAAAACTAATAAAATATAATTAATTTTTCATCCAATTTCAACCTGCTATTTTTGTGACATAATAATAAATGATCGTCGCAATATTACCTTTATTGATAGACGCAAAACATTTTCAAGGGGTTTTCATTTAACTTGTTGCTAAAAAACTTAAAAACACTTCAAGCGGAGTTGAACAAAGCCTTGCTGTGAGTAACCACTTAAGTATTTTTAAACAAAACGCCATATAAAATGTTGGTTCCGGTGCGATCCAGTTAATTGCCCCAACGCAAGTGGGCGGGCGCGCAGCTGCGGATTCCGAGGGCCGCAGGCGCAGGTCGCCGTCACGGGCCGCCGCCTCGCACCGGATAGATCCTTCGATGACATTGATGCGCTCCCATAATATACACCAAATTGATTTTGCACAATTAATTAAATTGACAACCGTGAAGGACGTGACAGAACATGGGAGTTATTAAGCTGAAAATAACCGCATAAATCGGTACAATGCACGTTATAACTTAGGCGTGATATAAGTCTGACTCTGTAGTGAGTTAGTTACCTACTTAGTACTATTATATCCTACTAATACTCTTAGATTAAAACAAACCTCTGTTTGTTTTAATCTAAGCTAATACTAGATACATATAACGACGGCCCCCCCGAATAAACGTGCAAGAGCTATAGCACAAAAAAAATTTTTTTGATTCTTTGGATGCGGGACGAAGTCCTGCACCTTCTTGAATTTTTTGGTAATTTTTTAACAATAAACACCGAAGGTATAGCTTCAAATATGGTTATTCTAGGGAAAAAACATGTAAAAACATTACCCGAATATTGGTGTATTAAACCTTGCAGTCAAGTTTTATACACGATTATTAATGTTATGTCGTTTACACGTTTCTTCGTGTGAAAAGCAAAACTAAAAACTATCGCAATCATTCATTACACGTTATGAAGGGGTGCGGGGAGTTTTGCGAATTGACATTGCACATTCAAACAGCCGGTCAGGCGTGCGGTGTACAGTGCACTTACACTTATATATTTCTTACCTATTCACACGAATAAACGTGCAAAGGACTATTACTCGATTAGGAATGTTTCTACTACACTAGAATATAATTTTAAAAGGATTTTTCCGAATTATATGAAAACTATAAATATTTTCCATATCGTTGTGACTTATACTAATACCTAATTTTTTTTTCTTTCATTTCGTCATACATTGTACAGGCATATTTAAATACCACGTTGAAATATTCACATTTTTACGTTTTTAATTTCTCCTGAAAAGTTGATGAATTTCCTTTGCACGTTTATTCGGGGGGGCCGTCGATAAATGCGAAAGTCTGGATGTTTAGATGTTTGTTACTTATTTACGCCTAAACGGCTGAACGGAGTTAAATGAAATTTGGCACATGTATAGTTTATAACCCGGATTAGGACATAGGCTATAAAATTCCTACGGGAAACGTCTCATTCCCGCGGGATAATTAAAAAAAGGAATTACGCGCGGGTGAAACCGCGTGCGGAAAGCTAGCTTAGTATCTACACTCGCGAGCAACCAAATCGACTCAAGCGCTACCTCTGCATTCAAACATTGTTTTAAGTAAAAGTATACAACATATTAATAAAAATGATATGTCATTTGAAAGCTTGAAACTTCAGATTTTATGAAATATCATCATTTTTAATATCCATGTATATTTTTTTTTATTATTGGTGTCTGAACTTAAAAGGGGGAAAAATGGGATTTTCGGTAAAGGAGTTGTGATCACAATTGACACAAATAAAACACGTTTTTTTCGTAAGAAGTAAAAAAAATATTAGTTCAGTATTTGGTATTGCCCCACCTAGCCCTAATTACAGCCTGTAGTCGGTTCTTCATCGACCTTATTAATTTTTTGACGGTGTCTTGAGGAATACCTTCCCACTCCTCTAACAAAGCTGCCTTAAATTTTTCTATGCTCGAAGGGGCTGGGTTTCTTGCTTGTACCCTTCGTTTGAGCTCGTCCCATAAATGCTCGATGGGATTTAGGTCTGGACTGAGCGTAGGCCAGTCCATTGTGCGCAAATCGACTTCTCGAAGGAACTGCTGAGTAACGCGCGCTATGTGGCATCGAGCATTGTCGTGTATTAGGATGAAGTCTTCGCCAACAAATCCTGCGTAGGGCACAACATGTTCCAGGAGAATATTTGTGATGTACCCATCAGCTGCCAGTCCTGCTCCTCGGCCTCCTCCAGGCTTGAAAATGAGCACGGTTTTACCATCCTACGAGTCACAGCCCACATCATGCAAGAACCGGCACCATAGGCAACGGTTTCTGCGAAACAGCATCGGGAAAATCGCTCTCCCGGACGCTGATAGACCTGGCCTCTCCTGTCACTGCCATGCAGACACATCCTACACTCGTCAGTGAACAGGACCGACCGCCATTGCCCAACGCTCCAGTTGAGATGCTCTCGAGCAAACTGTACGCGAGCTTGCCGGTGGCCTGCGGTCAATTTGGGGCCCGTTGCAGGCCTTTTTGGAGTCAGGTTGGCTTCCTTCAGACGTCTTCTTACTGTCCACTCGCTGACAGCTACCCCTCGAACACGTCTCAGCTCGCCCTGCACGTCGACACCCGTAAGGTGCCGATTTCGCAGGGAGGTTGAGACAATGAAACGGTCGTCTCGTTCAGAAGTACAACGGTGGCGGCTGATTTTTGGTCTCCAAGTGATGCTCTAGTCTTTTGATATCGTCTGTATACTCGGGATACAGCAGACTGACTCAAGTGAAGCTGGGAAGCGACTACTCGCTAACTGAGTCCTTGTTGCAATAAGGCAACAACTTAAGCGGCTTCTTGAGGTGTGGTATCCATGGTTTCTTGAAAACAATGAATGCAGGTTGCGGAGATGTGTATCGGTCAACTGTTGATAAGCGGCTGATAAGGGTCGAAGGGTCACGGGGGTTTTTATAGGGGTAGAGAGTAGCGCTACTCGCAGGTAGCGTAGTGAGTAATTTGTCCCATACGCCCTAATTGCGCAAATGAACATGTTGGTACTTGTTTTATTTAATGGTGTTGATGTTTTTTTTAAAGCTTAGGTTTCAAGCTTTCAAATGACATATTATTTTTATTTAAATGTTGTATACTTTTATTTATAACAATGTTTGAATGTAGAGTTAGCGCTTGAGTCGATTTGGTTGCTCGCGAGGGTATAATATAGCTAGCATGAGTTCAGCCACCGTAATAGATACATTGTATAGTTTTCTTTTTGGCAACCTATTTAGAGTTAGGTAAAGGTCGCGGGTTCGTTCCAAGCAAGCACTAAGTTAATACTTACATTTGAATACATGAACATGTATACATGTGTCGATTGGTCGCTTACTTTTAATTATTTTTACTTAATCTGTGAGGTTTGATCATCAAAGTTTCTAGAGATATTCATTTAAACCTTCGTCCTTACTTCTGGTGCCCTACAAACTCAGTGCAAACATCAATCAGAATTTATTTTTATAGGAACGCATGTTGTATGTAGGTATTCAGGTGGGGCATTCTACTCGTATGCGGTTAAATATGCCTACCTATCCTATGCCCACCACAATTTTCTCACTGGCAACCTGACGCCCTGACTCTGTCTACAGGAAAATCATAGGATCTCTTAGATTTACGTTTATGCTGTTAGGTAGTTATTTAGACCGATTATACTTCACAACTGTTACGCATGAGACGTAATGGGCGCGAAGACAGATGATGGTCGAGTGCCT
Organism: Mecyna flavalis; assembly: GCA_949319885.1. Taxonomy (NCBI): domain Eukaryota; kingdom Metazoa; phylum Arthropoda; class Insecta; order Lepidoptera; family Crambidae; genus Mecyna; species Mecyna flavalis. The sequence goes on from OX439427.1 coordinate 16,114,732, forward strand.
CTATTTTCCAGTGCAGCTGCCGAGATAATCGTTGCCAAAAGAGTGCAAAACTGATGTGCTAAGTTGAGTGCACGGCTCGGGGAATCTATTGTCTCCGACGCGCGGAGGTGGCGCAAGCGCAACGCGGTGACACGCGCATTTGAGTCCATTGATGCGCCGCCGCTGCTCTCCCGATGTAGCTAACATTAAATGCACAAACAGAACCACTATTTCAATCAATTTTGACCTTTATACGTGCGACCATAAGAACGTAGTTAGAAGTAAAAAAGACCAAGCGTATCTGTGCGATCTACCTACTGAACTGAAATATTAACCGACCTGAATGCCTAATCGTGAGATGAAAATGATGATCCGTAGATACAATTTTTCAATTACATAAACGAGTTTAACTAGAAAAATTACTGTATGATTGTTTCCTGTTGCTACAGTTCGCTTATTTTGTTTCAACCATTACGATAAGCATCGGACATATTCAAAATGCAAGGACGTTTTGGTAAAACAGTTTTCTGTTCTCCTTTATATTTTAAATGTTAACTATAACATTTTCTAAATAAAAGGGAAGGTATTACTTTCTTTCCATTTTAACGTATTGTTAAAATTCTGCCCAACTTCACTAAACTTTTTTTCCTTACCTAAGTCAAAGTTCTGTCTTCTTAGACACAAACTCGCCAGCTTCGCATTATTTGTTACAAATCTATCCGGCTACTTACTACTCCTTTTTATTGGTTAGGTTTTGTCTCAGATTTCTTCTGCATATAATTTCAAGTCATAAAAATGTTCTTCCAAGGCCCCATAAACACCACACGGGCTCAGAGTCGGATTCCATTATAATTCGTATTTCGTAAATATTTTCTTTACAAGTCCGCTGTGCATCTTCGCTTAGGTTATGTGTCTTCATGAAGTATGCATACTTAGATAGAATTTGCAAACGTACTGTTAGACGAATAATTGGTAGAATCGAATTACACATCACTATGGTCACCGCGTACGGTGCCCCGCACTAGCCGAGAGATTGACAGATAGATTTTTACCGCGCTTGCAATGTATAACGCCGATTACTTAATTCCTAATATTGTAAAAGTATAATAAATTGTAATTAACAAGAGAAATGCTTTTATATCTAAAAGTACTTATGTATGTACATACCTATACCGCCGCTTCTCTCGAAGAGTGTACTTGCAGTCGAAAAATTTGCGAAATCAAGTTAAATTATGACAGAAAAACTAAGAATCACCTGCTTAGTTTTTTCCGTAGGATTTAACCATATTTCTCTATGGATTTAACTTATTACACTTCGAGAGAAGCGGCGATATATTTTAATTATAATATCTTTTGTTCATTGTTTATTAGCACTACCCACTATTTATTTCTGCTTGTAGTTTGTACAAGGGTGACTAGTATAGAATGCTATGAGGTATTAAGTACGCCATCATCTGTTAAGCCCGCTCTACACTTAGCCCGCGAATCGCGCGCGAACGCCGCGAAAGGGCGCGACCGCTAAGTGTGGAGCCGTTTCGCATATTCTTCGCGGTTTCGCGCTTTGTTCCCCAATTTTTGTCGGTTTTTTGGACCGCGTCAAAGGGAGCGCGAAGTGCGAACGCGACGCGAACGTGCATGACTCCACACTCGCAGTCCGCGACGGTCAGTATCTATACTAATATTACAAAGAGGAAAGATTTGAATGTTTGTTTGTTTGAATTGAATAGGCTCCGAAACTACTGAACCGATTTGAATAATTCTTTCACTGTTGGATAGCTACACTATCCCCGGTGAACATAGGGTACTTTTGATCCCGGAAATGTGGGGGGAAGGGGGGGGGATATTTGAAAAAAGAAATTACGCGCGGGTGAAACCGCGGGCGGAAGGCTAGTTGTTCATAAAGAGTTACTTATTAAGGGGGAATAGAGTCAGAGGCTTTATCGCCGATCAGCGCCATCACGTGAAACCGGAAGAAATTAAATTTTTCTATATTTCATAATTAAAGTACGCTAACGCGCATATTGTTAGGGACGCAGCAACAGCTACTTCGACGTCCATTTCATTCAAAGTTGCGAACTTAACTGTGAAAATACCGCGAACCATTGCGAGTGTGGAGTCATTGTTGAATTCGCGGCAAGTTCGCGGCGCGAATTCGCGCCGTGATTCGCGGGCTAAGTGTACACTTAGCCCGCGAATCGTGCGCGAACGCCGCGAAAGGGCGCGAACGCTAAGTGTAGAGCCGTTTCGCATATTCTTCGCGGTTTCGCGCTTTGTTCCCCAATTTTTGTCGGTTTTTTGGTCCGCGTCAAAGGGAGCGCGAAGCGCGAACGTGCATGACTCCACACTCGCAGTCCGCGACGGTCAGTATCACAGAGTTGAACTATCTCTGTGGTCAGTATCTATACTAATATTATAAAGAGGAACGATTTGAATGTTTGTTTGTTTGAATTGAATAGGCTCCGAAACTACTGAACCGATTTGAATAATTCTTTCACTGTTGGATAGCTACACTATCCCCGGTGAACATAGGGGTACTTTTGATCCCGGAAATGTGGGGGGAAGGGGGGGGGGATATTTGAAAAAAGAAATTACGCGCGGGTGAAACCGCGGGCGGAAGGCTAGTTGTTCATAAAGAGTTACTTATTATGGGGGAATAGAGTCATCAGCTTTATCGCCGATCAGCGCCATCACGTGAAACCGGAAGAAATTATATTTTTCTATATTTCATAATTAAAGTACGCTAACGCGCATATTGTTAGGGACGCAGCAACAGCTACTTCGACGTCCATTTCATTCAAAGTTGCGAACTTAACTGTGAAAATACCGCGAACCATTGCGAGTGTGGAGTCATTGTTGAATTCGCGGCAAGTACGCGGCGCGAATTCGCGCCGTGATTCGCGGGCTTTAAGAGCGCTCTACGTGTTAGCGTACTTTAATTATGAAATATAGAAAAATATAATTTCTTCCGGTTTCACGTGATGGCGCTGATCGGCGATAAAGCTGATGACTCTATTCCCCCTTAATAAGTAACTCTTTATGAACAACTAGCCTTCCGCCCGCGGTTTCACCCGCGCGTAATTTCTTTTTTCAAATCTCCCCCCCCTTTCCCCCACATTTCCGGGATCAAAAGTACCCTATGTTCACCGGGGATAGTGTAGCTATCCAACAGTGAAAGAATTATTCAAATCGGTTCAGTAGTTTCGGAGCCTATTCAATTCAAACAAACAAACATTCAAATCTTTCCTCTTTATAATATTAGTATATATAGATACTGACCGTCGCGGACTGCGAGTGTGGAGTCATGCACGTTCGCGTCGCGTTCGCGCTTCGCGCTCCCTTTGACGCGGACCAAAAAACCGACAAAAATTGGGGAACAAAGCGCGAAACCGCGAAGAATATGCGAAACGGCTCCACACTTAGCGTTCGCGCCCTTTCGCGGCGTTCGCGCGCGATTCGCGGGCTAAGTGTAGAGCGGGCTTTACAGAACCTTTGTGTTAGGATGAAATATAAATAAACAAGACATTTAACGATGTTTTAGTCATGTAATTAATAAATACCATTTTTTCACAGGGTACGTGACCAATCGCCAGCCGGTGACTTTCACCGCGACATATCCATTTCTCTACTTCGTAATGGATGCCACCATCCATGTATCTCTAATGGCAGGAAAAATGGTAGATCCGCTCAACACAAGAATATTATAATATTAAATGGTTGTTACTTTTATTTGGGTTATGTTATTTATAAAAGACAAAAAAAAACATTCTACATGCTAAGAAAATATTTTTTTTTACTTCATCATCAGCCTATATACGTTCCCACTGCTCGGACCACAGGCCTTATCTCAGGTGTGAGTGTTTATTACATTGACCAAAAACCTATATTGGACGTCCCGTCGTTTGGTAGTGACCCATTTAGCGTCAGGGTCGTCGTGGGTTCTGGGCTGGTCAATAGCCACAAGGCTGGCAACCGGCTCGTCCCAATCGGCGGGTGTGATGGGGAAACTGGGGGAGTTTAGTGGGTAGTGGGCGTTTTAGTCTCGAATCCCACACACGGCCGCAGGTGTTAGTATTGTTAGTCTGTGGTATTGACAACATATCCCGAAAATTTTATTCATCTGGATAATCGAAATTAGTGGTTCAAAAAAACGACGAAGAGTTTCGAGAAAAGGTAGGTAGTGCCCTTGCGCTTCGCTTGGTTCGTCTCCCCCAGATATTGGGGCCGTTTATTCCTGATGTCCCCCACTATTTGTCTACCACAGGTGGTGGGACGAACAGGAAGTGAAAATAAGCATTAAAAGTTTCGACTGCCCCTACTGCTTATTGTTTTTGGGAGTTTTTTTGCGCGACAAGACGCGACGACGCGACAATTTACGATAATATACATCTGTATTTCAAAAAAAAAAATTGACTAAATGTTTGAAAATTTCGGAAAACAAATGAATGTCGGGAAAACAAATGAATGTCGGGAAAACATTTGATCTGAAGTTAAAAAAACAGGTGCAAGCGATTTTGGACCTTATTGACATTTAAAATTTTGCTGCTTTTTCGCAACCGCTTGTCGACTATCTTTGCTAGTTCATTAATATTAGTAATTTTGGTAAATTTCGATAAGGTCGAAAATCGCTTGCACCTGTTTTTTTAACTTCAGATCAATAAACAATGTTTTCCCGACATTCATTTGTTTTCCAGAATTTTCACACATTAAACAATGTTTTCCCGACATTCATTTGTTTTCCGAAATTTTCAAACATTTCAATTGTCATTTTTTTTTTTAAATACAAATGTAAATTAAATACAAAGCTCTTCAGATATTTGCATTTAATGGTAATTGGACAGCTACTCTTCAAATCGTTGCGTCGTCGCGTCTTGTCGCGAAAAAAAACTCCCAAAAACAAGTCCGCATTCGGTACGGTACTATAGGCATCTACTGGGGTAGATACCTATACCTACCTATCTGCAGTAGGGGCAGACGAAACTTTCTAGTTCTGTCTGCCCCTAGTGGGGGCAGATTTAGTAGGGGCAGTCGGGAATACTCCGTACATTGCTGCTCTCTCCCTCGTAAAGAATGAAAGCATTAACTTATTCAAAAATCAAAACCAATTTAATTCCTTTACCGACCTAGGTACCTTTTTATTAAATTAAGATAATAGGATAATAGGAAAAATTAAAAAAAAACAAATGTTTTTAACATTTTATTTTTTAACTTTACACCTTTACTTAGCCCTCTTGGATTTGATCTTTCTTAGATAGAACTCCAACTCCTTACCCTCTAGCACGTAACCGTCACAACGGCCGCACTGGCCAGGTCGACTCGCTACACATGCTGTGAAAACAAATAAATTCTTTTAATTTCTGAACTAGAATACCATATTTTACAATTTCACAGGAATCATGTCAGAGTAACTATGACAGTTGAATCATATAACTACGTGATTGGTCCCAAAACGGTTGCAATCTTAATGCAGTCTCAAAACTTCTCGATTTCATCATTGAGTTAAATCTTTAACACAAAAGAACTTAGTTCTCGATAAGTGGATTTTCAAACAACCAAAAAACTTTATTATGTAGAGACTAGACCTATTGCTTTATAGTTATCATACCAACTCACCTAACAAGCGTCCAGTGTGGAATTGCTCTTCAAGAGCAGCTTCAACCTTGGAGAGGCGCTGTCTTGACAAGTACTTTTTAGCGGTCTTCTTGCTACGCTTCTTGTTGATGATGGCCTCTTCAGCTTCAGTCTGAAATATAATAAAATACCATTTGATTTAATTGTTCAAAAAAGAGCAAACACATCAAACCTTAAATTTTATCATCCAACTATCAGATATTTACACCATAATCATGATTGACTTAGCAGGATTCATATGACACGCAAATATTATCATCATATTTTGTAAATACACAATACACTACCAGAATGTTTTGTATAATGTGTAGTCAGGAATAAAATATTACTAGATGATAAGTAGAAAGACTAACTACTCACCAACTTTGCTCCCTTCTTCCTGCCCAGGGGCACGAGGTAATGGGACTCGTACCACTGCCTGAATGGTGTGGCATCCACAACAACAATAGCATTCTTCACCAATGTCTTGGTACGCACCAACTCATTGTTGGATGCATTGTACACAACATCCATGATACGGGTCTTGCGAGTGGAACCTAAATAAACATAATAAATATTACACTGTCACTGTGAAAGATTGTATGTCATGTTATTTAATTATGTGGAAATTTATTGTTACATCAATAGAAGACAGGACAATAAGATTCTAAATGAAATAATTTAAATATTAATTACACTCGGAGCCCCATGAGAAATTTCCAGTGTCGAGACGGAGTGCTCGGTACTTGGTATTGCCACCTCGCGAGCGCACTAAGTGAATACGTTGTGGACCAATCTGTAAAAACATAAGTCTTAGTAAGTAAGCCGATATTGAATGAAAGGTTTAAACCTTTCATTCAATATCGTGTGGTTTTATAAGACTAATGATACTTAATAAATAACAACACGATTAGCGAATTATAGGTTAGAAACTTACTTTTGTGTTTGCTGCTGGGCGACCCAACTCATACTTCCTCTTCTTACGGATTGGGGCGCGTTTGCCGCCCGTAGCCCTCCGCTTATGCCAATGATCACGACTGATACCTGGACAAAATACCCACAATGACTACACACACAATTCCACTTTGCCGACATTTCCACTAATTTACACTTTTGATAGTGACACAGTAAAAATAATTTAATACAGACACTAGAAAAAGAAAGCACTTTATGAAATAACGTAAGATTATTTATAATGTTACGCAAATTGTAAGATAAAAAGAGATTTAATTATATAAAAATAAATTTAACTCACCCATCTTGGCTGGGTCGAGAAAAGAAAAGGTTTATTTGACAGACGGAACTACTATACCTCTACTCTACTTTTGTAGTCTATGGATTGTAGTCTATGTATGACTAAAATCGCTTTCAAACGGGTTTTTTACTAAAATCCGTTATTATATTAGAAAGATGCGAAAAAGTATATTTTCTTCGAAAGTTTTTGTAATATATTGCTATCAATAAATAATCTTTCGAAGACATTAATTTTTTCTATACGAACAGAAAGCAAAGGATCGCTGGAAAGGGCGCCCTTTTCAAAGGAAAACTTCACTTTACTTGAAATCTACTTAAATATTATAGTAAATCATAATTGAGCTTAAAACAATCACAGAACTTTCACTTATGATTAATAAGCAAACAACAGATTTTCATACAATATTTTTGCAAAGATGCAAGACACAGACACACTTATAGTGAAATAATAAAACAAAAGATGACGAAAAATTATAACGTCAGTTTTCAATATAGAATTTTATTTAAAGAGGCTATATATTATTACATTTTTAATTTCAAGAAGACAGTTTTATTAATCATTTCACTGACCTCCATTCAAATCTATGCCTCCATTGGAGGTCAGTCAGTGTATATTTTTAATCTTTTCTGGACTCTCACGATCATTTCAATATCAAAATTAGCCAAATGGGTTCAGCCGTTCTCGAGTTTTAACGCCTATAACGAACAGCAAATTATTTGTATAGCCACTCATACGTCCACTGTAACCACAGTTACAGAGACCATATACCTCAGGACAGTCCGTGTAACTACAGTTACATTTTTAAGAATTCGCGCCCGCCGATTGTTTTTTTCTTTTTCTTATCGCTGTGGATGTTTATAGTCTGTAGTGTTGCTGGTTTTTGACGCTCTATGATATGTACCACACCTTATTTCAAGTGGAACATAACTTCGGCTCATGGCTACAAAAAAAATAAATTGTCAAGTTGCTTGTTGTTTTTGTGGATCAGTGCGCGAGTGACTCCAGCTATTTTATTCGAGAAATCATGCCGTAAGTAATAAAATATTATTGTTTTGTACATCAAAATATTTATAATCTTACATATTTTCATATTTTATAACATTATGTGCGATTCCAGTCAGTTTTTAAGTAAAAATTTGGATTAAAAATAGGTCGGTGACTCTGTGTTTTTATTAGTGAATAATTGGAAGATCTAAAAAAGTTCTTATATTATATCGTAATTAAATGTTTTAATATGAAAACTTATTAATATTATAGCCTGATTATTACCATACTTTCTTGAAATATTCCATATTTCATTCTGGATTAGACAATTTACCATACGTGAACTTCGATTTCACAGATCATGTAGCTTTAGTTTTTATTTTATTTGTAATATTTTTAAGATGATTTATAATGGGATTTTGGTTTCAAATGAAAGGCCATTAAATTACCTAAAACCCAAAATTGTTTTAATATTGTAAACGTCAAAAATATCTAATAAAAAAAATATTTAAATTGAAAACTAGGACAAAATTAGCATTTCTTAAAGTTCACTGTAAGATCATTAATAGAATATAATGTTAAAATCAAACATAACTATTGCCTAAAAATCGTCAACTAATGAGCCTTTCATTAGTATTTTTCATTTTGCGATATTTGAGTTATTTACTGAGTAATAAGCATTTATTTAGCATACGTCTCCTATCGATTTTATTTTGCGCGTATCACGTGACTCGCGGACTGTCCTGACAACCTAGCGAAACGCGCACGGACGTTTGAGTGGATAGGTACTCGTAAGTTTAAAGATTTCACTTTTCCCATCACTATCAGGCATTCCGATCAGTTATTGGCACGGTCACGTGTACAATTATTGGCAGTGCCAATAATTGTACATTTTTCTATGCCAATATTTGCACTTTAGGGTGCCAACAATAGTGACTTTCGGTGTTTTTTCATATTTTGCGGAAATTTTCGTATTTATATTATACCACATTTCATAACTATCAAACCGTTTAAATCTATTCTTAAATAAATAAAGAATCATATGAAATCAAATTTAAGTCGATATTTATATTGGCTGATTTTCTACAGGTCTTCAAAGTTGCGAAATTGCTTAAAGTGCCAATAATTGTACCTCTTACCCTAGTTCAAGAGGTAAAGGCTGTTTTCGTTTTTTAGAAAATCTTTTTTAAATCATTAACTATGTATTTCTTTGGAATAACTATGAAGGCACAAATTTGCACAAATTACAGGGCATCTTCTCACAAAAAATCATTTCTGTACGTCCAGCTGTTCTGAAGATATGGAAAATAAGCCAAACGTTACTGCAGCGGCATTTGCAACTACGGGGGGCACAAATGCCGCTGCTTGGCTACTTTAGGGCACAAATTTAAGCTATCTTTTATGCTACTTAAAATTGCCCTAGGACCAATAGGTAAAAATCGTTCCGCCAGGATAACGTTTTCAAGCGTTACGCTGGCGGAATCGTATTTTCATATATATCTCAGAAACCCTACTATACATTATTAAATCTTAGATGATCTCTGCGACAGCTGTCATCGATTTGACAGCTGTTAAATTTCACAATTTTTGACTGAAAAATGTATGAAGAGAAATAACGTTCATGATTGTAGGTTCCCGCCCACTTAGAGATGTTCATTGCTATTATCATTCGCTTACACGTTATAATCGATTATGAAATTTTAAAACATCGGAAAATTTTCTTTTTGTTTATCTCTTTAAACGTACAATTTTATAATCAAAAACCAATTAATTTAATTAGAAGTAAGTCGGTTTGGATAAAACAATTTGAATATGATTGAAGTCCGAAATTCGAAAATAACAATTTGAGAATCTTCGAAAAACAACCAAACTAAATCACAAACATTGAGCTGATCCCAAAGTTAGTAAAAAGAGCACATGACATGGTGTTACGTTACGAGTATCAAAAATAACGAAGTTACCACAAATTGGTACTTAATTACATATTAACATTCAGACACAGCACAGAACAAACACAAATCTTCATCACATAAAATTTTGCGTATAGTCATAGTCATACTCATAGAGCATGCCAAATGTGCTATCGAACCATGAGATGAGGATGTCCTTTAGTTATAGAGGTCCTCAATCGTTCAGAGTGGATCGATAGAAGAATCGATTAGTTACGAATCGAAGTTTTAACATTCGTTTATGGTAAGACTACGCCTCTAGTAATGTCACTGCGACACCTGTCGCAGAGATCATCAAAGATTTAAATAAGTATAGGCACAAATTTTATATTTGGTGCACATTTACAGCATATAATGCACAAATTATTCTATATTGTTTCATCTCTAGACGTGCTAACATTTCGCGCTTTCCGCCAGAGTAACGCACGTTTGTCGGTCTATCACAGAGGTTTAATATTAATTCCATGCTCTGTCCTGTCTATAGACCGACAAACTTATCTGTTCCGGTGGCGGCGTCGCTACTGTCTATTTATAACTGTCATTAAATATCGTTTTTGCATTGCATTTCACGTAGTTCCAATTTTGGCCACCGGAACAGATAAGTTTGTAGGTCTGTACGTACGGTTAAACTAAATTAGTACGGCTGCATCCCTGCCATAGAGTATACTTACTTTTTTATAAGTCCCTGCGTCAGTGCGTGTCCAGGCATAGAGCACAGACTAGATAGAAGATAAATCAGACAACCGACTCACGTACTGTAAACATGGGCTTTACGGAAAAGGGAGCCAGTGATATATGACAGCTCTTTTTTTTTTAAATTGTGGTGGTGTCAAATGCAAAGGCATTCTATTCAAACAGCCACTTTATTTATTTTGGTGTATTATTTGCAGGATTACCCTACATATTTGAAATAAAAGGGAATTCATAATTTCATATACCCGATACATGAATTCCCTTTTATTTCAAATTTGAGCCAAAAAAGATCATTTTAAGAAAACTATTTAGGTGAAAAACAAAATAAAACAAGTTAATTACTTATTAATTGATTTATTTTTCAATTTCTTTTTGTAATAATTAATCCTTCTGTTGCATATTATTTGGTAATTTTCTCCTTTGTAAACACGTCAGTCCCTTTCAAAATGTTATTAATAGTATTCCTGTTGCATAAATCCATTTCTCACGAGTTTTATCATCAGTCGGAAATCTGGAAACAACAAATCGCTTGAAATTCCCTGAAATATGGGGTAATTTTGGGGAAATTTTTCCTTTCATTAGGCATCCGGAAATCGAATTATGAATCTACTAATTATTAATAAAATTTCAGTACACAGACATCTATGATAATTATTATGCTGGCTTCTGATGTAAATTTGTAATAATAAGCAATTATTTTACCGGTTTGCATGTCAGATGTTTTAGAGGTTATATTTAGAAATAATTTTTAGATATTTCCCATTTATCAAGTTTTTGATGATATAACTAATGATTTAGCGCAGAAACTTGGTTCCTGTGAGATTTCAGAAAGAAATACGTGATCAAAATTTATAAAACAGTGTACTTACGTATGAAATGTAACACCCGCTTTTTCTCTTTGATTGTTGCTTTTGAAGCCAAATATTGAACACTCTACCATTTTGTATGCTAGACACAAACGTTCCACATTCGATTAAATCATATTAATTTAGGTAGTAATCCACAAAACCTTTAATTTCTTTGGCACTATAATGATTTTTTTGCTCAGTTTGATTCAGTTTGATTTGAAGTTTGAACTCTTCTCTATTCTATTTCCTCTTACAGGAATCTCAATAAGACTATCTCACTCTGTCAAAGCATGTCAGCAGACCCTTAAGCGAGCTGGCGGGGGAGAGGGGTTACGACCACAGATTACGAAATGTCATCTGAGGTTGGCCCCCTGTACCACAGATATAACAAACGCACCAATTTTATTACTTTGAGTCAAACGGCCGTGGCATAGAGCTCTGCCGCCGAATTCATCATTCATTTGTGTGTTTGGGGTTATGTTTGTAAATTAGAATAACGAAAAACACTGCCGGTTAGAACTTAAAACGATAATACTACAAAGCTAGGTCCTAAGTCATTTAATTAATGTTGTAAATTATAATATCCATAATGTCGACTGATTTTTATATACGATATTACGTCGGTCATAAGGGAAAGTTTGGTCACGAATTTCTTGAATTTGAGTTTCGACCCGATGGAAAGTTACGATATGCTAACAATTCTAACTACAAGAATGATACGATGATTCGTAAAGAAGCTTACGTGCACCCTTGTGTGATGGAGGAACTCAAGCGAATCATACTAGATTCAGAAATAATGCACGAAGACGATCGTCTGTGGCCACAACCAGATCGTGTTGGAAGACAGGTATTTATTTCTGTTCATTTAAAATGAGCAATCTGGACAATTAATACAATTTTATCTGTACAATTTCTGTCTACATTGCCCAAAATAACATTACAAGTTGTGTAATTTTGTAAGCGTTGTTGTGCTTTGCTGACTGTATTTTTTTTTTTCTCAGGAATTGGAGATAGTAATTGGTGAAGAACATATTTCATTTACTACCTCAAAAACAGGATCATTGGTGGATGTGAATCAATCTCGTGATCCAGAGGGTCTCCGCTGTTTTTATTATTTGGTTCAAGATCTTAAATGCTTAGTGTTCTCCCTTATTGGCCTTCACTTCAAGATTAAACCTATATAAGAATTTAATTGTAAGATTTAAAAGGAAATAAATTTTTTTTGCACATATTTATTGTATTTAAGATTCTGCATAATTTACTTGTCATGGTTTTTACAGGAGTCTGCTAATACGCTAAAATTGGATGTGTATTGGCATCCTACACATCCAACTATTAGTTGATTCGCATCCTTATAAACTTTTTCAAATGATAACCCACCATAAATTTTACTAGGGATAAGGAGCCTGCTAGCAGGTCCTGGGTATTATTTATATGCACTGGGTTGAACACGTGACGTGGGCCTGTGTTAAAATATATCTTAGAATATTCTCATGTCTTGTTTAACCCTTTCAACGCCAATGTCTGATATATCAGACAAACCATTTTCGTGCCCACCACGCCAATGACTGATATATCAGACAAAAAAACAGGATCAAAAAACATTGTATTTTTACTTGCCTGAATGAGTTGAGTATAACTTAATATTTTTTTGGAATTCTTTTTTAATGGTTGTGGCGTTAGGGGCACCATTTTCGGAAAAAAGCGTGGCGGGGAAAGCGTTAATAATAATTTGTATCAGAGCCAGATATAATAAAATCTTACTGAACTTACTTGATAATTACAGAATGAACACAGCTGGCCACATATTATTATATTATTAAGTGTACATTTTATAGTATGCTAAATGCTTATGAAAGACTGGTTCATTCCTCTTGCTGCTTGCTTGCTGTGTTGTGTATGCTTTATCTCTTTTTACAAATATCCCCCCTTCCTCCCACATTTCCGGGAACAAAAATACCCTATGTTCACCGGGGATAGTGTAGCTTTCAGCAACAGTGAAAGAATTATTCAAATCGGTTCAGTAGTTTCAAAATTGTTATTCCCGCAGGAATGAGATGTTTCCCGTAGGAATTTTATAGCCTATGTCCTATTCCGGGTTATAAACTATACGTGTGCCAAATTTCATCTTAATCCGTTCAGCCGTTTAGGCGTGATTGAGTAACAAACATCCAGACTTTCGCATTTATAATATTAGTAAGATAAGAAGTAAGATAAGATGCTGTGCATGGTCACTCGTGAAGAAAAGAAAAAATAATATTTTATTGTTAGTAAAGTAATACAATGCCTCACCCCATTCATCCCGCATCTTCAAAGGAACCCTCAAACAAAATATGAATTCACTGCAGTGGTCATCTTCCGTGAATCGTACTACTTATAGTCATGAAATCGAGATTGACACAAACAGACACGTAACATTCATGCACGTAAACCTGACGTAAACGAATCGAACCCACGACCTCCTCTTGTACTACAGCCGATAACTCTAACGAATTACCAAACATATTCATTTGATTTGCGAAGCTCAAAATGTATAAGGGCTCTTGTACATGCTAAGAAAAGTCGCCGGGCCTACGCAAGAATTCGTGTCGTTTCTACACACGAACCGTGTAACTAGGTACATTGCTCCGGCGATGACCAGGAAATACTTCTTGTCTGCGCTAGACACGACACGCGGCGGACGTGCACTGTGTGTGTTGGTAGTTTGAGTATGTTTTAAGGAGGAATATTTTCTCGCATTTTAGTATCTTCATGTTTTATTAGCTTAAATGTTCCGGACCCGGTCGGTACCCTCAAATGCGTCAAGGAAGAGCAGTTAAGTAGGACCACGATGTGACCTGAGCTGGTTGGGTCCACAGACACAGTTCGAGAACAAGCTGCTGGGTCTAACTAAGGATACCAATGTTATTACAAGTTAAGTATACTTACTCATCCAACTTTTTGGACCCCATAAAACAAAGTTTGTTTTGTTTGTCCTATACATACTATGTATTGTATGTATTAGTATTTGTGAAAACGCTGTCAGGGTAGGGCGCTTGCCTCACCCTTGGCGCTTGGTTCTGACCTGCCTTACGGTAAGGTTTTTTTTATTTTTTTATACTAGTTCAGTTAAATTCAGTTGGCAGACAGCGACAGGCACGCAGCCCACCTGATGGTAAGCGGCCACTGCGGCCTATTCCATTAGGGGACACTTCACCTGGAAACGTCCCTCAATGTCCTGCCAGACTGTAGACTCATCTTCTGTCTGATCTTCGAGCCTCTGATTTCAAGTGTAGGTATCTGGCTCCCACATTAATATTTCCGGAACACAGTCAGAGCTATTATGGCGGCAGATTTCACCTGTAAAGTGAACCCTACCACCAACCAGACCCAAGGCGGGAATCGAACCCACAACCTCCGTGTTTTTATACCCGAAAGGCTTAGCCAATGTTCCAAGGAGGTGGTCAAACCTAACTAAACCTAAAAATATAAATTATCTAGGTAACTACTATCCGTACAGATCCGTACGAAAGTTCACAGATAGCGACGTTAGAACCATAGTGATCCAAGTCACATTTTCAACTTTTTGAGAAAACGACGGAAACGCGTTTGGATTTGTTCCTGAAATTGTCCTATTCCAAAGTGACCGATATGAGTTTCCTTATGAAAATTGCTATAATAAGCACTGGGATCAGTGTGGCATGAAAAATTTAAAATATGTCTTTTTTTGGGATGTTAATAACAAAATATCGATTTTGACAAAAATGTCACTTGGATCACTATGGTTCTAACGTCGTCAGATATCGTCGACGCAAAACGGCGAATGTCAAATGAAATTATTTAATTTAATAAATGAAATGTTACATTCTTGCGGGATAACGTCGTATAGTCCACGCGGGCTGAAGGGTTGTACTTAAGTATATGTATATTTAAAAAATAAATACGCCTACACAAGGTCGATTATACCGTGCCGTTAGCTTCCCGTGCAGGGCCGTAGCAGTTGGGCCCTCATAAAGGGAACATAATGAATTTTTGCCATGGAAGCAAAGGTCATGCCGGTACCTGTGACATGCCACCACAACTTAAGGCGTCCGTGGGATGTATAGCAGACAATAATATTGTGTAGATGTGTCCCACAAACGGTCTATGCACCCTAACCTAAGAGACCAGTGGCTATGTGTGGGACTCGACTCGGGAGTCGGGACTCAAACGTCCCATGGCACACTCACTAGAGTCCCTTGGTTTCCTCTTCACACCAGAAAGGGACAAGCCAGTGTCTTTTTTGTGTGGAGGGGATGCATTTACGCACCATAACTCGCCCTGGGGAAGACGAGCCGTTTGTGGGACTCACATGAATACCCACTAAACACCCTGCGCTCCTGCAGGGCAACCTGCAGGAGCGCAGGGTGTCCGACGTCGGGAGGAAAGTCGATTAATAGTCGTAGACCCGTCTTCTCCTTCCTCTCCGAAACAAGCTATTGTATGCCTTTTGCTAATTAACCGGCCGGTCCCATGAGTCTCCTCACCTGTGGTCTCACTCATCTCACACACACACACATCCCTCGGCCCACTCGGCCAGCCCGGCCGCGGCGTAAAATATTGGAGAGGAGAGAAGTGTTTATTTTTTTTCCGATTACTATAAAGTTGGGTATGGCAGAGTAAATAATATTAAAAACTTTTTTTTTTGCTTATTATTTATATATAAATTTAAATTTACGAAATTTCTGATACATAACATCAACAATGAAAGGCGCGTACGACGGAACGTTTACGGCATTTTCATGTATTGTGTTTATAGTATAGCTTTGCGCGTTGCGCGCGCATAGCATCTGCCGGACCGACCGATTATGGCGGACGGGGAGTGAAGAATGATTGTCGTCTTTTTTAAATCGGAAAGGATCGACATTAGCCAATGGCATAAACCGGGTTTTTTGTAAAAATTGTACATTGTAAATAGTTCTGTGTACATATAGTAATTATATTTGTGCTCGTTTTGTTTAGAAATTGTGTGAATAGTGTATTATTTTGAGTGTTTATTCAGTTAAAATTTGGACGCCGACTACTAGCTGAACCTTGATGTTAGTACACTGGAAAACCAAACACAACTTCTAAATTTGAAATTCCTGTACATTTTGTTCTCCTCGAAGCATCGATTTCTCTTCTCACCTTTGTGTTTCGATCCGTCAAGGAGACGGTTGCAGTACTCGCAATATTTTGGTTGTCCATAGCGGCTGTCATCGTGTTTCGATAAAACTATTTACTGTCATTACAAAGACAAAAAGACTGCTGTAGTCGCTAAATGGCTTCGATGCCGAGGTCTGTTTACTGTTAATTGTTCTCTGATCATGTAAATCGATTGCGCTATACGTATTAGCTTGAATAGTGTTGGAAGTAACTATATACTCTACATAAAGAAGAGAACAGTCCCAAGATTTATTTGTTGTTGCCGTATCAAAGTGTAGTGAAACTGAATGCTCGAGCCTCACGGTAGCCCAATGAAGTGGCCGGGAACGGGAGGTGAAGAAGAGGCGGGCGAAGCAGGATTGCAAACCGCTCGCGCCTCACAGTCTCGTACACAGGACGATGCCGCCGTACATTATGTATTCCAACGAGACTCCCAGGAAACCGAGCTGTCTTCTTTAACTCCTAAACAGCGCTGGGCGGTCGGCGAAGATAATATTGTAGAGGTTTGTATTGTCTAAGTGTATTCATTTTTCCCTTTTATTTACTCAATAAACATAACCTCACATTGCTCATAATTTGATGCTGATTTTTTGATATTATTGGAAGTGTTAGAATACATAATGTTGTCTTTCTTAAATATATTGATCTAAATGATATAATATCTACTTTGGTAATAGTTAGTATGAATCAGATATTATGTTGTGATTACATTGATTGTAAATGTATAAAATATCTTAAGATCCCTTTGTTCAGATTTTAATATTTAAAATGTTATTTTTCAGAATCAAGATAAATGGAAAAATCCTACACCAATTACTATGAATAATATGCCACAAGGCACAGCTGTACAGTTGAAAAACTCTCAAACAAGCCAACAGCAGTTCATAAGCCAAGCTATAGCTTCCTCTGTAGGAACTTTAGCAATAAATCCTTCAGTTATTGGAAGCCACCCTCACTTGGCTACTAACATGGTTCACACACAACTGGCTCCATTACAGAATCATACTTTGGGAAATAATTTGACCATCCAAAATAGTGCGATGATGCTTCCGCCTCTCCAAGGGATGCAAAATCCTCAACAATTAGGACAACAAGGATTATATGACATACATCAACATCCAGGAACACCAATGCAGGCCATAAATGGAATTGGGAAGAGTGCCGAACACCTCATGTACTTGAGTCAAGCTGGGATGCTTGCACCGGGGACTAACCAGTTCCTGCAGCAAGGCCAAAATCAGCTCGGGCTTACTCCTGTTGCAGCCATAAGAAATCAGGTAAATATTATTCATATTATGAGATTTTGGAAATTTATACATAAACCATTAGTTATATAGGCAGTTTATTGATAAAAACAAGTACAGTAATTTATCTATTTTATGATGATCAATTTTGTGTAGTTGGTAAGTCTGCCATTACAGCAAAAGATGCGGGTTTGATCCCTGCATTGTACAAATATTTATGTGAAAAACCACATCTGTTTTTACTGGTCTCTATATATAATATGCACTATCAGCGACAGGGACGGGTTACCACCTTAAAATCTATTTTTCTCTGGCAGCGCCCAAAACATGCACCCACCTTCTTGGTTTTGTCTACCAATAGCATCAAAGAACGCGGAAACAAAAGATTTTTTTAAACAGTCAAAAAGTGAAAACTGTATTCCTCTAACAAAATTGCATCTTTACCATTAGGTTATAAAATTTGTAACATGTTGGCTTAAAATAAATTATACCAGAATAACTCTTAGTATATCATATTTCAATTTTAATTACTATGATATTTTATGTAATGTTTTTATATATTTAAGGTGTCAAAAAAAATAATGAAACAATTTATTCCAAAATATTTTTAATTAAAGAAAAGCGTTATATAAAAAATAAAGTATGTAATATTAAGGCTAATATAATATTTTTTCTTAAACCATCCACTTAATAGTTTAAGGTAAAAGGTTTTAAATCCGACGGCAATAAAGTAATTTAACTTAAGTTTTGCAACAGAAGAAGAGGAAGTAATTGCACTTGCATTATTGCTTCAAAATCATAAAACAATAAAGTTGACCTGAACCCCGAATACATCTTCTCTAATTGGTAGGCTAAAATTGTGGGCGGGGCCAGCTATGGTCACTTTGTGCAAACGAAAAATGTTGCAAAGTGGTACCCCATCACTGTTCAGTTGTCGATAATATGTATTTACTTAGTGAAGGACTAGATGGCACTGTGTGAATTATTTCCAAGGATTTTTTAACCAATATTACCTCTTGACTGCATGCAGCATTTAATATTTTTTTGTAAATAAAGGTTACATACCTACTGCAGGGTAATATTCTGTTCTATGTATTTAATAAAATGGCTTATTGAGTCTAACATATAAGTCTCTAATCTACATACTTTTTTATAAATAATATAATAGTGATATTATATTTTAGTAGTTTTTTATTTAGATGAAGCTTTATTTTTGGGAAAAGATAGTATTCTTCAATATTTATGGACAATGGTATGAATGTGGTTAAAAACAACATGACAGACCACCTGTTGACATCATAGTTTTATCATAATCATAATTATTGTAAGTTTTAATATGGTGCACCTAAAGATGATTGATTCAAAGTCAAAGTCAAAGTCAAAGTATTTATTTTGCAATTTGATTTACCAAGAAATTCTTTTGCACGTCATAAACTTTTTTTCCTACCAGCACTTCGACGTGAATGAATGGCCTGCTGTTGAGAAGAAGTGCCGCAAGAAACTCAACAGTTACATATGATAGCCTTTTTTAAATCATTTTGTGTTGTACAATAATAACTTAATAATAATATAATGTCAAATTAATAACAATATAATGTCAACTTAATAATAATATATGTAATAAGTACAATAAATAAGCATAAGAGTAGATGTGCAGAGAAGCAAATGTGTTTCATGTCCACAGAGTCTTGTCATTTAAGTAATCTTCTACTTTATAGTAACCTTTCCTCATAAGGTAATCTTTAATTATGACTTTAAATTTATTTAAAGGTAATTCTACAAGACGTTGTGGTACTTTGTTAAATAGTTTAATGCTCAGTCCAACAAATGACTTTCCTGTTTTATGAAGCCTGACATTAGGAACGGCAAGTCTGTGCTTATTCCTTGTGTTAAATTTGTGACAGTCGGATTTTTTTAGAAAATTATTGTAATTCTTCCGAACATACATTAAACAATCAAAAATGTATTGCGAAGGAACGGTTAAAATGTTAATTTGTGTAAATAGACCTCTGAGCGAGTCACGAGGTCTAAGGTTGTAGATTGCACGAATAGCTCTTTTCTGTAATATAAATATAGACTCGATGTCAGCAGCAGAGCCCCACAACAGTAGACCATATGACATGACACTATGAAAATAACTAAAATAAACCAATCTTGCCGTTTCAACATCAGTGATATATCTTATTCTTCTTACTGCATAAGCAGCTGAGCTCTGTCTTGCTGCTAATGCAGTAATATGAGGACCCCATTGAAGTTTGGAATCAATATTAATTCCTAAAAACAAAGTATCATTAACTATTTCTAATTGCTCATCATTCATAGTAATGAATGTATCCATCTGTTTTACATTAGGCATCATAAATTTAACACATTTCGTTTTCTTTGCATTTAGTAATAAGTTGTTTGTGTTAAACCATTGTGACACTCGCGACAGAGCCCTGTTTACCTTGTCAAATGTTTTTTCATTTCTATCTGTTTTAAATATCAAAGAAGTATCATCAGCAAACAGAACTATCTCACAGAGGTCCCCGGTGTAGTATGGTAGATCGTTTATATAAATCAAAAATAGCAAAGGGCCCAGTATAGAGCCTTGTGGCACGCCCATTCTCAGTTTAGCACCACACGAATTAATATTGTTGATATTGACTCTTTGTATCCTGTCAGTGAGATACGATTCAATTAGTTTCATGGCAGCGTTGGAGACACCGTAATGTTTTAATTTATCAAGTAATATTGTATGGTCAACACAATCAAATGCCTTTGATAAATCACAAAAAATACCTATTGCGTTCTGTTTACCTTCCCAAGCATCAAGGATATGTTTAATAAGTTCAATTCCCGCATCGGTTGTACTTTTGTTCTTAGTAAAACCATATTGCTTTTTATGAAGTAAATTATTGATGTTGAAATGTTCAAGTAATTGATTAAACCATACATCCTACTAATATTATAAATGCGAAAGTCTGGATGTTTGGAAGTTTATAACGTCTCATTCCTGTGGGAATAACAATTTTGAAACTACTGAACCGATTTGAATAATTCTATCACTGTTAGAAAGCTATACTATCCCCGGTGAACATAGGGTACTTTTGATCCCGGAAATGTGGGAGGAAGGGAGGGTTATTTGGAAAAAGAGAACGCGTGGGTGAAACCGCGGGCGGAAGGCTAGTTTATTAATATTGGTAAGTTATGATGTCACTCAAAAGTTATTGCATCTATATTCTATAATCGTAGTGGGTATTTTATTTTATAAAAAAAAGTTTTATTTTGCCAACAATACACAATAATAGGTAAATTATTATGTAGCACTTAGTACAGTCAAAAGCACGTCAGATGTAACACTTTAGACTTCGTACCACTCTTGTGTGGGGGGCATAAAGTGCTATTATCGAATGGCTTGTATTTAACCGTACACCAAAAAAGGCTGAACGTACACCAAAAAAGGCTGAAACGTGCACCAAAAACATTGAATTGCTAACCTAACCTTTGGTGTGCCTTTGGTTTATTTTGGTGCATGTTTCAGCCTTTTTTGGATATACACTTAAATTATTTCCCTTATCTAACTGCAAGTGTTAACTGTGATGTGCTGTTGACCGTCTTTGTAAAGCATGTATTATAAAAAAATATATGTTTTTACATTCAAATGAATTTCACAAAATATTTATATTTATTTGTCTAATTTTGAAGCCTATTCTATGCTCCAGATCACATATTTTGACTGATAGTTGAAACTTGAATACTTAGGAGCAATGATATTATAATAAAAAATAGGTAGATAGGTTATTTGAGCTAAAAAAGTGGCACCCGAAAACTAAGCTATTTAGCAAACCCGAGCTCAGTCTCGCGAAAGCATTGACAGTTTGATAGATATATATAGACCAGCGTTACCAGTTTTTTTTTCTTGCCAAGTCGGGACTTTCGTACTTTTTGAGTGAAAAAAGCGGGATTCTTCCGTCAAAAGCGGGACATAGTAAAAAAACGTATATAATCCAGTTGTATTGTTGTGTAGTTCCAATTTTGGCCACCGGAACAGATAAGTTAGTCAGTCTATTTTGTAAGTCATCGTTGACGTAATTTTTCGCTCAATTCTAAAAGGTATTAACCTAATAGCATTTGAATCTGATAGTACTCGCCGTTTATGTTGATGCGAAGCTCTCTCCAGTCCAGAAGCTTAAACACGTCCTTCAACAGAGTAGTGAACAGTTTCGGCGATATAACATCGCCCTGTCTCACACCCCGCTGGAGCCGAATGGATTTTGTCTTCTGGTCCTGGAGGTTGACTGACATGGTGGCGTTTTCGTACAGCGATTGCAACACTTTTATGTATCGGTAGTCTATTTGGCACCTTTGGAGTGACCGAAGCACGGCCCATGTCTCGACAGAATCGAAGGCTTTTTCATAGTCCACAAACGCTAAGCATAATGGCAGATTATACTTTTCGGACTTTTGTATAACCTGCCGCAGCGCGTGCATGTGGTCTATGGTACTAAAGCCTTTACGAAATCCGGCTTGTTCGGGAGGCTGGAAGTCATCTAACCTACGTACGAGACGATTCGTTATAACTCTAGAAAACAGCTTGTAAACATGACTCAGTAGCGTGATGGGTCTGTAGTTCTTCAGCTGCGTACTATCGCCCTTTTTGAAGAACAGCTTCACCACGCCCCTGTGCCATGATGTTGACGTTTTGCCCTCGAAAAAAACGGAGTCGAAAAACCTCTGGAGAGCTTTCAGGCCCGGTCGGCCTCCTGCCTTTAGAAGCTCCGCTGTAACTCCGTCATCCTCCGGCGCTTTGTTGTTTTTAAGCTGTTTCACAGCTACACTAATCTCGTAGAGGCTGATGTCCGGAATATCTTCCGTATAGTGTCGGGTCAATTTTGCTCTACGATCTGTGAGCCCGGTATTTTCAATACCGAGAATTCCCGGGAGCAATCCCTAAATGTTACTGTTTACAGTAAGACTGTTTATAAAGACTGCATTATTAAATTGGAGTTCTTTGAAATATAGTTTTATTTCAAGATAAAAAAAAAATCGAAATCACCGAAAAAACCGGATAACCGGTTTTGCCACTGAATCAAAACCGAAAAACCGGTTTTCTAAAATATCTCCGGTTTTCTACCTACAGCCCACAATCAAACCTTCATTGCAAGGACGATAAACAAAAATTAAAGGGGTTTGAAGATTTTTGTATGGAGGCTGGCTTATATTGTGGTACGCCATTTTGTTTTTTTTTTTTTTCAAAATAGCGTTCACCTTAAATTCTATGAAAAATCGATATCTTACATTAATACGAATATATTATGTTATTGGACAAAAACCTGTAAAATGTCACATTTTAACAGCGAACTTAATTTTAAAGCTAAAAGCAACTAAAGGTTTACTTCTTTATTTTAAGATTTGTTTGTGTCAAGTTATAGTTCACATAAAATTCATTCAAAAATGAATACCTGATATCAACTCAAACATATAATGTCATTAGACGAAAACCCGTAAAGTGTCACGTTTTAGAACGGCCGAGAAGTGCACCTCGACAGGGACCTGGACTTGGATCCCCTGTGGGTTCCTGCGTCGTGGGGGACCCACCATTAACTGGAACCGCGCGGTCCCAGTTGCTGGATTGATTTTTTTACTTCCAGCGACTAGGACCACTCTTAAATTAATAAAAAATCTATTGCCAACACTGTATGTTCAGTCAAAAGAAAAAATATCCCATATAATAAAAGAAAATCTCTTTAATTCAAAAATATATTTCAAATATCGGGTAACTCCATATTCAACCGGCGGCTTTTTTACCAGTTAAAATATTTTTTCACTTTTATCCGGTCAGTATAAGTCATTCCACATTCAACCGGCAACTTGGAAAGTATGGTTAAAATATACTTTAGGCTTAAGCCAGACTGAAGAGGTGCTGTGTGCAAGTACATCAAATGCTAACTGGTTGAAAAAGAATGAACTGCCGCTGTCTGCATGCTGGTTGAAAGTGCAAACTTGCCGGTAGAATATGGAGTATACGAGGGGTGATCCAAAAGTAATGATAATCAATATGAAATAAGGGTACCTACATCTAAAAAAACAAATTATTTCTCAACATAGTCTCTTAGTAAGTCAATTTAGTCATACATTTTTGTAGTACATTTAGTCTATCTTTTTTCTAAACCTAGAATTCCTTTAAAAAAAAATCTTTGTCCTGACACTCATGAAACGCCTCTACAGCAGTCATCACCTCGCTATCGTCGTCAATTTTTTACCCATAGAGGAGTCGAGGAAAGAGGAAGAAGTCACTGGGAGCCAGGTCTGGAGAATAGGGTGGGTGTTCGAGCAATTCGAATCCCGTTTCTTTAATGGCAGCCATCACGACGGCAGCTTTGTGAGACGGTGCGTTGTCTTGGTGAAACAACACTCCAGCGGAGTTTGCCTCGTCGTTTTTCTTTAATGGCCTCCCGCAATCTTCTTATTTGGTCTGCGTAGTAGTGGGTAGTGCGTAGTAGTGGCTCCCTTTTCCAGGTATTCCACCATAATAATTCCTTCAGCATCCCAAAAAACGGACGCCATAACCTTTCCTGCTGAACTTCACTTTGAATTTCTTAGGCGTCGGGGAAGAGGGCTGGCCAATAACCACAAGGTTGGCACCGGCTCGTCCTCATCGGGTGAAAAGGGGAAACCGGAGGAGTTTAGTGGGTAGTGGGACGAACGTCTTTAGTCCCGAGCCCCACACACGGCCGCAGGTTCCGCTAGCCTGCGGCTAAGGCACGTAAAAGTGTTCTCCTCCGCAAAAAAAAAAAAAAAAGGCGTCGGGGAAGAGGCTCATTTCCACATCATGGATTGTTGTTTGGTTTCCGGACAAAATGGTGGATCCAGGTCTCCTCCGTGGTAACAAAACGAGATAAAAAAGAATCTTGATCCGTCTGGAACTTTTCGAAATTCGCCCTCGAAATGTCGACTCGTTTTTTCTTCTGTTCGTCGGTTAACATTCTCGGCACCCAACGTGCAGAGACCTTTTTCATGTGGAGTTCATTCGCAAAGATTCTTTGAACACTGCCATATGAGATCAGCTACATGCCTTATGGTCACTCTTCGATCTGCCGATACGACATCGTCGACTTTTTTGACGTTTTGACCGCCTCCGTGGAACAGTGGCTACGCCGCTCGGGTATAAAATCACGGAGGTCGTGGGTTCGATTCCCACCTTGGGTCTGGTTGGTGGTAGGGCTTTTTCAGAGTCCGACTGGCTAGCTACCACCCCCACAGGTGAAATCTGCCGCCATAACAGCTCTGGCTGTGTTCCGGCAAAATTAATGTGGGAGCCAGTACACTTGAAATCAGAGGCTCGAAGATCAGATGAGCCTACAGTCTGGCAGCACATTGAGCGACGCTTCTAGGTGAAGCGTCCCTCAATGGAATAGGCCGCAGTGGCCGCTTACCATCAGGTGGGCTGCGAGCCTGTCTGCCAACTGAGTTAGTATAAAAAAAAAAAAGTTTTCTGCGGTGAGGGACGTGGATGGGCGTCCCTCGCGGTGTTCGTCTTCTGTGGATGTTCTTCCCATCTTGAACTCCTTGGCCCAGCGTGCACCTGTAGAATATGGAGGAGTAGAGTCCCCCAATGCTTCCACTAGGTCGCTGTATATGTCTTTGGTAGACATTTTTTCAAACAAGAGGTACTTGATGACAGCTCTGATTTCGTTTTTCTCCATTTTTATGTTTACTCTCCGACTATTTGTATTTGAATGAATGTTACTTCCGGTAACCATGACCTATTTCTATGATTTTTTTATGCTGAACTAGTGGGTAAATGAGAAAACAAAAAAAAAATTTTTCAGATTTTTATGTGGTCTACAAATATCCGATTATCATTACTTTTGAATCACCCAATCGGTCGAATGTGGAAAAAATATTCACCGGCAGAAAAATTGCCGGTTGAATGTGGAAGTACCAGCATTATCATATAGTCATGATATTAATTTATTCAATTGCAATAGATTAGGTCAGCCCGTTTTTAACTACTATCAGATTCAAATGCTATTAGAATAATACCATTTGGAATTGAGCGAAAAATTATGTCAACTGCGTGATGACTTACACATACACGGATATTAATTTGCGTTGCTCACGTTACGGACAAGCGCAGTTGCTGTCATATTTCGCTCCATTCCAAAAGGTATTATCTTAATAGCATCTGAACCGAATAGTACATAATTCAACCGTGCAGTTAAGTACACAACAGGGTTAGCATTGTATAATGCTCTACTTTATTCATAAAGGACAATGCAAAAGACTGGGCCAAAAAAAAATGTTGTGCAGATTTGGGACTTAAGACTACGAAGTAGATAAACACCTTTAACTTTTATTATGGCGTTGACAAAATTGGTCTTAGTGATAAAAAATGTTTATTATGTTAATTTATTTATGTTCATATAAAAATAATAAATTATTATGGACGATAACTTTTTCCCCCTGGGACGGATTATGGTGTCATCATAATAAAAATTGATTGTGTGGTGTGTGTGGTCTTTCACGTAGAATACATCTCATCTCTGCCATTAACTCTTAAACACCCGACCGAAAGCCGGGTGTCGCGTAAACAATAGATTTTCTATTGTGTCTGGTTTTCCGGGGCTAGATGGATTAACTTTAATTGGCCCAAAAAAACAAGTTTTGCATTCTCCTTTTTGACATGTTTTTCTTTGAATTAGGTCAATTGAATTTAAAGTCATTTGGATTGTGAGGTTTGGCGCTTTTAACATTACACGTATAAATAAATGATGTTTTTTATTTTTCGTTACACATTTTTTCGTTTGACTGTACAGGTTTTGGAATGAAATATAGATTTTCTTAATCATTTTTAAGTGGTCCCAGTCACTGGAAGAAGAATATTAAAATAAAATCAATCCGGCAACTGGGACCGTGGTTCCAGTCGCCGGAAACCTCAAAAACAATTAGGTACCTACTCTTTATTATAGAGAAGTAATAGTTGCATTTTTTACCCTTTATGTTTCATTAATTTAATTTAATCTATAACTTAATACGTTATATTTTATTGTTACAACTGTGAAATAGCCAGTTAGTCTAAATCTATTTCAAGGGATTCCCTCTATCTGGCCGAATGTCGTCGTTGCACGTTGTTCCGTATTTCACTTTATATTTTTGTCAAATTCGTTTAGCATAATATTATTGTTTTTAGCCAAATTTATAATGGCATACTTGGATTCTGCCATAGTGCCATTCTGATGTTTTGAATTTCAATATTATTACATGAGAATATCGGCGAAAATAGGTGTATCCGTATTGAAGTCGTTCCAAAATTTCGAACTTCCCTTACAGCGTCCGTCAATATTCGTGAATGCCTCTTTTAGTTCCGAGCTATAGCACAGAATATAAATTTAATAATAGTACTAACGTACAGAACGGCCATTCACCGTTTGAAAATCGGCTACACCAAAGGCTAGCCACGGAATAAACATGTTCGTATTTTTATTTTCATAAATCGTATCGTATTTCCATATTCTAGCAAAAGCCTCAAAGTCAAAAATGATGACTCCCCTTAATTATCTAGGTAAAATTTGGAGAAAACACTCTTGCAGCTTTTAGTCAGGTACCGGTGGGTTGGATACTTATTAGGCCCCTCGACTCGTAGTCACACTAGATTGTCACATCAGTATAACAAACAAGAATTTTTTTCTTTTTTGTCACACTACCGATTTTTTCACACCCTTTAAACCACCATTGCTAGTGCAGTACCTACCTACACAATAAAGTCGATGTGATCTGTAATAGTCAACTTTCTGTTTCCCCGACGTTCATTTGTTACTCCGACATTCATTTGTTCCCGTCATTCATTTGTTTCCCCGACATTCACTTGTTTTCCCGATATTCACTTGTGTTCCCGACATTCATTCGTTTTCCAGAATTTGCACACATGTATTTGTGATCCTGAGTACACATATCACAAAGATTTATTGTTTTATGATTAAGAAATAAGTTAACGAATCGAACTAAGAAATTAAAACATTGCATTAAAAATAAAAAAGGTTTTATTTTAATTTAACAAACTTATGAAGGTTTACTGGACAACACTACATAAGAATGATAAGTGATTTATGATGTGGAAAAATCGGTAGTGTAACAAACGAAAAAAATTCTTGTTTGTCATACTGGTGGTGTGACAACAATCTGGGGTGACTACGAGTCGGGAGTCCATATAAGTGGTTACAATGGAAAAAGAATCGGAAGTTCAGTTCAAATCCATAAGAATCATTATTAACTATTTTTAAACATTTTGTGCACATATTGTGTACGACAGTACGTACAGCTTTTAATGTTATCGTATCGGGACATTATGTCCATTAAGTATGTTAAACATAATTCAGGTAATATTGGTTATTAAAATTCATTATTTATTAATTAAAATATAAAACATTAAAAATTCTTAAGCACGTAACGCACGTAACTAAGTGTCGCGTGTGTGTAGTTTACATATACTGAGACCACATAGATAAATCGCAATAAGAAATCTAGGCATAATAAATATAAATAATAAATATTATGTAATTATGTACGCATATCTCTTACACACACACATCTTCATAGTTACATTATTAAAAGTAAAATTTTAATTTTTGTAACTACTCATACCGTTTCATAATATTCAATGATGAATTGTTTTTTATTTATTAAACGAACTAAGTTAATATTAAACAATTTTTATACTATTATAAAAATGTACATAATCCCGAATTCGAGCCTGCCGCGCACATTGTACGAACCAACCATAGAGAAAAAGCTCCCAAGTTTTTATTATTCGATTATACAATGCGCGCCATCTATGTATTAAGAGCGCAAACCGCCTCTAGCAAGCGACGACAGACGCTCCCGTTTATTGGGGTGCCGTGTTTTAGCGCAGGCGCTGTGGTCGGCGTATGTCCTTTGTTCGAAACAAGTCAACATTGTATTATTTGAGTTTAGATCTTTCTGGCTGTATTTTGCAGTTTAGAAACAGATTTAATGTAAGAAATGAGTGTACAATCAGCATTTGTTAGTGTTGTGAACACGTGAAACATTTATTTATTGTGGAAAGTGTTATTTTTCTCACGACAAGCTTTCGCTAAGTACATGACCCGAGCTTTAGGCGGACTGTACGCATGAAACCCTTGAGTGACTTTTTTTTTGAAACTGATGTTAAGGATATGGGCCCCGACATGGTGAGTTATTTGGTAAAAATATGTGTAGAATCATCTAAAGAAAATGTTTTAAGTCATGAAATTCCGATTTTGCCCTTTTTACAAGCAACAGGTCCGTTTTTGTTTTGTTTACTTGTCACCCACCGGCGTCCGCCATTTCTGGTTCGGGATCTTCACCGGCCGTAGGACGTAGGTGTTAGTTGATTCTGTATGAAAGCTAAATTGATAACTAAATACATTATCGAAAACAGTGTGTATTGCTTGGATTGAATTTAGTTTTCATATTATGTTTGAATTGTGTGTGCTAACATCTCACTAAATATGTTCAATAAAAGGGATGGTTTTCCTACCCTTTGTGATATTACGGAATAAGTCAAGTCAGAATTAATTCGTGTTTAATTGAACACTGCACTGTTTGTTTCTTATTGTTGTGTGGTCAAAACGTGATATTGTGATAAGAAAATACTTAATAAAACTATTTAGGGGAAAAATAATCAGTAAAAAGAAACCGAATAATACGTAAAAGCTTGTTACCGAGACGTGATTTAATATGTTTTTTAAACTTACCCAAGTAAAATTACCCAGTTATTATTTGGTATTATGTAAATTAACTATATGAGCATGTACCTTTTCTAGGGAGTAATTAAATATTGATCGTAGGTAATCCTACTAATATTATAAATGCGAAAGTCTGAATGTTTGGATGTTTGTTACTCAATCACGCCTAAACGGCTGAACGGATTCAGATGAAATTTGGCTCACGTATAGTTTATAACTCGGATTAGGACATAGGCTATAAAAATTCTACTGGAAACGTCTCATTCCCGCGGGATATTTGAAAAAAGAAATTACGCGCGGGTGAAACCGCGGGCGAAAAACTATTACTGTATAAACTTAAGTAGTCCTATTCTCTTTTTGTCAGCCTGAATTGTATTCAAACCATTTTCTAATGTTAATAATGTGTTAACCATAGTTACATCTACTCATAGTTACATCTACTCATAGTTACATCTACTCATTGTTAAATCAGTATTGATTAATGTTAAAATGTGTAAACCATATTACATCTACTCATTGTTAAATAACTCACTCAGTCACACATTTATTTTATTACTAGCCTTCCGCCCGCGGTTTCACCCGCGCGTAATTTCTTTTTTCAGATTTATCCTCCCTTTCCCTCCACATTTCCGGGATCAAAAGTACCCTATGTCACCGGGGATAGTGTAGTTTCCAACAGTGAAAGAATAATTCAAATCGGTTCAATAGTTTCAGAGCCTATTCAATACAAACTAACAATCAAATCTTTCCTCTTTATAAGAATATTATATAATATAGATTAGTATAGATAAATGGTGTTAATATGATATTAAAATATATCTATGCTTGATTTTATTTTAACCTGTGGAAATAAAATAAAATAAAGTTAATAACATAATCATGTAATAGGTAGAATTATTTTTTAGCTCAGATATTTAAACAAATGGTCTGTTATCTAAGAAATCTAAGTTAGGCCAAAAATGTATACTCTTTTTCAAAAATTAGTGAACTAGTTTTACTATTCTTAGTCATAGGTACTTGATAGGCTTTATTAATACAAGGTTTACAAAAAATTATGCCCAGGAATATTTTTTTTTTATATTTTTGTAATTTTGTGGTATGGCAATAATGACTTTTAACCATCTTAAACTAACTTTTAAATATATGGCACTCAATTCAGATAAGTATTCATTATAGTAGAAATCAAGTTCTTGGTTTAAAAAACTGGCAAGACAACCTATTTACCTGCCTCCATACCACAGTAGCTACTTATCTAGTATATATATCACACTTTAAAAGCAATAGCTAATATAAAGTAATTTTATGATTTGGTTAAATACTCAATAGCAATGCAGATTCTGGAGGTTGGTGCTAAAAAATGCGT
This sequence comes from Mecyna flavalis, assembly GCA_949319885.1. Taxonomy (NCBI): domain Eukaryota; kingdom Metazoa; phylum Arthropoda; class Insecta; order Lepidoptera; family Crambidae; genus Mecyna; species Mecyna flavalis. The sequence goes on from OX439427.1 coordinate 16,145,546, forward strand.
AAAAAAAATTATGCCAATAAAGTTATGCCAAATTAATATTTTGCATAACCATTATTAGGATAATTAGAAGTATGCCATGTTAAATTATGCCAATAAAATAGGAAACCCATACAATAATTTACTGGTCCTGTGCTTGACCTCTCATAGTATGTGCCAGATTTTCATGATGCTTACAAAAAAAAAAAATGTTGTTAGATCAAGCTATTAATGCAAGAAAGAGAGTAAAATCTTGAATTATTAATTTTGCCAGGATTTAAATTAAAGCGTTTGGGCGCATTATGTCCAATTCGCAAAATGTCCAACTGTCAAATTCTCAATTGGTCCAGTTCGCAACTGGTCCAGTTCGCGACTGGTCCAGTTCGCAATTGGTCCAGTTCGCAACTGGTCCAGTTCGCGATTGGTCCAGTTCGAAAGTATAAGGGTGATCCATATTGTAAGGGAGGTTGATGTTTTGGTAACACCCAACTTGAGAGTGAAACGCATATACTGCGTGTTTTTTTTGTCGTTGTTTTCCCGCCGCAGAACGCTTCACCTTTAGTAGTACTATCGATTTTTGCAAGGATTTTTTTTTCAACTTTTTTTTAATAGTTTGGCGGGAAAATTAAAATCAAATCATAATTATCTTTTTTTTATAAGCGCGAAGGGTAATTATCCCGACTTGTGACCGTCCGCGACGCAGCTAGTACTTCCTATTGGTTCGAGTTTCGTCTATCATAATTAGAGATGCAACGGATAGTTGTTTGGCCGGATATCCGGTATCCGGCCGCCGAATATTCGGCCGGCCAAACGATACCTAAATTTTAGTTTGGCGGCGGGCGCTTTGTGCAGGTTTCAACCTGTTATGGTGCGTCTATGCTTACGAAGCGAACACGAGCGGCGCACGAGCGGAGCACGAGCCGATCCAAAATTCGTGTACTGTGGACGGACTTGGAGCCTCGAACGAGCGCGCTTCGAGCATTCGTTTCGTGCTCGACTGTGCTCCGCCCGTAGACAGAGAAAACTATAGACAAATTGCATACAAATTGATAGTATCTATCGCATTCACACAAGAAAAAGAGGGCGATACGGATAGACCACGTAAAAGAAAGAGATAGAACTACACAATTTTTTGTCTCGCACCGCGTGCCGGTTTTTCGATATTTAGGCTGAAACTATGTTCGAGGAGAGATCGTCGTAGGCTCGTGGCAGGCTCGTAAGTGCGTCCACACTTGTCACGCGAGCAGAACGGTTCGACTCGTGCTCCGCTCGTGCGCCGCTCGTGCTCGCTTCGTAAGCATAGACGCACCATTACGTATTGTAGGTTCGCGCGGACCGTTTTCTAGGCAAGAAACGAGTTTTATTAGGTCAGTACTCAGTGTACAGAACTATTTCGTCGAAAGACTAGGCAGGACTTGTTTATGAAAATAGGAGGAATCGTCTGTTACTCAAAAATGCAGATACCTAATCTTTATTCAACACAATTTGCCGTTAGTTAATTTATTATGAATATTAAACTCTCTTTTTAATTATTTGGTAACACATATTTATTTGATTAAAAATTTACAAACGATACGCTACGATTGGTTGAATGGATACTAATGCTGATCGTAAGATTTCTTTACTACTTATTATAAATGAGGCTTTTTAATAAGTCTAAATTGTACGTTAAAGTAATACCTACTAATAAACGAATAATAATAATTTGTTGTTGTTTTCTTGTATACTAACTATTTTTCAAAGTTAAATACCAAAAAAATCACTATTCGGTATCCGGCCGGATAGTGTGCAACTATCCGGTATTCGGCCGGATAGTAAAATAATGGCCGGATAGGCCGGATACCGGATAGCAACCGGATATCCGTTGCATCTCTAATCATAATCATAAAACTTTTAATTTGACTAAAAAAACTTCATTTTTCAATTTTACTACTAAGTTAGAATCACTTTATACTGCTACTTGTAATAAAACATCTATAACAAACATTTAAACAACAGTTATTTGAATTGGTCAATTTGAGAATTGGACCATTTGCTAATTGGACAATTTGAGATTTGGACAAAGTGCGAATTGGACAAATTGCTAATTGGACAATTTAAGATTTGGACGTTGTGAGAATTGGACATTTTGAGCGCCCTGGACCTTTTGCGAATTGGACATAATGCGCCCAACCGAATTAAAGCAATTCAAAAACAGTCAATTGTATTAAACACACAACTTTTGATGTATTTCTGACTCATTATGTAATGTGGTCTTTATTTCTAACAAACCAACAAGCAAATCTTTCCTCTTTATAATATTAGTGTAGATATTGAATTAATATTGAATGAATGAATGTATCTATTGGTTTATGTTGAAAAGTACCTGTTATGTTTTTGTTGTTCGTCACCCCATTTATAATACATACAGCTTTATAAGACAAAATATAAACCAGATAAAGCCTAATGATGTAAAATGTAAAATTTTCATTGCCACAGATTGCACCTGCTGCAAAGAAATTATGGGACAAAGGCCCCGGCGCTGGGGGTGATAGCAAAGGTCCTCCGCATCTTCCTCCACTGCAACTTAACCCTGAGCAGATGTGGCGAGATCCTACATGGTCAGCACAAGGTATGTTTTGCAACATGTGCAACGTTTTGGTTTAATCAATCAATAATATTATTGAACAAAATTGTTAAAAGAAAATAAATATTTTATTTAACATAGATATGTACAAAAATAAGATTTTTATATTTTAAAAGGTTTACTATTTTCTGCCTTTGCAGGCATACAAATATTTAGGAGTTTTAACTAAATCTTTAATCAACACCTTCCATAAAATAGTATTACAAAGTTATATAGTTAATGTTTTAATCTTTCATAATAATAACATTTGTCCTCTAAAATACATAAATATGGTTATGGAAATATGTTTCTCATGAAATAATGACATTTACAAAGTTACAGTCTGAATATGTGAAGGTGCTTTTATCTTTATAGCAGTGGAGCACAATGTTGGTGTACCCATGATGAGCACAAGGCGAGGTGTAACAGCATTTCAAGGAGGTGATGCTGGCAGTATCTTGTCACCACGGGATACCGCTGGTCTTGGTGTGAAGATGGTTGAATATGTATTGGGAGGATCTCCTACAGGTTTGTTCCTATTTATATTTAGTTTAAGTTTACTGATAAATGTTTTGTTTTACATCTCACATTAATATTTCAAAATTTTCCTATTTTTCTTAGAATATAACTTGAAAAATCTTTACGATAAATTTCACACTGTTAATTTTATAGAAGCAGGAGGAGTGGCTACAGGTGGTGGGGGTGAAAAAGTGGCCGGGGTAGTAGCCGGCTTACGAGGCATGGTCTTGGAGGAGCGTCCGGAGGACAAATCTGCGTCGCCCTTTGAGAAAGATCTTCATGAACTTCACGAACATGGTCCTCTGCCCAACGGTCTTCATAATGGACAAGACGACGACAAAGCTTTCAAGTGAGTTCCGTTTGAAGAATATCTTTTTAAAAACTATGTATGGTAAAACATAAACCAAAATCAATGTTTTCGTTTTGTCAATGACTTCGCTAAAAACTGGTAAGATACGCGAAGGTCGTGAATGCGATGTAAAACGGTCGCCTCCGCCTTCGCCGGCCACGGCTCGCCGTGCGACTAGCAGGCGAGTCGAGCGGGCAATAACCGCGCTTCGTAGATCATGGCCTCTGCCAATGCCACCGCCGCGCCGCCCGCGCCCGCCGCGCGGCCACAAACGCCGCGTGCTTTGCGCCATCAGACGTGCCCCAGACCTGTCACATTATCGCCTGTCGAAATATGACTCATAATCTTAAAAGATAGCTGCCTTTTTTGTGGATAACTTATTTGATTACATTTCATTGTAACTTGTTATTTTCATTTTTTTTAACCAACTTATATTAAGGAGGTGGATCCCACTAGACAATATTCTTTTGGTTTTGACGTTAAATTCGATGATTTTATTTTTATATAAGAAAGCTGTTCCTTGTCCAAAGTGGTCAAATTCAAATTTCGCTTTCTTTAGATATTAAACAGCAAATTTCAAACAAATGGGTTAAATTAACATACCTGAAATTAAAGATAATTTGACATACTTATCCTGTGGATAGTATTTTGACGAATATTAGAAATAGTTCTTAATTACCGAATTAAATAATTTCAGTCATAAATCATAGATTAATCACACAGCTTTTGATGATTTTTTTCCGTATTATTCAAACCACTAATCTACATATAAATGATTCTTCTTGATTTGATGATTTTTCTCATCTCAAATACATATAATTGCTGATTGCTGTTTATTTTTTGGAGGTAATCTAATGGCGCCACTTATTTATTTCTTGATTTTTCTAGGAAAGTATTATACCGCCAAGGACAAACTTTCAAAACTTAAATGTGTTGTGTGTGTATGAATGGTCAATGTTTAAGTGAACATTCATAACATTATGGTTTTTACAGCTCGTTTTATATAATAGCAACTTGGATGGTTAAAGTATTGGTGTGATAATATGAGAAATTTAGGTATATTCTGACTTAATTGATCTAATTGATAAAATTCGGGTTCAATTCTCGCATATATTTCATTTATTTGGGTGAATGTGTCTGTATGATTTGACCCAACCTTCACGACTGGCCCCCTTGCTTCAAGCTTTTCTTAGTTTGGGGCTACACGGCGCCGTGGCAAAAATTTCCAAATGCATTATTCTTAGGTCGTTTTCTCACTACGCGAAACCAACACAACATCAACACAACATAATGTTGTGACAACTCCAATCGCCATACTAAGTTGGTGTTGTGTTGTCCTCGTTTGTGCGAAAACGGCGCATACATTAGTATGGCGGTTGGAGTTGTCACAACATTATGTCGTGTTGGATGTTGTGTTGATTTCGCGTAGTGAGGAAACGGCCTTAAGATAGAGGAATAAACTTGTCCGGCGTGTTTACAGCCGCACACCGGGATCGAGGCAACCATCGCCAGCGGAGGAGGAGGCGGGCGTCGGTGGCGGCGGCATGGGCGGCGTGGGCGCCGTGCGCAACGGCGACGCCGCCGCCTTCCCGCTGCTGCCGCCGCATCACCTGCCGCAGCAGCCGCCGCTTCACCACCTGCCGCACCTCTCGCACCCGCAGGTTTGTTTCTTGCAATGTATAACACGAGCAGATCGTACACCGGATGGTAAGCGCCACGTCTGCCCTTAGACAGTTCAGTGTCAAACAGTAACTAAGCAGTTACTGTTTGGCACCGCCCTGCGCCTGCTACACCGAGACGACAGTTATTAGGTCTCATATACCCAGTAATTTCACTAGCTTCGTAATGTAATCTTGCCACAACCCTACCTTTGACTGATATAAGTAGAATTTATTTATTTCAAATAAATAATGTCAACAAATTATTTCGCACCTCGACAGTACTCCGATATCAAAAAGTGCCGCCGGTAAAATAACCTATTGAGAGATAAAGATCATCTCTATTTCTTTTTGTCATGCTCTCAAAAAACTTAAATGAAGAATTATACCATCTGGATATTTATTTATTTTAAAAGGTACACCAACAGCATAGCACACAGTATAAAATGTGTCAACAAATGTATAAAAAACATTTATGCTTGTATGAATGCCTATTATAGGCGTACACAACATTGACCAATATATCGCTAGATAGACTTCGAATCAAAGTTTCTTTCGGATGCGGTGTGGGCAAAGCAAATAAAACATTTCGTAGATAAGGATTGTTCAGTATTTGTCTAAACCAGAGCTGCACCTAAAGAGATTTCATATTCTTGCCGTAGCTAACTAACATATTATCAACTACCTTATACATATGTATATTATTTGCACCCTCATTGGGTTATTAATCCTTGTCTACTTATTTGAAAAACTATAAGCTTGAAATGAACAAGTGTTGCGGGTATTTATGGGCGACGGTGATTGCTTACCATCAGGTGACCCGCCTGCTCGTTGCCTCCCTCTAACATAAAAAAAAAAAAAAAAGAACAAGAATATGAAATCCTAAAGATCTTATAGAGATAACGCCGTTTAATTTCAATTGACTGAAGTGTCGAAGATATCGATCATTTATTAGAAGGATACAATAAAGAACAAAAACAGTTGTGTTGCTGGCAATTTTTTCAATTTAGAATAGGGTAACCAAAAAGGAATGAGGAAATAATAAATACTCGGCAATTTTTGCAATAGTTGAATCAAAACTTAAAAAAGTTTTTTTCATTTTTACAGCCTCACCCTGGAATGCTAGGTGTCGCTCCATTACAAGGACTTCCACATCCACAACATCCGCAAATACATCCTGGTAGGTACTTTTGTTTTCAGAAGTTTCTAATTATTTTGCTAGTTGATAGTTTTTGGAAATATACAGAGTACACTTGAGTCACTTTGTAGCCCCAAACTAGACCCATATCAAAAATAGCGTCAATCCGTTGCTCCATATTGACGTACAAAGTATAGATTACAATAAAAAACAATTCATTTATAGTTTAGTTTTGTTCATGACTACACAAAGAAAACTTAAATAACACGTAATATAAAATATGTGTTGTTTTCTTTAGATTGACATTCAAATTCACAAAGTTCATTTGATAAAATTCAAAAACAACCTACTTTCGGTGAAAAATGTTTAAATTAGTCAAACGGTTACGCGGAATGAATTGAAGTTATTTTGACCTCGCATATCTGTCCGTATCGGAAGAAGAAGAAGTCGAAAAAGTAGAGACGCCGTAACTCCTATCTTGTTGCGGGGATAATTCCAGATGCCAAAGAGCCCGGGTTATGTATGGAATTTATTTGACTGTGTTTTGCGCTTTGTGTAATCGCCTACACTTGCAAAACCCCATAATACGCTGGGATATTGAAAGTGGCTGGAAGACAAGGAAATAAGGAAAAGGAAACGAGCACCGTTACCTTTAATATAAGGAAGACCGTGCCTTTGTAGCGGTTGTCAAGCGCTGAAGATGCACACAGTGATAATTTCAGCATAAATATGATGTTTTAGGATCGCGCACTTATTTATTTAGCCCCTAGGATTGTTGAAGGATAGATAGGTTGTTGTAGTCTCGTCGGATCTCTTGCCATCTCTTGGATATCCATTCCTTTATCGCTCTGGCTCGCGATAATCCTGATCGCGCACTAGATCAGTTCACATAAATGCGGTAGGTATATCACGGCTGCAGACTATTGCCGAAAGACGATGAACGACGAGTGAGGCGAGCTCACTTACACGTCAATGTTCACGATGGAGTGGAATGTGGGAAGACAGAAGTTTAGTCAATATTTCTTATCAATAAAAGAATGAAAGGAAGGGGAAGAGTTTAATTTTTATGTTATTTAAAATAATAAAGAAGCTACGATGGTCGTCTAGTCGCTTTATTGCCGGGCCGTGATCTCGAGGACCTAGATCAGTTACCTGGCCGGGCAAAATTCACAGCTCGGATGAAAATCACAGCTCGAGTTTGTGAACAAATCCACTTTTGGATAGCTTGGTAATTATGCCAGTACCTATTCGATACCAGAAATATGAATTAACGTAAGGGACAAAACACTGTTTTTCAGGAGAGACAAAAAACGATAAAAAAAATTAAATCTCTCTATAACTTTTTACTGTCTGCTTCAATTTTAATTGTGTCTAGAGCAAAGTTTCTTAGAATTTCCTCTTCTTTCATGCTATGAACGAATAATTTAGAAATACCCAGTGGTTAAAAAAATAGCATGTCCCTTACATTAAAAAAATACGTTTTGTTGTACCTTACGTTGCTAATATTTTATTTGTAAACCGTCAAGCATAACGTAAGCAGCAAGAGAAATAGAAAATTATACGAAATTCTATTGTAAAGGACTTTTACAGTGTTGCAATTTGATGTAACTAAGATTATAATATACTAAATTTAGAGTATTTTAATACCATGCAAAAAGGTTATTTGCATGATTAAATGTTAGTTTCAGCCTAGCTATCGCAGATTTAAATGAAATTTAGGGAGACAAAAACAAAACGATTTATTATAAATATTTTTTTTATGTTCGACTTTTATGTCTGCGTAATTATTATAAATTCAACACACTAATCAGTCTATGAAACTTTTTGTTGAGTTTAAATAAATGTCCTAAAATTAACAATTTTTAAATAAATGTCCTAAATTATTAGCAGTCTTAGACACCTTTTACTTATCAATTAAAAATAATAATTTGACTTTATGATCTCTTTTAATTAAGAGTCCTATGACAAACTCTTTAGTTTTAATAATTACGTATCACATTGGCTTTAAAATCAGAAATTAAATTTAAAAAAATCTCAGACTTAATCAAACAGTCTTTTTATTAAGTAACTGAATGAATGTACTGAAAACGAAAGACAGATGAAAAAATATTTTTGTCTGAAATATGAATAAATTAAAAAAAATTAAGTGATATTTATATTAATATTAGAAATATATATTACTAGGGTCGCCCTCGCGGTTTCACCCGCGCGTATTTTTTTTTCCATTATCCCCCCCTTTCCCCCATCAAAGGATCATTATGTCCGTATCCTGGTTCGAAGCTACCTCTTCACCAATTTTCAGCCAAATCGGTTCATTCGTTCTTGAGTTATAAATAGTGTAACTAAGACCACTTTCTTTTATATACATAGATTGCAAGATTAAATAATTAGGAATGGGCAGACAGATTATGATGGTAATATAACTATTAGTAAATTAAACTTTTTTAATGGTGAAATTGAAGTGGTTAGAATATGTAACTTTTTCTATTTAGTATTTTATCTATGTGTCTTTAACTGGGGTTAAATTAAATTCTTAAAAAACTCTAATCACGAATTAAAGTAAGGGACAAGGTAAGGGTGTAAATTATTTAACACTATTGACTTACTTTATTTTTCAGAGAAAAAAAAATGTAAACGTCTGTTACATCATTTTTTCTTGGCATAAAACGTTTTACGCAGGCCAAAAAATCTTACTGTAAGGGACATTTTTTTAACGATAGAACTTTTTTAATAACACCAATCGATAGAGCAGAAAATTCTGAATCCAATGATATATATAACTCATTTTCGCCAAAATGTCCCTTACGTTAATTCATATTTCTGGTATCGTATTGTTCTTACACGATCACCATTTCATCAGTTCGGTCGCTTCGCTGGCTATTTGATGGCCATCGAAATTCGTCCAAAAATTTTCGATTCGGACAATTCAATGCGGTCAGATATGCGGGGTTTCATCACGTTTAACATAAAGAATGGGGAGTCTCACACAGCCATTACAAATATATGTTTTTCTGTTCAATAGGTATGACTCTGAATGACTCCATGAATCAACACATCGAACTTGTTTTACAAATGGAACAGCATCCTCAATTCGACAACAACAGTTTTGCAAGCACACAACAAGTAAGTTTTTTTTTATAATTAATCAAGTAACACCTATGCTAGCTATTAAATATATTTTAACATTTTTTATATGATTGAAAATGGGGATTATGCATCGGTTTTTTGTGTCGTATTGAATGCACAGAACAATAATTTACATTACCAATTGGTTTTATTCCTAGCTCATTTTTTATCTTATTCGACTTGTTAAAAGTGGAAGTCATTATTTATAAAAATTAATAAATACTACTGAGCAAAAAATTTCGGTGTCTGAGGTGTCAAAAATTTACAGCTGTCAGAATACCGTTGAATTAGAGCAAAACTATGCTATTTGTTTAGAAAACATTAGGGAAGTTCTATTCCTGACTCTAAATTACCTTATTACCAATCATATGTTTACGTGTCCAGTTAATCTCAGGGGCGCACTTACGCTTTTTTATCGGGCTGGGAATGATTTTTTTATGTAATAATATCTTTGGACTGGTTTCGGTTGCGGGATCTGCGGCTCGCAACCAGAACCGGTCCAACCGTCCTCTGGACTCGTCGCTGAGGTGGTGGGTGGTCTCGGCAGGTGGCGCAGTACGGCGTGGGCGGGGTGGGGTCGGTGACGGGCGTGGGCGGCGTGGGGTCGGTGGGCGTGGGCTCGGTGGGCGGCGTGGGGTCGGTGGGCGTGGGCGGCGCCAGCGGCGGCGTGTCGGGCGGCGCGGGGCTGGTCAACGGCGGCGCCGTCGTGCCGCCCGCGCCCGACTCGCAGCAGCATCACCAACCCTTCGATGTCCAGGTCAGTCTTGCATCTATTTCAAATTAATTTGGGAAACGATTACAGTGCCCGGCAAACATCTTGAAATCGGGTGGGGATAGCGCAAAAGGCGATGCGTTTTGGGTATGCGTGGCGGGAGGTATGAGGGCGACGGGCGATGAGCGCGCGACGCCATCGGTCATGCGCGAGTGCACATGCGCGAACTTTTGCCCACTCCGTCAAACGAGCGTGAAAATGTTTGCCGGACTCTGTACCTGATAGCGTCGACATCGGTTTCAATATATCCACTTGTAGGAATTGGAATACAGGTAAGTTGCTCTCCACATAATAGTATTAATAGTATTATTGATGGAAGTTGTCTGCCCGATATGGAATTTTTAAATATACTGTTTTTTTAATATTAACTTTTAGGAGTATCTTACTGCTTAAAACACTGAAATTACTCATTATTTTCCGAAACACAAGCATATCTTGCTTACTAATAAAATAAATCTGGCCTAGTAACGGCTGGAACCGGCTCATCATATTCGGATGGAAAAGAAAAACTGGGGGAATTTAGTTGGTAGTGGGACGCTTTGTTCTCGAGTCCCACACACGGACGTAGGTCTAGCTATCCTGCGGTTATGGTGCTTAAAAATATTCATCTCCGAAAAAAAATGATTCAATAAATAATTTGATCATATCACAGACAGACGACAACTCGTTTCTATTTCCGCCTTCAACGATAGAACAAGTGCACCGGGTTTGCGAAAGAATCCGTAAATCTCTAGAGACCAAAGAGTCTGCTCCGCAGTCTTTCTTGACATCCAACAAGCCTTTGACAAGGTCTGGCATAGAGGTCTACTATGCAAAATAAAAAAGACTCTTCCCCACAGCTATTTTCTCCTAATGAAGTCATACATCTCCGATCGCATATTCCAAGTGCGTGAAGATGGAGAGACTATGACATAGCTACAGGAGTGCCACAGGGCTCCGTTCTTGGTCCGATCCTATACACGCTGTATACTTCCGACCTCTCAGAAACACGGAATGTTGTCACCGCCACTTTTGCTGATGATACTGCAGTGCTCGCAAGCAGCAGAGATGCCATAACAGCCTCAATGACACTACAAAACAGCTTAGATAGGATTGGCAACTGGCTAAAGAAATGGCGAATCGTGGCGAGTGCTTCCAAGTCGGTTTATGTCACATTTTCCCTGCGAAAGGGTAACTGCCCACCGGTTACACTGGGGAGCAATATTCTACCACAGAGCGACTGCGTTAGATATCTCGGTATCCACCTTGATAGGAGACTGACTTGGCAGAAGCACATCAAAACTAAAAGAGACGAACTGAACCTGCGGTACAAAAACATGTACTGGCTGATGGCTCGCAACTCACTGTCTACTGACAACAAGCTGCTGATATATAAGACAGTCCTTAAACCGGTCTGGACATATGGCCTGCAGCTCTGGGGTAGCGCCTGTAACTCCAGCATAAACATCATACAGCGACTACAGAATGGCATACTACGCAACATCGCCAACATGCCATGGTTTGTAACATACGCAGAAATCCACGAAGCACTAAAAATGACCACCGTCAGGAAAGAGATGTCTCCTGGCTACAAAACCCGGCTAGAAAATCACCCGAATGAACAAGCAAATTGGTTGACTGACATAAGCTATAGCAAGAGACTGAAAAGGCATGACATACAAAAGTTGGATACCAGATTTCCACATTAATTAACGAGCGATTGCTCCTACTGAGGAGCTTCCTCTACATGAAATCTAGCCCAAAACTTTTGCTTATAGTCTGGCAGACCGATCGCAAAAATTAAGACAAAAAAAGTCCGGCTTAACTTTGTCAATATCACCCAGGTCGAAGTCAAGAGCACTTTGGTCAGTCTCGGTTTGGGGTCGACAAAACCTTGTTCAATTAACCCGAGCCAATATACTCCGCTTAGAAAACCCCATTAGCTGCGTCTCCATAAATCCACGCAACACCTGAAGAGATCATCGAGACATGACGCCAGCTTCACTTTTTGTGGTGTAAAGATCAAACAAATGATGATTGTTTGTTTATGGAGACGCAGCTAATGGGGTTTTCTAAGCGGAGTATATTGGCCACCACTCGAGGACCTTTCCGCCCCAACGGCCATCAGTCCTCCTAGCAATGTGTCCTGCCCACTGCCACTTAAGTATACAGCGTGTAAAAGATCGGACCAAGAACGGAGCCCTGCGGCACTCCTGTAGCTATGTAATAGTCTCTCCATCTTCACGCACTTGGAATATGCGATCGGAGATGTATGACTTCATTAGGAGAAAATAGCTGTGGGGAAGAGTCTTTTTTATTTTGCATAGTAGACCTCTATGCCAGACCTTGTCAAAGGCTTGTTGGATGTCAAGAAAGACTGCGGAGCAGACTCTTTGGTCTCCAGAGATTTACGGATTCTTTCGCAAACCCGGTGCACTTGTTGTATCGTTGAAGGCGGAAATAGAAACGATTTGTCGTCTGTCTGTGATATGATAAAATTTATATATTGAATCTTTTTTTTATCGGAGATGAATGTTTTTAAGCACCATAACCGCAGGATAGCTAGACCTACGTCCGTGTGTGGGACTCGAGAACAAAGCGTCCCACTACCAACTAAATTCCCCCGGTTTTTCTTTTCCATCCGAATATGACGAGCCGGTTCCAGCCGTTAAGGCCAGATTTATTTAACTTACAAAATATTTTTATTTTTTATTCATAAAATAACATTTCCTTTTATACAGTCAACGGCAAAAGTAGATGATCAAAGTCAGAAGTACAATATTGATGAACGTAGTCCGGATGAGAAAGGTCGACGCGTTGGGTACCAAAGAATGCTAACGGACGCACAAAAGCAAAAGCGACTCGAAGTTTCGGAGAGTTTTTGGGATTGTTTCAACAAGTTCGTGATCGTTTTTGGCGCGATTTATAACCATAGACAAGACATGGCTTTATCATTACGACCCTGAAACCAAACAACAATCAATGTAATGAAAAAGACCGTCATCTCCAAACCCAAAGAAATTCAAAACAAATCTGTCTGCCGGCAAAGTCATGGGCTCTTTTTTGGGATCGTCAAAGAGTTATTATGATTGAATACCCTGATCATAATGCCACTATAACAGAAAATGTACAAGCAGAACAAATACCAAATACATCACGAAATTTGTAAAAAAAGAGGAGGCAAACTCGCGACAAAAGTTTTGGTGCTTCAGGACAACGCACCGGCTCACAAGGCTGCAGTTGCCATGGCTGCAATCCAAGATGCTGGGTTTGAGATACTTGAGCTTCCGCCTTATTCACTGGACTTGCCCCCCCAGTGATTTCTACCTATTTTTAAAAAAAATTTAGGGCATAAAATTTGATGATAACAAAGAAGTGAAATCCGCCGTAATCGATTTTTTTTTAAGTACCTAAGATATATATTTTTTGTAAAGTGGAATTCAGGCTCCAGAAAAAAAAAATTGTCGAATGTTTGACCCTAAAGGGTACTTGACTACTGTAGTAGGAAAAAACATATATATTTAATCTAACTAACTTCGGACCCAACCATTCTCATTACTTTTTGAACACCCCTCGTACTTACCAAGTTTTAACAGTATAGTTCTTATAGTTTCGGTAAAATGTGACTGTGACATACGGACGGACCGACAGACAGACATGACGAATCCATAAGGATTCCGTTTTTTGCCATTTGGCTTCGGAACCCTTAAATTAAAATATTGTGTCTGCATTAGAGATGGGATTAAAAGTTATTTATTTTTAATATGTTAATTGTTAAATGTTAAATAAAAATAACATGTTAACCTAAATTGTTATAACATTTAACAATTTAACGTCGATTGATAAAATACAAGCATCGTCTTTATTAATATTTTTTTCTATATGTATTTATTAACACTAAATTTGTTCTTCATTATGTAAAGAAAGAAAGAAAAACATTTATTGACCATAATAACCAAACAAAAAAAAAACAAAAAAAACGGAAAATGTACAGTTCTGCAATATTCCGCTCTAGGATACAATAATACCCTCTTATTACAGAACGTTGTTTAAAAATTAAACCGAGCTTAGTCCTGACTAAACTCCTGACTAAAGTCAAACGCTATTACAAAACGAAGTTTTACTTCATTTCGAGTACTAAAGTTAGACCCAAGAAAGTCCGCCGATGCCCCTAGTTTTACTATGGACTAACTTTCAAACGTCAAAAGGATAACACTTTTAAAATTCCGCTCCGTTCTACGTATAGAAAGACAATTTTTGAAAAGAATCACTTAAATTTGTGAACAGAAAATTAAAAATATATGTTACTTTTTCTTACATTACTAAAACATATTTATAAATAAAGAATTATTATTTTTACTATCATATTTAAAGATTTTAAAACATGTCATAAAACAAAGTCTTGTAAAATGAAACGCACTGAACGAGTTAGTACCAGTAAATTATTCTTATGTTGGTATTTGTTTTGTAATAAGGAAAGTTTTAAAAAATAGTCCGGACCTAAACCTGTACTAACTAGTACAGTTTTAAACCTGTTTTAGCGATGTTTTTTTGTAATAAGAGGGTTTGAGTTTAAGTGCCAAAGAAAAAAGTAGACAAACATGCATTTTAAACACTGTATTACTTACTCAAGCACTTGAAAAACCATAATATTTTACCCGAAAACTTAAAAACCTAACCTCAATTTCAACAAATTACCAATCGCGTAAACGAGTGAATAAAATTAATTAACAAGTCAACACAAACCACGAATCAAGAAAAATATTCTTTTTGTTATATTTGTTAAATGTTTCGGAGGCCAAGACTCACTTCGGATCGCTGCGCCAGTATAGTAAGTGTTAAATGTTATTTTTTTTTTCGTCATATAAATATCGACTTTATAATCAAAGCCATTAACATCATTTTCCATCACTTCGATTCTATTCTTTGGTATCGTCGTTCGTTAAATGTTATTTTTTTTCCTCGTATAAAATTAAATATCGATTTTATAGTGTATGCCATAAACATCTTTTTCCAGCAATCAGAAAACAACCTCCATCTATCGGATTTTTAATTTACCGCATTCTCCCGCGAGTCTTCACGTGCTTCTGATTTCGCATGCATCCGTCGGTAGATGGCACACTGCGTTTGGTTAGGAGGAACGAAAATAACAAATTGTTAAAAATATTATATAACTGTATTTTAAGTTAACAATGTTATTTGTTAAATCCATTTAACATGTTTATTTAACAGTTACAACGTTTAACGGCCATCACTAGTCTGCATATCCATGTCCACTAAGAGTATAACTTCGACCAACTAACAGCAAACATCATTTTGGTTGGCCGTTTGACGTGAAGTGTCCCTTCGCAGGAATATTTTACACGAAAGTATTAACTTGTCTTTTCAATGCTAAAAGGCCCATACCAGCCTCCTTGCCGACTCTTGATATTTCTCGAATAACTTGACTAACTGAGCGTTTCAAAACGACGACGTGATGGCGTTATTTGTCGCTTCCGCCAAACTTTGTTACACTTCAAAGTAATAACTTGAGTATAAGACATGACTTAAGTTATCAAAAAATTATGATTGAAATAATAACTTTTAAAAGTAAGAATATTTGTGCAAGTATTATATTCTTACTTTTGACAGCTCGTTTATTGTAGAAAAACTGTTATTTAAGTAATGTGTTACTATACTCAAGTAATACTTGCACAAGTCTACGAATGTTAGAATATCGATAAGAATGTATTGTTTAGTGAGGATAAAAAAGCTGGTCCCAGATTTCGTTAATGTTTACGAAACTAGGTATTTTCATTTTCTGAGCTGTTTAACATACATCGTCCGAAGTTTCGATTTTATTCAAAGGCTCGTATGACATGCCTGGTAATTTTATTGGTTTCGAGTATATGTATTTCAATCCTTGTCCAATCCAATGTTTTACGGCCTACGGTACAACGTGAGTATGTTCTGTCAAACTAGTATGTTTTACGTTTTGTTGAATAATTAGTTATTGTTACGCTGATCTTCATTATGCATATTGTTCAAGAAATAAAACTGTGGTGTAGTTCTTATGCGGCCGCCAATGAAGTAAAAAACTTATTAACTTATTCAAAAATATTTTATATCTGTATTTTTCTTTTGATATAAAGCAGCTACACTATCTTGACTCAAAATTCATATATTATTTCATTCATGTAGGCTTCAGTGATGCAACTTATGAATCTTCAAATATCAATGTCGGCTGGAAACGTTTTCTTACCGAAAGGTTTTAGGTGTGTATAGTGTAAACAACTTACTATAAGCAATTCAGATAGGATGGTGATTCCGTTATCGATAGTGTTTCACCACTAAGGTGTGTGGTAGTTTCGACGCGTGCCCCGCTAACGAGCGACTATCTCCGGGCCCTGTTCCCACGACGCGCGTCGACGAGGAAGCAATAAAGCTACACCTTAACTGCACACACCATTACCGATTGTAACGGCGCCGATGCCTGATAGAATCGATGTCGATCGTGCGACTCCATCCGCTGTCGCCTCGATGTGTCAATAACGTCTTATCGAATTGGCATGTTGTCACGCTGCTGCCGCGTACACTATGCTTTCCTAACCTTTTAGCGGTTCAATGCCTTCACTTTGTCAAATGCAAGTAAGCGTAACTGTTTCTCAGAAATTTTGGTTTGGGAAGATCACTCACCAGGCAAATTCATAACACTTATTTAACAGCGAAATCAATACATTTTTAATTTTTTATGTATTGTGCCAAATTATGAATTAGTCGAGTGTTTGAACCTAAGAGCAGTTTTAAATAATTGGGTTAGATAATTTAAGGTTATTGTTGTACGATAAAATTCTATAAGTTTCACCAGGTTTTTAATTACTGAAAATTTCATCTAATTGGGTGTCTGTGAGATAATTTATAAGGACATGGCAGTGGAGGAAATCACTCTTGGTAGGTTCTTGACTTCCCGTTAAATTGCCATACCAATTAAATAGTAAGAGCAACAAAAACAATTTTTGCAATATACATACATGCTAGATGGCGAGGTCGATGAACTTAGGCAACGACAATTCTGTTGTTACCTGCATTGTTCGATGTCTGCAATCCGTGTGAAAACTGCAATCTAGGTTACCTACTCTCCGACTGCATGGCAATATACCATACCATTGTATTTCCTTAGACATACTAATAATAACATAACTGACATGTGCAACCTGGCAAACATAAATCCGTGGTTTTAGGCCAGTCAAAATAGACCCTGAAAGCACAGTAAGTAGTGGCATTTTGATTTTAAGATATGTTGTTAGGGACGTTAAAACGTACACCTATAAAAAATTTCAACCCTCTGGGGTGAATGCTAAGGGTGAAAAGGGATAAAACAGGTTTTTGTTTATAACATTGGAAATAAAATTCTGAATCGGTTGAAATTTTAAAGGAAAGTTTAATTAATAGTTTCCTCCCTTGTATTAAGTTTTCAACCCTCTATGTTTATAACAAATTGTTTATTTATAAAAAAACGACGTTTTTGAAAAACATTGTTTAAACAAATTCTGAATCGGTTGAAAACTTTACAAAAAGTTGTTTATACCAATATTATTAAGTTATCAAATTTTCACCCCTTTTTATTCACCCTAACTTCCATTTTTTTATTATTAATTATACTTTCAGGATTATAAATGTTAAAATGGTAGAAAAGTCGTCCAAATAGGTTAATGAACTTGGGAAGTCGTTTTAATTTTTGTATTGAACTTATAATGTATGTTTAAAGCTTTTTTATAACTGAACATTATTTTTTCATTAATAGGGTGGATCTTCGGAAAAGTGTTATCCGTGTAATTTCCAGGGTATTTTTGAAATCGCTAAATTATGGTGAATTACACAAATATTTTGAAAGCTTGTGCAAATTTAAACAACATATAAAAATCCGCCAAGAACGTGATGTATACTTTTGCTAAAAAAAATTTTGAAAATTGGCGGAGCATGGAAATTACAATAAAGGCCACGGAAATTACCCAGCTGATAAAATTTTGCTAAACACCATGTCAGATATGAAATTAAGCTGTCATATTAGTTAGTTGGGGTAGTATAAAGATCTACATTGTATTAAAACAATATTTAGCAAAAATAGTAGCTTTATTTAAAAACTCAGGTAAGTCAAACTTTGAAGAGATCTCTTGACGAATCCAGTTCGGATGGGCAGCGTTCGGGAAGCTACGGAACATATTCGCGTCCAACATACCTCAGTGCCTCAAGAAGTCTTTGAACAGTGTGTGTTGCCAGTGATAACATAAGGAAGCGAAACGTGGTCATTCACTATGGGTCTCATAAGAAGGCTCAAGGTCACTCAGTGCGCAATGGAGAGAGCTATGCTTGATGTTCCTTTGTGCGATAGAGTCAAAAATGAGGAGATTCGCAGAAGAATGAAGGCAATCGAAGAGTTGCTAAGTTAAAGTGGTAGTGGGCGGGACACATATCCCGCAAAACTGATGAATATTATAAATATTGCCACTAATTTTGATTTTGTTGTTTGACACAAATAATATTCAGTTGGTAAATCGTGAACGGTCGCGCGGGACTACAGCTAAGGATCGGCACATCAGTACTGGGGACTGAAGCTGGGCACGTGAAGTAGAATATATATCTGTGGATGTCTCCTTGTCACTTGCATCTGAAATTAATAGTTAATAATTAGTCTATTTCCCTATTATTATTTTTTATTATTTACTATCGATAGAGTATTTACCATCATCAATTTCTTGGAAAGTTGAAATTCGTCTTTTTTTTCTTGTAGAGGGTCCAGGTGAACTACAATTTTGAAGTTGTTTCTCGTACTCCGGCTCATTGAATGTTGCTTGGATTGCTTCTTCTTCGTACGGCTAGCAATTCGGATGGTGCTGGTTCAAGTGTTGTCACCGTTGGAGTTAACCCATTTGGACTTTGTTGCCAGCCCCATGATGTAGCCGGTTGATTTTTGTCCTAGCTAGTGTCCTGCAAATGCGAAAAAGGATGCGGGCGATTATGCAGTTGTAGAAAAGCTGGATTGAAATGCTCCGAGATTTGTCACTCCTGTCATGGACAAACCTGTACAAACGTCAAGACATTCGAAATTGATGAAATAGAAGATGATCTTGATAGGTCCGTTGATTCAGTTCAAATAAGCTTGTTAGATGACCAAAACAACCAATTTGAAGAACCGCAAGATGTGTACCCTGAAAATGAAGACACCGAGGCCGAGCCGTACGAAGAAGAAGCAATCCAAGCAACATTCAATGAGCCGGAGTACGAGAAACAACTTCAAAATTGTAGTTCACCTGGACCCTCTACAAGAAAAAAAAGACGAATTTCAACTTTCCAAGAAATTGATGATGGTAAATACTCTATCGATAGTAAATAATAAAAAATAATAATAGGGAAATAGACTAATTATTAACTATTAATTTCAGATGCAAGTGACAAGGAGACATCCACAGATATATATTCTACTTCACGTGCCCAGCTTCAGTCCCCAGTACTGATGTGCCGATCCTTAGCTGTAGTCCCGCGCGACCGTTCACGATTTACCAACTGAATATTATTTGTGTCAAACAACAAAATCAAAATTAGTGGCAATATTTATAATATTCATCAGTTTTGCGGGATATGTGTCCCGCCCACTACCACTTTAACTTAGCAACTCTTCGATTGCCTTCATTCTTCTGCGAATCTCCTCATTTTTGACTCTATCGCACAAAGGAACATCAAGCATAGCTCTCTCCATTGCGCACTGAGTGACCTTGAGCCTTCTTATGAGACCCATAGTGAATGACCACGTTTCGCTTCCTTATGTTATCACTGGCAACACACACTGTTCAAAGACTTCTTGAGGCACTGAGGTATGTTGGACGCGAATATGTTCCGTAGCTTCCCGAACGCTGCCCATCCGAACTGGATTCGTCAAGAGATCTCTTCAAAGTTTGACTTACCTGAGTTTTTAAATAAAGCTACTATTTTTGCTAAATATTGTTTTAATACAATGTAGATCTTTATACTACCCCAACTAACTAATATGACAGCTTAATTTCATATCTGACATGGTGTTTAGCAAAATTTTATCAGCTGGGTAATTTCCGTGGCCTTTATTGTAATTTTCATGCTCAGCCAATTTTCAAAAATTTTTTTAGCAAAAGTATACATCACGTTCTTGGCGGATTTTTATATGTTGTTTAAATTTGCACAAGCTTTCAAAATATTTGTGTAAATAACCATAATTTAGCGATTTCAAAAGTACCCTGGAAATTACACGGATAACACTTTTCCGAAGATCCACCCTATTAATGAAAAAATAATGTTAATGTTATAAAAAAGCTTTAAACATACATTATAAGTTCAATACAAAAATTAAAACGACTTCCCAAGTTCATTAACCTATTTGGACGACTTTTCTACCATTTCAACATTTATAATCCTGAAAGTATAATTAATAATAAAAAAAATGGAAGTTAGGGTGAATAAAAAGGGGTGAAAATTTGATAACTTAATAATATTGGTATAAACAACTTTTTGTAAAGTTTTCAACCGATTCAGAATTTGTTTAAACAATGTTTTTCAAAAACGTCGTTTTTTATAAATAAACAATTTGTTATAAACATAGAGGGTTGAAAACTTAATACAAGGGAGGAAACTATTAATTAAACTTTCCTTTAAAATTTCAACCGATTCAGAATTTTATTTCCAATGTTATAAACAAAAACCTGTTTTATCCCTTTTCACCCTTAGCATTCACCCCAGAGGGTTGAAATTTTTTATAGGTGTACGTTTTAACGTCCCTAACAACATATCTTAAAATCAAAATGCCACTACTTACTGTGCTTTCAGGGTCTATTTTGACTGGCCTATTTGTTGTGTACGATCACGACAGGATTGAGATACTTTCGAGTCGCTATTGTGTGCAAACGTTTGATGTTATCTTCAGAACTCCAGTTCTGATATACATAATTAACGGACGTTCACTTGACTATTCATTACTGGCAATTAATTCCCGCGGGTTGCGCTCCGCGGCGCTGAGATCGACCTCGTGGGAAATTAAACTGTGCGCGGGCCGTCTTCTGCCGCCCGCCGCCGCCGCCTCACGCCCGGCCTCGCCGCCCCTCTTTCACATATGAGAACACTTTCTCTCCTCGCTGTTTCCCCGATTTTTCTAGATGCAACTCGCTTTTACATTTGTTAATAATGAACAAGAAAATTAAAAGCTAAGATTTTTACTGATTCTTCCTTTCTTTTTTGGAATTCTATCACACTAATATCAATCTCAATTGCATAATTTATCCCAGGCATACTTATACCTATATACTTTCCTGTTTTATTAAATAATTTAGTGAGTTGGTATTGAAATTAGTTAGCCGAGCTTGTTACGACCCACCAACTAGGTGGCTCATTAAATATGAAGCCGTAATCAGTGTGGTGCTCGCAGAGCCTCTCTATTTCACACCGCAGGATGCGCATTGTCTTATTTCATACAAGTATACTATCTACAGTTTGCCTGTATATTGTTTATACGAGAAATTAATTTCAGGCTTAAACTTATTAAAGAGAATTAAAAATTCTACATTATGGAATTCAGAAAGTAATTCCAGTAATTGAAAGGCCTCGTTATTGCGACCGTCATGGTGGTCTTTCTTTATTTTATGCAAATAATAATTGCATTTAATAGCCGTGATTAATTAGTCGTTATTGCGTTTTATCGTGACGACGCGCTTTCGCTTTAGCGGAAGAGGCCGTAGGTAAATGTTGCAACGAAAGAATAACCCGCTGCCGCGAATCGGATCGGAATCGTTCAGCCGCGCCCGATTGCGCCGCCACGCATCACTGACCGCGGAGAAATTGAAGTGTTCTAACCGCTAGAATACCGCTTCGGCCAGCAACAGCGACTTGCGAAACTTCTCGCTGCCTAATTGTGCCAACCCATACCCGACCCCGAATGGCGGGAATTCATCGCAACAGTAATTCCGATCCGCTTGAGCACTCTAACCTGCGATAGACTTAATTACTATCTTAAAAGAGATTTTAATCATTATTATGTTTTGTTAGATAAGATGTAAGCGTTCTTTCAAAGTACGATCTCTGTAAGCCTGAGGGTTCTCCTCATAAGCTGGCCTTGTCGCCCGGGATGCGGTTATGAGATTATTCTCGCTTTGACGGCCGGCTCGCTTCGTATGCATCACATTGCGCTTTTAAGGTCCACTCGACTCGTTTACAAGTCTTAATAGGCTGTTTTATGTCTTTGTAGTTAATTAATGTGCTTTATTATTATATGACTTTAAGGCTGCGTCCCCAGTAGGCAAACTGTAAGCGGCAGACTAAGTGAGCCGCAAATTTGTGGCGAACTAAAATTTGAGTTACCTGCAAAGTGCAAACTCAGATCAATTTTCGCCAACTGGAACCGGTTTTGTTAGGAGTCGGCCGCTCACTGAGATAGTCGACGGGCATAACGCTGCAAACTGCGTACAGTGAGCGCAAAACTAGCAAACTGTGGACACTCTATCCTACTTCCTACTATCCTACTAATCCTACTAATATTATAAATGCGAAAGTCTGGATGTTTGGATGTTTAGATGTTTGGATGTTTGTTCCTCAATCACGCCTAAACGGCTGAATAGATTTAGATTAAATTTGGCGCACGTATAGTTTATAACCCGGAATAGGACATAGGCTATAAAATTCCTACAGGAAACGTCTCATTCCCGCGGGAATATCAATTTTGAAACTACTGAACCGATTTAAATAATTCTTTCACTGTTGGAAAGCTACACTATCCCCAATGAACATAGGGTACTTTTGATCCTGGAAATGTGGGGGGAAGGGGGAATATGAAAGAGAGATTACGCGCGAGTGAAACCGCGGGCGGAAGGCTATTTCAAATATTTGGAAAGGCGTACTAAATCGATAAGCCGTAAACTCAGCCTGCCGCTAACAGTTTGCCTACTGGGGACGCAGCCTTAGAATGAGTGCTCATGCTCATTTTATTTATTGCAAGTTGCATAATTTTGGTAAGAGATAATTTTTTTGTGGGTTTAAATCCGACTGTCTGGATTGTATTGTTTTTCTAGTATTTCAGTATTTTTGGACAGAAACAGCATCTTTCACGATATTACCGTCCCGTCATTTTTTACTTCGCTTTTTTCCTCTTGGATACCATGTTGTTGTACTTGTATTTCACTTATTTTGGACTCGCACGTGTCGACTTAAAATATTAAATTTTGTATATAACTACTGCTGCTGGGTTGGTTTTATCTTTTTGTATTGAATTTCTTATTTCTATCCAGTTTTTCCATAGCTCTCTTTCTAGAGAGCCTTAGTAATAATTTGTTTAGTGTGGGTCTTTGTGAAAGACAGAAATTATACCAAATGATAAAAGAAAAGTTATAATGAAAGTTAAGTAAATGTGGCTAATAATATAATAAGTGGGCGCAGTAATTTAATAAAGTTTTAGTAGGCGAGGAAGGATGCATTGCGATGTGACGAACGGAAGACATCTGTAGGCATAATTCGTTTGGCTCCGCTGCCGCTGCAGCGCGCACGGCGCACCGGAGATAACAGCCGGCTTATTGCCCGCCGCCATGCACCGCGCCGCGCCGCCAACTAACGCTTATTAAACTTCAACAACGCCGGCGTTGATCACTTCACCTTCTTGTTTACTCTTTAAACTTAGATTAATCGTTTGCCAGACCTCGTTTGTACAGCTATTTATTTTCGCGAATAAATATTGGTGCGCTACTTTGTTCGACTTAAGTTTGTGTTGATAAATAACATCATTACTTTCAAAAATGGTCTTAAATTCTGAAGCATAGTCTAATCTATTCGTGTTATGTCGAAATAAATGCATTTTTACTGAACACATGAAATACTGGTCTATAGTCCGAACATCTATTCCGGTGGCGGTGTCGCTATTGTCGTTTTGGTATTGCCATTAAATATCATTTTTGCACTTTTGGGAATAAAAATAATTTTATTGTCCTAGACAGCAAAAAGTGATCATAATGTTAATTTTATATTCTAATTGTTATTGTGGCCAAAAACGTAGGTACAGTCAAAAGCACGTCAGACGTAACACTTTGGACTTTGTACCGCTCTTATGTCGGGGGCATAAGTGCTATTATCGAACTGCAAGTGTTTACCGTGATGTGCTGTTGACCGTACAATAATAAATTAAAACCAATGACGTTCAATATACTCGTACAACTAGACACCCAATCTCTAAGAAAATTCCTCAAAAAACGTCCGAGCGGCGGCGTTGACACAGATCACACAGATGACATTAACACATTCGTTCAAATTAACACCTTATCTCGTGGCAGTTAGTGTTTAATGTCAATTGTATACAACTAAACGGAAACTCCACCCAATAGTTGCGTGGGCAGACTTTTGCTTCGGACAATATTTGAGCGTGAATGTCTAGTTGTATAATGAACGTCATTAATTAAAACACATTTTTTATTGTTTAATTCTATTTCTCAATATAAACAGTTCATTTTGGATTGACCTAATAAAATTAATGGCTTATTCGTAGCTGTAATTGTTTTTAAAATTGACATTTCCCGTAGTTCCAATTTTGGCCACCGAAACAGTTATGTTTGTAGTTCTATGTATATGCGGAATAATAGACAATTTGTTTTTAGGGTTCCGTAGCCAAATGGCAAAAACGGAACCCTTATGGATTCGTCATGTCTGTCTGTCTGTCTGTCTGTCTGTCTGTCCGAGGATTCAGGCGACTGGGACCAAATAAAACTGGGACCGCGGTCCCAGTTACCTGATAACATTTTTAAATCGGTCGACTGGGACCATATACCTAATTTCCTTTAATGTACAGTTAACAGAAAAATCAAGTTATAACTCAGGATTTTATTTTATTTAGTATTACGGTCAAGTATTTTTGAAGTGAAAACTTCTGACTACACTTTTTTTATGGGGAAAAAATGTTAAACTCGCGACAGATTAGTAAGATTGATTCGCCATGCTCGTCGAAGTTATAGGCGCCCAGAAACACCAAAGAGAAGTCACACGGAATATCTAATGGCGGAGTAGAATTTCATGGAAATAAAAGCGAGT
This sequence comes from Mecyna flavalis, assembly GCA_949319885.1. Taxonomy (NCBI): domain Eukaryota; kingdom Metazoa; phylum Arthropoda; class Insecta; order Lepidoptera; family Crambidae; genus Mecyna; species Mecyna flavalis. Next base: position 16,170,731 of record OX439427.1, read on the forward strand.
GATGCAAAACTTCTATTTGAAGTACCAGGCGCCCATAAGTACCGAAGAGTAATCACACGGAATATTTCATCCTAAAATGGCAGCGTGGTGAATAAAATTCATGTAAAATAAAAGCGAAGTGATGCAAAACTTCTATTTGAAGTACCAGGCGCCCATAAACACCAAAGAGTAGATCGAAAATTCGTAAGACGGATGGAGAGTAGACAGGCGGTGCGGCGTTGTGTCAGTATGGATTTGTCATAAAAGTGACATTCGGTTGCTAAGTAACATTGTTATGAGGAGATGATTGTCATTGCAAATAAATAAACACCACCACCACACCACGATATGTGCATCTTCTGACTTTATTATAAATATATAATAGGAGTTAAGTAATGAGTACTTACTTTATGGTGTATAAAGTTAAGAGACATTAAGACTGATTTTTATATTATTGTTTTGAGGAGATTTCTGTTGAATGTTTACTTAGAATTACTAGTTAAGTAGGCATATGAGCCAACGTGATTTTTAAAACATAATTAAGATTGTTATACTGTTTAAGTAGGTAATACAAAAACTAACTTACCTTTGCAAAAATTAACTCTGTTTTATTTGTGACACCTTTTCTGCTAACTGTACTAAATCTTGTATTTCAACAATGGATTTGGGTTAAAATTACGGGTGGTCCCACTCGCCTGACGAAATAAACAAATAAAAACTAATCAGGCAACTGGGACCGCGGTCCCAGTTATATAGTGGTCCCAGTCGCCTGAATCCTCGTCTGTCCGTCCGTCCGTATGTCACAGCCACTTTTTACCAAAACTATAAGAGCTATACTGTTGAAAATTAGTAAGTAGATGTATTCTGTGAACCGCATTAAGATTTTCATACAAAAATAGAAAAATAATAATAAATTTTGGGGGCTCTCCATACTTAGAACTGAAACTTAAAAAAAAAATTTTCATCCAATCCTTACGTGTGGGGTATCTATGGATAGGTCTTTTAAAATGATAATAAGGTTTCTTATATCATTTTTTTCTAAACTGAATAGTTTGCGCAAGAGACACTTCCAAAGTGGTAAAATGTTGGTCCCCCCCCTGTAACTTCTAAAATAAGAGAACGATAAATCTTAAAAAAATATATGATGTACATTATTATGCAAACTTCCATTGAAAATTGGTTTGAACGAGATCAAGTAATTAGTTTATAAATTTTTGGGGCTTCCCATACTTAGAACTGAAACACAAAAAATTTTTTTTCTTCAAACCCTTACGTGTGGGGTATCTATAGATAGGTCTTTAAAAATGATAATAAGGTTTCTTATATCATTTTTTTCTAAACGGAATAGTTTGCGCGTGAGACACTTCCAAAGTGGTAAAATGTTGGTCACCCCCCCTCTAACTTCTAAAATAAGAGAACGATAAAACTAAAAAATATATATGATGTACATTACCATGCAAACTTCCATTGAAAATTGGTTTGAACGAGATCAAGTAATTAGTTTTTTTTTAAAACGTCATAAATCGTAAAACGCAATTTTCCTCTCATTCAATCAACTCAAATATAAAAACGTCGATCAAACTTACAAAGAACTACAAGAACTTTTATATTATGATGATACTTGCTGCTACGGAACCCTTCATGGGCGAGTCCGACTCGCACTTGGCCGGTTTTTTTTGGCTTTTAGGGATGAAAAACTGAATTGGTTTGACGGCACTTCATTGGAAGATAACTGATTTCATAAGTTCATAAGAAGTATTTTGCTCCAGCTCTGTCACCACCTTGTTAATTGCTACTTGGCAGGCACCGGCTCGTCCTTTTTGGGTATTAAGGGGAGAGTTTTAGTTGGACGAACCTCTTTAATTCCGAGTCCCACATAAATGGCTGCAGTTCTCGCTAGCCGGCGGTTCTGGTGTTTCAACGCTTTATCATTCGCCATAAAAAATAAGAAATAATAATTATATAAATAGTATAAAAGAGGTGGCATAGTTATGAAGAAGTGGAAAATTAGCTAGTGAATGAATACTTTTAGCAATCATTCGCACGTCGTGTGCGTGTCGTCATGTGTAGTAGGTGTTTGTTTTTGTCCTTGGTGGGAAACGAATGGTAATGTGTGTTTGTCTATTGTCAATGCCTTTTTATGTAACTTTCTACCTGTCACTGCGACGTCTAACAGTAGCAATAAAATTGTTAAACCTAGTACAGTACCTCTGCGATTATTACGAAGAAAGGTAGATGACAGTAACCATACGATGTTGAGCAAAGATTGTTCTTTATGTGATGCCCATTTTACGAGTTTCGATTCTATGTTTGAATTTAGACAAATAGGGATACCGAACCGAGGGCTGATTTCAATGATATTATTGCCTTTTCATATACGAACTAAGACCACAAGTCCTGCTTCTGAATTTGTTCGACTTGAAAGTATGTAAGGTATGTGGAGAAACAAAGGAAGTCATTTAAACCGTCCGACTCGCTAGACAGTCACGCGACCGACTACGGTAGTGTGGACTTACATCTACTGTTGTAATGTAATCGACTTATTTCTTTACCGAATTAGAATTATTTACCAGGTTACAAAAGTTAAAAGCATTTATCAACGTTTATGACTACAATAGCGTTATAATGGCAGTGCTACATCTTGGGTAATGTAATATTGAAACGAGGCGATCTCGCCCAACGGACTGTTGACTCAGAGTGAGTAGCGCTAACCCCTGTGAAACATTGGCCGCGTCACCGGGTAGCACGCACAATAGCCTCCGTGTTTGCTCGCTCGCCTCGCCTCTGTGTTGTACTGTTATGTCGCTCTGCTACAATAACAACCGTGAGCCGAGTGCCGACGCTGTATGACGTTGTGGTCAAGAACGTGATTAAATTTACAATCGCATCACTATTTTAGGTCTAGCTGGCTTGTGGAGTGTCGGTATTATGTCGACTCTTTATTATTGCATTGAATGCGACGTTGATTTAGTCATATCCACGTAGTTACGTAAACAGAGAACCGATTTATTTTAATTAGTTTGTTGCTGTTTAATTTTTGAAGAAACTTATTATCACAGTTTTTTTTTTTATTGCACAATATAACGGTTCAAAAGGCTGACTAAATGCCACATAATAATTCTCTACTAGTCAACCATTTACAATGGAACAGGTATAATGTAAAATTGACGTGTATAAAATTGTTATAATCTATTTTTGCAAATGTTATTTGTTAAGGCAATCTGTCTATCGAGCCTTTTAATATTTATCGTGGATTTCACGAAAGGATTTGTTCTCTGCAGGTAGAGGTCGACGCGAGGATTTCCTCCTTCGCCATCGGCATACCCTGGCTTAATTTTGAAACCAGGATTAATGTCGTGGCTTTTGCTTTGCGGCAAGACTACGCTTATGTGCTTTGATCTTTTCCATCATTACTGATTTCAAACATAAAATAGATACCTAATTCTACTTATCACTTCTACATTTTACTATTTATTTTCAAGTCCTTCACTAGTAACTTTCTCGGAATATTGTTGATTTCAATTATAAGTATTATTTCAACGAGCAACCCTTTTTTTTTAAATTTAAAGTTTTTAATATTTAATTATTGTTGAGAAAATATCTCTATCAAAATTCTCAATACGTATGTATAAAGCAATGATAGACAAAAACAGTGGTATAACAAAAATAAAAATCCACCCGTATGAGACTGCAGGCGTAAGCTAGTGTTTTTATATTAAATCTTTTTTGAGAACCATAATGCTAGCATTTATGGTAACTTATCCATCTCAGAATGTTATCCATGTACTCATTCAAGACAAAACTTTAACAGGGATTGTATTCAAAACAAACATAATAATAAGGAATATCTAACCTTATTGAAATTCAACATGGTGGAAGTGGACAATATGTATCAAAAACTATCTGACCTGCTTTATACAGCTATAGTTAATGCTACTATAATCATTTCAGGCAGTGATATATTTCGCACCGTGCATATTACATTATTTATCTAAAAATTTCAAGCAGGTAGTTTAAAAATGTTATTGGTATTTTTAAAGCCGCGGCTGAGCTATTAATTCAGTAGATATATAAGTCGATATTAGTAACGCTTATCAAATGAACACCATAATAAACGCGTAACTAAATTACGTGACCCTGTGTTACGATACCCTTTTTCCAAATAGCCCTTAGAACTAGGTAAACTGTTGATAGTCAATACAATTGGGGACGGAAATTTACAATAGGGCACGTAGAATAGAAACATTACACGTTTCATTTCACGTGTCGGATTAACTTGGATACGAGGGTGGAGTGATTAGGGTGGGGCTCATTGTTATTCATGATGTTAAAAACACTGCTCCACGACACGGTTATTTTTTGGGATTGCGTATTTCATTGTGTAATGACTTTTAAAAGAGGTGGAATAAACGACATCTATTTTTATATGCCACCACTAGCTGCCCGCACTGGGCTGGGCTTCGCATGGTTGAATAAGGTTTATAAAACTTTTCCTGCAAACAAAGAAAAAATAATAATTATCTAGTTTGGCGCAGTCGTTCTGAAGCATAAATTTTGGCGATCCATTTTTTAATAATATAGATAACTAGCTTTCTGCTCGCGGTTTCACGCGCGTAATTTTTTTTTTCAAATATCCCGCGGGAATGAGACGTTTCACTTAAGAATTTTATAGCCTATGTACTAATCCGGGTTATAAACTATACGACCTATACGTGTGCCAAATTTCATCTAAATCAGTTCAACCGCTTAGGCGTGCGTGATTGAGTAACAAATATCTAAACATCCAGACTTTCGCATTTATAGTATTAGTAGGCTTATATAGGAGGATTAATAGTAAAAAAAAAAACTGTTTTTCTCGTAAGGTTAAGGGAAATTTATAATAGTACTAGCGGTCACCCGCGCCTAATTCCTAGTTTCAATAATTCGCTCCTTCCCCCCATATTTCCGGGATAAAAAGTACCTTATGTCACTCGGGGATAGTGTAGCTTTCGTACAATTAAATCAATTTACAAATTACAAATTTTACACATCGGTTCGGTAGTTTCGGAGCCTATTCAATACAAACAAACAAAAAATCAAATCTTTCCTCTTTAAAATAATGAGTCTCGTAGTCAGTCATAGAGACTTTTTCAAAGAGTATCCCCTTTTTAGGGTTCCGTAGCCAAATGGCAAAAAACGGAACCCTTATGGATTCGTCATGTCTGTCTGTCTGTCTGTCCGTCCGTATGTCACAGCAACTTTTTACCGAAACTATAAGAGCTATACTGTTGAAAATTAGTAAGTAGATGTATTCTGTGAACCGCATTAAGATTTTCATACAAAAATAGAAAAATAATAATAAATTTTGGGGGCTCTCCATACTTAGAATTGAAACTCAAAAAAAAATTTTCATCCAATCCTTACGTGTGGGGTATCTTTGGATAGGTCTTTTAAAATGATAATAAGGTTTCTTATATAATTTTTTTCTAAACTGAATAGTTTGCGCGAGAGACACTTCCAAAGTGGTAAAATGTTGGTCCCCCCCCCCCCTGTAACTTCTAAAATAAGAGAACGATAAATCTAAAAAAAATATATGATGTATATTATTATGCAAACTTGCATTGAAAATTGGTTTGAACGAGATCAAGTAATTAGTTTATAAATTTTTGGGGCTTCCCATACTTAGAACTGAAACTCAAAAAATTTTTTTTCTTCAAACCCTTACGTGTGGGGTATCTATAGATAGGTCTTTAAAAATGATAATAAGGTTTCTTATATCATTTTTTTCTAAACGGAATAGTTTTCGCGAGAGACACTTCCAAAGTGGTAAAATGTTGGTCACCCCCCCTCTAACTTCTAAAATAAGAGAACGATAAAACTAAAAAATATATATGATGTACATTACCATGCAAACTTCCATTGAAAATTGGTTTGAACGAGATCAAGTAATTAGTTTTTTTTTAAAACGTCATAAATCGTATACTGCAATTTTCCTCTCATTCAATCAACTCAAATATAAAAACGTCGATCAAACTTACAAAGAACTACAAGAACTTTTATATTATGATGATACTTGCTGCTACGGAACCCTTCATGGGCGAGTCCGACTCGCACTTGGCCGGTTTTTTATACTGGGAGACTGCATTTACGCATTGCTACTAAATAGAGTAACCACTACAAGAGCTGTTCAGTATTTATTTTTTTATTGTGTGTATTGTTCTATGTTGACACCACGAAGAGTGCTTGCAACATATTATTCGTAGTGAATCGCAGTAACTAATATTTTTTATTACGGGCTTAACATTTGATACAATTTGATTTCATGGATTACTGTCATGACATTTAAAGTTCATGCTGGTATTTGCAAGGGGAATCTTCGTCGGCCCGTGACGATATTGCCTTAGGTACATGATGTATTTGGGCATTGTTCACAAAAGGTTTAGTATATAAAGTTACATTAGGCTATTGAGAAGCTGGCAAAAGTAAAATTGTCCAGGAAATATAATTAAAAGGGACAAATTGTTCACTTGTTGGGTTTTGTGAGGATCGTAGTCAGTTAAGCCACGAACACAATCGCACTAATTCGGCGGTGGCTTTAGATTTGCGCCGCCTAATTAGCCGACCCGTTTGCGCCAGGCCGGTGCAGCAGGTCAAAGGATTCGCCGCTCATTACGTGCGTTGCCGGCGCGCAACCGTCGTTTGCAACTCGTTGTTCGTTTCAACAAAGATGATTTAAATTTGTGAAAGTCGAATTTTAATTTACGACTGTACAAAATAGTAAAGATAGGGCGAAGGCAGTCACGGAACAGACACGGGCGGGCAGTGCGATGTTCGCGGAAGGCGCGATAAGATCGCGTGAGAGGCGGGCACGCGGGCACGCTCCGCTGCGCCGCCCGCCCCACAGCACCGGACGATTCGTCACGCTGCGTTAATAGTCGCGAAGCACGCCACACTTGACTATCTCTACCACCATTCTCACTCAACTATCCAATTCGATATACCGAATAGTTCCTATATTATTTGATACTTTGGAAATGTCGACAAATCACGATACTTTAAAATCGATCTTACTACGGTAATTTATAGAGATGGGCCGACTATTCGCCGACTAGTCGGGAAAGCCGACTATTCGGCACCACTCGCCGACTATTCGGCACTGCCGACTAGTCGGCAAAATTCGCCGACTATTCGGCAAAATTAATAGACATAATATAATAAATTATAATAATAAGTATAATAAGTATTCAGCACCTTCAATATTATCAAAGAATGTTCACGCGCGATACTATTGGATATTGTGAGAAATTTGTGAGTATAACCATAACAACCAAGTGTTGCTATAATCATAGCTATTAGCTAGTGTGGCACCTCCAGAGTAGGTTTTTTATTTTCTTGGTCAGAATATAAGTTTCCACTAAGAAGCGATTTTTGGAAGTTACCTACCTCCCAGGGGTGTTTCATAGTGTTTTACAGGGTGTAATCTACGCGAACGAAAGTCGTGTTGTATAATTTTTTAACCATTGAAAAGTGAAACTATCGAGTTTTTTGCCGGTTTTCCTCAACTGTCTAACTAAAGCCGGTAGTAGAGTCATTCTGTATCATTGACGATTCATTAGTGTTTTTTTTTTAAGTTTACTTAAATAAACACCAAACAAATAAAAAAAATTAAACACCACGTCAGGCTATGCTCAACGGCGGTTTTTTCGCAGCAGAAGGCTAAAGATGAATCTTTATTAGTACTATCGATTCATGCAAGTATTTTTTTAATTTTTTTTTTAGGTTTGAAGGGAAAATGGAATACAAATGTTATTAAATATGTAGTTAATCATCATCTTTTTGATAAGCGCGAAGGGCAATTATTCCGGGCCGGTGACTGTCCGCGACGCAGCTAGTACTATTGGCTCGAGTTTCGTCTATCACAATCGAAAAACTTTTGAATTGACTAAAAAAAGCTTCATTAATCTATTGTACTACTAAGGGCCGGTATTTCAATGTAACCTTATCTTATTGCTTAAGTTAAGTATAACATTTAAGATAAGTATTACTTTTGACAGGTAAAAGTGTATGACTTTAGTGCCGCTTAACTTTAATCCTATAATGAAATACACTTAAGTCATACTTATTATCAATCCCGGATTAAGATCAAGATAAGTATATATTGAAATACCGGCCCTAAGATAGAATCATTTTACTGCGGGAAAACAACAACTAAAACGTCACGCAGTATACCTAGAGTATGATCAGCACTGCCGAATAGTCGGCCGACTATTCGGCAATTTTAAAACCGAATAGTCGGTTAGTCGGCAAATACTATAGTCGGCCCATCACTAGTAATTTACTATTTCAGAAATGCAATTTTAAAATGCAGCGGGTTATGATTATGACAAAACATTTAACCTGTTAAAAATACCTCGTTATTTATGAATCCCTATTAAAAAACTTGTCCCTAAATAACTATTTAAAAACCTTTTCCCTAGATTTCCTATGCAAAACGTTTAACTTAATATTGTAAGAACATATCATATGTGGAGTGTGTCTGATAAATAATTTATCAAATGTACATGTGGTTAATTGTAACTGTATATTGGGGGCGTTATTCAACTGGCAGATGGCCGCAGGACACACTATCAGGGCACTGATTAAACTTAATTAACTGAAGCCATTTACGCGCGCGGCGGGTCGCCGGCTAGGCCGGCAGGGCGCGTCGCGCGCCGCGTCACATGGTGCGTGCCGCGCTTGCGACGCTCTTGGTTTACGTATGGCATCGGTCACCGACATTGCTTGCTCCACTTAAGCTAACCCACTCAAGTGCTGCAATCTAAACGTAAAGCAACCAATAACCATACGCTTACTTGCAGTTTAAAAACACGATCGATGATATTGTGTCTGGCTGCACAAACAGATGTTCTCTCATTGTCAATCTAATTATTATCATCTCAAATTACCATGATCCATAAGCAATAATTTATCGATTGTAAATTGTAACAGTAAAATTTCGAAAAAATTGTTTCGTTTATAACTTTTAACGTAAAATCATATAATAAAAAATCTAAAATAATGTGAATGCGATTCGAAAAGTAAGAATACTTTCTAACTAATTGCAGTACGAGTATATGTCGATTGAAAATCGATTAGGTACTTACGTATCGATTTTTAACTATCACTTACTTACTCCGATGGCTCAGCGACCTAAAATGTGTCTTGGCCTCCGATACAAGAATTCCCCAGTCCTCACAACATCGCTCCAGCGAGCGATACCTAGGGCGGTCAACCGGCCGACGACTCGTCGGCCGGCCCAGATAGGCTCTCTTGACGCTGCGATCTTCTCCCATTCTTTCGACGTGACCAAGCCACCGGAGTCTGTGTGATTTAATCTCCCCAATGATGTTAGGCTCAGTCACGAGTTCTTCAATCTCGGCATTTTTTGGCACCCTCATACTACCACATCGGGCCTTGGCATCAGCCCCAGAATCTTTCTTAGGATCTTTCTTTCGGTGATCAGAAGCCTGTCCTCCTCTTTCAGCGTCAGTGTCCAAGTTTCGCAACCGTACATTTATATAGGCCATGTAACAGCTTTATAGACACGGATCTTTGTGTGTCTGCTTAAAAGCTTGGACAAGAATACCATGTGTAGAGCGGCACTACATCGCAGGGCATTCTGAACACGGATCTCTATTAAATTTCTTCTTCCCGAGAGTTGTTATCAGTAATGGTGCACCCTAGGTACCTGAACTTGGCTACCCCTTTGAAGACTTTACTTCCAACATGAAATCTTTACGTTTAATGCGAATGTTCTTGTATCGCTTCATATGGAGATATTCCGTCTTCTCGTGGTTTATGCTTAAGCCAACTTTGAGCGCCTCTAACTCCAAGATTCTTACGGATTTCTTCACTTCATCACTGTTCTCTTCTCTCCAAGCAGGGCTCGGTCATCAGCGTAGCCAACCACCTTTATGCTTTCCATAGTCCCACATCTAGTTCCAGAACTTTTCGCAGAACATATTCCAAGGCCAAATTAAAAAGCATAGGCGATAAAGCATCGCCCTGTTTTAAACCAGTTCCAACATCGAATTCCTCCGTAAGATCCGCTTCGACGCGTACCTTTAATTTACTTTCCCTCGTGGCGATCTCGATCATATCGACCAATTTCTTGGGGAGGTTAAAATTTCTAAGGATGGTATACAGGGCGTCCCGATCTGGCTTATTCCGTTTATCCACCCTAAAACAGCCACCCTAAGGCGGATACTCGGAAACGCGTGTCCGTCTATCCACCCTGGACGGGGTGGATAATCGGAATCACAGAGTACTTTGTATTATAAGGGAATAGAGATATAACTCTGCCTTTGTATGTGGAAATGCGACAGTGCTGCCTCTCTGTACGAGTTTTGGAAACAATAATTGAATATGTATAGATGTGGTATAGATAGAAAGGAATATCCTATAGCCCACAGAACTATAGCTATAGATGTATACACATGTACATATAGATAGCATGAGGTGGTTTTACATTCATAAATATAAGTATAATAGATTTGTTTTCGACATAGCTTTAGATATTTCACTACAAAATATAGTGAATAGATAAAGCTGTGTCTAAAACACTTCAGCTTTAAAATAAAACATTGTTTCAAATTTCACAAATAAATCTTTATTTCTTTCTCTTCATACACTTTGAATAATATTTCTTTGCTTATATCTTGAGCAAATCTTCAAGTTTACGTCACGAAATCTTCATCATCATCACACACTTAGGCGGAATAGGCACTAGATAAAACGATTATAATACAGGGTGTTTCTTTTAAGGTGTCAAGCCGGCGCGAGCTGATAGCAGGGTACCATACCTATCGATTTAACCCCCATGTATGTTCTACGATTTTTTGTAGTTTTCGAGAAATAATTTTTTTTGTGATTTTTTGTGATTTTATAACCAGGCGGCTTAAAATAATTAAAACTGTTTTTTTGTTCGACTTTTATTGGATATTTTTTTTTTATTATAATGCCTATTGATTGCAGTTTTATGAGCAAAATAATCTCCGCCCTAACTTTACTACAACATACAAAAATAATGATCGAAAGTGAAAAAAATGGAATGATGCAGAATATAACGGAAATTCAAACTTGAATTAAAAAAAAGAAAAGGTACTTCATAGCTTCTTACTAATTTTAAAAACTGCCCAGCATCATAAGCTTTCATAATAATACAAAAAAACATGTTCTTCGCGGGGCATGATTCGCAGAAATTGATGGTCAAATGTTGAGTATCGGAAATCGTGTAATTTTCTTACTTTATAATTTTATAGTATTTTTGCATAATTTTGTAAATTCTGAGATTAAATGTCTCTTTAAGTTTGAAAATAGCTTATTTGTTAATAATAAAACATAATTTCTATACCTAAATACCCAGTACTATCCTTTAAATTACCACTACTAATGAGGAAGCCAAAATAAAACTCAAATTACTATAAAAATCAATTTATTATTAAATTATTACAGCAAATGTTCGAAATGCCGCCCACCGACTGATATGCACATTCGACACCGCCGCAAAAAATTTCTTCTTAAAGGTCATTGGGCATAATCTGACCCGGTCTTCGAAATATTTCCTACAGATATCAAATTATTTGTAAATTAATGAGTGCTAGCCTACATTTCATTTTGTGTAGTTCTTTTTTTTTTTAAACGCGGGAGAAATCTAAAAAACAACTATCTTTAGGTGCCCAACAGACTTGTATTGTTAGAGGGGGCAGACGAACACGACAAGTTTAGTTGCTCCAGCGTGTAATCAAGACACCCCTTCAATGCAAATAGTCTAAAAATGTCTTATCACTAGAGGATATTACTTATATTTTATTTTTAATTTTTGGGCAGATTCCTATTATTCTAAATTGATGCGACATATATCTTCGTAATATCATTTAGGTGCTCAACAGACTTGTATTGGAGAGGGCAGACGAACACGACGAGTTCAGTTGCTCCAGTCAAAGATTTAAATCTTTGGCTCCAGCGTGTAATCAAGACACCCATTCAATGCAAATAGTCTAAAAATGTCTTATCACTAGAGGATTTACTTATATTTTATTTTTAATTTTTGGGCAGATTCCCATACTCTACATTGATGCGACATATATCTTCGTAAACTAGGGAAGTTTATCTAAACATCCAAATCAATTTTGTTTTTGTAGGCCGTGGGTATAGTTTCCATACTAAGTTGCCCAGTGACCTTTATAAATGGTTCTTGTTGCGCTCTTATGTAATTTTGGGCTTCTGACAACTTTGCTCTTAATTCCTCGATATTTTGATATGTCGTGTAGTATACCAACTCTTTGTAAAAGCCCCATACAAAATAGTCGATTGGGTTCAGGTCGGGCGATCTGGGTGGCCAAGCTATTGGACCACCGCGACCTATCCATCTTCCAGGATAATTTTCATTTAGTTCTTCTCGAACTGCTCTCGCGAAATGGCATGGGGCACCGTCCATTTGGTAAAACATCTGTCGGAACCGTAATAAAATGTTTACATCTTGTAAAAGCGTTGGCAAATCTTCTCTGATGAAATTTAAATATCTCTCTCCATTCAAGGTATCTGGTAATTCAAACGGTCCAATAAATTGTCTGTCCAATATTCCAGCCCAGAGATTTATGGAGAATTGTGTCTGGAAAGTGTGCCGGCGAATTGCATGAGGGTTTATTCTTGCATATGAATGGTAATTGTGTAAGTTAAAAACACCATTTCTAGTAAACTTTGACTCGTCCGTCCAAAGAATTTTATCAAAAAAATTTGGATCTTCAGCGTCTCGTCTCAACATTTCTTGACAGAAATCTATTCTTTTTTGATAATCTGCTGGAAGTAGGTCTTGCACTTTTTTAATGTGGTATGGATGAATCCTTTCAAACCGTAAAATTCTATGTACGCTCACATATGGGATCCCTGTGCGCCGACTAATTGCCCTGGTGCTGGTTGATGGATCGCGTGACACTTCTTCCAAAACAGTGTCGACTCGATCAGGATCCGCTTGAAGTGTTCTTGTTCTGGTTGTAGTAGCCGGGTTTCGTCCATCCTCGTACGCTCGGTGTACTCGCAGTATTGCTCGATGGTCTGGGTATCTTTCGGGCTGTCGTCCCCCTCTGCGTTGTAAGTAGTCCCGAAACATCCTTGCGGCAAGTGAAGCGTTTCCACGGGCGTACCCGTAGAAGTAATGCATTTGCGCATAATCTTGCGATGTAAATTCGAAGTCTCGTGGCATGATTATCACTCACAATACAGCAACCTTAACAATCAAGGTCAATCCAGAGTCCAGTTAACGCGCAGAGTCATGTATGCCAAGGTAACGAAAATCCAAATCGATAGGCAAAACAAAGTCCAATAATCGGGCGAAATTCACAGTTGTAAGAACGGTTAACAGGTAAAAGAACGCAGGCGCACGGTAAGCAGACGATAAGACGACTGAAGAATTTTACAACACGGAAGGACACAATATTCAAGGAGGATATGAACCTCTCTCTCTGACCTATTGGCCCAACGAAGGCAATCATAAAACCTATTGTAATTCATAATCTAATTTCGCGTCGTTGACTAACACATTGACCCTTCGGCTACCTGCTTTGAGCTGCTTTGAGTCACTATGCTCAAAATACGGGTACATAAATAATAATAATGACGTTCCGGCTTCCTTAATTTGAAAATTTTAATTACAACAGGAGTTGTTACTTTCGAATGATTGGAAGTTAAATTACTGCTTTATTAACAATTAAGGTCTGTTCAAACGTAGAGAGACAATATTTATCTCAGAATTGACAAAATTATGCAAAAATACTATAAAATTACAAAGTATGAAAATTACACGATTTCCGATACTCAACATTTGACCATCAATTTCTGCGAATCATGCCCCGCGAAGAACGTGTTTTTTTGGATTATTATGAAAGCTTATGATGCTGGGCAGTTTTTAAAATTAGTAAGAAGCTATGAAGTACCTTTTCTTTTTTTTAATTCAAGTTTGAATTTCCGTTATATTCTGCATCATTCCATTTTTTTCACTTTCGATCATAATTTTTGTATGTTGTAGTAAAGTTAGGACGGAGATTATTTTGCTCATAAAACTGCAATCAATAGGCATTATAATAAAAAAAAAATATCCAATAAAAGTCGAACAAAAAAACAGTTATAATTATTTTAAGCCGCCTGGTTATAAAATCACAAAAAATCACAAAAAAAATTATTTCTCGAAAACTACAAAAAATCGTAGAATATACATGGGGGTTAAATCGATAGGTATGGTACCCTGCTATCAGCTCGCGCCGGCTTGACACCTTAAAAGAAACACCCTGTATAATAAAAACAAGCAAAACACTGATAGACAATAACTATAACACAACAAATCATCTGATCCACCAGCGGCCATTTGCAATTTATTTTGCATGTGGTGTTGCTAGTTAACACAAAAATTGTACCAAAATTCCTTAATCAAAAAATATAATTAATGTTTTCAAGTTTACTAGAAACGTCATTATGATTTGATTGACCTTATCGAATATTAATAAATTTATTCATAACCTATTACCAAATAATAAAACAATTTTTGTAGAGGACAATGGTTTCATAAAATGTATTAAACTAATAATAACCTTAAACTGGCCACCCAAAAATAAATATTTTGCATGTATAGCGCCATCTACTGTATATTAATAATATTAGAACGAAATAAGGTGCTTAGTACTGCCATCTATGAAGGAGTTTCAAACAATCATGGGTAATAGTATTATACGACCAAATCAAATACATACCTTTATTTCAAGCCATTCGCAGATTTTTATATCTTTTAAATTTAGCATACTTATATGGAACGAATTACCATAACACCAGTTAGAAGATTGATTCCCCTGATCGGAATTCATATAATATGTTTCTTCCGATTTTCTACCCTGCCTACGTACAGTCATTTACAGAAACATACACAAACAACCCGGTCCAAGAAACTTCGTGAACATTATGTGGTTTGGGATGTGCGTTGATAGAGTAGTAGAGATGTCAGTCAGTCAGTCAGTCACCTTTGAGTTTTATATATATACTGCGTGTTTTTTTAGTCGTTGTTTTCCCGCAGCAGAACGCTTTATCTTCAGTAGTACTGTCGATTTATGCAAGTATTTATTTTTTTTTAATTTTTTTGTAATTTTTTTTTCAAACCATTTTTTGAATTTTTTTCTTAAATTTTAATGGGAAAATGGAAACCAAATGTGAGCAAATAGTAAATAATCATTTTTTTGATAATCGCGAAGGGCAATGACCCCGGCCGGTGACTGTCTGTGACGCAGCTAGTAGTATTGGTTCGAGTTTCGTCTATCATAATCGTAAAACTTTTGATTTGACTAAAAAAAGAACTTTATCAATTTATTTTACTACTAAAATAGAATCATTTTACTGCGGGAAAACAACGACTAAAATTCCACGCTGTAGATAGATAGTACTATGTAGGTACTTACCTACAATTTAGATTTTAAGATTATTTCGATTACTCTCTGTAGATCCAGTGATCAAGATCCATTTGGTTCCATTTTTATGTTTTTTTTTTTTTTTTTGGTTTCTGGTATTTTAGCTCCAGAGAGAGCTTTAGAAGACAGAATAGGGTTAAATAAGATTAAATATTATTATGTAGAGAAGTAAATTTAGGTTGCCTTTCGCTAATGTATACGAATAGGCATGTGTAGAAATTATTCGTTTAACAATAAATATTAAATTAAAACTTCCCACCAAGATAATTTTATTCTAACTGTACTTGGGGTAAAAAGTCGGAAGAAACATATTATATGAATTCCGGTTATCCACCCCGTTCAGGGTGGATAGACGGACACGCGTTTCCGAGTATCCGCCTTAGGGTGGCTGTTTTAGGGTGGATAAACGGAATAAGCGCCCGATCTATACTGTCATATGCCTTCCTGAAGTCCACAAACAGCGAGTGAATATCCTGCGCGTACTCCCACTTCTTCTCCATCAACTGTTTAAGAAGGAATATCTGATCTATGGTACTGCGATTTTTAACTATTAGTTTAAGATAAATCGACGTATCTAGAAATGTAGCTGTGACCGTGTCGCAGGTATCATCCTAGATTTTCCAAACTATAGAATCATATTTGATTGACAATAGGTAAAAAACAAGTATTACGATTCAAAATTGGTGTTCGTATAATCGGGAATCGATTGCACCGCATCACTAGTGAACTCTTCATGACAGCTGTCATACGTATCGAGCTATTTTGGGAATACAATATTTAGGTATGTTACATTTTCGAAAAAAATCGATGGAACAATGCAGCTATAGTAAATAAGGACATTATTACCTATATTTTCAATTTCCATTTCCTTTAAAAAATGCAGATGAAATGGGATCTGTGGATACTCGAAATGTCTACTTCCAGTTTTCATGACTCTTGGCAACCTGCAGTCAGAATATGCCATCTGCAAAGTAGAGAATTCAATCAGCACCGAGTTGGGTTGGGTTACAGAGTGCGGAGCGATGGAAGCCGGTCGCGAGATTTATCGCGCGGGCACACGCAGCTGGCGCATTGCCCGCCGCCCTCGCGCCCTTTTATCACCGGGCAAAACACGCCCGTCGCGTTAATTTGTTTGTTCTGACGCGGTCGAGCTAATGAATCGCCCCGGGCCCGGACCCGTGTCCACGGTCCGACAGCATTAAACGTTTACCACCCTTAAATTGTTACGAGCCCGCGAATAAATCTTTAATCACTTGATTTTTGCCCTGACCTGATAACGACTAAAGTCGTATGATTTAGATATCGAAATGTTTTTAGAGGTAATTTTAGAAGAAAATAGACGTATTGTTTCATGTAGCTATTATCACAGCTAATGGTGACGCAAAGCAACGAAAAATTAGGTACAAAGAGTAACAACAATACAGTTAAATCATAAAACGTTACATGTTATCATAAAACGTTACATGTTGTGGAGAGAGATGTCTAATAATTATCTAGAGCGTACTGATTTAGAGCAAGTGATTCAGCCGCGCTCAGGTGAGGTCGCATTCCGGCGCGCGCGCCGCCCTACCTGCGCGCCCGAAATAGTCCACTAACGCCCGCCCGCACGCACAACATCACAATGATTATTTTCGTAGATGCACACTATTCAAATTTTGTTAACATTGTTAAAATCCAAAAACCAGCACCCAGAGAATTTATCATGTTAATTAAAAATATATTCTTTTAAGAATCCGTTACATGAGTAGTAAGCCTTGGGACACTGATAGCTGGTTATACGAGTACTTCGCCATGCTATACAAATTGTTTGGGCTGTCCGTGGCAAGTTTCGGTGCGAATGCGTAATAATTACGTATGGTCCTGATACTGCTACTTTAGCGCTATCCCACTTACCCTGTAAACGTTCCCTTCGTTTTGTTTGGTTCACCACTTAATTAGGTACCGCTCGTAAAACTGTCTTCCTCATCTTATATTTACCGCGTTTGCCCTTTTTATTATCCGATTACATGGGCTGCGCGGTTTGTAAAGCGCGAGGGGAGGTGTTTCATTTGTTTCTTCTGAAATTACTTTAGACTACCTCACTGTAATCGCGAGTGTTTCCCAACCGAGAGAAGCTGCCGCATTGGAACATCTTGTTTCCGACTAACACACATTAATGTATAATTAGCTAAGACTGCTGTTATAACAGCTTTCGGTGTCAAACCGTATAATTAATGTTCACAGAGATATGATTACCGGTGGTCAAAGCTTATCAGGTTAGTCCCTTGGGAGAAATTCGTAGCGCAATACACAGATAATGACGTGTTTTCATTGCCTAGTAGGTAAATTCATTAATTTTGTCTAATGCGTTAAAAAATATTGTTTCGTTGGCGATTAGTGAATGAAAATACTGAGTCTGATGATCGGTGGAAGGTACATGGATGATGTGTGTAGGATAGCGCAGAACGCTGCAATTAGCAGGGCACTCGACGCGTCGCTCCCCACAAACCATTGCACGGACTCCACTCGTGTGTCGCCGCGCAAATTAAAACGCGACACTCGACCCGATCGCATCCTCAAACTGCAATTCGTTCATCGAATAAATCGTTTGATGTTTTTTAATACCCCTGCAATGTTGACAATTAATTATATTATAGGTAAGCGGCCTTAATTAGATAGCTCGTCCTAAGTGCCTACGTTCTATTTATTAGTTCGTTATTGAAGCCATTGCTAGTTTGGAAACGTGCAAAATATAAATAATGGAAGAGATTTCCTCGTCTGTTTGCAACTTGTTGGGCATAAGACAGTAAGACTTGGAGATTTGTGGCTGGGCTCGGTCGGATCGGAGGTTAGTCCCGCGGGTGCGCCTCTTTGTAATTGAGAGCGCCCGCGGGCCGATAATTGTGCCTGCTCGCGAGCTGGCGCCCGCCCGACCACTGCGCCACCTAAATCATGCCCGTTACTCTCCATTACCTCATAATACCAAATTGACTCGCTAGGATTTCCTTAAAAAAATGCGGTTAACCTGGTTTGTTATACAGTAGAAGTTTATATACGATTATATTTATATTATTAACTGATGTTTAATAGTCTTATCGCTATACATTAGGACGTATTTGGTTACTTTCATTACCATACTTATTAATGCATATTAAGACATAGCTATAACCGCAACTTTGTTCAATAGCGACTCGTAATTGCTCACTTACTTAGATCTCGAAAAGCTTGTTTTGCTCGTCTTTCGATGTCTAGGGGCGAGGTTATACCACTTGTCACGACAAGGACGTCGATATACTAAAGACATGCGAAGTTTTTAAAGAAACTTTATCTGTCTATAAAACACAGAAAGAAGGTGTGCGATAAAACGATCGCGTGACTAGCCTCGCACTATAGCGTCAGGGAATGCCTTGATTAGGCGAGGCGTTTTGTGCCTGTGCCAACATAAGGTTCGGCCAAAAAAAGTATTGCTTAAACCAAAATAAAGTGGCTTTGAACACTGCTGTAGGAGTAGAGGTATGGAGGTGTGCTGCAATACTTTTTAACTGCATTTGGGGCGCTTGCAACGCTAGACCAAATAGTGGTGGTACCAGTGGTTAACTGGCACTATGAGGTTTATCGGCGTGACGTCAGTCCAGGGGCGGTGCCGACGTAGAGACATGTAGATCGCGAAATTGATTGCATGTTATCTGATGGAGCACGGGTTCTTCGCTAGCGTTTAATACGGGCGTCCACGACTCGGCACGCGATGCTTTTGACAGGAGATCGCCCGCGCCCCCATCGACCCGCGTCGTGGTAATTACCGCGCCCGGTGTGCAGCCGCGACATCGCCGGCTAGCGGCTCCTGAATACGCTGCTATAATTACACCTTACCTTACCTTACTGCATTACCACATTCCCTATCCTCGCTATCAGCTAGGTAGATATAATTTAAAACTTTAATTTTTTAATATTTTGCATGAATTTAAGAAACAGTAACACTCATTGTCACTGTTTTTATTTAAAAATATTCATGTTCACTATCAAACTAAGCTATCATTAACAACTTGGAATTGACTATTCAAAAAATTGATTGCTTTAAAATGAAAATGCCGAATTGGTTTCTTTGATCATTAGTTGAAGTGTCGATGTTGCAACACGAATTGAAAAGGTTTGTTTTAATGGTTTGGGAGGGCGAATAGCGGTAGTCCCGTAATTTGATTGGCGAGAGCGGGCGCGGCGGCGCGGGCGGGCGAGAGAAGAGCCGCGGCGCGTCCGAGTTGCGCTAATTGCCCCGCGCAATATAGAAACAATGACAAAACTTAGGACCGCCTCGGCCGCCGTCGACCCTCTCGACTTCTCGCTCTTTTATTTAAAATTCACTTACCCGACTCAGATTGTTATTCAGACGAGTTACGTCTGACGTTATGAAAACACAAACTTGATTACATTCTTGTCTAACTGAACTTGAATGCTTTTCTTATTGCTATTTACTCGGTTCACATAAGAAAGTATTAAATAATAAGTTCATTTAAATAGGTGAATTGTTCAATAAATAAGTTAGGGTTCCTGTAGTAAGTGATACGCGGAGTGGAGTGTGCCAGTCCGTCGCGGTAATTGATAGTGACATTTGATGGACATGCAGCAGTGCATATTGAACCTCTCGGGATTGCCTTGCCGTGCAATACATGTACTACTAACTTGCCAACTGCCGCAAACTATTCTACTAGTTCTCATTGTTCTACATGATCGCTTCTTGCTAGTCAACTGTCTAATACTAGGATTTAACTTTAAAACATTTTTTTTTCTATTAACCAAATCGTGTAACATATACAACAATATATAAAAATATTTTAAATTATCTGTAAAACCGAACTACGAAACCGAACAAGTTTTAAAGTTGTTTCTTTATTTAGGTACGTAGTTAACAATGGTTGCAAAATAAACTCACCTAGCAAACCTCAAGCTTACCTTTGTAAACTAAACAGCCCTTAACTTTTGAGGCTCGCCTAATAACGCAAGCAATTTGAGGGTCTCCCTCTGTTTGCCTTCTTGCTTTGCTAAGGTGATTTGATGATTTTGACTTATTCAGCCAGCAGGGAATGTTGGACTAAGCCAAAACAGTCGACTCGTGTCCGCGCTTGGAATTATTAATGCTTACATCAAGAGCGTCGGGACGATCTTTAATTTTAAATTGAATTACGGTCTTGCTAAGTTGTCGTGCTTATATGAAAATTTAATATGAAATTATTTTAAAATAATTATCTATTTTTTTATTAATTTATATCAATAAGACTATTCTAGTGTAACAATAATTTTAACGAAATCTTTATATTTTATTATTACAGACCGGAATTACTTTTATGGCATGATTCTTTTGACTTTATTCTCTAATTAAAAAGCATGCTTAAAAGAAATAAAAGCAAAATCCCATAGTTTAATGGTAGTGTTAAAAAGCTTGGTTTCACTTGCAGTAATCTAGTGAAACTAACATCGTTTCTCTCGCGAAAGTCACATAACCAGTCTCGGCGATGCAGTCTCACATTCATTTATTTTCTCTAGCCTATATATTTATACATTCTCAGTTAACCAATTAATACAAATTAATTTTAATATCATAAATATCACACAATATGAGACAGTCACAAACACAAATGTTGGCACATTGATCTGATCCCTTGAAATACGTGTTAGGGGGATATCACATTCATAAAATTGACTTGTCAAAAAGACCAAGCACTAATGTTTTCATGAGTAAATAATTTGAGCACATGAACGCTGACACATACCTATAACGAAAAACGAGCGATTCGATGAAATGATAAGTGTATTTTGTATAATAGAAGTCAGTTGGCTCAAATCACACAAGAGATGACTAAAGTCAACAACTAATTAGTCAAACTTAGCTTAACAAACAATTTCACGCGAAACAATTAATATTGTAAAATTTACATGCGTGAGTTCAATGGTTTTTCTCGAAATCTCAGTGCACACTGGAATTTTTATGTGCATATTTACCATTAGCTCCGGCGGTCACGGAAAACATTCTCATCTGAACCATACAGCTGTTCGAGTGGCAGTGTAGCCATGATCCAATTGTTCTACAATCTACATAGTTTCTTTGTTAAGGGTTACAGAGGTAATATTCCAGGCGTTCCAATATAATAACTAAACTTTCCAAATTCTGGATCATAGTGCGACGAACGAACTGTGGTGATCGGGACAAAGTGCTCGGACCAAGTAAGTTTTAGTTTTATACGAAACAAAAACACATTGTTTGGTACACCACCAGTTCGAAGCCGAGGCGGGCAAGGTAATATGTCAATAATTGTCTTAGTGTAGGATGTGCATTGCACATTTCTATTTTCTATAAAAATTCTAACTATATTCCGACGCTGCTTTTCAAATTTGCTAAAAGTCATAATAACTGACAATCTCATAGGATGATCATTAAATTTCTAACGAAACCGAAGAAGTCGTAATGTGTAGCCAACGGTACATAAAGATGGGATAATGGTCACATATGAAAGGTGGCTGTTATTGCTAAGTGATATTGATTGGTGGAGGTGGTGCGACGCGCTACAGCGAGGACGAGATGTAACGGAAATGTTTTCATTCGCACGACACGTTCAGTCTTCGGACTGTGTCGTCCTCCCGTGGGACGCTAGCCGTACTTCCGAACGGAGATATTTATAGCCGCCCCAGAAGCCGCTGTTACCTAATGTAACGTTTTATGGTGGCCCTTATTACGGTTCCTTCACTTACCTGTCGTCTACCTTACAAATACGGCTCTCGTAAGAAATTTTATTTATTCAATCGCTTCATATAAATTCTACATTTTGTGAACATTGTAAAACTTGTAAAATAGATACTCCACGTTCGTTACAAAGGTCTCAATGGAGTGATGGTTACTAGACTCGCAAATAAGCTTCTAGGAAGATATTGTTTGCGGCAATCGTAAATTGGGCCTGTCTCTAGGGTGTAGACCGCGGTGTTGCCGAGGCTGGGGGCAAGGTGTACCGTGCCGCATACGCTAATCGCTCTTCGCACCTCACGCCTGGTTTTCCTCTGTGCATCCCGCGGTAATGGTCGCGAGAAAGCCTCTATTGTTGCGCTAGAGATTTGTTATATCTCGCCGCGTTTTGCTAAGAAACCTGCTTTGACTCGCGTAATTGTTCTTTCGAATCGGGAGGTTTTGTTGAGCTTAAAATGCTTTGTCACACAAATCTGTTAAATCGTCGTTCTCCACAATTTATAATACACCTCGAATCCATTGTTAGTAATCCATGTTCATTAGCGTACCATGAAAATAAATTATTAAATGAAAGACTTTCGCCTGCCGAGGCTTTTAATGTATAATCGTTGGTTGTTGAATGAAATTTATGTAAAAATGGATTCTGAATTTGAGACATAAATACAGTGCTTGTTCAGACGATCGCGGATCTCGGCTGAAGATTCATGTATGAATAACATTGGATGATGTGGAAGTGGAACGATACAATCTTACATGCTTATGTTATAGCGATGCATGGCAACAAGCAACATTATTTTCTAAAATAACAAAGATCACGTTACGTTCAAGTTGGGGAACTAACGGTAAAGAATTTTGCTCCATTCAGTATATTGATTAAAATATTCCTCAAAATTTGCTATGTCGCATAGAACCTTACCCTGATCGATCATCCTAGCAGCTCTTTAGCTATATAACTGAAATTTTTACCATTCTGCGCTTTTACCATTTTGCTCTTTTAACATTGTGCGCTTTTAACATTTTGCTCCTTTACCATTTTACGAGGGCTTAACATTCTGCGCTTTTAACATTATGCGCCGAAACGTCGAATTGGAATCTGAATTCGAAAAAGTTCTTATTTACGAAATTTCTTAAGTATTCGAATTTTGATAGCTGTGTGAACGAGTGATGTAAGTAATACGTGTAAGGTGCGACGCCATATGCGCTACGCTCCGATGCTCGCCCGGCCGTTCAACTCGTTGTCGTGCTGCTTGCTTGAGAACCATCACTTCCTACATTCTGACTGTATTTTTATATTTGTTTTCACAAAATATTGTAAGCTTAATTTTGTTCCGTGGAAAGTACAATAACAATGACATTTTTGCTTGTATCATTTTATTATACTCTTCTAACATTTATTGTGTTATCTATGTAGCCGTCAGAAGCGTGTATAGATGTTGAAATAATGATCCCCGTGACATACTTTGCTATGTGACAATTTTCGCCGCAAGGGGCTACTCTCGCACCCCACGATGACTGGGCGACCGCTCGTTACTGTCTCACCTGTCTTCCCCGTCGCAATAGTACGTTTTACGTCGTCACTAATGAACTCGCAATGTCTCACGTAGGTAATTCTAAATCCACCAGTATCAAAATATTTAGTTCTCTTATTGTCCAGCCATCTGAGCTCACTAATTACTTGCTCCATGCTTACACGCAACATCTGTGTCTCTGCGGTTTTTACAATGTAGCAGGAAATATGCATAGGAAGTAAATAGACTTTTTACTTCGGCGCCAGTATTCATCCCAGTGTATTGTTCTTCGAAATTGCTCTCCGTGGAGTTCAGCTTTTTGGTGTAGCTGGATTTTGCATCCTTTTTATTGTTTACAAACTACACAATCTTACCAATCTCCATTTTGTGTAAAACATTTTCCCACTAATTTTTTTTTGCTCAATAAATAATGTTGCATTATTTACACGATAACATTAGCTTCTCTCTACAATACTCGTACATCAAGGTTGTATACTTTTAGAAAGAACAATAATAATTGTACACAAAGTAAGCAGCAGATCTGCCTACCCATAATAAATGACACATTCCCACAAGCAATTTTCAGCTTATTGTCCTTTGCATAGATTTTATTTCAATTGAGAGTTTCAGACAGAAGAGAGTATCTTTCCGTAAATAAGAGACAGCAGCAAATTATATTCTAGTCATAGGTGTTTGTAATTCCCATAACATGGACCTTCTTGCCGCGCTAAATACGTTTTCAAAGAAATCTATAATTATATTAAACTCAAAGGTGACTGACTGACTGACTGACAAAGATAGATATCAACGCACAGCCCAAACCACTGGACGGATCGGGCTGAATTTGGCATGCAGGTAGATGTTATGACGTAGGCATCCGCTAAGAAAGTATTTTGATCAATTCCCACGGGAACGGGAACCACGCGGGTGAAACCGCGGGCGGCCGCTAGTCCTTCAATAAGCAAGCGTATTCCTTTCAATGGTTAAGACCCCGATAACGTATATGAGACGCTAGAGGTGTCTTAGGGGGATATAGGCATTAGTAATCTCTTAGCATCAGGTAGTCCAGCAAGTCATTTTCCATCCTCAAAATAATACCATAAAATAAATCTCATTTCAAAAAATCTTATTAAATGGTTGTACTCAGTACAGCTACTAGTTAGCCCGTCATATTTCTAGAGAAAAGATGTAGGTTTTTTGAATATAATAACATGTATTGCGGTGACAGAAAAAGATGTTGATTTCCTTAAATATTGTCCGAAGTGTATCACGTGAAGTGTAAGAAAAGTGTTATTTTGAATTTTTTTGGTGCTTGTTATTTGAAACAGACGTTGATTTCAGCATTTTGCCTGCACTGGTTGGCAAATAGATAGCCGATAGAATGATAAAGTGTGTTTAGCTGTAGCCAGTTGTTTACCCGACAACGGTAAAAGGTTTGCGAGTCCCTAGCGGCGCGGGCGCGCTTGTTTTCATTTCGTTATTTACTTTTAATTTGGCAGCAAGCGGATGATGCGGCGGGTGGGGGCGTGTCATGTGAATAATTGAGCCGACACACCGCCGGTCGAGTGTCAATCTCTCCGCGCATTCGTCCGCATCCTACCAACACGATCATCAACCGCAACTGCATAATCCACGATACGTCCTCAATCCTCATAATTCATTTATTATTATCATTGCACTTCCATTTCGCTTCTTACATCAGATTTATGTATTCCGAATTTTCTTCAGAACGTCTATTTTTAAAAAACAAGTACCCCTTTCGTGCGTGACCACTGCGTTTTTACTTTCAGATCATTTTGACGCTGACTGTACTATTCTGAAACTTAAAACGTTTCCAAAGAATCTGCTGAAATTGTTTAACAGCACTAATAATTAAGATAGGGCAATGAAAATTTTGGCCTTTAAACCTATAAAAAAAAAAAAAAAGAAACAATAAAACGTTGTTATCTTATGTTTTAAAATGTCACACTACGGGCTTTCGTCTAATGGTGTTTTACGTACCTATTGAATACCAGCTTCGCCCGCGGTTACAACCGCGCGTAATTTATTTTTTCAAATATCCCGCGGAAATGCGAGTTTTCCCGTAGGAATTTTATAGCCTATGTCCTAATCCGGGTTATAAACTAGTTTTCCGAATTACGCCTACAATGTAGCAGCGATATTTACTGATTAAGTATCTGTCAATGGCATAGACCACTGTGGCCGCTTACCATCCATCCTTAACAGGGGAACATGAGCGATCTCTACTCTATGGCTATATTGGCAATACGTCCATTCGACTGTGTAGGTTTCTTTAGGATGTTTTCGTTCACAGTTCACCACCGAGAGCTAGTGGTAAAATGTTATTTTCAGCTGAATACTTTCTCTGTCTAGTCCTGTCATGTGTTTTAAAAATTATCGAAAACCATCCAAATTTATGCATGAGCATAGGTGATAGATGTAATATGCAATGGACTACTGAAGATGCGAATCGACATCGAACGTCTTCTGAAGATATTTTGAAGGAAATTGTTTGTTACCAAAATAATTACCAAGTTCATTATAAATGCTCGACTTGACATTGCCGTGGAAAAGAAAGTTAATTACGTTCCGTGGAAAGACAGGCGAGCTGCCGAGACGGACTACTTCCTTAAATCTTTTGAATTGTGAAATAATTGATGTGATGGCTTCGTATTGTTTGCTTTTCTATATAGCTAAACGATGTTTCTCAAACAATAACGCAGATTGAATTTATTTTGGTATAAAGTTCGCGTAGTAACTAATGATTAATTTTACTTAGGTACTATAATTGTCATGTTTATTATCGACTAGTTAACAGTATTATAACATTTTAATACGTGTAACATCATCTTATTTATATGCGTTGTATGCAAATATAAGCCTCGCCTTCGAGGTCGGGGTGCGACGACGGGGCTCGCGTGCTGCGTTACATTAGGTCGCTGACTAGGAGTTCACGGGGGGTAGCTTATTGTCTCGCGTCTATTAATACCAGTGTTTATGGTAAATTAATTTTGCTGCATAGACTTCAAGTAAGAATGGCCGCTGCGTGTGCCATTCACAGTCTTAACTAGTCCGATTACCTACTCATTTTATTGAACCCGTGGAAGTTTAATATTCTAATTTAGAGAAAAATTTTGTCAAACAAATCCTATAGTAAAGCTTGCATTGCTAGTGATTTTTTTCTATGTGGACCCAAACTAATACAAACATATAAATGCGTCGTACGAATCGAATTTTTCTCAAGTTTTATCATTGCTTTGGCATATCTCTCAAGGGGACGTTCTTGTAAATTGGATTCAAGTTGAATCACGCATTTCTGTAGGGCAATTCTTTGTTTCTGTTTACTTTTTTTTCCCATTAAATTTAGGAAAGTGTTTTATAAATAATGTTTTGTACTTTGACCCAAAATTTTATTTTGATTTCAAACTATACTGCTCGCTTATTTCAATTATCATTTATCAAGATGTCGATAATGGTTGGGAAGTTGTTGTCAAGATGGAGCATTTAAATTATTTAAAGAGGAGGGGCAGAACTTGTCACGTGGCTGGAATCGTCGCCCCGTGCCATTTTCTAACTTCGTTGGACCAATTTCGCCAACCGCATTCATTGACTCTCTATTGTTTTGTATTATTAACAGCCATGGTTCAAATTACGAAGTCTTACGTTCGTTCGCTAAATGTAAGTAAGCAGCTAGCTATGATTGGGATTCGACGCTTTTTCCATAAATTTCAATAATTAATCACTCATTATTACCTTCATCTACCACTAATATTATAAAGAGGAAAGATTTGATTGTTTGTTTGTTTGTATTGAATAGGCTTCAAAACTACTAGACCGATTTGAAAACTTCTTTTACCATTAGAAGCCGACATTATCCCTGATGAACATAGGCTACTTTTACCGCGGGAAAATGCTTCATTCCTTCGGGAAACGGGTAATTAGGCTACGGGTAGTAATAATTTTGCTTCCGTTCTTATCTTTTTGACAATGACGTGTTTGACATCTTAGAGCAACGCATTGTTGATAATGGAATAAATCCAAATATACCTCATATTTTGAGAGCTGACGAATACATCCTAAAAAGTATTACCTTCCTGCGGGATAACGTATAGTCCACGCGAGCGAAGCCGCTGGCGGAAGGCTAGTTTTAATAAGAGCGTTTGCTTAATAGGTCTTATGTTAATCCTCTGATAAGGCACTGATGTCGCTATATACTTATTATATTGCCGTCAGAGTTTTGGGTTTAATGTTTGTCATATTTTTTTAATAAATTAATGTTTTTCATTATTTTCGACTTCAGTGTACATAATATAGGGTAGGTGGTTCATGAAACAGCAACTATGCAACTTGACCAATACTGGCTTTTTACGAAAGAGTGATTTGCGAACCTTTTTCCTTTCGATTGTCGTATAGACTTATCAATTCTAGTTTCTTATTTATTTTTTTACGTTTAAACAGTCTACTACAACTAATCGAATCTCTCGCCGGTTCTTCTCAATAGTTAGCAACATTCCGAAGCCGGTGGTAAAGACAATTACATGTATAAAGAATAAAGATTGTTTTGATTTTGTTTTATAATGGCAATTTTAATGAGGGGTGGCCATGGGTGCGATTGCGGATCAAAACATAAGTTTTCCTAGTTACGCCCCTGTCCGACTAAGTCTTCAAATAAAAACAATCTTAATGTCGTAGGTACTGAAGATGTTGATTTTGTAGTTGTGCGATTATACTTTAAAATAACTTTTGTCTTAAGATTTTTTTAAATTAGTACCAGTTTCACTACAGTCAGATAAGTTAATGGAATTCTTTCAGATATCTATGATGCTGCCTCTTTTGTTAGTT
This sequence comes from Mecyna flavalis, assembly GCA_949319885.1. Classification (NCBI taxonomy): domain Eukaryota; kingdom Metazoa; phylum Arthropoda; class Insecta; order Lepidoptera; family Crambidae; genus Mecyna; species Mecyna flavalis. The sequence continues at coordinate 16,199,236 of OX439427.1, forward strand.
TTCAAAGAAAGAGTCATTCATATTTGACAGATAAATTATCAGGAACTTATCTGACTGTCGTGATCATGGCCCTTAGTTCCTTAGAATATAAGACAACTATGAATCAATAAAATGCGCACATGTTAAACATACCACATGACACAAATACTACAAATACGTGTTTTAGCTTATGGAAACCGGTTATTGGTGTAGCCCTCAGTTAAGAGTTCAGAAAGTAGGACGAAAGTAGTCTGCGCGGGTTTGTGGATGCAGAGCGACCGCTGCAGCAACGGTGTTTGTTGATGAGTTGGTGGGCGGCGCAAGCGGGGCGCGGGCGGCGTCGCGGCACGGCGCGCGCCCGCCGGCAGGTGCGCCGCGCCAGTTCCGCGATTCTCGCCGCACGGACATCACGCGCCTCGCGGCAGACATGTAGCTTCGCTAACACCGCGCACTTGTCACCCGTACCTGTGTTGTGTTTTGGACATTTAGTGACGGTATCGTTGGACCCATGGTGGTGCTAGAGGGCGGCGGCGCCTTGCTCGAGCCGGCGCTGGCGCTCGACGGTGCGGCTGCCGCGTGCCTAGAGCGTGCTTATGCACAAGCGGATGTTTCACTTAAACTTTTACCCAAGAGGTACATAAACTTGCACCAGTGGTTATCGCCGGTGACCACTTCGGTTACAGCCGCCGCCGCTGCCGGGAAGGATCTCAAATTACAAATTGTAAGATATAATTAATGTTGTTTATGCAATTATGAGATTATTTTTTATTTACTTATTTCATTTTGTAAAATATGATTTTACTCATCTCAAATATTTTTATGCATCCTTTGAATTAGGTATAACCGAATAATTGTATAATAAAAATATGCTTTATTCAAATAGGCTTCAAAGATGCACTTATGAATCGCCAGAAATAAAAATTATAGTGACTCTACTATGTAGTTATCTATCGAGAAGAACCAGCAAGAAACTCAAAACGGTCCAGCGCAAGAGTATTGAAGAAATTATACACAATATAACATTGTGTATAAATTCTACATATAGTTATTAACGGTTCAATTTCCTTCTTTAAATTTGTTTGGCTCTATGTGCTATTGATAAGCGTGGAAGAAAACACTATGCTGAAACAGCATAATAGTAATCGTCAGCCCGTCGCAGTCCACTGCTGGACATAGGCCTCTCCCAATGCTCGCCACTTAGTTCTATTCTCAGCTACTAATATTAATCAGCTCCCGCCAGCCATCCTCTATGTGCTGGATAGCATTTCTGATTCATTTTGCACAGCAGTCCAGTCGTATAGGAAATACCTAGTGATTCTGTCCTATATATTAAGAGTATGAATTTTTACTTACCCAGGACATTGTATACTTGTCTTTATCACACACTTTTTAAAAGACTACAACAATATAATGCAAATTTGATTATTATTTCTTGGCATTTTTTACATAGAAAACCTTAAAATAAAGCCAATTCTATTGTAAATTAAATTGTTTAAATCGAACAAAAATCAGTAGAAAAGAATCGAAACAAAAGTTATGGTATTAAAATTGAAAAACCAGCTTGGTTAAAATTAAATTCATCATGCATCTAAACACTTAACATGTGATGATTTTGCGTCCTACAAGCTCCAATCCGGTTTCCCAAAGTTCATCACTTGAGTGAAAAGTACGTCATTCGAAACTAAGCTCGTGTTTTGCGTGATTAATTTGAAAGGTATTCACATAAACGTGAATGTGGGTGTTTTGTTTGTTGTGTTTTTGAGTCGGCTAGCCGACGGGCTCACGGTAGATGTGGCCGCGATTGCAACTTGTCTGCCTTTACGCGTGGTGCGGCCGCCCGCCCGCCCGCCGAACGCCCGCCGCCCGCCACCGGCATATCTCGCCGCCCGATCTACCTGCATTCATTGCTAAACCCGGAAAAGCGCTAAATGTAGAGATATTCCTTACAGCCGTCTCATCTAGCTTTTGAAACTTACTCACAGGCTAAAAGTTACATTATACAAATTGAATCCGTTCTTTGTGTTTATTCTATTCATACCAGACTCTTACCGAACACTATGTACGGTATATAAGAAGCAAGATAAATATAAAAATGTTACTAAATATCGTTAGTAAAGGGTTAGATATTTAGGTCTCTTATAAGGGGAATGTGTGCGTGCACCCGAGTCGCTTGCCGCAGCGCTCGTTTATTTGCGACTTCCTAGCTCTTTTGTTATGCTCTGTCGCCTATGTCTGCTTTGAAAAATTGTAATGCAGCGGTATTGTAGACGCGAGTTACCGCGATTGTGCGCACCGGCTGCAGTTACAACCACTGTTGTGCATTGCAATTTATTCTCTAGGAGAATTGCCTTCCAGGTCACAATTTACCAGTATTAAAAAAATCAAATCGATATCTCGTTGAAAGAATTCTTAAAATGTTAGTTTCCTTCCTCTAACCTTACCTTTTACACCTTCTAACGTTAAGCTATTTGCATTTAACTGGCTGTATGTTATATTCGGCCCCAACACAGCACAAAGACGTAGGCAAGGCGAGGGCGGAGCGTACGAGCTGCGGAATACATTAGCCGCCACCACCAGTGTCGGCGTCGGAACGCTCTAATATATTTCACTAGCGGTCATTTTCGACAATTAACCACATAAAATAAGTGAAATTATGCATGCGACCGTCGACGGCGTATATCACGTCCAGTTACAGGGCACGATACCTACCCGTTCGTACATTCATTATTCAAAGAAATGTTTCGCCCGACCAGCCGCGTGCGGAAGCCAGGGCTCTGTGTCCGTGATTGATGGGGATCTCTTTATTTTTACTGTTCCCATTCCCATTATGCAGTGTTTGCATATTCCATTCATTGATTTAGGTTTTGTGGTCATCACATCCGATAACTTGAAAGAATTATTAATTCTATATCGTTTACTTTGTTTTTAACTATGTTAATAGTTTTCTGCTGCACCTACACTAATACGTGATATTTATTTTCCCTATCTCTATCTATATTTATAAGCACAGCCTAAACGCGCTGCTCGTAAGCCTTCACATCAGCCGAACCTCTCAAACCGTCGGATTCATTTTCTCTTGCAATTTCCTACAATTTCCGGGCAGCGTTTAGTATACTGATGTGCTGCAAAATTATTTTCACGTAAATCTCACGTCATAAATGCCTACATAACCTAACTTCTATTTAAAAATTTATAAGTTTAAATGCGGTTTAAATATAGGTATTCAAAACATAATTTTCGTATAGGTATAGATTAGAATGAATGATTTGTGTACAGTAGGCACTTACAGCAATCTTAAACTAAAAAAAATCCTCAAATATTATTTTTTTTAAGTTTTTAATCTTAAGATTGCTGTACCCTATTCGGGTTCATGTTGTGCATAATATAAGTTCCTGTAACGTCTGTACTTCTAACGTGATGTAACAAATGTTAAGTTGTTAAAAATGATAACACACATTTTGTAAATACATTATTTACAGTGTTGAATGTTCCAAATATGTATTGAGCTTTGTGATTCAAGTTCAAGCGCGAGATCAATGTCCTGGCTGTGCAGACTGCCGTTACGCAACTCGCGAGGGAAGTCGATGCGCTTGCATGACTCGTGCGCAAGGCTCTTCGGTGCGCCCCTCTCGCTACCAGCTGTTAATGAAACCATATAGGCGCGATGAACTTTTGTTAGGAGATATGAAGTCTGTGAATATATTTTTGCTTTTTATTCGTTGATATTGCTGCTCATTAATTTAAAACAAACTTTTATACGCGGAGATAACTCATCACGCGACCTCTCGTCTACAAACCGACTTTTCAACGAAATCCGTCGTCAAACTTTAATCTTATAAAAATATCTGATAATTATATTTTAAATATTTCTTATGAATAGTGAATATAGATTCACACATAAGACATTTGCAATTTAAAACCACCCATTAAATAAGAGCAGTTAAAACTACTAAACACGCAACACCGTGAGAAATTCTATATCAACACAGGATAGCTTAAAAACTTTTCTTTTGTCCTGTCTCGTTTAATCTGGGAATGCAACGGGCTTACCGCGTAGGGCGGTAGAAGCAGTGTGCCCTCGACTGCTGCTGTCAGGCCCTCATAAAGAGGATGTGATGGATTCGTCGACAGTCTCTGACGCCATGACGTCTATAGAGCAATGTGGTGTTAGTGGGTAAACCGAATCATCTGGGAGATATAGTCCCAAAGTCGTAAAGTTGCCAACACCATTCGACAAAGAGTATGTGTAATGATTTCCCTACATAAAAAAACAGAGCTGGTAACCACTACAACCAATACTGAAGTAGACCAACTTTATTAAAAAAAAGAGGATCACTCGCCAGTTCTTCATAATTTCTTGCTGCGCTTGTAGCATTGAATATATTATGAAATGCCCAGGCAAAGTATAAAAAAATAATATTTTCATCATACTCGATGTATCATATTTATTATAAATTCCTTTTATTTATTATATGCAATATCATACAATTCGCATACGATTTGTCCTTGGCGAATCGAAATATATCGACTTATTATTCAACATACATGAGTCGCTGACAAAATAATATAACCTTTTGCGTGATTCAGTTCAACTATCAGGGTTGGGCGTGTGTTTTAAAAATATATCAAAGAATAAATTCGTAAACATATGAATCTGTGACTGGTGACTATTAAGTACTTGGGTAATAGCCTGTGTATGAGCTGTGCTCATTCCTGTCTGCATCACCTTGAGGTGTGCGTGAGTCAGCAGGCGGCACGCTCACCGGTTGACGGTAACAGATCAAGAATAGCTTGTGTTCTATTTAGGAGTCCTCTTCGTTTGTTTGCCAGCGAAATGTGTCATTGTTAACTAATTTAAGTAACAACTTTTGCCAGCTGTTACGACATAGTGGTTCACAGTCGGTCATCGATAGACTCATCAATCTTTTATGTGACCAATTGCATGTTAACATAAGACATTATGATGATGGCAAGTACACCTTTGAATAAACTGTAAACAAAATACGACCATATCCGAGAACCAACCTTGAAGATTACGAGCGGCTTGATTCATGGGCTCCAGAAACAGTAAATTCATGTCTTTCGTTTTATGGCACTCCCGTAAGCCTAAAGTTCCAGTTCAGTATCCACCTCTCCTTTATTATCCTTGTTTTTTTTTTATATAAAATAATATAATTTTTTTAGTCTGATATAATTTAAGTAGAATAGTCATGTTCAGTTCACACAGTCAAGAAAAGTGGAGCTACTAAACTGCTATTTTTATAATTGTAAGCCAATTAATTTATACAGGGGAGTAGTTCTTTTACATCGCACTGTCTTTATTGAACTTAATCATTTTTGAAAGATTAAAATAAAAAGTATTGCGAGCAAATCCTGGAAAGGATATGCTAGATCGATGTGTCACACTTATCGATTGATGTATTATTAAATTTATATTTATTTTTATTAAAATATGTAGTCATTATGTCATAAGTTATGATAGTTGGCGAGGAAACTATTTTTCTTGCTTGCCGTTCACTAATCCATCATCATCTCAGCATTTTCCCGATTGCATCCAGTATGGAGCTCAGGGTCGCTTCAACTATGATCCTAGATTTAACAAGCCTGGTTATTACAATGTAGTGATTGCCATCTGACCTCCGTAACCCTTACAAAGAAAACCAGACCTACACATAGTCGGGACCAACGGCTTAACGTGGCTTCCGAAGCACCGAATCCATCATTCTTTTCAGACATTCAGGTGATTCAAGCCTGCAATGTCCTAACCAAATTGGAAATAATCACAGAAAGTGATGTTCCCCCCGGGATTAGATCCTACGACCTCCTGGTTTTAGAGCCCAACCAACGCTCTAACCACTGAACCACGGAGGCAGTTAAACCGTGCCGTTGCCGTTAACTAATCCGTAGGTTACTAACCCTTTTTAGGAAGACCTTTTTGCTGTACATTGTTTGCTTATTAAATCCTGGATAAATAAATATTCCTGGATTTGGTATTTCTAAAGTTGAATGCTTCTTTTTACCTATTCATGGAACTAACACGAAAAAAAAAGCAGTAGTTCGCAGTAGTACCATCATGGAACAAAGAAATGGAACTAGTTATAATGTGTTGAGTTGCCCCCTAAGCCATTATATGTAAATATATTTTATTGAGTAATGTAATTTATTATTTATCAGATATCTTAAAGTTTGCAGATCAACAGTTCTTCTATTGGATGCTATTAATTCCGAAATTAACCGCAATTATAATTGTATTACTTACACTAAAGCTTCTTTAACGTTATTAATAGCCGCCTATAAAATAAAATTACATGTCGCCAAACAAACACTTCCAAGAAATACAAGATAAAAATCGGACATATTATATTTTGTTCGATTATTACAAATGTCAGATTTTTTCTATATTAAGTATATTCGGGACTCCAGCTGAAACGTTTGTAGGTATATATTTCATATTAATATGTAATTTATATGCACAAAACTTACAAACATTTAACGAGCTTAATTATGAAACCGTTTCAATTTTTTAGTGAGGTTGGTCATGTAATTATTAATTAATACCAGCGCAGGGTGACTGTCATTCTGATGGCCTGCGACATTATCGGTGGAGAGCTGCGTAAACATCAGAATGTAAAACACGATACCGTTTAGCCAGTTAATTAATTGCCGTAACTGGGAGTTGGGAACCAAAAGCGGGTGGTCGGTCGGTGGATGCGGCCGGCGCGCGACGTTGAGCGGCACGCGGCAGTCGTCGCGAGCTCGTTATGGAAATAATGAGTGCGACCCTGCGAAGCCACTGCACAAGTTGTTCCGGCCCGCGCCCGCTGCGCCCGCTACGCCTACTTCGATCTTTATTGTTATCCCGGACGTTTACGACTTTAATTAACATCGAATACAGCCTCCCCAACTCTGCCACTTCAATATTTTATCAATTGTACTGTTATTTTCAAATACCATAAGGCAAAAACTAATGCGAATACAGTGCATGGTTATAGATTTTGTGGTTTAAAAATTAAATTTGACGAAGAAAGCCTCGGTGAAATGCTAAAATTTTATATGACGTCGGAACGTGGGCTCGCATAAGCAAAGCTTATTAGGTTAACTGACTAACTACACATGCAACCCATATGCTTCGTACTGCGGACCACACTAGGCCATATTAATCTTTCGAGCCCCGGATCACCAGACACAATAGAAAATCTATTGTTACGCGGCACCCGAGTGCCGGTTCGGGATTGAGTGGTTAAAGAGGTTTTAAGTTATCTATATTTTTGGCCAAAGTATCGATCATTATACTTTTATCTGATCATTATTATTAGAAACAAGTACAACATGAAAAATAAGAATAATAGCAGAAAGCTATTATAATAGTTTGTCCTTTTTCTGTCTGCTTTCATTCCGTTTTATAATTTATTAATTACATTATTGTTACACACCAACACAAGTGCCTAGAATAAAAAACAGTTTACTTTAATGGGATATTGAATGACATTTTAAAAGATATCTTGCCCCGTCTTAAAACATTAACTTGTAACGCCGTGGTATGGAAGAGCTAGTTCCGTTCGACACATGGATTTTATTAGGGTTCGCGTGATTGAGGTAACCGACGAGACGTGTCACTTGATTTAATTAAGAGCTGCTTTACCGCCTGTTCCTCCGAGGTAACGCTTGACGTCGTATAGCCGGTTAATTTCCAACAGACTCATTCCAAGCGAGATTTATTTTGATATTGAACCCGTCTTACCACCTTCCTTAGCTAATATCACGGTGCTAATATCCTCTGAAATAACAATGTGTAGCCAGATTTTATTCCCTTGTAAAATTTTATCTTTAGGTGTCACCAGGTTAACGACTTTTTAATTTAAAATCGTATCATCTCTTATTTGGACGATACTCTCTTTGTTAGTGAAAAGACGATATGAAAAGAAAAAAGAATAGATTAAGATGTCTTGGAAACAAGGTTGAATCTCTTAAATCCTCTAGTGATTGCACCATTTATCCGAGATAGTCGTGATATTTCAACCTCAGAATTTAACAAATGGACTTCATTTGTTAGCTCTGTTCGACCCTCGTTTGCACCCTTTTCCTGTTGCATCTTTTCAATTTATTTTAGTGGTATCTCGGGTACGTGGTAATTTTTTAAGATACTTGTATTTTTCGATAATTGAATAACATTATTATCCGGAGATGCCCTTTTAAATATAGTCCTTAATGGTCTGGGAAGTTCGATATAATTTATAGTCGATATAATTTCATACTACCACATTATCCTCACTTTTGAGATAAGGCCTGTGCCCCAGCAGTGGGAACTAATGTGGTATTTTTGTGTACGGTTTATTTATGTTGCACAATTTTTTTATATATTATGAACGTGTTATTTTTCCAAGGTATACAGTAGCATAAATATGTAATTAACTCACGAACTATCTTCATACCAAAAATCACGTCGATCCGTTACAACGTGAATGAGGCACAATTTGTTTGTGTTTACACTTATTTCTGTGGGAGCTTACCATTATCCCGGGATAAACAGTCCTTTGACTATTCCCAAGATCTTATCTATATCTACCAAAGTAGTAGTTTAGGCTTGTATTTTAGGCTTGCGTGAAAGCCGAACAGAGAGCTAGAGTATATAAACGCTCATTGAGCGGAAAAATAGCTCACAACGCGTTGTGGTCACAGTAAAACATCCAACGTACTGACACACAGAGGAGACTATATTTTGAGAGATATTAAGTTAAACAAAAACAACGTCGGAGGCGAAAAGCGACTCTGATGGATATAGGTTAGGTGGTTATTTTTATTTAAACCTGAAAAAAACTTTGTGACCACAACGCGTTGTGACCTTTTTCGATCATTGCCACAACGCGTTGTGGGCGTTTTCGGTCTTTTAGCGTAACATATACATATGTATATGTTACGGGCAACGTGATTAACTGGGCATTATTAATAAGGACCGGCCATTATTAATAAGGCCCGAGAGCGACGGGCAAAGTGATTAATTTATCACTTTGACCGGCCCTTATTAATAATGCCCGACGGCCCGTGGTCCATGTAATAAATCAGTGTTTAAGATAGCTTGAATTTATCACTTGGACCGGGCAGTATGAATAATTCCCTACTTGTAGCCGGGCAATGTGATAAATATTGGACCGCGGCCGTGCCTTACGTGCGGCGGAAAGCGACTCGGATGGATATAGGTTAGAAGGCTAAGGCGGGAGCGGAGCGTAGCGGAGCTCCTGCCTTAGCCTTCGAGGTTATTTTTTTTAACACCTTTTCCCCAAATTAACGATTTAACCACTCAACGCCGAACCGGCACTCGGGTGCCGCATAACAATAGATTTTCTATTGTGTCTAGTAATCCGGGGCTAGAAGGATTAACGACTTAACGACGAAACTAGTTTGGCCTAGGCTAAACTAATTTAAGTCCACATAGAATATACTATTATAGTAAAAACAAAAAAGGTTTTCAGGGTTTAAAAAAAAATAACCACGAAGGCTAAGGCGGGAGCTCCGCTTCGCTTCGCTCCCGCCCTTAGCCTTCTAACTTATATCCATCCGATTCGATTTCCCCCTTAGTAAGAACTAGTTTGTCCTGAAATCGGCTTTGGCCGGTAATATATACATGGCGCTTATTTTTTGGTAACTTTTCATGAAAAAATTGTAAGTTTTTTGTCTTTTAATAAACAAAAACACTACTGTTCACCTATTTTATTACTTGGCCTAAGATAGGGTGGGCATTATTCATAATGGCCGGGAAAAGTGATAAATCATGCTGTTTTAATCACATGGCCCAATTGAGTCGGGCATTATTAATAAAGACCGGCCCTTATGAATAATGCCCGGACTTATCAAATGGCCCGTAACATATACATATTATATAATATCAGTATGGATTTTTCATAGAATAATAATTTCTAATCATATCCAAGTTCTTCACCAAGCCGTAAGTTGATTTCGATGTTCTTTCCATAATTTACATTATTTTCATAGCTATACTCTTAAAAAGGGAAAAAATGTCAGGATAATTAGCGGATATTTTTTGTAAATTTCTGTGGCGTCTAATGCGCGACTCGTGTTGGCCGTCATCACGCGTCGCGGGAGGAGTTCGTTATTAATTCACCGCATCTCAACTCGACTTGCTTTTATTCGTTTAAGACCTTTCCTGTTCGATAGCGAACTGCCTTTTAGATGGAACGTCGTCTTAAATACATAAATGCATATAATATATGGTTGGTTACATAGGTGTTTGATTATATAATAATTACTTTGAAAATAAAAAGGAATAAAGAATTTTTTGAAGAAAACAGAATACCCACTAGGAGTTTCAAAAATAGTACCATTTAAAATGCGTATCCGAATGATTATGACGAAGCACAATCGGCAATCACATGGTGGCCAAAAAGCGTCCACGCGATGCTGATTGTGACATTGTGCGGTGCGGGTGGGCCTCGCGTTGGGCGAAGGGCGAGCGGCGCATCGCGGTTCCACCCGCATTTGTGATGCAAATTGTAGCGCCCGACGCCGCGCCGCGCTCCGCCACCACCGTGCCGCATCGCCACGCGCCTCTGCATCTCGCGCCTTACCTGCTACAACCACTGTAATTATCGTGAAAAATATTCATTTGTCCGCGACCACTCCCTCATTATCATAATGCAGGTGCTTCATACAAAGTCGACGTTGTACTTTCAGTTATATCTACTTACAGTACATAAATATTACGCCTCCTACAGAGTACAGAATACACCATTCTTTCCCCTGTAAGACGATATTTTCCTAAAGCCCGTTAGTCGTAATCGTGGAATTCAATAGCTAACAGAACTAGCTGCAAGAAGTCCGTGTGAAGTTTCGTGAGAACCTAGAATCGCTGGATACTCGGCTAAACGTTATCATATTTCAAACGATTTCGCAAAACGAATAAACAAGAACGGAGGCAAGAAGCGTGCGGTGAAACCGAGTCAAAGCGTGGGTATTAGAAACGCTCCGATTACCACGCTGAGACGAGGTGCCGCCGCTGCTGTGTGCGCTGTTACCATACCTTTTTGGGCCGCCATTTCACGTTGCGGACTCTTTTGTCATAACTTACTGCTATTGTTTTCTATCAATTTTATACTAGCAACAAAAATATACCATCCTATTTACATAAAACAAAATTATTCATTACACATCTACAAATAATTACTGGTGCGTTAATTTCGATTTATAATACTACCACTCAAAAAAACAACTAATCAAAATTAGTTTGTTTGTCTGATTATTTAATTATGAAGTTTGCATTGGATTAGTGTAGGTACAAGGTAGGTAATGAATCTCATCGTTACATTAAAACGCAAACAAGACGATATTACTTCAAACAGTAAATATGGCAAATCACAATAAATCGTTATGTATGTGATATGCGTTTGTTATGTCTTGTATTATACATTCGCTGTATATGAATGTCTGTTTTATTAGGGTATGAAAGGAAAGGTGATAAAGCGGCGATGTCGCAGCACGGTCACTGGTACCGCTGCTGCCTGCTTGACCGCGTTCCACTAACGGTATCCACTCCGAAGTATTTCTCTGGCGCGTGGCACACTTCGTGCGTACGTTCACCTCAACCATCTTACTGTCTTCGCGTCGTGTAGCGACACAGTCCCTTCTTGTTGCTGAACTACATAATATTGATATATACTACAATTACGAATATACAGATGCATAATATCAACTTTCACCATTGCCCGACAAGTTTTATATACACATAGTAAAACATTTCCATAAAATATAAATTCTCCTCCAAATACTAATGGTGTATCGCCTTGAAACAAGGAATCTTAATATATCAGTGCTTAAATTCTTCGGATATTAACAGATTTTTATGATATTTAGCATAATATAATTTTGGGAATTTCATGTAGCATTCGCATTTTGTTAGAAAGTCATTTGACTTTAATTTAGGCCCCTGCGTATCGACAGCAACAAACAACTACTTATAATTAAGTATCATCTCTCTCATACTTTTTTTAAAGCTTATAAGTAATAATAAATTTAAAATTTAAAAAACCTCCGACACAAAAATCTAAGTTCCCTTTAAAAAGTAAAAAATAATTAAAAAAAACTTAAAGTACCTATCCTATCTCTGAAATTATTTACGTTCTTCTTTCTTTTTTATTCGTACCGTTTAATTTTTTTCCATACATGCAAATATTATTGGGTAAAATCAAAAGAAACTGGATTCAACGAATTCGGATCACAATACCGTTAGAGGTCGACGCTCTTCACGCTAGTCAAGTAAAAGCTAACAGTTTTTTTGATCCGCGAAGTCTGCCGATTTACTAAAACGTTTCCCTGTAGATATATTATTAAGGAGCGAAATAACGGTTTCTTAAAATAAAAACAAAATCATAAGAATTAGAAAAGCTATTTTGTTATCCCTCTATCACTTCAAGCAGCATAATTAGATTGACTTTGCTTGTTGTCCTTTGATTATTTTCTGAAAAGGAGCCTTTGTAATAAGCGATAAAATTGTTTTTGTTTTCGACAAGGGTTTTTCTTAAAATTGCAGTGTGTTAGGTTAAATCATTTTGGTGTATATAGATAGACACATGGATAGGGTAATATAAATAGCAGTAAACGCTCGGGGCACGGAGCTCGTTTCGCTAGGGGTCCAGTTAGCACGAAATTGGAGCGAAGGTGCGACCCAGGTCCTAACGCGCCACTTCATTACGCGGCCTCATTACCCACGCGTCTTGTGCCTCTGTCTACACCGCGAAGGGAAATTGCTTACTACAATATACTTTACAAATACCTACCTACCACACCACAGTAAAAAATCTACCACAAAATCATAAAGTTATCGAACCGCCATTATATCAAAGCGTGAACATTTTGGCTGTTTCCACCGAATATTTTATCCTACTTACAAATTGACCGAAATTAAAGTGTACGACGTGAATTATTGGCCTTAGAAAAAATATTTCTCTGCATGCATAAACCGGCATACTGGTCTTGCGTGCGTGTTATTACTTTGTTCCCATTGCCCTGTAATATATTCCCATTTTCACCACTTTCGCATCTTAAATGTTTCTTTTTCTTTTCATTCGTACGGGAGCTGCAGAGCTGTTTTGAACTGCAGTCTGTAGCTGCTATAAATTGGTTTCAAAACAAATTTTTAAAAACGTGGCAGATTTATTGATTTTAATAAACTCTGTCATTGATTATTTAAAATGAGAAATAATAATCTGATCCACAAAAAAATATAGGCTAGCACCTAAAATACTAGGTTAGCATCTTACTCGGTAGTTTGAAGTATTTTAGGTGCTAACTTAGTATTTTTGTGGGTGCGCTGAGAGGGTCATCGTCAGGCTTTTTACAGCATTTCCGGACGCAAAAAAAAAAGTTAGTTTGGTAATCGATTAACTAACACCCTTTTAAAATCAATAAAATATGATGCTTTTCAGTTCTTTAAGCCTAAAGTAAACTTTTTAGATACACTTACACGTGCGAACGAGCAAAGTCTAGGATTTTAGATAAGGAAAGGATGTTCCGCGCTCCTTCTCCAGGCCTCTTGAATATCGAAATATTGAAAATTACCCTCCTCCTCTGCCAAATCTTCTCTGTATCGTGTGTCATTTAGCAACAAATGTGTTGGATACCCGCCAATTCTATGTGCTGATAAATTAGACTCGTGAACCTTAATTATGACATGTTAACAGTTGTATGTCAATCTAGTTGATATTTAACTTTTTAGTGTTAATTCTTGCACTGTACCAAGGAAAATAGACAAGCTAGTTATCCGCGGACGCAAACCGAATACAGATGTAGATGGAATCATGTCATTGTAGCCTTACCTCGGCCGCTTGACCAACTTATTGTGTCACAGATGCAATATGTTCACTGATTTAGGGCCATTACCATTCTGATCATTTATTGGCCATTCAAAACCGAAATTAGGAACAAACCAACATTGCAAAACATTAATTATAGGCAAGCAACACCCTAATACACGATTCACATTTGCGTTTAATATAATTGTGATACTAGCGCGTAATTTCTTTTTTCAAATATCCCGCGCGAATAAGAAGTTTACCGTAGGAATTTTATAGCCTACTAGCCTTCCGCCCGCGGCTTCGCCCGCGTGAACTATAGGACGTTATCCCGCGAGAATATCTTGTAAATTGTCTCATGTGTTATTCTGATGTATAAGCTATATTATTGTAAAGTTTCATTAAAATCAATTCAGTAGTTTTTACGTGAAAGAATTACAAACGTTCATCCATCCGCTCCCCGGCCGGTACCGCCGCAACCGCTTATGTCCCTGCATTTTAAATCTGTAATATCTTCGAAACTATTCATTTAAATTACATGATGTAAAGGGCAATTTTGATCTATATTACATGCACAATTTATTTATGGTACTTTATTGGATAAGGATTAATACTCTATTGCTTAAAATCACTTTTTCGTAAATAAGCCATTATTTTATCGTAATAAGTAAAGGAAAATGGTTATTGTGGGTTATCCCTAAGAGATAGACATATGCCATCGCGGACTTTTTTGTAAAACTTTTTAAGGTGAACAATAGTGTAGTACATTATTTTGATCTATCTCGTAGGGTTCAGCCAGCGTTTGCAATGTAAGCGCAAAAAAATGTGATTATTTACGACCTTCAATTAAAAACCTCTAAAATTATCAGTGTTTCTCTATTATATTATGCATGTATTATACATATAAACCTTCCTCTTGAATCAGTCTATCTAATAAAAAAAACCGCATCAAAATCCGTTGCGTAGTTTCAAAGATTTAAGCATACAAAGGGACATAGGGACAGAAAAAGCGACTTTGTTTTATACTATGTAGTGATGTCCTAATCCGGGTTATAAACTATACGTGTGCCAATTTCATCTAAATCCGTTCAGCCGCTTAGGCGTGATTAAGTAACAAACATCCAAACATCCAGACTTTCGCATTTATAATATTAGTAGGATTTGAATCATTTCCAAATAACAATTGCCTGTCTAAATCCTAATATATATTATAACCACAAAAAATATCCATCAGCAATATTAGGTCAATAAATTAAAATAAGTACCTATAATAAATGCGAATGTGAGGTTAAGTGTTACCTACTGTAGGATTAAATAAAACTAAACAATAAAAAAAGAGTTAACCAGAACCACGAATGGGCTAAAACTAATACATATTATACACTGGTTTAAACTGGTTATTGATAAATCGATGTTTAACCTACTTAAATTGCATAATTATACATAATTTTCGAATAAATAGATATAGGACAAATACGTGACAGCTTGCAAAGAATCCTCGTTGACAGAGAACTGTAATCCCTTCAAAAGCTCTCCAATGATAAATGTCTGGAAAATAACCTTGTTACTATTCCAAAGATGTCTACATTAGCATGACGTAAAACCGCTAGCTCTCTGTGTATCCTCTAAATAGCCATTTTGGATATAAAAAGGACATCCCGCTTTAAGCTTGGACTTTTGGCATAAAAATGTTTCTTTCGTTATGGGTAAAAAAGTATAAATATCTGAATGGTTAACATACTTACGTAGCAAAATAACTCTAAGGGTAAGTCAGCCATTAGGGTGGGACAGCTAGGTGTGGTATCGAAGCCGTCGACGGTACCGTGATGTGGTGTTTTTACGAGTGGGGTGCGACCAGCGCGGGCGCGCCTGCTAATTTTGATAAAAGCATCGTCCGGCCGCACCCGCCCGCCACTATCACCGCTGCGACCAATAAATACACATTCATATCCCACTACAACATCTATAACTTACATTTCTTTTTCTTACCTGTATGTTTGGTGTTGCGTTTATTTGGAATATTCGCCCGGGCTCGGATTGTGAAAGAATAAGTCAGACAAATTAACCTTCTCCGGACAATAAAAAACACAAAAAAAGTTATCTAATTTGGAAGTATCGTTCAGTTTCGTCAATTTATTTTTAATTATATAGATTGTGATCATTGATAGTGTATTTAAAAAAGAGGTAGATATGCCATCCTTTGACGCACGGCGATTAGAATTTGATCCGTCGAGATATACTAAATCTATGTGCTTCACCAACCGTTGACATTATGCGTCTAAAATGATTTGTGTCAATTAACACAATATGAGCGGAGCATTTTTCGAGCGCTAGTGCCGTATCTACCTCTTTTTTAAATACACTATCAATGATTGTGATAATATGACATGAATATTTCAGTATTCCATAGAATTCCCAGTCAACTTGTAAATTAATTTTTATTTTGGATATTACTGAATACTTACCAAAGTTTTTTATAGTGTATATTTTACCGGTCAAACCCGATTTCAGGATAAACTAGTTTGGCTTAGGCCAACTAGGCCTAGGTTTGTACTAAGGGGGAAATAGACTCGGATGGTTATAGGTTAGAAGGCTAAGGCGAGGCGCCTTCGAGGTTATTTTTTTGTTTTTACTATAATAATATATTCTATGTTGACTTAAAACAGTTTAGCCTAGGCCAAACTAGTTTTTCCTGAAATCGGGTTTGGCCGGTAACATAATATACAGTCATTGGTTAGGTTAGATTAGAACTGCGATCTACCCTGCTAGGAATTATAGACTATATAGACTAGACGTTAAGAATACTATCGAGGTAGATCGCCGCTGTCTATGCTCCCCATAACATATACACTTATTTTTACACAACAAGGGTAGCTCAAGCCTATGGCCTACCTGATCGTAACCATTTATAGTCGCCGGTGGACGCTAGTAACACCAGAGGCATCACTTGCGCGCCGCCCGACCGTCAATATAAAGTTGGTAGCAAATAAAGATCTTCCCGCTGCCAACACCATGCCCTCCCTAATTCAGCTCTCACTGTTGTAAAGAAAGATTCAGAGGAACGGCTCATTCGAGTTGAAGATCTATTTTGTTTTTGCTTTCTTCACTTAGCCACAAAAAAATGGCGCACATTATTATTTCTTCCTTATTTTATCATAGGATCAACTCCAATTAAAAATATATGTCTTGGATTATTTCAAAACCCTTTACATTGATCTTATAATTATAATTTAGATAATTTTAGTTAATAACTTTAGTTGATTCTTTGCTGACAATATTTTTTTAAGAATCTGTTAAGTTAATTCCTTATTTTTTTATTATAAGTTCTTGCATAGAGTGTTGCTAATTATTTGGTTGCATCTATAAATAAATGAACGAATATCTTCATTTAATCAAACATTTACGAGCAGGTGGAGTAATAGATACATCTTTGAATGCTGAATAATCAATTTCCATTTTTATAATATGTTAAGACAAAAACTAAGTTGTAATTCTGGTAGGGCGTGGGTGACGTGGGCGTGGCTTAACTCCGCCCAACTTGGGCACGCCCTCGCCCTTTGCCACCTTTTTGGCTGAAAATCTGTAAACGCTCTTTCGTGTTCGTAGGTATTCAATCAACAATTTAATTAGAAATAGGGAGCGTGCCTCAAAATTTACTCAGAACATATACTTTAGTTCTAGCACTAAAATACTACATAATGGGACAGACTACAGCAAATAATAACGAATCTGGTTTTTTTACGATTCCCAAAGCAAATTAATTATTTTATTACAAAACATCCCGCTACACAGATTGTCAAAACTGTGATGATGTACGAGATTCGTACAATACAATTATTTATTACTGGTCTACTAGTTGCCTAGTACTGTACTGGTCAATTTAAGATATATTGAAAAGACGGAGATATGACCTCTGTCTTTTATCCCTGAAAATTGCTTTGTTGAAATTTATTTCATTTAGCCGCTGATAGGGAAAGAGATGAGCATCGTCGGGGTCACAGCCCGCGGGGCAGATAAACTCGTTAGAGCAAGATACGCCAACCACGGGCGGCGACGGAACACGCGACAGCCCTGGATATCCCTGTAATCTCGTTGCGACTCCCAGCCCCGTCGATTCCGATTCTCTTCAAATTACCTTTTGTACTCGATCGAAAATCTAATTTACTACAATCTAAAATGTTTTTCTCTCAATTTACTCAACTTCAACCAGTTGGCAAATAACTACACTTGAAAAGACATGAAACGCGGTGTCGGGTTTGGAAGAAGCGCCTAGCACCTCGCCGTTGTCGCTAAAAGCTTCTTGTTGACGTAGCGTTCGATTCAAGAGGCGCAGCTACGTTCTGTCCTTGTAATTGATTGCTTTGTCGCGTAATTTGTTTGTCGACGTCGGGCGTGCGATCCTCACGGGAGCATCGTGGCGCTCGTTCTTTCGTCATAGTCTTCGTAAATAATAAATACATCAGCCGGCGAGGGCAACTCCACCGCATCGTGCCGGCAGCTCGCCCAGGCTTCTCGCCTGCTCCGTGACTCGGCATCTATACGCCTCCTTTACTTAACGTTGATGGATTGTGCTGCACTATTACCCTCAGGGACTGCAAACCGCAATATAAATAAAAACTGTAAATAACAATTATTATTTCGGGTATTCTTTAATTTTGATACATACTCAAAAAATTAACTGCTTTATTGGTTAGTAAGCCACATACTGTACGTCTGCTTAGTTACATGTAAATAAATCAATATGATGAATATTAAAAAACAAGAAGTCCAAATTTCTAAATCAACGCAATCCAAAGATGCAGTAGTCCTTCATGCAGAATATTTAGAATAGACCGCGCCCGCCAAATGTGGGGTCAGCCTTATTGTTTAAGAGAATCTTTTTATTTTTATTTCTGTACCACCTTTTTGTTTGACTACATTCGCCATTCGTATTTTTTTTTTGTCAGACATAGCACAAGCGCTATTTACGATTTATCTTTTTCTTCTTAGTCCAAAAAAGAAATGTATTTTTCTCAATTTAATTAATAGTGAACGGAGAAATGCCGTTTTTTATTGTGAAAACAATTGGTGAAATCAAATGCCAACTATTCTACTATTCTAGCGGCAGGCAGGTAAATGATTGGGTCGAGCGGAGAACGGTTGCGCGTTCCTTCACTAATAACCCCGTAATTGGTATCGAAGCTCGCCGCCGCCGGATTACTGAGCGTCTAATTGAATGCGAGACGTTTCCTCGCCGTTAGTAGCATCTTCCACCTCAGCTACATGGCGCCGTACACGGCGACTTAATTTTGTTGCGGTCAAGTTGGTCTGTTTTGCGCACGTGCGCCGCCTCGGGATCGCGCGAGTCCGCACCGCACATTACACCACAATTACTCTGCCTGGATGAATTAAATTGCCGTGGAAGCGGGAGTGGGTCACCTCTAGAGATCAAACGCTACACCCAGCGACTGAGGAGACTTTAGAGTTGCCCGCCTGCAAAGTTACGACATTAGATAATCATTTCGTGTCAATTAGCTAATGAAAAATAAAATAGGCCCGGGGAGCGTTGGAGCGCTCTGTAATTAAAATTACGATGATGGTTTGTTGGCATCTGTTTCAGTCTTGCACTCAATATCGCAATCAAATTTTGATTAAATGTACTTTGAAAGTAATAAAGTTTTTGGAATAATTATTGCCAAATATATATTCTAGAAAAATTAATTGGCCAAAATAAGAATTATAATGAAATTCTAGTTAATTGCTTGACCTGGTGCTGAATGTTCACAGACAGAAACAGATTGCACTTTAAAAAAAAAAAAAAAAAATTGCTTGCTCTATAATGGAATCAAAAACAATAGGCATGTTTTGCTCTCTACCTATCCACATTTTTAGTAACATACATTGCATTGCAACGGAGATCATATACATACATACATCTTTCACCGCGCAAGACTATTAGTTTGATAGTTTACAGACACTTGAGATTTGCGTAAAATAAACAAGGTAAATCTAACATGTAGGTAATTCGGTTAGTGATGAATCAGTGGTAGGTAGGTGGCTGCAGGTGGCGGCAATAGACGCACCGGCACGCTCCGCGCCCGTGTGGCCGTGTTCATGATGTGTGCAGATCGCGCGCGCACTCCCGCTCTGGACCGCCGCCAACCAATTTCAACAGGTAGATAGAGTCGCGTTACTCATGACATCACACACCATACACTAATACTGATTCACTTCATTCAAAATACTTGTGTCCGGAATAAAAATATATCGGTCACCATTATGTAATGCTATTTATATGAGCCAAACAAAATAATGCGTACTATTGCCTAGGGAAAGGTTATGAGATAATGGTGAATTATCAGATATTTTTTATTGCAATGCTTTTTTACTTGTATACTGTTTGTGTTTATAATTTATGTGATGAAAACGCTATTTAAAGCTTAATAAGAGAAAAGAGAGTGTGCAACCAGCAAACAGCAGATGCAGCGGACAGTACGCGCGACTTGTTATTAACTTTTAAAACGATTGCGTTAATTAGCAGCGGTGCGAGGAGCCCTCGAGCGCCTGTGTCCACCGCCACTGCCTGAAAAACAATACAGGATACATTCAGCTATTAATTAAAACGTTACGCGACTCTCGATCCAACTTGCCTGGGTTTATGCAATGGAGTTAGCAAATAACAGATCATTAAAATTTGATCATTATTGACATTAAAATAAATAAGTTATATTTTTGTTTCTAATGGGACAATCATAGTAGTAGTAGTAGAGCATATGTCTGGGATTGATGCTGAAGAGTATTAAGCTCCAAAGCGTTATGATTAAATATTTAGTAATTAGTTTTTATTATTTTGGTAGTCGTCGTTATTTATTTGAAATGTTTGTTTGTTGCAGCAATTATTCCGGTCACAGCAAGCGGCGGCAGCGGGCGGTCAGGCAGCAGCAGCACAATTACAGTTATTACAACAACAGCAACAACAACAGTTTCAATTACAACAACAGTTGGCCGCGCAACAGGCTTTCACACAGGCGCCGTACGTTATCAACGCTGGACAAGAGGGTGCACCGTACGTTAGCGCATTGATAGCCGGAGTACCCCCTTACTATGGTGTGGCCGCTCCGTGGGGAGTGTACCCCGGTCTAGTGGCGCAGCCAGCTCAACAGCAAGCGCAACAGCCGAGAAGGCCGCTGACCCCCCAACAAGGGGAACAGCAGGTGAATGGGCAAGGCCAGTACGTGATTCCGTACTACGACCCCGGGTCGCTAGTGATGGGCGGGCGAAACGGCACGCCGCTGCGGCTCGTGTCGCCGGGCGGCGTGCTCGCGCCGCGCCAGTACCAACCCGCGCCCGCGCACCCCGCCGCCTCCGCCGCGCCGCCCGCCGCCGCGCAGCAGCAGCCGCAGCAGCCTCAGCCTGGTGAGTACACGCACTTTCTTCACTTCTTTCGTCTACTCGACAAAAATCGCGGCAATTCAACCACACATGCTCACTGTATCAGATTTATTATTATCGTATTAGAAAATAGCGTAATGTCATTTACAATACTAAGTTATCTTTAGTATATTGTTAGGCGCCATTTTGACGTTATTTACACTATTTAATTTAACGCCAAAGGGGGACTTGTAGGGCCGGTTCTTAGCTTAGGGCTTACGCGCTTGCCGGTGATGTTATGGGCGTCAAGCCTCGTCCGGTGTCTCAAGACACTATACGCCTGGTACTCGGGTCGTAACGGTTGCATGACGTACCTACTGTTACCAAAAAACATAGTAGTACCTATGTACGTTGTCGCCCGTAAATGTAACCGTTACGCCGTTTTCTCACTACGCGAAACCAACGCGACATCAACACAACATAATGCTGTGACAACTCCAATCGCCATACTAAGTTGGTGTTGTGTTGTCCTCGTGTGTGAGAAAACGGCGCATACATAAGTATGGCGGTTGGAGTTGTCACAACATTATGTTGTGTTGGTTTCGCGTATTTTGAAAACGGCCTTACTGTTACCAACAACATTTAATGTGTACGTGGTTCGCGAGCCAGCAACGAGCCCTACACGAGCGCCACGCAGCGATCCGCTTTTGCCGCGAACCAAAGGGCGCTGCTTGGTTACAGTTACGACTCGCAAAATAAGTACGCTACTTCGCGACGTCATGAGTTTAAGGGCGCTTTCAATTTAGGCGTTTCGTGTCGGGCGGCTGCGGTACGTTAGCTGCGCGTTTGTCGCACCGCGTGCGGACGGTCGTTATTTTTTTTAAAAAGCGCGGTGCGGCAACAGTACGGCTTCCGTACCGAAAACGCTCGACAGCAAGACGTCAAAGTCGCAGCAAACTCCACTTGTTCTTTACGCTGTCGAATAGTGCAGGGAATGGACGTGAGAACCAATCGAATTTTCATTTATTTGCTTAAAAATCATGATATTAAGCGTGGAAGAATTTATAAATGAAATTGGAATACGTCCTGCTATAATTATGGAATTTCAAAACCACTTTGACATTTGCTTGGATCTTTTTGAAAACGGTAAAGATGAAAATTACATGTTACGAAAACATCGGTGATGCTCTTTTACGAGAGCGTCGTTTTTGTTTTTGTTCCTGTTTGATAATTTTTAAAGCAGTAATGTTTGTTCGCCAGAGTTCATGGCTTAACTGTTGCTAAAATAAAAATATTTCGAACATCACTAGCAAACGAGACGATACGCTTTCAGTTGAGGCGTTTGGCAACGCACTCCTACCGTAGTGCAGCAGCACGGCCGGGTCATAACCAGCGGCACGTTAAACGCGCTGCAGCCGTCCGACACAAAACGTCTAATTTGAAAGAGCCCTTAACTGTAACAAGCGTACACACCAGAACCCCGTTACTGTATCACGCAAGTTACGGTTACGGCTCACTAACGAGTACCCGGCTGTAACCAGGCAAAGAGTGTGGTTTAGTAAGTATTAACTTTGCCCTTTCCGGGAGCCCCTCAAACCACCATCCGCCCCCCTCGCGGAGTGACGGGTAACCCCAGAAAACGCTCGTCTGTATTAGCTCCTCCTGTCCCCGCGAAGTCACAGTCTATTTTAGTCACAACTCTAGTCGAGTAGAGGGTCCCCCTCCCCGGACCCGTATAGCAGAAACCGGTCGAAAGCGCGCCTACTTCATCTGCGAAGCGCAGGCAGGTACAAGGGGAGCATCCTGTCGCTCGAGCTCCGCTGCCTTTTTCTGTGTTTTCATTATAAGTAATCTAGCACTGACAGAATAATCCCATTTCCTAAAATCGGTCCCCTAGGTATATTTTGTAGTACTGGTATGCATAAATTGTTTTTACCTATGACATTACAGTACTTTGTTATAATGAATACAATCTTATTGCTGCATCTGCTGCAGTGGGCTGTGTTTAATGTATATATGTAGGAATATATTTCTTTTTAACATAAGAAAGAATGGTAAAGGTGATAAATATTGCATGGAGTGCTTTGAAGTAACTTTTAATACATTGTATAACATTTTGAAATTCAGTTTCATAATAATTTTCATTATTTTCTAAGTAAATTGTGATTTTTTGTCGGATTTCCATCCAGTAGATTTGTTCTCTTGTATGTTACTAATCAACAATTAAGATAACATAGTATACCTCGCATGTCACTGTTTACTCTAGAAGAGACCTTAGTACGATTATGACGCGTAAAGTATTGTATTTATTACTAATAATGTTTACACTTTCAAATACATCGTAATATTAGTCGTTATCTGCTTAAAGTTGTGTATGTACTCTAACAAACAAAAAAATGTGACTTAAGTATAAATATTTATTATGTTTAGAACATGTATATAATATATTATATTATTTTTATACTTTATAATCAATTAAGATGGTCCTTTAGAATTGGGAATTAAAAAAATATACGTTCAATTGTTTTTATGAATATTCGGGTACTAGAATCGGATTTGATAATTTCAGAATAAGGAACAAAAAAAAGACAGGACGCTACAACAATAAATAAACTGTTACAGCTTATTCGAACACGAAAAATACTGTCTTAACGCTTTAATTTATCAATACAGACTTTGTTCACGAATCTTTTTTTACTTTTCTGAATTCCTTCACCTTCTCATTTAATTATTATTTATCCACCGCTTTGTTTTGCTTTGACTACAATAATGTATTGTTTAGATGTGATTCTGAAAATCAAATATCTATCGATCAAAAAAACAATATAGATTAGGCGATTAAAATTCTTAAGGACTGTCTTAATAATATATTAAATTATATGTTTTACTGGTTTTTGCGTTTGTTGAAGGTGCCTTAACGCGAAATCTGTAATAAAAGCTTATACAAATATTTGTTACTTTTAGTTTGTTGGTGTTGAGCGTATAGAATAAGCAAACATGTGCGTTTTTACTATTCCTAATTTGTGCGAAAACCTGGAACGTCGCGTCGATACCAAAACTATTAAAATAATCTTATATTTTTCTTTCTTTATTCGAGGTTATATAGAATCCTACTGAAATTATAAATGCGAAAGTCTGGATGTTTGGATGTTTGTTACTCAATCACGCCTAAACGGCTGAACGGATTTAGATGAAATTTGGCACACGTATAGTTTATAACCCGGATTAGGACATTGGCTATAAAATTCCTACGGGAAACGTCTCATTCCCTCGGAATATTTGAAAAAAAAACCGCGGGCGTTAAAGCTAGTTTGATAATAAATGTGTATCGGGAAATTGTACGCTTTTGCAAGATTGCAGGTTCTTTTAATAATTCTGTCAGGTGATATCGCCGCCGATTTCTGTCGTCACTTGCTCTCTTTTACCTATTCAGCTATTATTATTTTTAATTATATTTGAAACACCAAGTTGGATTCCTGTTTACATGTTTACACAAGTCTCTTGGTCGAAAATACCGTATTAAACTTTTATCCTTACAGTTCTCGCTTACTATACATTATACTTTCAATGCTATTTGTTTACATTACCTTACGTTAAAATTTGTACATATATATATTTATATGTATATATATATTTAATTAATGCTTCATTCGACCGTCGGCCATTTGACCTTTTGTTTATTAATAAGGCGTATTCTAAAGTTAAGTAGCTTGTCAATGAGTTTTACATAATGAAACGTGTCGGTATACAGGGTGATTTTGAAGTCATTGGCATGGCATCCATTTGGCCCATTAATGTACTCATATGAAGGTATGTTTTTGCGTGAAAAGGGGTGGTGCCCGGCGTCAGCGCGGGCGCAGGGACGCGTGCAAAGCGGGTATGAAGCATGGGTGACATTGTTTGGTTAGGTAGTTCCGCGCCCGAACTTGAATAAATTCATGTTATAGCAGAGCCCGCTTTGTCGAGAGGTCAATGAAGTAGTTTCAGGCTTGTATGTTATTTGAATAATAAATTTTAAGGTATTTTAAAACTATAATTTTATATCTTGGATTTGCCTCATATTTGGGGAAAGGACTCTATATCATGAGATGAGTATGTTCTTATTTTAAGAGGATGCTAACGACTTCAATGGCACCCTGTATAATCCCTGTTTGGTCTGCACAAAATATATTTTTTATTAGTACCTAATTAGGATTCTTATCCTAAAGCTGCCAATAGGGGTTAAACAAATTTTCTCGCGCGTTAGCGCTACTATTTTATTCTAGAAGATATCCAACATCGGACACCTTACACCCCTGTGCTTGAAAGCGACGAATTCACACAGTACCTCTCATTCGACATCAAGATAATTGTAAAAACTAAACCTTATTTAGGAAGTCGCTTCTTATTTACAAGAACTAAACGAATGGCACAACTCGATAAAAATTGTTATTATTACGGTAAGGTTGATTTCACACCTATCCAGTATGCAAATATATTCAAATTAAAATTATTTCAAGCGTATAGGCACCTTCAAACAGGCCTCGAGGATTTGACTTCTGTATATGTATATATTATGCGTACCTCTATAATTTTGTACATAGACGCATCCGAGTCGGTCAGAATTGAGTGTCGTGTACAGAAGTAGAGTGCGTAAGGTGGGACGCTCCGTTGTCGGTCGCGTCGGGCGGCCCCCGGGCCCTCGAGCTCGTCGGGCAGCGAGCGGAGAGCCCTGTGCACAGAGCGGAGTGTGGAGCGCGGAGGTACTCATGTTGCAGGCGGCGCGGGCTGCGCGGGCGGCGCTAGGCGCGACTCGCTGGAGTTCGGCGGCGGCGGGCCGGCGGCCGCGCTGCAGGAGTACGCGCGCAAGTGGGGTCCCTCGCCGCTGTCGCCGCCGCTGGGCGCCGCGCTCGGGCCCGTCGGCCTGCGGCCCGTCTCCGCCGCGCCCGGCGCCGAGACAGCCAAGTACAGGTGCACAGCCTCGACACACTCGTTAACACTGCCCGCAACCGTCGCCATACCAGCTCGTACAGTCGTTTACGATTCAACAAAAACGTGCAACTTACAGTCGTACGTCTAAACAAGTCCGGGCTTATATAGAGGCGTAGATTAAGAATCATAACATCATCCATGGATACATTACCACAATTAGTAGGGTATCGCGTATGTTATTATTTTATGTTAGGGTAAGGTATAAAAGTAACGATTACCTGGCCAAAATATATGTTACTTTCTTCAAATATTGCCACTTGTGTCATTGAGCTTTTCGATTTTTTGTATGTACATAGTAACAAGCTACAAAAATTAAGACAAGATGAAATATTCTACATCTTTTTCTAATGCACTATTTCGAGGTAACAAATCTATGTTATTATTCTTAATCTAAGTTTAGGAAAAACTAATAGGTACATACTGTTTAATGACCCGCTTCGGATAAGCGTAAAACTTGTCCTTCTTAGAATGTAATACAACCTTTAAGTAATGTTATCATTTCATAGAATACATGCAATTTTTCTGTTTAAATGCATGTTGAATTTAATATCATACTTACTGTTAACAAAAAAAAAAAAATAGAAATGCAACATTTAATCGAATAACGATTTGAATTATTAAACTGAAAATATTTTTAATTAAGAGTTGTGTAAGATTTAAAAAATATAGAAATAAAGCAGTAATTCAATAATTGATCGGTAAGTACTAGTAATAAACTTAGTCAAGTCTATCCCGTTCTCGTTTTAGCTTACTATTCTGTATCAGCTGGCATTATGCATACGGACTTTTACGACGCGCGAACGTTGCGGACAGTGTCCACTGTACATTGTAAATATTTTGTAAACCACCGCTATGTACAAGGAATTTATTAATATTGTACAGTACCAATATTTTGGCATGGCTGTTGACTCGATTTAGTCGATAATTTTGATATATTTTTTCTCAGTAAAATAAAGTTGCGACATACGACTGACTGTGTCTTTTATATATTTTACAGAGCTGTCAGCAGTTTAGCCCAAGGACTAACCAGCAATGGAATGTTCGGCTCATCGTCATCATTACTCAGCAAACTTAGTGGAGTGGGCACAATCTCAGGTATGTAATCCTAAACGTTTCAGAATCATTTATAAACTTTTATTTGCAGATGAGCATCAGAAATATTGTACATAGTTGTAAATATGTATCATACCTTAACAAATAATCCTTTTTATGACTGTATTTTTACTAATAATGATGCCTCGAATATAATGTATGTATTTTTCTTCAAGGATTTGTTATACATTTTATATGGATTTATAATTTATATTAAAACGAGAGCAGGCACATAAAACTTATAAAAAAACTACTAAATACGACATACTTGTACACTAATTAATTTGATTACAAACATTGAACAACGCGTGATGGAAATATAAATTGAATTTATTAGTTATGCGATGAGTTAACTGCAATTTTTTAAGAATTTAAAAATTTAATGACCCTCAAGAATTTTGTTATCTATTATATTTTACTCCTGTGTTGATTTATAATGTAGAAAACATTCTAGTAATGGTTGCATAATAATAATATTGGTAGAACCGCAAAGAATCCTTTTAAAAGAAATGCGGTTGATATAATATAAATAGCGATTTGCGTCAACCTTCATCATAAGAACTCCAAAGCTGTAAAACTCATTGCCCGATTCTGTGTTTCCTATTAAGTACAATATTACGGTCCTCAAGTCGCGACTTAATACCTCCTAGGCAAGCATGTAACAGCTTAGGCCGCATCAACGCTTTCCATCAGGTGTGATCGTGGTCAAATGCAAGCCTATAAAATTAAAAAAAAAATTAAGAAAACATTCTGGTGATGGTTGCATAATAATACTGGTAGCACCGCAAAGAATCTTTTCAAAAGAAATGCTATCAAAGCAAGAAGAGAAAATGTTTACTGAAATAATATTTTCCGCAAAGATCCGCGCTTTACCCAAAAATGACTTAAACGTAACAATAGCTGCTAAGCCATTAATTTATATTTCCAGAATTAGTCGGCGGTGGTGTGAGCGGGGTGGGCGGGTGCGGAGTGGGCGTGGGAGTCGGCGTGGGCGGAGTGGGCGGCGGGTCCGTGGGCGTGCTGGTGGGCGACAAGCCGCCGGCCGGCCGCAGCCGCCTGCTCGAGGACTTCCGCAACAACCGATTCCCCAATCTGCAGCTGCGCGAGCTCGCAAACCACATCGTCGAGTTTTCGCAGGACCAGCACGGGTCAAGGTGAATACATCTTTAATTTCTTTTTTTATTTGTTAGTTTAACTGTTTAAAAAGCATTACTAATTATAGTGATGAGACATCAAAGTGTTCAAACCGTTCTTGTTCTTAAAATTAAAAGTTTATTCTACATAATTGAAAAGTTACTAATGTCTTTACGAAAATAAGCATCGTCGAATATTTTTGCACACATTAGTATGTCATATTCGTTATCGAAGTAGTAGTATGTAGTATCGGCTTAATCCGAACACAAACCCGAGCTGGGTCCGAAAAAACGACAAAGTTAACTTTGACCCGGGAATTGAACCCAGTATTTAGACCATTGTGGTATCGAAAGTAATTATTAATTTTATATAAATAAATAAAAATTTCATTGCAGATTTATTCAACAAAAATTGGAAAGAGCCACAATTCAAGAAAAGCAAATGGTTTTCAACGAAATAATTGGCGCTGCATATAGCCTAATGACAGACGTCTTTGGAAACTATGTCATACAGAAGTTTTTCGAGTTTGGCACTACGGAACAAAAAACAACACTAGCACAAAAGGTACCCATAGACTGATTTTATTATTTATTGCTTTAATAAAAGGAAAGTTACTTGTATGTAACAAATCGTCTTCATTTCCATTCATGTAGGAAAAAAAAATGCTTTCCTTGACTAGTGGGCAAGATCACTTTGCCATCTCAAATGTAATAAAAAGTCGAAAATAGAGGCGTTAATATTTAATATTGTAAGGGGCTACAAAGCGCTGCCGCAGTCTATGACGCTAAGGCGCTGCGATTAGCGGACACGGTTAAAGTTAGGCGGATTTGACTGCGAGTCGCGTTAGGTCTTCGAGTCCCTAATGTGCGTTACAATGTTTATTTTTTGTGGCGTTTGTGCAGGTTCGCGGTCATGTACTAGCGCTGGCGCTGCAGATGTACGGCTGCCGCGTGATCCAGAAGGCGCTCGAGTCCATCCCGGCCGAGCAGCAGCAGGAGGTCGTGCGCGAGCTCGACGGACATGTACTCAAGTGCGTCAAGGATCAAAACGGAAACCATGTTGTAAGTTACGTCGTCTTTTTTTTTGCGTTTTTTCCGAGTTATTTTATCTTAAATTAAAAATTTACACCAATTAATATCTAAAGATAATTCCAATTCTGTTGTATTATGTAACACTTATTGCAATATTCTTCATCTTAGGGCTGGTTAATGGCCACAAGGCTGGAACCAGCTCGTTCCAATCGGGTGGAAAGAGGAAACCGGAGGAGTTTAGTGGGTAGTGAGTTCTGAGACGCTTTAGTCTCGAGTCCCATCACGGCCCAGTTCTAGCTAGCTTGCGGTTAGGGTGCCTAAACGCATTCTCCTCTGAAGAAAAAACAAATCTACATCTTATTGGTAGGGACCAGGGATGTTACGGAGCTCCGATTCCGTTAAGTCGGAACTGTCGATTATTATTACACTTTTGGTTCCGATTTCGGCTCCGAAACTTTAAATCGGAGGTTGAAAAGCATAGCAATAAAAGCATAACACTTCTTTTGGAGTCAATGCATTTGATTTAATTTGTTGTTTAGTTAGAAACATGGTGATTTTTTTATTGTCTGTGTTAATTTGTTCTTGTAATTAAAATGAAAAAAAAAACTGAATGATGTTTTTATATCCATAAAGCCTCTGCATCCGACTCCGAATCCGATAAATCAAATATGAAAACTCCGATTCCGACTTCGGTTCCGATTTACCTCCGTTACATTTTTGGTAGGGACAAATACACTCTGGACGCAAGTTGGCCAAAGCGTGGCTGAAGCCGGTATCAAATTGTGGTCCCATTAACTTCACCAGAATGTCATCGAGATTACTATAGCGGAAGCCCACATTGGGGGTCAAGAAGTTTTTTTTTAAATGATACACTAAGAAGCTTCGATCTGTAGTTTTATCGTATTTATTACAGTGCCCGGCAAATATCTTGAATTCGGGTGGGGATTGCGCTGAACACGAATTTTGAGATGCACTGGATAGATAAAAAATGTGAATACTTGCATATTTCAGGTACAGAAATGCATCGAGTGCGTGGAGCCGACGGCGCTGCAGTTCATCATCAACGCGTTCGCGGGGCAGGTGTACGCGCTGTCCACGCACCCGTACGGCTGCCGCGTCATCCAGCGCATCCTGGAGCACTGCACGCCCGACCAGACCGCGCCCGTCCTGGCCGAGCTGCACGCGCACACCGACCAGCTCATACAGGTACCGGCCGCGCCCGACCACAACATTCACTGTCGTTGTACAAACAGACAGCTCGAAGATGAGAAGAGCCTCCAGTGCGGCCAACTGATGTGGTATAAAAAATATATTTATGCGTATATATTTTTTATACCACATCAGTTGGCAGACAGATACGCAGCACATCTGATGGTAAGCGGTCACTGCGGCCTATACACTTCACCAAAAAGCGTCGCTCAATGTGCTGCCAGACTGTAGGCTCATCTGAACTTCGAGTCTCTGGTTTCAAGTGTAGTAGTACATTAATACTGCCGGAGCACAGTCAGAGCTGTTATAGCGGCAGATTTCACCTGTGGGGGTGGCTACAACCAACCAGACCCAAGTACACATAAGTATGATAAGCTGGTTTTCGAGTCAGCAGCAGCACTCCCTGCCGGTTTTTTCGTTTTGTTATAAAACAGCGATAGTTGGTAGTGAGCGTGACTAGCGTGAGTGAGCCGTGCCGATGCCCTCAGGACCAGTACGGCAACTACGTGGTGCAGCACGTGCTGGAGCACGGCGCGGCCGAGGACCGCTCGCGGCTGGTGGCGGCCGTGCGCGGCAAGGTGCTGCAGCTGTCGCAGCACAAGTTCGCCTCCAACGTGGTCGAGAAGTGCGTCACGCACGCCACGCGCAACGAGCGCGCGCTGCTCATCGACGAGCTCTGCGGCTTCAACGACAAGTCAGTACCAACACTCTGCTTCTATTCTCTTTGGGGGCCGTCCATAAATTACGTCACACGTTAAGGGGGACGTAGGGGGTCGACTAAGTGTGACAAAGGGGTGGGAGGGGTCCTAAACTTCGTGACGTCACAAATTTAAAATCTATTATAATCATTAATTAATTTGAGTAATATGTAGTTTTTTGTTTTGAAAATTGTTTGATTTGATGTTGATATTATAAAAAAAGTTATTAAAGTGGAAATTAAACTAATTACGGAACCGCTGTTTTCATTCAATAAGCAAAATACTATGTGACATCACACTAGGGAGGGGGGTATCACAAATGTGACAAGGACGAGGGGAGGGGCAAAAATCATAAAATTCGTATGACGTAATTTATGAATAACCCCTTATGCTACAATTTTGTATGAATCGAATCTTCTTCGTCGAGTTGTCGGTCTGTAAAATTGAGCGTAGTCGTGCATTTTTCAGCGCTCTGCACGTGATGATGAAGGACCAGTACGCGAACTACGTGGTGCAGAAGATGATCGACGTGGCGGAGCCGACGCAGCGCAAGGTGCTGATGCACAAGATCCGGCCGCACATCGGCTCGCTGCGCAAGTACACGTACGGCAAGCACATCATCGCCAAGCTGGAGAAGTTCTTCATGAAGGCGCCCGAGCTGGGTCCGATCGGCCCGCCGCCGCCCAATCCTGTCCTGTAGTCTGTGTAAAGTATTAACGTCCGCGAGTATAGGCTGATGCGACGGCGCGGGTATCCCCGCCTATTATAAATTTTGTGAATATTTGCGAATTGTACATTTGTAACTATAGAGCTCGTCGCTTCGCCGCCCGCCGCTCGCCGCGTCCGCTCCCGTAGCATAAGTGGCGGCCGCGCGAGCCGCCGTGTAAAATCTGATTAGATTTAATTGTCGTGCACCCGTCGTGTTTGTGTATGGTAAGGTCGTGTCTAATATAAGTAGTCGCCGCGGGCGGCGGACGCGGCGCGCTGCGGCGCCTGTACATACGTAGCGGCAGACTGATGTACAGAACGATACGATATACTGTAAACTGTAACAATAGTTGTACAGCGTCGACGCCGACTCCGGTGCTCGGCCGTCGCGTCACCGCGGCGTAGCGTTTATTGCGTTTCTAGCTCGTAAGTGTTCTAGTATTATTCGTTGTTCGTATGAATCTATGTATAAATATTTGAACGTCTCTCATTCTCGTGTAATTTATAAATCGAAGGAATGCTAGTGGTCTCACGGACACGCGCGATTCCGTAATTTAGCTCGTTGTAGATTTACTATTAGCTGGGCTAGGGGACCTTGAATCTTCAAAAGTGATGAAGAAATGCCGCAGGCAGTTCTAGACAATCGGCACTATAGTCGTGATTTATATTATTATTTTGTACTATTCTTCAAGTCAAGCTCTCGTTTAAGTTTAAACCGGCTTTAAAATCGTACATATTTTATCGAATATTGTTTAGTGCCGGAATGTATAGTTTGTCGATTATAATTTTGTGAAAATGATATTTTTGTATATTTTTATGTAATTAAGTTATTTAGTTAATGAGCCTCCGACGGAGTTCGGGGCGAGCGCTTCAGAGTGGGCGATGCTTATGTTGTAGCGCGGGCGCGGCCGCGTCTCGCCTAGGTTATAGTGATGATTGTAAAGTCCTGTACTGATAGTTGTAGTCCCGAGGTCTACCTTGCCGGTTGCACGTCACAAGCGTAGCTGCTCCTCATTCCCCCTGTGTAATTAATTTTTATAGGAAGCGTAGTTTCCTACGACACCTCAAATTTTTTACGTCTAGATGTAATTGAAAATAAAATTATTGTATATGGCTGTACAAAAACGTTAACAAAATGATTTGTAAAACCTGTATGTGATGGAATAAGGCGAGGCGTCAAGAGCGGCGAGGTCAGACTGATCGCCGCTCCGGCCGCCCCGCCTTGTAGGTTGTACTAGATAACATTTATATGATGATCCATCTATTTAGACATTAATTATAATAAAGCATTTCTGTAATAATATTACAAAGAATTTGTCGTTTCATTCAAATTAGCTAGACCCAATCCCCATATCCACTAAAAATCCAGCTTTCCCTATCCCAAACTGAGACAACACTTGGTAGGGACAAGTGGACAAAAAAGTGGACTTGTCTCTACTAGTGGAGACACTGGTAGGGACAAGTGGACAAACCGATAATTATGTGGTCTACTTCGCAAAGGTGCCACACGACTAATCGTGTGATGCTATCCAGCACGACCACGGATGATTATTTTAATTTGAATGTGGTACAAATTCATTAAAAAAAATGTACTTTTATGGGGTTATTCCCCGTGGTCCCTGTGATAGTCCCTGGAAGGGACCACGGGGAATTATTTTCCCCGTGGTCCCTGAATTAAGTATAAGCCAACAAATTTAAAAAGGTTTGTTCATATCCCCGGGCGACATAGGGTACTTTTTATCCCGGAAATGTGGGGGGAAGAAGGGGAAATTTGGAAAAAGAAATAACGCGCGGGTGAAACCGCTGAGGCGGCCGCTAGTAATAATATAATTGGAGCTTTTTGCTATTCTCCTTGTTACGTCAATTTAACACATAGATGTCATTTTACTATCTTAATTGTTTGCATTTGAAATAGAAATAACAATGCCTGAAATTGAAATTATTAAAAGAAAGGGCGGTCAAGTTCTTCTTTACGATAACTTTTAATTTTATAAACACACTAAAAATAAAAATGGTACAATAAAGTGGAGATGCAGTAATTTTAAATCGATCAAGTGCCCTGGATCTGTGACTGTTGAGGTAAGCTTATTTTTACAAAGATATTTTTATCCTTTTTCATAGCAGGTTTATGCTTTCAACGTCCACTGCTGGACGTAGCCCCCCCCCCCCCCCCAAGGAACTCCACTATGTATACTACTACTATACTAGCGACTTCCCGCGACTTCGTGCGCGTGACATACATAATTCTACTTTCAGTTTTTAAATTTTAAAAACACGATGAAAACTACTTTTACTGTGGAGGCCACTTAGAAATCGTGAATAGTCGGAATAAACGTTTATAACATGTAATAAATTATTTTAGGAGGGCAGTGTAATAAAAAAAACGAAGCACATATGTACAGCGGATCCTCTTAGAAATGAAAAAGATAGAAATATTGCATGTCTTCGAAATGTTGTGAAGATCTCTGACGAACCCATACCAAAATTGTACGACGGTACTCTTAAAAAAATATTGGAAGATGGAAAAAATGACGCCGCGAAACATTTTCCAGAGTTGTCAAGTGTAAAGAATTCGCTATATAGCGACAGAAATAAAGAAGCGGGAGTTCATAAGTTAAAATTTAAATTACCTGGTGAAGTTGAAGTTCCGGAAAAGTTCGTGGACTTCATTCAATAAATAGTTTCTTACCATACTCTGGATTTATTTTAATAAATACATATTTTATGGACACCCTATTTATAGGATCTTTAAACGTGAATGACCAAATCGTTAAACGTAGACAATTTAATGAGATCTCCCCGTCGCACCCCTCCTCCAATTCAAATCACTAGATTTGTTTAGGGAAATGATAAAAGTTAGGGAATTGATCAAATCTCTGTTTTTATCATATCCCTGTGACATAATATACATTACATGTTTGTCTATTAATTAGAAGTAAAAAAACAGGTGCAAGCGATTTTCGACCTTATCGACATTTACCAAAATAACGGATTTTAATGAACCAGCAAAGTTAGTCAACAAGCGTTTACACTTGCGAAAAAGCAACAAAATTTTAAATGTCAATGAGGTTGAAAATCGCTTGCACCTGTTTTTTTGTTTGTCTATTGGTTTGAAGTGAAAAAAATAGGCAGCGATTTACAACTTTATGGACATTTAAAATTTTGTTGCTTTTTTGTAAACGCTTGTTAACTAACTTTGCTGGTTCATTAAAATCCGTTATTTTGGTAAATGTCGATAAGGTTTAAAATCGCTTGCACCTGTTTTTTTAACTTCAGATCAATAAACAATGTTTCCCCGACATTCATTTCTTTTCTCGACATTCACTTGTTTTCCCGACATTCATTTGTTTTACCGACATTCACTTGTTTTCCCGACAATCACTTGTTTTCCCGACTTTCAATTAGTTTCCCGACATTCATTTGTTTTCTGAAATTTTCACACATTTTATTAAATGTTTTTTGTTTTTTTTTTAATACAAATACAAATTAAATACCATAGCTCTTCAGATATTTGCATTTCATGGTAATTGGACAGCTACTGTTCAATTCAAATCGTCGCGTCGTCGCGTCTTGTCGCGCAAAAAAAAACTCCCAAAAACAAGTCCGCATTCATCGCAGACTGACACAATTAATTCAGGGACCACGGGTAAAATAATTCCCCGTGGTACCTTTCGGGGACTACCACAGGGACCATGAACAAACCTTTTTAAATTTGTTGGCTTATACTTAATTCAGGGACCACGGGGAAAATAATTCCCCGTGGTCCCTTCCAGGGACAGGGACAGGGACCACGGGGAATAAAGGCTTTTATGTACTCCACAATTTAAAATTTGTACTCTCATACTTTCGCTAAAATAACACATAGGCCGTGGTCCTGCTAGGTGGAACCTTCCTGGCATGACCACAATAGATTGGGCTATTCCACTTATCCCACCTAGCCATCCCACCTGGGTGGGAAAAGTGGAATTTTTTTCCACTCTTCCCACCCGGGTGGGATAAGTGGAATAAAAGGTCATGAGATTTTTCCACTTATCCCACCCGGGTGGGAAAAGTGGTTTTTTTATTTCCACTCTTCCCACCCAGGTGGGATAAGTGGAACGCAAAGGGATATGAAGATTTTTATATGGAGACTGGCTTACCTACTAGTCCCGCCATTATGATTAATTAATCAAAATAGCGCTCACTTGAAATCACTTCAGCCCCACCATACCGCTAGTGGTATGGTGGGTCTAAAGTACCACTAAACAAATATGTGTGGGTTGTGGGAACTGACAAGGAGCATACGTTTTTTTTATATTATTTGACAGTTTTTTTAGTGACATTAATACAAGTGAATGTCAGGAAAACAAGTGAATGTCAGGAAAACAAATGAATGTCGGGGAAACAAGTAAAGGTAGAAAAACATTGTCTGAATGATTTGAAGTATAAAAAACAGGTGCAAGCGATTTTCGACCTTATCGACATTTACCAAAATATCGGAATTTAATGAAATAGCAAAGTTAGTGAACAATCTTTTTTTTCAAAAATTTTCAAAAATTTTTTTCTTGACATATTATTTAATTTTATTTTATTATTGTGACATGTAAAATTTGACGTTCATATGTGCTATATAAGAGCCAAAATTGAATAAATGAATTTGATTCTTGATCGTTTGGGAAAAAGCAACAAAATTGTAAAGGTCAATAAGGTCGAAAATCATTTGCACTTGTTTCTTAACTTCAAATCTTTAGACAATGTTTTTCTACCTTCACTTGTTTCCCCGACATTCATTTGTTTTCCTAACATTCACTTGTTTTCCTGACATTCACTTGTTTTTCCGACATTCACTTGTTTTAATGTCACTAAAAAAACTGTCAAATAATATAAAAAAAAACGTATGCTCCTTGTCAGTTCCCACAACCCTATTTGTTTAGTGGTACTTTAGACCCACCATACCACTAGCGGTATGGTGGGGCTGAAGTGATTTCAAGTGAGCGCTATTTTGATTAATTAATCATAATTGCGGGACTAGTCGGTAAGCCAGTCTCCATATAAAAATCTTCATAGCCCTTTGCGTTCCACTTATCCCACCTGGGTGGGAAGAGTGGAAATAAAAAATCCACTTTTCCCACCCGGGTGGGATAAGTGGAAAAATCGCATGACCTTTTATTCCACTTATCCCACCCGGGTGGGAAGAGTGGAAAAAAAATTCCACTTTTCCCACCCAGGTGGGATGGCTAGGTGGGATAAGTGGAATAGCCCAATAGATTTTGGTATTTTTATAAACTATATGATGAAATATTATGTAGATTTAATTGTACTTAAATGTACTCCATTACATTGACCATTTCGAGCATTCTTTAGCCCATTTTACAGCGGTTTTTGTTTTGCGAAACATCTAGGACAATGTTACTGATTGTAGTATAATTTGAATGTGGTACATATTCATAAAAAGTAATGTACTTTTATGTAGGTACTCCACAATTTAAAATTTGTACTCTCATACTTTGGCTATGATAACACAGAGGCCGTGGTCGTGCTAGGTGGAAACTTCCTGGCACGGCCACAATAGATTTTAGGTATTTTTATAAACTATATGACGAAAAATTACGTAGATTTAATTGTACTCAAATGTACTCTGTTTTGAACACTCTTTAGCCCTATTTAGTTTCATGTGTCCTAAAAATTAGCAATGCAGCGAGTAAAGCAAGGTGATTATTATAAAATAAACCGTCGTACGTATGTACGGTTACAAAATGAAATTTAATTTAAATTTACCTACGTAGAAATAATGGCGCAGGTAACATTGTCCTAGATGTTTCGCAAAACAAAAACCGCTGTAAAACGGGCTAAAGAGTGCTCGAATTGGTCAATGTAATGGAGTACATTTAAGTACAATTAAATCTACATAATATTTCATCATATAGTTTATAAAAATACCAAAATCTATTGTGGTCATGCCAGGAAGGTTCCACCTAGCAGGACCACGGCCTATGTGTTATTTTAGCGAAAGTATGAGAGTACAAATTTTAAATTGTGGAGTACATAAAAGTACATTTTTTTTAATGAATTTGTACCACATTCAAATTAAAATAATCATCCGTGGTCGTGCTGGATAGCATCACACGACTAATCGATAAATTAATTATTATAAAACGTTGTTTTTCCGAAGTCACTTAACCTAATTTCCAAGTTAAGTTTCTAATCTACGTTTTCTCAAACGCAGTTCGAGGTACAGTCAGCGTCATATAGTTCGTGATACTCAGGGTACTCTAAAAAATAGGCGCAACCAAAAAGTCGATACTCTTCCCACCCAGGTGGGAAGGCTAGGTGGGATAATTGGAATAGCCCGATAATATCGGTACAAACAAAGTTGTCTTATTGTTGTGAACAGTTTTGTCGCTCAAAAGGTCGACACCACTGAGGTCCAGTCGACACACTTAAAATGTCATATAATTCGGTTCAGTCAAACTGCCATAAATATGGTTACAGTCAGTTACAGTCATCCCGCCAATGGTATCCAAACATTCTAAGTGTTCAAAAACATGGAACACATTAGAAAAATAAGGGTTATGGGGTAAATCGTCCGAGCTAAGACTGATCCTCGGACGAGTTGCCTCATTCGTAAAACGTATGAGGCTTTTCGTCTGAACAAGAAGTGGTCCTCGGACGAGTAGCCTAATTTTGTAAAGGAACGGTTTTAAGGAAATAGGTCGATTCGTCGGGGCTAAGACTGGTCCTTGGACAAGTAACCTAATCTCCAAAATAACTGTTTTTTGCGTATGGGACAATCCACATTCATTCGACCAACACTTGATCCTCAGACAAGTTATTAAATGTTAAAAATACCTTTAAAAAGTTTACTACGCATAAACCAAACTCCATAAACTTTAATAAAACAAAAATGTAATATTTTTTTGTAAAGAAATAAAAACATTTATTATGTATCTAAAACAAAGTATTATTCTATTTTATTTGAAAAAGTAAGCAGTAACAGTTTTTATCAGTAACAAAATGTCATTTTCATCCCACCATCTCGGAAAGAGTATTTTTAATCTTCAATATCTGACTGGAAAAGCCGTTTTTATTCTCTAGAGGATAAAGTAAATTGAATTTAGAACATCGTGTGCACTAAGTTTGTGAATTGCACACGATGTTCTAAATTCAATTTACTTTATCCTCTAGAGAATAAAAACGGCTTTTCCACTCAGATATTGAAGATTAAAAATACTCTTTCCTCGCTGAGGTGGAATGAAAAGTTACGTGTTGCACTCGAGTGCAAAGATTTTTCACCTCGTGCTCTTTTGATTCCCTCGCTAACGCTCAGGATTCTAATTTTGAATCACTCGCTGCGCTCGTGATTCAATTTTAGAATCCTTCGCTTGCTCGGTCATCAAAATTGAACACGCGGTTAAAAAGCAACTTTGCACTCTTGTATAACAAATAACTATTACAGTATTTCTAATTTTATAAAATGTATACACGTATTTATTTGAACTTATTTTTAAATTCAATAAAGACCTTAATTAAATATAACAAACTTTATAGTAAATCGACTGCTTAGTAAATACAAATGTATTTTAACTATTATTCTCATAAAGTAAATACTTAAAGTGATTAAAAAACTAAAAGTCTACAAAATCAAGATAAGGGATGGAATTTAAATACACCCAAAATGTAACAAATAACTCATAAACGAAAAACGTCATATGTATTTTATATATAGATAGATAGATACATTGCACACCAAACAATCACATTTACAATTATATAATATACA
Organism: Mecyna flavalis; assembly: GCA_949319885.1. NCBI lineage: Eukaryota > Metazoa > Arthropoda > Insecta > Lepidoptera > Crambidae > Mecyna > Mecyna flavalis. The sequence goes on from OX439427.1 coordinate 16,238,969, forward strand.
TATATAATTATGCTAACCTATATATTGCACATTCTTTCAATAAAGTAACCAACACAAATATCATTATCAAGTAGTTCAGTTACATTTTTTTAATTTTTTTGTGTTCCAATTTCTTTTCTAAACTTTTTTTTGTAATATAGCCATTTTTGCGAAACAGCCCTGAATAATAATCAGCATCTTTTTTTAAACTCTTCAGTAACACTACTATATTTGGTTTAGGTTTCACTTTCCGATTTAACCTGGCGTTCCAAGATTCAATAGCGTTGTTAGTTTTATGCAATACACTATTGAAAGACCATTTATCTTGTAAAAATCCTTTCCCAAGCCATGTATTTTCAAAATAATTATTGAATTGAACTGTTTTTTCGTCTTTCTTTACACACTCGCCCCTTATATACAACCAGCCATCCGATCGGAATTACAGCCATACAACGTTTTACATGAGATTTTGATAAATTTGACTTATGTAATACGAGTCGTTTGGCTTTTCTCCATACAGCTTGCTTGAAATGGAAAAGACATCCTCTGACAGTTACTTCTGGGAAAACTGTTTGAATAGCTTTCATGGCAGACACTTCAAAGTCTGTCGTGAATGTTTCAGGTTCAAATGAAGGAATTCTACTTTTAATCATATATAACATAATTTCGTACGTCTTTTGTTTTTTATTAGGTAGCAAAGCATATACTGTAGGAATAATATTAGTGTGATCTTCAGTGCTTCCTAAATCTGCATGTATGCTATATAATTGATTAAAAGGTGGCACAGCACTTTTAAAAGTGCCATCGCCAAAAATATTTTTGGCTTTACTTAAATTGTTGATCCCCTCTTCGGTTGCAAATAACAAAATTTTGATATTTTTCTCCGTATATTCAGCAAAAATAAATTTTTTAAACGTATTCGGAATTTCAACATCAATCACTTTCCGGAACCGTATTTTTTTTACTTGTAGCGCTTTATTACGGTTCTTATACAATCTTTTTTTTATGTTATCAAATTTAGGTATTTTATCAATCATATATGGTCCAGCATCCTTCAACTCTTCCACCACTTCGGAATAAATAGTTGTAATCGGTGTAATGTCTGTTTTAGCATCATGTATACATTGACTTATTCTAAGTTTCACTTCATTTTCTATTTCATCAGATGCACAATTATGTGCTTCCTCAAGAATAGTAATATTTGCACACTATATTAAATAAATATAGTTTAATATAAAACTTACCTAAGTACCGTCGAGTCTGGAGTGCGAATGAAATTAAAGAACTACATTGAAATTGTATTAAGATTTGCGACTTACCCTCAAAAATATGAATAAAATTAGTATGACTTCAAACCTCACCTACCTTACGTGGGAAACATATTTTTCTGTAATAATAGATATAATGCAATAAATAGACTACAATAACGTATGAAATGCATAAAAGTATTTACTTTACTATGCACTAAGGTTTTCCTTATTTACAAGAAATCGAACATAATGCACAAAACTAACAACGCTATTGAATCTTGGAACGCCAGGTTAAATCGGATTTTTTTTTATATTTATTTAAAACAAATGTAATTTAATTAAGGTCTTTAATGAATTTAAAAATAAGTTCAAATAAATACGTGTATACATTTTTTTAAATTGGAAATGCTGTAAATGACATTTTGTTGAAATGATTGTCCCATACGCAAAAAACAGTTATTTTGGAGATTAGGTTACTTGTCCAAGGACCAGTCTTAGCCCCGACGAATCGACCTATTTCCTTAAAACCGTTCCTTTACAAAATTAGGCTACTCGTCCGAGGACCACTTCTTGTTCAGACGAAAAGCCTCATACGTTTTACGAATGAGGCAACTCGTCCGAGGATCAGTCTTAGCTCGGACGATTTACCCCATAACCCAAAAATAAGCTAGCATGAAACCTCATTACGCAATCTTGTGTTTGAACTACTGCCATAAATATGGTTACAGTCAGTTACAGTCATCCCGCCAATGGTATCCAAACATTCTAAGTGTTCAAAAACATGGAACACATTAGAAAAATAAGCTAGCATGAAACCTCATTACGCAATCTTGTGTTTGAACTTTAGTTCTTGTTCTGAGTGTTTGAATGTAATTCTATTATCTGTCAATGCATGTCAAATAACCATCAGCATCAGTCGTATTGATTTGTCATTTTCTTTCCTATTATTATGCGACTAGCCTTCCGCCCGCGATTTCACTTGCGCGTAATTTATTTTTTCAAATATCTCCCCCTTCCTCCCACATTTCTGGGATCAAAAGTACCCTATACCGGGGATAGTGTAGCTATCCAACAGTGACAGGATTATTTAAATCGGTTTAGTAGTTATACACGTTTAGGTTCAAAATGTTCAATTCCCAAAATGTTAACATGGTGCAAAACGTTCATGTCCCGAAATGTTCATATCCCAAAATGTTCATTTCCCAAAATGTTCATATCCCAAAATGTTTATATCCCAAAACGTTCATGTCCCAAAAAGTTCAATTCCCAAAATGTTCATATCCCAAAACAACTATTATTTCGTATTATCTATGAATTTAACAACCATTGTTAAGTTAGTTTACCAGGTGGTAGGTTACTATACTGGGCCGTCTAGGTGGGTACCACCGCAGTGCACGGTCGTCTCGGGTGTAGCGGGCGCAGGGCGGTGCCCGACAGTAACTGCTTAGTTACCGTTTGGCACTGAACTGTCCAAAGGCAGACGTGGCGCTTACCATCAGATGTACGATCTGCTCGTCTTGTTACACATTGCAATAAAAAAAAAAGATTTTATCTATTGGACACTTCACATTTTCTTATTGTGCTTCATTTGTTTTTTGTTGTTTGCTATCTATGCTTTCCCGTATATGTAGGTAGGACGGATTTTGTGTTAAAAAAAGTACCCGCATGATTATATTGTATTTACTGCGTTTAGTTATTGCAAGTTGCGACAGATTATGAAAATAATTTTAACAATAATGTTTTTATTTTTTATTCATAAGAAATGTGAAGTGTGAATTATGGATAAACCTATAACTTAACAAATTTTGTTAAATTCATAAAGATAATACGAAAAAATTTTTAGTTTTAGGATATGAACATTTTGGGATCTGAACGTTTTGGGATATGAACGTTTTGGGATATGAACGTTTTGGGATATGAACATTTTGGGACATGAACATTTCGGGAAATGAACATTTTGGGATATGAACATTTCGGGACATGAACGTTTTGCACCATGTTAACATTTTGGGAATTGAACATTTTGAACCTAAACCGTTTCGGAGCCTATTCAATTCAAACAAACAAACAATCAAATCTTTCCTCTTTATAATAATAGTGTAGATTTGCTTTTTATGAAGGGTCAGTCTTTATGTACGTTCGAACGTAACTTTATCAGAACTGCTCAGTTTATCGTTAATACGGAATGTGTTCATTTCAGTTACGTACCCAAGTAAAATTAAATACGAAATATACCTAATAACTCATATTCATTCATTGAGGTTAACATCTATTTAGCTGTACCTAGCTGTTTACTGCTTATATTTTTTTAACATATCTTGAGACATATCATCCGTACTGAAATACTGAAAATTCAAGCTTCTAGTTTTGTCTAAAACGAAGCTATAGGGGATCGAGAATGGCCTGCAAAGAATGGTACGGCCGTGCCGGCTTTTTTGCTCGACTTGGTCCTCACCACGGCCGTGCCCCCAAATATCGTAAATGGCTATGCAAGAAATTCTGAAATTCTATCCAAAACAAAAGAGAAGTCTATGACGTCGTGCTTAAAATGAAAAGGACAGCAGTAGTTTCCATCGCTTTCACTTTGTGTTTAATTTTTTAGATACTTAATGATGAGAAATATAATATTTTAAATATTATAGCCGTAAGGTTTATTTTTCTAATGTTTTCCATATTTTTGAACACTTAGAATGTTTGGATACCATTGGCGGGATGACTGTAACCAAAGATTTAATCTTTGACTGTAACCATATTTATGGCAGTTTGACTGAACCGAAATAAATGACATTTTAAATGTATCGCCCTTTTGAGCGACAAAACTGTACAACAATAAGACAACTTTGTTTGTACCGATATTATCGACATTTGGTTGCTTCTATTTATTAGAGTACCCTGCGTATCACGAACTATATGACGCTGACTGTACATATATATTTCATTTCATTTTTTAGTACACGATAAAATATGAAAGAGGATAAGATAAACCAAACCACGCGTTGGCCGTTTTTGTGTCGTCCCGAGTGGGATTTTTAATAGGTTCCTTGACAATAGTACCATGATTACAGTTCCATGATGGGACTCAAATTCTGGAAAACAAATGAATGTTGGGAAAACAAAAGAATGACAGAAATGGTCATTAGCTTTTACATAAAATATATTTTGAAGCTGTTGGTCTTGCGTCTTTCCATTCTATACAATGCCAGAACGCAGCCATAGGAAACTGCTCGAGTATATATTGTAAATAACTTTTTTACTAAGTTCTTCCAATCCATACAAGAGCAGTACGCAAATAATCGCGTATACTTCGTAGTCACGAACAAGTTTTTCTTGTTACATAATCTACAGCGCCAGTTGGTCTTACGCCCATTTTGACCATGACCCTTTTTAAAGGGTCAATAAGAACGAAAATAGCTTGCACCTGTTTTTTTACCTTCCGATCAATAGACAATGCTTTCGTACCTTCACTTGTTTTCCCGATGTTCATTTTTTTCCCCGACATTCATTTGTTTTCCCGACATTCATTTGTTTTCCTGACATTTATTTATTTTCCAGAATTTGCACACATTTTATTAAAATATGTTTAAAAAAAACAAATACCTACAATCATAGAGTAATAAAACTTACTTTGGGTAGGTACTTTCTCTATGCCTACAACTACATTAGTGGTGGACATCGGGAAAAAAGTTCTATTGTGTCCAGAAAATAAATAGCGACGTTAGAACCATAGTGATCCAAGTCACATTTTCAACGTTTTGAGAAAACGAGGGAAACGCGTTTGGATTTGTTCCTGAAATTGTCCTATTCCAAAGTGACCGATATGAGTTTCCTTATGAAAATTGCTATAATAAGCACTTGGATCAGTGTGGCATGAAAAATATGTCTTTTTTTGGGATGTTAACAATAAAATATCGATTTTGACAAAAATGTCACTTGGATCACTATGGTTCTAACGTTGTCGTATGGGACTGGTGTTAAAAATTAGTATCAGTAGTTCCATCATGGAACTGTATCATGGTACTATTATAGTGTCAATGAATTTTTGACTCGCTCGTCTATAGCGGAACGAGTGGGACGAACGAAGCGTCTTTTTTCCACTCATACCCAGTGGGGACGACCGGGATAAACCCCACTGCAGGGCAAAGACAGGCCTCCATCCCCGAAATTAAGTTATCGTCACAATGATGGGTAATGGCTTAATTAGCACGCTTGCCAAATGCGGATTGGTGATCACACCCAAGCTGTGTCCGACACAGTTAGCTCGACCCGGGAATTGAACCCAGAACCCCGAGATCTGGCTTATCCACAACTGAGATAATCCCCTGCGCAGGGGATCTATGAAATTTTGGTTCATATATAGGTATTTCCTGTGTATCGCCGCACGGGATAAGAAATCCCCTTGTCTTTTTTTTTAATTTTGTATAATATTTAAAAACTATATTTTTAAATTTAATGAATATCAAACAAGTGAATGTCGGGGTAACAAATGAATGTCAAGGAAATAGGTGAAGATAATAAAACATTTTCTATTGATCTGAAGTTAAATAAAACAGGTGCAAGCGATTTTCGACCCTATTGACCTTTAAAATTTTGTTGCTTTTTCCAAACGCCTGTTTACTAATTGTTTGATAAATTCCCTTAATTTGGTATAGGTCGATGAGGTCAAAAATCGCTTGCAGTTGCACCTGTCTTTTTTACTTCAGATCACTATACAATGTTTTTCTACCTTAACTTATTTCCCCGACATTCATGTATGTATTTAAAAAATGTATTAATTTATTTTAGGAAATTATACATATTAAAATATTAATACATATTTATGTAAGGAGATTTGCAGACCTATAAGTCTACATAATTATCTCCTGCGGCGATACACAGAATTTCATAGAATTTATGTTCATCCCCCGCGCAGGAGATTATCTCAGGGGATTTGTGGAAAAAGCCCGAGATCTCTACCTGGTACCTAAACCACTAGACCATCGAGGCGACTGATAGTATCACTGGTAATTTTATTTTCGATGGTACAATAACACTCAAAGGCGACGCAATGTATGTATTTACTGTTTTTCGTGTGTGAAAATACCCAAAACATAAATATTCATTATTAAATTACAAAAAGTAAAGTATTTTAAAATGGATTGTAAAATGTTGACGTTAATAAATTATTTTGCGTGGACGACCCGTTTGTTCAAATTAAGAAGCCTTTTTGAAGATATCAAATTAGATTTATGCAATTTCAGAAACCAGTCATAATATGCATATGATTACAAAACCCTAAGCGCTTGTTCACGTTGAAATGCCATCACCCCAAAAAAACGAAACGTAATGTTATGCTTGAATGAACTTATCCCGTCATAATATAATGGACATTTTAATGAAAAGGTCTTAGACCAGGAGTAAATAAAATAGAAAATAGCACGACACATATTCGATTTATTTCTAACATATTATAATTACATCTCCATATTTTCAGGCGCTGGAGAGTGAAATACGCGATCATCTCAACTACTATTTATCTTCTTCCTTTTCCTTGTTCTCCTTCTGTTTGGGCTTGACGCTACGCTCCCGGTCCCGCGAGCGATCCCTCTCGCGCGAGCGGTCCCTCTCCCGCGAGCGGTCCCGCTCTCGCTCGCGCTCGCGGTCCCGGGAGCGCTCGCGCGTGGCGCGCGGCGAACGCGACCGCGACTTGTGGCGCCGTGACCGCGACCGAGATCGTTCTCTTCGGTACGACCTGCAAAATAAAAAGTTTACTTTACTAAGTTACGTCTATAGCTTATAATTTGTATTTATCTATGGCCACTGATATCCCAAATCCTATAATAGCACCCAATCTAATAATAGACTGCTCTTTTGCTAATTTGGTGCTCACATAATTGGGTTTTATAATGGTTACAAAGAATTTCTTACGAAAATTTGCCCAGAAACGAAATATGTATATGTTAAAACAAGTCCATTCCATACAAATAAACTTAATTATATATCTGATTTGCAAAACAAGTGTGTAGACTCGGGTGTTTTTATATGTCTAAAAATATATCACGTACCACGTGCGTAAATCAAACAAAAAATCTATTACAAGTAATTAAAAGTATTGTCAAAAAACAGGCTGAGTTTCAAAATAATAAAAATAAATTGTTGCCACTTACTTGTGTCGTCTAAAACATTATATTCATGCAATAACTTTTTAGGTAAAAAAATTAAAATCTACAAAAATTACCCATTTACAGTATGTAGTCAGTTTGGATGTCTAGATAAAAACTAGGGAACCGGATTTAATAAGCTATTTAATTTAACTACAAACATTAATGTGTGATAAAAGGGTCAATTGCTTACTTTTCTCTTATTCTATCAGGTTTAATAGATCTCGAGCGATCGCGTTCCCGATCTCTTTCTCGCTCTCTATCCTCCTGAAAACAAAATATTATATTTTATTAAAGGCATCCCCAAGATAAGAAAAAAAAATGCAAGGGGTAGGTATAAAAAGCATAAGGCCGTAACATAGCTGCCCCTCTTATATAGTATTAATAGCGGGACAAGTAGGTAAGCCAGCCTCTATACAAAAATCTTCATACACATAACATTCTAAGGCACCTTTTATTTACATTCGACTGGTTTTGTATTGAGGGCGTTTAAAAATATGTATGTAGTTTGTTTAAGCGTCAAGCCTTTACCTCCTCTCTTCTATCTCGATCCCGCCTGTCGCGTTCGTCGCGCTCGCGCATGCGGTCTCGCTCGCGGTCGCGGTCACGATCGCGGTCGCGGTCGCGGTCCCGGTCGCGGTCGTGCATGTGCGGCGGCATGTGGCGGTAGGGCGACACGTAGGGCGGCGCGGGCAACATGTGCGGCGGGCCCATGCCGGGCGGCGGCGCCAGGCCCATGGGCGGGCCCATCGCCGGCGGACCCATCGGGCCCGGCGTCAGCTCCTTTATCTCGCTCGGGGCCCATCCGCCCTGCTCCGGGTGACCTAAAATTTTCACAATGCCAATACAAACAATTCCACTTCACATTTACATTACCAATATAACACTTGTAGTGTCAGCCCAAAGAATCTAAAATGTAGGTGGAATAGGCTACTTGACTCTTTTTTGAAGTAGGTCTTAAATAATAACTATTTCTTCTATTAAAGCAAAAAAAATATTACAATATTTTTTTGATACTTAGAAAACCCAAAAACTGTAATTTAAAATTTTAATTTTCCTGAACGAACGAAAACGCTGTCCGCCATGTTCTGACGTCATCAGTATTGTAAACAAACATTTGACAGCAACACGAACTTAACCTTACTAAGTTATAATTAAATAAAACATGACTTCTACTAGTCTACATGAGAAATATAGTAATTATCGTTATTGCATCGTCCGAGAATGCAAAAACACATTGAATAAAGATTGTGCCTCAGAAAAGTTGTGGATTAGAGTGCCCAGTGAAACAAATATACGTAACACCTGGTTAAGACTTGCTCAAAGGGATCCTGAATCTTTATCGACTGTAACTCAGATTTATTTTGGCGAAGATCACTTTGATGTAAGTACCTACTTAACAATGTATAGAAACTTTACAGCATAGCTGGGCATTAACTCGTTAATCCGTTAATCGTTAATTAACGAAGTTAACATTTCCAGTAACGGATTAACTTTTAAGTTACCTTAAAAAAATGTTAACGGACTCGTTAACTTCCGTTACATTTTTCCAAGTCCGTTAATCCGTTACTTACTATTGTCCCACCGTATGAGAGTGAGGGAATAGAGAGTGCACCTGTGCTTGCGAACTCACTTGTGCACTTAAATATATCCTGCGTAGTTTGCTGATCGTAAAAAGATTGGCCGCCGTAGTTGAAAAACTCGGCTAGGAGGACGGTTTACCGCACCGTGCCATTAAACACTCTAAATATACACTCTTTTTTTGTTTGTGTCAATTAATTTAAATTTTCTATCATTTATTACTATGTCATCTCGACACGTGTCCACTTAAGAAAACTTAAAATAAATCACTTTCATGTTTTCGTCAACTGAACACGTTTGATAAAATAAGAACATTATTATGGTGAAGTAAGTACAAAACATTGAACGAACAGCATAGCATGGAACGGGACGTGCAGAATAGAATGAATGCAGCATGGATGAAGTGGCGACAGATCTCGGGAACAGCATGTGACCCACGGATGCCCCTTAAGCTTAAGGGAAAAAATTACAAAACGGTCATCAGACCTGTCGCAATGTATGGATCGAAAGAAAGGTACATGCAACTGAGATGCGCATGCTAAGATGGATGTGTGGAGGTTGGATACGATTAGGAATGAGTAGGTATATAAGAGGAAGTTTGAAAGTTGCACCGGTAGTGAATAAAGTAAGGAGTGCAAGGTTAATATGGAATGAGAAGAGAAGACACACATGTCGCCAAAAGAATCATAGATATATATGTGCGTAGACGGAGATTTAAGCAGAGGAGGACCGAAAAAGAGATGGATGGATTGCGTGAAGTATGATTTGAAAATAAAAGGAGAGAATGTAGAATTGACGGCTAATAGGAGTGTGTGGAAGGAAAAAACATGTTGCGCCGACCCTACATAACGTGGGATAAGGGCAAGGAAATGATGATGATGGTAAAGTGCCTGAGATCACGTAGATTAATGCCACGTAAATAGACCATCGTCTGACTAAACGATTTGGCAACTATAAAGAATCAAAGTTACGGAAATATAAGTATCGGTGTTGAAAAATATAATAAGTAGAACTCAAATTTTGCGTTTTTTTAATGTACCTACCCGATGGTAAGCAATCACCGCCGCTCATAGATACCTGCAACACCGGAGGAGTCACAAGTAAGTTGCCGGCCTTTGAGAAAGAAATTAATTGCCCGAATAACAACCTTACTTCATTTGGATTATTCCCAAGGTCCACCAAGCAACGTTGCGACAACTTTAAAGTTTTGTTCGCAAAGTTCACCAACAGGGCACGTTAGGAACAATAACAGTGAAAAAGAGATAAATATATTATTCTGAACGTCCACCTCAGAAAACGTCCACCAGTCGTGGACCTGGAATGAAATGAAGAAGAAATTGTAAAAGCACTATTCTCAACCGGTATCTTTGAATTAGTTCTTCTCTTGTCTTTTATTATCATTGAATATCATAAAGATAACCTCCTTACAGTGTAACTGGAGAATCAATATTTTTTGTTGTAGATTGAAATATTGAATGAGTGTGACTGGTTGGGAATACGCTACGCCACTGCTCCCAACGGGTTACAGTCAAGTGTGACTCTGTGTGACTAGTTGGAAATCATTTTACAAAGTTATCCCAACGAGTCACACTGTAACCTGAAACAAAGTAAATCTTTTCGTGACGAGATAACAAAGTAATAAATGATACAAATTTTAATTTCACTAAATGGACCCACCTTGTCTAGTCTCGTGTGTCCAGTTGGTAAATAACCCCTTTAATTTCTGATTTTTTTAAGCATTATTTACCATGTGTTAACGGATTAACGATTAACGTTAACTTGCGTTAATTCGTCCCAAAAGAAGCGCTTTAACGTTTAACGAAGTTAACTTTTTTAGTAACGGATTAGCGATTAACGAAGTTAACTATTTGATTAACGATGCCCAGCTATGCTTTACAGTTAGATTAATAATACATTTTTTAGGTTATCAAGTCAGTAAACAAAATAAAGTTCGTGTTATTTACCTTTTAGTTAGAAAATAACATGGAAAATTACGTACGATACAAAATAATGGGCTCCGTAAAATTTTTTACTCAGAATTGCGAGAAAAAATACCCAATCTGGCAACCGTGCATACAGATACAGATGACGTTTGTTTGTTTACATATTGTATGACGTCATATCATGGCCGACAGCGTTTTCGGCGATTCAAAGTAAAAAAAATAAAAATGTTTTTTCAAACTGGATTTTTTAATTAATCTTGCGATTTTAATAATTAAAATCAACATAATTAGTTTCTCTAGGCAAAATACTGTACGAAATACTCATTTATTATATGAAATAAGATATGAGTCAAATAGCCTATTAATGACCAGCCCTTCTAATATTATTATAATATTTACATGACAGAATGGATATTAGTTAATAAATTGCATATTAGGCTCGTCATCAAACACAGATGTGAACCAAAAATATAGTTAAATAATATATTCACTTTGAAAAAACTCAAAAAAAATAATGTTAATCAAGGCACATTTAATGCCACAAAATATCAGGAAAAATTGTCATTTTTACTTTACACAGAAATGGTCCAAATCAGTTTTAGTCCTGTAGTAAAATAAATGTAACAAATTGAATAGCTAATGCTCCTTAAATAAATCAATTGTCATGAATATTATTATGTTTTTGTAATACTTATTACTGTTTTTGTAATTTTATTTATATTCTTTAATTATGCTGTGGTGAGTATACAAATAGTAAATACCAGTAAATACTACTGGTATTTACATACTGCACAAAATATAAAGATTAGCCATTTGCTGACTATTCTTTATCAAATATGAATTGGACCAAAATGCAAATTGTATCAACCGAAATCAAACCAACGGCCAAATTGACCGCTAAAACCAAAATACCATACATACTATTAAAAACCAAAATAAGATACCAGAGTCCCGTACACAATAAAATAAATATCTTTGTGAAATATAAATATAAAACACCGTAATAATAATTGGACATTCTATGACATATAAGTATGCAAATAAACAGCTGATGCAACATGACTTACGTCGTCCTGTTTTCACAGTTCGGGACCCTGTTTTATGAAAATACCAACATATTGTTACAACATATTTTATTTATATTGATAATCATTACATAGTCAATGCAATAATATAGTGAAGAAGTGAAAATCAAATGTAATTTAGCAAATTACAAGGTGGAATCCTAATTTATATACGGGAGAGTGCTTTTGAATCTATTTTGATAATTAACAAAAAAAAACTAATACATAAGATACTTTAATTACTTTAGAGCAACTGTTATCACGAAACGTCTTCTGAATAAGTCAAATTCATTTATAATAATATTTTTGATTTTGAAACTTATTAATTTAATAACGAAGAACTTTTTGCTAAGACGACTTACCTTTATAACAAAAGAATATACTAAATTAGTTAACGGATCACCTAATTGTAAGATAACTGGTGTTTGGTGCTCTGGCACTTTAATTGGAGCCCTGCCTCATTAAAACACCTTGGCAACGTCGCTGACTATGTATCCAAGCATTTAGTAATGAAATGTATGGGACCGGACACTGTGTCCTGTTCGACAGTATCGAAAGTAAGGCCCCTCGCCCACGGCAACCTTTTGTAGCGATGCTGTCGCGCGTCCGCATCGATACAGTCGCGAAGCGGTCGCTAGCTGTGTGGCTTCGCCCACAGGGCGCTCTAATTCAGTCGCGATGCAAACGCGATACTGCCGCGCTTCTATCGCGATGCAAGCGATATTCCCTGACCTCCGTTTTCCCCCTGATATCGTCCGAAACGGTCGCGCGTTTGCATCGATACAGTCGCAATGCAGTAGCGCGTTGCAAATGCGACTCACACGCGACTACATAAATTCGCCGTGGGCGAGGGGCCTAAAACTTGCCAACGTTGCACAACCGTCGCCAAGTGAGGTAGGTAATAGGTTCATTACATTTCGATTACAACTCGAGGCTACGCATACTAAGACAATCTCTATGTATATTTACACACAAGTATGGCTAAGGACTATTTTCCACGTAAACGGCACGTTATGCGCACGCTTTCGTCAATAGGCGATTGCAAGACGAACTCTTGCATTTTGCGGAGAAACCTTTAAAACTGTGTCCAAGTCGCCGCGCGCACTGCATGACGAACGCATGGCGAGAAGCAGACACGACGTTGCCACACCGTGCTAGCGTTCGTCTTATAATCGTCAATTGACGAAAGCGTGCGCATTACGTGCGGTTTACGTGGACAATAAGCCTTGCCCGCACTCCTAAGTAGGGGTAAGGTTTATTGTCCTAAGGGATATAGCGTGTTCAGTAGGGGTACTGACCGTGGCGGTTGTTCCAGGGCTCGTCGTAGGGCGCGGGCGGCGGGTAGTAGTGGTCGGGCGGCGGGCCGGGGAAGTACTCGCCCTCGCGCCCGTGCCCGCTGCGCCCGTACTCGCGCCGCTCCGCCGTCATCACCTGCCACCAACCACCCACCAGTTACATCTTCGGCCCTTCTCCCATTACGATACGCCCGCGCGACTCTAGTCTCGGAGACTAGTCGCCGCGAAGTATCTCACATACATTTATAAGGAGACTTACCAGTATCGTAATGTGCGAGTCTCCATATAAATGTATGTGAGATACTTCGCGGCGACTAGTCTCCGAGACTAGAGTCGCGCGGGCGTATCGTAATGGGAGAAGGGCCTTCAAGTTCTGTTCCCCAACTAGTCAGGATACTATTGCACCATGATCCAAAATTTGGCATGTACAATTTTTACATTGAAGCGACTACCCACTAAACTCCATAGCCATAGGGGAACCAGCCCAATTGGATCATGGCTACACAGCCAATTGACTATGCAGGTCTTTCGTTATCATCGAGTTGGTAGTAAATACGCAAATAGAAAAATCCATAGGTCAGCGGTAGGAGATTTGAACCATCGATATCTTCTAAGTTATTTTCAAAATATGCTCAATAAATAAAGGAGGCTTATGACAATACTAGAGGTTTACAAATGTTTTATATTATTTAGATTCATTAAGCAGTTGATAAGCGACATCACCAACAGTGGTAGTGGACAACTACAATTTTATTTTACTTGTACACCATTAATACGCACTTGTGTGTCCGAATCTACGAAGCTGTGCCACAAGTAGGGGAAGGTGGGGACCCTTCGTACGGTTTTTACATTTTATTTTTTTTATTCTTTATTTTTTCATGAATTAATCACCTGACAGCTTTAATTTATAGTCTAACTATCTGAGATTCATAAAAAAAAATGACAGATGATTTTCATCTAATGTTTCAACCATAATTACGATTTAAAAAAAAATTGGAGTTTGTACAAATCTGCCCCACCAACGGGGCACCTATATACAGTGTTGAGAGACAATTTCAATGTGTACTTCTGAATACGTACTAACTGAATAACAACAAAATATAACCTCTTCTAATATTAATAGGAAAACGTCATAAATTAAGAATTGAAAACGTATCTTAAGTATATTTGGCTACTTATTGATAGAATACTCTTCACGAAAACTTGTTTTATCTACGGTAACAATAGACAAAAACATTGACCAAAAAATTACTTACCGAGTGCGAAAACACATTCGTGTCTATCATTTCATTCTCACCAGTGCGAATGGCGCGATACTACGTTGACGTAAAGGTAGTACATAGACTCACGTACATATACAAAAGCAAGACCGTACGTTGTTTCGTTCAAGTTTTATTTTGACTGCCCCACGTACGAAGGGTCCCCACCTTCCCCTATACATTCACTTAAACACAAATAAATGTACAGAGAGATCAATCACAAATATTCATCACATGAGTGTTTGTCCTGTGTGGTATTCTAACTAAAGAGCCCCTGATGCATAGGGCAGAATAAAAAAATTAAATGCACAATCAGGTCAGTCATAAATTCTTTTTTTTAATTGATTAATGTTAGTGATAATTAACTATACAGTTAAAATATTCGAAAATAGTACCTGTATTGTGTTCTCACGCGCTTGATAATTATTTGACATAGCTGGCGGCATCCCTTCGTCAGTTCTTACGGGACCTGCAAAATAAACAAAACCATAAGAATTACAATTCTTGATTTAATTTTAATCTTTCAAGCCCCGGATTACCAGACACAATAGAAAATCTATTGTTACGCGGCACCCGAGTGCCGGTTCGGGATTGAGTGGTTAAGATAATACCAAAAATTATTGTTTAGCTTTATTTCCAGGACGCATTTCGGTGAAATCGACAGCAATAACAGTTGAGGCGTAAAGAACAATAAACGAAAGGATATTACGAAATACCAAGCTGAAACAATGGTGATGAGCCAGGGGCTTTTTACCCCTAACTTGCGAACTCTTTACTGTATCTATTTAAATTAACTCAACAGAAAAACCAAATAAGTGTCTTTATTCTATTTTATTTTCTTTAGGAAACAAACAATTTCAAATACACATTAATAAATATACCTACCATAACATATAAAACATACATCAGCAAAGTTTCCACCAATAACAAATTAACAAACATATCAATAAATTAAAATAAATACAATTAACAAATTAGTGTTAGTGAATGGCTTACCTTGCGAACGGCGCATGTCAGGCGGCGGCGCGCGCGGCGGCGCGTGCATGCCCACGCCCGCCTCGTTGACGCGCATGCGCCGCTGCCGCTCGCAGTACGCGCTCCACGTCACCTCGTTAAACCCGTAGTTGAAGTAATCTGGACAGATCACACAACTTACACAACTCCTCCTTTACGTACAGTACTTCACACATACATAATGGCACTAAAAACATTATAAATAAATAAATATTCCTGGACACTATTTGCAAAGCGCTGTCAAGCCCCGAACTAAGATAGCTATACAAACAGATACAAACAGACATGTTTGTAATGTGCGGGATCTCTTGGTGTCATACATATGCAATGCTACAACTAATTCAGACATAGTCATGCAGGCCCACTAGTTTTAGAAACCTAAATTCTAAATGTGGCTGAGTCATCATAAACAAAGTAAGTAAACTGTCTGAGTAACAGCTAACTTCTTAATCAAAGAATAGAATATCCAAAGTTTCCCTTTCTTTCTACCAAGTGGTTAATGAAGATGAGGACCACAGAATATAACTAAATAAAACTTTGACCACATCCCTCCATGTAGCAGTGGCTAAGCTGCTAAGGGGTTAAATCAATAGGTTTTGGATTCCACTCCTGCCTTGAATAAGACTCATCACCAGAATATATATTACCACCAGAGGGGAAATCTGTCACCCTTACAGATTACTGTGTAAAAAAATCAGAGAAGCCTGCAGTGTAGAAGCACATCAAGCAATGATACCTCCCTCAATGAAATAGGCTGCAGTCTCGACTTACCAATAGAAGCACTGAAAGTATGTCTGTCAACTGATTAAGGATAAATCTATACTAATATTATAAAGAGGAAAGATTTGATTGTTTGTATGTTTGTTTGTTTGAATTGAATAGGCTCCGAAACTACTAAACCGATTTGAATAATTCTTTCACTGTTGGATAGCTACACTATCCCCGGTGAACATAGAGTACTTTTGAGCCCGGAAATGTGGGGGGAAGGGGGGATATTTGAAAAAAGAAATAACGCGCAGGTGAAACCGCGGGCGGACGGCTAGTATACTATATTTATCTTACCGGATATATCAGCTCCAGGCTTATTCCAAGGCTTGTCTTCAATAGTATCAATATTAAACTCTAATGCAGGCACTCCATTTATGCTCCCAGGGCCTTCAAGATCCTCCAATGTGACCTTTCCACCAGCTGCACCACCTGTCCTAGGTTTCTCACCACCAGCCGGAACTAAACCAACCCCTCTCTAGAAAAAGGATCAAATCATATGGTTCTTATTATTAGAACTAACTGTATGAACTATTTCCACAAGTTATTAAATCTGGTGATTTTATTTATTTCTAAAAACAATGGTGGAAGTAATATATACTTCTTTTGGCAGTACATCAGTATTCAGTACAGAGATATGATGTACAAATTCAATGAATTGTTTCTTACAACATGCCCAATAATATTTTCCTATAATAAAAACATAATTTTGAATAAACAACAATAGAATATTCATAACAATATTTGATAACAGTAATCAAGTCTTTGATAAATTGATAACAAAACATTTTTCTGGTATTGTTTTTAAAACATCTCAGACTTTAAATAGCTTTCTGAGTGCATTTCAGCCAATTAATAATAGTAACACTTTCTCAAGACCTATATGGCTGGTTAAAATTTGATTATGAATTTTCTGAAAGTTCTATAAAAAAAATTTACATAAAATTTTAAATGTACCTTTATGTTCAAACTAGCGTAAGCCTGAGGCCCCGACTTGATTTCTCCGATGGTAACTTTCACGTCGTCGCTATCATCGGAGTCCGAGTCTCCGTTGTCTTGACTGTCGGCGTCCCCATTCGCCTGGTCCTGCTCGTCGCGCGCTACGTCGGCAAAATGCTCATCGTTGAAGTGGGAATCGTCATTTGCATCATTCTCATCTTGTTCTTTATCTTCTGCGTCCTACTCAAACACACAAAATAAATATCAAAAATAAGACTAGTTTGAGGTTAAGTTGTCAAAACATTTTCATAATATTTACTGACACCTACCGCATTCTCATCAGGCTGCAAATGCGTTTTTTCACTAGGCTCTGCATCTTTATTTTCAACTTGTTCTGCATTTGAATCACCATACAACCAGCTATCATCATTTTCATCACCAGGAGCAGTATCAACAGTAGCGTCTGCCATTTTTAACACTCACTCACTGACATTTTTTTTTTATTATTCTTGTTTTGGCACCCACCTATTATTTTAACGCACGATGAGGTAAACTAATAAATGACCTTGATTTTTAGCTCACCAGCTAGCGCCACTGATTTTAAGTCATTGATTTACATACACCAAAAATTGTACTTAATCTATGATTTACAAATAAATGAAACATGAGCATATAGACCGACAAACTTATCTGTTCTGGTGGCGGCGTCGCTACTGTCTATTTAAAACTGTCATTAAATATCGTTTTTGCATTGCATTTCACTAGTGATGGGTAATGCTAATAATCCGGTTAATAACATCATGGCTAATAATCGATTAAAAGCAGTTAATAGCCGTTAATAGCCGATTTTGGATGATAACCCTGCTATTAATGTATCTTAGAGAAATTTATGTTTTTTTATTTATTTATTGTATTGTAATTGTATCAGTATGGTTTAATGGGCTTCTACGTAAGTACCTACATATATTATATCTGGTAACGTGGGTACCATACTTCGCTCATACACAATATTGTACACAGACACTGTATCTACCATGAAGTAATTATCAAAATATCACTGGAAAAATGTATAAAAATTATTGAAATACTATTGAATAAGCACGCATACGTCATTACCATTTCCAAAACCCCATCACATTCCATGGAAATTCCCATGGATGAACGGTAATGACGCGAATGGTACATTTATATTATAATCCCTTGAGAAAACAAGGGCCATGCCGTTCCACGCCCCACGCCGCAAGACCCCACGGGGGCTCCAAGTCCAGGTAGAGGGGGTCCGGGTCCCGGTCGAGGTGCACTTCAAGTACGATCCTGGACCCCTGGTGGAATTTTGAGGAGCATTTTCAGCTCCTCACTCCATGACTGTCTGCCGCCGCTGCAGCTCTCGGACGGGTCCTTCCCAACGTGGGGGTCCAGAACCCGAGTGCTGTCGGCTTTATCATGGGGTGATGGCACTTTACGGAGCCCCTGTTTGAGCGGACAGCCTCTCCCCCTAGCTGAGAGCACTCTTGCGAAGACTGCAGAGGAACATCGCGACTCGGGCTGTGCGGGCTTACCGCACAGTTTTCCACGGGGCTCCCTGCGTCTAAGCAGGCACAACGCCGTGGGAATTCAACGCCCTGATTCTGGCCCAGGTGCATCGAATGCGGGTCGCGGCAAGGATGCGGGGGGAGCGACCACGCTTGGAAGAGGTGCTGGCCAAATGGACGGAAGGTCTCCAAGTGCCGGCCACTGGACGATTGAGGCCATTTGTCCGGTGTTGAGGGAGTGAGTGGAGCGCCGCGGCACGGCTGCCTCACCTACCGCCTGTCGCAGGTTTTGTCCGCACATGGATGTTTCAGACTATCTGTACCATGTCCCCCGTCGGAAGAAGACGCCGCAGTGTCATCACTCCGACGCTCCCGACAACACGGCCGAGCACACTCTCCTTGAGTGCTCGGCCTGGCGACACGATCGTCGCGAACTTATCACGGCTCTAGGCGTAGGACACCTCTCGTTGGCGACCATGGTTCGTGCCATGGTTGCCAACAGGTGCGTGTGGGAGGCGGCCGCCTCCTTCTGCGAGGAAGTTATGTCACAGAAGGAGGCAGCAAGGCGTAGACGGCCGGGCCGGAGAAGGCGAGTTCACTTAGCACGCTTTCTTCGGCCTGAGGGTTCACCTGCGGGCGGGGGTAGCTCCCCAACGCCCGCATTGCACAGGTCGCCCGAGCCAATCCTGAGAGTCACCTTGTTTTTCGGGTGGCCCTCCCTAGGCGCCACCAAGACTTGAATCCCCTCAAGTCGGGGTACCCGGGAATGGGCTGGTCAATAGCCACAAGGCTGGCATCGGCTCGTCCCAATCGGGTGTTAAGGGAAAACCGGAGGAGTTTAGTGGGTAGTGGGACTTAGACTCGAGCCCCACACACGACCGCAGGCGTCGCTAGCCTGCGATTATGGCGCGTAAATGCGTTCTTCTCCGCAAAAAAACAAAGGTTGTGTTGATTTTAAAAATTGAATGACTTTGTAACATTAATTTGTAAATGAACACAAATGAATAATGTAATTTATACAATACTAAATAACCAAACACGGGTATACATTCAATTACGTGAAATAATGAAACGAATATTTCGGATTCCAACAAAAATTTGCGAATGGTAATGATGTTTGATGCGAAATTTGATAATTTTTATTGGTTAGTAATGTCAAAATTAGAATAAAACAAAAAAAATACTTTTATTACTTTCAAATACATTAATAGCAGGGTTATTAGCCATTGCATGGCTATTAATGGCTACTAATGGATAATAATCGCTAATAATCCAAACCATCCGGCTACTTACCCATCTCTACATTTCACTTATTTCCAATTTTGGCCACCGGAACAGATAAGTTTGTAGGTTTGTAGTCCACCACTAGATAATATTAATTCCATGTCCACCACAGGCTCAGACAAAAAAATATATCATAGATTTAGACTATGTATATCAAAGAGTATAGTAATAAAATAGGGATGTATATTTTTTTGATATTCACTATTCACCATAGATAATATTAATTCCATGCTATCCGTTGTCTACATAGATTTAGTATATTTTTTAGTTGTCTAACACCCATAGTACAAGCTATGCTTAGTTTGGGGCTAGATGGCGCTGTGTGAATAATGTCCTGGGATATTTATTTATTTATTCACACACACAGCGCCATCTATTTGCAATATGCTTGGATTTCGAGATGTTACATACACGAAATGGGAGTATTTCGTGTGTGTGTAATGTAACGTCGATGACGGAGCTCCTATAGACACGTAAGGCCTAAGGATTTATTATTCC
This sequence comes from Mecyna flavalis, assembly GCA_949319885.1. Taxonomy (NCBI): domain Eukaryota; kingdom Metazoa; phylum Arthropoda; class Insecta; order Lepidoptera; family Crambidae; genus Mecyna; species Mecyna flavalis. Next base: position 16,259,509 of record OX439427.1, read on the forward strand.
TAGTAGGTATACCACACTGAGCTCATACGCTCAGCATATTACGCCAAGCAGAATGTGATTTCTAATGGAGAAGGAAATGAAAGATAATTCATTATTAGGACATAAAATTTAGAATATATTTATTCAACAAAAAAATAATATACTGACATTGTACAAAATAATTTAAACTAAAATTTAAGTCGCAACAAGTATTCGAACAGGAGAAGCACCAGATATATTAAGCATATCTTAAGGTTTTTTAGTCCAGGCCATTTCTCCTCTTGGGAAAATATTTCTCCTCAACCTGTTCCACCTTTTGAGCAACACTGGCCAACTGTTCAGATGCATTGGATGCAGCAGTGCCGCAAGTCTCTGCCAACTCTTGCACACCTTGGGCTACCTGTAAAAAATACAGTTGCTAGTATTATGAAAAGAGAAAAACAAATTTTACAGATAAATCATGTTTTTTTTTTATTGTAATTGTAGGTAGGAAAATAAATTTAATCAATTTGTCCTGTTGTTGATGCAATAGGTTGCAACAGTTGTTATTAAAAAAACGAACTAATTAGTAAAATGTGAGTTGACGCTACATCAACAGAGTTACATAGTTTTGTATGTAAGCTGCAAGCAGGCATACACCAAGCGTACCATCGAGGACACCCGCGCGTGATTACTTTTGGAAAAATATACCATGCACACGCATCGTGACTTGTTAGGTGCGGCGCTTGGAAACGTGAAAATACTGCACAGGATTTTAGCCTTTAGGGTGATCACGCGCGGGTGACCCCGATAGTACATAATGACGAATACGCGTCTATGAAGCTACGCCGCCGTGGACAGTAGGCCTAACAAAGTCACAAACGAGCGTAAGATAGAATCCATTAAAAAGAAAATAGTTTATGATAAAATTACCACATCAGCCTCGGCTTTCACTTCTGCAGCAGCTGCCTGCATCTGGTCAACAGTTGCTTGCATTTGAGGCACTTGTTGAATTGCTTCAGATTCCATAACAGGGGCAGCCTAAAAATAAAGTATGACTTCAAGATGTAGGCCCGGCACTATAATATTAGTCCTATCATAACTAAAATTTAATAACACCCTAGAAAACCATAACCATAATAATATTTCTTTTTCATTTGGAATTGTAGTACTATTTCAATATTACAAGCATTACTTTACCTGCTTGTAGCGATGCATGCAATGACAGTGGTGCCTGAGAACCGGTTCTGCAGCAGCAACTTCCTTCATGTGCATGTCATTCTGCTGTATCTGTAAATATTCATCAATTATTTTAAACGATTGCTGTAATTTAAAACCTCTTCAGATTGCAAATTTATTAGAAAATATATATTTACAATGGTTTGAAATAGAAAAACTTCCAAAAATTACTTACATTCTCGAGCAAATTTGGGTCCGTGTAATTGTTCAGTTCAGTTGCTCTTTGCATTGCTTCAGTCAGTTTTTCATGACCGGCAGTGGCATTGTTGATAGCTTGAGAAGCGTTTAACAGATTCGTGGTAACAGTGTCCCCTTGTTGACCATCCACGGTCATATTAGCAGCTAAGCCCAATTTGGCTTCCAATTGTTCAATTCTGTTTTGTAAAACTGCAATGGGGTCCATAGTAAATAAGTGTAAAAAAATAAGATAAAAAAACTACGAAAACTAGACGGCAGCCAAAATAATTCTGAGTTCCAAGATTAATCAACACTAGACAGTGAAACAAACAATAAAATAATTTCAAATGAATATCGTAAAAATCGAACACAAATTCAATTTCGTTTGACAGCACAGTTTGACCGTAGTTTGACAGTGACCAAAAACAATTTATTTGACAATCACTGACATTTGAATCGTCTAAAAAACGTAATGCTGTGGATAGTTGTGCAACTGTGTGCCAGCCACCCACCACTTGTCAGTCTTGCTTAGTCTGTGCTTGGATCATGGAATTAAGCTTGGATTGTCTGAAATAGGTTGCTTTGCTAGCATCAGATTGTAACGGGATTAAAAAAAAAGTGGCATTGAATCATGATGACTGACAGGCAGGCACTGCACTGTGCACCCTGTGCATCAAGTATAGACCGACAAACTTATCTGTTCTGGTGGCCAAAATTGGAACTTCGTGAGCTGCAATGCAAAAACGATATTTAATGACAGTTTAAATAGACAGTAGCGACGCCGCCACCGGAACAGATAAGTTTGTCGGTCTATATCACAATCACATACATGGATCTGCATGGATGACACCGATGACCTAATATATAGTTATCTGTGCCGATGACAGTGACACATGATAGCCAGAAAACATAGTTTTTTTTGGTTATTATTTTCAAGTTTTGTTTTGTTGATTTGTTGTGATTAATTGTGATTCGAGATAAAACCTGGTTTATAAAAATAAAATTTAAAATACCAATTTACCCGGTTATGTTTTGATTGGAGGAGTAAGGAATACCTACGTTTATTTAAAATGGATGAAGAATTAGGATTAACTGAAGAAGACTTTTACCTGCCTCCTGTGAAATATGAATGTAATTTAATTTTATGTTGTGTTTATGTCTTCTATTTTACTAAGGTATTTTTTTTATCGACTATTTATTTATCTTTTCAGATCTGGATCACACAGCCGATGTACAGTTAGTATAACCACTAAAAAATTACATGGAAATGAGTACATACATATTTGAAACAATTTTTAGACAAAAATATCTTTTAGGATTTTTTACGACAAAGTTTGTGTTAAACTTAAACTTTGTCTTATCGTGCTAATTTTATCTAAAATCATTTGTCATTTTATTATTAACAATCAAATCTCAGCTTTTGTTTTTTACCTTTTTCAGACTGCATGCATGGGGAGACAGTTTAAAAGAAGCATTTGAGCAATGTGGCATGGCTATGTTTGGCTACATGACAGAATTAGATTATGTTCAAATAAAAGAAGTGCACACTGTTGAGGCAAATGCAGATGACATGATGGGTCTTTTGTACCACTTTCTTGATGAACTACTGTTTTTGTTCTCTGTGGAACCCTTTTTGATTTGCAAAAAGTTAGTCATAACAGAATTTAACACAGAAGAGTTTAGAATTGTCTGTAAGTGTTATGGGGAAGAGTTCCAAATTGGTAAACATCCTCAAGGCACTGAAGTGAAGGCTATAACATACTCAGCAATGCAAATCATAGATGAACCTAAGGACAACAAGTTTGAAGTGTTTGTTATTATTGATATTTAAGTAATCTTCGTGATGAAATAAAGCAAAATGTTAACATGTTTTTCTACTGTTAATATTACTCAAGTGTATAATTTTTTATTTTTGTTTTATTGAAAATACTATAAGTTACCCTTTTTTGCTATTTGTACAAATAAAGTGAATTTGACCAAGTCTTTCTCTATTGTTATTTATTTCCTATTTCTCTGAGTTCCTGTACATTGCATAGACATAATAAGTTTGAAAAATAAATATTTCTATTACATTTTTACATTTGCGTTATTAAAAATATAAAACATATATTATTATATTATGGATTTGATAATTTATAGCTGTGCCTCTTTTAAAAAAATCTAGCTATACTTGTTTAAATCTTTGATGATCTCTGCGACAGCTGTCATCGATTTGACAGCTGTTAAATTTCACAATTTTTGTCTGACAAATGTATGAAGAGAAATAACGTTCATGATTGTGGGTTCCCGCCCACTTAGAGATGTTTATTGCTTTTATCATTCGCTTACACGTAATAATCGATTATGAAATTTTAAAACATCGGAAAATTTTCGTTTTGTTTATCTCTTAAAACGTACAATCTTATATTATGTAATAAAAAATCAATTAATTTAATTAGAAGTAAGTCGGTTTGGATAAAACAATTTGAATATGATCAAAGTCCGAAATTCAAAAATAATAATTTCAGTATCTCCGACAAACAACCAAACTATATCACATACATTGAGCTGATCCCAAAGTTAGTGTAAAAGAGCACATGAGCATGACATGTGTTACGTACGAGTATCAAAAATAACGAAGTTACCACAAATTGGTACTTATTACATATTAACATCCAGACACAGGACAAACACAAATCTTTATCACCTAAATGTTTTCGCATAGTCATAGAGCATGCCAAATGTGTCCTTTGTTTAAAATCACTTTTATTAGAGGTCCTCAATCGTTCAGTGTAGATCGATAGAAGAATCGATTACTTACGAATCGAAGTTTTAACATTCGTTTATGGTAAGACTACGCCTCTAGAAATGTCACTGCGACACCTGTCGCAGAGATCATCAAAGATTTAATAAAGTATAGAGTACTAGATATCTCCAATATTTTAATTATAAATTTTTAGATGAAATACATTGTAAACCCCTACAAATCTATTATTTAAACAATTAATTGGGTGCCTACAATAAAACTATGAATTTTCCATAAAATAAAAGTATTTGTAATGAAAATCTTATTGACAGTCTTTTACAATCTGTTCAAGGAAGATTAATACGGTATGTATGTAGCAAGTATGTAGATAATAATTTATCCTCAACTTTGGCAATTTATAGTTTATATTAATACGGTAGATAATAATTTATCCTCAACTTTGGCAATTTATAATATTATAAAGCATAGAAGGAAGGATTGCGTTTCTATCGACGTAAGATTACGTCGACGAAAAATATTTAGTACGATAAAACGATTATAGGAAATTTGAGATTTTTATATGGCAAAGTTATTCCGAGATTTTACAAAAAAAAATATTATTAAATTAGGTAGGTACATAAATGCTTGAATTGAAATATGATTTATCGATCAATATTTTAATTTCAAAGACAATTGTAGAATTATTTCAATGGCAATGAATGAAGGTGCAATGAAGTATACTTATTTAAATCTTAGATGATCTCTGCGACAGCTGTCATCGATTTGACAGCTGTTAAATTTTTCAATTTTTGACTGACAAATGTATGACGAGAAATAACGTTCATGATTGTAGGTTCCCGCCCACTTAGAGATGTTCATTGCTATTATCATTCGCTTACACGTAATAATCGATTATGAAATTTTAAAACATCGGAAAATTTTCTTTTTGTTTATCTTTTTAAACGTACAATTTTATAATCAAAAACCAATTAATTTAATTAGAAGTAAGTCGGTTTAGATAAAATAATTTGAATATGATTGAAGTCCGAAATTCGAAAATAATAATTTGAGAATCTCCGAAAAACAACCAAACTATATCAGCTGATATCTCAAAGTTAGTGAAAAGAGCACATGACATGACTGTATTACGAGTATCAAAAATAACGAAGTTACCGAAAATTGGTACTTAATTACAGAATAACATCCAGACACAGCACAGGACAAACACAAATCTTTATCACAAATGTTTGCACATAGTCATAGAGCATGCCAAATGTGCTATCAAACCATGAGATGAGGATGTCCTTTAGTTTTATTAGAGGTCCTCAATCGTTCAGTGTGGATTGATAGAAGAATCGATTAATTCCGAATCGAAGTTTTAACATTCGTTTATGGTAAGACTACGCCTCTAGTAATGACACTGCGACACCTGTCGCAGAGATCATCAAAGATTTAACAAAGTATAATAGGTTAGGTGATGTGATACTCAGAAGAAGAACTAAAGTTCTTGTTCTGAGATGTGATAGAGTCGTTATGTTGTCTATGGCATTTTAATCTACTTCCGGCAAAGTTCGCGGTTTCATAAACTTCCGTTTCCGGATGCAGCAGGAATACGCAATCGATTAAATTTTATGTACCCCACACCCCACTATCCCACTAATTTCCTCAGACGTTTTAAGTATAAACGTACCATACAAAAAAAGCATAATAAAATATCAGATAGGATGATGATGATAGGAAAATACTTGATTTTATTAACGAGTTAAGTCAAAAACAATGGTTAAGTTTATAAGTGGAACCCTTTAAACCTTAAAAACTCTGGGTACTAAGGCCTCATTTTTCTCGAAATTCGCTTACAAACTACAAAGGCAATACGATCACTTTGAATTCGACGTCGCCGCGTTCGTAGAGCACACACAACACAAGAGCAAATGATTTCTCCATTTCCAAAATTCTTACGTTTATAAATCTAGTAGAATGAAATTACAGGTTGTTTTTTGTAACTATAAGACGTAATATCGCACTATATTTTCTAAATAACACTTTGATTCTATTTTTACGTTGCGTTTTCCATACAATGTAATAATTTATGCAGTTTTACACGCACCCTAAGTTTGGACACTAAACTTCCAAGCACTCAAAGAACGATATTTTTTTCTTGTCGCTATACCTTGCCTTGATGACGACAAATTAAGGGATGAGAGGATAGCCGACTGCATGAAATACGGAGGGACAGACAGACAGATAGACATGACGTGACGAATCCATAAGGGCTCCGTTTTTTGCCATTTGGCTACGGAACCCTAAAAATGAATGATCTTGTTTTTGTTATAAATAGTTCAGATTGATCGAACACATAAAATTTTTAAGGTTCCTATTCTCAAAAGCTAGGGGTAATTTACATCTTTTTAAACTTATGTAAGTACCTATGTTTCATGTGCAATATTTTTCCCATAAACAGAAAATTAACAATTTTTTTACGTACCTATACTTACTTGCGCTTTGAAAGAATAATATCTGTCTGTTGAAAGTCATGCATGTAGCCTTATAGGGAGTAGGGAGAGCTAAAAAGGAACCAGAGTAAAGTCGAAGATTAAATAATTTGTTGTCTTGTAGAAGCGTTACAGTACTCGTTTAAATTACCTCGGCCATTCAAGAAATAAGCCTGTTAGTCACAGAGTACCTCTGTTAGTAGGTGTGTAAGAAGAATAAGAGGCATACGTACGAGTTACTTATGGCTGGGGCTTTTACTTGATAATGAATTCTTTTTTAAAGCGTCTCTATCAGATTGTTTAAGAGAAATTTAAGATTATTTACCTTTTTTTCTCAAATGTTTTATTTTAATTAGGTAGATACCTACATTTTGCAACCTTCCCAACTACGTGAGGTATATTACATGACATAGAATAGACGTCGTCGTGTTAAATAATAAGAGCTGGTACATACAAGAATAGAATGTAAGTAAATAGGTACTTAGTTTAGGTATACATACCTAGTACTAGTAGTACTTAGTATACATAACTCCGACAAACAAAAATGTTCAGGAATGTGCTGTTTCACTTAATTACTAAGTATCTACTTAGTTTATATTACCATAAGTGGTTTACTAATAATAAACGACGCCACGCGCAATCTTCATTTTATAGCTTTACTTAAATAACAGCTACTATAAAATCATTACTACATTTTCATCCCCTGTAAATATAAAAGGCCTAGGTAACACATATTTAAATTAATTAATTTTATAGTTTATACGTTTCGATCCTAACTTATGGCAAAAATTAAAACATCGGAATAGTAGATAAGCATCTAGGATTACCTTCAATATTTAATAAAGTCCTGTCAAAAATCTTAAGTAGGTACCTAGGCAATTTAGTCATTAATTTATAAATTCTATTTATAGTACTTGCTAGGGGTGTAAATTCAACAATTTGGTATACTTAATAATATAATTTTTAATGACGATTTTATAAAATATGAGCTGTTTCGTATAGGTAATATTTGAAAACTATGCGCGTTAGCTACATTGTCTTCGTATAAAAAGCAATGACGCCGAAGTTTCTCTATCCAAACCGGTCGCATAACGAAAATTTAAAAATTCGTTATATTTTTTATGGCTTCTTGAGCAAGGGGCGGATTTGGATAGCGGCAGGCGGCGGCGGCGTCCGCTAGGGGTTGATCGCTGGGTCGCTTCGCTTCGCGCTTGCGCACGTAGTTCGCGCCACAGCTACGTCGCTTGCAAGCCAGATGTTCTGAAAAGCTTCCTGTCGCCGTTCCAATGCTCTGCATTTTATCTAATTAGTTATTGTAAAATGTGCACTAGGACGGTTTTATTATTTTTTTTAACTAGTGAAATAATCAGTGATTAAATTAACATGTGTATTGTATAAACTGTGACTTGTAACGAAAAATTATCGAGCGTCTCAATGTCCACGAGTTCACTCCTCGGGACCAACAAAGCGGCGGACATTTTATTTTGAGTACTCGATAATGTAGCGTTTGCGTCGAAAACATTAATGTCTTTTTATGGTTATAAATTCGCATATCGTTCGCTCACACCTTTCGTAAGTATTACTGTTCTATATTGTGTATTTAATACAGAATCCTTGCGTGTACAACATAGTTTGTGAAGCGAGTTTGTGAAGCGGTTATGTCGACGAATTACCGCTAGATTGTCGATATTTTGGGAAAATGTCGTTGATAAAAGTGACGTAAGCTTTGCTGGACAGCTGCAGGTTTCGTTACAGACCTTTTGCATTGCATAAATTTCATTAAACGTGTTATCGACCCACACCGCTTCGGAGGCTTCTCGACAGCGATTTCCGCGCGCGCGGCGCCCCTAACCTCTCCACTAATTAAATTGTGATCCTTAAGATCTCTTTTATGGCAAAGAAGGTGAAATTTTGATTTGTGTTTAATGTTAATCGTATGGGTTAACAGCGATGCCGAGGGGGGTGAAGCGAGGGACGGCGGAGGGCGAGGCAGAGGTGGTGGTGCGCGCTGGGGCGTCTCCATCGCACACCACGCTACTGGATGACAGCCCAAGCCAGCCTATCAGCTATCACTTGCTCGATCATGGCTATGGCGCCACTCCACAGCACCAGATCAGACGCGAGGCACCTTCCGCACCGCCGAAGACATCTGAAGTAAGTACTACTCATTGTAAACCACAGCACCATTAATTCCTATTTACAATACAGGAGTTTAATTTGCCATCATCATCATCATCATACAACTTAATGGTAACTTCATAAAATCCTTAAAATTTTATGTATTACTTACAAGAAAATATAGAAAAAAATGTTTTCATATTACTGCCCGCTACGGAATAAATTTGTTCATTCATAAATTTGGTCCATCACTCTATCATTGATTATTTTACATAATTACTGAGACTAGTAATTTGTGTTAGTAAAAATTATTTACTAGTTATAACTACAGATAATCGAAATATGCACAGTGCTTCATACACCGGATCTTTGTAAAATGACAAAGTTTCCCTCAAAGCAACGAATTCTTATTTATTGCAATTTTTAAATGAATTTGTCACAACATCATAATATTTGTCACAACATCATGATTATCTTAAATCGTTGATGAGCACACAGGGTGGTTTTTGTAAGGAAGCACTGAATCTTAAATCTGAATTTGGTGTCTTAATCTTTCAAGCCCCGGATTACCAGACACAATAGAAAATCTATTGTTACGCGGCACCCGAGTGCCGGTTCGGGATTGAGTGGTTAATAATGCCCATGATTTTATGTCACAAATTTTTCTCATTACATGGACATGATGAATCAAGAGTTTATCCTTCTAATTATTAGTTGTCTAATAATTAGGCACATTTTACATATTGGTACTACTTAAGTTGGGTATTTCACTTTGATTTTGATTATTTGCTTTTGCATACTGAAAATAAGATGAAGGAATGCCTGATAGTTGTCTGATTATAAATCACAGTCAGGCAATTCATTCTATGCATTATTATATGGATTATCAAAATGGAAAATATCTAGTCAAAAGATTTCTTATTGTAATTGCACTAATCACCCATACAATTTTCATGTGTTCTTATAAGAGCATTGTATATTGCTGGAGCTGAGCCGAAACTTGAAGCGGAAAGTTATATTTATAGGCATTTTTAATTATATAAGGTCCTTTTGAAATAAGAGGAATGTACAATTTTGAGGTCAAAGACCCCTGCAAAGTTCATTGACCTTATTATTATTAAATGGTGTGTTGATTCTACTCATTCAAAGGAGCATACTACTGATGGACGAAATGGTGGTGTGAATTTAAATTTTATAAAATGAATGTGTTATCCTGTCATACACAATTTGTCTACATAATTGCAGAATAAAATGATAAATTTTCTTTGAAGTGAGTTTTAAAAATTAAATAATGTTATTTTTATAGAATCTAGGAATTAAATTTAGGTTGTGTACTGTTACAATATTTGTTTTATTTGCGCCTTAGAGCGTGTGGATGCTATCATAAAACTACATTGTCTATCCTCTGGAAACAAAATAATATGTTTCATGGGATTCTTATGTTGCTCAATTTGTGTGCTATCGTAATAGCTAATCTTAATGGCTATTTTCGTTACGATTTTGATAAATATCGATAGGATTAATTTATTACATATTTTAATTGTTTACATGACGCGAAGTAACATTGTTGGCGTTTGTTAATAACTTAGCTGCATGATTTTAACCAATTACCAGCTGTGGAATAACCAGCGCATGGTGGCTTAATGAAAAGAAGGCTAATGAGCTATATTACTGTAAGATTCATCTAAATCCTTTTGGTAGTTTTTGCATGAAAGAGTTACAAAAATCCACCCTTACATTCGTATTTGCAATATTAGTGAGATAATACTACTACAGTAGTTGACAAGGACGCATTGCTTCAAATTCACGGTAAACGTTTGAGTCGTGTGATTTCTAAACGGAATGTTAAGCGTTAGTGGTTCTGGTTGACGCTGAGCTGAGAGTAATATTGCGTGGATGTGTGGTCGTGGTATTGGGGCGCGGCGTGCACCCGCGTGCAACGCGCTCGTGAAACACGCCCCTTGATTTTCGCGAAGGGTGGTATTAGCCTGGGGTCCCTACGCGGAATGTGCCAAAATCGATAATATTCTTACGCGCCCGTCACACCGCGGCCGTATCCCACGAAATGTAATCCAACTCTCTGACGAGTTTATTGTAAACTGGAGAATATCTAATGAGGTTTTTATTAGTAAATACGGTTTTAATTAATTTAACTTCACTGATGTTTATTAGTTAGAGATTAGTTTAGCCTGGTTTGTGGGTTGGTGTAGACCACTGAACGTTTTAATGACGCGACCTCATTTGACTTCTGGCTAGTTGCTATGCAATGTCAGTCCAGGTTTCGATGTCGCACCGGGACTAATGTTTGTTAACGAAGATTGATTTTTAATTGATAGACTTAATATTCTAGGAATCTGAGTTTTCTGTAAGGTCACTGTGCTAGAAGTCATTCGATAGTGATTTGAATCAGACTTTCTTCATTTATTAAGTGTTCACGCAACAAAAATCTCAATTAAATAAAGTCATTTATAATTTTCTACGACGGGATACCAGATATTATGGTACATCCTACGCAAGGACATCACTACTACTTACTAGTGTATCCCGACTAGCCCGCCGCTTTGGTGTAGTGCGGTGCATGATAGAAAGAAGATTATTATAAAGAGATTCTAGTTTAAGAAAAAAATCGTTCCTTTTCACACACGTCATCAAATGAAAATGTTTGTATTGGCTCCATGATTGCTTTTTTTATTTGGTTGTCAGGCAAAGTCGTGTAAGCAATAAAAACACTGTAATAAACGTTACGTTAAATGTAATTATTTAAAAGTAATCCTATTCGTTCTGTTTTTTTTTTAATTATTTTCGGTAACACATTTTTCAATCTGTGTGCATTACTATATTAGCTTTGAACTTGTGTTTTTGAGTTAGTTCAGATTAACTGGCAAACAAGTGTATCTGGTAGTTGGCTACATGTGTTAGTAGTTTATGTCGAGTGTGCCGTTCACCCGGCTGCGGGTGGCGACATGTGGCTTCGACACCGTGGGGTCACGTGGCCAGGTACACTTCCTGTCCACACTTGCATTGCACATTTTCTGCCATTGTCCTTTTAACGGGAACCGTTGCAAGGAATCTTCTTAATATCCTGCTTTAGAATGCACCGAATACCGCTAAAAGTCTACGGTTAATTTAATTTGCATGATATAATAGGCAATAGAAAAAATCTATTGTGTAATTTCATCCGTATGGGTCGGGATCTTGGGAATCACACGAGGGCAAATTGATTATGTTAATATCACAGGCAGTTTGTTGGCGTAAAGGATATCTGCGATGTTTTATCAACTCAGATGTCAAACTGAAAGGAACATCTGCTCTGATTTACTCAACGCCCGGGGTTACACATGCGCACAAAGACGCACGGACCCACAACCCGGCAAATTAACAATAGTCTACAGTTCAGTTCACTAGTAATAATAACACAGAATTTTAGATAAGAAATTGCCATTCTTTTGCCAGAAGTCCCTTCCGAGAGCTCGGCTGCTTTTGTGTTGATTCTAATTTATGTCATGTATTGTTGGTACCGGGTACCCTCCCCACACACTTCCTTTAGGGGCTTTGCCCCGCGCTGGATGTCGAAATTGAATTTGTTGCATCGGCTTATTGAAAATGTCTCGTGTGTCTTTCTCTGCCGCTCGGAAATATTTTAAAAAAGAACTACATTTGTTTTACGTGTCACGTGTGTGTGCCTGTGCTGCTATGGGTTACCAAGCTGTGTTGTGTCTACGATGACTTACATTGTTCTGAGAGTGAGTGGATAATGTAATCTCTTATAACAGTGCCTGCAGCTGATATACAACTATTTTATTGCATCTTTTCAGTGGTTATTTTTGTGTCGTTCACTTGAAACCGGGTGATGATAACCCTTGAAATATTTTTTTGCACCTACCTAAAGGTAATAATATTCTCTTGTGATTGATAACTTGCTACGATAATAATAATTCTTAACCTAAATAGATGCTTTGTTGTGATTTAATTGTAGATAAATTAGGCAGACTTAAAATCTTCCAAAATCTCGTGTTTTACCTGGTAATTAATTGTCGGTTTTTCTTTAATTGCATGCAGAATATTAAAACGTCTCATTAGCTGTCTAGTGACGGAGTTAATGAAAGTGTTTAACTACTGCTACCCAATAAAGGAAGAGGACGTGTTTTAGGTAAGTTGGTTATTTCAAAATAGCCCAGTCGAGTTTTTATACATAATGATACGAAGGCATCCGCTTATATCGATCCGCCCTCGCCAGGTAAACAACCCTATCAAATTCGTCGTATAGAATCTCACCCCGAATCTACCTGGTCCATTTTAAGATCTCTGCTTGTCGAAACTATGTCGTTTTCAGATATGTATTTAAATTCAAAAATTATGACAATTACGTAGTAACATATTTTTTTTCTATTCTCCAAAATAATAACTCAATATTTAATCAATCTCACTGATGAGATTTCTTTTTAAACGTTATTATAATCGGAGGTTAGTGTTGTTGGCATTTTGTTCCAGTTCCTCGATTGATTTGTTCCAATTTAAACGTTATGATTTTAGGGTCACGTTACGGTTGCAGAACGTCTAAAGACCCATTCACATGAATGAACATAACTGCACTTCGTGACAGAATCAAAAAATCTCTTGAGGACTGAAACGTACCTATTCATATAGATAGAGAACCTGGTAGGTAATCTACATACATGCGTATATTGATAACGCGAATGTAATAATTACATAATTATATTGTAGAAGGTTTGTATAATACGAGTAAAAGAAACGTGATATTGAGTTCAATTTTTTGCGTGTTTAAAACGTAGACATCAGGCCGGCTCTTTTGATGTTTAGTGTTGTCAGAACATAGTAACAACAGCATGGCCGTGGTACTTATAGTAGCCTGTTGCTTCTTGTTGATTGCACTCGGTGCGTGTTTTATCTACACGTTAGTACATATTTCACACGGGATACACAATATCTTATCAATGGGGTCACACCGCTCTTTATTCCTTCATGGACTTATTGCTAGACACGATTATTTACTACTCTGTTCCTTGTGACGTGTATGTTCTGTTGTACGTAATTACAGGAAAAGGATTGAATTTAATTCGAAACTATTTTAGTTTCCAGCATTTCGATATATTTTTAACTAGCCATACGCCCGCGTCTTCGCCCGTTTGTACTACAAGACACTTTTTCTTAGGCATGCGATACCTATTTTTCCGGAGTAGCCAATGCCATTTCTCCGGCATCTAAACTATCCCCACAATAATTTGCGCCATTGTTCGCACGATTTTACGCGATGCTGCGTTATTGGTCATATTCATATTGATCCTTTGCTATACAATGGAAATGCGAGCCAGCCACTCACACTCATATTGCTGGTCCTTTGACTTGCGCTCAAAATGCCGACAAGTGGGCATGGCGAGGACTGACGAGCATGATGTCATGATGTGTAATGCTGGCACCATTAGGTACTGTTCGTGCCACTACGTCTTCTCCATCTTCTTTCCTCGCTACTTCTCATATTACTGGTCCAGTTTGTGGCCCGGCTGTTTTACCAAATCTTTTCATATATTGGAATTAAGAGCAATGTTTATTATTGTATGATTTGGAATTGTACCTAATCTGGTAATGGAATGAAAGACCTGTCGTGCGACATTCATAGCACATACACCTGCACTTCAAATTCCAAAAAAACCTTTTGCAGACGGTGTTGCTAAATAAAACCTGTACAAGTTCCATTACATTGAGTAGTTTTGGTAGTACGTTGAGTTAGAAATAATTATTTTGTAAGAATAGATAAATGTCTATATGTATACCTGTCTGTATGGTAATGTAATCAATGATAAAATTGATAACGCATCAATGGTATTTTAGTCAAGTCACCTTATTCATTCATAACTATTGACATTGATACCGATTTATAACTTAGACTGACTTAGGTAGAGCTAAGCATCAAGAAGGCCGCCGCAATCAAGCTTCTTTTTTAATTTAATTATGAACTGAGTGATAAAAGCTTCGTCACTTTATTACAGTTCTTCCTGGCCCCACCTCTGCCATATAGAGTAGTAGGTTTTTGATAGGGATGCCCCTAGATTCCTATGGTTGGCATGTATGGCATGTCATAGAAAACATGTTGAAATATGACTCGTGCATTTATAGCTGCATGCTGTGTAATACAGCTCTGACGCAATTTAATAACTGGATGACTGCTAAGATTGTAAAAATGTTGCAACATACGTAAAAAAAATTATGTTCTTACTAGCCTTACGCCCGCGTAGGCTATACGATGTTATCCCACAGGAATAAGATATGATATGTCTGTATTGTCTGTGATAAAAAGTATGCTATGTAGTGACATAGGGCTGGTTTGGAAGCTAGAAAGATCTAGCTTCCAAACATTTCCGAAAGTCACATCAAGCCGTTATTCCGTTGCGACGTGAAAAAAGGACAATCAGAACCACTTCTATACCCTTCTATGTTACCCCTGATAACTATATTTTTATGATTGCTAGAAAGGGCTATTAGTTTTTATGTCACTTCAGTTAGCACACAAGCATGCAGCCCACCTGATGGTAAGCGGCTACTCCAGCCTATTCCATTGAGGGACTCTTAACCGGGAAGCATCGCTCAATGTGCTGTCTCCCTGTATCCTTTGATCTTCAAGCCTTTGGTTTGAAGTGAACATACACTGGCCTGCAATAAAACCGGGCCACTGGGCTTTTTTCATACAAACGTGGTCACTTTAGCGTCTCATAGATAGAGAACTATTTGCAGCTGTGCAATGATTATTACGGCAATGGAGAGGCCAAACTCCCAATTTACGAATTTCAAAAATTGCCAAAAACCGCTCACTATTCTCAAAAAGGAAAAACAATAAACCGAACTTAACGCTCCATATATCGTACACCATGAAGTTTGACTTGATTTATTGTTTTTCCTTTTTCTTGAAACTGTGATTCAATCGTGCTTTTGGCCTCTCCATTGACGTAATAATCATTGCACAGGTGCAAATAGTTTTCTATCTATGAGACGCTTTGTATAAAAAAAGCCTAATGGCCCGTTTTTATTGCGGGTCAGTGTAGGTCACCCCAATGTGTCCGATTTTAAAGACGTCGACTAAGTCTTAATTTTGGGCAGGCGGTGAAACGAAGACTGAACCTGAGCGAGAGCAGCTCAGGCAGCCAGGGCCACGTGGTGCCCATGAAGGCGGACTTCAAGACGCCCAAGCAGAAGCGAGTCAAGGTCCTCACGCCCTACAGCCGCCCGTCCAGTTCTATGAAGAAATACACCGAACGTTCCAGGTACATTTCTTGAAGCAAGGTAATTTTCTTGACCAATGAATCGTTCAATGTTAGAATTATGTAGAATGCCAGCACTGTTTAGAAGTTCTTGGAGACGCTAACTGCTGAAGATTTTTTATTTTGGAGGAGAATGCGTTGATGCACCATCATCGCAGGCTAGCGAGACCTTCGGCCGTGTGTGGGGCTCGAGACCATACGTTCGTGCCACTTACCACTATACTCCCCTGGTTTTCCCTTCACACCCTGAACTGACGAAGCTAATTAGCATTTTTGTTATGATGGCTACTGGTCACTCGTGCGGACTTGCGGAGGGGACACTATCAATTGTATTTACCAAATGGAGTTGGCGTCAGGCAGGCTGTAATATTGAAAGAATATTATGTAATGCGTTTATAAAAGTTTACTGTGTTCGATCCTTCAGGATTTTGAATTATGCCACGAGGATAATAATTAACTATGTAAGTAGGATAAATAACAGGTTAAATCAATTAATCAAAGATACGTAACCTTTTGCTGGGATACATGAATAAAACTGGATACGATCAAAGTAGAACAGAAGGATAGATAAATCAAACCAACGTCTTAGACGTTAATTAATGAATCAAAAGATGACTATCGACGTGTGCTTGATTGAGAGTAGGTGCGGTTAAAAAAAAAACATACTTTATTCCCCATGCGCTAGTTTGAAAAAGAATATGTAATATTTCTACAGGTACGGTATCCTTTGTTGCAGGTTTGACACATCATTAGGTTTACTTACAAAAAAGTTCGTCGCTCTCCTCAAGTCGTCACCCAACGGTGTGCTCGACTTGAACGTAGCGGCGGAACGGTTATCGGTCCAAAAACGTCGCATTTACGATATCACCAACGTTCTAGAGGGTATAGGTATATTGGAGAAGAGATCGAAAAACAATATACAATGGAAATACGGTGAGTAATTTATTATAAGCGTTACCTCTCAAATAGCGCTAAATAATATATTTAAGATAACTATAAATACGTATGACTTGGTCCAGGAAGTTGTTGCTTATGAGATTTCAAAGAACAATGGCAGTTTGATACCTGCATGTTTTTAAGGTGTCTTAAAACTCGACTTATACAAAAACGATTATTTGAATTAGCCAGATTTTGACATCATAACACATTTTTATTTAAAGGCTGATATTAAATCATGAATTATAAAAACCTCTCAGTTGATTACAATATTAATATCTTACGCGTTTGTGTTGCCGCTTTAGAAAAAATAACACATTTATATTTTTTTCAATAATAAGAAAAAGGAATAAAAATAATTTATTTCAATGCAATGTGTAACTTAGAAATTATTTATCATTAAAAATAGCACAGTGGAAGTTCCCTTCGTACATAAAATAGCGTAATGTTTCTTTATTGGTAAAAATGTAACTTTTAAAGCTGTCTCGCGTAATATTTAACTATCTGCCAATTGCAACACTGCTACCAAAGTTATTTTGACAGCAGGAAACTGCAAAGCAATTTGTTTGACAGTCTATTTTTTTTTATAGGTTTTGGCTTTGCACGGTTTGTACTTTAGCCACAGACGATTATTTAAAAGATCCAGTATTCTCATAAATGTTTTAGGAGACTGTTTATTTTCCTCTGACTGCTTCTAAGATGACTATTTTAATAAAAAATAATTTTATTAATTACTAAAAGAAGAAAATTAACAAGGATTTGTTTCATCGCCAACATAACCTCAAAGTACAAAAATACTTATTACTTTTTTTTGCAACCACCGTTTGTTAAAATTCTTTTTGGAAATGTTTATGTAATGCAATTGCTAGTGTATAAGCATTTTTTAAATCATAGACGCCCCAATTTTTATCCAGGACAAACGTAGTATGGGACTTTGCCATTGTTCTTTAAGATACTTAAAATTTTAACTTTATTCTTTTAATTTTATGAGACGAGGCTGCATGTCACTAATTCATTATATTAAATCAATGAACATGCTGTGTTGTATGTTTATGCGAGTTTGTTATGTTGCACCCTCGCGTATAATCGATCAAAAATGGATTAGACCTGCTTGTAAATAACTTGGTTTAAAATATTGAGATATTGTATTAGTAGGAAAGGCATGGTATGGTTAGTCAGGTTTAGAAAGTGGTTGGAGCCAATAGTATTCATAAGCAGATGTGGCACCTCTGTACTGGTGTTGTTTCTCCTCAGCTACAGCCTTTTATGAAGGTTCATCTCTCATGTTATCACAATACATACAAGAAAATTTGAGTATTGCAAAACAAATGTATATTTTACATGAATTGTATCACAAAAAAAAAACTCAGGAAGCTATATATTATCTGCCACTGCCATTGGTAGACTAACGGTCGCTGGGTCTGCTGGTGTGGAATGCCAGCACTGTCATGAGCATTGGTCACGTCAATGGGATAAACTGTGCGGTTTTATCTTGGCTGGGATATTTAGGGTGAAAGCTGCAAATCGGTTTAAAGATTTTTGATGTTAGATTTATTGGCACGCAGCAACACAACAACACCTGCTTATAAGTGGCCAGGAAAAGTTGCTGAATTTGCTGCCACACTGGAGGCTCCCCTGACCTTCGAGCCTTTAAGTTCAAGTGTAATGTCTTCCACATTAATATAGCCGAAACACAGCTTAACCTGTAATGGCGGCAGATTACACCTGGGGTGTCGCTCGACCTCCAGGTTTTATACCCGAGCGGAGTTTACACGAAGGCGGTCTCTTGCCCGTATCGCGCGGCAATGCAAGAGCATGGGGGCTAGACAAAGTAACATTTTGACAGCGATAGCGAAATTCGCTAACTTCAAATTGTACGGATTTGACAGGTGCCTTAGAAAAGTCACGTGGTCAATCGATATTGAAAGTACGGGTTTTGACATTCGCTATCGCAAATTGTGCGACATCGAACGACATAAATGCCGTTTGTCTAGGGCCCATGTTATGTTGCGTAGGAGTCGGGAGCGGGTCCGCCGGGGCGGCGAGCGGGTCGCAGGCGGGCGCGGGCGTGGAGGCGGACGAGTCGCTGGCGCGGCGGCTGCGGCGCGAGGTGCGCACGCTGGCGCTGCGCGAGGCGCGGGTGTCGCGCGCCGTGCAGCTGGCCGAGTCCGCGCTCAGCTGCCTCTCCGGCGAGCACGGCGCGCTGGCCTACATCACCTACGCCGACCTGCGCTCCATCAAGGACTTCAGGAACCAGACCGTCATCCCGATCAAGGCGCCGCCCGACACCAGGCTCAGTGTTAGTATAATACGCGTCAACTTAATTGGCTTGTCTGAACATCGTGCGAGAACCTGCGCAGAACACAATGATAGGTGTCAGAGGGGTGCAGCCGTCCCTCGCACCGGCGCAGACGACACTCGCAGCTAACTTCAGACAAGCCAATTAAGTTGACGCGGACTATACCGACCTTCACCATCACTTCCGACAGGCAGGCTCGTATATCAGGGTGTATCTGGCTGCCATATTCTTTATTCATAGGAGCTTCTGAGATGCACTTATCAATGTTACAAGATGTCTATTGAAAAGAACGGGCAAGATACCTCTTTTTAATAGCATATTTTTATAACAATCTGTCAAAAATCACCGAATCCCAACACTGAACTGAAATCATTTCCATGAAAATGTGTATAAATACCGCCCAATGTATCCGCAAGCATGTCTCTATATTTATCTCTTTTTCTATTTATTGCGCTCATTTTAGATTTCAAATTCTCATCAACAATCAATAAAGCGAGAAATGCGGATCAGTTTACACTCGGTCGCAATATCCAGTAAGATACACATTGAGGCTAATGTCGGATTGTTTGTATTGGCGTTCGCCGGCCGCCACATGACCGGTGCGGCTAGTACGCATGCGCTAAGTTTCCCGCCTCCGAACCGACGCCGCTTACACGTTTGATTTGACAACCAGTGTTTAGTTCTTTCGAAAATCAACTATCGTAAAAGTAACACTAATAAATAGACATACATATTATAAAATCGTCAAACATACATATTATGCAATCGTCAATTAGCCACAAACTAAGCAAAGCAGTGTGGCACACTTATAAAGTTACCTCGATATTCTCAATGATGCGGAACTCACGCTATCGTAAATTGAAATTTCTACGGTGGCATTTATTGGGTAAATACATATATTAATAACATACATAAAAAACAACCAGGTCGGTCAAATATCTTTGTATGGGCAAAATTAGATTTAGAACGCTTGTTTTTGAGGGTACGTTTCTTGGTTGCAGGTACCCCACCCAGATGAGAAAGGCTATATGATCCACCTGAAGTCAATGTCGGGTGAGATCGAAGTCTTTCTCTGTCCAAAGGAGCGGCCGCCTTCGCCTCCTCCTTGTGAGTATTTAGTGTTACATAAGATCTGTAATAGTATCAGCATATTAATGTCCACTAGAGCAAAGGGCCGCCCACATTGAAATCAAGTCATCTTTAATCCTGATGTTTTTAACTTTAAACTTTTTAGTTTGGTGCTTACGTTGCCTTGTTATATATTTGTATAACTTGTTATTATATTAACTGTTTTACTTGCTTATAGCATTACAATAACTTTGATAAGCCATACTCAACCAAATATGTATACTTCTGTGTGAATATGAAATATCAAACAGTTATTTGTGTTTCAGCATCTGGGCTACTTCCCTCGGATCCTTTGTTAGAAGATAACAAAGCGCTGCTGGCGCCGTTAATAGCACAGCTACAGTCCCTTCCATCCAGCACAGTTACCGCAAACTTCACGTAAGTTTATAAATATTTCTTTTTGTTTTTGTGTAATATTATTTCGTTAATAAATGTTTCATCTATTTTTGTCTAATTACATGCGTCACAATAGTATATCGTTGTATCAAAGCTGCAACATCCAAACAGGTTCCTTTTTCTTGGACCAAAAATAATTCCTCTGAAGACGCGGAACACTTTAAAAATTAGTGAAAGAGCCACACAACTTCTGGCCAATAAGCGAACAGTCGATTATTGCACAGCAAAATATTGTTTTAATTAGTTAAATATATTGTAAAATGAGGCCGTGTGTGTGACTAAAGCGTCTCACTATCCTCTAAATTTCACTGCTTTCCCTTTCATACCATAAAAGGGGCGAGCCGGTGCCTGCCTCGTGGTGATTGACCTTGTTTTTTTTTGTGGTTTGTGGGACTCGTGCAATTCCATGCCCCAGTCTTTATAAAGACGGGTACCCACTAAACCCCCCCGCGCTTCTGCGTCGGCGGCGTCTCTGGGCTGGGACAGACCCTCACAACCAGATAAACCGCTGGGCGACCTGCCCGCCTCTTACAGGGCGGGCCCTGCTTGCCTCCCCCCAGCGGAGGGAGGAGACTGGGCAACGACGGCCGAGAGCGCCTGGTCGTTGCCCCCCGTCGGGAGCCGTGGCCTGTGCAATGCAGGAGGTGTCCCCACACCTCCGTCCCGCAGGCCATTGCTAGGTAGAAAAGACAATTGGACATAAACCCGTCTTCTCCTCCCCCTCCGACTTCTTCGGAGCAAGGGGTGGTGATTGACCTGCCCTCCGGTTACTCGACGTAGTGCTATTATTAAAAAATAACGTAACTGTTGTTCCAGGACGCCCGTGAAACGGGAGCCGGTGGAGTCCCCCTCGCCGGCGGCGCGCAGCCTGGTGGTGTGCTCGCCGTGCGTGACCGACCCCACGCTGCCGCTGACGGCGGGCGGCGGCCTGCACACGCCGCCGCCCGCGCCCGCGCCCGACCCCGAGCCGTTGCACACGCCTGACAGTAACTACTACATACTACCTATTGACACCGATCGTCGTTGACATAAATAAATGCTTCCGGGGAAGGCAGTTGTCCCACCGCCGGCGAGAGAACGACTAACTATCGGCTATTTTCTCGCTCAAGAAACGTACAAAAGATATACATTCCGTGTAAACAAGAGATGGAAATATAAATAATTGATCGCTGACTGTTCACACTGCCGGCGAGGACTCGCTTCACTAGTTTGTCACCCAGTGACAAGAGCTATGACAGATAACACTCGCTCAGCGCTCGTTTCTACATTCTAGCTCAACTCACTACGTTGCTGGTGGGACAACTGCCGAACAGTGACTAAACCGCTCGGATAGAAACTATATGTTCAGTATGGGTTCGATTCCTGACATAGCAGCCCTGGCAGCTTACCATCAGGGGCTATGGGCTGCGTGCCCGCCTGCCAACTGATCTAGTATTAAAAATATCCCAGGACGCCCAGCGCAAAGCATGGCTTGTAGTATAAGCTCAAGACTATATTTGGGGAATGTTTGGGGTCCTTTTTCGTTATTTCCATATTTCGTTAATACATATTAAAATGTTATTAAGTTTTATTAAGTGTTATGTCAAGTCTAACTGATGAACTGATGAATACCCATCGAACTAACATTAGAACTCAAAACGTGTAACGTTTAACGACGCTTTCTGGTGATGTGTCTCTCAATGGAATTGGCCGCATTGGCCGCTTATTATCAAGTGGACTGCGTGCCTGTCTGCCAAGTGATCAAGCATAAACAAGAAAAATAACTGTGTCTAACTCAGGGGTTCCGAAACTTATTTTGTCTACTGCCCACTTTGAGAATAAATTAATTTTTAGCGCCCCCATTATAATTGTTGTGAGCTATATTAGCAGAGATTTCTGGATTTCTGGGTCTCTTACCGCCCCCCTTTAGGCCTGCAGCGCCCACAAGGGGGCGTTATCGCCCACTTTGGGAACCCCTGTTCTAACCGAACCATCTTCTTCATCAGACGGCAGCGCGAGAGGTCGGCTACGGAACGCGTTGATCGCAGACAGCGACGACTTCGCGCCCATCATGGGAGGCGGCCGCTTCCAGCTGCAGACCGAAGACCAGGAGTCGGGTAAGACAGTGCATTCCATGTTTACGATACACGTCTCACTAAGATAAAATCCTTACGAACATTGTTTTACTAATGAAGGTTTAGGGTTATGGTAAGAAGAATCCCTAAAGACCAGTTTGTTCGTAATTTTAGCGTAGTTAAATTTTCAAGTGTGAACGACGAAGTGACACATTCATAGAAGACGATTATATTTAGAAAAGTTAGTTTTTTTAAATGGAAGATTTAATAAAGGCTGTCAGATACTTTCGTAATAGTTAATTTGTCTTTCTCTTTTGTCTCTTTCCAAAAATGGATGACAATATCATTGTTATCTGAAAGATCACGAACTTATCTGACACCGGTAGAATCTGCTCTAATACTCATACCAATAGGCAACTCCTTGTCAAATTGATAAATTCCATGTAAGAAAATATATTGTTTGCATTTTGATTTCTGTAAAATTCTTGATATTATATTCTATGCCAAGTTAACCTAATTTTAGAGCATCACCATATACAGCAGGTTTAAAATACGCAGAAGAGAGCAAGAAACGTTTGCGTTTTGTAGCTAGCACTCGGCCTGTGACTTGTGTGTTGACAATCACATCACAGTCAGAGTTCTAGCTATGCGACGCGGCGACATCACCGATGCAACACTGAAGATTCATCGCCACAATTTATGTTGTCTTTTACACCGCTGGTCAAGGTATGATAGTTGATAAGATCGAAAATGTAGAAGAGAGTGGTTTTGTGGCTGCTAGAACAAACATTCAAATCTTATAGTGCAGGACAAAATTAGTTGATAACTACTTTTAGGGATGACAAAAAAAAATACATTTCAACTAATGTTGTTGAATGGTTGGAATGTGTAAATAATGGGGCGCGCTAATGTAAATATAGCGGTTAAGTATGTTACTTTGCTAATGAAACTAATGCCCTAATCATTATCGACCAGTCACTAATAACATTCGACATACTTACGTTACGAAAGCGAGAATCGTGTGCTGTAAATTATACTATATGGTGGAACTCTTGATGCTATTTAGTAATTACCAACATCAAACTAAAATAATAGTTTTTGTCTCTCCCTTTCAGGCTTTTTTGAAAAAGAGATTGAAATGTTAGTAACATTAATTTTAGCAACAAGAATATCATCCAAATATTAAGACCAAAAATAAGCGTTCCTAATTCGAAAATTTATTGCGATATTTGTGCATGCTTTTGTGTCGCCACATCAAAAATGTCATCCCATTTTCATCAATAGCTTAGTAAGAACTAACAATAGTCGGTGGTCATTCAACATGATCGTCTTGAACTGAAGTCCAATAAAAGCGTGGAAACTACAATTTTAATCGCTGCTTGTGTTCAAAATGTGTAAGTAATACATATGTTTTTATTCATCTCATGCACACCACTCCCATTTTTACTCACAATTTTTCACTAAAATTTCAATTCAATGTATATTAAAATTTATTGTACAGTTCCTTCGCTCGAAGATTTTATCAAAAAATCTGATTATAAATACTCACGAAAATGTATATCATCTGTTCTAGTAGATCTGAAATAAAGAAGAAATTGTTATTGGCAGTGAGAATTGTTAATTAAGGTGCAAATTGTACCAACACTTTTAATTATAAAATTAAGTTATAAAGCTGCCTTAGAATCTGACGACTGCTATTGTGAAAAAAAAACACACAGCTTTGATAACATCCTATAATTTTCATTTCTCGGTGATGATCATCTTTAGATGTCTGACTATGTGTAAATAGGTAACGAAAAGTTGTTTCATAAGCACAGGCCACACTGGGAACGAAGAGTACCCAAGATCGAAAAGGTACGGTTCACACACGAAAAATACGTTGCGTTTCCAGCGTGACCTGCGCTATTCTTGCCATTTCACCTCGCTATGCACTAAGACCTAACCTCCATCAAAAGCATCATTGGCGGTGTCCATCAGCGTGGAGTGACCATTGTGAGGTGTGTCGGAGGGTGTGTGGGGCGGGCGTGGTCCGCGAGCTGGGTCCCGTGCGGCTGCAGTGCCTCGTGTAGCACCATGGGATTCAGCTCACGGCGCGCGCCACTAACAGCAACTCATCTACTAATACACGTAACGACTCATCGGCTGCAGCTCTCATGTCTAACTTGCGTTTGCACTAACTGGCACTTTGGCGGATTAACTTGTTCAGTGATCGGATAGACTCTGAACTTTAGTACCTCTCTTCATAGTGAATGCTTTTACGTCCAGCTAAAAAATCCTCAGTTTCATGGTTTTTCGGTGATTAAAACTTAAAACAAACTTCTTCTTTTTAACAAGTTTGCTCATTTGGCGAGGTATATCTTATAATATTTATTATGTTTTATGATTGATAAAGATTCATTTTATTTTTTTGCGGAATTTGGTTTATTATCCCAATTTTCCTTCTTTGTTATGCTGAATGAATTATAATATTCTATTATTAAAAAGTTGTCTATATAGTATCATAATTCTGCCGCCATCACTTACACTCCTAAAAATAAAGGCCAAAGTGCTAGATTAATGTATTAAATAATGCGTTCCCTTTACAAATTAACATGTTTTTGTACATTTTCTTTTTTCATAATGTTTGATTTGTGGAAGTGTGATTATAAATCGGGCAAGCGCAGTTAATTTATCTCGTATTCTCATTATTAACCTTACAGCCTAACCATTTATTATAACTTAATAGGTACTATTATTTTTCTTCACATACAGGCTGGTTGGTTATACCTGTTCGTAATGAATACAATTAATTGCGCTTGCTGAAAATGTTGCGTCTTTCGCCTTCGCTTCGCCTGTAAACATTGGCTTACATTAACTGTTGTATTGTCTATGTACAGAACTTGCAGGTGCAATCGTTGGTGGAGGACGCGATCTGCATTGTAATGTAATAATGTGGGAGGACTTAAGGCGTATAGTATCGTTATAGATGCTATGATAAGATAATGCTTACATATTATTCCGTTGGTATACCGTATTTGGCTTCCCCTTTTTTAGATTGTACATAATTTGCTATAATCAATCTTTCTCTCGCGCAGGACAGATTTATGTGGAGACTCTTATTCTCTGAGGTCAAGACTCACTATGGGTCGCTGATCCATCCTAGTTAGTTAATCTTCCTCGGCACATCGGTGCATTATTCGCAAGGTTGTACATTAACGAACGGGGAAACTAAGACACTGTCACCACTGATAGATAAGTTCGTGATTATTTGTGTTAGACAAAAATTAGGCATAATTTTGGAGGCGCTCGTGGGGCAGCTGTGACAGTGGTTCGTTAGAGATAACGAGAGTCAAGCTACCCACGCCGCGGTCGCACAGTGTGTCGCCTAGTACAAGCTAGCTGGACAATATTATTTATCGATGTTTTTAGCTTTTGAAGTGTTTGTTATTTATGTTTATTTAAATCTAAGTTGTTTGCAGTGTATAGTTTTAACGAGAAAAAATAAAATCAATTTTTAAAAAAAAATATTTTTATTTCTTATCACTAGGTACACAAATAAATTTAAATAAATTACAAAAAAGAAAAAAATAAATTAACCTACTCATTATCACTCAATTCTTCTTCAGAAGAATCTTCTTCTGTGTAGTCTTTATGAGATACAACACGTCTTAACGTATCAACTGGATTTAAATTAGTAGTTGTTGGCACTAAAATTAATTCTAAAACCTCAGAAGGAAGAGAACCTGTTTTTTTTTGGGACTCTCCCTGAGACTGTTAATTACAGGATCAGACGTGAGATGAGTAGCATGTTAAGCAAGTCTGTATTCGTGGCAATACGTGACTGCTTTCGGGTATTGTATTGTCGAAATCTTCTGCAATCTTTATTGCGAGCTTCCTGAGCTTTCTCAGATAGCTGCCCGATTGGCAGAAGAGATGATCGTATAACAACCTCCCTGATCAGACTGGCCACAGTTCTCTTCCCTGAAAGTAATTAACAGAAGTTAAATTTAAAGGTATAAGTAATCAAACGATAAGGCTATTATAAAGAAATATTTTCATATACATATTATATGTGTATATATATATGTGTATATATTACACAATATGTATGTACCTGATAGTCGGGAAGATATCTCGGCAGCAGCGAGCAGTTCTTCAGAACTTCGGGATTGAATGAGATCGTCAACACGTCTACGTTTAGTCTTGGAAGTGGCATCTTGCAAGTCCACTTTCGGTCTTCCTTTAAAAAGCTGCCTTTATATCCTTCAACGACTGCTCCGATATGCTGCCCAGATCATGTTTCGTCAAAATAAAATTGAAAAGCGCTGCATTTTTTTCATCGCTGTAAGTTTTCACCCACTCTTCAAAAAGCGCCATTTTCGAAACAGCACAACTGCCTCCTACAAAAAAATTAACAAAAAAGTTAGGGGCAAATTCGGGCAAAAAAAAAAATATATGCATTTAAAACTACAATGATGAATCTCTCGTTTGATCAAAGAAACAGCCCGGGGAAATGAGGGGATTTTTACTTATCGTCTTTTAAAGTACAAATTTAAGATTTTTTTAGTAATATATTTTAAATCGCACGATTTTTCTTGGTAACGCGTTAAACAATATTGAATATAATAATATTAAAAAAAACTACTTACCCTTGGTTATTGAATCCATCACTAATTCACAACTTAACAACAAATGAGAGCACATAAAATATTTTCGTATTAGAAGCTTAAATGCAACTAATTTCATGCATTTTACTCGAGTATCTTATATACTTACCCTCATTGCGAATGTTTTGACACATTTCTTAGAAAACATTACCTGTAATTATGATTAGCAACTCATACTCTAATTACCCTCATTAACAGTTTCCAGCAATGTTAATGTTGTTTTTGTCCAGCTAGCTTGTTCTAGGCGCCACACCGTGGGTCGGTTAATGAATGGGTGACCATTCTGACCACATTAAAGTGACATAAATTTCGAGCGTCTCCGTGCTCAAAGTCAGAGGCCCTTTGGCGGCTTGATAACATCTGACATGGTTGGTCACTTGCCTTACGAACCCCTCCACCAACCCGCACTAGGTCAGCGTGGTGGAGTATGGCCCACATTTCCTCACAATTAAGATAATGCCTGTGTCCCAGCAGTGGCACCGTATATAGGCTGATGATGATGATGAAAAATTAGGCTGTCTTCATTTTCGAAAATTGTTCATAGCTACCTAACAGATAAAATATGACGAACCTATCTCCCAATGGTGAAACTGGCCCTAATAATAAATGAAAGGTGATTGAAAAAGACACTTGTTTTAGTCCGCCATGGCAATAAATAACAATATATTAATGACGTCCTTTAACGATTCTACGCGCCTTGACAGGTCCATTATAGTAAATTATTCTCCTTTTCATTTGTAAACTACGAGTTGAGCTCTAATATAACTAATCACCTACCCATACAACCTGTGTAGCCTGTTTTGGTTTGATTTGTGAATTTAAAATTAATTTCAGTTTACAATGTTTAGATTAATTGTTGAAGTTTCAACACCAGATAAATAAAAGCCATCAACTGAAAACAGTGCATGCACTGTTGTTTTAATTTTTTTATCTGCAGCCCGTAAATGTCATTGAAGCTTTATGGTTATTTATCTGTAATTGAAACAATGCATTTAAAATTGCCTTTCCACTAGTGTAAAAGTATTGTTGTTGGTCGAAAGAACATCTTTTATTTTATAAATACTGTTTATTTGTCTATTAGACTGATTGTCATTAGTAATGCAGTATGTATGACATACTAAAAAATGTTGTCACATTTCGATCGCTGAAATATCTATGTAGTGACAAAATAATGTTTTAACTAGATATTATGTATATTTTTAGTATATAAAGTTAGTTACTCTGCCCTGTGTGCCAGTCTTGTGCTCGAATTCCGCCCACATAAAGTCTAGACATTTTTTTTGTATTTAAGTATGTATAGTCCGCGTCAACTTAATTGGCTTGTCTGAAGTTAGCTGGTCGCGTCGTTTGCGCAGGTGCGGGGCGCGGCTGCGTCCCTCTGACACCTACATTTGTGTTCTGCGCAGGTACTCGTACGTTGTTCAGACAAGCCAATTAAGTTGACGCGTATTATGTTTGTGGTATACAAGTTGTTTCTGATATCCATATTATCTTGTGTTATCCTACTTCCTACATATATTATAAATGCGAAAGTCTGGATGTTTAGATGTTTGGATGTTTGTTATTCAATCACGCCTAAACGGCTGAACGGATTTAGATGAAATTTGACACACGTATAGTTTATAACCCGGAATAGGACATAGGCTATAAAATTCCTACGGGAAACGTCTCATTCCCGCGGGAATATTAATTTTGAAACTACTGAACTGATTTGAATAATTCTTTCACTGTTGGAAAGCTACACTATCCCCGGTGAACTTTGGGTACTTTTGATACTGGAAATGTGGGAAAAAAAAAAAGAGATTACGCGCGGGTGAAACCGCGGGCGGAAGGCTAGTGTCACATAAGTGCGTAAGCTATTTTTGGATCATATCAACGTTTGTATCATCCGATATTGATGTATTGAAGGAACGCGTGTACTGTTGCAGAGTCTCTGGAGCTGGAGCCGTTCCTGGCGCTGGAGCCGCCGATGTCGGCGACGGACTACGGCTTCTGCCTCGACCACGACGAGGGCCTGTCGGAACTGTTCGACTTCGAGTTCTAGTGCCAGTGCGCCGCGGACAAGACCCACTGTGCGGGAGTGCGGTTCACGATGCCGGTGGGATTTTCATGCGCTGTAGCGTTTCGTATAGAAATATTTTGCGTTTTAATAGAATTGCGTGGTTAATTTCGCACTGCTAGCACGACCCTATTTGACGACGTTAGAACCATAGTGATCCAAGTGACATTTTTGTCAAAATCGATTAATTTTGTTATAAACATCCCAAAAAAAGACACATTTTTCATGCCACACTGATCCAAGTGCTTATTATATCAATTTTCATAAGCATACTCATATCGGTCACTTTGGAATAGGACAATTTCAGGAACAAGTTCAAACGCGTTTCCCTCATTTTCTCAAAAAGTTGAAAATGTGGCTTGGATCACTATGGTTCTAACGTCGCTATTTATGTTGAGGGCCAGTTTCACCATTAACAGATGAGTTACTAATAATTTATCTTCTTCTTTTTTTTAGAAATCGACAGAAGAGACAGCAACAATAATAATATGTAATTAAATTGACAGAAGAGACAGCAACAATAATAATGTTATACATACTTTAATATTAGATACTTATCTGGCAGTAGGAGAAATTGACCTTTAATATTTTGGTATATAAAACTTTGTTACAGAAAGAATCTTAAAACTCGAGGTCTAGATTGAATGCATTATAACGTGAATTGAGCTAGGGATATCAGTTTTGAACTAGCAGTGCGGTTTAGTTTTAATGGTTGACTAAAAGAAGCAAAGTTTTGTGCATTAAAATAAATAAAGTGAAAAACATGAAACAAGATCTGGACATCTTGTCTTGATCGACTAAACGAAATTCTATAAACGCATGAAGGTCACACTATCATAGCGACGCTGATTCACAGTTGTGATAAGTTAATGTTGAGTTTCAGTTAGTTGTCAATGTGACTAAAACAATAGAATCAACGCGCAGATGTAAATTATAGAAAATATCACATTTTGATTGGATTTATCTTTCAATACACATTGATGATGAGTCCACATGTTATTTGGACAGATATTGTAATTGTGTCTGAAATTGTAGTGTTATGATTTCAGACATAAATAAAATGTTCGTCTTGATCGTTTAACATGTCTATTTATGTATGTATGTACATTCAGTGCTGGTACTGAATTCGTATTTGTTTAGTTTAGTTAAGTTATGAGAAGACTTCGCAGATTACCTCTGGTAAATTGTTTTGTATAGACACAATCACAGAAGATTGTAATTTACATATTCGGCACTAAGTAAATATTTATTGATGATTTAAAACTTACAACTTCAGCATTATGAGTTGACAGGTTGATACTTCAAAGCTAGATAGAATAAAAAATGATTCGACATCGTTGACGCGTTTAGTCTCGTGGATCTCCCTTGTTGCAAAGTTCCTCTATGTCAGGCGTGGACGCAGACGCGGGACGAGGCGCGTAGGGTAGCGGTAGCGGGTAGCGGTAGCGGGCGGCGGGCGGGAGCGCCCGTTGTACATAGTCTCGCTCAAACGGCCGGGCGCCGCACAGAGGAGTATTTTTGCTTTAAAACTGGTCAAAAGTCCAATTAAGAAACTAACGCAAAGTAACCTCAAACCAGGTTTTTTATAAACTTTATTAACCCACGAGTAGGGTACAAGCCAAAAACTTAACACTAGGCCAAAAACTTAACACTACAATCAATCTGAATAGAGTCATTCGTGTGCATCGCATATCTGTGTTCTCGACGCTCTCGATATTGTCTCAACATCTAAGGTGATTTGTGGTTATTTTTGGTGGCGTGCTACAATAAATTGTTTTAAACATGGAAGAGGAAGGTATGTTCTGAATTTTTCATGTATAATTTTATCATTTTAATGCGGAAATTATAGGTCTATTGAGTGTTATTTCAGACATGTTATAAATATTAATTTTTTTCCTTAGAAACAAATTCACAGGCATTTTTGTTTATGTGTCGGGCTTTGTCGGGCAAAACTTTTTTATATATATGAAAGTACGGACCCTCATCTATTATATTTAGTTGAAAGTATTTCCTCATTCTTCCTCCAATTTGAAAAAAATAAATTTTAATCACTCCAGGTCGAATGTAACTTTTTTTCGATTTTAACAATTCATTAATTCTTTTTCTTTTTTCCTGTAAGGAATGTTAAGATATTTACTAGGCGGGCATTATTTGACATGTTGCAATAATTTTCTGCAACGAAAATTGAAGAACAGTTGGCTTCATTGGAGGGAAAGCTTGTGGAGGTTACTGGCTGCCCGGATGACGAAGAAAATACTCTGACTCGATCTCTTAGGCATTTCAAAAGTGAATTTAAGGCTAAATGTGTCCAATGCCTCCAACTCTACACAAAATACTCTTACATGGAGCAGCAGTAATTAAGGAAGCCATTCTTCCTAGCGGCAGAAGCCAGAAACAAGCATTTTAGACAGTACATACTCGATTTTGCGAGGAAATTTTCAAGAGTGACATGTAACCGAGATATTTTGCGTCTATAGCTTCTAAGTTCGGACCCATTCTTGAGCAGCAATAGAAAAAGATCACAAAAAAAAGTAAATGTTTTACTAAAAGTGCCTTGGAATTACTAATTTCGAACGAACCTTCAAAGTCCTGAGACACTAGTCTTGAAGAAAATAATGACTCAGATGAAGAAACTGATTGCGAATCTGATTAGTATAATCATACATTGTGTAATGTCTTTTATTTTTATATTTTATTTGTAATATATTTGTAATATAATTGTAAAATTGCATTTTTTAACTGAAAATACCAAAATTTATAAAAATATGGCTTTATATTATACGATAAATGTTTTTTCAATGATAATAAGTAGTTTTCATTTCACTAGAAACATCAAATAATTTTGACCGAGTTTTTAATACAAATACTCCTCCGTGCGCCGTCCGCCCCTCTTGTACATATTAACATGTAATGAACGGTGATATCTTAGCGGCCTTCGATTTTACTTGTAAAGCTAGCTCTAGTGTACCGTTTGTCAGACATTCATGCCATTGAGGGCTATTATTTGCGATTGTAACGTTCCGTTTGTCACACTGATTTGCCAAATATTTAGTCGATACCTGAGTTTGACATGTTTAAGTTTCATTGTGGGATCGTTTTAGTTAACTTTGTAAATAGCTTCGGACGGGACGGAGTCGGCGCGAACGTCTGTATATTTATTTTGATGATTTGATCTGTAAGTACAAAATGGCAGGGAAATCGACTGCAGTGTTTCCAGATTGCGACACAAGATGACGTCCATTTAAATGTTCTATATAGTTAGGTGTACAGAAACCCGAGCGGACGCTGGACGAGCGCAGATGTTTACCCACGTGCTTCCCTGAGATGTGACGCCCGTTCGACGTCGTTCGAGTGCTATATAGCAATTATTTTAGAATTCTGGTTTTAAGAAATGTGAATAACGAAACACGAGCTATCTGGACTCACTGCCATATTGTAAAGTACATTAGCTCAGGTTCACCCGTTCGACCGTCTCGGTTCCGTCCATCGTATAGTGTACAGCACAAAACGTCATTGTAAAAACCTATTAATAAGAGCATATCAAGATAATTTTAATGTTAGTGTTAATTTGGAGGTGTTCGGGAACGTGCGAGTGAGAGACGCGGAGTCGGGGATGCGGTCGTGGCCACTGCGCGGGTGTTGCACCAAAGCATTGCTTCCTTGCGCACTGCTCGGCTGTTGCACCGAAGCAATACTTCCGGGCACAGAACTGTATTCGTTTTTGCCCTATGTTACTTTACATTGTGATGGAATCGCTTCGTGTATTGTATTCTTCAAGCTATTAAGGATTTTACAAGCGAAGCCTACGTAAATAATTTCTATTGATTCCCCAAACCTTATCTTCATGTAACATTTAGTTTAAAATATATTTTCGGGCTCTTCTTGTGGCTTAGTGTCCACGGCACCATCTCTGTTTGCAATAACCTTTAATGTAGATAAACATATTTTATTTCCAAATTGAGATGTTTAATGTAACGAATGATTACGCACAGATTAAATTGCGAAGCATGTAATAACACAGGTAGTTGTACCAACTTAAATTATGTTGTAAGGAAACCTCGCAGAACGCTTAAATCGCGAATCTTTCCGCCAGACCTCCCATAATAGTATTAATAATTTCATTTTTATTTATTAATCTATTGCATTTTGTTCTTTGAGATAGTACCCAATTTTTGGGACCGATGCCACATTTTAGTTAATTACACCCGAATAAAATGAAAATGAATTTATTGACCAAGTTTGTTTTCGATTTCTTTAATGATTAAGTTGTATTATTTGCGTTTGATAGTAGTTTATTATTATTTCTTTTAACTTCTTTAATATTCCCAATAAATGGTTCTATCCGGAGTCATTTATAGGATGGTTAGATTATGATCAAAATTGTTTTTAAAAGTTATTTAACAAGCCGAATGGGCGCAGTTACTATGGACTTATCAAGCTAGCAATATTTCGGAGTATTGCGAGATCTAGTTGATAACTCCTTGTTCAGACGTAACCCGTTTGCTTTGCTTGTTTTATTTGATCTCAAGCCGAGAAATTGCTTGTTTGATAAGGCCTTCAGTTACTCTTACAAGTGAAGAGAGTCGCTTACCGAGTCGGGTAGCAGTTTGGCGGATCGCTGGGTTCATAGGAACTTTCAAAAACATGTCACCATTGTTTTATATAGCTAAGCTTTTAATACGTAGAAGTAATAATGATCTCGGGGAGTCTGAAAAGTAGGTGTGAGTAACGAATTTAACATAGTGTCTTTTTGCACCCGAGACTCGGCGAAGCCGTTTTAACTGCGGCCGACTTTGACTCGATCCGACGTCCGATGGTCAACGGCAGGCGTGTTTTATTTATTTGTAAACGAAATTGTTTGTGACACAAATTCTGGGGCCAAACGTACGAGAAAAGGAAGTACAAATTTAACAAGAGTTTTCTCGTAATTAAGTTAAGGTTTTACGCTACTTCCGTTGTTAAAATCGAACGATGCTTTGTTTGTAAAATTTAAATGTTTTTGTGTAACTTTTGGTTTTCGATAATGAGACTGTAAAATTATCCTTTAGATTGTTGGACCTTCTAGTACAATACAACACAACTCTCAAGTTGCATTTGTGATATTCTTAAACTCGAGTAGCTCTCAGGGGCGTGACTCCAAAATAAGGAATGTTTATTATTGAAATAAAAATTGAGCAGTCATATCGCAACGTAATGCAGTGTTTATGGGTCAGCGGGCGCTTTGTGCGTTGCAATTTGCAAACGCAAGCTGGTACTCATATTATTTGTAATGGTTTTTTTGATTTGTGCCGTAACGTACAAAGGGTCCTACTGATTATTTTGCCATAGGGACAGGTTCTGATACGTCAACATTAAGGCTGGGGTACTTAGCACTATTTTTATACTTTGCTTTAATTGTATTTGTATGTCATGGATCAGATTTAAAAAGTTAAAATAGTTTGGAAAATTGTATACTTAAAATAACTGAAATATTTAAAGTCTGCATGTAAATTCTCAAAATGTTACATCCAATGTTCTACTCATATCAGTTTTAAACTTGTAAGTTTTATAACAATTATGTGAACTATGGAAACAACACCGACGTACGTACGACATGTTTCTGAAACATGACAAAATATTATTATGGTTAAAGTTGCATGGTCAGAAATTATATTAGTTTCTGATAATTTTTTTAGATATCACAAATCTTAAATGCCAAATTAATGAAGATTACAATGAATAATATATCGTACCCAATCAATTTTTTTGCGCTCACAGGAACCGTTTAAAATTTATGTGAAACTAATTGGAAGTTTGGGTATCAGATTTGATGTATTTTTCTTTTAAAATTTCCAAATTTTTATGGTTGTTTGTTGTAATGTTTATAAGCTCCTAAGTGATGTCTTTTGATGCAACCAGGCACCTCGTGTTGTTACGCTTACATAAATCATACCTGCCAGTATTGTAAGTGCATCGCGCACAGACCCTTATCCGGTTGGCGGAACTGGCTCGAATGGAACGGTGAAACTGACCCGACGACTGCCCTTCACTCACTCTACCTCGACCCATTATTTTATTGGTCAGTGTGGGCAAGGTTTTATCCTTCTATTCGGGTCGATAAAGCAAGTAATTTAATGTTACAACGATTGTAGTCCGAATAAAAGTTATAACGTCATTGCGACGGTCCACAGGGTCCTAATGTAGTATTCAGACAATATTTGTTAATCCATTTGGTGTTGTTGTTTTGCCGTGTGACGCGGATATCTCACGGACGGCGCTTCGGATCAGTTGGACTCTTGGTTGTCTATTCTACGTAGTTATTTCGTTGTGTAGAGTTTACGGTTGCTTCAGGTAACGTAGGTTTAACGCAAGCATTGTCAATGAAAGGGTTGTATTCAGACATTTTATGTGTTACGAAACACTCAGTGCTATAGTGAAAAATAAGACTTTTTGATGGCATGTTTTTGTGTAATACTATTCTGGGTTAAAATATGAAAAAAATGAAGGTGCAATGTTATAATATATGTATGTATTTATGGAGTGCGAGGCTCGAGGTGACGCGGGCGCCCGTTGTTGTTAGGGCGAGCTCTGTTTGGTTTGTATTCATTTGTGTTGGAAGACTGAGGTTGATTATTCCAGTTTCGACGAACGTGAGTTATTTGTTGATTGAATTTAAATATAAAGTCATATATATATAGTTAGGTTATATTTTTTAATAAATATAATATTGAGATATGTAATATAAACTGTCTTTCTTTTTCACAAATCCCTCTCAACACTCAATTACGAGTATGGGTAATGAAACGCGTTAAAACAAATGACTAGTTTATTCACACACCGTTCAACTCGAAAAAAGTTTTTAACATTTACATTTAGTTATAGTCCAGTCAAAGAAGCTCTAACTTTGCCATTCTAGATGAAAAGCTGAAACTGGTGTCAAAATTTTCGTTAAAGACTCCGTAATAACATACGGGTCGTGAGTTACCGGGATCATACGAAAAAAAAATGGAAAAAGGGGAAAAAATGAACTTTTCCTGAAAATCTCAAAAACTAACAGAAATATGAGAAAAAGTTTCAGACAAAAGTCGTAGAAAATTACTTTGTCTACAAAAAAGGTTATTATTATCAATTTGCGCGTATCGCGCACCGTGTCCTAAGAAATCGCGTACAAGATTCGAAAATTCGCACAAACAATGTTTTTCGTTTCAATAAAATTTTTACAAATTTTTCAATTAAAATTTTTTTTATGTTTTCTTCGATATCCCCAAAGAAATTTCCGTCTAATTTTTATTGATTTGGTTCAACATCAATAAGTGCACTATGTACTCGATTTCCTAGCAAACGGTGCGCGATACGCGTTAATTGATAATAACTGATAAAATAACCTTTTCTGTAGACAAAGTAAATTTCTACATCTTTTGTCTGAAACTTTTTCTCATATTTTTGTTAGTTTTCGAGATTTTCAGGAAAAAGTAATTTTTTCACCCTTTTCCATTTTTTTTTCGTATGACCCCGGTGACTTACGACCCTGCATTTTTAGTATGTTTTATTACGGAGTCTTTAACGAAAATTTTGACACCTGTTTCAGCTTTTCATCTAAAATGGCAAAGTTAGAGCTTCGTTGACTAGACTATTAGTTGAATAGGTCTACTTATGGCTATTACAGAACAACCCTATTTACAAAACTGGCACTTGGGGTAAATTTTGTGTCATGCTATCCAGCACGACCACGGATGATTAAGTATAATAAAATTGGCCAAATTCCCGTTGTCCCCATTGGTCTTGTTGTAATAATAATAAATAATATTATTACAATTTCATTTACAAGTCCCATCACCACATATGACACGGGTTCACTTTTTTGTGCCATTGCATTTGTTCATTTAGCTTAGCACAATATAAAAATCACAATTTTTTTTCTGTTCACGTATGTTGTAGTGGCACGTTACATTCTGCCAAACGACATAGATACCAAAATTGTTTTCTAGGACTAAGTGCAAACATCACTAGATGATCAGTCTGTGATAAAGTTTTCTAAAGGGAAGTTCCCGAAGGATGTGGACCAGATGTCGGTGAAGGCAGTGCTGACGAGGTCATTGATCAGCGGCCGGATCACTGCGAAGCCTGGTTTCCACGCTGCGTTGATAACCCGGTCTAGCATGCGTTCTGCGAATCATATAAAAGAAGAATCAAACTTCAACTCATTATATTGATTTTTTATGCTCCTTAGTGCAGGGTAGTACAAACTTTGAAGTTTTTAAAGTGCCACAACTGAGTAATAGTATTTGCATAAATGAAGAATTTAGACATTCAGGCGCATGTGGCTCACGAGCTGTAGGCTGCCGACCCCTGATCTAAAGGTCAGAGAGCGCATTTGGTAGGTAGTGATCCTGCCTTAAGCACCATGCGATGCGAGTTCGATTCCCACTCCGGACAAACATTCATGAAATAAACATTTTATTTGTGTTAATAGTGAAAGGACAATGCAAAAGACTGGGCCCAAAAAAAAATTTGTACAGATTAGGGACAAAGAGTACGAAGTAGATCCAATAAACACCTTTAACGTTTATTTATGGCGAAATTGGTCCTAGTTACAAAATATGTTTATTATGTTAATTATTTATGTTCTAAAAAAATAATGGACGATAACTTTATACCCCTGGGACCGATTATGGTGTCATCATAAAAGTTGATGGTGTGTGTGTGTGGTCTTTCACGTAAATACATATCTCATCTTTTGGGCCCAAGAACAATGACAAGTTTTGGAGAGGAGAATGTCCTTGGTGGTATCTTCGTTGATTCTAAAACCCCATGACACAAGTGATTACGCTACTAACTTGACCCAAAGTCGGGAATAATCCCTTCCGGTGAAGTAAACGGA
The DNA here is from genome assembly GCA_949319885.1 of Mecyna flavalis. Classification (NCBI taxonomy): domain Eukaryota; kingdom Metazoa; phylum Arthropoda; class Insecta; order Lepidoptera; family Crambidae; genus Mecyna; species Mecyna flavalis. The sequence continues at coordinate 16,297,870 of OX439427.1, forward strand.
GGGGGACTTTAGCGAATAGTGGGACGCTTTAGTCCCGAATTTCGCTAGCCTGCGATTATGGTGCATACACCCAATCAGTAGGTATTCGCTCATGGTCCACCTTCATAGTTCACCCGGGTGTACCAGGGGCAATTATTTCTTCCGGGGTCTTTCTTATGTCCCGTGGTTCAATATCACCTTCGCGAAAAAAAAGCTTGTACCCAAAATGCCGTTGCCTCTGAGCAGGTTGCCGACGTGTATCTCCATGTTGCCAATGTGGTCGATCTCGACGCGTACGTCGACGTGCGCGCCGCTGCGCTTCACGCGAGTCGTCTGCGAGTAGTCGCGCAGCGTGAGGTTCCAGCGGCCGGTCCGCAGCACGCCCAGACCAAACATGTCGCCCTAGAATAAAATAATGAATATGCTTATAAAAAACAGCGAATCCTGGCTAGATTCGAACTATCTACCCTATGCCCAATATAGGCCCGGCTGCCATCCTGAACAAGAGATAAATCTTTCAAAAAGCAGTTGGAAATCAGTTTGTATACCTATTCTACCAGTTTTAATAATATATCCAAGAATGTTGCATAAGTACCTTAAATTCGTAGTCACCGTTCAACCATTTTTCTGGGAAGTATTGAGAGTAAATAATGCGTTCATTGTCCCAGTCGGTTCTGAAAGTAGAAAAAAATTTTGGTTGTCTATATTTTTAGTAATTAGTGCAGTCATTGAAGCATTATAGCTCCGATTTTTTTTACTGTGAACCGAATTGCATACAATTTTGGAATTAGGTTCATCTTACCCTTAACTTCAAAAGTGAAAATGATTTGAACTCCGCAACCACCATGGGAGTGGTTGCCACCCCTTCTCGGGGGTGAATTATTTTTTTATCAAAATAACCTCGGATATCGATAGAAAGCCTAATTTTAAGCAAAAAATCATCTATACAGTTTTTCAAAAAATTCAATACTTTTCAAGTTATTGGCAATTGAAAATTCGCAATTTTTTCACGTATTTCATCGGTTTTTTGCAAATATCTCCAAAAATATACGTTTTATCGAAAATTTTATAAAGACCAAAATTGTAGCAGGTAAAACAATGAACAATTTGAATTTTTATAAAGTTTTCTAAGTGCAATATTAAGCTAGATATTAAAGATCAAAGCCGTTTTTATTCTGTCTGAAATTTAATCGATGTGGTCAATGCCATCTAGCGGCGAGCAGATGCATTTTATGCATTCTAATACAAAAGGGTTTTGTAGTGCTTGAAATAAGCTTTAAAATGAGCACTATTAAAAGTCTTTTGCGCGTAAAATAAGTGAGCTGTATTGCAAATAAGGGGAGCATCTAATGTTTTTTCTATAAAATCAATGGGTTTCATGAGTGCCATTTCCACCAAAATTAAAATTAATCGTATTCCGCCTAGAAATAACTTTATTATGAAGAGTTTGATAGATAGTATCAGTTTGGCTGCTTCAGGACACATATTTTTCAAAAAAGTCACGATTAAATAAAAAATCAAAATTTCAAATTTTTTAAAAACCCACTTTCTTTTCATAATATCTCAAAAATGACGACAGATACGTATATGTAAAAGTGTACGGATTAAAAATTTTGGTATTTTTCTGACGAACAATTTGGTTTTTTTGTTTTATCTGTCAAACAAAAATTGACGGAGATATGATTGTTTAAAGAGCGCGTGGCAGCGCAATCACAGCCTCTCTTAAGCCCTTTAACCCTTCACCGTTTGAGAAAAAGGTTTTTTCTATATATTGCAATATAGGATGTTGTAGCTCTCTTAATTACCTTTACAATGGTTTTTTATAAATTGTGATAGCATGAAAATTGAAGTAGTTATGGTCCAAAAACTTATCATATTTTGTTCTACTTAGTAACTAAGGGGTAGTTTTAAGGGTAGAAAAGCTAAAGAATATGATAATCATTTTCAAGAGTGTGGAATAATATTGAAATCCTTTTCATTTTATCAAAAAAAAAAAATTATTTTTTTTTATCAAGGGGTATTTTTCAAGGGTTGAAAGGGGTTAACCCCCTAATATTTGATAATTACTATAGAGAATATAAAATATTACTTACTCTATACTTACATCTTTTTATGTCATACCAAAGTATCTTTTTGTGATTTTTTCAATTTAGGGGTTGTTTGCAAAGGATGTAAGATTTTCAAGGGGTTGAAAATTATTTTAATATGAGGTAATTATGTTAGAAAATACTTTACAATTTCACCACTTACGATTAGACATGTTTTCTAGCGATAAAATGGCTCAATGTAAATTTTTCCATTAAGGGGTTGTTTACACCCCTTAAAAATAATAGGCGGAGTTCAGATCATTTTCACTTTTGAAGTTAAGGGTAAGATGAGCCTAATTCCAAAATTTCATGCAAATCGGTTCACAGTAAAAAAATTCGGAGGTAAGACCGTATTTTTCGCTTCAATGACTGCACTAAATTGGAAACTGAAATGTTAATACAAAATATGTGCATTCAGGAAGTTAGGTAGACTTATTAGACGTAAATAAAAGTCTGTTGTGGCCAATGAAATTTCAGGGAGATACCTACAATATTTATACAGAGGGTCATTACTTGTTTTCCAGGATATAATAACTAGGTAGGAAGGTTCCGGGATTTCTATCCTGTTTAAGTTGGTAGGCCCGCCAGGTTTGAATCCTGGAGGAGAGCTCAACACCATCCTCCGAACACCCGTCGGAAAGTGTGCTATTATGGTACCGTGCAACTCGCGGTGAGGCCGGTACGCGTCTTCACCAGAAACAACTGGTGAGTGCGGTATTTCCACAGCGTATCAAAAAAAGGGTCATTACTTGTACTTGGTGACGGTAGAGTTGGACCATCCGCGCTCGTAAACATCTCTCAGAGTGAGCGTGAAGCCCAGGGCAGCTATGTTGCGACGCTGGACGACCTCCCGTGCGAAGTGCGGGTCGAAAGATGCTACGCCTAACGCAGGGATTCCTGAAAGAAATTATGACAATTTTGTTACAATAATTTATTATGATAATTCAGAATCCTTGCAAAAATAAAGTCATGGGCACAATTGATATAGAGGCGTTAGAATTCCACCAATCTCAACAAGTTGGTACGCATTGTTATTGCTACTACTAAAGCCCGACAAGAAAGCAGCATAACATCATTTTAGCCTGAGGGCTAGATGGGGGTATCAGATTTGCTAAAAAAAAAAAAACACAAGATGGTGTTTCTTTAGGTGTAATAAAGATTCAAGCCCCTCACCGACTTTAAAATATGGCCGTAGTTTGTTTAGGGCTCTCTTCATGCACACGTCAAATGCCGGATCCTTTTTCTTGCAAGCTGATAATATCCGCTCTGAAATAAGAGAAAATATTTTTTATATTTTACATTGTATGTATTTAAAAAACACCCAAGAAGTTATGGTATTCTCTGCGGAGGAGAATGCGTTAAAGCACCGTAACCGCAGGCTAGTAATAACTGAGGCCTCGCGGGGGATTCGGGATTCAAAGGTTAGCCCTGTTTCCCAAGGTACCCTACACACCCCAAAGGAACGGGCCGGTGCCGGCCGGCGCCCGCCTTTTGGCGATATGCCTGAGTTATCAGGTGCCTACATCATGGTAGCATTTATTGAACAGTGTTCTCCACAGGAAACCACGTGTCATTTTGCTAGCTAAAAAACAAATATACCTACTTACCTAACTTTTTATTGATTGTTTACGTAGGTAGGTACAGTTGCTAACTTTATTCCGGCTCGTAATTGGTTTAATTACAGGTCGCAATAATTACGTTGTTTAAATAAAGCCTACCTACATCTTGTATCATGTTTATTCACTGCTAAGGAAAATTGTGTTTGTAAGTAAGTAAATATTGGGGATGATGAGTTGCCTATTTATGTAAATTAATAAATACAGTGAATAGTTTGGTTGGATTTGTTTACTTAATATTTACTCAGACGAATCAAAAGAAGTGATTTGATCGTATCATGGATTTGTATATTAGGGTAAGTAGTCGATTCGCACGAAAATAATTCGCACGAAAGTGCGAATCGACAACTTTCAAAAATAACATTATTTTTAGTGGTCGATTCGCCCGAATGAATTTTGATCGCGTGCGAGTCGACCCCTTTAAGAATTGATAGTAGGCGATTCGCACTTTTGTAATATTATGTGCATAAAAAAAAACAAAGTACAGTCGTGTACAGGAAATCTTTATAATAATATTAACCTATTCGCTGTCTATATACCTTACAGCATGCAGAATCAATTAAATTTCAAATGTTATATTTTTTCGGACAGGGAACATGTTAAATTATAAACTTAAATTTTATTTGATATCTTTAATATTAAAATGACACCAAAAATTAGAAACGAATATGTATAAACGTATTACGTAAAGCGTGTAATAAGTAACGCTCTCACGCTTATTACACTGCAGGGTGCGGGGTGCAACGAAATACCCTGCTCCTCACCCCCCTAGCTGTTAGCTAGAAGCACGGCGGCAATAAGCCGACCAAAGCTCAAGTCGGTATCCTTTGGTTTCTATGACTCATCAAAGTATGTCCGGGGCGAGAGCTCTGATTAAAACAATGTACCTCTCTTACAAACTTAAAGTAATTATCTCACTCGCTGGCGCGAATATTAAAAAAAGAAATTGTACCTACGTGAAAAAATAAAATGTTATGATAAAATTATCAAAGTATTCGTATAAGTTGTAAAAAAAAACAGACAAGCAATACATATTTGTTTTGTTGGGGACTGAAGGAAACAGGTTTTTTCGAAGAAGGTTCCTCCTTTATTATTCTTCTTAATCCTATCTTGATGGTCGTACACTAAGGAATGATTTTTTGACCAACCCATATCGCTTAAGTACCTCGGAGCAATACCTTAAAGAGAGCCCCGTTAAACTTACACAATTTGGCTTGCATTTTCACTATGCAAGTTGACATTATTTGCTTATTACTATAATTTTTCCAATTAGAATATACATGTATCTTACATCGTTCTAAAGTTCGCGTTAATTCTAATTAGAAAACATAACTTACATATTGATTACAACAATTTTTCTTATTAGAATCTTATCTCTACGTAAAAAGTTCTTCTTACAAAACTATGATTCTTACACATTCTATGCTTAATACCTATTACAGTTCTTACGTAACTAATTGGATTTATATTTATTTCACTTATTTACAATAAATCCTACGTAACAAAATAAAATTTAACCTAGTATAAGCATATATTGAGATTTTGTCTCCGCTGTCCTTAACACGTTTCTAATTTTTGGTGTCATTTTAATATTAAAGTGTTCAAATATAAGTTAACGCTTAATGATATTAGTTTATAACTTAACATGTTTCCTGTCCGAAAAAAATATAACATTTGAAATTTAATTGATTCTGTATGCTGTAAGATATATAGACAAGGAATATGTTAATAATATTATAAATATTATAAAGATTTCCTGTACACGACTGTACTTTGATTGTTTTTTATCCACATACTGCAAAAGTGCGAATCGCCTACTATCAATTCTTAAAGGGGTCGACTCGCACGCGATTAAAATTCGTTCGGGCGAATCGACTACTAAAAATAATGTTATTTTTGAAAGTTGTCGATTCGCACTTTAGTGCGAATTATTTTCGTGCGAATCGACTACTTACCCGTATATTATAATTATTTGATGATTATTATTAGACCAGGTAGCTATTATTAAACCAAACGTTCTCAACCTTGGGTTTTTATTATTGTCTGAGATTTTATAAATAAACCTGTATCTTTCCGTTGAAGGAGTTGACGCATCTGCGAATTATTAAAGACAAAAGGACGTAAACTTTCTACGAGATGGAATATACACATGCCAGCCTTGTAGCGAGTTTATGGGTTTGCATCACTGTCGGGAGGTGGGTTTTCGACTTTTCGCTGCCCTTGCTCAACGATACATTTTGTTGCGTCAACCAACGCATATTTTTTGCAAGTGTGCGAAATTCTGCCCGATTATTATCTCCAATAGATCTCTGTGATTATCACCTTTTCGGTAGAGGGTTATTTACAATTTAGATGGAGCTGGAATGTTGCAGATTTTATTGGCTCGCTGCCAAATGCCTTCAACCTTCACGAACGAGTGGATTCGTTTGAATGTTGAAAGAATGCATTTAAGCTGTTGTTGAACCGCGCATCGCATCTTAGTGCGATGTGTGAAAACGCTACAATACTTAAACATATTGACCTAAAACATTTAAAATGTTGTCGTTATTAGTTAAGATTATACTGTTGTGTTTGATGGTACTACCGAGTTACAACACAGTGCTAATTTGTTGATATACTATTGCTACTTATTGAACTCTCCACATCGTCTTCTTTGCAAGGTTTTATTAAATATAATATGAGTCACAGTAACACAAAACATTTTAAGCCCTGTCGACTGGGGCGTATATACCTAGGTAAAGAATGCGCAATCATAACTTTTGTAAGAAACACGTAAGAAGACGACCTAAAGTACAGTCAAAAGCACGTCAGACGTAACACTTTGGACTTTGTACCGCTCTTATGTCGGGGGCATAAGTGCTATTATCGAACTGCAAGTGTTTACAGTGATGTGCTGTTGACCGTACATCGTACCGACAAGTTTCCATCTCCATAGAGTTTGCCTCTACCTTGTGTCAGAATTTTCAATTATGTAGGTAAAGGCCTTATTTCAATGAGTCATGCCGGTAGAATCTAAGATGAAAGGAAACCTACTTTTATACCTATCTATTGGAGAGGATTTTTCAAGAGATCTCCGGAACAATATTATCACACAACATCTAAGTATTTCTCTACATCGAGTAAAGGCGGAATGTATTTATTTTGCGAGTAGATTCTGGCGATGTGACGTAACGTACGGTTGGTAAATATGCAACGGGTAACCGGGTCACATTTATTTTTGAGTTGTTGCCCAATTCTTAATTACTTAATTGTAATCATAATAGACTGCGGCTGATAATAATACCCGGTGTTTGAGAGAATTCGATGGTGAAATAACGTTTTGTGTTACGAGTGTAGGTGATAAACGTGATAAAGCTTTGTAGAAGCCTCTGAAATTGCTACTGGTAAATCAATAGTCGTGAATGCAAACAACATGGTGTTGTTATTTTTATTATAGTTAAATATTTATTCATTTATTGAGTTAAATAGTGTTACTTTAACAATTCCTTGAATAATTTAACGTATGACGATACATTATTCAAGGAATTGTTAAGTGTAATGTAACGAACGTTTATACAAACCACATAAAATTATTGTGGTCATCATATGTTATGCTATTAGGTCTAGGTCTTCAGTAGGATGTACATAAGTAGTAATGCCTATTTAATGTTTCTTTCAAAGGCTTCCACCATTGAAATCAAGACATCATCATAATAATTGGTACCAAATTGCGAATTGGCAACAAGCCCGAACTGTAATCGAAAAATTTTGCCCGACGCCACAGAATATCCGACGCGCTTATTGAATTCACGACCTCTAGATTACAGCCCTGTACTTAAGCCACTAGACTATCGAGGCTTTAGTAGATGGTCACATTAAAATGTTTATAATTTTATTCGCTTTTTGTGATAGAGGCTTAAGAATTTTTTGTCAATTATTAGGATGTGCGTCTGTTGACACATTAAATTCTAAATTGTATTTGAATAAGACGAATTCTCGTACCTACTTACGGTCAATATTATAGAAGTGTTTTTGAAATATTGAGACTCCTACAAAGTTATAAGCATGCTCCCATGACGGTGGAAATTTACTGAACGACCATAGCTTTAGCACGAACTAATTAAAACGTCATAGGGATTCAAGCATGTAATGTATGTAAATATTTGATGTTTTCTTGAGTCGCAGTACCTACCTAAGTGATTTTAACTATTTTCGGATTGTATGTAGATGTATTGAAGCATCTTTGAATTAATTTGAGATACATATTGTTATATCAATAGTAAGTTCTTTCTCTTTTGTACTCTCATGTTGCTTCTTTTGAAGTTAAATGCTTAATCTTAATTTTTTTTTCAAATATCCCCCCCTTCACCCAACATTCCCCACATCAAAAGTACTCTATGTCACCCGGGATAGTGTAGCTTTCCAACAGTGAAAGAATTATTCAAATCGGTTCAGTAGTTTCGGAATAATTCGGAGCCTATTCAATACTGTATGTCGCAGGGATATGATAAAATCAGGGATTTGAACAAATCCATAAATTGGTTCAGTGAAATGACAAAATTATAGTGAAAACAAAAAAGGTTTTTAGGGTTTAAAAAAAATCCCTTAGGGATTTGATCAAATCTCTGTTTTTATCATATCCCTGCGACATATAAAAACGAACAAACAAACAAAAAATCAGATCTTTCCTCTTTATAATATTAGTATGGACCGCATCTCAGAAAGTCTAGGTATCGTTACTTTTTTTCGTTCGAGCCTTTGATTTCAAGTGTACTAATACTATAGAACCTCGATGTCTGGTGATGTTTATAACTCCGCTTTTCTTTGAAAGGATTCACGTAAATCTATGAACTACATAATTATTATAATGTTACATGACTGTACTGAGTTTTTTTTAAATTCATCAAGCCGAGAATAATATTAGTCTTACGCTTTTGTAGCTACATACATGTATAAAATTAGCAATTTTTATGTAACATTAATCTTTGTGGGTATCTAATTAATATGTAAACTTGCCTAGTTTGTGATTAAAAGAATGATTCGAATATGAGGAAAATAATTTGAGTTTAAGATCTAAGTAAGCGGGTAAAGGCCTATGTCCAGCAGTGGACTGTCACAGGCTGATGATGATGATGATGATGATGATGATGAAGCGGGTAAAACCAGAGCAAATACGTCATTCATTTTTTGATACGATCTTGATAGCTATAAGCTATAGCTATCAAGATCGTATCAAAAAATCAAAAAATGACGTATCTATACCAATATTATAAATAGGAAAGATTTGATTGTTTGTTTGTTTGTATTGAACAGGCGCCGAAACTACTGAACTGATTTTGAAAATTCTTTCACTGTTGGAAAGCTACACTATCCCCGGGTGACATAGGGTACTTTTGATCCCAGAAATATGGGGGGAAGAGCGTATACCTAGTTGACAAAAGAAATTACGCGCGGGTGAAACCGCGCTAGTAGCTAATATATTAGCTTCTGCTAGCAGCTATTATTGTATACATATTAAGCTATATTCCTTTTTTTGGTCCGCTTTATTCTAATTCTATTGAGTAGAGTTTCAATGAAAGATAGAAGTAGAAAAAATAACAACTTTGATTTTATTATGGCACTGAGTGCCTTGATTCATGTAATGCCAAAGTAAATAAAGATATCATTACCTTAATAATGAGTTATCATAATTTAAGATCATCTTGCCATATGACGTCGTACTATAAAGACTTCCATGAAATACTTTCTAAAATAAATTAAATTGAGCTCTTTTCTAATTGTATAAACACAATTTATAAAAAGTAGGATGAAGAAAAGCGGCTACTTCCCATTTGGTAAACTTCCCATTTGGTAAGTTTGGTTTGATTTGGTTAGTAGGTACAGTTTGAGGTTTACCAAATGGGAAGTAGCCAGAAAAGCAGAGCTAGTGCAGTCTTAGGCCAACCGTTGACAAGAGACCGTCTTCTCGTGAGCAATATGACGAATCCTACGGTTCTTTGAAGCACTTTAAGAGACCATCAGCTCCTGCTTTGATTTTAGTATCTATTTTCATGGTAGAGAAAATTAATGATGTTAACTTAATACTAAATGTAGAAATGTATTATGTACATATTTCAAACATCCTTCGACGAACATCAACTGAGTTATTCAGGTCACTCAGAACACATACAATTACTGTAGGTAAAGTTTATAAATGAAACATTTTATAAACTGGGAGTTTGCTGTATAAGCAAAAGTTTTTATTTAAAGTTTACTTACGTATATCGGCTACTTCATTCTGTGCTTCCGAAATTTGTAAACAGCTTAGTACCACAGCACAGACACTTAACACATAAATTATATTCATAGTTAAATTAATTCACTAGTTATTTATTTTATGTAATTAAATAAGTACTATACAAAAATTGCGCAATAAAATGTACTATTTTTCAAAGGATGTGTTCCAAATTCAAATAGAATCAGTCGAGGTCCAGTGGACAGTGGTTTAGCATTGCGCCGGACTGCGAATCGCGAAGCTCGCGCGAAGGCTGCGAAAGTGCATTCCCCTTCCAAGTCCGAGAGGCTTGCGAAAGATCACTGTGCGAAATGATAATGGTATCTATATTTGTTATAGAAACAAGTTACAAGTGCGCCGGTACAAGGTTAATGGATGTTAAAGAACAGGATTTGGAATAGTTAAACCGCTTTAACTTAAACAGGAATAAATTAAAACCTCGGTCTAATGAGCGGAACTAAAAGTCTAAAACCAACTGGCAGAGGGTAATATGAAGACGACGGTTTCGACGGTGTAACTAGGACAAATGCGATCTCTGGGGTCTCAAAAATAAGAATTTTACTAAGACTAACTAAAACAATATTGTCATCATCATCATCATCAGCCTGTAATAGTCCACTGCTAGACATAGGCCTCTCCAAATGCTCGCTATGCTGATCGATCTTCGGCCACTCGCATCCAGCTCCTGCCAGCCATCTTGCGCAGATCATCGCTCCACCTGGCCTGAGGTACAAACAATAATTGTACCTAGCTAAATAACAAAACTTGTGACTTGAGAATGGCCGCATTTTCTCTAAGGGACACTTCGCATTGGTCAAGTTTGCAAATCAGGGAATACGATTGCAAAATGATGAAGATTTACTACTATTTATATGTATATAATTAAATTTTTGTTCTCGTGCACCCGCAAACAGTTATGAAATCCACTTCAGCGTGTTTTTTTTTTAACTCAACTGCAAAAATCATTTTGATTCTTTGTGCTACTTCATAAATAGTGTGTAAGGCGAATGATTTTATGTTTCTAGGTGCATTCTTGCAACGTCTAAGATGTGTCGTATAGCGTACTGAGGTCACAGTGACCTGGTCACTAGACCAACGAGTACATATGTTATTGGTAACTGCCATTCAAAGCGGTAATCCTCGAGAAGCGTTGCGCAACGCAAAACGCAGCAGATTGTATTGCGCTGTTGTTTACATAACGGCGCTTATGATAGCAGCATCGATGCCGGCTCATCACCTGGTTGCAACATGCTGGTGCCACTTCACCAGGGCTGGACAAATCCATTAACTCCTCCAGTAGGCCCCCTGTATCAGGCGGTAGCAGCTAAGGGCTGCTCCCCACCCTCCAAAGTGGAGGGTAGTATCACAGATGCATGGCTATGCCGATTCCTGTAACACTACCACTAAAGCGTCTGTTGGGCACTGTGGGGTTTAGTTGGCATAACTACCCCTCGGGTAGAGAATTCCCGTAGAACCTTTCTGTTGGGTGGTGTTGTCGCTTCTTGGAAGCACCACCGGGCCGAGGGTATGGGTAACGCATTCCCACAGAGATAGATAATTTCTGTGCGCATTCTCCACATAAAAAAAAATGGCAATGGCTCGGTGCTTCTGCTCTCGGCACGGTCGTTAACAGTCGCTCAAGAGAAGTGTCTTTCTCCCGACTTTTTTTGTGCCTTCACTGAATGAATGCAGCGCGAGGCCCTTTTAATACACCCCTACGCACACAATGCTTAGACCATGCGTGGGGCAAAAAGCTAGATAGGCTGATTAAACAAAAAAAAACAGGATTAACCAAATATTCATTATATTATAATGAATATTTGGTTAATCCTGTTTTTTTTTGTAAAAATGCAAAAAAATATATTATAATTTTTTTATATATTATATTATAATTTATGCATTGCTCTGCCAGCCCTGCATTTCACGTAATTGAACATTATGTTATGTAACTTTGTGGGTACATCAATGAATGCTATTAATTGTACTATGTATGGAAAAGTCAATAGTCGTTTCGTGAGCAGGTAGAGTGGTAGGTTTTAGGTCAGCTTGAAATAAAGATGACTTGATGAAAAGACTACATAGACCTCGTTACGGAGTCTTTCGTGTTCTACTTCGTAAGCCATCCGGGATCACCAATGCCGAAGCGACAAAATCATCACTTTTGCCAGCACTGGAATTAAATATTATTTAAATCGTAATCAAATGTTGTAAGTAATATTAGTTTTATTCTTTAACTAGCTTTCCGCCCGCGGTTTCACCCACGCGTAATTTCTTTTTTCAATATCCCGCGGGAATAAGACGTTCCCCGTAGGAATTTTATAGCCTATGTCCTAATCCGGGCCAAACTTCATCTAAATCCGTTCACGTTTAGGCGTGATTGAGTAACAAAAATCCAAACATCCAGACTTTCGCATTTATAATATTAGTAGGATTGACCAGTAATATAAGGTCCCTCAGCCCAGATGCAAGTTCAAGAAGACAAATAAAAAGTTTACTTGAGTGTCCCCCAAAAGTAGATCGGAGGGACACGAGTCTTCTTGTGTAAAATTTACTATTAATTGTAACCTCAGTATATATCTAATATACCTATTCAGCGATTTTGATTTGAATCATTATATCCTTTATATGCATGCAGGTGCCACCTTTGGGCACTGGTCTTCCAGGACTCACGGATTTTTCTCGATTATAGTCTCATTCTTATACTTTATACTGTATGGCTTGGTATTCTAAAACTAATCAGTAATTGTAACAAACAAATTATTGTAAACAAACATGGCGATGAAAAAGAGTAACTGTCGAGTTTCTTGCCGGTTCTTCTCGGCAGATGACTGCATTCCGAAGCCGGTGTTAGAGTCACTCTGTAATTGACGATTCATAAATACTTGATACAAGTTTACATGAATAAAGAATATTTTGATTTTGATTTTTGATTTTGATATATGCAAGCACATATTAAACTCTACTTCAAGTGTCAATAGTCACGTAATTAGATAACATTACCGTGCAAAAGTTATTTCCGTGTGGATTTTCAGAGCGCGTCCATCTATGCTATGTAATATTATAAAGAAGAAAGATTTGATTGTTTGTTTATATTGAATAGGCTCCAAAACGAGCTAGTGGGTCACCTGATGATAATTAAGTGATCACCGCCGCCCATAAGCACCCGAGACCCCCTTGGGGTCGCAGGCGCGTTGCCCGCCATAAGAGACGACAGTTATTACTACAATTTAGTATTAGTTATTTTTATTATAGTTAGTTACTGAACCGATTTGAATAATTCTTTCACTGTTGGAAAGCTATACTATCCCCGGTGAACATGGGGTACTTTTAATCCCGGAAATGTGGGGGAAAGGGGGTATATTTGAAAAAACAAATAGGGAACATGCATTATTTTTATTTTTGTGTTCATTTTAAAGAATTCCATGTAGAATAAACCACTGTTAAATTAAAAAAATTATACATTGTAATATATCGGAAAAAATGCGGTTTTAAATAAATTGATAGTATAGATTTTCGCGCGAAAACGGACCTATGGTTCGGATGACGTCACTCCTGTTCTGTCACTGCCTCACTGGTAGACCGACAAACTTATCTGTTCCGGTGGCGGCGTCGCTACTGTCTATTTAAAACTGTTATTAAATATCGTTTTTGCATTGCATTTCACGTAGTTCCAATTTTGGCCACCGGAACAGATAAGTTTGTAGGTCTGTACTTCACCGTACTTGTTTGTCGCTGGCTTTCATACTTTTGCATATTTTAACGAGTTTCGAAATATTTTTTTGTAAAAATTTAAAATGGACTATCCATCAACATCAGGTGATCATAACAATACCACTAATATTCCAAAAAAAAAGCCGTGTTGACTCATGTTTTGTGCCATTGTGTCCTTCTACTTCAACAAAGTTTCCGAACAAATTATTTTTGACTGGACCTTCTGACCCAAAACAGAGAAAAAAGTGGTTTCTTGCTTCACAATATGAAACTTCACACGATAGCCTTCTTTACGTACGTTATGCTCCGGAGTAACTCGACTTCTTATTGTACATAAATCTCTATCTCTTTTAATTTGGACATAGCAGATAGCATTATCGCCGTAAGATTCTCTTGTTGAGCTAAAATAACTGCTATGTTTAGAAGCCGCTGAATAAAATACAACAACTATGATTTATCCTACATACCGTAGTAATTTAGTCCCTTTCATTTCTACACTTGAAAACTCTGCACTTTCGACAAAAACAGTTACAACCACGTCAACACTAACTCTTGGTAAATTCCTGGAGTCTGCTTTGATAAACCCAACTTCCATTTTAATTAAAAAAACGCAATGAATATTCCCTTAAAATATTATTCACATAGAAAACCTTAGCATTATCTATGTTGTCATCACGCGAGTGACGTCACTAAACGCTGATTGGTGTTTTAAAATAAGTTTCGTTTCAAGTATTTTTCATTCGTAATTTTTGTTAAAAAACAACATTATGTAAAATAAAAATGTTGCAGTGGCCTTTCTTTTATATTTTTGTATCATTTTAATCATAAAATTTTCATAAATATTATAATTGCATCTTCCCTTATAGGTAGGAATATATTAATTTGCATTTGTTGTCACTAAAGTATTACCATATTTCAGTACTCAAGGGTCTTGAAATATGGGCCGGTCAGTTTCCACAAGGCGCGTAGGCGGGCACCCGTTCGTATCTCTCGGGTCTGAAGGGAAATCCAGAGGTAGAGTGGGTTAGAGGGATGAAAGCCAAAACCAAATAGTGCCATACACAGCTGCAAGGTTCAAGCCTGCAGTTATGATTCATTCATTCACTATTTAAGAGCTACGCTCTTGTCGGTGGAGCACCTTCCACTTCTCCCTGGACTCTGCCAGCACCTTTAGCTCCTTATACGTCACGACATTTACTTTTTCTTTTAATTGCTGCACGTAATCTCGTCTTGGTCGTCCCCTCCCCCTTTTTCTTCTATTTTGCCTTCCAGTAATTCTTCCCTACTTCCGTGTCATGACGTATAAGGTGTCCTATCATTTTTCCTCTTCTATTCTCTATTGTTTCCAATAAGCATCTCTTCTCTTTGACCATGGCTAATACCTTCTCATTTGTTTTCTTTTCCATCCAACTTATTCCCTTAAGTCTCTTCCAGCACCACATTTCAAATGCAGTGATATTGAAACGAATTGTCTTTTGTAATTGAAATAAAAACCATAGTCAATTCATAATTTAGTTTATTTACTTTTAGAAAAGTCTTACAATAACTTAAATATTAATATACTTATTGTACCTAGATTACACCACCCTTTCACTTGAGTAAATTAAGAGGGGGAGGGAGCACCCAGACTGTTTACCTTAAATAAATTACTTTAAAACTATTCAATTTACTGTTCTCCTTAAAAGGATTTAGGTAATATTAAATTGAGCATATCACTGTCGATTTTATTAATTTAACCAAATCTACAAAAGATTTTCGTTTTAATAGCACCATGGAATAAATAATTGTATTTAGCACGGTTTTTAATATTATTTTATACCTATAGGTAAGTTTAGTTAAGTCAAGTACATTATTTTTGCCGCAAATATGAATGACACAAACTCGTCAAAGATCTTGTTTGAGTCATATGATTAAATATTTCAATAAAAAAAGATTTATTTGATGGAAAAAACTTTACGTTTAACGTACGGAGCTAGAACTGTGTCATCAGATTTTTCAAATTCTATACCAATTTGTGGCGTCAATTTGTTGGACAGTGAACGAATAAATCGTTTATTAAAATTGGTAAAAGGTATCTCACAGTACGGCACAACTTTTACCCCACACAAGATTCTATTTTGATCTCATATGGAGGACAATTTTTCAGTTTGCACTAATGAACATCCGTTATTTTGCAGTTCTCCGTTGAATGAATAAATAATGTATGTTTCATTGACTTCTATGTTGATGATGTTCTGACTTTTAACCTTAGTTTTTAAACAACTTCATAATTATTTGTGTAAAGTTGTTTTTTCATTGGTAGAATTACTTACTCAATTGCAGCTTTAATAAGCATGAGCCATTTTGTTGTACTCCGTTGAAAATGATAGCTTGTACTTGACTGATATTTTTTTAAAATTGAACTAAGCTAGAACTTGAGCACAAAGTTAGCTGATGTTTAACAACTATGCGGTCTATGATGGAGCGCACTTACTTAGAAGAAGCCCGTTAATTCTGGTCTTGAAGAGCCCCAAGTTATATTGTTTAGGAAAAACTGATTTTGGGGCAGCGCAAACGACAGACTATCCGTGACGCACTTTTTAGTCTGTGAAAATAGAACCTTGGCATTATATGCAGTAACGCACACGACGCGCAAAAAGTTATAATTTATTATAGTAAGTTATAATTTACATCTTCGCCACAGACTCGATCACACAAAAAGAGTGGTCTGCTTTGCTCCTCAAGTTGTGTCGTACTGCTTATCTACCCTAGCACCCTTGCAAGCTAGGTCCCGATAGGTATTGCTAACTTCTAGCACTGTCGGGAGGTCCCGAGGGATTAGTCGACGATCCAGTCGTCGTAGGGGATGTGCTCCAGGATGCGGTCGAGGAAGCGGGACATCTTGTCCGCCAGGTCCTTCTTCAGCTCGGGCTTCATCTCCTTCAGGAGCTCTTGCGCGTTTGTGTTGATGAACAGGTTTAGCGCGGCCTCTGTTAACAAACATAAATAATACATTTACTTATGACCGCCTCCGGGGAACAGTGGCTACGCCGCTCGGGTATAAAATCACGGAGGTCGTGGGTTCGATTCCCACCTTGGGTCTGGTTGGTGGTAGGGCTTTTTCAGAGTCCGACTGGCTAGCTACCACCCTCACAGGTGAAATCTGCTGCCATAACAGCTCTGGCTGTGTTCCGGCAAAATTAATGTGGGAGCCAGTACACTTGAAATCAGAGGCTCGAAGATGAGTCTACAGTTTGGCAGCACATTGAGCGCGACGCTTCTACGTGAAGCGTCCCTCAATGGAATAGGCCGCAGTGGCCGCTCACCATCAGGTGGGCTGTGTGCCTGTCTGCCAACTGAGTTAGCATAAAAAAAAAACTTGGTGAATTTACTTCTGCATTTAAAATTAAAGCTATAGCTGAATTTGGCTATAAAGCGGGTCATCCCTCCAGACTGTCTAGTGGGTAGTAATACGACTATCTTCAGTTCCGCCTGCGTCCCCGCATGTGGTTATGGTGCATCCAACACATTTGCCTCGGCAAATAAAGGTTAGAGGGTAGCTTTTATTAATAAATTCTTAGAGCAGTTTGGTTGACTTTTATAAGGATTTTTTGACGTGACAACGTCTTAAATTAGGTTGCGGCTGGGAGTCACTTATGAAAAAGTGTAACGCTCGGTAACGTTACGATGAGTCACCGAACGAGAGAGAGGCCCGCCGAATGCCTTGCGTCTCTCTCCCACTCAACTATGATCGGTCTGCCGCGCGCGCAGCGCGCGGCAGACCGATCATAGTTTATTCATATCAATAAATATTCTACCGAGAAAAAGACGTTGTCACGTAAAATCTTCGCCCGTAAAACCGACTTTACAGGCAACCATTTTTTTTTTTATTAGTAATTAAGTAGTTATCAATGAAGACACGTGAGAAAACTGTTCGACGAGCAATCGCTCAGCGTTAACCTTAAAATACGCTTCGACATCAATGGTACAGTACCTACTGACAGGAACGGCATAGCATGCATCTTATTACTTTTATCTACTGCTATTCAGTTTCTATTTTTATGTACATATTAGCATTGTGTGACAAAAGTGTAATATCTTGTTTCAGATATAAAGTTTTGTGTATGTGCTTTTGTTGAATGTTTCCGAAGAAATTGCAATGAAAAACGACTCACGTAAGACGGCATTGCTGTTGTGCAGGTTCTCGACGCCCATCTGTATGTCGCGCACGCTGAAGTCCAGCTTGAGCTGCTGCAGGCGCAGGTAGGTGCGGCCGCCGCGCTGGTACGGCGCTCCTCGGAAGTACACCTTCGCTTTCACGCCGTCTGCGGTACAACACATCATGTTATGTTTATTCCACACTAGCCTTCCGCCCGCGGTTTCACCCGCGCGTAATCTCTTTTTTCAAATATCCCCCTACCCCCCACATTTCCAGGATCAAAAGTACCCTATGTTCACCGGGGATAGTGTAGCTTTCCAACAGTGAAAGAATTATTCACATCGGTTCAGTAGTTCAAAATTGATAATCCCGCGGGAATGAGACGTTTCCCGCAGGAATTGTATTGTATAGCCTATGTCCTATTCCGGGTTATAAACTATACGTGTGCCAAATTTCATCTAAATCCGTTCAGCCGTTTAGGCGTGATTGAGGAACAAACATCCAAACATCCAAACATCTAAACTAGGGATGCCTCGATACGCCTTTTTGCCGATACGATACCGATACCGATACTCTTATAAAAATATCGGCGATACCGATACCGATACCGATACGCTTATTGAATTCAAAAAGGAAGGTAGAATAAATAAAACACAATTTATTAATAGTTTTAGTAATCAAAATTAACATTTATAAGATTTTTATTTAAATAACAAAGTATTCTTAATTTTGCGAGCAAAGGCTATTTCGCAAGTCTGTTTGAAAAAGACCTGCGGTGGAAAATAGTCTCTCAGATGCGACAGAAGTAATTTGGAAAATAAAGTACTTCTGCGCCTTTTTTTCAAATTTGGGTATAAGACGTCATCGTCATGGCGCCAGAAAACGAACGGATCTTCGTCTCTCGATATATTAGGCATAGTTAGTTCGTGCCTGGTTTGCAACGAAATAGATGGGACAACACGCGCGTGTTTACACTGCATTTTTAATGCGCAAAATTTGAAAAGTATCGTTGAATCGGCCATAAAAATATCGCCGATACCGATATATCGGCAAACTCGAAGTATCGCCGATATATCGGTATCGGTATCGGATGCATCCCTAATCTAAACATCCAAACATCCAGACTTTCACATTTATAATATTAGTAGGATAGTAGTATCCTACTATCCTCACCACCACTGTTCATGGATTGTTGTTCAGTCACGACTCAGACTTTATGCGCGCCATGCAGACGTTTTGTGCGCCGCAGACTCGATCACACAAAATGTGTGCCGTCTGCGCTGCACCTTAATTATATTTTTTTCTATGCTAAATAGGCACGCAGCTCAACTGATGCCAAGCGGCCACTGCGACCAATTCCATAGAGGGAGCCAGGAAGCGCCACACAATGTATAGCCACACTGTAGGCTCTATGACCATCGATCGATCCTTTTAATTCAAGTGTTTTAGCTTCAACTGAATATAGCTGGAAAACAGCCAGATTTCACCAGTGGGAGTGGTAGCTGGCCTGTCGGACTCTGAAAATGTCCTAACACTAAACAGTCCCTAGGTGGGATCGAAACGTGACGTCCGGTTTTTATACCCGAGCCAGAGGCCCGAGTAGCTTAGCCATTGTTGCACGAAAGCACAGAATATATAATAGTAATAGTACTAACGAAAGTCAAAAGGATTTGATAAAATAATTCGTATTTTTTTTATCGCAATGTGTAACAAGACGATCAGATCGTACACCTGATGGGAAGCACCACGTCTGCCCTTAGAAAGTTCAGTGCCAAACAGTATCTAAGCAGTTACTGTCTGGCACCGCCCCCTGCGCCCGCTACACCGAGACGACACTTTATTAAGGGTTAAAGAATATTTATTTCTCATAAGAAATCACATTTCACTTACATGAGAAAATATTAAAATATGTACACAGTATATAATATGAGCTAACAAACTAATAATTATATTCTAAACTTATATTTATCCTATATCTATTTTATCATTTTACCCTGTATCACCAATGACGAGACGAACTCTGATGCAGTTAATTTTTAAACAGTTGAGATAATATAATTATTTTTTGTTGGTCACTGGAAATAACAAGGCACACCATTACGCCAGATAAGCCTTTAGGAGCTTCCTAAACTCCTTAGTGTGTTTTGCAGCTTTGATACTTTCAGGCAATCCATTGTAAATTTGTGCACTCTCAAAAGTGATGTTCTTCTTTCCATAATTTGTTCGTGGAGGACGAAGTATCAAATTATTTGCGCTTCTCAGACGTTTTAGATGGACATATTCATTTTTAAGTTTGAATTTAATGTGAGAATGAATTTCCCCATTAATAATTTTCCTTATCAGTAAACAGGAGTAATATTCATAGGTTTTTTTAATGTTCATTAGCTTTGTTTCTTTATAAAGCTTCAATGTTGGTGTGAGGTAGTTATATTGGAATAGGGTTTTAATTAATTTATTTTGCGATGTTTGAACATCTTTGAGGTTAGTTTCAGCAGCTGAGCCCCAGATCTCGATGAGATAGTCTATGTGTGGCTTTGCCATGGAGTTATATATAGTGTGTCGTATGCTATGTGGAAGACATCGGGCTACTCCGCGTAGAGCACCAGTCAGAGACGTTAACTTGGCCCTGACTTTTTCAATATGAGGCCTCCAAGTCAAACGACTATCCAAGACCAAACCTAAGTATTTCTCCCGTTCTGATTTACTGATGGTAACATTGTTAATCTTTAGTGGCTCGAAATCTGGTATGACCTTGTTTTTGGCTGCAAAGATTACATAGTGTGTTTTTGCTACATTGATCGTAAGTAAATTGCATTGGAACCAAACATTAAGAAGATCAAGATCACTCTGGGCATCCTGAATGATTGATTCCTTTTTGTCCCCAAAATAAAATAGACATGTGTCGTCGGCGTAAAGTGACAAGTCTCCCTTTAATTGCAGATTGCTAATGTTATTAATATATATAAGAAACAGCAGGGGGCCTAAAATTGATCCTTGAGGGACACCGTATGACACATTTTCTGGTGGACTGCTGAAATTCGAAATTGTTACTATTTGTGACCGTGCTGTGAGATAAGATTCGAGTAATTTATGGGCATATCCCTCGACACCGATATCCCGAAGTTTATTTAAAAGAATTTTATGGCTCACTGTATCGAATGCTTTTCTCAAGTCTATGAATATCCCAAGACAGACCTTTTTGCTGTCAATGCTATTTTTAATTTTAGTTACGATGTCAGCCGTAGCCGACAGAGTACTTGATTTTGATCTGAATCCGTACTGTTTGGGATAGAGATAATTTATCGATTTAAGGTATTCATCAAGGCGATTATAGATAATCTTTTCGAAAATCTTAGACAGCACTGGAAGCACCGATATCGGCCGATAGTTATTCGGATCTGATCTGGATCCCGATTTGAATATGGGAGTGACTTTTGCTCTTTTGAGATTACTAGGAAACACACCTTCTTCCGAACATTGATTTATACAGTTTTTTAGTTCGTAAGCAATATGTTTACTGACACATTTAATAGATTTTGCATTTATTTTGTCAGGACCAGAGCTAGTATTCGTTTGTAAATTATTTATTATTTTTATTATTTCGTCAGTTGTTACCGGTGTAAAAGAAGTTAAACCAAAAGCATCTAGACTACGGTCAACTAACGCAACAGTGTTCGTCTTATCATTGTGATACTTACTTGGTATTGATTCTGCCAGGCGTGCTCCAATCGTAGCAAAGTACTCGTTGAAATATTTACAAATTTCACTTGTGTCTGTTAAAATGCGTGTTCCATCCTTCAGCATGGTGGTCGATGAGACTTCTTTAACTTTATTATGAGTTAGATTATTGATAAGGCTCCATATCTTTTTTGGATTGCTTTTACAGGTGGAGAATTGTTTCAGATAATAATCCTTCTTCATTTGTCTTATTTCCTCGGATACTAATTTCTTCTCAGTTAGAAACTGGTTTTTAATGTGTTCATTATTTGGATTTTTTTTATATGTTTTATATAATAGATTCTTTTTGTTTATTTTCCCAATAATTTTTGCATTGATCCAGTCTTGTTTTGGTGGATTTAGAATTTTGATTTTAGTTCTTTTACATTCCCTTATCGTTTCAGAGAGTATATTTTATTAGGTCTCATAAACCCAGTAATTTCACTGCTTAATCCAGTAATTTAGTTTACTTCTTGTAAGCCTTATAAATATGAGTGTTGTGATACTAACCGTACTCGCCCCAGTAGTCGCCGCCGCCGGACGCGCGCACGAGCAGCAGCACGCCGGACGAGCGGTAGCGCGCGCGCGCGCTGATGTGCGGCCCGAACATCGTCAGCTGGAACTGGTGCGTCTCTAGGTCCGACCTGCCGGGGCAGCGACATCAGCGTGGCGTTTATGGGCGAATCCTTCTGCCTCGTATTTCGGGGAAACGGGAGCGGGAGCGGGCCAGTACGGAGGCGGTACGTTGCTGTCAAGCGGTCAACCTCAGTGTGCCTGCGTACTGGCCCGCTCCCGCTGTGTTCGAGAACGGGTCTATGGGATTCCATATGAATGAATGAATGAAATTTTATTTATCTCTTTACAAAGGTTGGTTGTATAGATAACAAAAAGTTTTCCGTTAAAGCTTAAAGATTATCAACCTTGAAAGAGACTGGTGCCTGAAGTAGATTTAGATAAATCTGTGTCACAGGTCACCAGCCCCCCCTTCAGTTGCGGCACTTATCACTTTAAACAAAAAATACTACACGAAAAAGGAACCTAATTGTGAAGCGCATACAGTACACATACTCTTATTATTACTGACTACGTGTTTGTGTGTGATTGTGTAATGTGAGTGTAGTAGTGAGTGGTGCATGTGTTGTGAATGTTATGTGAAATGCGAGAACAAGAGAGGGTAGAAGTATTTTATATATTGTTTAAATATGATAGGCATTGACTTAAATGTTAAACAAACAGTCACCCTAAACATTGAAATGCTGAAAGTCACTATTTAATTAATAGGAACAAGAAGATTTTCAGTTTCTTGGTAATCAAGCGACTTAAGGTAATTTGCAACAGTAAACTTAACACTTCTCTTGCAGAGTGGATAAATACATAGTAAGTTATTGACCTTATTATACAAATAATCACCAAGGAAACCGTAGAAATGTTGTGCAAAGTTGGTGCGAAACTTTTGACAGTTGATATAAAACATCTCGTCGCTGCAGCTCCTGTTTCTGCTTCCGCTCCGCATCCGCGAAATTTGAGGCAAAGGCCTAATGCTTGCGAGCGTTTAGTTAGAGAGACCTATGTCAGCTCATCAGCGCTCTCGCTCACAGTGGACTGTGAGAGGCTAACGATGATTAAGATGATTCTTCATTGATTGATTGATGAGGATTGAGTTGTTGCCAGTGATCAAAGATAAAATATCGCATGTGAGATTTAAAATAGTCACATTTTCATGGCCAACGTCATATTTTCTTGGCAAAGTAACGTTTAATTTCCCAACTAGTAAAAAGTAATATGTAACACCGTTCATATCAAACAAAGCCTTTAAACAAATGTGCGTAAAGATATTTTTAAAGGGATATTTTTAAGTGTACATCAAAAAAATACTGAAATGTTAGCTTTTTGATGCACAATCAGTATTTTTTGATGTGCAGTTAAATACAACCCATTTTTAAACACCTTCAATAAGCAAGAACTCCATTCGCCTGACTGAGCTCATTCTGGAAGTAGCTCACCTTTCTGGTGAGCTAGAAACACAAAATGTAACATTTTCCAAGTCTAAATGAAAATATCTTGAAAACCTTGTTCTACTTGGTTTGTCATACAAGGATATCTCGGTCATTAGCTTCTAATGTGCAAGTCAAATAAATCAAGTTTTGACAAAATGTGCTAAAAGGTTTAGTTGTCCGTTGAAGTAAATAAATAAATACATACAAGTTGTAAGCAGAGGATAAAATTCTGTATTATTAACTAATTAGTGTTGCAGGTTTTTACCCTTTGGTCAAAACATTTGAATCAGAGGCTATACTCGTATGTACACATTGATTCTTAACATGATATCCAAAGGTGGTACTTCCATATTCGATGCAATTTAGGACCATTGTTGAACGCTATTTAGATGTTCAATGATAATATTTTTTCTGTCAGAAAACTTAGATACTTCCTTTCTTGTCAGTTTTCAAAAAAGGAAATTTATTTAAAGCATTTAGAGCAAGTTTCAATTTCAACACTCACTCACAGATGACGAGTTCCAACTCGACAGACGATTTATCAGAAACTCATATTGTTATGACAATAGACAAGTACCTTTGTGTTGACTTAAAGAAATGTGACCAAATAAAAAGATTATATCCTCAATAAACCACACCACAAGATGCACTTAACAATTACCACAACTAACCAACTCGTGACTCTTCATAAAGTGCATATTGTTTATGATGTTTAACACTCGTAATGCAGGAAAGGACTCAGTAGGTACATTCGTTAATGTATTCCGTGCACATATCGCTGACTTACGGTTCTTTGTTGAATTTACGATTGCGAGGGTCAAACGGACAATCGCTTTTGACCTGATGAGACATTAGATAGTAACCATGAGTCAATACGAAGGTAGTTTTCCTGAATATTAACTAATAAAGAATAAAGGAGAACTGTGATGCCCGAATGAATAGCTTCTTCACGACTATGAGGACGACAGTTCGAATTTGTGAATTTTCTTTGTCAGAAATCAGTATTAGCTAGGACCTGACGGAAAATATGGTGAGGAAACTTTTATAAGTTATGGTCTAACAATGTCAAATCTTGGATTAGGGTTAAAAGGTGCCATGATCTTTCCTGTCTTTCAATACATTAAAGTAACGAAAAAGTTGCGGAGGGTACAGAATGAGAACGTAAATAATCGCCTGTCACTTTGTGTGAGACGTGGACAACAACACAGAGAGATAGAGAAAGATTGGAAGCATTTGAAATGTGGTGCTGGAGGAGACTTAAGTGAATAAGTTGAATGGAAAAGAAAACAAATGAGGAGGTATTAGCCAAAGGGGAAGAAGACGACCAAGACTGATTGATGATGATGATGATGAAGATGATTACGTGCAGCAATTAAAAGAAAAAGTAAATGTCATGACGTAAAAGGAGCTAAAGGTGCTGGCAGAGTCCTGGGAGAAGTGGAAGGTGCTCCACCGACAAGAGCGTAGCTCTTAAATAGTGAATGAATGTCACTTTGTGTGTGGATGTAGCGGTCAGACGGACCATGTCAAGAGCTACTTATGGATATAGAATATTGTTTATACCTCACGTTGGTGATGGTCATGTTGGAGGCACCGGTGGCGTGGATGTCCTTGAAGGTGGCGCGGTAGCCGTCAGGACCTCCGCCCAAGGCGATCGACAGCTCATCTATTACTATTGGTTCTGCCTGCAACGTTCAGATAAAATACTTTTAGTGCTGGTTACGACTTCAGGTCATCAGATAATGTGGTTTTACTTTTAATAATGGAGGTCTTTGCCTTTGTGATTGTTAGAATCAACCTGCTTTTTCGTAGCCTGAATCTGTATTAAGTAGCCAACATTTAGCTGTTCTTAAGTTAGGCGCATCACTGCAGTGAAAATAGGGGCTGTTTCATTTCTATTTTATGTCAATTCTAGTTTATCTATTCGGAATTGCAAGCCACAAAAAGCGGAACTTGAAATGTAAAAGATGCACAGTATTCTCGCTCACCTCTTCGATATCAAACTCAGGCGCACCTCCCTTGAGGTACTCCAGTAGCGAGTTGAAGCTCCGGAGTAAACACGCATCCACATTGGGGTCTCGCCTCGAGCACCTTCCTCCGAACACACCTGGAATATAAATGCATAAAGTTTATTGTGACGTAGTAAAAAGAAAACGTAAAAGCCCCAAGCTCAGCAGAAGGCAAATTTTTTAATATAATATTTTATATATATAACTAATTTAAACTCAGAAATGGTTATGTGATGATGATGCTGGCATTGAAGATGTTATGCTACCTATATACTTGTTATAAGAATGCAAATGCAAGTATAATTTGTGCATTATATTCAGGAGATTTGTTTTAGAATATACAAAGGAATGATGTCATTATATCTACGAGTATAAAACAATTTATGAATGGCATTTTCGTTGATTGTGTTGGATATTTTCAGTTTATTAAACAAGTTTCTTTGGAATTCGTTCTTTGCATTTTATGGTGTTCGTTTTATTTATTTAGCCAAGGATATTGACACTTAACTTTTTTGTAATAACAAAAACGGGCATCTGTCTACAGACCGTCTATCTCAAATAAATTTACGCTATTTTGTAAGAGGACCGAGAAACTTTGGATTCGTTGGCACACATTCTCAAGCACAACTTGTAAAACTAGTGTTAAGCTTTTTATGTCCGAATTTACTGTTCAGCGCCTTTCTATGACAGCCCCGGTCTGTGCGTCACCACTGCGATGTTGCCCCGCGGAATACCGCTTCTGAATTGGCAAAGCAAACAATATTAGTCAGCTGATTGGTCGATACCGGCTTTCTTCCTACCGTCCTAATTGGTATGCAGAGGGGACACAGTAACGGTAGAGGCGACATTGACCAGTGAAAACAATGAAGTGCCTATCACCACTGCAAACAATGGTGGCCTGACAAGAGAAGATTCCGCTTGATTACGTGATAACTTGATAACGAGTCTTTGTTTCTGTGAGAAACATGTATGACTGATGTTTTGTCAGAAATATTTGCATATTAATAATTATTAAGGCGAATTAACAGATAAAAAACTGCGGAATGGCTGCCTCTTAGAGGATGAATTGTGTGCATCTATCTAATGATAATGACGAGTCGAGAAAAAAATATTGTCAATTGACAATGAATGGGCCGTGTGTAGCAAAACTGAACGTACCTACTATAACCGTAGGTACATACTCGTACTTCAAGTTTTTAACAGTTGCAGTCGAAAGTGTCGGTCGGCAATAATTGTAGATATCATGTATTTAGGTACTTTGAAATCATTCAATATACTCTACATATATTTTTATTTTCTTAGAAGAGAAACGATCAGTTTATTTTCTAAGCAATATATGTATTTTGATGGTTTTTAACTTAAAAATAACAGAAAAACTTAATAGACAAGAACTGTCGAGATTTAAATTTTTTACAGATGTATCAGAGTCCTAGTTTGAAAATAATAAATCAATTGTGTAAGTAACCCTTTTATTTATTAACCATGTCATGTTAATCGTAAATAAAGAGTTTTCAAACTAATTTTGTAGTTATCCCACTCATTTTATAGTTATCCCACTCATTTTATAGTTATCCCACTCATTTTATAGTTGTCCCACTCATTTTATAGTTATCCCACTGATTTTATTTACTGATTTATTCACCCGTAACACAGGTTCTATAAACCTATAACAGGCACCAGCCACTCACCCATAAGGACCCTGTATGTTATTATACTAGTATATAGGCTCCTAAGCTTTGTAATGTTCTTGTGTGCTGATGGAAATAAATGATTATTATATTATTATTTATAGTTATCCCACTCATTTTATAGTTATCCCACTCATTTTATAGTTATCCCACTCATTTTATAGTTATACCACTCATTTCATAGTTATCTGTTATCCCACTCATTTCATAGTTATCTGTTATCCCACTCATTTTATAGTGTGTTAACTCTAATTGTTAACTTTAGAAAAGTACTATTTTTAGTCTATATACTAAGCGCACCACACAGTGTTGTCTAGGTGAGACATTTGCGCCTAGATTGTGTGTGGTGCAATTGTTCAAGAGAAAGTATGACAGTGTGTGGTAGGATGAATTCAGCAGTGAAACGTTCATCGTAATGGGTGCCGTTTAGCTGTCGTAACTTAAAAGTCGTACCAGCCAAATTCGTAAACCATAGTTTATTTAATTTTTATTCATTAGTGGAGGAAGGAATTCGACTTCGAATTAAAATAATTTATTTACTTAATTCTGCTATACGTAAGCCCTTATCCTCGTACCTTAGTTATAGTCCCTTACGACTTACGTGTTTATACGTAACGAACCTTGGGAGGAAAGTGTTTTAGATCCAATAGGGTCACTCCATAGCGCAAAAAAGTGATTCCTATTTGATACACCATCAGAAATGTGACTTTATTTAATTGTTCTCATTTTTAAAGACTTAAAATAGGGCAGGGTCTAAACTTAAAAGTATCTTATTAACCTTTGATGCTTATTATTAAGAACACTATAACAAAAAGTAGAGTAAAAAGTGCGTCCGATGGAAATTATGTAAACTAAGTGCACCTGCCGGTCGTCGACCTGCGCGCGCGCCGATTGGCGAGGGACCTTGTCCGAGAACTCGATCCGTCGCAAAAACGTTTACTGTTAATATCGTAGGTACAGTTAATTTGACGCCATTATCACCCGGCGGTTTTTAAATCGCGTATTTAACTTATCAAAACCTTTATCTTGAAATAGAAATCGATTTAAAGTGGGACAATTTTTTTCCATCGTTGCGGTTTGACCGGATTTTGTAGGCTTTTTGTTAAAAGTTGGTGTGTGATAGCCTTATAGATATGGTCAATGCTTCGAGGCGAGGTTAAAGTTATAAAGGCAGCCTATAAACAAACAGAACTAAAACAGAACTGAAGTGGTAAGTGGTGGTATTTTGACAGTTGAGTAAGTCCATACTATTTTTTCAGAGCACGTCACCAAAATTTTACATTGGATTTTACCACAAACACCTTTATGGCCTATTTTATTAAAAGAAGTTTCATTAAAAACTCAGTACGAAAAGACTTGTCAAGAAATGTAAGTAGGTAACAAATCATAGGCCTGAACACGAAGTTTATAGGAGCCAAGAGTATGGCAGTACATTGAAATATGGCAACAGATGATGACTCTCTCATGGTATTAAGTAGTCGAAGTAACCGCTTACTATGAGAAGCTTTGCATGCCTGTCTGCCAGCATGCATAAATCTGTCTCAAAATAAATCAATAATTTTATGAAAACTCAAGAAAAACATTTCAATCCTGTAACATTTTTAAATAGTTACTACTTTTTGCTTTGTTAAAAAAGAGGAATGTTCAAAAAAAGAATGGAATGCTTTAATATGATCTATGTTTAAGACTATTTAATTAATGTACCATAAACAGTTATTACATGATGCTATTACGATTACTTTGTTCTTGACACCGTTTCTCGTAAAAACGTTAAATTACGTGCACTCTTGCGTGCGGTCTTATTCCAATCTTAAATGCACAATTGTATATCCATCAACGCAGAAAATTCTCGTTTCATGAGTCTAGATATGTAATTAGCCTTGTTTAGGTGACATATGGTTAGTGTTTTAAGGTAATTGTCGTTGCGTAATGGCCTTGGGTTGTAATGAACTTATTGTTTTACTATAAGTATTGCCGAGTAAATAGGTTGATTGATACTTTATTTCTTAATGTTAATACAAAAGTAACAATTTGTAGCTTGTATGTCGTATGCCAGAAACAACATCATCTATATTGATTGGATTCCAAAGAAAGTATCGTAAGTCATGGGCATCAGAAACAACGAAGGTCATAATTTTATTCGTAAATACGTGTAAACACATGGGGCAAAAGCAAATAATGTTTATATCATTAATGTTTATCCAGGGTACGTTCGAACCCTTCGACCCCTGGGCACACAGTTACTACCAATCACGCAATCGGGTCAGTTTACGACAAAGACACTTTTCAGATCGTTTTTCTTTAATTCTGTGTTTTTTTTCTGCATTCATATGATGTTACAGTTGGCAGAGCGACTATTTCAAGTATTTTTATGACGCTAACGATAAACTGAGGAAATTCGGTGTTTCGTCACCTCAATTTTAGTCACCAATAAAACACAAAATCTCTACTTTCTTTTTGGCATAGTCGTTGACATTAATTAGTAACCTTTGTTAGAGATATTGTGGAAATGGACTTCTGTGAATATTGTGCATCAGCCGCCAAAATACTCGTACATACCGCGTCATTATTTGAAAGTGTGGTTTTTGCGGTGATATTTAAGTGCTTTCACTTAGTAATCTATGAGTGGGAACTTAATTATTACATAATTATTCTAGATGTAATCCACGTAACAATCACGAAGTCTGCATTGTTTTTTTATACGGAAGGTTAGTATGACAATAATTAAAGGAGCTCTAGGGTTGTCTGCGTCCGCATTTCCAATTGTTGGTCGTGTTTAGTTGAAAAGCGTGAAAGAAAGTTTTTAGTTGAAAAGCACGTCACTCAAGCCCTTGAGTGTAAAACTTAATGGTTATGGATTACTTATCATTTTTCAATTTATTTTTATTTATTTTCTTACTTTCTGGTCTGGGTAGTGGGATTGCTCAGCAGTTCACATTTAAAAATCTATCAGCTAATTATCTATTTATTCTAATTGCTGGGCAATCTGACACCTCTTTGTACCACAGAAAAGTCCATACTTTGGATTTATGTTAATGTTCATATTTTTTATAATTAACCTGTAGATAATGGTGTTGGTTGTACAATAACATTATTATTATGTACTTAGATATACAAATGGAATTGTACAATTGTTTTTTATCCCAAATAAAATAAAATAAAATAAAGCGTTTAAGCGGTTTTTTTCTGGATTATTTAAAGTAATTATGTAGAGATCCTACCGACAATCGTTTCTTACTCCTATCTGTTTCTACTGGTTAAAATTTTTGAGTTCATCGTTTTTCATTTCGAAGTACCTATGTTTAAATAAGACAAGCCGCAGTGGCTGCTTAATATCAGGTAGGCTTCAAACTAGTCAGCCAACTAAAATGTTATAAAAAAAGCGTTTTATAAAAATTAGAAATCCTTATTATTGCTCGTGTCGTGGAACATTTATGTGTGTAGGTACTGGTTTAATTGTTTCAATATTTAATATGTATGTTTATACAAAAGTATAGATACAAGTAATGGTTGTCTGTCGTCAAGAACAAGTTTGGGGCTGGGTGGCGCTATTTGGATGATGTCCAAGGATATTTAAAAAAAGCTTAGACTGGTAACCCTACCGCCAGAGTCGGTCTCGCACCTCATCCTCGTTACCCAACGCATTACATATCTACTCCATCCGCGCTTCCGCGCCTCAAGTTTATATAACGCTCTGCTGTATATGTAACTAAGTTGCAGATACTCATTTCGCTACGATCGTGAGTTTGTAGGCCGACTACTTAACTAGTGTGGGGTAGTCGCGCCTGATCCCGGTATCCGTCCTTAGTGGTAGGTGATAGAAAGATCCTCGAATTTCTCGATTTCGATTTCGACTGATGACTGTCACGTGTGAACTTTCTTTTACGGATATTAAGTACTGTTCCAGATAATTAAGTTTTTTAGGTTTGGTTACTTACCTTACAGGTCAAAGTCACTCCCATCTTGGTTATGCCTATGAGAAACAGTATGCTTAGTTCTTGAACATGATTGAGTGTGCTTTAGTCTAAAATATCATCATTTTAACTCTAATATCTACAGCAGAAATATTTCATAGGTTATTTGTTGCGAAATTTTGGCAAAGACAAATAGAAACTACCTACATAAGTAAAAGTGCGAAATTCCTATTTTGGAAAGCCCCTGATCTATTGCATAATGGAAAGAAATTGAATGGAATGTTTATCAGCGCTGTAAATGACGATTTTCTTACTCGTAATTGAGGAGCTATCAAAAACATTTAGCTTTCTGAAAAGTAAGAATGTTCACGTCTTAGGTTCACGCCTATTTGCAATTCTGTCAAAAATTTCCAATGCCAATGAAAGCCAATGAGTAAAAAATTGTTGCAAAAACAACCAAATGCTATTGATGGCAATAAAGCAGGTACTTACTCGTAATTTCGGAGTGGATTAGTGCAAAACTTATTGTAGTAGAGCAGTAGACACTATTTCAGACATTGTTTTGTTGGTTTGTTCTCGCTAGTCATATTATATTGCATGACCAAAAAAATAATAAGATACTATCTATTTAAATAAACTCAAAGGTGACTGACTGACTGACTGACTGACTATCTACGCACAGCTTAAACCACTGGACGGATCGGGCTGAAATTTGGCATGCAGGTAGATGTTATGACGTTGGCATCCGCTAAGAAAGGATTTTGATCAATTCCCACGGGAACGGGAACCACGCGGGTGAAACCGCGGTCGGCCGCTAGTAAATATTTATGATGACGTAAATGAGGACTTTTGTGCTTGATACTAACAAAGGTATAAGTAAAAAAGCCCCATGTAATTATTGTATGTATGAGATTCACAGATTCCGTTTGGTATTGCATTTATAGATGTAAGCATATTTAATCGACCGAATCAGACCACAACGGATGCTCTTTACACGATGGATTGTAACTGGAGATTAAACCTTAGAACAATGCTAGTTTAAGGTTGTCAAAGATCACAATATTGTCATTTATCCTTTCTTATATCCTTGTACATTCTCACACAGCGCCAACTAACCCCTTAACAAAATATAGCTTGTACTATAGGCACTAGACAACGGATAAACATTACTTAAACTATTATTTGTGAATAATAATAACATACATAAAAAACATAAAACAAAATCAGAACAATACCACAGACAATACGGAAATGATAAAGATGTGATGGTCTGCGCATAGACATCTTTGTACATGTATACTTTGCGGTGATCGAACCCGCCAACTCTGGTGCAATAGCCGATTCAACCATTAAGTCCATCATTAAGTTAGTCCGACTGGCTAGCTAACACCACAGGTGAAATCTGCCGCCATAACAGCTCTGGCTGTGTTCCGGCAACATTAATGTGGGAGCCAGTACACTTGAAATCAAAGTCTCGAAGAGCAAATGAGCCTACAGTCTGGCAGCACATTGAGCGACGCTTCCTAGTGAATCTTAAAAGAAAAAATAACAGGTCTTTTTCAGAGTCCCAAAGAAAAAATTTCAGGTATTAAGTCAATATTCAATATGGGATCAAATACAATTGAAGTAGGAACAACCCCGTACAAGTTTTTGGTAAAATAGTGCCACTATATTATGAATCCTAGGCACTTTTAGTACCGGTGAGAACCAATGAAAAGCATATAATATCCCATCTGTGGTTCCGAAGCACAAAAGAATATCAGCACAACTTCAACAATAAAGAGTATATCATATTTCTTAAATAAATAAAATAATAAATATTTTTTATGCTTCATCAGTTGGCAGACAGTCCACCATAATGATAAGCGACCACTATGGCTGATTCCAGTAGGTGTTATGTGTACACGTAAGGGTCGCTCATTGAGCTGCCATCACGGAGAAAGTTTCTATTCATCTCTGTGGCTGCCATACTATAGGCTCCTCTTATCTTCAAGCCCAAGTGTGGCAACTGGAAATACTTAATAAAGATGTTTTAGCGACAGATCTTACCTGTCAATCTAATTTAAATCTTAAACTATTTTACTTCGACGTCACGCATTAAAATTACCGTAAAAAATTCATTAGATTGGTCAAGCAGTAAGATTACCGATTATTGTTAATGGCACAAGTATACAAGGACTTTAATTGTTTCCATTATAAACCTGAAAACATGAACTACCTATAGAAGTAGTGCATAAATACATAATTTTATCATAAATATGCTTAAAATATGAAATATCTTCTTTGACAACATCAAATAAATTATGTAGTATGTACGAACCAAGAATATATTATATTTTATTAGTACTAACGTATTACGAGTATTAAGCCACACACATATTAAATAAATTATTGTTGTATTTGGTTGTATTATTAAATAATAAACGCATGTGTGTAATTTGTTTAGTTTGGTAGAGTACTTCTCATAAGACTGACGGTATTAGCAGAACTAGAAGCTATACAACAATAGCCAATATTTTAGGCTATTAATGACTTTTAATAGATCTAAGAATAATCCTAGAAATAAAAAATATTATTAAGAAATTACAAAAGTTAACCTACTAGTATTATATACTTACAAAATTAATATTTGACGTAATATTATTCAGTCATAAAAATAGACCAGTGTTTTTAATTAGTTTAAAGGCAGACTTTGTGCATCACACAAATGAAATCATGTAGGCTAAACAACATAATGGAAACGAAAATCCCCAGTGACACAGTGAAAAAGATGACACGAATATAAGTGGTATCACCAGTCTGTCTACTTTCTTTTAAACGCACTTACTTGTATTGGAGCTGCTCGAAGCGATCGCTGCGGCGAATATTAGAAAGACCACTTGGAATTTCTCCATTGTTTAGACTAAAAACTATTTATGTGTCAAACTCTTTGGTGTTTCGCGCGTTTTTCGTAACTTTTTTTTTCCGCGCGTTACGTACGAGCGACCGCTGCGTGCGGCCAGTGCGGTAGCAATGGTGTCCCGACGTTGAGTTTGGGTGAGTTTGTGCCCTCTCCTTTCTATCTCGCTATATGACCACAAATTGTAGTTTTGATTGGATTTAATGAGGATGCGGATGGACGCTTTTTTGAGAGCTTAACACACAACCGGCACGTGTAAATACCTACATGAAGACGTTTATTAACTTAAAATTACTGAACAACTTTATTCCCTTGAATGTTATACACATAATATGGACAATGGACATCGGTACAAAAACTTTTCAGATGTAAGGCAAGACTTTATAATGAGTACAATTTTATTAGTTCTTACCGGTTGCATACATCGAAAGCCGGGTGTCGCGTAAACAATAGATTTTCTATTGTGTCTGGTTTTCCGGGGCTTGATGGATTAACGCTAGAGAAGAATAAAAATATAGGTTTAAGATGTCTCTAAATAATACAGCTTTAACCAATGAAAAATATCATTGGCTTTAACAGAGTACCTTGTCTATTATTTCAAATAAATCCACCAAGATTGTCTTGTATACCCAATGAGAGTAAAAAGAATCTGCTATTCAGTTGCAGGGGTGTTTGTATATGTGTGTAAGAGGAAATAAAACGGTCGTTTTAAACCCAAATGTGGATTAATTGAAGCACCGTTACTACCGGTTCGCTGCATTTCGATTTGTATCAATCAAGGCTTGTGGGACACAAAAAATATTAAAAGTAAAACTTTAAGAAAGTGTCGGTGCAGTAGGTGCAGGTCAGTAAGAAAGTTATAATTATTGGACTGCTACTGAATAATGATAAGGAAAACGCGGGTCCGTAATAAAGTACATAATTTGGATCGAATGTTTTAATTTAACTTAAATTAAATATACTACTAATATGTGTGATTGTAAGTATCTACTTTCATTTCACTATGTACGTTTACTAAAAGAAACAATATTGTACTGACACAAAGTGTTTCGATTGTACTGTATGAAATTACAATTAAAAATATTTGTATTGGAATATTTGCTTGACATTTCTCGATTATGTAGATGTTATAATCATAATCGAATGAAAGTAAATCAAAGTTCACATAACACTCAGTACTTAGTCTTTGTAATGTTAACAATATAAATATTTTTACACGTATGACATCGTTTCTATTTACTTAAAAATTAAAGAACTCGTCTTCATCAAATGGCTCGTCACTAACTTCAGAGGCTCGTAGCGACGACAACTTTAAGCCCTGCGCCTCCATCTCGTCGAGCTTAGGCAGTTCCTCTTTTATCATTTCCTACACATTCAACTTATCCAACTCTTGCTGCAACGCGTCCATTATTTGGTACCGCAACAAGTTCGGTAGTATGTTCACTACGAATTCGATGAGGTAGTCAAGCGTCCCAGCTCCGTCACAACGCACCTGGATGTTCCCGACTTCGAGGTCCAAGTCTTGGAAAACGGAAGTATTCTAGTGTCTAGAGGTTGAGCCACTATTATTCTTCCGCTGATGTACTCGACTGAAAACGTAGCTGTGCCGGCCCTTGACATCAAACCACTGACAGCAACGATCTCCCATTGAGTCCTACCTTCAAGTTTTTGAGTACCAATTTCAAAATCTGCAATTAAATTATTCTTCTCCATTTTTAACGTTATGTTGCCAACGCGTTGGAATGAAGATATACCAGTGACCCACGTGTGTATTAGCGTTACCGAAAACACGCTAACGGTCGTATTGTAATCCTTGATTTGATATGGATCCATTTTCATTTCCCTCACTTTTTTTCTGGCATCCGCAATTACCATGTCTAGGGGCGATATGGAATTAGGGAATTGCATGTCACCAGCGACTTCGTCTAGTTGGGTGTTTATTTCAGCTCTTACTTTTGTGTATGCTTCTTTAAGGATGTAGGGCTTGATGGTGTCGAAGATGAACGTGCCGACTGAGTTGATGACTCCTTGGAACATGCTGCCGAAGAAGCCGAGGTTCTCAAAGTTAACCGCGATTGTGCTAAAGCCTATGTCAATGTTGATGTGTTGAGCACACAGAGATAGATGTTCAACTCTGTGGTTGAGCACGTAACTTGCCGTCTCTTTCTACACCGAGATTAGCTCGAGCCTTGACAATGAGCCCAGTAACGTCGACAGTGAACGGACCTTGAGCCCTGTTCAACCAGGTTGACATCGTGTAGTTTCCCCGCGCTTGTAGCTTGTCTATCGTCATAACTGCTTGCACCTGTAAGGTAAAAGTTTGCATTCTGAACACGTATAACTGTATAGTAAATCAACCACTTTTATCTTAGTTTAACATCTTTCGGGATTTTCATTGCTGTCAGGTAGAAGTTAAAGTACATAGGGGAACATTGTTTACAAGAACAGTAAAATATTTTTTATATTTTATATCTAGAATCTTAGGTAAAATTTTGGTGGTAGTTTTGTATAAATTATAGAAGTTTTTTTTAGCAGAAATGAGTGATGAATACCTTTGCTTAAGGTAACTCAGGCTATCTGGAGTTTTAGGCTAACAGTGCACTACAGTTACTATGGTGGAGGCATTATACTGAGTCATTGCTCTAATTTGGTGTAATGGTTGAGAAGTTATTATCGGTACGGGTGTTTCTGTGTATAATATGTATGTATTTAAAAAAAGTTTATAAGTAATGATATTGGTTGTCTGGCGCCCATAGTTTAGGCTATATGCTTAGTTTGGGGCTGGACGGCGACGCTGTGTGAATAGTGTACAGGGATATGTAAAAATTAAAGCACAGGGAAAGAAACAAGAGAGAAATCTAGCGTTACCTCCATAGCGCCAATTTCGATGTTGATGTACTTGATCCGGAACTTGCTGATGCCGTAGACGGCAGTGTTCTTGAAGTTTAGCGTAGTACCCAGGGTGATGGTCTACTTCATGTCGGGCACGCCGTACGGGTCGGGGATGCTGGCCCCGGGCAGCCCGATGGGGTCCGGCTGTTTGAAATGCTCGAGAATCTCGAGGATGTTTTCGCTGAGCTTCTTTTCACCCTCGGCGTATCTGGGGTCCAATTCTTCGGGTACATCTGAAGTTATATAGATACTTAATTGAATTTTATACTAATTAACTTAATTTGGTTTAAAATAAACCAAAAGATGTATGATTTTTTAATTCAAAGATACTGGTGTTTTAGATTTGATTTATTCTTAATAAAAAGACACTTGTTTGCTGTAATAAAAAGTGATTCTTTAATTAAGTTTACGTAGTATTTAATAGTTATTTATGTGACTGCTGCATAATGAGGGTCATTAAAATACGAATGTGGTTTTATGAAACGAACGAAGTGAGTTTCATAAAAGAATCACATGAGTATTTTAATGACTAATTATGTACAGTCACATACATAACTTTATCTTCATTCATACGATAATATGTCTATTTTATAGTCAGGATTGATGAGCAAACGCCCTAGTTACCAACATAATCTGTATGTAAAAGTTAGTTTAGTACTGTCATAATTAATGACTGACGTTTGTAGTTTTTAAAATCCATAAACAATCTAGACTCGAGTTGATTTCGATTCTCAAATCGATTGTTATAATTTCAGCATCGAATTAAATGTATAGGAATGGAACATAAAATTACTAATCGACTAATTCGATAATCGAAAAAACCTATTAATTTTTACTTTTAAAGAAGACGTTCGAAATTTGAACGTAATTTCGTATCAGTTACCGACACTAAAATGTAAACATTTCAATGCAGCCACAGATACTTATATCTAAATGTAGGGCGTTTGCTCATCGCTCCTGAATATAAAATAGACATATTATGGTATGGATGTAGATAAAATTATTTTATCTACATCCATACCATAATATGTCTATTTTATAGTCAGGAGCGATGAGCAAACGCCCTACATTTAGATATAAGTATCTGTGGCTGCATCATAATGTTTACATTTTAGTATCGGTAACCGATACTTTAATTACGTTCAAATTTCGAACGTCTTCTTAAAAAGTAAAAATTAATTATTTTGAAGCTAAGTAAGCAAAACATCTTGATGTCAAAGGTACCAGGAGAGCATAACCGCAGCGTAACTAATCATTAAATCAAAGAGTTTGAAAGACGCGAGCTAGCCTAGCTTCTTGTTCTTCTCTGCTCTCCTGGTACTACGGATTATATTCCACGCGGTTTCACATCGATCCTGACTTTAAAATAGACATTTATCGTATGAATGAAGATAAAGTTATGTATGTGACTGTACATAATTAGGCATTAAAATACGAATGTGGTTTTATGAAACGAACGAAGTGAGACCTTCATTATGCAACAGTCACATAAATAACTATTTAGTATATTTATGAACGTATACTGTCAGTATCACAATAATTTGATTTCATTTAGCTGCTAGCCACAGTCTGCAGTTAGAATTATTGCTTTTTATTGTACCTAAAGTAACAGCAAATTGTCTGGTGACACAAATAGGTTATGTCTAATGAGACTTTGTTTTTCTAAAATATAGATTTGTGTAGGTAATATTACGATTTGTTCCTGTTTTACTTATTCTATAATTATATATATACAATGATGATGATTTGTGTCATGTTACTTAATTGCTGATGAGTATAATCTATTTACATTTTTTTCGTAGTCTTTGATTGTAAAAATTATAAAATCAAAGCGACTGGTTTTATAAAGATTTTAATAATTATAAGGATTGGATTTAAAAAATTGTTATAATGTCCGTTAAACTGGTAGAAATTGATAAATTTATTTATGTCCCTAGATTTAATATGTCCGTAATAAAAGGTTAGGTATTAATTATTGCCTTCAAAAGACAATATTATTTACCACACGTTAACAAAGTTAGTAGAAGATTTGCGCATTATTTTATAATATTCAAACAAGTACGTACCTTGGCATTGTACACTTATGAAGAACACTGCAAGGATCGGGAACCACATCCTGTTTGGGAGATACGTGTGTCGCTGGGATTGTGTCCTTACTACTGGGAATGCACGGGTCACACTTTATCTGTCATTTGTAACGTGCGTTATTCGACCTAATCGCTTATCGACAAATGACTGCCGCACAATTAAAAATATGGACGGGGTATTGTACCTATCTGTTAAGATTTTTTGACAAAACAATCTAATTAGATAATTAGGTCGATTGCTATCATAGTTAGTTTTAATTATAAGTCTATTATTTTCATTTTAAATAGTCTTTTTATGAAATGACAGTAAGAAAAAAAAAGTTTTGCATATTATGATTCATATTCGTTCAAGCTAAAATTCTGTTATAAAATCCAAAAAATATACCAATTTCTTTTTAAAAAAAATTTTGTCCTACCATGTCAGTCTTTTTGAAGGGAATTTAGTTCCTCAAGGCCACTGCTGGCCTGGTATTGGGTTATTTACCGCCGCCCATTGTTCGGCGTGGGCATTCAATGCTGCCTTCATCTCTGGTGTTACTAGATGTAACTATGCCGTTCGCAGCTAACCCTCCTCCTTTCTCAAACCGGGCTTGGGACCGTCTATGGCGGAGTTATTATGCTTAGAACTGTTACAAAAATTTAAACGCTTTATGAGTTTATATTAACTTAAGCTAATCGAACCTTTAGCTAGATAAAAAGATTGACGAACACAAGTAACTTGTATACCAATATGCATTTTTTTATTAACCCGGCGAGCAAGAGGTGAAATAAAGTTACATCAAGCATGAGGCAGGGTGTGACATAGGTACCCTTCCCCATTTTAGTCCTTATTTATATTTTCTTAGCTTTTTTGGTTATATTTTGTAAAACATGTTTTTTTACTTGTTAGTAAAATGTTGTTTTGGGTAGGGTTTGCTAGGTTAAAGGCGGAATCGCCTGATCTTACAAATCTGTAGACCCGAGTGGCCTGTTTTGTATCGAATTCGGGTAATAATTGAAGGAGAGTGTTCAATGGAACTTCTTTACAAATCGTGGGATTTGGTTTGATGATTTAAGGGAATTTGTATGATGAGTAATATAAAGATGCAATATAAGAGTTCGGGGTACAAAATAGGGTAAAATGTTGTGGATTAAAGAGTTTGGAAGGAGACAGAGCAAACGTGCTGGCCACTTACCACAGTAACAGTGTTATTGTGATCTGCATCACGGAGCGTCGTAGCGTTGTAGGGTCGGCGAGCTGGATCAAAGCCCTTCAGGCACCGTCAGGCGTGTGGCGATTTTGTCCTTAACCTGGCGTTAAGCTCGACTGTGAACAACGACAGGATGCCGTGATCGCGTAGATCCTATCGACTGCGCCAAATTGTCACGTGGCGTGGTATAAAACACCGGATGATGTCTCGAATAGAACTAAAGTTTATTTGGAAGTAACCTAATTATATATGGGCCAGCCTGGAAGGGCTGACTTGAGAATGGTAAACAATTAATTAATAGCTATCTTAGTGTAATGTATGTTAAGTTAATGTGATGTGAACTATGAACATAACAATCAATTATGTAATTAGTGAGAATTGTCAACATACGATACTATCAGTGAGTATTTAATTGTGATGGGCTCTAATGATGCGAACTGTAAACAATAAGTTATCCTAATCGATGACAATAAGGAATCGATGACAAATAAGGAAAAATAATATAAGAGCTAACTAACATTGAATAATACATGGATGCTATTATATAACACGTCTCATTCCCGCGGGATATTTGAAAAAAGTTACGCGCGGGTGTATCCGCTGGCGGAAAGCCACATAGTTTATAATAATTGTACTAACGTATTACGAGTATTAAGCCACACAATCAAATTTTGTTATATTTGGTTGTACTATAAGTCTTTCGACACAAAGCCCTTTAAATTAGAATAAACGCATGTGTGTAATTTGTTTAGATTGGTATTAATTATTCTCATAAGACTGACGATATTGGCAGAACAACAGCAAATATTTTAGGCTATTGATGACTGTTAATATTTTTAGATCTAAGGGTAATCTAATCCTAGAAAT
Source organism: Mecyna flavalis (assembly GCA_949319885.1). Lineage (NCBI taxonomy): Eukaryota > Metazoa > Arthropoda > Insecta > Lepidoptera > Crambidae > Mecyna > Mecyna flavalis. The sequence continues at coordinate 16,338,914 of OX439427.1, forward strand.
AAAAAATGATATAAAGAATTATAAAAGTTAACCTAGTATACTTACAAAATTATAATTTGACGTTATAATATTCAGTAATAAAAATAGATAATAGTTTTTTTGAGAGCTTAACACACAACCGGCACGTGTAAATACCTACGTGAAGACGTTTATTAACTTAAAATTACTGAATAACTTTATTCCCTTGAATGTTATACACATATATGGACAATGGACATCCGTACAAAAACTTTTCAGATGTAAGGCAAGACTTTTTAATGAGTACAATTTTATTAGTTCTTACCGGTTGTATACATAGTTTTTTAAACGCTAGAGAAGAATAAAAATATAAGTATAAGATGTCTCTAAATAATTCAGCTTTAACCAATAAAAAATATCATTGGCTTTAACAGAGTACCTTATCTATTATCCTACTAATTCCTACTTTTCTACTAATATTATAAATGTGAAAGTCTGGATGTTTGGATGTTTAGATGTTTGGATGTTTGTTACTCAATCACACCTAAACGGCTGAACGGATTTAGATAAAATTTGGCACACGTATCGTTTACAACTTGGATTAGGACATAGGCTATAAAATTCCTACGGGAAACGTCTCATTCCCGCGGGAATAACAATTTTGAAACTACTGAACCGATTTGAATAATTCTTTCACTGTTGGAAAGCTACACTATCCCCGGTGAACATAGGGTACTTTTGATCCCGGAAATGTGGGGGGAAGGGGGGATATTTGAAAAAAGAGATTACACGGGGGTGAAACCGCGGGCGGAAGGCTAGTTTCAAATAAATCCACGAAGATTGTCTTGTATACCCAATAAGAGTAAAAGGAATCTGCTATTCAGTTGCAGGGGTGTTTGTATATGTGTGTAAGAGGAAATAAAACGGTCGTTTTAAACCCAAATGTGGATTAATAATTGAAGCACCGTTACTACCGGTTTGCTGCATTTCGATTTGTATCAAGGTTTGTGGGACACAAAAAATATTAAAAGTAAAACTATAAGAAAGTGTTAATGCAGTGTGTGCAGGTCAGCAAGAAAGTTATAGTTATTGAACTGCTACTGAATAACAATAAGGAAAACACGGGTCCGTAATAAAGAAAAAATTTGTATCGAAATTTTTAATTAAATTTAAATAAGCTATACTATATGTATGACGTATAATTAAAGTAAGTTTCTACTTTAATTTCACTAGGTGTACTTTAAGAAACAAACAATATTGTACTGGCATAAAGTGTTTCCGTTGTACTGTCTAAAATTACAATTAGAAATATTGTATTGGATCAATAATTGTGGACTACATTGCTCGATTATGTAGATAAGAGTATTATAATCGAATGAAAGTATATCACATAGTCGATATAACACTCGGGACTTAATCTTATGTTAACAATATAAATATTCTTAATAAGTATATTAAAATCGAATCTATAATTCACTTAAAAATTAAAGAACTCGTCTTCATCAAACGGCTCGTCACTAACTTCAGAGGCTCGTAGCGACGACAACTTTAAACCCTGCGCCTCCATCTCGTCGAGCTTAGGCAGTTCCTCTTTTATCATTTCCTCCACATTCAACTTATCCAACTCTTGCTGCATCTTCTCCTTAATAGGCCCTTCCAACGCGTCCATTATTTGGTACCGCAACAAGTTCGGTAGTATGTTCACTACGAATTCGATGAGGTAGTCAAGCGTCCCAGCTCCGTCACAACGCACCTGGATGTTCCCGACTTCGAGGTCCAAGTCTTGGAAAACGGGAGTATTCCTAGTGTCTAGAGGTTGAGCCACTATTATTCTTCCGCTGATGTACTCGACTGAAAACGTAGCTGTGCCGGCCCTTGACATCAAACCACTGACAGCAACGATCTCCCATTGAGTCCTACCTTCAAGTTTTTGAGTACCAATTTCAAAATCTGCAATTAAATTATTCTTCTCCATTTTTAACGTTATGTTGCCAACGCGTTGGAATGAAGATATACCAGTGACCCACGTGTGTGATAGCGTTACCGAAAACACGCTAACGGTCGTATTGTAATCCTTGATTTGATATGGATCCATTTTCATTTCCCTCACTTTTTTTCTGGCATCCGCAATTACCATGTCTAGGGGCGATATGGAATTAGGGAATTGCATGTCACCAGCGACTTCGTCTAGTTGTTTATTTATTTCAGCTCTTACTTTGGTGTATGCTTCTTTAAGGATGTAAGGCTTGATAGTGTCGAAGATGAACGTGCCGACTGAGTTGATGACTCCTTGGAACATGCTGCCGAAGAAACCGAGGTTCTCAAAGTTGACCGCGATGGTGCTGAAGCCTATGTCAATGTTAATGTGTTGGGCGCGTAGCTTGCCGTCCCTTTCTACACCGAGATTAGCTCGAGCCTTGACGATGAGCCCAGTCACGTCGACAGTGAACGGACCTTGGGCCCTGTTCAACCAGGTTGACATCGTGTAGTTTCCCCGCGCTTGTAGCTTGTCTATCGTCATAACTGCTTGCACCTGTAAGGTAAAAGTTTGCATTCTGAACAGGTATAACTGTATAGTAAATCAACCGCTTTTATCTTAGTTAAACATCTTTTAGGATTGTCCTTGCTGTCAGGTTGAAGTTGAAGTACACATTGTTTACAAGAACATTATAATAAAAAAATCTGGGAGCAAGAATCTTAGGTAAAATGGTGGTGGTGGTTTTATAAAAAAATATAGAAGTTTTTTTAAGCAGAAATGGGTGATGAAGACCAGACTGTGGTGCAATGGTGCCAAGGAATAGCTTACTTCATTTTCGATTCAATATCCTGTCAGTAGACTGTAGTCGACGGTGCCGTGGCGGAGGGACATACTGAGTCATAGGGAAAGAAACAAAAGAGAAACCTAGCATTACCTCCATAGCGCCAATTTCGATGTTAATGTACTTGATCCGGAACTTGCTGATGCCGTAGACGGCAGTGTTCTTGAAGTTGAGCGTGGTGCCCAGCGTGATGGTCTGCCTCATGTCGGGCACGCCGTACGGGTCGGGGATGCTGGCTCCGGGCAGCCCGATGGGGTCCGGTTGCTTGAAGTGCTCGAGAATCTCGAGGATGTTTTCGCTGAGCTTCTTTTCACCCTCGGCGAATCTCGGGTCCAATTCTTCGGGTACATCTGAAGTTATATACCAACAGTGTTATAAAAAAAAACAAAAGTTGTATGATTCAAAGCTTTAAAGAATTATTTTTTTATAATAAAAAAAAAATTGAAGGTATATATGTAGTAAAAAATAAATATAATCTTTAATTTTGGTTTAGTTATGTATTTGACAAAGGAGTTTTTAATTAAAAAAAATGATTTTTTTATTACTTTTTTTATGCAAGGGTGGTGATAATAAGCATGTAGAGACATTTACAAGAATATAACACTATCATTACTAAATAGGTACAATGTCTTGTGATACAAATACTTAGGTTATGTTTTAGAAGACACTTCGTTTTTCTAAAATATAAATTTATAAATGTGTTATTATTTACTACACTTTGACGAAATTAGTGGTAGATTTGCGCATTATTTAATATTGTTACTCACTCCAACCCATTCCCCATTGTTAACATAAGTCGAGTCAGCAAACACGACACAAAGGCATTAAAATTTGTGTACAGAGTTGTACCACATCCTTGTTTATCCACTATGACTACTACGATTTTTTTGTTTTATCCAAACAAGTACGTACCTTGGCATTGTACACTTAAGAACAACACTGCAAGGATCGGGAACCACATCCTGTTCGGGAGATACGTGTGTCGCTGGGACTCTGTCCTTACTACTGGGAATGCACGGGTCACAGTTTATCTGTCATTTGAAACGTCATTTCGACCCACGACCTAATCGCTTATCGACAAATGACTGCCGCACAATTAAAATATGGACGGGGTCTATTGTCTCCGTTGAGATTTTTTGAGAAAACACTCTCATTAGATAATTAGGTCAATTAGCTAACTTAGATAGTTTTAAATATTAGTGCATTATTTTCATTTTAATAGTCTAACTATGAACGACAGTAAAATAAAGAAAGTTTTGCTTAATATGATTCATATTCGTTCAAACTAAAATTCAGTTATCAAATTCTAACAATTTACCAATTTCTTTTTAATATTTTTTTAGATACCAGTCCACATCTTTTGCCAAAATTAATAAGATTTTCCGATCTATTGTGGATTGGGATTCTTGGTTTTTATTTTCTAAATGCCTGCTTGTATTTTATAAGTGAAGTGTCTGAGCCTCATTGTAGGATTGTCGATAAGCATCATGTTGATAAGTATTTAATTATTATACCTATAAGATTGGGACTGAATTGACCTACATTTTTACTTCAATATTTATTAACTTATTTTCGTTTAGTTATGAGGGGCCATTTATGACCCTTAGGTTTTATTGCTTATTTATTAATTAACGTTTGTTTATAGTTGTGTGTAGTGTTAAGTTTCATTGATATGATTCTGTCGGATATTGGTTTATAGCCAAGGACATATTTGTTCATCTCAGCTGGCAACAGGATGCCGACTCCATTCCTGCTAATACTTTCATTCCCTGAAAAGTACAGGATGCTTCCCGAGGTGGTTCTAAAATGGCCTTGTCCACGAAGATGAGTTTAGCTGATACCCAATATAGAGATTTTCAAATTTTCCCTTTCCTTGTCCACGATGCTAAGTTTTCCTGGGTGCAGTAATCCCCTGGTGCTCCAGGTGCCAATACGATATTGAGTTTGTATTGAGTTCTTGTATAGTGTTTTTATTTCTACCTGTGGTTCTTCCTTCTGAGTCTAGGTGGTGAGCATCATCGGAAGCTTCGGTAGTAGATTTCACACTAACTCGGCCCGGGCACCGAGCAGCGCCAGGCGTTAGCCGGATCGTCCAACAAACAATTCGCATTCACTTCTGTGTTTATTTCGTGATTTTCTTAGGAGATGAGAATGGTGGGTTTCCACGTCCTTCCATGTCAGTCTTTTTAAGGGGAATTTAGTTCCTCAAAGCCTCTGCTGGTTTGGTATTGGGTTATTTACAGCCGCCCATTGCTCGGCGTTGGCATATTCTAAAGCAGCCTTCATCTCTGGTGTTTCTAGATGTATGCCGTTCGCAGCTAACCCTCCTCCTTTCTCAAACCGGGCTTAGGACCGTCTATGGCGGAGTTAATTTGCTTAGAACTGTTACAAAAAGAACCATTTATGAGTAAAGTTTATATTAACTTTAGCTGGTCGAACCTTTGGCTAGATAAAAAAATCTACGCGCACATTTTTATACCAATATGCATTTTTTTTAATAAATACGTAATTATGTATTATTATGTATTTTTTAACTTTTATTAACAACGACTTGTAGGAAAATTTACGTTTCGCAGTCCCAATAAAAGTAGAAAATAGATAATCCTGTTTGTATTTTGTGGGAGTTAGTAACCTTAAAAAATTAGGTGATTTTTATAACATCTCGTCCAAATGACGAAACTTGTGTAATTTTTTTTTATTAAAAAAGTATAATTAATTACATAGAATTTCTTTTCCTGTTTTTGAAAAACTTTCTTTATCAAGGTGTGTTATACTTTTATAATTTTTGCATGCTTCTTGCGTGACGAAAACGAATTGTTATTATCACAACGAGTATATTTGTTTTTAATCAATGAATTGATTTTGTCCAAAGACATGTCTTTTTTACCAACTATTTAGTTACTTAATTATGAGTAAGAAACTTGTCGAATCATTTAATTACATAACTACGAGTATATTGACATAATGTACCTACACCTACATAGGTAGGTACTTAAACGAAATAAGAATCTTATGGCCAGTGATGACCCAACACAAGGCCACACATGTTAGACATTGACCGACACAATATTAACACAATAAACAATGAAATTAAGAGAAACAGGAAAATAATATTTAAAATGCTTTTCGGTGAACATTGGTTCAAGATTATGTTTGGACAAATAATCGACAGTCCTTGAGTAGGGTGTTAGTTACTGTAAAAGTAAAGTATCAGCCTATTAATATCGCACTGTAGGGTAAAGAACTTGGGAGAAAAAACAACCATTTTTGTAATGCGTGTTCACTATTCAGTGAATTGCCTATAAGTATACTTCGTCTTTTCGGTATTTATAGAAAACATTATTCGTTTTTGATTGTATTTACTAGTAATGGTTTAATTTCAATTGGCAACGCTATGGTGCGGTGGAAAAGCACATAATTGGCACAAATAAATAATTTATCCTGTTCATGGATGAAAAAAAAAGGTTATTACTTTCATTTGTAAAGACCCATATCTACGAAGCACTTATAAATAAGTTATTGTCTTTGCACAACAAACATAACAAATATCCTAAACATTGCCAGTCAATTTTTGTCCCAGAATAAAATACTTCCTTCCTACATACCGATTTCTTTAGGACATGCTACATAATATATGAACAAGAAATCCCCATTAACCTAAATTACCAGGATGAAGGTATTTGTAGGAGGTGCTTTTTTGCAGTTTTATACGTATAAATATCTATCTAACAATATTGGCGACAATGGGTGTGTGATTGGCCAAATGTTGTTCTGAATATTCCTAAAATCTTCATTAACATATTTTGTCGTTTGCGACGGATTTTTACCACAGTAAAAGGGTGAAGATATCCTCGATAGCATATTTTTATTTAGAAAAATCAAAATTAAATCAGCCTGTGTAGACAGACAGCTTTCAATCTTTTAATAGTCTATTGTTACACCAGCGCCATCTTGCAAAAGCCAACAGAACGTGGTTCAATAAAGATCGAAATGATTCAAGTAAACGTTCAAGTGCGGGTGGGTAAACGCAGATGTCGCTTTAGTACATTATAATTTAGTACTAATTAGTGCCACAAAATGTATGGGGTAATTTGCTGTCTTTTATAATATGTCAAATAATGCAGCATTTTATGATGAAAAAACTTTTTTTTAGTATTGTAATTGTGAATTTCTTCCATATTTTTGTCCCCGTTGAGGATACCCTCATAATTATAATTTTTAACAGTTGAATTTAGAAAATAAACTTAATAGTGGTTGGACAATTTGCCGAAATAATGGCCTAATTTGGTTGAGTTCACGCAATATTCATCTAAACCAGTACATTCGAAAGGCTCTAGGTCAGATGAGCTTACTGTGGTAGGAAATTTAGCGATGCTATTTGGTGAAGTGTCCCTCATTTCCTATATTCAATAAAAAAACGTACCACAACCAGTACCAACTTTACGCAAGCTCATAATTTTAAATTTTCTTTTTATCAATTCTTACAATAGAATAAAGTGAACCTCTTTGTCTCTGTTAATTTATCTGCTTATTACCTATTACATGTAGGTACATTGAATTATATTAAAATCAAAGAGAAACATTTTCGCATTTTTTGAAAAATTTAATGGCACTATTATGTTTAAAAAAAGTTAATTTTTGTAAGATCGAATGTAAATAAATAAATATATTATATCTTTGGACATTATTTACACAGCGCCATTTAGCCCCAAACTAAGCATTAGCGAAACAATAAATATAATAAACCCCCCATAGAAGATAATAAAATACAAGTATTTAACTCTCTAATTAATATTATCCGTCCTCAATACGGATACGGATATGAAAATCCAAACGGTAAGATGATCTTACGAAACGATTTAGAAACAAAGTGCCTTTACCACAACTCAATTATATATGTACGTTTCTAACCGCAAACATATCAAATTATTATATACAGTATGACAGGAAATGCGAGGGACATATTTAAACCCCAAATAGTTCATGCTTCCATATAACAAAATAAGTGTAAATCAATAAAAACTCTGGTAAATATCTGTCAATACCCTAAGTCGAAACCTGAAAATCCGCGTAACGTGCGGGTACTCTTTCCTTCACAGTACCTATTTCGTGCACTCGTTCAAGTACGACTTAAATTGTATTCGCGTACAATGTCCCTCTTATTACAAAAAACAATCGTTAAAACAGGTTTAGATCTGTACTAGTTAGTACAGGTACGAAGTCCGGACTATATTCCTTATTACAAAACAAATACCAACATAAGAATAATTTACTGGTACTAACTCGTTCAGTGCGTTTCATTTTACAAGACTTTGTTTTATGACATGTTTTAAAATCTTTAAATAAGATAGATAGAGATCTTTAAAGAAGATTCTTTAATTAAAAATGTGTTTTAGTAATGTAAGAAAAAGTAACATATATTTTTAATTTTCTGTTCACAAATTAAGTGATTCTTTTCGAAAACTGTCTTTCTATACGTAGAACGGAGCGAAATTTTAAAAGTGTTATCGTTTTGACGTTTGAAAGTTAGTCCATAGTAAAACTAGGGGCATCGGCGGACTTTCTTGGGTCTAACTTTAGTCCTCGAAATGAAGTAAAACTTCGTTTTGTAATAGCGTTTGACTTTAGTCAGGAGTAAGTGTAGTACTAACCTCGGTTTAATTTTTAAACCACGTTTTGTAATAAGAGGGTGTGAGTTTGTGGCGTAACCGGCCGCTCAGCACACGGGATTTTTAGGTAGTGCATGCATACATAAGTTACTTATTAGGATATTTATGAATAGCGAATTGGACTCTAAATTGGATTCTGAACACTCTCCTTAAATATGTCCCTCGGGTTACCTAACACGCTGTATATTCGTAGTTACGTATGGTTGACTCATTTGATTATAGTGGTAGTTTTTTTTTTAAACTACTACAAGAGAAGTATCAATCTATAATCGTAGGACCCCCCCCCCCCCCCCCCCCGTCAGTAATATTACGTCACTAATGATGCGCAATTGGCCCGCACACATCAGACCAGACAAAAACAAATGAGGTCTTGACCAAGTACTTCAACCACTAAATAAATATAAATACCTATTGGACAACATTGCATAGCTTAATCTGAACTCAAGTGCTTTGTGTTAAAGATATTGCATCAACACAAATGTATATTTAATAAAAACATTATACATTATTGTAAGGGTCACCTTGTTTCTGACCACCCTAGGCTGGTCAATAGCCACAAGGCTGAAGGGGAAACCGGGGGAGTCTAGTGGGTAGTACTAGTAGGATTAGTCCCCACACACGGCCGCAGGCGTCGCTAGCCTGCGTATGGTGCGTAAATGCGATCACCTCCGTAAAAAAAAAATTACATTAATGCATGTGGCCGTCAGTATTCCTAGCAATGTTTCTACCCACTCAATGTTCGCAATTCTGCGGGATAGTTCGGTGACCCTGGTTCTGACAGATCTCATCATTTCTAATGAAATAAGGCAAGGTGAGGTAATATCTGTCTATATTGCAATTACTATATCATCTGTCATAAAGAATACAACATTGAAATCAAAGGCCATAATTATACTATTTGTATTATGGCACATTGAAAACTAAAGTGGAAAATAAATAAATGTCGATCAAATCGAGGCTTTTATTGGCGGAAAAGGTCTGATTTTATCTGGGTCCCTTGAAAACCAGATATTATTAGATTTCTATTAGGGACTTGGATAATTATCATTCACGACACAAATTAATGGTTGTATGAATGTTCCTGGTCGCTTTAGCAATAGTAGTCGCTGAATTAATTTATTATCGTTTGTATATTTAGAATTTACCGCTGGAAACGAAAAGCCTTCGAAATGTCCCTTGCCACTGAATACGCCAGCTTATATTTATTCAAAAATAATTACCACTTAAAATTAAAAGATCGAAGATGAGAGGAAACTACAGTGTGGAAGTGGAAGCATATTTAGCGATCGAATAGGCCGTAGTGACCGCTAACCATAAAAGATGGGCTGCGCTGCGCATCTGTTATGTGGCGTACTTGTATAATAGAGGTCAGTGGTTATGTGGGACTCCCCCACCCAGAGGTGGGGTTACCCACTGATCCTGTGCTCCCTTAAACACCTTGGTGACTCAAAGGAATTGGTACCTACACCCTTTTATTCTTCTATGTCAGTGCCGGCAACATTTGAATCTAAAATATTAGTATAAGCGTCATTTATCCTGTCTAATTAGATTTTATTAATGACTTTATAGGTGTGGCACACGATTTGGTCATCTGAGTAAGATAAAACATAGGTTTCGTTATTTAGGAATTATTAAAATATTTGATGGCTGCCAAACCTGTTCCATCAAACTTTTACTCGCAAAGCTATTTATTTGTTTCTAGCAACTCATCCCGGTTACTGATCCGACAAAAAAAAAACCACAAAAATGAGATAATCTAATTTGGTGCAGTCGTTCCGAGTTACTTATTAGAGGATTATATAGATTTATTTATCAAAGTATACTTAATATGGTCCGGTTTTGAGGTTCAAAGACTCTTGCAAGAGGTATATGAATAGCTTTGTTATTCAGCCTGATAGTTGGGAAAAACGCGCTGAAATGAGACCTGAATGGCGCCCCGATACCAAAGTTGGTGTTTCTAGGCACGATGATGACTGGCTACACAACCTGAAGCAGAAAAGTCTTCGTCGTGCTCTGCCACCTCCTGCGGACTCGCGTTATGTGTGCGATCGGTGTGGCAAGAAGTGCCGTGCAGCCATAGGGCTCTTTAGTCATCAACGGCACTGCGGTAACCAGTGAGGAACCCACTAGCGCTGCAACAATCATCTGATACAGATGCGGTGGCCAATGATGATGACTTAATATGGAAAACTACTTTGATTCTTCTCATCGTATCACACACATAGAAGTTTATTTATTTAATCTATAATCACACAATGCCTGCCAAAGTCTGCAACCAGTGCGTCTTATCCGTCATGACATATGGAGCCAAAACGTTGCCTTGATTGATAAATCGTTGTGATAAACGGATTCTAGAGTGTAGACCACGTCTCGGTTAAGTAGTATGGGACGCTGTCGGGCCAGGTGGAGTGACGATTTGCGACAGATGGCTGGCAGGAGCTGGGTGCCGATAGCCGATTATTGAAAAAAGTATTTCCGCGGAGCGCGCTGTTGCGACTGCCGGAAGCGTTACAGTACTTTTTTTTTTTTTTTGGAGGGGAATGTTTTACGCACCATAACCCGCCTGGGGTAGGCGAGCCTTGTGTGGGACTCAGTGCAGCTCCATGCCCCAGTCTTAAGAAAGACTGGTGCACGGAGAATACCCACTAAACCTCCCCGCGCTCCTACATCGCCGTCGGCAGCGTCCCTGGGATTGATATGACTACCAGGAACGCCGCAGGGCGACTTGCCCGCCTCTACAAGGCGGGCCCCGCTTGCCTCCCACCGGCGAAAGGAGGAGGCTGGACGGCAACGGCCGGGAGCGCCTGGTCGTTGCCACCCGTCGGGAGCCGTGGCCTGTGCAATGCAGGTGGAGGCGTCCCCACACCTTCGTCCTGCTGACCATTGCTAGGGAGGAGAGATGATTGGATATAGGCCCGTCTTCTCCTCCCCCTCCGACTTCTTCGGAGCAAGGGAGCGAGAGGGTTGTTTTCTCGCTCCCGCTCCGCCGCCTCTTTCTGTGACATCACGTCCTCACAGAAAGACAGCGTTACAGTACTAAGGCAGCCCTAATACCGACTTGAATGCATTGTTGATGTGGATACGGCCCTCCGTACGGGCGCTGTACGCTTTTTGCGAGCAGTTAGCCCACCGGGCACAAGTAAACAGTGAGGTGCAGTAAGTTCGTAATAAATTAATTTTAACCCTATCCGAATATCCGAACACCGCACAAATCGACGAGCCAACATAAAGCGTCGTTAGAACCATAGTGATCCAAGTCACATTTTCAACTTTCTGAGAAAACGAGGGAAACGCGTTTGGATTTGTTCCTGAAGTTGTCCTATTCCAAAGTGACCGATATGAGTTTCCTTATGAAAATTGCTATAATAAGCACTTGGATCAGTGTGGCATGAAAAATATGTCTTTTTTTGGGATGTTAATAACAAAATATCGATTTTGACAAAAATGTCACTTGGATCACTATGGTTCTAACGTCGTCTTGCTCTGCGTGTCAGCGCCTTCCTCTCCCTTTGTCGTTCAGGGGCACTTCATTGTGAATGTTAAGACGTGAATGAAGACATGATCTTCGAACCTGCCACATTTTAAATAAATAATTACTTGTATAGGTACGTATATTGAGTGACATGTTGACACCACAAACCATTGTGTGTATGATGTCGCATCAAAAATTATTATTAATTCTAAATTCAATAGGTACAATTTATTTATTATTTAATAGTTACAAGGAAAATTAAGACGTTGGACCTGATATGTTTTTTCTAATATTAATTGCTTCGTCTTCGAAACGAGTTCGGCCTGAATTTGGGTCTTATCGAAACAGTTTTTTCGAAAAATCTATAAAGCTAAATACTCAAACAAGTATGATAAGATAAGTGGGATATTAAAAGCGGTTTGCTTTGCGATATTCAATTTCCTGCATAACCCCTCAATTGATGGCCTGCCTTCTAAAGGCAGCGCCATGATGGTCGACGTTTGATGGGCTGCCTTTAGAAGGCAATTCCTTATCGCCCGTATTTAAAGTCTGTTTTCGTTTGTTTGACGATTCGTTGTGTTTTATTAGTTTGTTAGGTTGGTAGAACAAACCAGCGACTAGCAAATGACAGCGCCCGGCGCGCGAACATTTGAAACCGATGGGAGATTTGTCAATCTTTTTAAAATGTTCGCGCGCCGGGCGCTGTGACTGTATGCAGAAATTGTTGATTTACTTGATATTTTATTATGTAAAGGTGTGAATGTTATTTAATGTGTTTATTGCTTAATAGTAACAGGTTAATTTAAAGTGGACAACTAAAGCAACAAGTTGTTTATTTTTTTTAATTTGATTTTTTAGTTTTAATTACCCAATTTCATTCCACTTGTATTTTCCCTCGCATACAGTTCGAACACAGTAGAATATAATTTAAATTATATAATTTTAACTTGTAGACCATTTAATAATGACTTTATTGATACCAAATGACTGGTATTTGCATACAGGAAGGATTTAAAATATTTTTTTAAAAAAATTAAAAATCAAAAAATAATCAAAATGGCGGCCATTTTGTTTTTCCTAATCAAAATAAAGGAAAATGGTCGCCATGATGTCATCAATACATGCAGTTTTAAGTATTGATATTTGATCTTTAAAATACCTTTTGTTTTTTGAAGCTTTATACAAAATGGGGTTTCCTTTATATTGAACTACTAACTACGAAGGTTATAACAATTGTTCCCTGCCATTCTGTTTCAAGTCTGAAACTGCCACAGTTACAGCGAGTTTCACTACTGTCTGAGAAGTTCCAGGTGAAACTGGGCCTTTAAGTCTGAAACATAACATTCCGGCATTGCTGTGTCCATAGTAGAAAGCGACACAGCATGTTGCCTTCATACCAACGCACCGCACTTAACTTATCTACGGTAACGAAAGGTTTACAACTTTGTGCGAGGAAAACACTTAGGTATGTATTTATTAGTGCTTTAATTTTACAAAGTCGACTTCTTAACGATTAAATCCTGTAATTATAACTTAAAGGGCTAAGTGCCGTTACTTAAAGATTTTTTTTTTAAAACTGGTATCTTTAATAATAAACAATTAAGGCCAGTTTCACCGCTGGCCCTATTTTGTAGTGGTAGAGCCATGCTGTTTTACAGTACGAATGGGCCGGCTCGTCCGGGGAAATACCACCATCTGACATAACACCAGCATGAAATAAAAGTGACTACTATTGTGTTTTGTCTGGTTTGTGAGAATGCGGGAGGCCCACACCCCCCACTCATCAGCGATCCCTCTGGTGTTGCAGATGTCCATGGGCGGCGGTGATTGCTTACCATCAGGTGACCCGCTGGCTCGTTTGCCGCCTCTGACATAAAAAAAGATAAGTTTATCTGTTAGATCATTCATATGCTGTCACTCTATGTGTTAAGTAAATGCACATATTGTGGTGTAGTATTTATTTATAATGACAATCATTTTTCAATAACAACGTTACATAGCAACGCCCGAATGTCACGATATGACACGCCTCCGCCGCGAATGCTGGCTACCACTAGGGGCGTATCCCAGGCGCCGGCAGCAGCTGGTCCAGGTGTGGCGGCGCCAGAGCGTGCCGTCCTCGGTGCGTACTTCATAGTGCAGCCGACCCAGGCGGCGCACTACAGTGCCGAACTCCCACTTGCAGGAAGGGTGGGAGTAACTTCTGGCTTGGACCTTCTGTCCTATCTCGAATTGTCTCGACGGCGTGTTTTAAAGAGGCCGCTGTTCTGAGGCGGACGGAGCCGTAGTTGACCTGAACATTACGTGTGGTAATGGCCGGATATCTCTCCCGAACATCACTTGATACGGCGTCAGACTGTTGGTCTTGGGCGTGCGCCGTAACCTGGTCTTCACCGTTAGGATTTTGTCCTCAAGATAATTTGTAAATTTGATTATTTCTTCAAATAACTAAAAGAGGGCAAAACAATAACGTATCCTACGTCGAATCAAAACAAGCGCCATACCAGTTGCCTTCATTAATATACCACAATTAATACCAAATCCGTTTGGTTACCAGTCATTAGCCAAACCATGAACAGTTAATTGCTTTGTGGGTGTAGAAAATTATTTTCTACCACATTATATACCACATTATAACTCTATGGTTAATTAATACTGTATGGTCAAATGGCAATGTACGGTTAATTGATAACATCTTTAATAACTTTTTTTTATACTAGGTACGTCAGTTGGGAGACAGACACGCAGCCCACCTAAAGCGGCCACTGCGGCCTATTCCATTGAAGGACATTTCACTAGGAGGCTTCGCTCAATGTGCTGCCAAACTGTAGGCTCATCTAATCTTCGAGCTAAAAATACTGAAAAGTCTTACCACCAACCAGACCCAAGGCGGAAATCGAACCCCCGTCCTTCGGATTTTATATCCGAGCGTAGTCACTGTTCCACGGAGGTGTCACAGCGGTCGCATAAGTAAACATCACATTTCTTTAATCCGCTTTGTTCTGTCATGCAAGAGTGCGTTACCTTGATTTGGTCTCATAATAGTTTTGCCGCTGCATATATATGACTATTGGTGGTAAGGAAGAGATTAGTGGTGCGTGGGACATAGGTCGAGACACACATATCGAGATATTTAATTGAAATTTAGAAATAAAAATTATATTCTAAGATGATTTCATCTAAAGTTTTTGCTCTGTTTATGTTCTGTTGTATAGTTGGAGTTTTACCAAAAAAATTACGTGAGTATTTTTTTATTTACTTTAGAAAACAGGTGGGGTAAACATTTTGGTTTATAAAATAATAAAAAATTACGCTAATGTAATTTTTGTGTAATTATGTAATTATTATTTGTATTGCTACAAATGAAACTCGTAACTTATGTAGAGTTGGATATTTTATGTTTCATGCAATATGAATGCTGAAAGATCTCATTATGGACTCTCGTCATTGTGGTGGCACAATCTCTGGGCTACTTTAATTTTCGAGATTAATTATTCAGAACCCGATTGGCAGAATAAAAAGGTTTCCGATGCCAACACAATGAAACTCTGGGGGCCTAGACAAGTAACATTTTGACAGCGATAGCGAAATTCGCTAACTTCAAATTGTATGGATTTGACAGGTGTCTTAGAAAAGTCACGTGGTCAATCGATATTGAAAGTACGGGTTTTGACATTCGCTATCGCAAATTGAGCGATAACGACATCATAAATGCCGCTTGTCTAGGGCCTCTGGAGACCTTACTCACCTACAGAAACATACATAGCCGAACAGAATAACAGATATGAAATGCTACTTCGTTGCTGTCTTCTGTGACGTGAAAATAGATACTTCCTCAGACGAGCGGCTTAATAAGTGGAAGATAAAACACTCTCCTTCTCTCTATATTTCCTGAAAAAAGTAATCCTTTTTCTTTTTGTTGTTTAATAATCCTACGTCTTTAATGTCGATTTGTATCAATTAGCAAACGGCAACATACTTTCAGTCTTAACTTATTATCATTATAAAACTTTGCAAATGAATACAAATTTAAGTATTTCTGGATCTAACTCAAAACAAATACTACAATTGGTAAACATTTCTATAAATAGAGTAAAATTATGTATTACTAAACTAAATTAATGGCAATAAACAGAAATAGTGGTAAGACATCAAGTTTATAGAATAGATGTGTGAATTTCAGTGAAGAAGCTAGTTTCGAATCAACTAGGGGAAATAAGATCAGCTTTTATTTTGTGATTGCTGGATGTTTAAGTAAAACATTTGATTGAAGTTAATGGTTATGATGACCAACGGCAACTGCCAAGCAATGCAATTACCAAGTTTACATTATAGTGGTACCTCTTAACAAGACGTTTATAAATATAATGCATTAAGTAGCAGTTGTTATCTCTGTTAGTGATCGTTAATAACAACATGCATTCAGCTGCATCCGTGTGCGCGATGCATACATATACATATTCCTTGATCAAAATAAGTAAATAATAATAACTGTAGAAGATGCATTATAAAGTTCTTCTATTTCCAATATTTGCAACTACATTCGATTGTCTACGTGTAAAATTGGATTGTCTTCGTTTAATGACAAAATAACAGCCTTTACTTAAAATTATTACCTGCTTGCGGTTTTTAATAATAAAACGAGCATTTATAAACAATAAACTAAAATGGAACAACATCGGAGGGGGTAAGTTGGCCAATAAGGGGGACTTGTACTTGTAGAGCGTAGTGGTCATCGCTTGCCGGGTAGCGTAACCCTACGTTTTCTATACCCACATGTGGAATGAGCACCCCTAGTCCTAGTGGGTGAAGGTGCGTAAAGCATTCCCCGGTGAAAATAGGGTAAGTTCACCAGTTCTTATAGTTCAGTTTGCATTTACGTAGGTACATTTGGGTTCAAATGACACACATTTCTAATAAAGTAAGGGCTAGGTAAACAACTATAATTTCTTGATAAATTCTCTTATAAAAATTACAAAAGAGATATAAAAAGGTTATGTTAAATGAAGCAGTCTTTTTTTTTTAATAACTTACAATAAAGACAGCCTAAGATATCTGATAGAAAAATCATCAGGAACTTATTAGTGGTGAAACTGACCCAAACAAAATCAAAATATTCGTCTTAATTTCGTTAGTGTGTTCGTATACTTACAAACGTCTAATGAACGCAAACTGGATTATTGATGTGAATCTTGGCATTTAATAATATCGTATCCAAAAAATTACGCATTAGTTTGTAGTACTCGTATAAAACAATTAGTGATCCAAAAATATCCGATGTTTGGTATACATACCTTTAATTTGCAAATAGCACTGCCAATTACCGGTTTTGGTATATGCCAACTGCCATGTTGTTGGTTTAGCATTAGTCTTCCGTCTTTTCACTTGGTTCGCATATTTAATATGTGTACTAATTTATCTATTTATTGTATACGGTATATTAAATGTAATTCTCAACCTGATTGTCAAAAATGCAATTAAAAACAACAGTAATTTATTTTCTTCTTACGTAATTTTTTAAAGCATAATTATTTAAGATTAAAAATAAGTAAAACTTGCTATCAATGATTAAGTAGAAGACGGATGAACATACTTGAATTATAATAGAAATATAGTTATCATTTATTTTTTATAATAAATAGCATTTTGCCTGCTTAATGAAATAGTGCACCCAGTTTTGGTCTAATAATGTACTTTTACTTTGTCATAGCATACAAAGTATACATTAGCAATATTCAGACCATTTATATTAGCCTATTCATTCAATATTAATTAATTAAATATTTATTTTGTGGAGGACAATTAATATAAACCTGCTTAATTTGTCATTCGGCCTTATATCCATAGTGCGAACGAACTTTACGTAGATAACATTTATTTATTTACTAGGTACATGCTTCCACCCGCGGCTTCGCCTGTGCGGACTTTTATTTTTAAGCAAGTCCATGTCTGCTAAATTTCATCGATATTTGTTTAGGTATGAAAACGTAATATACAGCCAAAGAGGCTATATATATAATAATACTTGCTTTCCGCCCGCAGTTTCACCCGCGCGTAATTTCTTTTTTCAAATATCCCCCGGGAATGGGACGTTTCCCGTAGGAATTTTATAGTCTATGTCCTAATCCGGGTTATAAAATATACGTGTGTCAAATTTCATCTAAATCCGTTCTGCCGTTAAGGCGTGATTGATAACAAACATCCAAACATCTAAACATTCAGACTTTCGCATTTATAATATTAGTAGGAAGTAGGAAAAGGGGAAACTATAAATAAATTAAAAAGTAACTTAGCTAATTCATTTTATTGTGCCATTTTGATTTGATGTTAAGTTTTTAAAAGCTTTTTTTGTGATTCCGTAATGTAGTTTGCATTATACAAAGAGTTAATAGCACAGAGATCTATGGACGTTAATAGACAGGATGACCTTTTGAATAATATCGAAAGTAGGTATTATTAACTAGGGAAATCCTAGTCAGACTACCTGGTTACACTAGATTTTATAATAACTAGGTTCACAATATAAAGTTGAATTATGTATTGTTTACCTTCGTAAGAGGGAGATAAGTGTTTTAATTGGTTTCCCTAAGTCATAAATACTTTGGAAATCTTTATCTATACAATATATCGATTATTACAATATTTTCCGAGCGTTTTGTCTCGATCTACTTGTAGGGAGCAAGCAAATTATACATTTTCTCATAAGATTTGGATATGGTGGATTACATTGGAAATCGTTGTTGGAATTTTTTTCTTAAAAGATATTTTAAAAGATGTCACAACAAATTGAAAAAATTGTATCGCAATCGCAATTTTAAAAGCACACTATACGGCACAAAATATTTTTTGTATTATATTGCGTTAAAGGTTGTACGTACATAGTTTAATTAGTTACTTATACTAACTTCATAAGTGCAATTTTAGTTGCTTTATATTGACTGAATACTGAACGTAGTCAATTTTTGTCAATGAAATTCTTTTAGAATGGAATTGCCAACCCAACCATAGATAAAACCAACTTTGAAGCCCTGTTTTCGTGTAATTTTCTGATTATTGGAAATTGTGATTCCACAAATAGGTATGGTGCTATAAGTACCTACAGTAGAGTGATTTGATTGTCCTTGGATCAATTTTATCATCGTCAGACTAGGAAAAGGCAAAACCGACCATAGTTATGTATGTATTTAGGTATACATAGGTACTATATTTGATCCGTTGTTTGTCCAGAATACTGAAATTAGGAATGTTACTTAAACATATAATACAGATTTCTAAACTAAATAACATTAGTTTCCTCTATTAAGGATTGATGGAAATTATATTAGTCATTTTATCGTCAGATAAAACAACAGACGTAAGATGCCGGGACGGCTTGTTTGTCGTCAATAAAGATGTTACTATTTCTACGAGTAGATAGTTGATTGCTAAAGCAATTAAAACTGATTCGGTTTGTCCCATTCAACCATCGTTTATTTGTAACAACAGATATAAAATTAATAGCTCTATAATTATGTACATCATTAACTAAAACAATAACAACATGTGGACCTAGACCAATAGATGATTTACTGGCGTCACTTTCCTACGCACATAACCAATTAAGATTTTGTTATAGACGCGTCAATTATTAGTGAAACAAACAGCTGTGCTTGCGGTTACACTTATGTATTTTCTCATTAACATTTTTTAACCCAACTTTTCCCGTGGCATCTTTGAATCTATTGTTGTAACGATGATTCGGTTTCCATGATGGAGGTGTTGGCCCTGCAGCTGGACATTCATAGCTTAGGCTGTAAATTTTTGGCGATTAAAAAGAGACTGTCAAGTTTCTTGCTGGTTCTTCTCGACAGATGTCGAAGTCGACATTCCGAATCCGGTATATAAGAGTCACTCTGTAATTGACGATTCATAAATACTTGATACAAGTTTACATGAGTAAAGAATAATATTATGATTTTGATTTTGATAATCGCATTTAAAAATGTACGTATTCATAACTCCTCGAGTGGTGGTTCAAGTACCGACCATAATTTCGAAATCTTGTCTTAAAAGTGTCGGATTTTTTTAGATTTTGCCAGTTTAGTTATAACATTGCACCGACTATCTACTATGGGACCGTAATCCTTACCTAACCGGCGACCTAGACCAATTGGATTATTGGCTGTGTAAGTCATTCGATTAAGCAGGTTTCCTCACGATGTTTTCTCATAGAGAATTTCATAGGTGCGCCGAGATTAAAGCCATCGACGTTATGCATGTAAAGTACAGTTTACTATAAACATTATGTAAAAAAAATATACAGACGACCTTACCATCTGCATTTTACATTAGTGAACTTGACATTGAACGTTTCCATTATCTAGGTTTTTCTTGTGTTTCTGCAGTGGTGTATGATTATACGATTTCTACATCGTCTGTGGACAATTGGACATAATAAGTGCCTGTGACTGCACTGCGTTGACAAGCGCAATAACATACTCATAGCTAGGAGGAAGATCTTCCATTTTTAGTGGGTTTACATACTTGAACGATAATCGTAAAGTCCCATGTATTCGAGTATTATTACTCTTTTTGCTTTGCAAAATTTTTGTTGTATTTGTTCTAACTTAACAGATCGCAGTCACGTTCGGTATTTCAACCAATTTTATATGAAAACTTAATAAATATTGTCAAATAAGCGTGGGAGCCTGTACACACAGTCTACATCAGTCTGGTCTACCTAATATAAAAAAGGTCGAATTTCAAAATAAAACGAAAAATTATCACGTTTGTTATGTAATGTAAGCCTACCTGCGATCCAAATATATCGCCCCCGAAAAAAATTGAGTGCGATGTCCGGCGGGAATCCTTTATTGTCTATTGGTAAAGCAGAAAGGCTCAAAAGTCTGTTAACCGATTGTAAGGGATGGGACGTGGTGGATAAGTAAAAGATTTTTTTTTATATCTCTGGCTATTGCCGCCCAGAGTACGGCAGGATTAGGATTTGACGAGCCATTTGGTGTAATGGTCGAGAAGTCGCCTATTACACCAAGGGTCGCGGGTTCGATCCCCGCACGGTACAAACATTTGTGTGCATGAATATGTCTGTTTGTATCGGTCTGGGTGTTTCTATGTATAATATGTATGTATTTACAAAGAAAAGTATATAATAAATGTTAGCCGTTGTCTAGCACCCATAGCACAATCTAATGCTTAATTTGGGGCTAGATCTATCATCAATAAATCACAGTTCCCGCACAGATAACATGACGCATTGCCTTACTAAGTATCCCTATGTGAGGGTAAGGCATCGAGGACATTTATCTCGATGGGGTAAGGTGACATACTCACTACACAATATTCTGGAGCACAACTTTAGATCGTTCTACTGCCTTCTCTGCTCTTAAAATTAATCTATTGTTTTTCTATTTCCAGCCAGTTACATAGAAGTATGCAAGAGGGACCAGAGCACAATTAACGCGTGCTTGCGGCACTCCATAGAGAGCCTCAGGCCCAAACTGGTCAACGGGCTGCCCGAGATCGACGTGCCTGGGATAGACCCCTTCTACATTCCTGAGGTGAGTTCAAATTAGCGCCAGAGCATTTAGGCTGCGTCCCCAGTAGGCAAACTGTTAGCGGCAGACTAAGGCTGCGTCCCCAGTAGGCAAACTGTTAGCGGCAGACTGAGTGAGCCTCAAAGTGGCGAACTGAAATTTAAATTTCGAATGTCGCAACCGGTGTTGCTGGGAGTCGGCCGCTCACTAAGATAGTCGGCGCGCGTAGCGCTGCAAACTGCGTACAGTGAGCGCAAAACTAGCAAACTGTGGACACTTCATTTGTTTTATATGGAAAGGCGTACTAAATCGATAAGCCGCAGACTGTCAATTACTTAGTTTGCCGCTAACAGTTTGCCTACTGGGGACGTAGCCTAAGTGAGCCGCAAAGTGGCGAACTAAAATTTAATTTTCGAACGTCGGCCGCTCACTGAGATACTCGGCGAGCGTAACGCTGCAAACTGCGTACAATGAGCGCAAAACTAGCAAACTGTGGACACTCCATTTCTAATATATGGAGAGGAGTACTAAATCGATAAGCCGCAAACTCAGTCGGCCGCTAACAGTTTGCCTACTGGGGACGCAGCCTTACAATACAATGTAATATAACATTTATCTGTAACGTTGCTTACTACAGTCGTCTTTACATCTTTTAGCTCGGCACTGAAACGATGACGCGCAGCCTTCAGCTATCCTACCTATTAACATTTTACCACCTGGTAACCACCTGGTGGTACCACCTCTCTTGGCCAGACACAGTAGTACTAGAAATAGGGAAAGAATCCTGCATTGTGAATTCAATTTTGACATTCTATATTTTATCGACAAAAACATTTTTGTCGTCTTAGGAAAGTTTTTGAGCCGCAACAAAAAGTCAACAATTAATATTGTTAGGATGACGCCAATAACGTTTTCTAATTTTGCATAGACGATATAAATAACACAGTAAAATATTTCTATCGCTCGAAGACGACATCTTCGTAGGATGCCAGAAGTGGTAATGCACGATTATATACCGAGAATTATAGGATAAGAGAGTAGCTGAAGGCAGTGCAGCGTAGCGCGGCGTTTCAGTGCCGAACTAACAGATTCCGCCAAGCTATCCGTATCAAAGTGCTATTGGCATAGCGTTTCGTGTGGGTGAGTGGTATACCCACTTTATAAGGCTTGTAGCACAAACTGCGTCTGGTATCCTTATGGTGGAACAGGGCTGGTGGGATAAGCTAATGCAATTCGTTCGATTTATGTTTCCAGGTTGTGCTGGTATCATCAGCCGAGTTACCAATACGCGCCTCCGGCAAACGTATCAGGGTTACTGGGGCCAGAAACTTCACACTCAAGAGTGTTTCGTGAGTACTTTTATTTATTCCTATTATAAATGCGGAAATATGTATCGTCATCATCAGGCAAAGAAGTCTGCTGCTAGACGAGCCATTTGGTGTAATGGTCGAGAAGTCGGCTATTACACCAGAGGTTGCGGGTTCGATCCCCGCACGGTACAAACATTTGTGTGCATGAACATGTCTGTTTGTATCGGTCTGGGTGTTTCTATGTATAATATGTATATATTTACAAAAAAAAAGTATATAAGTAATGTTTATCCGTTGTCTGGCACCCATAGCACAAGCTAATGCTTAGTTTGGGGCTAGATGGCGCTGTGTGAATAATGTCCAGAGATATTTATTTATTTATTTATTTATTTATATGCTTCTAAGGATTCTAGTCACAAACTGGTCGGTTTTCAAAATTTCAAATCAAACAAACATGTATGATCTTCAGTATTTATGTTCAAACAGTGGTACATATTTTTGATGATCTAATTTACTTAGATATAATTGAAGACTCTTGGACAGGACATATTGGTATATTTAATTCCAAATAACGTAATAACCAATTACGTTTTTTCGTTATAAAAACAACAAATAATCGCTACCGAGAACTTACGTATTATAAGTAAAATATCAAATTCCACGCTTTTTGTTGGTTATCTATCATTGAAAAAAGCTACTGTTGCTAAAGTTTAGGTTCGAAAGTTTTATTTTTACGTACATCAATTACGAACAAGCTTAACCCTTTCTTTTGCACGAGTTGTCTCTTTTGCATACAATTTAATTCGGTAAAGTGTTAAGCAAAATTTTTGTAATGTTTCTGATTCTAGGTTCGATTTGGACACGTTGACTATCAAGGGACGCGCTCGCTTCCCAAGGCTACACCTAGAGGGGTTATACAGTGTGGACACTCACATCATTGTGCCCATTAAGGGGAAGGGAACCCTCAAGGCTGATGCAAGTAAGTTTCATCGCATCGGAATCTTTGAAAATATCCCAAAATTTCCCCTAAAAGTCTTTATTTTCTTTATTATTATGTTACTGCGATACAGTCGGCCAGCTCTCTAGCTGGCCGACTGTTTAACCTGATTACAATGTTTTTGCTAAAAACATTGTAATCAGGTTATCCAAACTTAGTTCTTTATGTATACATAGTTATACAATCGATATTACTTATTTGTTACCGCCGAAATTTAAATACTGTTTAGTTCTCTATTTTGCTTATGTTAATAAAACAACAATATAATACGAGTTGACATGTGCAACGATTACTTCAACTGACAGACAGAGATGTAACACACTCGAAGAACAGGGCCTATTTCATTCTGATACCTACTCGGTGTAGGAAATTGAACGCTAGATCGATTGTGCCCGGGGAACATAGTGTAAAGTTCCATTTTTGTTGTGTTGTAATGCTAGAGGGCGACAATTTGCTTTCGTGAAGCAGGATTCTATATGAATACGATGGAATTCGAAACTATTGGTCAGCGCCTTTTTTTTTATTATAAGCTAGCACTTGCTTACAATCTTGCCTGATGTAAAACAATCAAAATATAGGTATAGTGGCCTGAAATAGAGCGCGCTTGCTTCAGGTTCAGGTTATCAGCGGATTTTCCGAACTTTGCCCACGGGATGGGCGCGCTAGCTTAAAAAATATTTTATTCTGAACTTGAATTGCTTTAGCTATAATGTTTTGGAAAGACGGATAGAGGTAGAGAGTTCTGTTCCGGCGCAGTACGTTTGTCGTTTGTATTTACAATATAAACGCCTGGCGCCATTTTGATAGCACATTTGTTTGATAGCACGTAGGTTGCTGGCATAGCTGGGCATCGTTAATCCGTTAACGCAAAGTAAAAACTTTCGTTCCCAACACTGTAACCTGTAACTAGTCACACTTTAACACGTTAGGAGATCTTTCTTAAATGAATACCAACTTAGTCAGCACATTTTGAATAGTTGGGAATCATTTTACAAAGTTATCCCGACAAGTCACAGTGTTACAGGTTACAGTGTTGGGAATAAAAAAATCTTTTTTTGTGTCGAGATGACGAAGTATTAAACGATACAAATTTTAATTTCCCTAAATTGACACTGTGTCCAGTCTCGTGTGTACAGTTTGTGAGTAACCCCTTAAAAGTATAGCTTAAAAAAAAAACAGTTTTTACTATGCGTTAACGCATAGTAAAAACTGTTTTTTTTAAGCGAGGATTAACGATGCCCAGTTGCTGGTTTGCTATCTAGTTGTTTGGCAAACTCATTTAATATATTTGAGAGACAAGCAAAGTAAGCGGCCACTGCGGTATATTCGTTGAGGAATATTTATCCAACATCGCACAATGTGCTGTCACATTGTGGGCTCCTTTGATCTTTGAGACTTTAATATCATGTGTACTGGTTGCGACGCAACGAATAAAGAACTCATTGTATTCCAGTAAAAGTTGACGCAGAGATGGTACTGCGAATGCAAACAAAAGAGCACAACGGTGTGGATTACGTTTACTTTCCTAAGATGGATTTGAGCATTGGAATCAAGGATTACAGCGTCCACCTTGACGGCCTTTTCAACGGAGACCAAGTGCTAGGTAACAAACACTTTTATTTTTATTTTTACTCGGGAAATTGTTACGGACTGTCACCCTCCGTTGAGGGCGGAAGGTGGTATGTATGTAGGATTCCCACCCTTAAAAAGGACGGAGTTAACCCATTAAAAACCTAGTCGGATGGTGGTATCATGAGAGACGGAAGACTAAGTAACAAACCCTACTTAAGTATAATTATGATTTCTAAAAAATCCCTAGACTATCATAGCTTGTAGTATGCCAGACAACAGATCAACGTAGCTTAAATCCTTTTTTTTTGTAAATTTTGTAAGATACTTATTATTGATTACTTATTACAAAGAAACGCCCAGACCGATACATACAGTCACGTTCATGCACGTAAATGTTTGTATCAGCCTCTGGTTTATGTGTAACTATTTAGTAATCTGTGCTCTGGTGTACTAGCCAGCAGTCGTCAAAAATTAGCACGAGCACATTCAGTGGCAAGCACATCCTTCGGGTTTTGTGCCCGAGCGGCTTGGCTCCTGCTGTGCCATCGAGGCGGTCAATAAAATGTCTGTACTACATTTATCGTTTTGTAGGAGAGGCAACAAACCAGGTCATCAATGCCAACCGAGGCGAGTTCCTGCGCGCGATCAAGCCTATCTTGGAGTCTACCATCAGGGATCTGTTATTGGATATCGCCAACAAGGTCGCCAGCGACATACCCCTGGATGAAGTTCTCCCACTGCCCTAGGATGATAACAGTTGCATACGTCATATCAACTCGGAATCGGATCGTCACCGTATAAATTCGAGACGTACATACAGGTGCCGGCAAAATTCTTGACCACTGGTCAACGGAGGAAATAGTTTAAGCATGTGCATTTTCGAATGACCAATAGCGCGGGCGAATCTTCCGTCGCCCGCGCGCGCTATTGGTCAAAGGTTTGCTTTTGACCAATAGCGCGCACGCATCTCAAAATTCGCGTTCTGCGCAAATCCCACCCGATTTCAAGATGTTTGCCGGGTACCTGTACCTTTTTTATGAAACTTGCTATTACAACGCACACAATCGGAATTAATCGCTTCGCTTCAGAACAAGCTCATCCTCTAAGCTATCTTTCGGTTCATCTTTCACTTTCTACACTACTTTCTTTTTCCTTTTATCCAATTTAATATCGTATAGCGAAAAAAGTATCTTCACTGCACATCCACCTTTTCGTATTGTTAGAGCCAGTTAAATAAGTTAATAGAACTAGTTTCGCTGACATGCATTTCTGAATTTATAGAACTTTCGCCTTATTGGATATCGTGGTAAAATTTTAATATGAATCTATATTTTCCGCTATAAGTAATCACACCTGTCCACATTAAGAAGGTAGAGTCATCAGAATACGGTAAGATTAAATATGCCATTTAGTTTACGAATGGAAATGGGAAAGTGGTGTTTGATATGTGAGAGTGCCCATTGCCAAATATATTTTTAAATAAATGTAAGTGTCAATCCTATGTACAAGGAGGCAACTGGTTATAACCCCAAATTCTTATAACGATTTCCAAATTGACATAAATGTTGCAAACTGTTTCAACGATTGCAATCGAAATAAAGAATTAAGTTATTTTATATACTGTCTATTTATTTCCTGTTGTTTTTAAATTGCTACTGCCATGATGGGAGTCCAGTGAAGTATTTTTCTTTTTTGAAAGCTTTTACTTTACTTTCAATTTCTAGCCTGTACCGCCACGGGGATGCTAAGTTCGACAGTCGATTGGTAAAGTATTTGAGAAGTAGCATCACAAGGCCAAGTGGTAGAGCAATGCTGTTTTACAGTACCAATGGTCCAGCTCATCCGAGAAAGTACCACCCTCTCACATAACACCAGCGTGAAAGTATAATGACTACTATTATGTTTCGTCTGGTTTGTGGGAGTGCCGGAGGCCCACACCCCCTATATCCCCATAGGCCGGCAACGCATCAGCGATCCCTCTGGTGTTGCAGATGTCCAAAGGCGGCGGTGATTGCTTACTATCAGGCAAGCCGCTGGCTCGTTTGCCGCCTCTGACATAAAAAAAAGCGCGGAGGAAGACCATCGACGACAGTAGCCTAAGAAGAATAGACCTCATAGAGTATAAGGTCACTAGGATTACAACAGCTGTGGTATCCGGATTTAAGCGTTGTTCCACTTGAGAGAGATCGCTGTTTCAAATCTCTGATGGATGCTTCTACATATGTGAGTATTTACTAATTATTGGATACAACAGGTCTTCTGTCTTCCATAAAAAAATAGTGTTAGTTACTAGAGCTAGGGCATTTAAAAGGATTCGATACCAAGGCCTCCACGGTCAAATTGAAGTGGCCAAATCTACCTTCTAAATATGTATGTATGTACATAATATATTATACATACGTCATAAAATAAAAGAGTGCCATCGAAGGCTATTGTTTCTTCACATTGGCCTTGAGAGGTTGGCCCATGACCTTGATACTTGCGACGGCATTTGAACTAGTAATTACGTATGCTTTTATCTTGGTAAGCTTTGTGCATTGTCCAAGTCAGATTGCAATCAAGCGTATGACGAAATGTTATCTTTCTGGAGTATTGGTGGAATAGGGAATGTTTTCACTTAAAGATAGGTATATATTTAAATGCTATCATATTATAATTTTAGCATTACCTTTATTATGTTATGCACTAACGTTAGTGTCTGGCAGAGTCCTCGATTGCAAGTGTATGTGTTTTATCTATGGAACAGCGGGCAGACTAGCATACTGTTTACGGGGAAGTGGCTGCCGACGCCCATTGAATTTCTCTTTATTAAAATGATGGAGTATTGCTGCCATCTTTGGGATGGTTCTGCTCGATACCAGCTGGCTGCTTTGGACTCTATTGAGCGGCGTGCGAAGAGACTTATCGGTGACGATACTTTGGTCGAGAGCTTGCAGAGCCTCGATCATCGTAGGAAGATTGCTTGACTCTCCGTATTTTACAGACTCCACTTTGGTGAGTGTACTGCTCAGCTGCACGATTTGGTTTCACCAGCTCCGTTCCATCATCGAACTACTAGACTCGGACAGGGACTTCATCCGCGGAGATACTTCATCAGTGGAGATACCGCGCGTACGAACTAAGCGATTTGCTTCATCTTTTCCGGTACGGACGGCGCGGGAGTGGAATTCTCTGCTGGGATCTAACTTTCCTACACAATACAACTTGGGGCTCTTCAAGGCCAGAATTAACGGGCTTTTCCTAAGCAAGCGCGCTCCATCGTATACTTTGGCAACTTTGTGGTCAAGTGCTAGCTTAGTCCAAATAAAAAAAAGTTTTCAACCAATTTGCCGGTACCTGTACAATAGCGAAGCACTTCAAAATCAAACAAAATATAAAATAAAAAAGAATGTATGAGAGTTTTGTTGTGATTTCGAAGTACACTAAACAACAGACATTTTCATTACAAGTGACGCATTGGACGGTAGCCTTTTAAAAACGATTGCGTTGCATCTGTTTAGAAAATTGCATGAACCACAAGTAGTCGTTGAGTTAACTCTATAGTGACTAATGCTAGTCCTTAGCAGACAAAGCGTTTGCTTAGTGTGGAGGTCGGTTATTCCACCAGTGCGGCAGGAACACTCTGCTTTGATCAAGTTACTATAATTTAACATAAAGTCCTTCGTAAAGAAGACAAAGATTAGGAAACAAGAAGCACTACGTAATTTGTCAATAATAAAAGTAATACCTACATCTCAGAATAATGCAGCTACAACCAATTATTTTTTTTTTCGGCAAATATTATGTATATAGTTTGCACTTAGTCACCTGCCACCTACCTACACCAGGTATATTGGCTTAATAAGGACTCCATAAGCTTCTGAACGTCACCTTGTGTGCAATACCTATTTATAGTCCTCTAATTAAGGGCAAGCTGATTAAAAGAGGTCCAACCATTTCCAGCCTTTGAGTCGCAGCTACACAGAATTTCAGCTACCCTTAGTGCAAGCTTTTCATGGTGGGGTTAGAGGGGGCTTCGTCGTTTGACCCCGGTCCCGAATACACCGCGGTGTCAAACGCACAAGGACGCTTTTTGAATTGGCCGTTTGACACCGTTAATAATATTGCGGTTCCAAGCGGGAATAACTTTTTTCGACTTCGTCATTTGACACCGCCAATAAAAATCTTATTTTTGATTTTTGTACAGTTGCGTACACAAGTAAGTCGTAGATTTGAAGGATCCTTTAGTGAGTAGGTTATATTTTTTTCTAAAAAGTTATTTGTTTTTAGGAAGCATTAACGTGTCGTGTATTGGTTTTTGCATGGAACACGTTTGCGATATAGGAATCGTTAGAAGTTTGTATCTTTTGCAAAAGAAGTAATAAACGAGTTGCTATTACAATAGCCTTATCGCCAAAAGGGTAAGATGGTTCAATTAGTAAGGTCACTTGTTCCTGGAAGCATTGCCTTGTCGGTATTTTTTTAGTAGTAGTTTTAAGTATTTGATGGTTACGTGTAAATGAAAGCTGCAGGAGTCGTGCACTGCTTTGTTTGTAAAAAAATTGAAAATAAAGACATAAGACGCTTATTTTTGGTCTGAATTAAATTTTATATGTATAATAATATGAACAAATTTAATGTTTCAATAAATGAATTACTTGTCGCTTTGTGTATTAACGAAAATTTAACTATCTATATTATGTATAAATAGCTAATAATACAATATAAAAGCATACAAATCATTAAGTACTGGTGGTGTGTGCGGCCACACGCGAAGCGGCTGCCTTGATCACACGTTTTGTGTTGGGCCGCAGTCGTATGGACATTTTTGCGCTCGCGTCAAACGTGTAATGCCGCACTGGAGTTGCAATTTTAAAAACACAGGGGTGTGTCTTTGCCGCAGTCAACGTGTTAACAAGCTGAAATGAAGCTAGATGAAGTGACCATATCCCAAAAAGTGGCTGATAGTGGTTGGAAGTAAAGAGCTGAAATACGAGCGTTCTATTGGTGCGGCCTATTTTTTTTTTTTTTTTATGTAATAGGGGGGCAAACGAGCAAGTAGGTCACCTGATGATAAGTGATCACCGCCGCCCATAAGCACCCGAGACCCCCTTAGGGTCACAGGCGCGTTGCCCGCCTTTAAGGGTGGAATATGCTCGCTTCTTGAAGGTATGCATGTCGTATTGGCCTGGAAACACCGCTGCGGGAAGCTGGTCCCAAAGAACAGTCGTGCAGGGCAGAAAATGTCTGCAGAAACGTACGGTAGTTGATCGCCACTCGTCCAGGTGGTTTGGATGAAACTGCATTTTGTGGCGGGTTGTACGGTGGTGGTATTTGGCAGGAGGAGTCAAGCCAAATAATTCCTCGGAACACTCCCCATGATATAGGCGGTAGAAGATGCACAGGGACGCAATGTCTCTACGCAATGCCAGAGGATCTAAGCAACCGGCAAGACTCTCGGCACCGACAATCCGGGTTGCTCGACGTTGGATACGGTCAAAAGGAAGAAGTTGGTACTGTGGAGCTCCGGCCCAGAGATGACAGCAGTACTCCATGTGAGGCCGAACTTGCGCTTTATAGAGTTGGAGGCGATGAGTCGGAGTAAAATACCACATTGCTTTACCTAGGCTAGGACACCTAATTTCTTTGAGGCAAGCTTAGATTTTTCTTCCAGATGACCGCGAAATTGAACGTCCCTCGAGATATCGACGCCTAGAATCCCAATGCTCGGTTGTTTATCAAGAGGAGTGCTCTCAAAATCGAGGGGAACGAGAAATTCGGTTTTTTTTTTCGGGACAAAGTTGTCATTACAAAAAACGGATACTTATATTGGGATATTTTTTCGATGCAATTTTGTCTTTAACTGTACATAAATAATAACAGCGGTGTCAAGTGACGAAGTCGAAAAAAGTTGTTCACCACTTGACACCGCGGTGTCAAACGGCCAATTCAAAAAGCGTCCTTGTGCGTTTGACACCGCGGTGTATTCGGGACCGGGGTCAAACGACGAAGCCCCTAATGGGTCTGTGTTGTCTAAAGATATTATTATTTCTAAATGTGTTGCAATTAGCCGAGTGCATAGTTAACAGTCGTTAGAAACGTGTTAAATTGGTTGCAACTATATAAATGAGTAGATAATAACCATCTATTAAGCATAATATTATATAACTGCCATCACAATATGATGAATAATGACATATAATAAAGTATCGACATAGACTACAATTTATGTGTAGAGACAAAATGATTTTGTGGCCCGATTTTAAAGATTTTTTTTACAGACACGGACTAGACTTTGGAAAAGGAGATTATTTCTTATCGCGAAATAACTTTCAGTTCCCATGGAATAACAGAAATAGAGGGTTTTTTTGCTGTCGCAATGTCTTTCAACTGGTCTAGCAAATAACATAATGATAACAATATTTCCCCTAATACTTAGTTCCCGAGTTAACGCAACTGCTAATTGGT
This sequence comes from Mecyna flavalis, assembly GCA_949319885.1. Classification (NCBI taxonomy): domain Eukaryota; kingdom Metazoa; phylum Arthropoda; class Insecta; order Lepidoptera; family Crambidae; genus Mecyna; species Mecyna flavalis. Next base: position 16,370,691 of record OX439427.1, read on the forward strand.
CGGTAATCGGTTTCCTTCGCTTCCTGGCTCGGTTCCTATTGGGCCAGCGGCGGAAGGCGCTGCCTCCGGTTGTGTGTAAATTGCCATTGACAATGAACTATATCGGTAGGTTGTTCTCACTATTGTGTATAATTAAGCAACTGCCTTTATTATTTTTGTCGAGGTTAATGTACTAACAAACACCACAACCGCATGCTAGCGAGACCTTCGGTCGTGTGTGGGACTTGGGACTACAGTCTTTGGTCCCACTACTAGAGAAACTTGATGATCCAGAGTCGTGGCTTGGGTACGTCGACGGGCTACCCCCCTACGCAGGTCAACTGTTTTCCCGCCTATATTATCCTCGCCGTAGAGTGAAAACCTCTTAAGTGTTTTTGAGCAAACTTTTCAGGAGGTGAAAAAAACCGTCTGGTGAATAAAATTTGTACTACGTAGATTTTTGTTTTAATTGTTATTGTGAGTAAAACTAAAGCTCGTTCAAACTTTCGTTTTCTTTTTTTAAATAATGTAATATAGTTAATACGTCTTCTTTCAAATAATGTAATAAAAAAAAAATTGCAAAAATGCACTCCCGAGGTTTTTACTCTACGGCGACGGGTCCCCTATGTGCGAAAGTTGATAGTTCGATTTTCATTATATCGAACACGCTGTGTCGATAATTCAGTAGTACGATGTTTTATTACATCGAAGGTGACATTTCTACGTAGTAAAAGGAACTTAGATTGAACTTATGCTTTGTATGTCCCTCGACACCATTCCTCTATCCCCCCCCCTACTTACGAGTATGTATCTAACAATTTAATTAATTTTCCGGCGACAGGCGAAATAGTTTCTTGCACGTGATCACTTACCATTTAGAATGTGAGGAGGATAAATGAAACCTAACGGTTAATCCTTAAGGTTTATCTTTAAAGGACCTAGTTAGCACGTGACTGCATATTAAGATTAGTTGAAGGAACCGGATAGTTGTAGCTTGATACTGCATTAAGTAAATGTTCATCGAATGGACAAAATATATACTCACCGTAATAGTATATACGGCAATATTAATGGTATGTTTTCATGTTAATTGAAGGAATTCCACCAGGTGGTAGGTTCCTGTACTGGGCCGTCTAGATGGGTACCACCGCAGTGCCAGATATTTTCCCGTGGAATAGAAGTGTGTCAAACACTTTCTGTGTTACGGGGAAAGGGCACTGTAGCTGAAATTACTGGATATAGAGACCTAATAACTGATTATTTAGGTAACTTCTTAGTTATTGTTCGGCACTGAACTGTCTAAGGGCAGACGTGGCGCTTACCATCATCTGTACGATCTGCTCGTCTTGTTGCACATTACAATAAAAAAAATCTAGATATTATATATAACCTAGCTTAAAACTTAAATATAAAAAAGTCGTCACCAAATCGGATTAGTTGATATGGAAAACATCAATGCAAAATTAAATTCAAGTGATACAGCAAAATTCATTATAGTCGTAGATCTCGTGCTCTACACGACTTGAAAGGGCATTGAAAATGAACCTAGCTATTAAAGATTATTAATGAAAAAAGTAAATAAAGAAAATCATATCTATACTAATATTATAAAAAGGAAAGATTTGATTGTTTGTTTGTTTGTTGGTATTGAATAGGCTCCGAAAATACTGAACCGATTTGAATAATTCTTTCACTGTTCAAAATCTACACTATCCCCGGTGAACATAGGGTACTTTTTATTTCCGGGATATGTGGGGAAGAGGATATTTGAAAAAAGAAATAACTTGATAACTTTATAGACTGCGTAAATAGATAGTCAAGATGAATGAAGAAACGTAATAGCATACACGTACGTAGTAAACGTAATAGTAAATACCTTTTCAAAGAATACCTAGCCGGCAGTGTCACAGAAAACGCTAGGAAAAAACCTTCAAAAAAATTCGAAACGCTATGTACAGTCTGTTCCATATAAGTTGTCCTTTAGCCGCTATATTGGCAGCATTGCCTACGCTTTGTAAATCTGTCAAAAAACAGATTGAATGTATTGAAAAACAATACTACCAATATAGCGGCTAAAGGACAAGTTATGTGGAACCACTGATCTCTATGACACTGGATGGGCGATTGTCACCAAATGTTTGATCCGATTTGAAAATCGCCATGTTGGCGCTGAGAGCAGTAGTTAGTGTACTTGGAACTAATAATAGTACTAAATTTGGCAGATAAACTTTGATAATGCTGTCATTGTCAATGTCAATGGCTGTCCATTTGAAGTGTAGACAGAGAAAATTGAAGTCATTTTAGTTCCCAGTACACTAATGGGGGGCGCTTCAAATCGACATAAAAATAGCTGTCATTTCAATGTCTATAGCCACTCCAGCGTAATACGCCGCGCGTATTATAATTGACCTCAGTGTGTGGAACAGACTGTATGTATGTAAAAGAAAAATAAAACTTTTGATTTACTTTTTATTACTGTCAAACTTTTGTGGCACTATTGCCAGTGCTACTTTAAAATAACAAAATAACCACGAAGGTTATGTACATCAAATTAATAACCAAGCAGGCTAATATAAGTTTTTAAAAATTGAATGCTGGCTAAATTATTCAGAAAAAATCTATACGCCATTAAATAAAAAAAAAATTAATTTACTTTTTATTGCTGTAAAATTTCAGAAGCATTGTTGCCAGTGCCTCTTTGTAATAAAGAAGGTCAACGTCTTTTCAAACCTTTTCATATATTCCTTAAAAAAAAAAGATTTGCTTTTTATTGCTGTCAAAATAATCGTAAAATATCAGGGTTCTTTTTTAAAAAAAAACGTAAATATAAAAAGTCGTCACCAAATCGGATTAGTTGATGCGGAAAACATAAATGCAAAATTAAATTCAAGTGACACAGCAAAAGTCATTATAGTCGTAGATTCTACTAGAACCAAGCTCCCAGAGGACCATATAATTACATCGCTATTCGCTTAGGTGACCAAAGTTGTGAGCTAGCTGATAAGACAGCTTATTAACCCAAATTCGGCCTACTTACAAAAAAATCCAGATTAAAATTTTTGTCTGACACGGAAACTGCACCAGGACCCGAGATCACGGCCATACATTAACCACTATCTATGAAATAGCCAATAAGCCAATAAATCCGAGGGAGGTAAAGCCAGCGCCGCGGCTTGCGCAAGGCTCCATCTTCGCATTTAGATCTTATTTCTGTTGCCAATAATCTGCGGCGGCTCGCCTTGACCACGTTGCCTCACCGCGCAGCTCGTGCGTCCGAGGAAACGCTCAACAATTATGATACACTATGTAACCTGCGACGTATGGTGTTCACCAATTATTTCTATTTGTCACCAAGTCGAATACCGCAATAAAATAGTATGATTTCCTCCATATTTGCAATGGGGATAGTTCTAATTTTCATTTTTTGAAGGCTTTATTAGTCCTTCTGTCAATCATAGATGACGACTTAGATGTAGTAGACTGTCTAACCTGCGTCAAATTGCAAAAAACGCATTTAACATTTTAAATCCCAGCTAATAGAAAACGCATCAAACTATTAGAACGCTTCTCGTTAACATAATTAAAAATATGCTTTTTTTTTGCTTTCGCTAAAAGCATTTCCTAAAGCCTTCGTTGAACCAGTCTATCATAGGTAGATGACTCATCCATCTTTCTCACGACACCACCATTGCATGCACCCCACCTTCCGCCTCCGATTGAGGGTGACGTACGTAAATTATTACCCAGGATAAAAAATAGTATAGATCTGATAATAACAGTAACGAGTCTCGTCAAACCCTGAATTAATCACTCTCATGCCTGAATGAATTTACTATGACAATAGCAAATCAAATCACTGTAAAAAAAATTTTTCATTTATTTTGGCACGAAACAGTCATTACATTACAAATTAATTACATAATGAGAAGTATAATAATAGACAATGAGTGCCCAAACTTATAAGTAATGTCTGAGTGGGTACAATGGTTATTCCACTATCGCAATAGCAACTTCGTCACTTGGATATCCACTGCCTGCTAAGGTTCAAGTGTCGAAAGTGGCAATCGGAACGTCAAATCGTTACCGCGTCCGTCTGTGTTACACAAAGGGTCCGTGTGTGATGTCCTCCTAACAACATAATAAATATAATAATATAATTCCCCTCGTGAAACAGCGGTTTCTTAAGTGTAGACCAAGTGCTGGCAAACGGCAACTTCTTCAGACTTTCAACTGAATTATATGACAAATACCTTGATTCAATTCGTAGGAAACTGGTGTTTGCCAAGTGCCAACCAATAGAATAAAATATAATATCAATGGAGGCCTATTTTTATACTACAAAGGCCTAAGCTACAATGGTAATGTTTACCGTCGCGTCGCCTATGAACACTTTTAACACGTTGATCCAGTAAAACCTTTTCACGCCTATCTTGAACAACCCCATGCTATAGTCCCTTAAAAAAAACCTAACGTAGGTAATATCAGTTATTTAGTGTTTCTCACATCATGCTTCTGTTCTACCTCTTATGATAAGGTAGAATGGAATTGTAGGACATTTTTTAATTGTGATATCTTTGAACTTGGTTGCTTGATTGCATTTTATTTAATCTTCAAATGTGTATTAAAAAGTTACATAGATATTCATAACATTCGTGAAAAGTTGAGTGATAAAATTTCAATTTACATCTTTGTTTATTCTAGAGAGATATACATTTGAAAAACGTATGTAACTGTATCAAAGAAAACCTCACCAGCACTTGCATTACTTGCAATGCTTGCAGACTGCAATTTCTGTCGGTGATTGATATTACGCATTCAGTGACCTAAGCGGAATCATAACTTCACTTGATTACATTGCATGTACACAATACGTGAGTGCTATTACTAAGGGAATTTAAAATCATTATATTATGTGAAGTAAAAGTAATGTTAATTAATATTTTTATTGTCTTTCCTCACTTAAATAAGTTAATAAAACTTGAAAGGATGAACACGATATTGTTTATCTAAACTAGCTTCCGCGCACGGTTTCGCTCACGTAGAGTATATACGACGTCATCCTACAGAGATTTGATATTTTTACTGGAGAAAAAGTAGTCATATTTCACTCTAAAAGAAGGTGAAAGAAAACACTTTACATTCACAATACGATTAGATGTAATCGCTATTAGATCGCGGGAATCCACTGGATGCGGCTGACACAGGACTAACCAGTGTTGAGATTCTTGGAGCTCTATTTCCAGCAGTGAACGTGTTTTGACAGATTTGAAAACATCTGATGTTCCGATTAATTCACAGTCATCTTTTTAATTTTTCTACCTTCACTGAATCTAAGGTGTCACATGCAATTAGCAGTCCTTAGAGATTTATTTATTTATTTATTTATTATGGCATACACAACAAGTAACAATCGAAACTGAGTAGAAAAGAAAACAATGATGTACTTAAAAACTAGATCGCTACTCAAAAACGTGTACACACAGCATTGCTAAAAACATTGCGTAAACAATAAAATAGCTCAGACATTAAAAAGTTAAGCCAATGGTATTCACAAAAACAGTACATACTATACTTACATTAATTAATTAGATGAGCTGCTTTCTAATAAAATGGTACTACCAAGGAAAATATTTAGGTAGCTGAGCCACAGGTGTAGGTAAGTAAGGAAAATATTTCAAATGGCTGAACTGAAGCACCGTCGTCAATCAGAATAAGCCGGTATATTCAGGATCCGGCGGCGCGGGGAAACTGCCTCCCTTCCTGGACGTTGGCAAGATCTTCCGAGCACGTGACCGTTGCGAAGCATCCGACGATATCAATCATTCACTAACTTTTTAATTGCTTACACAAGCTTATGAGATATTAGCACGTGTGTGCAGGTGCACAAACTAGGACAAAGTCAAAGTTATAATTCAGCCAGTCTTCCGCCCGCTTGGACTCTACGATGTTAAACAGAAGGAATGTAACGTTTCCGGAGCACTCTCGAGCTACCAAAATATGGCCATACTAAAAATCATGACGATCCATTGTTTCGTAGCGACGTAAAAGAAGGACAAAGAAAATCACTTCTATTTCTGTTATACCATAGTATAATAATGAGTTGGTTATACTATGGGAACTGGGCATTATCCTAGGTAGGATAATAAATAGTCTTTCTTTTCCAAGGTCAAGTATATGTATGTGTTAGTTAAATCATTGCGTTAATTTAATGCAATTGACACAGATAACAATGAGGAAAATTGAAGATTAAAGATTGTTTTAAAATGAGGTCAATAGCCATTTTTTGTCTTGTCAGTTTAATTATACAATCGTGTTAGACCATTTTAACAAGAATCAAAAGGTCGATGAAACTACAGGGTTAAATATTATTCGTAATGAGGGCCTGACGCACTAAAAGATGCCATAAAGTAATATTCCACGCTGATGACTTGTAGGGTTGAAGTCAAAATCCTTAACCAGAGGTCTTTGTCATCGAAAGCCGGTCAATCGCCATAAGGGGGGCACCGCCTTAAACCTTTCGAAGGTGCGGTGCGAAGGGGGAGTTTAGAGGTATCGGAACAAACATCGGGATTCGGGACTAGTGAGCTAGACTAGTTACTGCTGAATATACTGGAAATTTTATGCAAATTGACACACGAGCTCAAAACGTGTCACTGATACTGATCATTTACAAAGTGGGTTAGTATATGGGATACATTTTATCTCAATTCTAATAATTGGGTAATTTAAAGTTCACACAGATGGATGAACCGAACAAGATCTTGTTACATGTTTGATGTATGACATAGACGTGCGAGTTATCCCTTGACTTAATGCAACTCCACATAATTTCCTTCCATATCTTCCTATCTAACGAATTCAGCTTCCTCGCGGACGTGAAGAAACCCGGACTGCCTCATCGGAGCAATTAGCAAGCGCAGTTAAATTGCAAGGTGCGTAAACGCGATTGTTTTGTTCGTACAGGGCTGCGGTTGCGCGGCCGCTCTGCAGCTCAGGCCAGTAGTCATAGAGTAACTTATACTTAGGCCAGTAGTGGGCCGACCTGCGCCCCGGACGCCCGACAGCCAGTTCAGTGATTGTGCAATATGTGGCGCACCGTGGTGTTGTTGGCGTTGCAATACGCAGCGGCTGATATACGTAAGTGGGATAACTCGATTCTTGATACGTGCAACTTTTTTTTTGGAATAAAATTTGTGAGATATTTTTTTATTGTTTATAGGTAGTACATTTTCACAGTAATTATAATCAAATGTTAATAAGCATATAATTATTATTAATATAGAGCTTTATATTATAAGAAAAAATGCGATATTATTTTTAAGTGTGTTTGTACTACCAGACTAGACTTAGACTTTCTTTTTTTTTGTATTCAACTTCCTCGGGTAAAAAGCTATTATTAGATATACATTGTCCTAATTACAACGAACTCAACAAAAAAAGCGGCCAAGTGCGAGTCGGACTCACCCATGGAGGGTTCCGTAGCAGTAAGAATTTACGATTTATGACGTATAAAAAAACTAATTACTTGATCTCGTTCAAACCAATTTTCGCTGTAAGTTTGCATAGTAAAGTACTTCATATATTTGTTTTGGTTTTATCTTTCTCTTATTTTAGAAGTTACAGGGGGGGGGGGACACATTTTACCACTTTGGAAGTGTCTCTCGCGCAAACTATTCAGGTCTGAAGAAAATGAGAGAAAACTAGAGAGAGTTAGAAACTTCATTATACATCATTTAAAAGACCTATCCATAGATACCCCACACGAAGGGTTACGTAAGGGTTTGATGAAAAAAAAAATTGAGTTTCAGTTGTAAGCCCCCAAAATTTATTGTTTTTTTTTTCTATTTGTGTATGAAAATCTACTTACCAAGTTTCAACAGTATAGTACTTATAGTTTCGGTAAAAAGTGGCTGTGACATACGGACGGGCAGACAGACATGACGAATCCATAAGGGTTCCGTTTTTTGCCATTTTGCTACGGAACCCTTAAAAGTAATCGGTTGCAGTTGTTCTGAAATTATGCGCGCTCATGCATTTCGGCGATTACTAATGGATGTTGAAGATGGGTTGTGTTTACAGTCGGTATCAGCCTTTTGACCCTAAAGTTTATTTTATATAAAGGTGATATTCCTTCTATTAATAGCACTATTTTTTATTTAGGTAGGTGTTCCATAAGTCGGGAGTATGATTTTTCTAAGTATTATTTATGTGTAACTCTACACGCCAAGCTAGCATTGAAATTGATATGTTTCAGTTATATATAACATCTATAATATTATATAAATAAACATATTATGTTAATGTTTATTTATATAATATTTTAGATGTAAATTAAATATTCATTAATTGTCAATTAAAATTTTACCAGCGCCATGACCTGAAATCACTTTCATACTTGAAAACACACAACAAAAAGCAAAAAAGCTACTTGCTACTTGGTTTTTGTGCTTAGGTACATGATCTTCCGTTCATCGAAGATTTGTTTCTGTCATCAGGTTTGACGTAATAGGATTGATTAATATTAATTATTAATCAATCCTATCACGTTATCGGAGAAATTTTTTATTATAATTAATAAGTACAAAAGGAGGAGGGTAAGACTCCATAGTACCCTGGGCCCAGGTGTTAACTCAATGAAACTAGTTTTATTTGTAAGAGGATATATTAACAAGGCCTTGGTGAAAATTTGGTGAAATTTGGCTTTCCACGAATCGGGTTATACGAATTATAGTAAAAGTGAGGTTATGTTTTAACATTGTGGTTTATTGATGTTTTATGCGGATTATTTTGAATGGCTAAAGGTAAAGAGTAGAAGATCTGGGTTATTCCCACTGGTGGGAGTTCAGTAAGACGAAAGAGAAGAAAAATATAAAAATTCCCGTTCGTCCCGTTTTTTTTTTTTGGCGGAGGACGCATTTACGCGCCTTGGCCGCAGACTAGGGACGCCTGCGACAGTGTCTGGGGCTCGGAACTAGAGACATTCATTCTACTACCCACTAAACTCCCGCGGTTTCCCCTTTCTACCCGCTTGGGACGAGCCGGTGCCAGCCTTTTTAGCTATTGACCGGGCCCAACGTTTCTCACGCCTTGGGTAGTCTCTACATTTAATATGCTGCACTTAGGAGCAGGAGATAGTAGTAATAGTTAGATACTTACTTAGCTCTTAAAAATAAAAGAACAGGAAGTAAAATGAAACACTAATATAATGTTTAAAATATTTATTACTCATCTTCAATAATTAAGAGAATGTCATCCAAAAATTGTGCAGGAGGTTCGATATTTTCTTGGTATCTTGCCCAAGCCCAAAATCGCCTCATCATCCAAGACTCTTCTTCCAATGGAGTTACTGCGCCCAGTCGCAATGGTGCAATTTACACAGCGTTCCATGTCGTCAATATCCGATCGATAAGCGTAATCAATTGTCCAAAATAGAGAGCCAGGTAATTCAAAAAGCCAGATCCGTCAAAAAGTCCTTAATATTATGCAAAGCCGATGTTGTAAGCAAAAGTAATAATAATTGGGAAATACGAGCGCACTCAGAACGAAAGAAACGAACGAGTGACGGTGTTTTTCATCTGCCTGTCAAATGTCAATCGGTAAACATTTGCACACCATTGCACACTGAAGAAAAATTATTAAAGGAGTTCAATTCGCTTTCATACATATATTCTGACATATAACCGATTTATTTTATATCGACTTCAGTTCGGGCATGTATTTAGTTTTTTGGACTTTTCTTGCTTTCTAGATAGAAACATGTTACTATATTTTGGGATTTCCTTTAGAAAAATATAACCGATTTTTTGATATACATTTCATCTAGTTAACTGCTGGGCCCAGAAATACCCGCCTCCTTTGGCGATAACTTAAAAACAGAGCAACTTTTACTGAGGTCATGTTAGGCTTGTTTGATGCCTCTTTTGCTGGCCTACCTCCAGTGTCACAGTGACGTGCCATTTTTTGGACACCCTGTATAGAGGTTTTAAGTTGACATTTTAGCTAACTATAAAAAAAAGTGCTAATCTCTCTAATTAGAGGTATTAACACTTTTTTTGATAGTTAAAAATTCAACAAGGACAAGTTTATATCATTTATGTTATTTTCTGGGTGTTTTCTACGATTAACGAGTACCTATTTATCAGAAGTGATCGCGTTTCAAATTAGCACGATGTTGATTTTGGGGTGTGATGAGTAAAGTACCATTGTCAAAATACTCATGCCATCTTCTAAAACACATCATCTTAACTTCTTATTCTGAATTGATGCAACTTTTGTTTGTTATCACATGAATAATTAACACTAATACGATTTATTTTTTGTCGTATTGTGATAGTCTTGTATTTTTATAACTTATGAGCTTTACTTTAGTGGACGAAGCAATTATTAAAACTTATATGTATGGCGATTATTAATGATTACGACAATTACTAACATAATTGGCTCTTCGAGAAAAATCTGCGTTTCCAAAAAAGGAGCTTTCAACATAAAGTTGCAAGTGTTATTACTACGATTCTGATGACCTAGAAGTGCTCGATTGATACCAAAACAACCAATACTTAGATGATTCTAATTTTTTTTTCTTTATTGCTGCAGGCTAATTAACTCATTTTATAAATACTTATTATAAAATAGGGAACACCCAGCCAGGACTACTGAGAATAGGTTCGTGGACACAAATGTTTTTACCGTGCAGGGATCCTGCGGTTTCTGGTGTAATAACCAATTTCTGAAACATTGTACCAAATCAGTCGTCATCATCATCATCATCAGCCTGTAACAGTCCACTGCTGGACATAGGGCTCTCCAAATGCTCGCCACTCGCCAGCTCAGAGAGACCTAAAGTATGGCACTTAATGGTGCCGCGTGGGGTCTAGTTTTCGATTGAGAAATAGGCCACAGTGATCGCTGGTTAGACGGTAGATGTTAAAAATAAATAATATCTACATACTATGTATATGTTGCGCTCAATGATCAAAAACGCTTATTGAGCGGAAAAATAGCTCACAACGCGTTGTGGTCACAGTAAAACATCCAACGTACTGACACACAGAGGAGACTATATTTTGAGAGATATTAAGTTAAACAAAACAACGTCGGAGGCGAAAATCGACTCTGATGGAGGTTAGAAGGCTAAGCGGGAGCGGAGCGAAGCGGAGGCCCGCCTTGGCCTTCGTGGTTATTTTTTTTTAAACTTGAAAAAACTACAACGCCTTGTGAGCTATTTTTCCGCTCAATGAGCGTTTTCGATCTTTGAGCGTAACATAATATACTTATGCCTTGTGGTCAACGATATTAATTCGTTGCTTGTGGTCTAGTCGTTTCAGTACCTAGCCTGGCCATTTTTTGACAATTTCTGGTATTTATGTTTTTTGATTCGCATTTGGCAGGCCTAGTGATTAAGCCAGTAACTATCATTGTATCACTGACTTGATTTCAATGGTGAAATCCAGCAGTAAGTCATTAATTGGTTGATACTTTTTAATTATGATATTTGATTTTGATACGCATAAAATGAGTGCGATATTAATTTATTTGAAAAACTTATGAACATTTAGTAACTTTGTGAATAGTCTTCGATACAAGATGTTGCACGGTTGCACGCCCAAGGAACAACTTTTCACTTATCCTTGAAATATAAACCACAGCTGAATAAGACACGACGACCGTGCACGAAACATTATATCTACATACTGCACTATGCCCAATTGGTCCCTAGATTAATAAATTGTGATTTCCATAATATCATGTTTAGATTACGTTGAGGAAGTAGCGAAATAATGATTATTATTTACGCGGGATTGTTGGCCCGCTTGCGTGACACCCGCAAGTACAAGTATTCATTCACACCTCGCGTCCTGCTTGCGTATTCCACGCATTAAAATAAATACTTGTATATAAAGGACACTTGCGGGTTTCACGCATGCGGGTCAATCCCGCGTGCGTGTCGAAATCCGCACGATATAAAAACACCCTAAATGCAACAGGCCGTTGACGGGACGAGTACGTCCTGCTAGCCCAGGGGGCGATTATGGGTAAATCCTCCTCATTCTTGCGAGAGTTTGGAGAGGCTTATGTCCAGCAGTAGATTGCAACAGGCTGATGATGGTGAGACACAACATAACTTCTTTTTATTAGGAAATATCTAAAGTCAACCTGGGTAACTTTGATTTTCAGGGTAACTTTGACAGAAAATACTAGAAGGAAAATGACAATTTGTTTGAACGTTCCTTCAAAAATTACAGCGAATGGAGTGTTCCTAATGGTCTTGTCTCAAAATCGATATTTCCTCCTCCTACCATATTATAAGACACCTTCTCATACTTAAATTATTAAAAGTAATTTGACGAAGAAAGATTATAATTATAATAAAAATGCTTTTTACACCAAGCTCAGAATAAACATATAAATATAGAATACTATAATACAAATTAACGTGTTTGTATTCGGCTGGGTGTCAGGTTTTATGTAAATACATTAAATATAATACCAAAATACTTATAATATGTAATAATAGCTTTTAATTTCTTTTTATTAATGTAGGTTTAATTTTTATTGATTAAAGTAGGTATATAATTATAGTATTTATGTACGTATATTTATGTTTATATAAATGTTTATTCATGTATTTTTAATATTATGATCCCGGATTAATATTGCCATTTCTGCATAGGTTATATATATATCTCCTTTTAAATTACCGTACCAATCGCTCCTATCAGTCATGCCCAATGGTTGACTGGTACAGAATGCCTTATGGCGTTAAGTCCGCCAATTTGTACCTTTATTGTGCAATAAAGTTTAAATAAATATACTTTTTTCTTTATCCAGTCTCAATACACAAGTTTTGCATAGTTTGGCGCAATGAATATCATATGCCTACAATATTTGATAATTAAAGTAGATAATAACGTTTAACATAACATTTAACCGGACTTCTTAAATCCGGGATAGTTGTCAGGGTTGCCAACTCTAAAAAATATTTATCCCTAAACCTAAGTCAAAACCCCCTAAAATCACCTCAATTGCTTGAAAATCCCCCCAAAAATATTTAATAAAAATAATTACAATTAATTAATGAAAATGTTTTATTTTTTATTCAACTCTGTACTCTTAATAACAAACAATCGCACTAGATGTCGCTAAGGCGATATGTATAAAAATGAACATGATTCGCTGGATTGGATTATCCCAAGACTATGGAGACTATACTCACCTTTATTTTGCTGAATTTGGAATAAAAAAATATATATTTAAAGTTATAAAAATCCCTAAAAATACCCCTAAAAATAAAACACCCCTAAAAAAATCCCATCTCACTTGTTTACCCCCTAAATTTGGGGGGAAAACCCCTAAGTTGGCAACCGTGATAGTTGTCTAAGTGTCCAGACTTAGAGAAAAAGCTTTAAGAACAAGAAAGTTTATTAATCTCTGGATAGAAGTGTGTCGATCAGAATATTATCGCATATGCCGGCAAACTGGCCGATTGGACGTGTCAAAACATTGCGCGTTGGGACACCGGTGTTGCAGAACCGATTGCGATAGTCGATGCTCTCGACGCCGTCGTACAAATATCGTCTTCGGCAGTACGCCATATTATGTTGTGTTTCAATAATGTAGTCATATTTTACCAAAAAATATCAGCTAATTAATATCCTCAAACAGGGCACATTGAAATCAAGTCATCCCAAGTCGTTTTGGTGATGCAAAGCTAAAAAAATCGAGGAATAGTTTTCGATCGCTCCGAGAATTGATCGAACATGTCGCTTTCATTATTTCACAAACGATGTTATAAGAAAATCTATAATACAATTGAGCTGTAATTTTAATTCATCTATTTGAGATCAAGTGTTTTAAGTAACTTTTTGTGGTATGTATCTTTCTTGATTTAGATGACCTTGCCGAAGTTGCTTAAATCTTTGGAGTCAGATCAACCCTTTTTGTGTTTAAAGGGAAAACCGGCGGGGTTGTGGGATGCTTTAGAATTTGTCCTACATATTAGTGATTTAGTGCAGGGCAGTTAAGGCGGTCAAACGCATTCTTGTCCGAAAATAAAGATCAACGTCTGTAATGTGGTCTGAAATTATTTCCGGCACCTCTGATCTTCCAGTTATTATAATTTGACTGGTTCGATCAATCCTGTGACTTTTGTTGCAGTTGTCGACTTCTCAAAGTTCCACGAAATCGGTTGTATTGCCTTTATCAATGTTTATCTAGGAGGAATGCACGGCATAACGCACGGTGATGCAACCTCGAGTGCACCCGTGCGACCAGTCGCCGGCGAAAGCGGGACCGAGGACTCACGTGTTAGGAAAATTATCACACGTTGGAAATTACACTTTATATCCTTTCGTTTAAGTTTATTCTTCAGTGTTAGCACGGAAGTCTTGGATAATCATGAACTAGTCTGATTTACAGTTGTATCGGGGGACGCATGTTTTTGTTAAAAAGATAGCGTAAGTTCTGATTCTATGCTTGTCTGACCCAATTGTGTATTTGGTAGTGACCCTTCTATAGGGTCTGGGTTTGAATCCCACTTAGGACAAACAAAAACGTGAATCATTTGTGCGTTTTCTGTCTGGATGTTTTTTTTTTAAATTGTAGTTTTTAGAGTACTCGTACTTAAAACTCCTGCTAGCAAGCAAGTATGCATAAGCATAATTTACAATAGAAAAAAATGTTTAAGGTCCACTATAAGTCAAATCAATAATTTCTTTAAGAAGTTAATTTTTTCCACCTTCCGAGATATATGGAAGCGGAAATAAGCAAAAACACGATATTAAACTAGTAATTTTAATTAAAATGGATATTGGAACAGTAAATATTCTTTGAAACTTGTTCACTTGAAACCGTCATGTCACAGTATTTAATTACAAAAAAAAAAAATAAACAGTGAAAGGCTCTCAACTAAAATGCCAGAGAAATACAAACTTGGCGCAGCAAGATTTGACAAGCGTGAAGGTCACTCGTAATCATTATCATTCCATAAACTTTGTAATCGGTTAGACGAAATCTGATATAAAGTAAACGAAGTTATTTTTGCGCTTTTATTCGTATAAAAGCGCAAAAATAACTTCGTTTTTAATTTTTACTTTATATCAGATACTAGCGGCCGCCCGCGGTTTCACCCACGTGGTTCCCGTTCCCGTGGGAATTGGTTAAAATCCTTTCTTAGCGGATGCCTACATCATAACATCTACCTATGCCAAATTTCAGCCCGATCCGTCCAGTGGTTTGGGCTGTGCGTTGATAGATATCTATGTCAGTCAGTCAGTCAGTCAGTCAGTCACCTTTGAGTTTTATATATATATAGATTATAGATTATGATCAACGATGTCGTAGGATTTATTATAGTGCACAAGGAAGTGCGCAGGCATAGATGCACTTCATATTAAAAGTCACTCTAATAACACGGTGAAACAATAGTCTAAAACGACCAAAGAGAGGTTAGGCGTAGAACCAACGCATTAAATGGCTTTAAACCATTCTGCCAGTCTTTATAATGAAGGCCCTGAATGGAACTGAACCTAAAATTTTCTTTTATTTCTCCCAAATTCGTGGTAGATGGAAAGCGTTGCCAAAATATCTTCAAACTCATCCATTATAGTAAATTTTAACGCTATTACAAAACGCGCACAAGCCCGACCCCAATCCGTGTATTAATTCGACTGTGCCATTTGGATCCAAACGAACGAGAGATAGTAACGGTACCTCCGATTTCAAAGTCAAAGTCAAACGGCAATGCACCGAAGAATTTCCTACGCAACGTTAGGTTCTTGCGCAACACGTGGCGGGGCACTGCTGCAATACTGACTTATGTTTGGTACTATCAACTCCTGTTTCGCTGGAACTGTCTGAATGCCTAGTAGTATGATAAATTAAACTTTTAATGTGATGTTTACCCTCTCGGGGGTTTCTGAAATCAATTTTAAATGGGATCTATAATATCAGATTCTTTTTGTTAAGTCGAGAACATGCTTATTTATAGAAATTTCCCAATCCTATTCAAGCCTGTTGATACTTTTGTGGCTTGTTTTAACTATATTGTTGTGGAAAAATGCTCTAAGCATACCCTATGCACCGTCAATAGGCCGAGGGTAATGTGGGATTCCCTTACCTAAAAAACAAGGATAGCCATAAAATCTCACAGTGCCTTCAGACGTGATACTGGCACAGGAACCGTTAGTAGCCTTTGCTTCTGTGGCACTGCCAGCGAAACATACATTGGACCATCAAAGGTAGTGGATCATCTTTAACATCTAGGGGGGTTGCTCCAACGTTTTTTCAAACAACTTTACCGCTGATGTAACCACACGCGCATTTCAGGCATTCAGTTATTACATGCGATGCGCGATTTTATCACGTTTACTTAGAACTAATGTTCTTAATTGTTTCGTATAATATGCCGATTATTAGATATTTGACTTTTCAGGCTCTACCACAATAGACCATGATGTATTCTTTTACTAATTCCTTGTAGCATTAAAAACCTATTTACCTACTAAAGATAATTCGTGTGTTCCTTCCAATAAGTCTGATGTGGACTACTTGTAGATACACTTAACCATATTGATAAATTGTTTTTGTTTTGTTTCAGCCTCATACATCAAAGTATGCCAGCGAAATGATCCAAATGTCGACAAGTGCATCATGAACTCCGTTGAAGAGCTGCGGCCGAAAATGATCAAGGTATTGTCATACTAGTCAAATCAATATAATCATCAGCATATTACAGTCCACTCTGCTAGACATAGGCCTCTTCAAACGCTCGCTACACCGATTAATCCTCAGCCACCCGCATCTACCTTGGCTTCTGCTATCCAGCCTGCGCAAATCATGTTTTGGATACGAGTATTCTTAAAATATTTTTGAGAAAAAGGTCCACTTATTTTCATTGGATATTTTGAACTATTAAGCAGATTGTTACTTTAGCATTCGATTGTATAATAAGAATTAATAAAAGTCCAAGTAGTTTTGCGGCTAGGTATATAAAAAATAATTTAACCATGAATAAGGAATTTACGTGAGGTATGTAATGATTCCATTAATTTGGCGAATGCTTAGGAAAATAAATAATAATAATAAATAAATATCTCTGGACATTATTCACACAGCGCCATCTTGCCCCAAACTAAGCATTAGCTTGTGCTATGAGTGCTAGACAACGAATAAACATAACTTATATACTTTTTTTTTGTAAATACATACATATTATACATAGAAACACCCAGACCGATACAAACAGACATGTTCATGCACACAAATGTTTGTACCGTGCGGGGATCGAACCCGCGACCTCTGGTGTAGTAGCCGACTTCTCGACCATTACACCAAATGGCTCGTCAAAAAAACGATTAAGGAATACGAATTGTCTCGATAATATCATCAAAATACGTTGACAGCATAATCCAAGCTTTGATTGGACTAGACGAAACTAAACCAATCTTATGGAAGTTACGTATTAGGACGAGAGAATTATGCGTTCTGCCTGCGGCGTCGCCCGCGTTATATGTTCTGTGCCCGAGTGGAATTCACGATGTTATTCGGAAGGAATGCGCTATGAAAAAGTAGCTTAACAAAAGCATAATGTCAAACTACGCTTCCAAACTATACCCATACCAAAAAATATAACGATTATAATCGCCACATAAAAGAATAACAGAAATCCATACAAACACATTTTCACATTTATAAATAGGTATCAAGATGTTATCAGACGCACACTAACAACACCATACTGAAAATAACAAAAACAAAATATCAATTTCTTGTTATGTTTGAAATCTATATTAGTAAAAATGATTGCTGTTCGGTATTATCGCTAAAACTCGAGAACGGCAAACCGATAGAACTAATTTTAGTCTTGAAATGTTCGTGGAAGTCCAGGGAAGGTTTAAACGATGAGTACGAGTAAATATGCAAAAATTGCGAGGAAAATACTAAGGTAAGTGATACGAAGTTCACCGGGTCAACTATTTGGTATGAGTCTACTCTTAATTTTTTAACAAGTAAGATAATATAAACATTATTGTCTCAATGAATAAACTAAGCCTAACAATTAATGTATAAAACACCAAATACTCACAAGTAAAAAGAAAGTAACAAAATATTTAAAAGTTACTTTTGGCAAAGTTTTTGTCGGTCATCGATGTACATAGTTATTTCCATTCTTCGTCTTTACACCCCACCTTCACCTGTGCCGTCCCCGCCGTCTCCGCCTGTGCCATCCCCGCCGTCTCCGCCTAAGCCGTCCCCGCCGTCTCCGCCTATGCCGTCCCCGCCGTCTCCGCCTGTGCCGTCCCCGCCGTCTCCGCCGTCTCCGCCTGTGCTGTCCCCGCCGTCTTCGCCTGTGCCGTCCCCGCCGTCTCCGCCTGTGCCATCCCCGCCGTCTCCGCCTGTGCCGACCCCGCCTGTGCCGTCCCCGCCGTCTCCGCCTAAGCCGTCCCCGCCGTCTCCGCCTGTGCCGTCCCCGCCGTCTCCGCCTGTGCCGTCCCCGCCGTCTCCGCCTATGCCGTCCCCGCCGTCTCCGCCTGTGCCGTCCCCGCCGTCTCCGCCTGTGCCGTCCCCGCCGTCTCCGCCTGTGCCATCCCCGCCGTCTCCGCCTGTGCCGTCCCCGCCGTCTCCGCCTGTGCCGTCCCCGCCGTCTCCGCCTATGCCGTCCCCGCCGTCTCCGCCTGTGCCGTCCCCACCGTCTTCGCCTGTGCCGTCCCCGCCGTCTCCGCCTGTGCCATCCCCGCCGTCTCCGCCTGTGCCGTCCCCGCCGTCTCCGCCTAAGCCGTCCCCGCCGTCTCCGCCTGTGCCGTCCCCGCCGTCTTCGCCTGTGCCGTCCCCGCCGTCTCCGCCTGTGCCATCCCCGCCGTCTCCGCCTGTGCCGTCCCCGCCGTCTCCGCCTAAGCCGTCCCCGCTGTCTCCGACTGTGCCGTCCCCGCCGTCTCCGCCTGTGCCGGCCCCGCCGTCTCCGCCTGTGCCGTTCCCGCCGTCTTCGCCTGTGCCGTTCCCGCCGTCTCCGCCTGTGCCGTCCCCGCCGTCTCCGCCTGTGCCTCCTCCATCTCCTCCATCCGTGATAATTATAGGTCCTCCAGGATCAGTACCTGGATTTTTCGATGATGTTGTGTCAAATACTATTCTAATGTTTTGGTTAGAACGTCTTGGTTCTATCTTTATTGTTACAACTGGCGAGCTTTTTCTATTGCACGGTACTGGTATAATTGTAGGTGCATATCTTCGTGTTCTCGTATAGTTAGGATTGACACTTATGGTTACGGGTGTATTTTCATTATGTGGCAAGATTTCTGTTCTTATTGAAGCATCAGTAGCAGTGACATCTAAGGTTAGGGGAGCATTATTTTGGTTTGCTAAAGTTTCCGTGGTTAGATCTCGCTTGACGAGGCTCCGAGTTTGATACAGCTCTGACTGGAATAGATTGAGAACGTTTATTGTAATTTTCAATATTCAATATATAGCACTGTTATTTTAAAAATGTAATTTAAATAAGAATTAACCTACGGTAATTTTATTGATATAAGTACTTCTGTATTTTTATGCTGTTCGGATTTTTGTAATGTTCGGACAAACTTAAAAGGTCCGGTTATAGGCATTAAGTTATTGAATTTCTTCGTAATTTATTATTCTAGTCCGACTTCGATTAACCGACCACCTCCAGTATTTTGTAAGTTGTTTTAAAGGTTTGGGTTAACAAAATATTTGCTAAGATTTTTTTTGCAGATTTCCTTTTCTTCAGGAAGCAATTGCAAAACTCCGTAATACATTGTTTACCATTAGCTACTACTCGTAAAACAATTAGATAATGGCGCTTACTTCTTTATTTAAAATTGACACAGCATTTATTGAAGTGACAGATAAATTAAGAGAAGCTTAACTGAAACTGGCAGTTAAATTCGAACTATCGAATTACGAACTTCGCTAATAAAAGAAAAAAATGGCTTACCTGCAATATAAATACAAGAGTAAATAATAAGTATCCTCGCCACCCCATGTTGGTCGATTAAATTCCTTAGCTATGCTGCAACCCTCCTTATATACTCAAGTGGGCGCTATCAGTTCTTCGGAAGGCACGTAATTGTTATTATTTGTGGTAGCCAATGATAAACGCCAGGTGTCTATACTAAAGCATGTTTGAGAACGCGTGTTCGTTTAACAAATTGATAAAAAAAAATAAAGAGTTTTATTTCAAGCCCATTTTTATCAGTAATATAACTAATATAATGTTAAAGAAAATATAAAAATATAACATAGGTATGGTTTAGTTCCTTTTGACATTTAATACCATATTCGTAAATTACTACTGAGATTGCAAAAGCATGTTTTTAAAATAATTTCCTATGCCTTAAAAACAAGTATTAAATTCATACATCTTATATGATGTATTTCTAAACCTTTTTACCGCAGGCTATAGCTACACCTGCGGCTGTGTGTTGGTAGATACATGCATATCTAAACCTGGAATCAGATAACATTCAGTGTTTCTTTACCAAGTATTTTTAGTCCTGATATACCTAAACAATTACAAAAGAAATGTATAAGTATAACATAATTCAGAATGACTTCACGCCCTGAAGTTGTGCGAGCATAATAAATTTTGAAAAAATACACTGCACAAGGACTAAGCACAGACTTGCCGTTTTAAATGTCAGGCTTCATAAAACAAGTCATTTGTTGGACTGAGCATTAAACTATTTAACAAAGTATGGACCAAAAAGTATTGTAGAATTACATTTAAATAAATTTAAATTCAAAATTAAAGATTACCTTATGAGGAAAGTTTAGGTACTATAAAGTAGAAGATTACTTAAACGACAAGACTCTGTGGACATGAAACACATTTGCTTCTGCACATCTACTCTTATGCTTATTTATGGTACTTATTATATTATTATTAAGTTGCCATTATATTGTTATTAAGTTGACATTATTATTATTAAGTTAATATTGTAAAAACAAAAAATGATTTAAAAAAGTCTATTGTAACTGTTGAGTTTCTTGCGGCACTTCTTCTCAGCAGGCCATTCATTCACGTCGAAGCAATGATATTTAAAAAAAAATTGCGTTGAAGTGCTGCAGGAAAAAAGTTTATGACGTGCAAAAGAATTTCTTGGTAAATCAAATTGCAAAATAAATACTTTGACTTTGATACGAGTTAGATGAATTTTTGGTAATATATGTAGGTACATAGATAAGCTTGTAGGTAGATAGATTAGCAAGTATTCATAATAACATTAAATAGTTTACGGCCAGAGTTCATTCACCCAATGTATTGAATAATCCATTTGTCAATATTCAGTGAAAATAGATTTCATTGTATATCATTGTAAAGCAAAACCGAAATCTAATTTCAGCCCATTAAGTGCGCGTTTAATGTTGCAATTTGAATGAGTTTGCACAAGAGTAATACGGTTATTTACTATAATAATATCATTGATGGTATTTATGTGCAATTCATTCATAATTTTAATGATTCAATCGTGTCGTTCATTCATGATATTTGAATATGATAAGCGCACGTGGTTTTTGTTGCGACATTTAATGTTGAGCAATTTTATTACATATTAATTGACGGTTGTAAAGTTTTGGACAGTTATCCTTTTGTTCTTTTTTTAAGTTAAGAAATCCTTTGGGTTGCCCCAGCCGCTTGGGGGAGCAGCTGAGGTTTTGTCAGAGTCGCTCTTTATCAGAGGGTACTGACTAAGACTTTACTGTGGCCACCTCAAGCGTAGGCAGGGGCCCTATCTACATAGGGCGAACCCCCGCCTTCGTTTTTCAACTGAATCTGTAGAGATTCACAAAATTGGCTCCCACGGGCTTGAATAGCTATCCCTGCCAACGCAGGTAGTAGAGACGTATCGGGAAACGTAGATCCCATATATTATCTTGATAAATTCTATTTGTTTTATTTGATTGTATGTTGCAATTAAATCGGCATAATTATTATACGGAACCCTTGAAAAAGACCACTAGCCCGTGTCGCAGAAGATTGGGTTGTGAAAGCCAATTTATCCTTGGGCCCTTCGGGGCGAGCGGCGAACTGTGAACGTTTGGGCACCTGCGACTAATCTGTTTATCTTAAACGAATGTTTTGCGAAAGGAAATAGTCGGTATTGTTATAATAATAATAGTGAATAATAAAAATAAAAAATACCTGACAATATTCACACAGTGCCTGACTGACAGCCCCAAACTAAGAATTGCTTATACTATTTTATATAGGTGGCAGACAACGGATGAACATAACTTCTAAATACATACATATTATACATAGAAACAGCCATATCGATGCAAACAGACACACACGCACACGTATGCACACGTATGTTTGTACCTTGCGGGGATCGAACCCGCGACCTTTTGATGTAATAGCCGACTTCTCAACCATTACACCAAATGGCTCGTCTAATGAATAAACAATAAAATAATTGCCCTACTGCACCATATAATTTTCTGATTCTATTGAGTGCGATATGGCACGTGCACGTTTATAAGAGCTATTTCAACGCACACTAGCGCTGTCAATTGAAAAGAAATTAAAAAAAGAATTTCTCACTACGCAAACCAACACGACATCAACACAACATTAATTTTGTGACAACTTCAACCGCCATACTAATGTATGCGCCGTTTTCTTACATACGAGGACAACAGAACGCAAACTTAGTATGGCGGCTGGAGTCATAACATAATGTTGTGTTGGTTTCGCGTAGTGAGAAAACCACCTCCAGACAACACTCGTGCATAACTTAAGATTTGAACAACTGCACCAAACATTATATTTTTTGTAGTGTTATCATTATCATGACAACACAAGGTTTGCAAACAAATAATTTTTACTCGTGCATAGCCAGGGCGGGCGGCTAATGTTTTTTAATGATTTTATTGGCTTTTATCGATCATAGGGCTACTTCTCATTTGGTAAACTTCTACGTATATTATGCAACACGTAATATGCCATTTGATGTTATATTTGATGTCCATACATTTTTTTTTGGTGGCTATAGTGTGAGGTGAGATTGCTCTTAATTAGTAATAATTAATTATAGGACTGTCTATGGGTCAGCTTGGAATTCCACAAATAAATGAGAACGTGCGATGTTTGATTTGGGTCAGGTTATAATTTGTTAGATGTAAATGTGCTGTTTTCCTTTTTGAAATTTTCAAAAGAGCATCTTTGTCATCTGACAGCAACGATATTTAAATTCGTTGTCTGACAGCCATTTTAATGTGCAAGTTTCCTCACAGTCTCCAACACAGCAATATTGTAAATAAGCACATGGGAAATTCGACCTCACGCATGTGAAGAGAAGCTTGAAACCACTCGGCTACCACATCTCACTTTGATTTGTGCCTCGCTCGTCCCACATACTCACCTATTCTAATTTGTATGCAACAAATTTAAATTGTATGCCTCACTCGTCCCACAACATATTTTTCAATATGTTATTATTGAAAAATATAAATATAGTCTTTAGAATATCGGTACAATATTGCAAAAAGAGACATTTCGAAATGAAATATTTTAAGAAAGTTTTTTCATTTACTTTCCAATGATAAAGATCACGTTATCAGCTAAAAACAGACAAGTGTTAATTGGCATTCTGTACCCATAATGTCGTAATCAAACTGTGCGTGCACAATCGGATAAATATGTAATTAAAGCAAGGATCGAGTACGCGTGACCTTCAGGCAAGAAAGCAATGGTAATATTTGTTCTACAGCAGATTGGAAAGTGTGTCATTGTCAAGTGTCGACACCAGGGCAAGCTATCAAGATGATACAAGACTGGAATTTTGACAAAATTTTGAGTTACAAACTGTAGCGGCTATCTGAATTAAGTACATGACAGACTGACGACACTAACGCAAGATTGCAAGCCAGCGAAAAGTGCACATGTAAACATCAGCTTCAGGACTCGTCACGCGCACCTCACTAATTTAATGTGCTAGTGGGTGCAATTAAAAAAATAACGTAAAATGTTATACACAATTTGTCTTTTTATTTAGTGACGTTATGAAAAAGCTCACTCGTCGTAGCATCAGTGGAAAGGGAAGGTTTTCCTCCGAGCTAAGAATCTATACTTGGGGATCGCGGCCTAAAGCATCGTCTTGGTGTCTTGTATGCTAGTGATAATGTGCTAGCGGTTGCAATAACCTTTTTTAATTGCACCCACTAGCACATTAAATTAGTGAGGTGCGCGTGACGAGTCCTGAAGCTGATGTTTACATGTGCACTTTTCGCTGGCTTGCATAACATAAAATGTTAGTCATTTCGCGATGAAGATTTCTGTAAAGTAAACAAAATGCAGACAGTGAATTCATCTGTTATCCGTTTTATTTTATTAAATGAGTAGCAATTTGTTCAGTTTGATGTTATTGAGATTCACATGCTTGGTTTATGTCTAAACACTTTGCATACTTAACTTTAAACCAGTATCTTTAGTAAAGGTAGGTACCGAATGTAATAAATATTACAATCTTATATACGATAAATAAGACTCGGCCTCATGAAAACATCGACTTGCAAAATCTCAAGTAAAAGGACGAAACTGTTAAGGTTCATTGTGAAACAACGTGTTTAATGCCCGCTCATGCAGAGTAAATACGCTCTTAACCTCTTATGCATATTTACTATTCGTCACCCATTTAACTGTTAAAGGCAAATATAATCACATTATTGAATAAAACAAACTTCAATGGATAAACTCCTTGTATAAATAATGTAGGTACTTTAGAGATGGCTAATTGCCACATGTATGTAAATGATAATCACAAGAGTCGAATATGTACCGTTAATTTTGGACAAATTTCTAGTCAAATAATAGTAAAATTAAAGAAACCAATGTTTGCATTTTGATGGTGGTGAGCTGTCTAAAATGAACGGCGAAGACGATCGAAGCCCCGATCAAAATTGATTTTTAGAAAAATATTTTTTAACGCCGGGCATAAGCATGAACGAAAGTGGAAGCATATTATGTATGAATCTTAGTGAAAAGTGAAGGTAGCTAAAATATTATCATCATTATTATGTCCACTGCTGACCTTCCTTAGCGATCTCCGCAATGTCTGATCAAAAACGAACTGCATCAAGTATATTCCCGCTATCTTCCCCAAATCATTCAAAATCTTATTAACGTCTGTTTGGATTCCAGGGTATTCCAGAACTGGACGTGCCAGGCCTGGAGCCGCTCAGCCTGGGGCAGATCGCGCTGGCCCGCGGTCCCCAGGGCGCCAAGCTGACCGCGGTCGTCAACGACGTCAAAGTGCTTGGACCCAGTAACTTCATCATTGAGGAACTCAAGTGAGTCATCATCCAGTCTAATGTATACTAATATCAATAATGCGAAAGTTACTCTTTCTTCCGAATTGTCGGACTGTTACGCTTTCACGCCAACCGCTGTGAAAATTAAAGGAAAAAGGCTATTCTTCATCCTGGGACAATGCTAAGTTTCCAAGGGGTAACAGAAATAGAAGCGACTTATTTCTTCTCTTATAGGATCAACGGATACGCGTGTGTTTGGTATGGTAGCTAACGGGGAGAGAGACATAGCCAATTTTTATTCTGGAAAAATCTGAATACTCGCTCGTTATCGTACGTACGTATATGCCATTGCCCACCTAATAGGAAATAAAAATAGTGACTATGTCCTGTTCTATTCGTGACACACTTAAAGGAAGTAACTTTCGATATAGATTTCTTTCTCTAAACATTAAAGGGCCTTCTTCAAACGTTATCGCCTCTTTTTTAATAAGTTTTTCGTGACTTTGAGATCAATGTGTTAATTATTAAAGCAGTTTCCTTCTGCAGGATTAAATAATTAAGTTCCTACATCCTGACTGATTTTTCTAACAAGGTAATAGATTTATGTTGTTTACGCATCGAATTTACGTTCGTCCCTGAAATCTTCGAGAAGTGAATACAGAAGTAGATATCATTGAATTATCTCGTTACGGAACGTGTGTTGATTGAAGAATGGCTATTTTACTTGCCGTTGTGGATAATGGAATTAATGAATAAAAATGTCGTTTTTTCTAGATTTTTCTATGAGTGGTACGAGTATATCATATTGCATGTTTGGACAATGGAATCTTAATAAATGAGATGTCAAATACTGAAATACCTAATATAATACTCACATCTACATATATGTTTACTGTAACGTCTAGTTGTATACGCAACGGGCCGTGCTGTCGGGTTGCTGGGTTCCCGGGTCTGGCAGAACTTCTGTGGCTTTTTTCGAACACAGCTCGGGTTTGTGATAACAAAGCCGTATTTGGCAAGCGCGGTGATTAAGACCCATCATTATGACGATGGAGGCCTTTAACCTGTAGTAGACGTTAAATAGGCAGTCTTTTGTACGTTTAAAATAGTTAGACATAAATGAACTGTACAATACAGTTCCCGACCAGAGGGTTTTATTCATTTTAGGAGGTCAATATAAAATTCCTTTGTTCATTTAAGGAAGGGAACCTTGTAAAGTTTATTAAGTGTACCAATTTGGCAATTGGCTAAGAATATTTTTGTGTTTTTGCATATATTCTTTATTGTTGAAAAATCTTTTTGGCTATTATTTTTGGCTATGTTATGCTAGGGCCAAGGGCAATATTCGTTCGTAGGTTATTGTATAATAAAATAGACCTGGTTAGCAATGAGAAGTTAGTCAATTCTAAGGCTGGTTAAATTACTCTAAACCAAACTATGATTTGAAATGAAGCAAAAATTATGTCACTTAATTTCGTTTTGAATTTTTCAGGTCTGATTTAGGCAAGAACAGATTCGACTTCAAGCTCCTACTGCCAGAGCTGAAGTTCTCCGGCAAGTACAAGATGGACATCCAAGTTCTGCTGCTGAGGCTGCAGGGCAGGGGAAACATCACTGGAACCTTCAGTTAGTATTCATTAAATCAAGCATCTAATCGACATCATCATAATTTTTCTGCCCCTATGCCACGCTATGTAAGATCGACGCAACATGTTTTTCTTCTGCTCACTGGCACACTTGATGGAAATTACGTCGCGGATATTTCGCGACAGAACATTGCTTTCCGTCAAGTGTGCCAAAGGCCTTCTCTTTTCATTCACCATTTATTTTTATTGCAAACATCCAGACTAACACAAATACACTGTACATGCACACAAATGTTTTATACATCTGTTAACAATACATCAATTTATTTTGCTACACTAAGAAGTGAAGTATTAGCGTCCCACTAGTGATCACAGCAGAGCAAACACCTCCATCCTCCATCATTATAATAATAATAATAATAATATATCGTTTATTTCAGGCAACAGAATTACATGAATTACAGGCCCATATTATAAATACCTTACAGACTAACATACATACAATATAAATAGAAAATAAAAATTAATTTAATATTGCCGCCTTAAGGCGGCTTGAGTCAGCTGGGAGCCGTCCTCGAAACCTCCGATAGACGACATCCTGCGGCCAGAAGTCCTCCTTCATAAAGGTCTCCAGGTGATGGGACGGCACTCTCACCACAAAGGAACCGAAGTTGACTTTATGGCGAGAATCCAATCGCTCAACCCTTAGAGTGAATTTGGACTTCTTTCGGATGTAGTCTACGAGATCCTCGACCTTCGTAGACCAATGCAGTCTTGACACGTACAGCTGCTTCGCACGTATCTCAGGACGCAGCGGGTCATCCGGGCGAGTCGGTGCGGTGCCGCGGTGGTTGCGGGCGGCGGGCTTCCTCTTCTTCCTCTCGACCATGATGAAGCCCTCCTCATCGCACTTGTTCTTCGGTTGACGTTTATTCGTCAACTTCTGTTCATCTCCCGATGTCTTTGTCTGCCGAGATGGTCTGGCAGGAGCAGCAGCGGCATCATTATAAATCGAGCCATCGCCACAATATGTAATAGCTACAGTAATATTATTGGCTGAATCACCACGCTTGCCAAATGCGGATTGGTGATCAGTTGATCACTAACCCAAGCTATATCCGAAAAAACGTTTCACTTTTTACTTGTCCTGGAAATTGAATATAAGACTTTGAATGTATCATAATAAATAATTACATTGGCAAAAATAATCTTATTCTTCGAGTTGCATCGGTACGTCAACATGTAACATACTTTAGTGTTATTAAAAGCAGTTAACTACTGATTGGTTATCCATATATTTGGTGATGTCGTCATAACTGCTGTGCCGTAAACTGCAGTAATACATGTTAAGCGATATAGCGCATAAACCATTGCATACAGCGCAGCTCGCAGCACTAGGGTTGCCGCCAACAAGTTTTCTTTTAAGTTTTTTTTATAATATTTTCTTCAAGTCTATGAATAGGCTCTATCTGCGTACCATGGCCGCATCTCACTTACTATCAAGTGAGTTTGTGACTAAATGACACAAAACTGATAAGAGTTTTGTGTAAAAAAAACTAAATGAGTTAGTAGACATAAAAATGTACATTTTGTCTTCCTCTTAGCCAGCAGTCAGCTATTTTGGAAAATACTAACGGTGGGTTGTAGCTAGCTAGTCGATCGCATAGAGTGGGAATAGAACCGAGGGAGGGTACTGCGGAGACACTCACGAGTATGACCATTGCATTTTGAGCATATGACTTGTAAATACATTAATGGAACAAGGTATTTACAATGAAACTTTACTTTGTGTGTCATATTTAAAACGAAAAAGCTCACAGTTCTCCTAGTGTTCTTATATTTTTTACGAATTTGTTAATGCCAACCAGTATTTTGGAACTAAGACTAGATTCCATGACAAAGATCTGTGACGAAATGAAATAATTAAGTAATATTCAAATTTTCACAGCCCTAGTATAATTTTGGCGGATATAATAAAATGAAACAATCACCTTTACACATAAGGATTACATGTTCTATTGGAGAACTGCAATTTTAATATCATTATTTGCAAAAATTGCAACAAAAAACGTCAAATAAACATTCTTCTCTTGATTTTAGTGTTTATTAAAGTTTTATAATTCAAATACCTGTATGGTAACTTTACATACTAGTTACGTTGATCGTTGACACTGAAATTTGACGGAATAAAACAATTTATTGATATGAAAATAAAGCCTGTTTTCCCTTGCACCAACCCTAGTCTCGGCGGATGGCATCAGCCTGTCGACATCGCGGTCACACACTCGGTCCATTGGTACTGGTCCGCCTTATGTAATGTGAAATATTCCCCATGTATTACATTTCTTTACCTAATCAGGTATACATAATATGCTTTTTTAATATTTTTTTTGTGACCAGGTTGTCAAACCTTGTGTTCCGCAACCTAAGGTCAAAGTCAATCATTAAATGAGACTGAGTTCTGTTTATACACTACATCACATTCGACATCCTATAATTAAAAATTTGTTTATTATTTGTGCGTAAGCATGTTCCATCGCTTATTTAAATAATTTGAACCACCCCACGGACATGTTGACGTCCGTGAACCACCCATCTTATATATGAATTTCATGAAACCGATTGTTAAGTTATGATTTTGGCTATCCAGGTCTTGCAACAAAATGACAAAGTTTAAAATAAGCATAACTGTTCGTAAGCGTAATTAAAGATAGCGTAAATGCTGATATGTAGATAGACAAATGCAAAGATACATAGTTATTTCAAGTAATAGGGTTACAGTGTTAGTCTTTATAGGCAGGTCATAGAGTTGCTACATTAGTTGAATTAAATCTAAAACATATTCTTTTTAAATTTTCAGAGGATTACGCGTGCAACGTAACAATGAGAGGACACAAGGAGATGCGCGGTGAGGACGAGTACCTCCAGTTCGACCCGTTCAGGGTCAGGCTGCGCGTGGGCCAGTCCTCCATCCACCTCACCAACCTCTTCGACGGCGACCCAGTCCTCGGACCCGCCACCAACAGGGTGATCAACGAAAACGCCAACGTGTTCATACAAGAAATAAGTCCGGTCTTAGAAAGGAGCCTTGGCGAACTCTTCACGGAAATGGCTAATAAAATCACGTCCAAGTTTACATATAAAGAACTGTTCCCCTGATCGTGGAGATGTTTGTGATTGATTATTGTAAGATAAGATTACTTAGGTCATTCGTTAGGTTAACCGAATGTGATAGTATTTTTTTACAAGATTGGAATAGGGAGTGCGCAGCTTCTGTTCTTATGCCCCATTTCCCATCATTGAGTTACAAGTACCTAATTGTAGTTCAATGTTTCCCATGCGGGTTAGATCCACTACTGCTGTTTAACATAAGAATAGTCAAGTGAAATAAAAAGTAAACAGCGATATTTGTTAAGTGATTCAGGAACATGTTCGAAGAAAGCCTAAAAAATTAAGGCAAAGCAATAGCAATTCCTCTAGTATTTCACATATCATACAAGTGATTAACCATCCGGTAACTTTTATGTTAGGTTCATTAAAATTATATAGGTAGTTGGGATCGATGAGGGTTGCGATAAACAAATCGAACGAAATACACTTTTCTGCTGCATTATTTTGATCCATACCACTACAACCGGTGGCAGAGCGCTGAAATATACTTTTTTATTAAAACGAAAAAATAGTTTGCTGTACCGTACTAAACTCGAATTTATTTTGACTAGCGTAAAGGTGGGTCTATGCTTACGAGCCGAGCACGAGCCGCGCACGAGCGGAGCACGAGCCGATCCAAAATTCGTGTACTGTGGACCGACTTGGAGCCTCGAACGAGCGCGCTTCGAGCATTCGGCTCGTGTTCGACTGTGCTCCGCCCGTAGACAGAGAAAACTATAGACAAATTGATAGTATCTATCGCATTCACACAAGAAAAAGAGGACGATACGGATAGACCATGTAAAAAAAAGAGATAGAACTACACAATTTTTTGTCTCGCACCGCGTGCCGGTTTTTCTACTACTAGCTGTCTATAGTTTTCTCTGTCTACGGCTCCGCCTAATGTCGGGTTTTTGACAAACACAAAGAGATTTGCATCGCACTCGCAGTGCAGGCTCGTTGTGCGTCCACATTTGTCACGCGAGCAGAGCGGCTCGGCTCGTGCTCCGCTCGTGCGCGGCTCGTGCTCGGTTCGTAAGCATAGACCCACCTTAAGGTGTCCTCATATCTTTTACATATTATCTGTTACTTCGAACTTTGAATGAGCGTGAATTTACGAGTTAAACTGCGAACAGTGATTCGAAAATTAGAAACGAGATGAAGGGTTTATTTTTATGTTGCCATAGTTGCACATTTGCTTATAACTAACCAGATAAAATACACAATTCGAGTAACATCGTCAAGGTGCACTCAATATTTTACCTACTTGTCAATTGTATGTTTTTGATTAGTACGTGGTCGTTGAATATAAACTCGGTTTGATGGATTTGCATTGTTAAACCATTTAGCGCCTCTGTACTCGTTTGGGTACAGGTAGTTTTTAGAACCTGGCTTTTACATTCTAAGGAATAAATAAGTTTTTATAGGTAATTTAAATTTTTAAAAGATGACTTTTTTATAATATAAATCTTTTATTAGGGTAGATTTAATATTGTATCAGAGTGATCATTGCATATTGACGCAACGTCACGCCACTGTAGGTATGTGTACTTTATTATAATTTATGATACCTAAATGTGATAATAAGATCATTTGAGCTAAATATTTCTATTTAGTAATGATTATACTAAAAATATATTAAAAGCAAAAAAGTTAATTGCAAGTAATAGTGAAGATTTTTTGTAGTAAACATTGCTGTACCCGATTGAGTACAGCGGCCAGATGCATATAAGAAAAACCTTTATTTTGGTTATAGCTTACTAACACTGTCTTCCAAAATCTTTACTACTGGTAACAACAACAATGAGTTAGAAAAAGCTGTTCAAGCTATTTTGAAGATATACACGACTCCGACTATGATTTAGCATTTGTACTTCCTTCTCCAAGCGTGTTGTCGGATGAAGAAGAAGGACCTGGTGAAGATTTAGTGACTGCTACTCTGCTTCGCGACGTTTCCGGGAATATTGATGTATTCGTAAATAATCAACAGTATCATCAATATCATACATATCGTGTGGCAAATAATAATTCGTTATTGAAAACAGCAGTGACGATATGCCTTTGGACAATAAGCAGCCTTGATGACGTGATCAACAGAAAAGTGGGAACCCGTGCGATTTGATTTTGAGAGCTGAGTGGCAGCTAGTTTATCTGTCTCCTGCTATGCCTTTGAGTTTTACTGTGTAAAAAACTGTCATGATGCCACCGATGAGCCTCTTGGGAAATCTCACAGATCACCAAGTCTGCTTTGGCAATCACGTTTCGGGTTACTACGTTCTTTACATTTATTTGTGAAAACTTAGATATTGTGCTACTGGAACCGTTCGTGAGGATTCTTTTATTCTTTCAAGAGTATTTTAGTTCTAAAAACCCTTTGAGGAATACAAAAGATATGAAGGAAAAGTACGAGCTGACTAGGATTGATAGATTCGTTAGAACAAAAGAGCTATTGCTGGTGACAAATAGATAAACAGCGTTTGCACTATACAAATAGAGATAGTGCTCAATAAGGCGCGACAGAGTCGATGTAGGTATTCCTCGTTGGTTCCAAAATTACATATAATAGAGAAATGGGTGGAGTAGACAAGCTTGACCAATCCGAATCTAGATTATTTACGTCAAGAAACACAATGTAAGAGCCGTCCTTTATCTTCAGCAGTGCCAGGTATGGCCAACATTGGCCACTATCCTCAAAAAATGGAAGAACAATTGCGTTGCGCAGTTTTTCACGTCATATAAAATTGTGTAAACCTGCTTGAAAACATTGTTCATAGCAAGCGGATATCCCGAAATTTTGCACCCTTAAGTGGCCGCTGTACTCAATCGGGTACACCCTTCTGAAACTTTCCCAAATAAAAAAACTTTTATTTTTTCTTTCAATTGTATTTGATTATGTCCCTAACGATAAGAAAATAAACAATTTGCGCTTAAAATGTTGCTAGTTTCATTTTGGCGCTTAATGGGTTAACAAAAGCTTTGATTCTGTAATGAAAAAATACTTTTTTTTCATTACAGAATCAAAGCTTTTGTAATTTAAAATTCCTTCATGCCAACTAAAAAATACAATGCCGCATTTCCCTATTCAAAAAGAAGCTAAGACTTAATTTTGGTTATAAGATTTAGGGTACTTTTCATTTATTTTTGTAAAAAGGTTTTATGGGCACTCGGTGTAATGCCCACCTAAGTAGATATTAATTTATAGTGTAGAGATGCTTCAGTTATATTCATAAAAGTATTAATATCTTTTTTAAAATTAATATTTTGATATTTGGCTTTAATTTTAAAAAGCCATGCTACATTTTACACGTATTGCAAAATCCTTCACTGATTACCTGAATATTGTCATCACATTGTTTCCTTGTATGTAGTATATTATGTCCTAAGTCTAGATGGTAAAATATTTTTTATCCTTTTAGTATAGTTATAATAATGTCGTTCAAACAGTTTAGCATAAAGCTTTTTACTAATTGTCTGTTTGCATCTCTCTACCGTTTATGTGCAATTTTTTTATTTGATTTTTTAGTTGTGTTTCAATTTGTATTTGTACAGTGAAATATTACGTGTGAATATCTATTAAAACGTTTTAAAAAAGTCTAAGGTTGTTTGTATTATGTTATCATGATTTTAAGTATACTCGTTTAAAGCATGCCATGACTTAGGCGATCCTTGAGTAAAGTGAGCTTTAAAGATTATTATGTTTAACTTGGATATTGTTAAAAGACTTGAGATTTTTTCCTTCCGCTTTTTAGTTGATAGAAAAATAAAAGAGAAGGTTATGCACCATTTATAAGACGGATTACAAAGAAAGGGGGCAGTGACAAATAGACCTTTTCACATTGTGTGCCTAAAACTACCAATAAAATTTAAGTGGCATGACTGTATCACGAATTCGCGACTTATGGTCACGACCCTGAACTAATTGTATGCAGCGTCTATATATAATAATTTGTTAATTACCCTATGGCCTATGGTAATTTTTAACCTTTGATCAAACCAAGCTACTTCTATTATTAAACATGAATAGAATTGACGGCTGGTAGGAGTAAGTGGATTTTTTTTTCTTCTGAGGCGAATGCGTTTTGGCACCGTAACTGGAAGCTAGCTTGACCTGCGGCCGTGTGTCCCACACACCACACCCGAGACTAAATTATCTCACTACCCACTAACTCCCCCGGGTTTCCCTTTCCACCCGACCGGGACAAGTCAACAACTGTTTCAGTCAATACTTTATAGGAAGGTATAGCGCCATAAATAAAAAGCGCCTACTAATTCAGCTTTAGCAAATACTCCTTTGTAGGAACGTGTACATTATGGGAAGAAATGTAGTAGTTTTTGTTTGTTAATGCGCCTGATCTTCACTATTTAAGTTGCTCGTATATACCTAGCTGTCACAAGGGACGAGGAGAGGAAAGGAAGGAGTATATATTACACCAGAATATATCCTTACCAGAAATAGAATGACTGTAAATATAATTGCCTAAATAAATTAATTAGCATTATTTGTTGTAACAATGCGAGAACGCACACCTACCTACCAGGAATTAGGG
This sequence comes from Mecyna flavalis, assembly GCA_949319885.1. Lineage (NCBI taxonomy): Eukaryota > Metazoa > Arthropoda > Insecta > Lepidoptera > Crambidae > Mecyna > Mecyna flavalis. The sequence continues at coordinate 16,405,216 of OX439427.1, forward strand.
GGGTTCACATCCGTCGCAATGGGAGCTTTTTCCATTAGGGCGTTAAGGGTAGTGGCACGAACATTTATAATACAAACTCCGAGTCTCAACCCAAATCAAAAAACTCGACGTAACCAACTCTTTTTGGAGGAAAATTCATTAAAATCGCAGCATAGCGAGACCTAAGACCGAGTGTGTTACTCGGATCTAAAGACGTTCGTCCCACTACCCGCTGAACTCCCCCGCTTTCCCCTACACATGGAAGGAAAGAACGGTGCTTTGTGGCGATTGAACCAACCTATAGACCGACAAAGTTATCTGTTCCGGTGGCGGCGTCGCTCCTGTTTATTTAAAACTGTCATTAAATATCGTTTTTGCATTGCATTTCACGTAGTTCCAATTTTGGCCACTGGAACAGATAAGTTTGTAGGTCTGTACGAATGTACCAATCTACCAACCAACCAATGGACCAGGTCCAGTCAGCGCGTGACCTCCCTTACGTCACAATTACTTCTCAATTAGCTTACTATGAGATAACCCGCTGCAGCTTGCGCAAGCGTCTAACTACACTGACTTATTTTGGAGTTCCGTAGACGTTTTATAAATTTATAAATTGCCACTTTATAAAGTTAAAACCGATTTATGTATAAAATTCTAAAATGTACATAAAATATTATATTATCACCCAAATTTCAACGAGGCGATCATAATTTCAATAATAAACTATTTTGTAGCAGAACATTTATTTTTTAATAAATATACATTTGATCCGAAGCAAGTAGTGTAAGCACTTGCGTTATGTTATGGGCATCAGAATCATCGAAGGCATCTACCACAAATATTTACTGAAATACAAATCAAATCATGTTAAAACATATGGCATCCACAAAATATGTCCTTCACGTAATAACTGTTGTTTGCCATAAGTGGCAATTTGACCCACGGGCTACGACCCATGACGCTACCGGGTTAGTCAAAAAGAAGACTGATAATAATATTTTTCCAAATGGCTTATTAATTGTCTACGGACCCCGCGTTACCAGGCGTGCACTTGTCAGCTTTTTATGCGGCGCGGTACGGAAACGCAGCCTGATCGCGTTACGAGACTACTCAGCCACGCCAGACCGCAGTAATGCGTACAGGTATAGGCATCTGTATCTGTACCTACCTGAATGTGTAGGATAAGGCATTTATGCTTCAAAGCTGCAAGTTAGCAACGCTTGCGGCTGTGTGTGGAGCTCAGGACTGAAGGCTTTCGCTTCACTATCCACTAAACTTACATGGTTTTCCATTTCCACCCGAAACGGCGCGCTGGTGCCCGCCTTACGGAAAATTATTTTTTTATTTGAACTGCATTGCACAAAATCTATACTAATATCAGTACTCATATCAGTACTATTAAGTATGATACATACCAATATTATAAAGAGGAAAAATTTTGATTGTTTGTTTGATTGAATAGGCTCCGAAAATACTGAACCGATAAATTGAATAATTCTTTCACTGTTCGAAAGCTATGTACATTATCCCCGGTAAACATAGGGTACTTTTCCCGGATGTGTGGGGAAGAGGGGATATTTGAAAATAATTTCATAACTATTATAGACCGTAAAGGGAAAGAAAAGGAATTAATTGATAACTAATATAGACTGCGTAAATTGTAGATAGTCAAGATGAATGAAGAAACGTAATAGCAACATAGCAACGACCTTTTCAAAGAATACTTAGCCGGCAGTGTCACAGAAAACGCTAGGAAAATTCGAATCGTAAAAGAAAAACAAAACTTGTTTTACTGTCAAACTTTTGTGGCACTATTGCCAGTGCTACTTTAAAATAACAAAATAACTACGAAGGTTCATACATATAATATAAACAATAAAAAAAAAAAAAATTATTTTAGTATATCCGCCTTGAGGCGGGAAGAGTCGGCTGGTAGCCGTCCTCGAAACCTCCGATAGACGACCCCCTGCGGCCAGAAGTCCTCCTTCATAAAGGTCTCCAGGTGATGGGTCGGCACTCTCACCACAAAGGAACCGAAGTTGACTTTATGGCGAGAATCCAATCGATATTCCTTTAAAAAAAAGATTTGCTTCTTAATGCTGTCAGATTAATTGTAACTCTGATGCAAGTTACATTAAAAAAACCAAGCAGGTTATTATGAAAATTTTTCATTTAATGCTGGCTAGATTCTTCAGAAAAAAAATCTAAACGCCTTAAAAAGTAAAAAGAAATAATTATTTTATTTTTATTACTGTCAAAATGGAAATTATGCTGCTAGCTAGCGTTTTTATTGATCCAAAAAAGGTTGCATGTTATTTGAAAATAATGATTTATTGAGATACAACAAAATTATAATCGACTGCTAAAATATTAGTATTTTAATAGGTACATAGTCGAAACAGAATAAATATTTGGTCATCGAAACTACTGAACCAATTTGAAAATTTCTTTCGTTGTTGGAAAGCTAAACTATTTTCGGAAGGGTACTTTTTATCCCGGAAATGTGGGGGGAAGGCAAGGGACATTTGAAAAAAGAAATTACGCGCGGGTGAAACCGCGGAGGCGGCCGCTAGTCGGGGATAAAAGGCGGACCAATTGACCAGCCCATAATTATATCCGTACTCTGCATTTGGTTACTTCCCCAAAACAAGAGCTTATTGAGCGCATTTTTTAAGTCATAAATGCTCGTCCCAATCGGGTGAAATAAAGAAACCGAGAGAGTTTAGAGGGTGTTAACCTTCCTTAAGTCTCGAAAAAGGTTTCTCTCATACACCAATCGAAGCGCCATAGCACAGCTACTACATACTCTTACACCGGTCTTCTGAAAGAGGCCAGTACTTCCCCGGCCGAGACGGTCCATTTCGACTGACATTTTTTTTTATACTACATCAGTTGGCAGACAGACCCCTGATGGTAAGCGGCTACTGCGGCCTATTCCACTGAGGGACACTTCGGCTGAAAGCGTCGCTCAATGTGCTGCTAGAATGTAGGCTCATCTGATCTTCGAGCCTCTGATTTCAAGTGTACTGGCTCCCACATTAATATTGCCGGAACACAGCCAGAGCTGTTATGGCGGCAGATTTCACCTGACATACAGGATTGTAAACTTCACTCACTGGTTATTTTTCTGTTCATGACATTTTAACTTTTATAGCGTAACCAAGCGTAACATAAAATTGAAGTTATTTTGCAATCATTGTTTAACTAGATATTTATGTCTGCGTAAAATTTAAACCAATGTTAATTAAATGTCTGGTAGAAGGTAATCTGGTATTGATAAATCATATTAGAAACCGTTAAAAGGTCACTGCGAAAAATAAATGAAAGATTGCCAAAAGTTACGGCTCCTCGGAGATAAGAACAAGGACTTATTCTTATTTAGATAATGGGTATAATATAAATAAGTATGAGTCTTTATACAAGCTAGTATTAAATACCTGACCCGGCTTCTTAAGGGGCAAAAGAGGACATGCATGCCATTTAAATGTCCTTTCATGATTATTATAGTATGGTGTTGGTGGGCGGTTAATAATTTATGATTATCAAAATAAAGTTATTTGAACTCTATAGGCTCTATATTATATCCTTTTAATACATCATTTTCTAGCTTCTGCCCACATGACGTGTTGAAATGCCCATTTTTATTATGTTATCCTGTGTTCCTCTTATTTTCCTCTTAAATACATTATGTACATACGTTATTAGTATAGCTGTTTTCTTTAGTAGACTCACGTAATACCTAAGTTCAATATCAAATTCTTGATGTGTTTTTATAATTTCTCAACACGATATGCGCTGTGATTCTTAGTTTTTTCACTATTATGATTTTTTGTCTCTGAACTAGTAACATTATTGTATATTTTTCATTCCATTGAAAACATCGCACAATGTAGGCTATTCTAAAATAATAATAATGATCTTTTAATACATATTTCAAGTGTAAATAAATATTGTAAGCATTTGTTGGCTTTTCTTCAACCAGACGAGGTGGCCATTCAATAAAAATAAATATACTTAATTGATACCATTGAATAATAAAAATTTGTAACTCTGTTCAGTTTTTCCGTCACTTTTACTAAACAAGCCGTTCACGTTGTAGTGTTAGTAAGAAAAAGAAATCAGTTATTACTTTTACTAATATCAATAAGCTTCTTGCCTAGGAAACCAACTTACAGAAGACCACAGTAAATGAGCACTCCGCCATGCACCTGTTTTTCTGTCGGTAAGTGAGGTCGGCTCAAATCAAGAGGACATGGTATTGGCAAAAGAAAAAACCTTCTTTTTCTGCCAATTTTATGTTTACTTTTAAAATTAAAGGATAAGCGACGCGCAAGTCGTGGTGTTAGAAGGGGTTAGCGTCAATAGGCGACGATAATCGCTTGCCATCAGGTGGTCTGTAGGTTTGAGCTCTACCCTCGTGGTATAAAATAAGAAACCAAGTTACAAACGTTGAACGATACTTACTGATACGTGACTGCCATAATTAATTGACTACAAACAACAACATTCAGGCTGCTTTTTAATGGATTTGTCAGTGGAATAAGTCGTAAGCTTTTCAAACTTCAAGGTCTGTGAGCTAACGTTGAATAAATAAATAAAATAAATAAATAATTCTTTTTATATTACAGTCATGATTTAATTCCCAAGGATAAAACCTATTGTATATGCAAAGTAATAATACTTAAACGATTTATTGTCTCAGCATCGTATTTAAATGGCATTATTACTGCCAATAAAATCAGTGCTGGTTAAATCTGTGTTTGTACCACATGCTTTGATGATGGTCTATTTTTTCGAATGCTTTGTTCCGATTTGAAAATAGATAATAATTTATTTACATTTGCATGCTTTCTATGAACGGTTTGGATATCTTTGATTACGATGATGATAATGAGTTATGGTGTGTTTAGAAGTGGCCATTTTCGGCTGAAATTATGATGCCCATGCTAAACAGTTGCTTAATTAAAAATATCAAACGTTGTTGCAGGATTTTTTTCAGAAAATAAAAAAAAAACCTTGAAGTTTGGCTGTCAGATAAGTTATTAACTATAAGTGACATAAGTATCAGTCTAAAGACAATTGAAATATAGAGGAGCATTAGTTGTTGGGATAATTACCCAACGGCAAGCAAATGACAATGGGTTAAGTACCTATTTATGGGAATCCACGATGCTTGACCGCGATTGATGATTGCTTGTTCTACTCATTGGAAGATGCAATCAAAATCAAAAATCAAAATCAAAAATATCTTTATTCATATAGGCATTCTTAGAAGCACTTACGAATCGTCAAAGACTAAAATATTCAAGTATAAAAGTAGTTTGCATAAAAATACATAATATTTCGATACATACAATATACTAATAAATATACCTACATAGATGTAATGAGATTCTACCACCGGTTCGGAATGCTGTCATCTAGTCGAGAAGTCACCGGCAAGAAACTGGCCAGTTACTCTTTTTCATCGCCATGTTTGTTTACAATTTGTTGGTTACAATTATTGATTAGTTTTAGAATACCAAGTCATCACTACATAGTATAAAACAAAGTCGCTTTCTCTGTCCCTATGTCCCTTTGTATACTTAAATCTTTGAAACTACGCAACGGATTTGATGCGGTTTTTTTTAATAGATAGAATGATTCAAGAGGAAGGTTTATATGTATAATACATGCATCATATAGTAGAGAAACACTGATAATTTTAGAGGTTTTTAATTTAAGGTCGTAAATAAACACATTTTTTTGCGCTTACATTGCAAACGCTGGCTGAACCCTACGAGATAGATCAAAATAATGTACTACGGTATTGTTCACCTTAAAACGGTTTACAAAAAAGTCCGCGATGGTATATGTCTATCTATTAGGGATAACCCACAATAACCATTTTCCTTTACTTTTTACGATAAAATAATGGCTTATTTACGAAAAAGTGAATTTAAGCAATACAGTATTAATCCTTATCCAATAAAGTACCATAAATAAATTGTGCATGTAATATAGATCAATATGGCCCTTTACATCATGTAATTTAAATGAATAGTTTCGAAGATATTACAGATTTAAAATGCAGGGACATAGCGGTTGCAGCGGTACCGGGCGGGGAGCGGATGGATGAACGTTTGTTATTCTTTCACGTAAAAACTACTGAATTGATTTTAATGAAACTTTACAATAATATAGCTTAAACATCAGAATAACACATAGGCTACAATTTACAAGATATTCCCGCGGGATAACGTCCTATAGTTCACGCGGGCGAAGCCGCGGGCGGAAGGCTAGTACAGTATAAAGTATAAGATTGAGACTATAATCGAGAAAAATCCGCGAGCCCTGGAAGACCAGTGCCCAAAGGTGGCACCTGCAGCACAAGTATGACGTATGTGCCAGCCATAGTTTCGCTCAACCATATTAGAGGGAATGTAACCACCCGACACATAGCGCCACCACCCCAAGCACATTTTAACAATATTATAAATGCGAAAGTCTGGTTGTTTGGATGTTTAGATGTTTGGATGTTTGTTACTCAATCACGCCTAAACGGCTGAACGGATTTAAATGAAATTTGGCACACGTATAGTTTATAACCCAGAATAGGACATAGGCTATAAAATTCCTACGGGAAACGTCTCATTCCCGCGGGAATAACAATTTTGAAACTACTGAACCGATTTGAATAATTCTTTCACTGTCGGAATGCTACACTATCCCCGGTGAACATAGGGTAATTTTGATCCTGGAAATGTGTGGGGAAGGGGGGATATTTGAAAAAAGAGATTACGCGCGGGTGAAACCGCGAGCGGCCGCTAGTTTAGAATATATGGTAAAATATCATGTTTGTATAAAAGGTCCTGCTCTTTTATGTCCCACAGCAGAACAAATCCTTCCTTAGTTATTAAATGCTAGGATTTTAGAGGACCACGATGGAAAAACTGTTTCAAATATAGACTTAACCAGCCTAGCCTAGGTCTAACATTTTGCTAATCGATTGGTATAAAGATTTTGTTTTTGGATGTGCAGGTTGCCTAAAATATTTGCCCAGCCGAGTTAGTCGTATTCATATTCATCCGCTGCCGAGATTTGATCTGTCCAATTGATGCCTGTAAAGCAGCGTTCTCAGTAGTACAATGGCGCACCATGAAGAGAAGATCATGCTTTCTTTCTTCCTCCGTTCAGATCGTGTAAACTTAATGTAACATTTACCGATGGCCTAAAGTGATCCTCTTGTTTCTTCATCCCATGAAACAATCGTCACAAAGACTAGCCAAAATCCGCCGCCCCATTTAGAAGAAGTTTGGAATATTTTGCACCGAGTGAATTTAACGATCGATACGAGAATCAATTCGTTAAGCCTAAAGAAGGTCAAGCTTCACCTTTGGCAAGTTTGGTACCTATATCCTGCACCATGTTTACTTGACGAAACATCAACCATAAAATTAACCTGTCCGTTTCTTCATCTCATGAAATGAACATCTTTAGAAGGAAAAGACTTGTCAAAATCCGCCTCAGTATCCTGCATTAAACTTGCATAACGGCCATCAGATCGGCGTGCTGCTCCGTTCCCCCGGTGTCGTACAAATATCGGCGAATTCGCCGCCGGCGCCCACTTCACCTCGATCTTTCGTTACTTCGGTTTGTTTTGACTGTTCCAAGTGCTGCACTCGAGTAAACAATGAGTGCGAAAGTTGTAATATTGTTTGCGTTGTGCGTCGCCGGTGCTTTAGGAAAAGTGACGCGTAAGTTCCTTTCGATTCAATAAGTGATGTAACATTTATTTTGTTTCAGTGCTTTTATGTGAATGTAAGATAGTACAGCACAGAAGCCAAATTTGGGGTACCGTTTACTTGGAAATCAATATAAAGTAAATGCGAATGATATTCTTCATCCCTTAATTTTTTTTTGTCGTCATAAATAGACAGAAATATAACAGGAAATTTTTAAATGGATGTGCTAAATTTTTTTGTTGCTTGTAGAACAATACACATAAAATGTAATGGTGCTCCTAGATGTTGGCTCGGAACCCTAAATCGGTGCGATAGGTAGGTAATGATATGCGATCGAACATGTGATATTCCAAGTTCCACTCCTATGTTTAATTATATTTGTTATAATTTGGCTTGGATGTTTTAGTTTTATTTCCTGCTTAGAAGTTGCCGTATTAATTATATTATCGTGCTAGACGATACATTTTGCTATCAATGTCTCAGTGTAAAAAGTAAGCAACTTTAAAATAATAGCCATGCGGATGGATTTACGCAGTTGACAGGTGTAGTAACCGAGTAGTTTCAATCAGAAAATACCTTTTCCCATGTGTTTTATCACTAGCTTGGCAGTACTGAAAACATCGTTAGAAAATCTGTGGTTATTTAACCACAGATAACTCTGTAGGCATTCCATAATGCCTACAAAGCTATTTAGCTTGGATCTTACCAAAAATTACCCACCAAATTAATGATTCACACAAAAATGCCTGAAAGATTTAATTTGTTACCATTGGATTAGTACCGAGTTTTAACTTTAAACACATACGTAATCGAGGGCTAATCGTTTTGTAATGTTATCGTGATAAAATCACTAGTTTACATAATTACGCGCCAAAGTTATTTGAAAATAGTTTCCCCATTTAGACTGCTTGCTGCAAGGCTGGTTCCTTTCGAAACTCTAACGAAAATATTTGCGGTCGATCGTGTTTGGTACAAGGCCCTTAATTTATTCAATGACCTGATGAAGTTGCGCTTTACTTGATTAATGGAAATTTTAAAACGTAGGTACATATTCTACAATACATATTCTACTATTATCTCACAAGTTCACAACACAGTTAAAGACACGCCGGCCACCGGCTTCAACGAAATGTCGCCACCGGCATGCATTTTGGTAGTTATCATAAATTTTATAAGGATTCAGTGCAAGTGGTTGACGTTAGTAGCCACCACATGTCACATCGGGACAGCCTTAGGGCAGAGCACTTCTGAAGCAGTCCCCCGAGGGAGGCAACTTTAGCGAGCCGGGGTTGCTGTCTCACGTGATTTTGAGTTGAGGTGCTTCTTCGGGGATAGGTACCATTCGCTACCAGAGTGTGTAGGGTGGAGATTTATATTTTTTTGTTTGGATTGCGTAAGGACATTTATCAACGCCATTCGTTTGTAGTATCTTATTTCATCTGTTAGGATAACCTTTGTACTAGTGTCACAGTGCAGTGAGCGGCGAGCCGCATATGCACGACTAGTAGATACCTACATGCATTAACTTGAAGGAAATGCATCTGGGACAAGGCGTTTCCGTCCCTTAAGACCAATAAGGGCAAAGAAGGGATTTCCGGTCACTGACACCGTTCAATTATCTGTTTCATAAATGTTACATAAAATATTGATCAATCTTATATCGTATGCCCTCTTATATTGTAAAAACACAACGATACTCGTTTAAAATGATTGCCAATCGGATAATGCTTTCTATGGCATAGGGCTCGTAAGCTTTCATGGATGTATGTAATTCACATTTCTTTGCTGTGCGGGAATAGAAAATCTTAATTGACATCTTCTACTCAATATATCAAATAAATCAAAGTAAAAAATTAAAAACCAGAGTATGTCTCATCGTGTGTTAAGTATATTCTGTGATATCCTGATTTGTCCTAATCCTTGGGGTAGCACTTTGTTAAGCAGTGGACGTCATTTGGCTACAGCTATTAAAGTATTTTTGCAAATAATGCAATAAAGAATATCCATCTATGTGAAGCATTGTGATAAATTATATTTATTTCTTTAATCAAATCAAATCAAAATATTCTTTATTCATGTAAACTTGTATCAAGTATTTATGAATCGTCAATTACAGAGTGACTCTACCACCGGCTTCGGAATGCAGTCATCTGTCGAGAAGAACCGGCAAGAAACTCGACAGTTACTCTTTTTAATCGCCAAAGAAATTTATACATTTTTATTTCAGCGGACTACTTCCCAACATGCAAACGGAGCGACCCTCAGATAGAGAAGTGCGTGCTCACCGCGATCGAAGCGATGCGCCCTCAGCTGAAGACTGGGATCCCTGAAGTGAACATTCCCCCCCTGGAGCCGTTCTCAGTGCCCACCCTCAAGCTGGACAGGACGGCGCCCAACCTTCGGATCAAGGCCACCATCAAAAACGGAAAGGCATATGGAGGATCTAACTTCAAAGTGGAGAAACTAAAGTAAGTACCTAACTTTTTACAGTTGGCGAATTAATATAAAATATTTTGGATGAGACTGATGTAATGTTTTACACAGTTATACGCTCAATAGCCGTGCTTTTGGTTGCACTTTTTAAGCTATTTTGTTATTATATTGCCAAAGGGGCTTTGACAGTTTAAAATTGTTCATTCGCTTATCATTCCTGTTTTCACCCTTTTGTATATCATTTTATAGTCATTTAAGTCATTACAAAGTAGTTTTTGATTTTGGTTAAATTAATAATGTCGTTGTCATCATTTTCCTGCCCTTGTTCCACATTAGTAGAAAGTGACAAGTTTATAATATTCAGGAAACAAGGACTATCAGATAAAAGTTTAAAATATACTAAGAATTTTCTCTGAAAGTTAATTCTACAAAAATACCGTGATTACAGATGCAAAAGCCACTATAATCAATGTTAAAGTTTTTCAATCAGAACAAGTTTTGGTTGACCGCAAGTCTAACAACATACTAACAAGCATCCTTGTTCGTTAATTCCAGGTTGAACCTGAACAACAAGTACGCAGCCGAGCTGAAGATAGTACTGCCGAAGATAGCCGTGGTGGTGGACTACGACGTGCGCGGCTCGCGGCTCCTCACCCTGGACATCAGCGGCAAGGGCCGTCTGAGGGGCAACTTCAGTACGTATGAACCATAAAACAAGTAAAATTAATAGCTTCAGCATTTGTAATATGAGAATCAGAAAGAACAAAGGGACCTGCTCAAATACAAGTAACCAATAATAAAGAGAACAAATACGAATATTTCGACGGTCCCTACGTATAAAGCGACATGTCAAAAATGGAGGTTTACAGTAGAGCGCAATAAAGGTTTGAATTGATAAATAAATTATGCTTTCAACAATTATGGGTATATTTTTACTGCTATATCTCAATGATTTTGGAAAGTTTAAACTTGTATAAGTTATTTTTTATTTTTATTGTATTTTCTTAATAAAACGTACAGATGACTGTTTCTACATTGTCAACCCACAATACCACTTTCTCAGACAACTCTTAGGTGTCTGTTTATACGTGGGACGATATAAAACATTATTTTAAAATAATAATAATTGAAATGTTGTATGAAAACTTAGAATACTGTTTTAATTTTCAGTAGCTATTAATTAAGTATTAAAATACATTAAACAACACATGTCCGTTTATACATGATTATTGTCACAGAATAGTTAGTAAACGGTGTTATTGTTTTATTTGTCTAATTTTGTGCTATAAAAACAAAGACATGTGTAATAAAAGTCATAGATGGATGTTTTAATAAAATATGTATTTACCTATATTCTATAATCATATTAAACATTAAATAGAAGTTATTTTTAAGTAAAACAATAACTTAAAAAAAACTTCTTGTCTCATTGAATAATTATGTTGTTGTATTTACAGAGCACATAACTTAAAAACACACTATTACACTGTTTTACAACACTTTTCTGGTGCGCGAACACGAATCAACACGATCGTTTAGAAAGGCGCAAATTGTCAAATTCGCAAATTGTCAAGCGGTCGCAATCGGTCAAATTCGGAAATTATCAAATTCGCAAAATGTCAGATTCGCAAATTTTCCAATTCGCAAAATGTCAAGTTTCAGAATGTCCAGTTGTTTAGGTTTAAAATAACGGCCCTGAGGATGGGGGCCTTAGCGTTATTGATATTTTGTCTTCTTCCAATTTTTTTTGGCATTTCTTATACCTAACTTCAAACGAACATTTTTCAACCTTCTTTTGCTCTTCATATGTCTAAATAATGAATCTCTCATTATACGATCGTAACAATCCGATCAATCGATTGGCTTCCGTTTTAAGCTCGCGTAAACGAAATATTACTAGTTTGGTAATTTAGGTAAAAAATTTGAAGATGTAGCTGAGAATGCAGAGATTCACACATTTGCCCCCCACCAGCTGCACTCTGCAGCTTTAGCGCAGCGCTCCTCGGGGGCAACCATGGTCTTCCCCGTTTCCTCATGGCGATCGGCAATGTGAGGCCACCCCACACTGCCAACGTACTCAGGGATGCTTTAAAGGTACTAAGGTTCCCCACACTTCGCATCAACATCCTTAGGGATGTGTGGTCCCCATTTGGTAATTCTTACCCCACACCAGGGAGTACGGTGGTGGAAATCCACAGAGCAGTTATTTTTAAACCTAAACAACTGGACATTCCGAAAACTTGTTATTTTGTTAATTTGACATTTTGCGAATTAGACAATTTGCGACTTTGAAAATTTGCGAATTTGAGAATTTGCGAACTTGACTATTTGAGAATTTGATAATTTGACCGATTGCGACCGCTTGACAGTTTGCGAATTTGACAATTTGTTCCTAAACGGACACGTAAATGACGTTAAGTTTGACAAGACCTCGCACGCATCACCGTACAAAAGGATATCTATTAGATATCCGCTTCTACGACACTATTTTTTTTAAACTATGATACTTGTTCGCTTATACGATTTTAAAATATCAAATTCGGAGCATTATTTCAAAAAATCTCCTTCACAGGTATGAGCATATGGAGAATCTAAAGCAATATATGCAATAAAAAAAAATTGGTAATTTTGACATGTCGCTTTATACGTAGGGACCGTCGATTTGTTCTGTCCTGGGTGAAATTCGAGCCCAAGACTAATGATGATCGTCATTACCAATGCTCAACCATCATTGAAATAAAGTTGTTTTGCTACATTTGACGAACCATTTTGTGTAATAGTTGAGGAGTCGGCTATTTCATTTATTTTCGACCAACCCAGTAGTCACCGAAGGTCACTGCCCAGTATTTAATCCGCTAGACCAGACCATCCATTCCTCTCAGAGGTCTACCATAACTTAGGTAAAGAGACATGACAACACCTGCTTAAATTTAAGAGGCTAAAACACAATTTATTTAAAGAAAAAGAGAATACCTAAGTGGTTTAATAATGTCGTTTAGCCAGATCTATAACTTTAACTAGGTAAGAAATGTTTGTCATCGATTGGTACTAACACCGGTTAAAACTGCTATCGTAACAACCTGCCTTGCTAAATACATGTTATTTAACTGATCTTATTGCATTTCCTTAGGCATTACAAAATCCAAATCTGAGGTTGCGAGACATCAAAATTATGGTCTTTAATTTATTCAAGGATTTGCGATATCGGATGTTGTTACGGAAGGGGAAATTGCATACTAGCAATACGATATTTGACGTAATAGGCATCTTTTTTATTACCATTATCACTATCGACCCGTGTCTCCATAAACTTATCTCGGCATCGGTATTTTTTTCTCTAAATTAAATCCTGAGACCAAAGTTAGTTAGAGACCCTAATCTATTATTTTGGGGTACGATTTGCCAGTCAAAACTTGTCTCCATAGCAGTTATGGTAGTATCTATTCTAGTTGAGCCGGTCATTCGCCATTAGGCAAGCAAAGGCTAGTCCCTTTCATTTGTGAAGGGGAAACCGGGGTAGTAGAGACGAAAGACTTTTTTAGTCCCTCATAAGGTGTCGTAAGCCTTAAGTTCTCCTTTACCTATTCTTGTTAAATTCCATTATTTCAATGTCAATGATAAGGTTTAGTCACGTTGGATATCTGTCTTACGGGGACATGTAAGCTACGGAAAAGGGAGTGCCATTTCCTAGTGCGTTCACATGTGTCCAATATTAAGTTCAGATTTTTCTATTAGGTTCGAAGTCAATATTTAGATGTCTTACTAATTTATTTGTAAACTTTGCAGCTGGTATAACAGTGGTGGCTAAGGGCATCGGCAAGCCGGTGGTGAAGGACGGCGTGGAGTACCTCCAGGCGGAGCGGGTAGTGTCTCGGGTCAGGATCAACCACGGCCAGATCTCTGTCGACGACACCGAGCGACCTGTGGCTGGTGAGTCATGGTTCATTGATATTTCCATTAATTCATTAATGGGAATGAGCATTTTGTGATGTAGTAGCTGAGTTTTTCGTACTGAAATACTTTGAGTTTCTTAAATAAATACCATTTCCAAACTCCGGTTCCGACACACATTGAAGGTTCATCTTCAAATGGTTTCTCATTAGTTCATTGGTAAACGAACATAGTCCAGAAATTAACAGCTTTTTATGCTTAAAATACCAGATGAATTATACGATAGAAGACGAATTGCATTTGCTCGTGTTACGACTAAGAGTGGTTACGCACTACGTCCGATCCGAATCCGATCCGTCTTCGTGAAATGACGGTAAGGAGTAGCCGTAGAACTATTTCTAGGTGATTTACGCACTAGATCCGTCATCCACCATCCGATTTTCTTTGTGATTTTGATTTAACGGAGACGGATCGGATTCACATCGGACGTAGTGCGAAACCGCTCTTACTCGTATTTATTCATATTTTATTAGCAATTTGCCTAACCTTTTCACATCAAATAGGCAATTTGGGCTTCAATATTATACCGTCTGATGCTATGATAGGTACCCAAAAATTGCAGGGTCTTACAAAACTCTGGTGTAATTGTTCCGCTCTCGGAACTTATTTGGACCACGACCGTAACAGTTACCGCAAGAAGTGTTGCATGCTGTGGTGAACGAACTTTCCAACACGGATACATGATCAGATTTGCCAACTGAGGGAAACACTGGTTTCAATGCTTTAGTCAACGATATTAAAATTCGTTGGCTTTAGTGCGTGTCAATTTAATTTGACAAAGACAATGCTGTAAGATAACTTACAAGTACATATTTGTAAGTTGCTTCGCACTGTTTTACATAAACTTATCATTTCTCTCCATATGCTTATAAACAACAAATCTGGCTTTAGAACCGATGGGAAATACTTCGTGCAATGGTTTTTTATAGGTATATTATGTCATCAACTTCTGTTAATTTCATAGACTTACTTATTCATATATAATTAGCCTTCTAATAAATGTTTTGTTTCTAATAACAGCCGTATCCGCCGCATCTTTCTTCAACGCTAGTCCAAGGACAGTCTTGGATATCCTGAATCCGATGATTGAAGAGAGCACTGCGGCCATCGTCAAAGCCTTTGTCAACAAAGTGCTAGGAGCGATACCTTTGAACGAGGTTCTGACTGACTGAAGATATAATTTTAAGTATAGATCTTAAGATACTTCCTTGAGTGATACCGGCCCGTATTAAAGAAAGTTCAAATAATCTTATTGCTATTAAGGAATACGGGTTCGTCAGGTATAATAATTAGGAATATTGAGGAATACCTTATGTAAATTGTACATGAACTCAGATTAGTTACAATGTGATTGAAAACTACATTATTAAATTTAATTTAAGAATACTCATGTAATTTTAACGATATTCATTGATTTTAATGGGTTGTATTTAACTGCACATCAAAAAATACTGAATTGCTAACCTTAACCTAACCTTTGGTGTGCAATCAGTTATTTTGATGTACATTTCAGTATTTTTGAAGTACACTTATCCCGATTTTAATTAGAATTTTAAGGAATACCTACTCGTAGGTAACTTTGTGCTACTTAAACTTTAGGCCTATCTTTAAATTAAAAGGTTAAGACACCTTCGTGTGGTCGATTACGAAAAAAAATTCAGTCTTCTGTTTTAATCTTAATGGTACTGAATTTATATTTTAAGGTTAGTAATTATTAGAATCTATTCATGATTACTCGTCAAAATTTTATTGTGATAAATTAAATGTAAAAATATTAAGTAACAACTATGCGTTTCCGAATTACATTTACTTGTTTCTATCTTTTCACATTAATTTTTTGTCGTCATAGCACCAAAGATCTTCAAATGACCTGATTCTGTGTAAATTATTGTATATAATTATAATATTATGGCAACGTTTAAGTTCTACTTTTATAATAAATTTTAAACTGTTACCGAGTGTGTTTCATTTAATTCTCTTTTAAATAATATTTTTGATGTCAATACATTTAGACATTTATTTTAAAAGAAAAAAGAGCATTTTATCATAATTATCACGTACCCAGCGAGTACCACAAACTCCTTACAATTTATGATTTTTTTTTGTTTTACTTAGAACCTACTACTCAATTTATATTTACTAATCCATGGCTAACAAAAAGTTATTTGCAAAACAAAACAACTATTTTTATCTTAAGCCGACCATGACACTCATTAGTGAAGAGAAATATTTTCCGTATGCAATAGAGAAGAGGTGTAAAGTAGTTCGAAAGAATTCCTTAATGGATGCATTTAACATATTTTATATGGCCATTATCTTATGACCTACCAGCAAGGATAACCTCATATGATCCACATAAGGCACGCGTTACTTACTGACCCTTTTATAAAGGCATAACTTATTATTTTACTTCTTAGATCCCATTTAGATTTACCTGAAGTAAGAATGTGGACGCCAGTTAGAGTAGTTTTTATAGGTTTGTGTGTGAGTGGGGCTTTTGGGAGAAGAGTTCCGACAAATACTTCTCACGATGAAAGCCAAGTAGGTGAGTATAACTTTCAGTTTTCGTTTTTTAGATTGTTAACTTCTAATATTATTAGGCAGAAAATCTCATATATTTTGCTTGTTGGCCAATTTCATCAGAATCTGTTTTTAATCTTTGGAGGACTGACTTGATTAGATTATATTTATATTTAAGTAATATAATTGTACTTAGATTATGTTTATTACTTTAAAATCATAATGACGTTTTTTAAATCTGTAAGAAAATTTTTCCACCTAAGAAAATATTTATGAATCCAGATTGACTGAACTTACCACAGACCAGAGATTGAAATAGATAGACCCCGCAAGTACGTCATTTTGTATGAGAACCGACCGTGCCATATTTTTGTACCGATTGTGACGTAACGAGCGTGATTTAGTGATGAGAAGTAGTGACACGCCCACTTCGTCTCGATTCACGATTCGATTACAAAAATCACTACATAAAATAAAACATAAAGTCGCTTCCTATCTGTCTGTCCCTATGTATGCTTAGATCTTTAAAACTACGCTACGGATTTTGATGCGGTTTTTTTAAATGGATAGAGTGATTCAAGAGGAAGTTTTATATGTATAAAACATGCATAATATAGTAGAGAAACACTGATGTACTACAATCCTTAAAAAGTTTTACAAAAAAGTCCGCGATGGTATATGTCTATCTCTTAGGGATAACCCACAACAATCATTTTCCTTTTCTTATTACGATAAAATAATGGTTTATTCACGAAAAAGTGATTTTAAGCAATACAGTATTAATCCTTATCTAATAAAGTACCTTAAATAAATTGTGCATGTAATATAGATCAATATGGCCGTTTACATCATGTAATTTAAATGAATATTTTCGAAGATAATACAGATTTAAAATGTAGGGACATAGCGGTTGCGGCGGTACCGGTAGAGTTGTAAAAGACTCGGAGTCTTTTAGTCTTAATTTCGTGACTTGAGTCTTTTTTCAAGACTCGGACTCGCGAGTCCTATGAGTCCCGAGTATTTTGAGTCTTTTGAGTTTTCTGAGTCCTTTCGAGTCTTTTAGTTCTTTGATCAGGACTTGAGTCGTGAGTCTTGAGTTGGTGTATTACATTATCCAATAGGTACAGTCCATAATAGGTGAACTTGAGTTGGTGTATTACATTAACCAATAGGTACATAATCTTATTATCTTATTATATAAAAGAAAGTGGTGTTAGTTACACTATTTATAACTCAAGAACGGATGAACCGGTTTGGCTGAAAATTGGTGGTAAGCTTAGACCCAGGAGACTGACATAGGATACTTTGATGAGGGAAGGGGGGTTAGGAGGGGGGAAGGGGATAGAAGGGGGAAAGGGGATAGGAGGGGAATGGGTGTTAGGAGGGGGAAGGGGGATAGGAGAGGGAAGGGGAATACCCCTTCCCCCTCCAAATTTTCAGCCAAATCGGTTCATCCGTTCTTGAGTTATAAATAGTGTAACTAACACCACTTTCTTATATGAATAAGAGTATACAATCATGGATTTAGAGGACTCAGTCTTGAGTTATTTTAAAAGACTAAGTCTTTGAGTTCTTTTTGGCAGGACTCAAGCCTTGAGTCAACAAAAGACTCAAGACTTGAGTTCTGAGTCTTATTACTCGAGTCTTCAAAAAGAACTCAAGTCCTATTAAATGAGACTCAAAGACTCGAGTCTCTTACAACACTAGGTACCGGCCGTGACGTTAGGGGTACGCGTAAATGCGTTTCCCGTCGCAAAAAATAAATAAATAAAAAGGTACCGGCCGTGACGTGACGTGATTTTTATTTACTGATTTATAAATAAATAAATTAGGTATTATTAATAACTAATGTTAATAAATATCCATTTTTAAACTCTTCATTTATAAGCCGGATGACAGTTATTGACACTTAATTTTTCACTTTATTGTCAAATAGCCTATTATCATTCCTGCTTCCAAAATCGACTAGGTACCTATAATCGATTTTAAAACATTATGTGTATGTTGCATAGAACGAACATCACTAATCGCTGTATTTGGCAGAGGAACGATAAAAATGCCTGTACCTCGAAACTTAAACGATATGCGAAGGTACCGACTTTTTTGATATTCATTGCTTATAAAGCACGCAATACAATTGGAAGGCCAGTATAAAATACGCAATGTATTACGAACTTGCGATTTACCCGGCTTAAGCATTATTTACATAATTGTTTTCTCAAAATTGATAAATAATTCATTTTAAAATAAATTACGCGTATTCAGATTACAAAATGACTTACAGATGAAAGGAAATATCTTCGTTAAGTGGAGTTATCTTTTTCGTATTGTTTTTGCAGTTTAAAATAGCACAAATTGTAATTTCTTGCTATTTCGTCTGACGTCTAACTAGGGTCACGGTCGCGCAGGACTAAAGCTAAGAATCGGCACATCAGTACGGGGGACTGAAGCTGGGCACGCGAAGTAGCTACACTTGCGGTCTCCAGTCCTCTTTCTTCGTGGAACGGACACTAAATAACATAATAAAAAAAAACTTTTTTAAATGTTAAAAGTAGTAGGTTATTGCAATTATTGTATTTATTTACGTCTTCCATAAATATTAAGGATACGTTTTTAGATGACGAGATGGCAATGTTTCAGGTTACAGCGACAAAATAATTAGAGGATACAATTAATGTTTAATCCTAAACGAAAAATTAGAAATATTAGTCAGTCCCTACAGACTTTTACTTTTTCCTGGTCAGAAACCAGCAAGCCATCGCTATGTCACTACAGCGACCCCGACGTAGCTACCTGCATCCGGCGCATGGCGGAGCAGACGCGCCACCTGCTCGCGCAAGGCGTCCCAGCGCTGGGCGTCCAGCCGCTGGAGCCGCTGAAGGTGCCCAGCATCAGGCTGCGACAGCATAACATGCCGAAGAACGGGTTCAAGTATGACGCGTGGCTGTCCGATATCATGCTGCGAGGACTGACGAATTATACCTTTAATAATTTGGAGTGAGTATTTTAATTTAGTTAGAGTGTTAGGGATTTGGATGTATGCATCAATTTCTTTGTAGGTACTACTTTGCACTTGGAAAGGTGCGTATTCAACGCAAATTGATTCGAATTTTACTTACCCAGAGTGAATCCAATATTAAGTGATAATTTTACTTACTCAGAGTGAATCATTATTAAGAGATAGAAATGCTTACAAATTAGAAAAATCTTTTGATGGACTTTTATTCCAATTATAATAAATCGTGATGAACCAAAAATAACTAAAAGGAAATTTAATTTTGTGCTAGTGTGTATCCGGAAGAGTTAAAGGTGACAGCCAACATCAGCCTGCCGCGGCTGGAGATGACCGGCGACTACGTGGTGCTTGGCGAGTTCCAGATGCTCCCTGTGGAATCCACGGGGAAACTCTCAGCTAACTTCAGTGAGTGCTTCAACACTCATGATCTCCTAGCTGAGGTTCCGGCTACGGCGGCCAGTCTTTATGATCAACCAACTACGCAGGATTAATCATAGTGCACAAGTGAGTGCACAAGCACAAGTGCATTTCCTATTCCCTTACTTTCATAGCACGGTGGGACAGCAGTCTGACACGACCAAAGAGGGATCAGGCGCAGGTCCGGGAATGTTTTTACACCGTTAACTTTCAGACTCCGAACTGTGTCTGAGAATTCATCACATTTTTTTATATGTTTATTATGTACATATATACCATTTCACTAAAATTTTGCTTTAAAATAGACTTTATCTAGACAAATCTATATTATGGTCCTTCAAGTTGACAAGAATATGCTAATTAGATGCATATGATCGAATTGAATTAATGTGTAGGACACGACGCCCTCCCATAACGTGCTCCCATATTGTATAATGAAATAGATTCCAATTACTTAAACATGACACTTTACATGCAATCACGGTAGCGCAGAACAATAGATTCGTTTCAAGAGTTGATTATTCTCTTGTGTCATATGTTTTTTATTGATCAGCGTTTTGACTGTACTCATTATCATATTGTGTGTATCGTAGTTCATGTCCTTGCCAAAATTTGAGTCTTGGCCTTTGCCAATAAGATTTTCATTTTCCTCTTCCCCACTTTCCATTAGACAATACGCAGTTTCTTTGCTATCTTATCTGCTATATAATCATGTTCTAAATGTCAGTACCATTGTGGCTATAATATTGTTTTGGTCCTTGGCCTCTTCTACGAGTTTTTTTTTGTTCTCTTGCTATTGCCGCCCAGGGTACGGCAGATTAGATATATATTTTTCTTTTTTTTAACGATGCGTTCAGTTTTTTTTTCTTTTAAGATTGATAGGGGATAGCCGTTCGCTAATGGATACGAATCGGCGGAAAAGCGATGAATTTTAATAAAAATATTTACATGTGTATGAAATGCATATTATTTTGATGAATTAAGACATGGTGAATAATATTTACAGATGATGAAATTATTTACAGGTTTGATCCTCTTGGGGTGTTGTTGAAGTCTTTGACAGTACGAATGTAAGCTTATGACACAGGAGAAGAGGTATCGAAACCAAAACAAGCTATGTTGTTGAGGTCAATCTTTCTACCTTACTGGGAAATACGACTACGAGTGACTACGAGTACATTTCAAAGAAGGAACACTTTGCACTTTGTTATAAGTGCTCTGCTTATCGGCCAGCTCTAAGAACTGACTCTCAACTTCATTACTCATGTTCCAGCTACCTGTACAGCGGCACTGTTAGCGCTCGGAGCCAGGGTGCATAAGCGTATGGTGATACGCGATGCAACTGTGCACTTGCGCTGCACAGGCGACCTAAAAGCAAGCCTGGATGATGCACACTCCACCACTGACGAGATGGGTATATCATACTTTACAGATTTTACTTATTATATTATCTATTTAAAGGTAGTTTCAGTGGTTGTAAGCGTTTGTCTCATTAATTTCATTACATTTTTTTTTTTTTTTTTTCTTTGACGCAGGGGAAATGCTGCCTTACGGTGACTGGCACGAAGCTTATTACGCGATCCTCCCCGGACGGAGCCCGCCTACACGGCGGGCAAAACGCTATCCCCCCCGGCCAAGCTGGGGGGATTAATTTCATTACCTACTTAACTCCAGATCACCGGTTTCCCCTGTATACCCTAGAGCGTCGAGTCGGTGCCCACCTTAAGACGATTGGCCGGCTTTTTCCTATCCAAACTCTTTGGTGTGGACCAGATTTGGTGTAATGATTAAGAAGCCGGCTATTACACCAAAAGATGCGGGTTCGATCCCCACACGATTAAAAACATTTGTGGTCAATAACAAAACAGACAGTTTAATGCTTCTCTATGGTCTGGCACCAATAAATACAAGCTATGCACAAAGCAAATTGTTTGTGAATAGAAAATGCAATAATATTTATATCGATTAATAACCACTAAAATATGTTGTTCCAGAAATGATAACAGACCACATCGCGCAAATGCATTCAGAAGACCTGGTGAAGGAGATCCAGCCGGCGGTGGAGACCTCTCTCGCGATGGTCCTGGAGGACGTGGCCAACAAGTTCCTCAAACACATCCCTTCGGAGATGGTCTTCCCGAACTAGTCGACCAGATTATTGAGACACCTCTCTGCAAATTATAGTAGGCTTTAACAATTGAACATCGCTATGTGGAAGACTTTGATAATAGGTCATCTCTTTCTTTCTCCCAGAGATAAATTCAATAAGGACAAAGAAGCTCTCGCTTTAGGATTTTATTGGGAAAATGGTTGGATCCTATTTAACCTTATACCCATTCGTTTAAAAAATGGTCAAATATTTATTGTGGAGCAAGAGGGGGTATATTATAAATCTAGATATATATATACTCATCGTGTATTTTTGTAAATGTGAATAGTTTTTATTGTTTTAAGTAGAAACATTCTTATTTATAATAGGTGGACTCTTAGTTTCTTAAGCTGAATATTTCTACAATCGCGTGATATGTTAGCAGAAATACTTGTGTTTTCTCAGTGTATAACTAGTTTATTCATGGTTTCGCAAATATATTATTATGTTACTTGCCCCTAAATAAGAACTGAAGTATTAACACTGATATAAAACGTAAATGTTTTGATTAATTATTATTATGCTAATTAAATGCTATAAGTATTTATTAAATAAATTTATTGACGTTATTAAACTGCATTTTTATGACCTTAATTTTAAAGTATTTATACAAAAATTTAAACTAAAAATTTGCGACAGATTTTCCAAACACAGTTTCGGTTTTGTGATCGCCATCCACAATTGGCGAGCGTGGAGTTAGCCAAAATCATTGTGACAATGGCATGATTTCAATGATCTCCATCATTGAAGCCTCCACCTTGCCCTGCAGTGGGACATTAAAGCCGATAAATAAACAGATATTTTACTTTTTTAACTGTTGACAAAATAGTAAAAGTGTACGTAATGTTTAAATACTACAAACATTTCCACCTCGACCGTAGCTGGCAACCTGTAGTTACTTCATGACGTAATGTAACCGTAGGCCTGTGACCGACCGGCTAGGGTTACAACACTACTCAGAACCCACCACGCAAATATCAACCATAATAACTAAGTGATTTGGATGTAAATCGAGTGACAAAGGCTAATTTCTAGGTCGACTGACTATGAACGCGCGTAATATTAAAAGTGCAAGCCGATTGCATTGTCATCGTTTGTATAAATTTCGCTATAATAGCGCCATTGAGAATTATTTAATATTCTAAACTGTGGGTGACATACTTTTTTAGGGTTCCGTAGCCAAATGGCAAAAAACGGAACCCTTATGGATTCGTCATGTCTGTCTGTCTGTCTGTCTGTCTGTCCGTCCGTATGTCACAGCCACTTTTTACCGAAACTATAAGAGCTATACTGTTGAAAATTAGTAAGTAGATGTATTCTGTGAACCGCATTAAGATTTTCATACAAAAATAGAAAAATAATAATAAATTTTGGGAGCTCTCCATACTTAGAACTGAAACTCAAAAAATTTTTTTTCATCCAATCCTTACGTGTGGGGTATCTATGAATAGGTCTTTTAAAATGATAATAAGGTTTCTTATATCATTTTTTTCTAAACTGAATAGTTTGCGCGAGAGACACTTCCAAAGTGGTAAAATGTTGGTCCCCCCCCCTGTAACTTCTAAAATAAGAGAACGATAAATCTAAAAAAAATATATGATGTACATTATTATGCAAACTTCCATTGAAAATTGGTTTGAACGAGATCAAGTAATTAGTTTATAAATTTTTGGGGCTTCCCATACTTAGAACTGAAACTCAAAAATTTTTTTTTCTTCAAACCCTTACGTGTGGGGTATCAATAGATAGGTCTTTAAAAATGATAATAAGGTTTCTCATATCATTTTTTTCTAAACGGAATAGTTTGCGCGAGAGACACTTCCAAAGTGGTAAAATGTTGGTCACCCCCCCTCTAACTTCCAAAATAAGAGAACGATAAAACTAAAAAATATATATGATGTACATTACCATGCAAACTTCCATTGAAAATTGGTTTGAACGAGATCAAGTAATTAGTTTTTTTTTAAAACGTCATAAATCGTAAACCGCAATTTTCCTCTCATTCAATCAACTCAAATATAAAAACGTCGATCAAACTTACAAAGAACTACAAGAACTTTTATATTATGATGATACTTGCTGCTACGGAACCCTTCATGGGCGAGTCCGACTCGCACTTGGCCGGTTTTTTTAGCCTTGCCGTATTAGGAATAATTTATGTACGGCGCTGTTTTATTACATTAGTTTTTTGACGGCTAATTTAATGTTATGGTTAAGAAACATCAAAGTTCGAGGGTCCGATTTTCAAACTGATTGTCTTGATTTATTCTGCGTATGCGCAAAAACATCTTTCTCCTAACGCGTAGTTGTAGTATCAGTCTATTCACTTGAAATGATCACTAAAAGGAAAATGCTTCCATCATCGAAATCAAGCATAGCTACAATGACAGGTATGGGCTTAATCACCACGCTTGCCAAATGCGGATTGGGATCACAAACCCGAGCTGTGTCCGAAAATTGTTATTTATTTTTCCGAAAATCCCCACTAAGCTGAGCTAGTTATATTGGTGGGGATTTTCGGAAAAAAAAATAACAATCCCCACTGGTAGGGATTTTTCGGTGGGGATTTCCGGAATAAACCGAAAAAACTTGATCCGGGAATTGAACCCTAGACCAATGAGGGGTCAATCCGGGAATTGAACCCTAGATCGTGTGTGCGACTCGAGACGCTTTCGAGTCCCACACACGGCCGCAGGTCTAGCTAGCCTGCGGTTACGGTGCATAAACGCATTCTCCTCCGAAAAAAAATCCCAATTTATAAGTATAGGTATACCTTTAAAAAAATGTTAGAACTTTTATGCTTCAATTATAAGCCTATATAAATTGAGCATTTATATGGGAGCCAAAATAAAGGGTCCTCCCATTCTTAACATTATGCGTCTTGGTTATTAACATTAACATTACCATAATGCGGTTAGTAAACGTCATGTCTGCTGATCGTAATGCATACGCACCATAACTACTCGTAATGCATAGGTACGCACCATAACTCGCTTGGGGTAGACGAGCCGTGCGTGGGACTCACAAGAATACACACTAAAACTCCCCCGCGCTCCTGCATCGCTGTCGGCAGCGTCCCTGGGCCTTGCATCAGCTTACTACCCGGGAAAACGTAATGTCTGCCAACTGAGTAAAAAGTAACTTAAGTTAGTAGACAGATTCTTGTCTACGAATTTAATTGTGCAATATTGCTTAACGAATGATTTATTATCACCACGACTCTTTTCAGATAAAATAAATCTTCATTATCATTAGTATATTCTGTTTCTTCAGATTATTAACAATTTTGTAATAGCCTCAGTGATAAGCAGATGAATGGTATTAATAAGATATCAGACTCTTCAAATCATCACGTTCGGAAATATATTTATATCAGAATCATTGGAAGATTAGTCAGTAAGTGAGAAGTCATTACAATGATATTTATTAGTTTATTGTGTACGATTGGTGTTGTTTATGGTGGTTCAGACAAAAGTTTTATCAACTGTAAGTACTGTGTATATTTTATTTCATTACTTAATGTTTATTGTTGCTGCTGTTAGCTGTGGCCGCCGAGTGGTTTCACATTTCGGTTAAACATCACTAAACATCACGAGGAAACTTGCATTGTCAATTGGCTGTGTAGGCATCATAAAAATAATATCTGGGCTTGCCAAAACATGGATCATGCTGGGGTATGACTAGCTCAGGACAAAACACCCAGATGACTAAATGTTTTTTAAAAGCAGCTCGCCTCTCGAGTGGGTACCTAAGGGAAACCGATTTTAGTGAGTTGTGGGAGGAACGCCTCTTTTTCCAAGTCCAATAAACGTCTGTAGGTCTCGCTAGGAATTCTTTTTCCAAAATCAAAATAACTCCGCATGAAGATAGGCGAACACCGAGGAGCAGTAGTTAAGTGCACATGTTTTGATATGGAAAAGTTAATTGTAAAATCCCAGCACTTAAGAGTAAATCAATAAATAATAGTTAAGAGTAATTGCAAAGTATCATCTTCATCGTGTGTGCTGTTGTTAAACTTTATCAAGCGGAATTTGTGTAAGCAACATCTTACTGATTACTATTTTCAATTAAATTAAATATGCAATTTGTCCTCTATGTCCTCAGTTGGAGGGTTCATTTGCCCTCGAGAGGAGAAAGCCTTGGGGCGGTGTCTGCGAGACGCCCTCAATTCCTACATACCAAGATTAGCCACAGGTACGTTTTAGTGATGTTACATAATCGACTATAATTTTTAAGGTGAGTATATAAATAAAATGCTTTTACTGAGTAAAAACAAAATAAGCCGACTTTCGGCAACGCAGCCAATTTTTATCATTGACCAACTACGCAGGATATTTTATAGGCAAAATTGAGTGCGATAGCACAGGTAAATTCCATATTCGCTCATTCTCGTAGGATGATGGGAGAGAACGCAGTCTGACACGACCTAAGGCTCTACGGTCCATCTGAGGCACAGGGGTATTTTCACACCCCCAACAAGAAGACTCCGGTCTGTCAGTGCTGATTTTCCGAACGGAGAAACGACTCTATAAGCACATCACACAATCTTTATAACAGACAGCTAGCAAGCCATCGTTAAAGTCGATATCTGTTTTAACTAAAATAAGTGTACGAACATCACTAGCTGGCAACATATTCACATACTTCGCTATAATCTTGAGCAATTATACAAATGCTTATGTCACTGCGAGGTATCATAAGCAGGCAAGACATCTTTAGCATGGATTAAAATGGTTAGGATTGCTTACTCGATTTTCATATAATTTCATGTGAACAACCTTGACACAGTATGTTGTAGTTACATTATACTGTTGTGCTTGTGGACAATGGAATAATATGAGCTTTTTTGATAACGCCAGCAGTTTTTATATCATTAGTGTCCAGTCTTCCTGGGGCTGTGAGACAATTGAATAATATAATGATTTGGACATATACTAGATGTTTCTTTGTTTTGTTAATTATTGCAGTGTAATAATAATAATAATGTCCTCCTAGCCGATTCGGCTATGGCGGCCAATTTTTTACGATCAGCCAACTACGCAGGATATATTATAGTGCACAAGTGAGTGCGCAAGCACAGGTGCACTCCCTATTCCCTCACTCTCATAGCACGTGCAGTGTATGACATTTTTAATGCGACGAATTTGAGATCAAAAAAGAACGCATGGTGAAAAAAACGTGTGTGTGGTGTTGTAAGGGCATTTAAAATTTATGCTGTAATAATTATGTACCTAGTTTATTAAGTTTTGACCGTAAAATGGCTTTCTTTCGTCACGTCCGTAGCAGTGGAATATTGGCTAGTAGTCGTCCGGGCATACACCCGTAGGTCGTGGATTTGATTTTCGCCTTCGATAGTGGTAGGCATTTTCCGGAGTTCAACTACTCGTAGCTAACTAAGTACCTCAATAGGCGATGGCCGTCATAGCCACTCTTGAAATTAAATACTCGAAGTTTACGGGAGCCCACAGTGTAGCAGCTCATTGAATAACGCTTCCTGGTTAAATCTCTTAATAGATTTTTTTTTAAATTCATGTTACGTTCTGAGTAAAGACTGTACTGTGAGTTTAAACATTATTTTTACAGGAGTGCCAGAGTACGGTGTCCCACCATGCGAGCCGATGGTGATACCAGCGCTGTCGGTGCAGCAGTCCACCGGGCCCATCTCGGTCACCTCCGCCTATTCTGACGTCACAGTGCGTGGCCCTTCCCATATGAGGGTCAGAGAAGTCCAGTAAGAATGTTTCTTAGTTTTTAACCGGGCCATAGGTACTATGTTCTAAGTAGGTCTGGTTTCCATTGTCAGGGTTACGGAGGTCTGATGGCAGTTGCTCCATTGTTATAACCAGGCTTGTCGAATCTAAGATCATAGTCGAAGCAGACCCTGGGCTCCACATACTGGATGCAATCGGGAACACGCTGAGATGAGGATGATGACTTCAAATTATTTTTCAAATCCTTTTGGGGTTGAAACGCTGGGGCCCTGGGGTCCAAGCGCTCACAGGGTGTATTATCGTGAGATATCTAAGCGTTTGCTGGAGTCATCTCACGATCCCAAAGCTGGTCTGTACCTAGGGCAGCGTATCAGCCTGGCCATCCAGCGTGGAAACGTTGCTAGTGTCCTGGGTACTTTTCCCATGGACGGAGACCTCGGCCTTTTTTATTTATAATTGTTTAATTCTTTTTTGTATATTATTTCGCACAATAAAATTAAAAAAAATTCAATCAAATGTGAAATAATATGCAACTTCTGAAATAAGATATAAGAAAAAAAATCGACAATCGCAGAGCATAAACGTAATATTCCATGTCGCAGAGCCTACTATGGCAGCACTTTGAGCGATGTCACTAACTTGGTCAAGTGCCCTTCTTCAATACAATACAATCGTGGTACTTTAGATTCGTTTTTGCCTACTAAATATAATGAGTAAATAAATCGGGCCCGTTATCATATTGATCATTATGGCTATGTTAAAGTAGTTCCGTCATTATTATAATATTGTTTTCAGGGTTGACGCCAAAAATAATAGAGTTGTGGCCAAAATTCACATCCCAGAACTGAGGATGAAGGGTAATTACAACTTGTCAGGACAACTCCTCATGTTACCCATCGAGGGAGACGGCAAGTTCACCGCTAAATATGGTAAGTTTATTATTCTTTTGCCTATCTGATTTTATTGTAGTATTTTGGGAATAAGACATCACTTACAAAACCTCTCACTACTACGAGTTCACCAGTATAAACTAGTACTAGTATAAAGTAAAACTTTGCATCGTATTATCTTTTTGTGTTAAGGCGATAAGAAACGAAGGGAGTGAATATATTTTTATTATGAGGTTAATAATTAATATTATACTCTTTAACTAACATTTCAGTAGTTTTTAATTAGTGGTATGGTGTTTACGTTGGTATTATTTATCTAACATATAAAATTAAACCTTAGATGACTGCTTACCTACGTACGTTACGTCTCGTTAAACCACGAGACTAGTGGTTTGTGTACATGTCCGTAATCTCAGGGTACTGAGTAAAATTATTGGGTAGTGCTATATCTTTTAATTATTTTTTTTGTAAGCGTTTTGGGTTTGTCGTTACCAATATGCATTGAGGGTAGTGATTAAGCTATAATTGTAACGATAACTTGATTTCAAATAAGGAGGTTTTTTTTTTATTAATAAGCTAATATTTTCTTTGGTAATATTTGAAATGACGTTTTTCAGATGATATTGACGCGTTGGTGACGATCATCTTAGGCCGTCTTCACCAGCCCAACGAGGTGGATTCCCTCACCTGTGAGCACCTCGACGTCAAGTTCCACATGGCACGCGCCTCGATGGAGCTCGACAACTTGTTCGGTGGCAATAACGAATTGGGTAAGTGCTAAATGAAATTTTTGGGTAAGCTCTTTAAGGTAAATCTTAGTTCGAATTAATTATTTTGGCACTATTCACACAGCGCTGCCTAGCCCCAAACTTTGCAAAACTTGCTTGCACTGGGTGCCAGATCAGACAAAGGAATTTGATTATTATTATACATAGAAACACCCAATATGATACACACAGATATGTTAGCTCACACAAACAAGATATTTGTATCGTGTACGGATTGAATCCGCGACCATTCAATTATCAGGAAATAAGTTTCTATACAGATAGTGATGTTTTTTGTCATAATACTAATTCCATTTTTTTTTGTAAAATCAAAATAATAAGTTCTTATAATATTAAACGAACATTAAGATACAGACAAATTATCTCTATATTATTTTACTGAACACATTACCTATTGTAATCTAAAGTATCTCTTGCATCATACTTTTTTTTTTAAGTTTATCACTCGCAAAGAGGCATTTTGGGCAACTTATTGATTTTTTATATAAATAATATGTACTCGTAATACCATCTTCATTAGTTTGTATAGTTTAGCCAAGGTAATAAGTAAAACGTGGGATCCCAAAAAGAATTCTAAGCCTGTAACATGCATTAATGTAGGTAGCTTGGACAGAGCTAAAAACCACAACAATAATCACAATATTAATTTTCCAGGTCATGCAATGAACAAGTTCCTGAACGAGAATTGGCAGAAGCTCGCGCATGAACTGCAGGCTCCAATGGAGGAAGCCCTACGAGACTTCTTGAAACCTTTGGCTGACCACGCCTTCGCTACTCTTAATGCTGACGACATCCTGTCCTGACCTTAGCTATTAACAGAGTATCGACTTAGAATATTTAAATTATTTATTTATTAATAAAATAAATGTTTTTGTTGTGAGGATGATTTATTAATTTAGCCATCCAATTTCATCTTCCTGACTTTTTTTAGACTAATCTAATAAACCTCCGTAGTAGTTGCTTCGAGTCTGAAATCGTGGTAAACATTACAATATCTGTAAAGCATGTATGGTTAGCGGGTGATGCTACTGGTGTTATAAACGTCCATAGGTACCGGAAGATCACCGCTTATCATCAGGCGGATCGTAGGCTTGAGCTAACTTGCGGTATTTAAAAGGAAAGGTCGGGTCTCTTTTTATTTTAATAAGGTTCTAACAAAAAAACAAGCGCATTAGGAAACAATATTAATAACTGGATTCTCGCCCCCGGTTACGCTCGGGTTAATAAAAACATATAATATAATGAAAATTCGGCGACAGGAATTTTTTAAAAATAAAAGTCTTAGAAAATTAAGCCGAAATATTTATTATTTATCAATCACAGAACAATCTTTACCCATAATTACATCGAACATCACATTCATACGTCTTATATCTAGTGTACGGACTTAATTAATTTATTACAAATACAAAGCGATTAGAACTAATTTTGGTAACCTATATATAAATAAATAAAGCTTAAGTAATGCCTTAGATGGAGGCGATGGTACCAATATTACCAATAATTGTAGTATGGTGTTAATATTAGAACAATTTATTTTCCAAGGGCCAATGTTACTATGAGGCTTTTACTATTGTACTTAAATACACTTTTCTAATTTTATACTACTATAAGTGCGAATTTTTTAGTAGAATTGATATTTTCATAAAACTCACGTAGTTTTTTTTTTTGTAGAGATTAATGACTCAATGGAGTCATAACAAAAGAGTTCACTGGCAGAAAGAAAGTACATATTTTAATTTTCAATTATATCCACAAGTAGGTACATCTGGTACATGAACTTTTAAACAAATTATTATGTAATATTTTTTCCCTGCAATACTTCTGTGTTTCTATTAAAGGTACAAAATACTGGTTAGTGAAATAACTGGGTATAATGAGACCTAATAACTGTCGTCTCGGTGTAGCGGGCGCAGGGCGGTGCCAGGCAGTAACTGCTTAGTAACTGTTTGGCTAAGGGCAGACGTGGCGCTTACCATCAGGTGGACGATCTGCTCGTCTTGTTACACATTGCAATAATAAAAAAAACTAATAATTTTTAGGACCCCTATTACCAGACTCATAGTAATCTTGCCCCAATTTGCAATTGTCCATTTATTATAATTTTAAACGCCGTAATTTGTATAACTCTAGCTGTAACTCACAGCACTTTCACAACTGCAATAATGCCTTAAAATACTTTAAAATACGTCATAAGTTACCTGTTGTACGGCTAGTTTAAGTAGGTACGATAATAAAAAAATGCTTCACTTGATATATGTACCTACAACTAGCTTGAACTGTATAATTTATTACAGCTACATTCAATAAAAAGTAGCCTTAATTAACACTTTAAGTGCGTTGGCACAAAAACCTGAACTTGCCGCGACTGCGTTACGAACAAATACTGGTCGTACGTACCTAAGCCAGAAGTGCGTTACGACCAGTATTTTGACGCACCAAGACCTGACTTCCAGGGCCTACACAGACGTGGAAACTCATTGTACCAAAGATTTTCTTTTTCAAACCTTTAGTTCATATCCCTGTTTATACACAACTGCCGTAGCACAGGGTTCTGAAGGATATTTTGGAAAATATAAGCATTTTTCGAAATCATTGATTTACGACCATATATTGGGCGTTTAGCATAGAAGCGAAAAAATACTAGTGATGGGATCTAAACAGTTAAACAACAAATGATTTTTATCGATATTTTTTATTCAGACCTAAAAGATGTTACATATTTTTAACTAGAATATAATCAATTAAGGAAAAAAGTATGAAAATCGTTAGTTTACTTTCAATCATTATTAATATAATCTGAGGTAATTATTATATAATTCTTTGTTTTTAGCGTTAATTTAACCAATTGCGATTTTATAATTTGGCACCTGTCAATTTTACTTTTATATTAACCACAGAGATCACACAATATAAGATTTAATGACAAGTTTTTTTCGCGATCATTTCGTTCTCGCGAGCCTCGAAAAATCTATCGATACGCGTGTCGATATTACAGGCAGAACTAGTGCTCAGCGCGGGCGCAAGCGGGTGGTTGCGGGGCTGGGGGGGTGCGTCAAAATACTGGTCGTACCGCACCAGACGAAAACAATTTCCTTTCTATGCGTTACGACCATTATTTTGCCGTACATTTTTTTTGCAGATTATTGTTCTACTAGAAACAACAAAAATGAGAATACCACTATCTCTTTTATACACGTATGGGAACATAGAAAAATAGCCCCCGCACCAAGCGTAAAACAGGGACAGAGGGCTGCCGCGCTGGCGGAAAGTCGAATACGTCAAAATAGTGGTCGTAACGCACTGAATGTGTTAAATCACTGCCCTTGGTGCTATGAATCATCACTGTTCTAGAACAATTCTAGAGGCAGATGCCTTCATATCGTTAGGTACTTTCTTTCACTAGACAAAAGATGCCAGTGGTGCATCACCAATACTATTCATATGAACGGTATGTGCGACAAAGAACGCAACATATTCTTGTCTGGAGGGCAGCATGTTTTTAACAGTAATGATAAATACCTTTTACAATACATATAACGGCGGGTTCTAGTAAAATGTATTTTCCTTACGTACTAGAACACAATATGAACAAGTTTTAAAGGGTTGTGTCTTACACAGACAGACCTAAGTGCCACTTTCACCATTTTCAGATAAATTTATCGGTCAGAGGTGCTCTGTTGGTCTATTTAAAAAATAGACAATGGCATCATGATGAGAACTTATCTGAATGAGGCACATTATTGTGACAGACGAACTATTCATCTGTAACAACAATTACGCGGTCCTCTTTTTTTGATATTAAAACAAAAGACAACCAACTAAGTGATTTTTTGAATCTGACAACGTCAAAGTATTTGTGAAACGACCCACTCGTTCATCATCAGGCTTTATATCGCAACTGGTCGTAACTATCTTCATACGTCATGATAATATGTCAAGAGGACTTGTCCTCAAATATCTTACATAAAAAGCTCTCGATCTTTGCTTATAATATCTATGGCTTGTCCTATACAAGTCTTGCGATAGCATCGCCGCTAATCTGACATAAGACATTTGAATGATGCTTTACCTTAATCTGTCAAAGTTCGAAACGTTTAAGAATTCAAAGAGGATATTTCAATTTCAGTTACCACGTCAGCAAATTGGACTTCTGTATTTTTTTATGTTACTTCAGTAATTACTATAGACACGCAGCCCACACAGTTAGCGGTCACTGCGGGCTATACCATTGATGAACACTTAACTATGTATATTCTATGACAGTCTTAGGGTTTAAGCCAGACGTCCATCGGTATGTTGGTGAAGGCAGTGTTGACGAAGGCTTGGAAGTGCTTGGCGATGGCGATGGAGGCGGCCGGTCGCATCTCATCGATGATCTCCGCTGCGTTGTTGTTCAAGAACTGGTTCATGGCTTCACCTGTTATGACGATATTAGGTGTATTCAAGTAAATAATATAAGAAGAAACAATAGAAAATCTACTCATAGAACAAAAGAAGACTATAACTAAAAAAATATGAATTAGATATCGAAATGATAGAAATCCACCATTAAACAATGGCAGTATTAAATTATCTAATCGAATTAATGAAAAAAAAAATTATCCACCTTGAAATAAGAAGTCATATTATATATGTGGGCCAGTTAGAGTAAGTTTTCTACATATCGTATTTACCTCAGTGGTTAAAAAAAATTAAAAAACAGTTAGTAAAAAACAAATTGGTTGATTGGTTGGTAGTTCAGTAGAAGTTTCTTCATCGAATTCTCACGTGAAGCACGTTTAAACGTTATCGGATCTGTCGACCTTGATCTAAAGACATTGACATCGCTAACTTTTGATTGTGCAGTATTACACAATTAGAATAATAAAAAGCTACTATCTGGGTTCTCATGTGTTCGTCCAATAGTTCTAAAAATAGAATCAACAAAAACCAAAAAAAAATCGTCCTAAAAAGTCCTTAGCTCATTAAAATGACGATTGATCGATGGTTACTTACCGATGACACTCCCATGGTTAACGGTGTCCCTGACCTTGAACCGAGCCCCTCTAAGCTTGAAGTCTACAAGAAGTCGATCTGCCATCATGTATTTGATCTGGTCACGTTCAATCTGCTTGCCAAAGATCTTAGCAATAGCAGCTACGTCAGCTGAAATTGTGAAAACACACGCATTTAAAATTTGTTTGCACTGCTCAATATTATGTGACCTAGGGCCATTACCGCATTCAATGTGGGATCTACGAGGCCAAGACATACATAGATGCTGATAAGAAACTAGCTGACAAAGGATATAATTAAATAGTGAGTGATAAATCATGTTGTGTTTGGTGTTTATGTGGCGGATGAGCAGGAGGAACAAAATTAAGAGAAAAAAACACGCGCATTGTGTAACGTCCGTAATCCTACATTAAGTATTGCAGTACTTTTATGATTCATGGTAGTGTCCCCTAGTGGAATAAGCCGGTAGAGGCCGTATCTTGTCGAGTGAGCAGCATTTTCAATTTGAGACTACTTTGCGCAAAAGAAAAAGAAATAAGTCTACATATAAGTGTGCCTCATTAGGTAGATAATGACTCAGTTTAAGCCCAATGACGACATATAAGACAAATAGAGTATTTTAGTTGAGTAACTATTCAGTTTTGAGAAACAAAAAACTGCATTGGCGTTCTCACGTCATTGTTTAGGTAATGGTACCATTGTAATTATAAGCTACATGCTTATATTTTCCTTGACTTTTATAATATTCAACAAATGAACAGAGTGAAGTAAACTTTTGGTTTTATATTTATGTTTCAACTTATATAAAATTTATAATACCCACCCAAAAGCTTATTCCTTAGGTTTCCTAATTTTTCAGAGTAACCTCTGTGACTCTTAACGAGTCACTGACATCTAGTTTTACGATTAAATGGCATTTGCTCCTAAGTCTGTGGACGTCCTATGGACGCGGGACACTTATAACACCAGGGGCATCACAACTTACTGAAAGCAGCCCAGAAGTCTCCCTGCGAGCGGACGGGGAAGAGCAGCACCTGGCCGAACACCTCGTAGCGGCCCGTGATCTCGATGCGGGGGAGCACCATCCCCATGTCTATGCGGAGCTTCTTCAGGTCCGACCTGGAACAGGTACATACGTGGTATATAAGTTTAATGTTTTGCAAGACTGTGTAGCGGCTATCGGAATGCGCTACATACGACAGACTGACGACAACAACGCAAGTTTGCAAGTCAGCGAAAAGTGCACGTGTAAACATTGGCTTCGAGACTCGTCACTCGCACGCACGTCAATGAGACAGACAATCAGATATTCGATCCTGCGCCGCGCTAGCAGAGTTAGGAGCCAAAACTGTATCAAGTCTTACTACTGTGGAAACTGTTACTTCTAGTAACTTGATTGTCTGGCTTGAAGAAGCATTTAGTAGAGACTTTGCCCTGATCGCTAGGCGTAGTGGGATTGAACCCTACGCAGAAGAATCACGAAGTGAGATGTTTATTGTTTCTATATCCATAAAAAAAGTCTTCAAGCACCTTACTTTGGGGTCATACAAATGTATGCGATGTTGTTCAATATTTATTTATTATTTGTAATAAATTAAACCGCTATTGTATTATGACGACCGATTTCTTATTTATTAAAGGAACAATATAAGTCAAGGTCACATTATTCGTCGATGTATTGCTGTGTAGCAATACATCGACTAGTGTATTTGTTATCCTAATTGTGTAATTAGGATAACAAATGCTGACATCCCCAAGTCATTAATCAACTCTGTGTCCATAGTAATATAAGATAGGCATCTAAGATTGCTCACCGGCATTTTAAGTAGCTCCCTTCGGTGTGACATCCTCTCATTACTGAGTAAATTACGATACTGCGCTTGCGACAATATTGGGCAAGCTTGACAGTTGTCAACCTGATGCAACATCAAGGTTTGTCGTGTCTTTTTGTACCTTTACAAATGGGCAGTTTGTTTACGAATAATTTTGTTCTTGATCACATTGTCTCTACTAGTTCGTGCTGTTACACCGTTAATGATTTTTGGATTATTGTAAAATCTACCAAAACGTTAGGAAAGGATTCCAGCTATCTGCAAAAGAGTCTGTACAACCCTTGACAGAAAACCAGAAAATGGGATTGTGGTTCCCCTGCCAGAGTAATCTGACTGTACAGACATCATTCTGATGATGTTTAAACAGCACATTATTCTATCCTTTTTTGTTAGAGGAGAATGCTATAAAGCACCATATCGGCAAGCTAGCAAAATCTGTCGCCGTATGAACTACCCCGGAGTTCCCTTCACACCCGAAGATCGACGACCCAGTGCCCGCCTTGTGGCGATTCACCGGTCCATATCAATTTACCCTAATCTGCCAAGTTACCATAACCAATTTTCAGCTTGATGTCCATCCCTAATGTTGATGCTCCCACCAACATAAACACAAACGCTCAGAAAAATCACTTCAAAATGTACGCTTCTTCAATTGGTTGACGTGACTGGATGTTACTGAGATTAAGTAATGGCCTTGACACCACGCAGGAAGTTATGTCATAACGATGGCGACGCTTGCGTGAGACGCACTTAAAAGACGCTGATTTTCGGCACAACTGAGTAGGATCTTATCTGGCAATAAAGCGTTTGGAAATGTAAACAGACGACTGTTGCCCGAACATACCCATACAGAATGAAATTTTTAACACAATCAAAAATAAATATTGTTTTATTTAAACTGATTCAAATCTTAGGCTATTACTTTTTGACACATCATGACTTGACGTGCAGCTTCAAGACACCATCAGCTTCTACTGCCTGGATAACAACATTTGATAGTAAAGATCAAGTGATGATAGAAGCGTAAAATACAGAAAGAGTTATTTTTGCATTCTTAATATCGAGTTCAGATTTATGAATATAAAAAACTGCTTTTTTCTAGGATCGTGCAACTGGGTATAATCACTTTTAATCATAACATCATTCACCTACGGTTATCGAAATTCTGGAACCAAATAAATAACGGAGAAGCATTCTCAAAATATAGTTTTTTTGAATCTTTTAATATTTACACCATAGGTTTAAAGTTATATACACCCGTTTAATACTCTAGAGCCGAAGTACAAAATCATCCAAGTATCTCTAGAAGGTTTCTCATTCAAGCTTAAGTTTGGCAATAGGTGTCGCTGGACCCAAAGATTATGAACTATTGTGAAGTTCGACGACCATTGTGCAACACAAACACCTAGCAAGGTGCGCTTGTAATCCTATCGTAATTCACAGTGACTAACAAAAATACAAACAAATACAAGTCAGATGAAACCAAATGCAAACCTGACCTTAAAATACTTAAAATAACTAAAGTATTTCGTGGACAGTGACATGGGAATAAGAAACAAAGGCTTCTTTTTTGTACACGCTTTTGTAACATACTCGTACTTGTTTAAAGAACAGCATATAGAACAGATGGTCGTTGGTGAAGAAAACTTTTCGAGTGGAGATAGTCTGATAGAGTATCATTGTAATAAACGTGGCAAAGAACGGCCATAAATGAGGTGACAGACCTGAAGGTCACATATTAGATCGTCCACAGTAGGTATCGCCAGAGGTGATTTAATGATCGCGCGTAGCTAAGGGTAAGTGACGTAACCACCGTTCCATAAAAATTGTTGAAATAAGTAGTTTTGAACGACGCAGAAATAGTAAAGCTAGAGCTTTTTGGAGAATGCGTTTATGCACCTTAACCGCAGGCTAGCGACACCTGCGGCCGTGTGTGGGACTCGGGACCCAAGCGTCCCACTAAACTCCCCCGGTTTCCCGTTACACCCGAATATGACGAGCCGGTGCCCGCCTTGTGGCGATTGACCGGCCCAAAGGTTAGAGCTTGGAAAACAGAAATGTTCTCGACTGCAAACAGAAGACCGGGATAAAGTCGATGCTGACATTTTGTAGGTCACTAAGTCACCCTTATTTCAATAGCGAACCTTATACATTATATAACATTCGAGAAAAGTTTCAAATGATACAAGAAGACAATTCGTTTTAAACTGTGCCCCGCAGTCTCACCTGACTTTAGTGATGGTATAGTTGCTAGGCCCTATGACGGTGATATTGCTGAAGGCAGCAGTGACGCGCACCGGCCCGGCGTCGTTTTCCATCACCAGCCGGTCGATGAACAGAGGCTCCACGGGCGGCACGCCCAGCTCTGGCAGACCCTTGGCCAGGTACGAGCGCAGGTGGTTGAAGGAACCTTTGATGCAGATGTCCAGTTGAGGGTCGCTCTGGTGGCATGGTAGGATGTATTCCGCTGGAAAAGATAAAGAAACGTCATGTTACCACCATCAATTTCTTAATGCAGCAACTAGGTTATTTTGGGTGAACGGCATGTTTTTCTCTAGGTAGGGAAATCCCATTATATATTTTGGCAACTCACAGCCGAGGGCATTCTTTAAAAGTTTAAAAAAGTTTTATATGGAAATATGTAGTAACTAGCGGCCGCCTCCGCGGTTTCACCCGCGCGTAATTTCTTTTTCAAATGTCCCTTCCCTTCCCCTCCCCCATTTCCGGGATAAAAAGTTTCGATGATCAAACATTTATTCTGTTTCGACTATTAAAATACTAATATTTTAGTACATCGATTACAATTTTTTTGTATCTCATTTATTATTCTTTTCAAATAACATGCAACCTTTTTTGGATCATTAAAAACGCTACAATAATTTTCCATTTTGACAGTAATACTTAAAAAGAAAATAATTGTTTCTTTTTCCTTTAAAGGCGTTTAGATTTTTTTCTAGAGAATCTAGCCAGCATCAAATGAAAAATTTGCATAATAACCTGCTTGGTTTTTTCAATGTAACTGGCATCAGAGTTACAATTAATTTGACAGCAATAAAAAGTAAATCCTTTTTTTTAAAAGGAATATCAAAAAGTTTTGAAAAGACAAGACGTTGACCTTCTTTATTTTAAAGAGGCACTGGCAACAATGCTTCAGAAATTTGACAGCAATAAAAAGCTAATTAAATATTTTTTCCCTTATTGGCGTATAAATTTGGACAGCATTAAATTTTTAAAAACTTATATTAACCTGCTTGGTTATTAATTTGATGTAACCTTCGTGGTTATTTTGTTATTTTAAAGTAGCACTGGCAATAGTGCCACAAAAGTTTGACAGTAATAAAAAGTAAATTAAAAGTTTTGTTTTTCTTTTACATATGTATGTAGCGTTTCGAATTTTTCTGAAGGTTTTTTGAAAGCTTATTAAATACGTTTATTATACATTAATGTTTACTTTTGTGAAAAGAAAAAACGCGTGAAATAAATACAAGAGCTAAAAAAAAATTATGTGTAATTATGGCTACTCATACTCATTAAATCAATATCAGATGATGTAATAATTCTTAATTCTAAATCAATTATAAAAGGCAAATAGCATATCCATTACGTAAAGCTAATTAATTAAAGGTAAATACGGAATATAAACTGAGTTTCAAATATTTACTTATGCTTTGAGATTTAATTTGGAGTTAAGCAGTTTATTTTATTTTTTAAACTTACAACAATAATATTTATTTCTACTTTTTATTATGTAGGTACATAATAAAAAGTAGAAATAAATATTATTGTTTTTGAATAATCATTAAAGACAGGTGTAGTTTATTATTCAAAATCAAAAGTCTATCCAATAGACAGTCGCCGTCAGAGTCCTGGCATCCATAGTACAAGCTATGCTTAGATTGATTCATACGAATTAGTCTCGCAATCCTAACTACAGTGAGAAGATGCGCGAGAGTGTAAGTATTGCTCAAAAAATTTACATATCACTGGGTGGCTTCCATTCTCTAAGAGGCCGCGTGGGTCAAATGCCTTCAACTTATAATGAAAAAGTTGAGGATCCCTGATGTTACCTTTGTTTCAAAATGGATGAAATATTTCGTGAATGAATAGCTCGTAACATTTTATTGTTCTGTGATAAAAATGTTTTGTAACGAGTTCGCTATTGTACTTGTTGTAATTAAATAATAAGTATTTTTGTAATAGTAACGCAGTGTACAGTAAGGATCACAACAATCTACCATAATCTGTCAAATGCCTTGTTTTTATCTTAATCTTTCGAGCCCCGGATCACCAGACACAATAGAAAATCTATTGTTACGCGGCACCCGAGTGCCGGTTCTGGTTTGAGTGGTTAATGTCCACCGCACACATTTTTATTTCAATTGAGACTTTTAGGTGGTTTTTTTATACTAGGTCAGTTGGCCGACAGACACGCAGCCCACCTGATGGTAAGCGGCCACTGGGGCCTATTCCACTGAGAGACACTTCGCTTGAAAGCGTCGCTTTATGTGCTGCCAGACTGTCGAGCTTTTGATTTCAAGTGTACTAACACATTACATACACAGTACATTGTGTAGTGTGTGTGTGTGCGGTTAGGGCTAGACTAATGTGGTCTCTTCTAAGATACATTCTAGATCTAGGTAATTTAATCTACTGGCTACTAAAACATAGCCTAGCTCTATCTCTTTTCGCCAATATCAAAATCATTTCCCATGATATTAGTGGTGCTGAAATAATTTAAAAATACTCAACATTCCAAAGCAACAATAATCTTAAAAAAAAACAGTATATCTGCGTTCCCGATTCTCAAGGACGAAAGTGACAAGCCGCTAGCCGGCAGAACAACATAACAAACGGCTCGGTTATGTAACGAAGTGTAGTTTACCAGTGGGTGAGCGGACCGGTCACTGGTGGCAAGGTGATGTCGCAAAGAGCGATGACCGCTACTTTCAAATGTTTCGCTGTGCGTTTTTTTTTAGAATACAAGGTGTTTTGCTTATTGTTATTTGTTTATAAAGAAGGTTAAGAAGATGTATAATATTTAAAATGTTAAATAACACTAAGGAAAACGTTAGATATATAATTAGGTTCACACTTTTGCTATGGCTATCAGAAAAGGTTTAATTGCAGTAGGGTTCAATTTTTTTTACAAAAGAGAGAGACAAATGATCAACTGAATGAGACACCTGATGGTAAGTGAACACTAGCCATTGACACCTGCGAATAGGTCTATGTTGTTGTAAGGAGGAAGACGGTGAAGAGGGAGGCATTCCCGCCCGTCGTTGGTAAAGCCGTGCAATGCAGGCTAGGGCCCCCGCACCCATGACCTGCTGGGCTCAACCTTGGAGGGGTGGCAGGAACCGATCGAAAGCCCGCCTCCTTCGTCCCCTTCTTCGTCTGCGAAGCGCGGGTGCGAGGGGATCATCCTCCCGCTCGCGCCGCCTTCTTCTGCGAGATGATATCTTCGCAGAAGGAGGCTAGGCGCAAAGCAGATATGTTTTAAGCTGTGTAACCGCAAGCTACTAGACCTGTTGCCACGTGTGGGACTCGAAACAAAATACGGTCGTCACACTTCCCCTGGTTCCATCAGACCTGAAAAAGACGAGTTGGTTCCCTGTGGCGATTGATCACCCACACCCTTAATAATTGTGTAACTACTCAAATCCGAAGATGAAGTAAATATTATATAACAGAAATGTATCATTCTATGCAATAAGCGTAATTTGATTCGTAATATTTACTGTGTCGTCTCAATTTACATCAACGTAAGAGTGATATCAAATCCAAATGGTAGTAAAAGTGCCGTATGTATTTAGCAAAGTTGAAACAAAAACTCTATTTTGGAACGAGGCCTTAGACAAGCGGCATTTATGACGTTTGTTATCACTCAATTTGCCATAGCGAATGTCAAAACCCGTACTTTCAATCCACGTGACTTTTCTAAGGCACCTGTCAAATCCATACAATTTGAAATTAGCGAATTTGCTCTCAAAATGTTAAGTTAACATTTTGACAGCGCTACAAAGTACCTACTTTGTCTAGGACCCCTGAAGTGATTACGAATATCACTTTTCATGTTAAGTTTTGCTACGAGTAACGGTAACTTCTTTTCCTTTCTTTCTTATATACATCCATCAACCCGAATTCGCAATGTTTCCTTACGCTATCAAGTAGAGCATTCTTTGGAAATAATCCAGACATTCAAGCAAATATTTAACCCTGACTGCTTTTAATTGCGACTTACTGTCAACTAAGGCACTGCGGCAGCGGTCTACTTAAAAGGAGTAGGTACAGTCAATTTCCGTAATGCGTATATCTATCGTCACTTGATGTCCCACTGTGGGGCAAAGGCCTACATCATTGAAATCAAGGCAACGATTCTCCGTACAGTCTACAGCAATAATAACTATTTGAAATTGACAAAGTGCCTTATTTTAATAGTAATAAGGCTCTTTAAAAAGTTATATTGGGCAGTTAGGTACTTTTATTTAAGTATGTAGTGTTCAAAATATTATCAAATTAAAATATTTATCACAGCTGTTACGCGTGTCTGAAAATATTCGGTTTATATTTCACGTGTTTAAGCACGTTTATGACATTACGATTAAAAATCTCGATAACCCCTGCCACCAGTGGTTTTACGCAGACAAAATTATTAATGACGAAATGACAGACACTGTTCGAGGTTGTGTTTTGCCAAGCACGTGTACTGAAAACTCATTTCATGTATAGAAGAATTTGTTTAATTTTTTAACTTTCAAAATAGATATTATGGTTAACGTTGTTAGTAAATAAATTAAATTACATTGATCTCTGTTCAAAGTGGCTTACTTTAATGCTGTTTATGTGTCACTGCGACGCACAAAAACGTCTCTTGGATACTTGGTTACTTTAATGTGTCAAATACTTTCAAATGTGTAATGTTTAATATTATGATTTATCTCTAGATATTATTTTAGTCTATGAAAGAATCCTATAAGGACAGTTTGAGAAGACAGTTACTTTTTTAATGTCTTTTAGTAGATAGATAGTAGCGAAAACCCGAAAAAAATATTAAAACGTGGTCGGAAAGTTAATTTTCCTCATTTCTGGCAACCAGTCAGCACAAATCTTGTAGTTATTTGGGTATTGTTTATTTTAATTTTACACACAGATTAATTCATTATGAGACAATATTTCTGCTCTGCGCTTCATTGTTTATCAATTCTGACAACCGTAAAAATTAATTAGAAGTAAAGATATAAATTTATGTAGGACTAAGTGCTCTATGATATATGGTAATAAAACTACTAACAATAATATAAACAAGTTCACAGAAGCGTTTAGCGGTGGAATGCGCGTACGCCGTCTGCGCAAAGCGGGTCACTGGGTCGGCTGTTTCGGCGCTTGGGCAACTCCTTATGTAACCACTGACCTTGTGCAAGAGTCGATCGCCAACAGCGTTCAAGTTCAACGGTGTGCTAATGTTTGTATTGTCTAATTTTTTTTTCTTACCTGCCATCTTAACAGGAAACTAAAATGCCGATAATCTAATATAATAATGTCCGAGTTTTTGGCTACAGGGGCTGTCACAACGATCAACCAAGGACCAATTCAGTGCGCTAGCACAGGTGCACTCTGTGTTCCCTCTCCTCCTACGGTGGGACAGCAGTCTGACACAAACGAAGACAGAGCAGGCTTAGGACCAACAGGTTTACTTGGCTTGCCACTGCACCACGGAGAAATAAGTGCAGTTATTGAAAGCACTTAAAGCATCAACAGACTATGTATACGTATGTGATGTGCAATCACTACTGCATATTTTTTGAGGAAAATCCTCAGTGCTAGATACCATACTGTAAGTAAGCTTGGCTGATCCTTTCAAGTTTACTAGACTTTTATCTTAATAGCTTTTATCGTATCTTTTGTAAAGGAGGCGGTACACTAAAAATGTATGAGTACATTTACTAGATATTTAAAGTGTGTTTGCTTCGGTATATTCGAAGCCTCGAACATTAGAAAAGCCACTCAATTAGTTACAGAGTGTTTAGTAATGATGAGGCGTGTTTGAAATTATAAGTCTTCCTTTTCTACCGTTCCGCACTTTTAAATTATTCAAGTGTTATACATAATAATATTTTACTTGC
The DNA here is from genome assembly GCA_949319885.1 of Mecyna flavalis. Lineage (NCBI taxonomy): Eukaryota > Metazoa > Arthropoda > Insecta > Lepidoptera > Crambidae > Mecyna > Mecyna flavalis. The sequence continues at coordinate 16,449,747 of OX439427.1, forward strand.
ACTTGTTTCATAGATTATCTTGTTATGTTTCGTGCTATTGGAAGTACCAGTGGAAATTGCTCTCTGACTTTCATAGGTTGCATTACTTCGCACACGAATATTGCACCGCGAGCATGAATACCTAGCTCGACAAAATCTGGGTCAGATTACAAATTATTGTAATACGCCTACAAAATGTTCGAGAAGCTTCATTAACGTCGACCGTATATCTAGGCCAGTGCATTACCTCCATAATAGGCTGAGACAAAGTTTTGCGAAAGAACGCATAGCTGGAGTTTGCCCGGCTGAGTCCCTCTCAACTGGTGTCGCAAGAAGACCGGTAGAAAGTGGCACGCAACTATATGCCACTAGACTATTGTGTACATAAATACTACAAAAGAGAATTAATGCTGATAAAACTGGCTTGTAGTACCTATGCAACTGTAGAGACTTTAACAAACCCTAGGAGTACACAAGATGCAACTGCTAAATATACAATGTATCCCGACATTTTACAGATTGGTATCTCCTGGTTGGTAAAATCCTGTTCATAGTTTTTGACAATACCTACTCATATTAGATTTTACTATGGGGTGTTACTCATAAGAAGAAACTCTACATTTAAATAAACATCTTTATTTACCAGAATAGCCTGATTACATTTTAGGAAAGGTGACACCCACACAAGGCAGAACCTGTCTCGTGGATGTCATCATATTGTGTTACCAGATTTACAGGTTGGCTAGTTGTCAAATATATAAATAAATAAAAATAAAAATATAAGTTGTTTAAATTATATATATGTACTTAACCTTAATAATTATTAGTTTAATCATCATAAACGTAGGCTATCGCTAGCTACTCGTAGCTAACCCGCTAAACTCCCCCACACTTGAAGCTGGTGCCGGTGTTAGTGTTATTATGACGACATATTATCTATATCTATACTAATATTAAAAAGAATATAGATTTGATTGTTTGTTTGTTTGTATGGTTGTTTGTTTGTATTGAATAGGCTCCGAAACTACTGAACCGATTTGAATGATTCTTTCACTGTTAGAAAGCTACACCATCCCCGGGTGACATAGGGTACTTTTATCCAGGAAATGTGGGGAAGGGGGGATATTTAAAAAATGAAATTACGCGCGGGTGAACCCGCAGAGGCGGCCGCTAGTATCCTATATTTTACTTGTGGGGTAGCTATCTATAATTAGTCTTCAAAAATCCTTTCAAAAAACAAAATAATCTGAAAAACAAATTAACTTTATCCATCCCGTCCATATATCACTAGTTTAACGCTTAAGATCAATCGCTTAGTCACCACCACGTTACACCATTCGATATTTCTATCATCTCTCAAACTCGTTACAAGTTAATCAGTGTCCTAATCACAAGGCATTATAATGTTGTTGAAATATACAGATAATCAAGGCAATTGTGGTTTCAAAAAGTGCCAGCAATGCGGCCAAGAACATTGTGTGGTCCGGATCTATTCAACTCATCATTGGTAGTTCGTTAAACTTACAGTTAAACTTTATTTATAATATGCTCCCAGCCGGGCGTTCCCGTGGGAATTGATCAAAATCCTTTCTTAGCGGACGCCCACGTCATAACATCTACCTGCATTCCAAATTTCAGCCCGATCCGTCCAGTGGTTTGGGCTGTGCGTTGATAGATATCTATGTCAGTCAGTCAGTCAGTCAGTCACCTTTGAGTTTTATTTAAATAGACTAATAGACTAATTAAAAAAATAAATGCAAGTGCACAAGTGAGTGCTCAAGCATAGGTTTACTCTCAAATCCTTTACTTTTATTGCATAGCGGGACATCAGTCTGCTTCTTGCTCCACAATTTTTTGTATTGTAATAAAATCCAATAGTAAATTCTGCTCCAGTGACCATTGATTGTGTTAAACAAACAGCTATTCCATCAAAGACATAAATAAAAATACATCGACTGCACATTGACTAGATATATTTTCCAAGTAAAATAAGCATTTATACCAAATAAATGAGATTTATTCAAGTATTTGTCATTCATTTATTTATGTCATTCATGTCACATAACAGTTTGAATAAGCTACGAGGCTACGAGTAGTCCACTTTATATAAGAATCAAACTCATTTATGGTAAGCTATCTTCATGTAGACAGCCGCAAAGAGATTAGGTTAGGTTTTAATATTAAATGACAATAAAGCAGTGGTACATGAGATGCGTTTGTTTGAATATGAATGTACTGGATAACATCACATAATATATATTTTATCTACATCCATACCATAATATGTCTATTTTATATTCAGGAGCGATGAGCAAACGCCCTACATTTAGATATAAGTATCTGTGGCTGCATTGAAATGTTTACATTTTAGTGTCGGTAACCGATACTTAATTTCGTTCAAATTTCGAACGTCTTCTTTAAAAGTAAAAATTAATAGGTTTTTTTGATTATCGAATAAGTCGATTAGTAATTTTATGTTCCATTCCTATACATTTAATTCAATGCTGAAATTATAACAATCGGTTTAAGAATCGAAATCAACTCGAGTCTAGATTGTTTATGGATTTTAAAAACTACAAACGTCAGTCATTATGTCAGTACTAACTTTTACATACAGATTAAGTTGGTAACTAGGGCGTTTGCTCATCAATCCTTTATCGTATGAATGAAGATAAAGTTATGTATGTGACTGTACATAATTAGTCATTAAAATACTCATGTGATTCTTTTATGAAACTCACTTCGTTCGTTTCATAAAACCACATTCGTATTTTAATGACCCTCATTATGCAGCAGTCACATAAATAACTATTTTACGATAGGTCAGTTGGCAGACAGGCATGCAGCCTACCTAAACGATAAGCGACCACTGCGGCCAATAGGCCGCATACTACTACAGAATAGAATACTATTGAGGGACACTTCACCAGGAAGCTTCGCCACACTGCAGGCTTATCTGATCTTCGAGTCTTTGATTACAAGTGTATAATTGAGTGTACTAATTGATCTAACTCAAAGTCAACGGTGTCCGGCAAATCCATAAAAATGTAGAAAACACATGAAATTAAGCTGGTGGCGGCGATTTGTGGTTAAGGCTAGCCGCTAGTCGTCCGGGTGTAGCGATTCTATTTTGGCAAGGTTTTAGCTATTATTTTACAGATGACCGACAGCTTTACGACTTACGCTAATAGCAGACTTAGCAAAACACTGAAAAGCAAAAAATAATTTTAATAAGACATTCATCAAATGCGCTTATTGTCTAAGCCTATTAATAACATTAAATTGTATTTACGTGCTAGGTAGGTACCTACTAATCTGTTTGAAGTCGGTGCCAAGCCAAATAGTAGGTACCCAGACTACGTACCTACGTCCGCGGATTATTTGTAACCCTGTATAATACATAAATTATTAGGTATGTATCATTTTTCATTACTTTTGGCTTGGCACCGACTTCAAACAGATTAGTAGGTACCTACCTAGCACGTAAATACAATTTAATGTTATTAATAGGCTTAGACAATAAGCGCATTTGATGAATGTCTTATTAAAATTATTTTTTGCTTTTCAGTGTTTTTAGGTAGTTTTTTTTTGTTTTTTTTTTTTTGAAGTCGGTTTAATTTTTTTTAAAAAAAGTTTGTTTATTTTTCTATTTTTAGTGTGAATAATACGTAGGAGTGAGTAAAACTCTCTCATAATATTGATAACGAAAATACGAGTAAAATAGTAGAATTGTATTATTTGACAATATTAGGTATTCATTAAGTGTTCAGCACCATTCAGTAGACCAACTAAAGATGCAGCCCGCAAGAGGATCATAAGAATTAAGAAGTCGTACCCTTTAGCTTCCATCATCATAGTTGTACCTTCCATCATCAGCTTAGCTCCAAAAGTACATGAAATACAACTAACGGTCCACATATTCCTACAACACTGAAATAATTACCCCCTAACTCCTAACCGTTAAGGAGTTGTACCTTCCATCATCAGCTTAGCTGCAAAAGTACATGAAATACAACTAACGGTCCACATATTTCTACAGCACTGAAATAATTATCCCCTAACTCCTAACCGTTAAGGAGTTGTACCTTCCATCATCAGCTTAGCTGCAAAAGTACATGAAATACAAATAACGGTCCACATATTCTTACAATACTGAAAGAATTATCCCCTAACTCCTAACCGTTAAGGAGTTGTACCTTCCATCATCAGCTCATCAACATAAAGTGATGTCTATAGGACGCAAAAACTTAAATGGCTTCAGAAAAAACAAGTAACGCGTAGTGTGCGCCTATAAAATTTGAGGTTTGCCCTTGATTTTCCCGGGATCCCATCATCAGATCCTGACATGGTGAGAATGGGACCACCTCGGAACTATGCACTTTCAAATAAAAAAAGAATTATTTAAATCGGTCCACAATTGACGGAGAAATCGACGGACATACATAAAAAAAAAAAAAAATACATACAGTCGAACATAGAACCTCCTCCTTTTTTGAAGTCGGTTAAAAATGAAGGATGGTAAAAGTACATTGTGAAATCGACCCCACAGATTATAAACAATGGATCACGAATTTAACATTGACATTATTTTGCTTTGGATATTTGTGTTAAAAAAAAAATTACATATGTGTTTTCAAATTTATCGGAAAAAAATAATATCCTTGAACTTTAACTTTTGTTTGCTAATTTTTATTACACCGACATAAAGAAAATAAAGGATAAAACAAGATCTGACCATAAACGCTATTTCAATATTAAAACTTATCATGTAAATATTTTCTGATAAAGTATAAATATTGTAAGACAATCAATATTATAATAAACTACTTTCGGCCCGCAACTTCACCTGACTAAAACTGATTTATTTCTGATAGTCAAAGAGAACTGAGAATTTTCCCGGAATGAAAAAATCCTATGTCTAGTTTATGTCTACATCCAATCCAACAAAGGGATGTTGGGTGGGATGAAAACGTCGGTACAGACAGAAAGACTTAAGCATTGGTATGGATAAATGAATCCTTCATCGGTAAAGGCCGTTTAATAAAATATATACGAGTATTATGACGACCGTTAACCATAAATCATCTTCTTTATTTTTTCGCACAACCTACTGTTGGTTATCGCCAAATATTAATACACATAATGTTTTAAAACTCACACTTAGTCTTGTCACGTCTTATTCCCATAACTTAAGCAAACATAGCTTGCGGAAGTTTGCTCGTGTTCAAAGCTCATGAGCAAATTCCTCGGTATTCACATATGCTAATACCAGCGTCGGACAACAAGACACGCATGATCACTTGTCGCCGTGTGAATAAGTCTAGGTACTTACGCAAACGCAGGACGATAAAGGATAAAGCAAACAAAAAGAAGATGAAAATGTCTTATTTGAATTAAGTTTCATTAAAATATGAGTTTTAGTCAATCACTTTTTGTGTACAGTAAGTCTGTCCTATTGCAGTGACTATTAACAGACAAATGAGAAAGGACACGGTAAGATTTATTAAACAAAATCTAATTCTTGCGAATCGGCATTTGAAACAATTCAATCACTACTCCCTCATTCTGCTACCGCCGCTTCCTAACGCCTATGTGACGTGATATGATTGAGTGAAATGATGAAAAGTGAAAACATATACATCATACGTCTTATGATCATGTGCCATCACCTCACCAGGATTATTTTAATTTTGTTACAACAGCTTCGTTTTGCTTGACGGAATGTCGATATAGTTTACAAATTGGTAAGAAATTTTCCATCGATAAGGAGTCACGCTACACTCGCATTGGGGCGATATTCAGAAATCAGCTGAGGCTGAGGCCTTGACCGCTTGCGTCATCTTTTGCGAAACATTCGGAGCCTCGCCCGCCCTTACATGCCTTGGTCGGGCCAATGGTTTGTGAGCTTGCTGACCAAGACTGTGGTAAAAAATTACCAATAAGCTTTTGCAATATCTGGGTTAGTTATAATGGATGTTGATCATTTTGGATTTATCCAACCCCACAGGTGAAATCTGCCGCCATAACAGCTCTGGCTGTGTTCCGGCAATATTAATGTGGGAGCCAGTACACTTGAAATCAGAGGCTCAAAGATCAGATGAGTCTACAGTCTGACAGCACATTGAGGGACGTTTCCAGGTGAAGCGTCCCTCAATGGAATAGGTCGCAGTGGCTGCTTACCATCAGGTGGGCTGCGTGCCTGTCTGCCAACTGACTTAGCATAAAAAAAAATACATATTTTGGTTTTAGAATTCAAAATCAAAACAAATATCACTGAAGACATATACTTGAACTAATAAATTAATTATTTATTCACCTTCAGACATGTGAATCTTTGCTAAAAAATAAATACGTATAATCAGCACACATGTTGAACACTGGGTCTAGGTTGTCATTTGCGTCAATGGACCTCATGGGCAAATTTTGGTCCATTTTCAATCATCATCAATTAGAATTTTGTTTTTTATTTTGGCATGGAATTTGGCATAAACTAAAACATAATTGTAAACAAAACAGTTTAAAAGTATACAAAAAATAATAAAAATATAAGATTTGCTAAATCTAACATTATCAGACGTGACTAATTTTATTGAATGGATATTGGATAGAGTACAATTTATCAACCTCAAAAGCAGGGTTAAACTATTACTATAGTACACAAACAAATATTGAATGCAGAATTAATAATTATATTTTACAGAAGTTTGTAGCATCAATCTCTCGTCCATCCATAATGAACTAAGCCAATGCAAATCCTATTAATTAATATTGCACATTAAGGAAGACATCACAATGAAGCAATAGCCTGTCTTGAAAACCCACTGAGTCAACAAATCCTCGACAACTCCCGCTTACTAATGCAGATCACATAACTGCATTCACATCACGTCTCTTGTCGTCGTTAAAACTTTTGCTGCCTATATAAGTCGCCCTACAAGGCTGAACCTGCTCATCTTTTGCTCAATATGTCCGTTCAATGATATGTTATTTGGAACAACTAATCGAAAACATGGCCGTCTCAAGGGAACATCGCGATTGTCTATTGTTATATTTTTATGAAGCCGTCTAAGATTTGTGCCGCCTATTTTTGCTTGTACTTTATGTGTGGTACGTTATCAGCAATGTACGATCGAGGTCTCCCGCGCGTGATCACTTTTGGAAAAATATACCGTGCACGCGCATCGTGACTTCTTAGGAGCGGCGCTTGTAAACGTGAAAATACTGCACAGGATTTTAGCCTTAAGGGTGATCACGCGCCGGTGACCTCGATAGTACATGCGGTCTTTCAAGAAAACATTTAATTTTATACTTAAAATGGCTTTCCCTGTCATGTGTGCTAGAAGTTGTGGAACCGAATTTCAAAATCTATTTATGTAGACTTTAACGATGCACATAAGAATATAAATGTTGTTATCTATTGAGAAGAAAATGAAAATGAAAAATATGGGTCACTTCAATAAAAAATTAAATTAAAGAACCGACAAGAAACTAGATAGTGACCCTTTTCAATTACCAAAAACTTTTACAACATTGGTAATACCATATATCTGTCCATTTATAAAGGTAGAAGTTAAATCAGATATTTGTTAAACATTGTTAGTATTCCTCCTGGTTCAATGTAGCGTCAACATCTCTACGCTTCATAATAATAATGTATAATGGATGTCGTTTTCCTACCGTGTGGTTTAACTCTAACTATTTACACATAGCTTTGTGTAGGAAGCAATAAAATGAATACAATTTGAATTGTTAGTTGGTGCTGTATTTCTAGGAACTGCTGTAGGATACCGATAGAAACTGTAGGTATACCTGCTACGAATCAACAAGGGAGTTAAATTGCTAAATGCTGGGCTATTTTCAGTTTGCAAACAGGCACGTCTCCCACCTGTAAACAGCCACTGGGACCTATTCTACTTAAGGACACTTCACCAGAATATATCGCTCATATGCTACCACACTGCCTCTGATATTGATAACAAAGGGCTATGAAGAGTTTTGTATGGAGGCGGGCTTACCTACTAGTCACGCCATTTAGATTTTTTTTCAAAACAGTGTTTACACAAATTTCTTACAAAAATGGATTCTTAGCACTTATACAAACATAAAATGTAATTAGACAAAAACCCGTAAAGAGTCACATTTACAAGGAGAAAAAGTTTTACTTGTCCATGTTGAATTTTTTTCAAAATAGCGTTCATTTAAAATTCTTTCAAAAATGGATACCTGATATCAATACAAACATAAAATGTCATTAAACGAAATCCCGTAAAGGGTCACGTTTTAAAGATATTAAAGTAAAGCAATAAAATAAAGTAAATCTTTGGTTGCTTATATCTTGGAAATGTGACACTGTAAAGGTTTTCGTCTCATGTAATTTTATGTTTGTATTAATACAATGTAGGTATACATCCATTTTTGAAAGAATTTTAGGTGAACGCTGTTTTGTAAAAAAATCAAAATGGCAGACTAGTAGAAAGGCCAAAATCTTAAATGCCCTTTACTGCCTCTCACATTAATATTTTAGGAACACATTATGGCTAACTATTATGGCTGTCAAATATCAAAAGGTGAAATATTATTTATCTAAAACACAAAATTATCTTTAAAGTCTGTCCTCCACTGTCCCAGCTAAGATAATTAGAGGACACGGTGTAGACATGGCGCTGACACTTAAAGACAGGTTGAGTGACAAGACAACAAAATGACAAATGCTAGTGTATTTATTTAAATGCAAGCAATACTTATCCAATCAATAAATTATTAACATTCATGAATATTTTGGTAAAATTGAGGTGAAATGAAGTAAAAGTCATTGATCGTTAGATCGGTTTTGACAGTAGATAAAATTATTATACTGGGTTTTTTATACGCTTAAAAACAAACTATATTGTAAGGGAAAATAGAAGGAAGAAGAGGAAGATCAATAAGAAACTACACACAACAGCTACAAGAAAAAAATTATGTTAGAACGTATAAAGAACTTAAGGTGCTTGCAGAGTCCAGAGAGAAGTGGAAATTGCTCCACCGACAAGAGCGATGCTCTTAAATTAGATTATATACAAACAAAGACGTATAAACCTCAAAGTCAAAATTTAGTTACTTTTAATGAGTTAGAAAAGTTTTGTTACCTCAATGAAATCAATGAAAATTTTAATGCTAGGATGTCTTAGTCAGAAAGAGTCACTCAATGTGCTGCGGCCACCACACTGTGGGCTCCTCTTAACTTCGAGCCTTTGATTTCAGGTGCACTTTGTCCCAAAAATAATTCGCTTTAGATCGGACATTATCTTATTCGTATATATGTAACGTGCTGAGACTGTACATAATTATTATTATACTTTTGGGCGTCGAACATACTTCTCTTTCTTTCTTAGATAAAATGTCCAAGTCTTTTTAAATTGTGAAACTGTACTCATAATTGCAGTTAATTCAAGCTGGTTGATGCAACCCTTTGCGCATGTTTATATGGATCTGTTGAGGCAACGGTTATATAACTGTTGTTACACCATGTTATGTAAAGTTTGAGATAGACAAAGAAACGAACTAATTGCTTAGCAGTATCTGCTCGTTGAGGGAAAGAAATTATCACATAATTTAATTAACATATTCTTGCAATTAGAACTGGTGTAAAGTGTGTCGGCCACGTGCTGTGTTGGTTCCGTAGTTGATCCGCACAAAATGCGCACGTATTTATTTATATTTTTTTTTCTTGATACAAAATCTACAGCTTTTTAAAATTACCAGTACCGGTTACTTGACAAACAGCCAATAATAGATGTATTGTAATATAATAAACAAACAGAGGAGGTTCAGCTAAAGTTGGAAGTTGCACAATATTTTTTTTTTAATATGAGCAAATGATACCTTTTAGATGACAAGGTTCCAAAAAAACCTTTACGGAGGCAGACCGCGGTATGAGAATCTTCCATCGCTAGAGGCTCACCATTGCAGTTGTATGCACCAACCAGTGTTGTATGTTGTATGTTATTATAATATGCAATTTGATGTATGTATGTAGGTAGTGATTGAGAAGGCGACTATTATAGCCAGAAGTCGCGAGTTGGATGTATGTTAGTATTATAAAAAATGTATAGAAGCATAAACAGGCTGATAACAAATTAGGATTAATTGGCCCATAGGATCCACCTAGTAGCTAATTAATCCTTTATATATATATATATATATTTACTGCTACTAGTACTAAGATTCCCTAAGCGAAGTCTATGTACTATGTTGACAATTATTACGGAACCCTAAATATACAAATCTGTTATTTTCAGTTAAGCGTAAAGGGCGTGTTGGGTTGCTGCTGCGTATGGATGGTTTTGTATTTTATTATGCACAGTCAATTTGATATTAATTAACTGGCCGCTCTACTGACGTTATTTATTTATATCATTTCAACTGTCATTAAGCCGTTACTTATTCATGTAGTTTGAGGTGTGTGCTGAAGTTAAATTAACATTTTTATTCATAAAACACAACGCTGGGAAGTACCCAATTATGTAAGACTTTACTTTGTCAAACTTTACCAAGAAACTCAGGACCTTTACTGTAAATAAATAAACATCCTTCCTTGCCTACATTTAGCTTATTTACTTTATCTGTTGATTTTTGTTTCGGACCAAGGTGGCCTTAACACGGATGAGTATTTTAAAAAGATCAACAATGGGAAATTGTCTGTCGCAAAATTATGGCCGTGGAAGTTTGCTTGACCTCAAGACGAAATTAAGGTGCAATTTACAAGTTGCTGATGACGTATTGTTATGAAATTCGCGTAATAATCATCAGAGACAAAAACGAAAATGTGACCATGACCTACATAAAAAGATGTTATAATTTACTGATTTTGATAATACGTCAGAAATGGAGACAGTTTAAAAGAGGTTAACCATAATTAATAATTCTGTATTACTCTGATGCTCTGAGTTTTTTCTATGGTAAAAAATAATGTACCTATCTTCTTTATAGTTCGAAGTCTAAAAATTGACTGTTTTACAAATCCCGTTTGTATCGGTTTTGATCAGAGGTCATTTTACGGGGAAATTTCATTTTATGTTCTTTTCCAGCCAGTCTTTAAATCTGTCACAAGACGATCTTTGTAAAAGGCCTAATACCAATTTTTGAATTTTGTGTTTTCCTAAAGGGAAAACAATTAAATTTGAAATTGTGAGGAAAAAATATTGCCAGGGCCCCGAGCCAAAGATATAGACGGACGATATCCATTGCTGAGCATAATTTTGATATAACACTGAAGACATTCTTCTATCTTCTATCTATCTAATCAGTTTGTGCACCCATTGTAAGGTATAAGCGGTGAGCTCCATTGTTGTCACGCCAGCTGTTTCGCTAGATTCATACAGTTGACACCCATGTACGAAAGAGATTACAACAAGAAAATTCTTTAGCAGTGAAAAGCGCAGAATCACCGCGATTACTTGTTAAGCTAACTTTTATCTAACCTAATCTAAGGTCGCCTTTCCCAACAGCGTTACAACACTCCTACTCGGTTTCAACACTGAACAAAATATGTTAAATTGTTGCCGGCCGCACTGGGATGTTTCTCAATGCCATCTCTTTTGAATACAATCAATATTACACTGACACTGATGCTGTGACCAGACTACATATCGGGTGTACTATGTTGCGAAGAATTAACCTTTTGGAAATTGATTTTGCAAACGAACATTCGTTTGTTGCTAGCTCCATACCAGTTTTAAATTACAGCAGTTGGCTACCAAATAAGACCTGCTGCTTGCTGCATTTAGGAACAGAAAGTATCAACCCATGTGATGCCATAATTATTGGTAGGGTCCTCTGCTCATTGAGCGTTGAACACTCAAACCATACTGATCCATATTATGTGGGCTTAGTGACTGTCAGACTTTTCTGGAAGTCTTTTAACAATGAAAACATGAGTGACGCATATTTTGTTAAAAAAAACGTAAGTCTTTTAACATTTTGCATTTTAAATGTTTTCTTTTGTTTCTTTTCGTTTCTTGGCTTGCTAGCTAAATGATTAATGTTTTCTTTCAAAAAAAGTGAAGTTTGAATGTTTTCCAAGGAAAATGTTGGTATGTTTGTAATAATTATGGTTATTTTAGTTGAATACCTACTACGTATACGTGTTCTATGTTAGAAATTACAAAAATGTTCATGCCAACATCGAAAATATGTTTGTAATCGAAATGCAGCCTATGATGACTCTAGTGGTAGACAGTTTACAAAGTAATCGAATTATAAAAAACAATGAAAGTAATTTGGACTGCCTTAATTAGTAAATAGCAATTAATTAGTAGCTTTGTGTTTGTATATTCTATAAAAGTACCTATGAATGTAAACTATATTTTAGTACATTTTATATTTCTTAACTATAAGTTTTAATAAGCAAACAACATTTGTATAAAAGTTAGAAAATAGTTTAAGATATTGAATTTTCGAATATTTTAGTTTAGAATGTAGAGATAAAAGTTTCAGTACTTACGCGTTGTGAGTGCATTTTCACTATCCGCAGCTTCCCCGTTGTGGCAGATAACCGCCAAACACAGCACCAGCAACAATACGCATTTGCCAGCCATTGCCATTTTGAAACTAGATTTAAAAAGAATAAATGTTATCCAAAGAGGTTTTCTAAAACTTTAATTTAATTTTTCATAGATAACAATCCATTCTTTTGTTTCACAGAACGTCAGTCACTATTAAAAAAAAATAGAAAAATGGTTGGTTCGTTCGAAATTCAAATGTACCGCGTCCGCTGCGCGGCAGATTCAGTGGTCGATAGCCGCGAGGTGGCTGGGCCGGACGGGCGCGTATTTCATTTTGTTTGAAGTGAAAGCAACGGCCAATGAGTTTTATTCTCCTACAATTTTCGTCATCCCTTGCTCCCCACTTCGCTGAGCTATTTACTAATGCCACGTGCGATGAAGAATCGTAGGACACAATTGTGTCCATCAGATTTCATGGCATTTACGCTAATCTTGGCTGGTCATTTGTGATGTCACAGTGTAAGACATGCAAGTGCCGGAACATCGGGGACAAGTTGACCAACTAGTGTAAAATACAGGGAGACTGCCCTGTATTTTACACTTAAATTATTGCTTACTGGGAAGTGTCATGCATGCCTGATATTCATCGAAGCGGTTTGCGATCAAAGTTTCTTATAGCCATCATGATACAACTGCAAACTGGGATAAATGCTGAACGGATTTACATTAGAAAATTCGCAACCGTTTTTTTGGAGCATGCCTCGAAGCATCTTACCCGCCTCGTGGCGCTTGATCCACCCTTTTCACAAACAAGCGAGAAATGGGGCCGTGTGTGGGACTCAGGACTACAACAGAGTCACTACTAAATGCTGTCAAATCTTTCTAATGGTATGGTAAGCAGCGTCTTTTGCCTTTTTTAAGCGTTTCTGCACCTTAACCGACGGCTAGCTAGACCTGTAGCCGTGTGTGGGACTCGATCGAGGCTGAAGCGTCCACTACCCACTAAACTCCCCCGGTTTCCCCTTCACACCCGATTGGGACGAGCCGGTGCCAGCGTGGCGTGGCGTGGTATTGACCAGCTCAAGCGTCTTTCACCTGTGCCATGGTCGTGTGGTATTTCTGAGGCTGCTGTGTGAAGGGAATAGGGAATGCTCCTGTTCTTCTACTTTGTACTACAAAATTATACTTCGAAATCTACATGAATGAAAAAGAAAAAAACTTCACGTCACCTTTGATAAAAACTGTATTTTTTAAATCAACTCACAGTCACATTAAAGTAGAGGGATGGTACTATAAATTATTTCCGAATTTATACAAAGTATTTTCGACAGACTGCATTAAATTACGTATTTCTTTTTTATACATACACATACACTTTTTTAATACCTACAGTCACGCCTTATTCCCGTAGGGGTAGGCAGTTCTTTTTTATTAATATCAGTATTTGTTAATATCAGAACTAGGTTTGTACTTTGTACCTTCAACTAGAATAATTGCTATAATATGATATAGTCAGTTTTGCGATAGGTAAGCCTCTGAATAATGTATGGGGGGCTTCGTCGTTTGACCCCGGTCCCGAATACACCGCGGTGTCAAACGCACAAGGACTCTTTTTGAATTGGCCGTTTGACACCGTTAATAATATCGCGGTTCCAAGCGGGAATAACTTTTTTCGACTTCGTCATTTGACACCGCCAATAAAAATCTTATTTTTGATTTTTGTACAGTTGACTACACAAGTAAGTTGTAGATTTGAAGGATCCTTTAGTGAGTAGGTTATATTTTTTTCTGAAAAGTTACTTTTTCTAAGGAAGCATTAACGTGTCGTGTATTGGTTTTTGCATGGAACACGTGTGCGATATCGGAATCGTTAGAAGTTTATATCTTTTGCAAAAGAAGTAAAAAACGAGTAGCTATTACAATAGCCTTATCGCCAAAAGGGTAAGATGGTTCAATTAGTAAAGTCACTTGTTCCTGGAAGCATTGCCTTGTCGGTATTTTTTTAGTAGTAGTTTGAGGTATTTGATGGTTACGTGTAAATGAAAGCTGTAGGTGTCGTGCACTGCTTTGTTTGTAAAAAAAATAGAAAATAACGACATAAGACGCTTATTTTTGGTCTGAATTAAATTTTATGTGTATAATAATATGAACGAATTTAATGTTTCAATAAATGAATTACTTGTCGCTTTGTGTATTAACGAAAAATTAACTATCTATATTATGTATAAATAGCTAATAATACAATATAAAAGCATATAAAACATTAAATACTGGTGGTGTGTGCGGCCACACGCGAAGCGGCTGCCTTGATCACACGTTTTGTGTTGGGCCGCACAGTCGTATGGACATTTTTGCGCTCGCGTCAAACGTGTAATGCCGCACTGGAGTTGCAATTTTAAAAACACAGGGGTGTGTCTTTGCCGCAGTCAACGTGTTAACAAGCTGAAATGAAGCTAGATGAAGTGACCATATCCCAAAAAGTGGCTGATAGTGGTTGGAAGTAAAGAGCTGAAATACATTGAACTACAATTACTAGCGTATGAAATACGAGCGTTCTATTGGTGCGGCCTATGGGACAAAGTTGTCATTACAAAAAACGGATACTTATATTGGGATATTTTTTTCGATGCAATTTTGTCTTTAACTGTACATAAATAATAACAGCGGTGTCAAGTGACGAAGTCGAAAAAAGTTGTTCACCACTTGACACCGCGGTGTCAAACGGCCAATTCGAAAAGCGTCCTTGTGCGTTTGACACCGCGGTGTATTCGGGACCGGGGTCAAACGACGAAGCCCCCGCTAAGTAGCATTATTAAAAAATATTTATTGTGTTCAGGTCAATAGAAATAAATACCTAATTAATTTTAAGTTGCCATTTGAGGCACTTAGAGGTATAGGTATAGTTGTCTTTTTGATGTCTTTTCCAAGCGCCACAAGGGCCAATGCATTAATATTTGTGTAATGTTTGTTACTAGTAATATATTATCTGTGGTTCGGACCGAAGTGACTCCAATCAGTCGAGACGAGATAGTATTCTGTTTGAACATATCGCTATTGCGCGGCACATGCTCCGTAGAGTATCTATTGTAAAATCATAATTAACTGGTTCTGGGCGGAAACTCCTTGACAGAAAATATTTTTGTTATATTTATTTTTGACCGCCTCCGTGGAACAGTAGCTAAGCTATTGGGCGACGCTTCTTGGTGAAGTGTCCCATATTGAAATAGGCCGCAGTGGCCGCTTACCATCAGGTAGGCTGCAGGTCTCTCTGCCAACTGATGACAAAAATAGTTTAACATTATAATAATTAATCATATTCTTTATTCATGCATATTTCAACGATGCACTTATGAATCGACTCTAAACAGCGGCTTCGGAATGTTGTTATCTATCGAGAACAACAAAACTCGAAACTCTTTTCAATCGGTAAAATTAATACAATGTTGTAATACCATTTTTATAAAAACTCAAAGGTGACTGACCGACTGACATAAATAGATATCAATGCACAGCCCAAACCACCTGGACGGATCGGGCTGAAATTTGGCATGCAGGTAGATGTTATGACGTAGGCATCCGCTAAGAAAGGATTTTGATCAATTCCCACGGGAACGGGAACCACGCGCGTGAAACCGCGGGCGCTAGTTAATCATAAAACTTTTTGCGGAAAGGTTGTTCTTGTAGAGTTTTCAGTCATTGTCCCCAAAATGGTACATTATGAAATTAGGTCGAGTCCATTGCTTCAAATCGGCATGGCATCGAAGGTCGCACTTTAAAGACGGTTGCTCCAAAAGTACTGGATTCAAATCCAACTCAGACCGATAACTTGTGAGTAAACCAAAATCATCTTGCGCCCGATTATTCTACAATCTTTTCACGTTCCAGTCCCACAAATATAACGAAAGAATTGATTATAAAACAGATATGTTTCTTTTTAGTACTTATCAAATATTAGCTTTCCGCCCGCGGATTCACCCGCGCGTAATTTTTTTTTTTTTCAAATATCCCGCGGGAATGAGACTTTCCCCAGGAATTTTATAACCTTTGTCCTAATCCGGGTTATAAACTATACGTGTGCCAAATTTCATTAAAATCCGTTCAGCCGTTTAGGCGTGATTGAGTAACATCGAAATATCCAGACTTTCGCATTTATAATATTAGTAGGATTAGAACCCCCTTATACGTAATACCAGATGATAACGTTTCAAAACATTGCGACTATCATATACCTACTGGTTCCAGCTAATTAACCACTTCAATTAGACATATCACGCGTAAAATACTCACCCGACGTACCTACAATCAATCGAGCACTTTGACCTAAGCGATTTGATAAAAAAATATGTCAATGGTATCTTGTTCTCCAACTTGCTAGAAAATAAAACGAAGCTTTCTGTTTAAAAGGTATGATGTACACTGAGCAAAAATACATTTGACGTTTTTTAAATATCACCATAACCTATACGAGAACTAGGTCACAGAATAGTTATTATACAGTAGTTTAACTCAAGCCCGACCTTGAAATAAACACCTACAGCCCGCGCGGAACGTAAACACGAATAGGGCGCCCACCTACAGTAATTTAATCAGGTACTTCTGCCTGATTTGTGTTTCTATCTTATTTTGTGATTGTAAATATTTTTTTATTTTGTGATTGTAAATATTTTTTTATTTAAACAAATAAAATACATTAATTAATTTTGATAAGTAGATTTAATTAAAAGCCATGGTTAGTTATAATAATATGTTTTTATTTAAGACTTAATACCTAAAAAATCAGTTTTATAAATTTGCGACCGAAAAATACTTGCGACTCGACTGAGACAGTACGAAACACTTTATTATTTAATAGTATGAAAAATCCGCATTTGTATTTAAAACCTAATCATAAATTGTTTTTGGAAACATGGACAAGGTGAAGAAAAAGTAAGTAAGTACTCGTACTTATTTTTATAACAAAAATCGCACGCTCGCTGTTTCAAACAAGACGCTGTCCGTTCGTCACTGGCGGCACATCCGCGACCGGTTGCACCCGGAGCGCACCCCGAGATCGGAGGCGCGCAGGGTGACTCGCGCGCGCCCGTTTATATGTAGTTGGACTACTGTATATATCATTACCGTGACTAGGTACTCCATTTTGTTATTGTTGTCGCGGAGAATGCATTATGCACCGTCCCTACCCTGTAGCAGACAAGGGAGGAACGAACTGGTTAAGGAACTGGAACATGGAACATGCCTGGAACCAGCTCGTCTCAATCGGGTTGAAATGGGAAACCGGGGGAGTTTAGTGGGTAGTGGACTGCGGTTATAATGTCATGTAGGGTGCGCCACGTGACGCGGGTGTGCACCGGGGGCGTTATATGTAGAAGTAAAGACTGTTGCCGGATTGAAAACGCCAGAGGGTGTTTAGTTGGAAGAAGAAGTCTATCCGTGTTTCTAGTGGATAAAAAGCAACCTATATCCGTTCCAAAGTCTAGTTTATATAACTGCCAAATCTTGTTCTTGTTCACGTTGAACGCGCGGGCGCGGTGGCGGGCGCGGGCGCGAAATATTAAATATAAATTATTATAATGGCGTAGTATCGAAGTGTTCACGTACAGTCAAAAGCACGTCAGACGTAACACCTTGGACTTTGTACCGCTCTTATGTCGGGGGCATAAGTGCTATTATCGAACTGCAAGTGTTTACCGTGATGTGCTGTTGACCGTACAAACGCGCGCGAGGGCTACGTAGCGCGAGCATCGCGCCCGCGCGTTCAACGTGAACAAGCACTAACACAGATTTACTTTCGAATTTATATAAGTATAGACTCCATTCAAATTGTTTGTGTTAACTTGTCATTTTATTTATTACGATTGAACCTTGAACTCGACCTCACAATATTAACTATAACTAATCTATTAAGCGCATGAGCTCCAAAGTATGTACTAAGTTAACACCAAGACTTAATGCGTAATCGATAAATAGTTACATAATAGATCACATAAACAAATAAAGTGAGTAAATAACATACATAATCAATACCTAACATTCTTTACTTTTGTTTTCTTTGAGTACTGAAATTACGAATATGTATCAATGTTCTCCAAGTATTTAATGATTTTATATATTTTTATTATTGTAAACTTAAATTTTGATATAATGTTGACGCTACGAATCAAAGTATACTAAGATTCCGCCCGAAGCTTTGCCTCTGTTACGACGTCTGTGTACGACGTTATTCAAAAGGGATGTGTGATTTTTTCAGGATAAAAATTAACCTAGGTCACTCTCCAGCACGTGGAATTAGGACAAACAAAAAGTTATATATTTAAGGGATTCATTATTACATATTAATATGGTTTCGTGAGGTAGAGCCATGCAGCTGCATATTTTTCTTATCTGATACCTAGTCGAAATGCGTCGATTTTAATAAGGAATGTCCATGGGTGGTAGTTACACTCCCTACAACCGCTTGTTTATATCTCTTTAAAAAACGAGAAATACTGATTAGTTAGTTAAAGTTATGTAAACTTGCTGTAATTGCTTTCACGTGCTCTGGATAAAATCATCGGATAAGTGAATATAATTGACCTGTCGCACATCTATTGCTATGATTAATACGATCTATCACTAAGCCAGAAACTTCATCACGCAGGAATCTATTTTTCTTTTTACTTTATTAATAAAAATTAAAAAATGTATCTTTAAAATTTAATTCGCGCGTACATAACGTTAACGCATTAGGGATGAGTGTTTAATGAAAACTACCTGAAGTGATTCCTAGTTCTAATTTATGGAAGTAGAAAAAACAAGAAAAATCTTAATAGTTGTACCTGTAGAATCAGCGAGGTATTCCACGAAGCACAAACACTGAGAAAGTCAGAATTGAGTGCTTCTTTAGATAATTGTCCATGGTTACATACATGCATATATGTAGTATGATAATAGCTTCTATGTAACTTCAAGGGGTTTTTTATACTACATCAATATTTACCGGGGTAAAAACCCAAAGGTCCCATCAGTTACGTGAAACGGATATTTGCTGTCTTCATGCGTATTTTGTGTCAAATATTTGCTACTAAAATACATTCGTTGAGCATCGACGGAAAGAGCAGGCGAACATAAAGACAAATCTTTTTTATGTTAAACTTTTTAAAATTATAGCAACATGTCAAATAATAGCAACATGTCAATGCTAAATATGATGCGAGTGGTCACAGAGGATCGACGTTTAGGTAGTTAGTAGCTTTGACTTTGTGGTGGTAAGTAATTACCACCGCCTGCGCTGTGCCGTTACCACAAATGTGCTGCGGGCCATTGTAAAAAAGCTTTAAAATCTTGCTTCGTTTGGGGAATAAGAGTTCCGGCGACTTGAGTCCCGCTTCTCCTACTTTCTCCACATAACCATAGCCCCATCTCTTTCCAACACATCTGAGAACCCTTTCCATCAGTTGTCACGCTTACCAGTTTGCCATCCCCTTTCATATAAAAAGATAGAGACTGAATCTTTGTTTTGTTCAATTAACAACAAAGAATAGAAATAGAGGCAGACTGAAGCAAGCTCGCAAGAGATCCATCTTCTATAGTCCTACTTCTTAATTTATTTCTTCATTCTACCCATTAGGGTATGCAGTTTTAACTGACCGTATGTAATAACTCTCATGTTGGCTCAATGCGATTAAATACTTCTCGAATGTAGTTCCAGAACATCTTATCGTAGTTATTACTACAGTTCGTGAAGGTCTTTGGGTAGTCTGTCAGTAGTGTACTATTGGGTCAAGGGATTGTTTTGCCCGTCTATCAATGAAATTACTTAATCAACGGACTTTGACGAATAGTCTTAATCGTTCTAGTCTCATTTTCTATCAAGAAAACAAAGCAAGAATATCTGCATAATATACAAATATGCTTTTAACGAAATGTTGGATTTCATACTTTTTTAACATGATTTGGCTGGTTGAGAAGTCGGCTAGTACACTTCAAAGATGTACTTATGGATCGTATACGGAAAGACTCTACCACCGGTTTTGAAATGTTATCTAAGACTCTTTTTGAAATAACAAGTAATTTTTTTAAGAATCATTGTTTTCCAGTCGACCAGTCCCTAAAGGTGGGACCTGTTTATAAGTATGGCTTATGTATCAGCTATCATTTCACACAACCATTTAAACTACTGGATTACCTGACATAATTAACTAAATGATTTATTTTTAAAATTGCTAATGACTGCTGCACGTACCTAGAACCTTATGGTTTCCTCATTGTAGACGTCCATTTGGCTATGTAAAGTTTGCACACAGTCCTAATCACTTTTAATTAAACATATTATTAAAAATAATAATTACCCCCTTTTATCTCGTTCAGATATTTTAGTCTTGTTTATCTTTCTAGCGGTCATTACTTCTTCACTCCTCATTACGACACTACCCATCTTGCCATTATCGTTAATATTCCCTTAATGTTTGCTTTACACTGATGACTTTGTATTAGACATTCTCAAACTCTTTCTCAGTGAACATCGAGTGATAGTGAACAACAGAAGAAAACGTAAAGTTCAATTTGTGAAGTAGTTACAATTTATCAATATGCGACTAATAATTTAACCCGATATCCAGAAAATTGTGCTTCTTGATTCAGTATATTGACTACCACCGGGATACATACTCGTGTTCAATAAAAAAAAAGACATTCGGACAATGAAATCGTGCTAAGATAAAAAATAATTAAATTAAGAAATTGTAGTTATTAAAAAAATGATTTTAACATGTGTGCCTACTGATCTAGTCCAGTAAATAGTATTTTTTATTATTATTATACATAAGTGATTGATAAGACATTGTTACATTTTAAAAGTAAATTAATTTAAGTGACTTTAAAAATGAAGCTCGACTTTAACAGAAGACAGTGGTTGACGATAATTGTAATATCAATTGCTGATTTTTGCAATGCAATTTGTGTTGCCTTGCAAGCTCCATTTTATCCGCAAGAGGTAAGTGGAAGTTTAAATAATTATTATTCTTAATTAAAATAAACACAGCATCGGTTCCAAAGAAAGGAGAACCAAAAAAAACACATAACTTTGAGAAATTGAAAAATAATACTAGCATAATAATAATTGTTTAGTAAAATCATTAATGGGCAATAAATAGATTCTGTGACATCACATTAGATAATTTATTTTAGGCTAAAAACCAATTTTGATGATGAACATCAAACCCCTCTTATTAACTTAGAACAAATAAAATATAATACTCGTGTTATAAACGCGAAAGTTTGTATGGATGGATATTTGTTACTCTTTCACGTAAAAACTACTGAATGGATTTTAATAAAACTTTACACTATTTTAATAAAGCCTATACATCAGAATAACACATAGGCTACAATTTACAATTTGCTTTGTGATCCAGACACAGAACAAACACAAATGCTCATCCCATAAATGTTTGTAATGGGTTGGATTCGAACCCACGACCCCTTTCGCATAGGGCAGAGGCACTGCTTATTGCCATCGGGCCAAAATACATTCATATAAGAAATAAATCGATGGCCATTATATGGCCGTGCTCAAACATTGGGTGTCATGTGTTATCGTTGTCAGAACGGTACGTCAAGCCTTATCAGGGGTAGGTACTCTTGAACCATGACCCAATCTTTGGCGAGTCCAGTTATTTTTAGTTCCGGTTAATCTTATAATCCTGCAGAGGAGAATGCGTTTAGGTATTACACTGCAGGCTAACAGGACTTGGACTATATAAACGCGTCTAAAGTTCAATGGGTAGAGGACACTTCCTAATATCAAAAGCTGTTACGGCCTCTGTGACCGGGAGTGACCGATGTGGTTAGCTATTATTACATTACTTGTAACAGTGCAGACTATGCTCACTTACGTAATATGGAAACAAATGAAAAATAAAAGTCATGAAATGTCATGCTCCCAGCTTTATTGACAGGCTATATTTTATCCAAAACTGTGAATTCCAAATATCTTTAAGAAAATAAATATCGTGTGCATATAAAAACAAATAATTAATGAATTGTATTTTATTGCAAAAACAATACATTGTTTTAAACTTTGAATAAACAGCTTAATTAACTAATAACATTTGATGTTTAGAAGTAGGTAAACAATAATAATAAAAACAAAATGATTACTAAGCGTGATAAGTATTTATGTTACCCGTAAGAAAGTGATTATGCTACTTACGAGAACAATATTGTTCCTGGTGCCCCTAAATGGAATAGGCCGCAGTGGCTGCTTACCATTAGGTGAGCTGCGTGTCTTTCTGCCAACTGAGGTAGTATATGAAAAAAAATCTGGCGCACCCTTAGTGCTTAGGGTAGAGTTGAGGTTGAGGTGAAATCCAGTCATTTTAGTATATAGATTGAAACTTACGCTTCTAGTTTGATAAGTTAATATTTTTTGGTTGTTGTACTTTTTCTGCAAACTACCACTCTCAAAGGTGAAATCTCGAGAACGTCTCGAAGATCAGAGAAGCCTGCCTTAGTTACTTAGTCAAAAGATTCAACAACGCAAAAGTATTTTTCAAAACAAAAATAAACATTATCTCATATATCTCCTTTTAAATTACCGCACCAATCGCTTATTTCACTCACGCCCAATGGTTGACTGGTAGAGACTGGCTTATGACATTAAGTCCGCCAATTAGTACCTCTGTTGTGCAATAAAGTTTGAATAAATAAATAAACGCAACTGATCATAATTTGTCCTCAACTGATCTAGCTTTAATAAAAATGTTATGTAGTAACTGTAATTATTTATCAGTATGCAGTTATTGATTATACGCATCGATGATTTGTGCTTACTGTGACACTATTGTGAATGTTTGCCGAGTGGACTGGGCGATAACCCGCAGGCTATCTCGAATTTAAATGAGATTTCGACGGCCCTATGCTTTTTAGCTATCTTTTTAATGAATGAACAAAGGAACTTTTTTATACGCTTGATCAGTTGGCAGGCAAACATATAATATATAGCTAGTACACTAAAAAATGGAGGCTTGAATATCACATTGAGGATCACAAGAGGATCACATTGTGCGATGCTTCCCAGTTCAATATCTTACAATGGAATAGAACTCAGCGGCCGCTCATCATCAGGTGGGCTGCATACCTTTCTCTCAACTGAAATACCATACTAAAAGAAAATACAATATAATAAATAACAACACCTATGAGAACTTTCAGAATAACTACTAAAGAGAAAGGAAATGCCCACATGTCTTGTCTCTTTTTTTTACTGATAGGCTATTTCATTTAACTATTTATATCTTTTTTGGCTAAAATCACAGATAATATGACAATATCCAGTGACCTCTGCACAATGCTCGCAGGCCTGTGTGGCTGTGGTCAGTGAGTGAACTACAGTTTACAGTTAACAATAAATAATAAATCTCCAGTTATAAAAGTAGGTAGCTATGAATGAAGTACGAATCTTACTAAACAATTAATAACACTTCGTATGAACTTAAAACAAAAACTCTTTTATCGGAAGAGAATGCGTTGATGTCCATACATCCAACCTTTGTAAAGAGAAATAAATAAATAAATGAAAAATGAAATGAAATAACTGCAGGCTAGCGAGATCTGCGGCATTGTGTGAGACTCGCTAGTTAAAACGTTCGGTCCACTACCTACCAGACTTCCACAGTTTTCCTTTCACCCTCAGAAGAGACGAGGCTCGCCTTTTGGTGATTGACAACTCCAGTCTGCGATGAAGAACTTAACGATTGAATTGATGTTTTAGGCGGAAAGAAAAGGATGTTCAGCGACAGAATACGGGCTAGTGTTCGGCATCTTCGAGCTGGTGGTGTTCCTGGTGAGCCCATTGTATGGAGCCCACCTCAACCGACTTGGACCCAAGCTTCTCTTCAACGGTGGGATTCTTACCACCGGCACCTGTGCTATACTGTTTGGGTAAGCTATATGGATGTTTGATAATTGTTTGAAGTTAAACGCTTAACCTAAGTCGGCTGTACGGCGCACACCTCAATTAGATCCGACCTAAGCTAACTATTTAGTCATCTGTGCCCAAGCTGCTTTTTAACGGTGGCATCCTTACCACCGGGCCCCAAGAAGTATTTTAACGACCATTTTGGCCAGAATTATCTTAAATTTTCGGCGCATAGGCAATATACTTTTTTTTACCATTTCAACTAATTAACTTAAGGGAATGAAAAAATCTATTTCAAAATCAAAATCAAAATCAAAATATTCTTTATTCATGTAAACTTGTATCAAGTATTTATGAATCGTCAATTACAGAGTGACTCTACTACCGGCTTCGGAATGCAGTCATCTGTCGAGAAGAACCGGCAAGAAACTCGACAGTTACTCTTTTTCATCGCCATGTTTGTTTACAATTTGTTTGTTACAATTACTGATTAGTTTTAGAATACCAAGCCATACAGTATAAAGTATAAGAATGAGACTATAATCTAGAAAAATCCGTGAGCCCTGGAAGACCAGTGCCCAAAGGTGGCACCTGTAGCACAAGTATGACGTATGTGCCAGCCATATTTTATAATAAATCCAGGTTATAAACTACAAAAGTGTCAAATTTCGTCTGAATCAATTTAGTTTTGTCTTTATTAGCAGCAGATATTTCGATGTTTTGTGGTCTTATGTAAATCATAGCTAAAGCACGTCAGATTATAACTTAATACGGTTTTTGTTACGTTACGTCAACACTTCGCAACGGCCCTATAAGTAAATTTGCAAATTCGGACCTTGCAATCCAGGGTCCGTTTCGCAAGATTGTCTTGCCAAGCATGTCAGAAAACATTTGACCACGGCGTTAAGTTGCAGATACGGCATGGAAGTAAGAAACTTGCAAATATCTCGTTGATCTTCAGTTGTTATCTTGTTATGTTCCTTAATCCCTCGGGAATTAGGGGTTCAGTATGTCTCGATCAAAAAGAAAATATGCGCTGAGATTAAAATAACGTTCAGTATTAAAACACATTGGACCATACTTTTTGGTGCAGTGTTCCATAGTTAAATATATTATGTTTCTAAACCTCAACTTGCACGGTATCATAATTATTTTCCTTGTAATTAATTAAAACCTAGTAATTAATCACTTTCGTTTAACTATGTTAGGGTACAACATATTTACATCATTCATCTATCTTAAATCTTAATGCGACATATAAAGTGATTTTAGACGTGGCGATTGTGTTATAGTTGGCAACCCGCTGCTTCTATTCAGTGTTCTAATATTTAACTTTTGTTTACTCCAGGTTACTGGATAAGGTAGAGGGTCACATCTGGTTCATCACGCTCAGCTTCACGATCAGGATCGTGGAGGCGATGGGCAACGCCGCCTTCCTCACGGCCTCCTTCGCCATCATCGCCAAAGAGTTCCCCGATAACGTTGCCACCATGTTTGTGAGTACTTTTCTTATGTTACCTCAGTAGGCAGAGACTCACGCAGTCCACCTGATAGCAAGCGGCCACGCAGCAGTCAATTCTATGGGTCACTTCCAAAAGGCATCACTCAATGTGCTGCCTCATTGAAGGATATCAATGATCTTCGATAATTTTATTAAGTAATGGCTTGGCTTCCACGTGAATATTGTTGCCTGAACACAGCCATAGTTGTTATGGCAGCCATTTTAACATTTCAGAATGGGTAAACTCATATTATCGTCCGTTCGGAATAGCTTGCCGAAAGCTTATTGAATAAAAAGGCACGGACGCGATCATACGAGAGTGCGAATTCTCCTATATCTTTGATCATAGCAATACCACATGAAAGAGTTAATTCTATACAAACTAAAACGCATGCATTACAATCGACAAAATCTTCTCATGCTTATTCCAATTTTCAATTCCCCAGGCTTCTCTAGAAACCTTCTTCGGCCTCGGCCTGATTGTAGGCCCGACTCTTGGAGGAGCTCTGTACGGCTTAGGGGGTTACACACTGCCCTTCGCCGTGTTAGGCTTCGCTCTCTTCTGCGCAGCGCTCATGAGCTGCCTAGTGCTGCCCAGAGGAAACGATGACGAAGACTTTAAGCCTACTGGAGGACGTAAGTAATCAGAGCAAGACTGTTTATCTCAAATATACACTTAGGTACTCATTATTATGTCTACATCTCCATATTATGTCTTCTATGACAAGAATAAAGAAGCGTAAAAACTTGAATATTTTCACGTGTGATTCTCTAAAATGATTTAGATGATGAAAGAGACGGCCAAAAATTAAATTATAAAAGTAAAATTAAAATAAGTCATGCATTTTTTGGTAAATTCAAAGAATTTTCTATCTTCGAAAACAATTTTAAGATATTGAAATCTAATCCCATACTGGTGGGTGCAAGTAGTCACAATAAATAAGGAAGAATTATGTCTCACCGCTGTTTTTTTTAAATTAAAAAATGAACAATAGATTTCAAAAGAATAAATAGGTACTAGTTCTCCT
Organism: Mecyna flavalis; assembly: GCA_949319885.1. Taxonomy (NCBI): domain Eukaryota; kingdom Metazoa; phylum Arthropoda; class Insecta; order Lepidoptera; family Crambidae; genus Mecyna; species Mecyna flavalis. Next base: position 16,476,636 of record OX439427.1, read on the forward strand.
AAAATTATACAACTGAAATGCTTTCAATGCTTGTTACAGCGACGATGTGGTCACTACTGAAGATCCCTGGCGTATTCATCGCGGCAATCAGTATCATCTGCACGAGTATGAGCATTGGTTTCCTGCAGGCAACTCTCGAACCGCATCTACGGAAGGTAAATAAAATTAAACTTATTACCATGATGTGGGTAATATGTATATAGTTTGAAAAAGCATCTGCATCAAATCAGAGAATACTTAATACACCTCTACATCCATAGAAAATACTACTAAATATTCTGTACGTATAATAATTTGCTTATTCACGCAAAATCTACATAATAGACATGGATCCTATCATATCATCATCATATCACATGATCATATGAAGTGTACGATTTTGATGAATACAAAGTTTAGTTTTTATTTTGATACGGGTCTAATCTGACGCATATAAAATCCTGCAGAAGCTAAGTATTGACATAAAGAATAAAAGTAGACAAAAGTCCGAACCTTGCGCGACCCCTTTCCAACTATATCAAAAGCTGATCCTAATCCTCTAAAATTTGCTGCAGTTCCAATTCACCCCCGCGGTGCTCGGTCTGATGTTCGTGATCAACGGCGGCGTGTACGCAGCGTCGGCGCCTGCATGGGGCTGGCTCTGCGACCGGCCCTTCTTCAAGCCTAAGTACGTCACCGTCATTGGCTGCGCCTGCGTCGCTGCCGGCTTCATGCTGATCGGCCCTGCGCCCTTCTTGCTGACTGAAACGTAAGTCTAAATTCATATGATGTAGTGTAACTTTTTCAGAGTCTAACTGACTATTTGCCGAAAAAGTTTAGACGTCCTCATGTTAATTAATGCATTAATGTTATCTGATGCTCGTAGATATTGTCTAGGCCCACCTACCAGCCTACTTCGTTCATGTCTGAAAAAAAAGTGTCATAAAAAACACGTTTACTATTTAAAATAAATAATAGCGAAACCAAAACTAATAAATACTTGTTTAGTTTTAGTTTATAACTATAATTATTATGATAAATGTTATGTGTAGAGGAAAGTTCCTGGCTATTTTGAACTAGCAAAGTGTTACGAGAGTGATTCGTGCATAAAAAGAAAAAACGGTTCTCAACATGAATTTCACTCATTTCAGACACATGTGGGTGACTGTATCCGGGCTTGTACTCCACGGTCTTGGCATGGGAAGCCAACTAGTCGCCTCCTTCTCCGATGCTCTGAGTACCGCCATGTAAGTAACATAATACATTAGTCCTGACTGTATTATTGAATCTTATTATCTAAAACCTATGTTTTTGAAATAAAACAGACTTTACTACACGGCATTGAGTGTTACAACTCCTACTAGCCTATATTGATGACATTAATTTGTCATACTCGTATCGATACGAAAACGAAAAGCAAAAGATACTGTTATTTTTATCAAAATAAAAACTTCTTTATCTACATCCATACCATAATAATATGTCTATTTTATATTCAGGAGCGATGAGCAAACGCCCTACATTTAGATATTAAGTATCTGTGGCTGCATTGAAATGTTTACATTTTAGTGTCGGTAACCGACACTTTAATTACGTTCAAATTTCGAACGTCTTCTTTAAAAGTAAAAATTAATAGGTTTTTTCGATTATCAAATTAGTCGATTAGTAATTTTATGTTCCATTCCTATACATTTAATTCGATGCTGAAATTATAACAATCGATTTGAGAATCGAAATGAACTCGAGTCTAGATTGTTTATGGATTTTAAAAACTACAAACGTCATTTATTCAAATTGACCTTGGTCCGTTTAGTTGGTCAGATTGGAAGGACAGAAATTATGACATGATTTTGTACTAATTTGCTCATCGATCCTGACTATAAAATAGATATATTATCGTATGAATGAAGATAAAGTTATGTATGTGACTGTACATAATTAGTCATTAAAATACTCATGTGATTCTTTTAATTCGTATTTTAATGACCCTCATTATGCAGCAGTCACATAAATAACTATTGCGGAGGAGAATGTGCTTGAACCAGGCTTGTCAAATCTAGGATCATAGTCGAAGCGGACCCTGAGCTCCATACTGGATGCAATCGGGAATACGCTGGGATGATGATGAATATGCTTGAAAGCACCTCAACCGGAAGGTAGCAGAACAGGACTCACAGTATCTAATTTACACCATAGAGGGACAAACCGGTGCCCGCCTTGTGACGATCGACCGTCCATAACCGAAAGAAGACCCTAAAAATCACATAACGTACAGTATAAATTAACACACCGCTCTCTAACTTAGAAAACCGAGAGAGGAACCACCAAACGTGACCCAATCAAAAGCGGTAATGCCATTAATCATGGTCACGAAACCAGAAACTATGGACTGCAGCTCCCAATAAACGCACTCAAATTGCACACGCTAATGGCAGAATACGACTCCGAAGAAAGGCCTAATCGAAATATAATGAGGTTTCGCGAATTGCGCAATTTTTTGTGCATCAATCATTAAGATTCTTCGGAAATTTTATGAAACAAGGCACTTGCGTTTATTAATACGAATCAATGAACGTTTGTAGGTAATCGTTTGTAAGAAGTAGCAACATTTACATAACAACGATTAACAGGGTTACAATATGCATTATTTTTTATCTGACATTAAAATCTTATGCGTTTGGGTGACAGACAACACTGTTAGTTTTTTATTGAAGAAGGTAATAGAAATATCCTATTTTCGGTTAAATAATGAAATATTATATATTTTTTTATTTAAATGTCTTCTTCCGAGTGTTCAGTCCTGAACTAGGAACATGATTCAAGATTTGGCACGTGCAGTTGTGCAGACATCAGAGGTTGACGCACCAAGCTAGCTAGACCTGCGGCCATGTGTGGGACTTGGAAACATAGCGTCCCACTACCCACTTAACTCCCCCGGTGTCTCCTTTCCACCCGAATGCGACAAGCTGTTTGCAGCCTTGTAGCTATTATCCACCTCTTTACATTGAGGGACTGCTTTTTAACTACAACCAATATATCCACAGAGCGAACGGCCTACCGAACTCGATAGAGACATACGGCTTGGTATCCGGCATGTGGACGTCCACATTTGCACTGGGAGCGTTCATCGGGCCCACGCTATCTGGCGTGCTGTTCGACTCCATCGGATTCCCAAACTCAACCGTCTTCGTTTTTGTACTACATCTCTTTGTGGTAAGTTTGAAACATTTGTAGCTAAGACTGGCAATGGCGGACTTGGATGCTAGCCTGTGCGCCAGGAATTGCGGACTCAAATCCAACATTGGACAAACATTTGCATAATGAACATTTGTGTTTGTTCTGTGTCTGGATAATTAAAAAAAATATTGGTGGGATCTTCTTTGATTCTGATTCTCTTAAAACACAAGTCAGACTTAGTCCTTGGGTCTTGCCGTGCCTGATGATAATATCATGAGAGACTAACCTTTTAAACAGACTTTTCAAGAGTCTTTGATAACAATACCCAATAACTTATAAGTTTAATTAATATTTTTTGCCGCCAACGCATATGCGATGAATCTGACGTTGTAAATATCCATGGGTCGACGATAATCACTTATCATCAGATGACTCGTTTGCCTCCTTTTTAAAAAAAATAAAATCTAAATCGATACCTACTCCACAGATGTTCTTAGTGCTCTTATTCCTCTGGATCTGCGACCGCAGCTACAAGATGGACGTGTCCGTCTCCGCCGGTGACCTGCTGCAGCTCGACGGAACCCTGGACGAAAGCGTCCTCATTGGCGACAAGTTCCTACCGGCCCCAGTGAGAACTAAGAGGTAAGGTTGACTACACGAATTTGACACCTATGACACAATTGAATTTGTTGAACAAACTGTGTTGCTACCAATATCGTATTATTGTACCTGTTAGCATGACTTATAAACAAGTACACATTTAGGTGTTTCAATTTTTCAATGTACCTACATATATATATAGTTTATATGTGATCATCTGCATGTGTCAATAAAAACCCGCAAATATTAATTGAAAGTATAATATTCATCGTAAGGACCATAAATGCTATTCATTTCATGGGAATTTCACAATTTGTCAGCCATTAATTCATAATGCTTCATTCGCTTTGACTTTCATTTAAAAGACTCTATATTTTCATCACAATATTCCATTTAATTTTATAATGGAATCTCACAAAGTTAGCCATTAATTCATAACGCTTCGTTTACTTCATTTATTCACATTAATTGAGCATTTTGACTGGACAGATGGCACATTAAAGGTAGTGTCTTGCCCTTTACGCCAGGGGTCGTGTGCTACTATCCCACCCAGGACAAACATGTATATGTTTAATAAACATTGGTTTCGGGTTTGTATTTGTATTGATATCACATCATCTCATATTCATCTGAACACTTAAAAGTAAGGTGCTGATTCGAGGCGTCGCGATGCACACGTGCCACAAAGGCAGATGGGAAATTAGCCGATCGATGCAGTACTGTGCCATCTCAGCTCCGACGACGCCACTCCTACTCGACTATTGGTCAGAGACCGAATGCACTGAAAGGTAGGATTGTTCTTAACGGTGGTGGCACTTTGGTGGCGGATGGTAAACAGAATTTAAAAGTAATTCAGCATGTTTCATTTCTCATTGTATACGCTTTTTCACAATAATGTTCATAATCATAATTTGCATTACTAACATTATTTAAACGGTATGCTAGAAATAACGATTCGGATTTAACTTTTAGTCAAAATAGTGAAAAAATTTCATTAATCAAAACTGTGATATTTATTTAGGTTTTAATTGAACACCTGATTCAAGGAACTTGACATTGTCAATTTTGAGATTAGACCAGGAACTAATATCAATCCAACTACATCTCTCTCACGACATAGGAGCGAAAGACTAAAACCCAAACAATTTTGTCAAATAATTGATTAATTTAATAATATTTTGTTAAATAGGTAATGTTTTCAAATAATTTTGTCTTCATAAATCATCTAGAACTTACTTAAGTATGTAGGACATCCAATGGTTCTTTTAAAGTGGAAGATCACCCTCTGAGTTAGATCGACTGTGCTCGGGGACCAAGGTCCTAGTTTCCATCTTTGGTTTATCGAATTTAGCTAGCGGGCGGGGTGCAAAAGAGAAAAAATAAAAGCATGGTGTAATCCGACCATTTTACTCTTCCAGTCGTCGCTGCGGCATCAGTATGGAGCAATCGCGACCTCCAGGCATGAACAGCTTGATAGCTTGCTCTAGCTACAAGAACCGCAGAAGCCCCTGGACGCAGAGGACGCCGCGGTACCGGCCCACATATGGCAGTCTGGACCACAGATTCAGAGGAGCAACTTATGGAAAATGATAAGGATTTCTTCGTATTTATATCACACTGACTTGTGAAACGATGTACATTTATAGTTTATACCAATAAACGTGAAATATCTCTACCAATTGACGTCTAAGACACTGCGAACCACTTGTACATATATGGAATAACTACCACTCTAAGCAGGGTAGGGACATTACCCGCTTAAGCCTAGAGTCTTCTTCTCTGCCAAAAAACGTCTAGCTACCTGGACTTCCAAAATCAACCACGTGCGTCGTGCAATCTCTAAGGCAAATAAGAACATTCCACTCAACTAGCTGTACAGTCAACAGCACATCAGACTACCTTAATCTGTGAAATTCCTGCAACCAATTTTCAGCTTTATATACTTCATATAGAGTTCTTTTTCAATTGAAATATTTTGGCAGATTGGGGTATGTTAATCTGTACATACATACATTCTGAACTATTTCTTTAAATATAATTGAGGGTGAGAAAATAATTATTGTGTTAAGCCTGTCTAAAAGTGTCAATAGAAAAAGGAATCTATGTCTATTGATTATTATTCAAACTTTTTCAAATTTAACAAAATATTATTCTTTCTAAGAAATAAAAATTTAATTATGAAAACACAAGCCTTCCGCCCGCGGGTTCGCCCGCGTGATCTACAGGACGTTATCCCGCGGGAACAATAATATCTTTCTAAATTGTAGTCTATGTGTTATTGTGATGTATAAGCTATATATTGGAAAGTTTCCTTAAAATCCATTCAGTAGTTTTTACGTGAAAGAGTAGCAAACAATTTAGTAGGATTTTATGTTTGACTTTATTAAAATGCTTAAAAGATCGTAAGTGCTTTTTACACACCCCTCAGCAGTATAGGACCCCACATTAACTCTCTTGTATCTAGTGTAATAACAATTTAACGTAGGTATATTACGTAAATGTTATCAGTTGTTCAGATAACGTTCCTACGAGTATACTAATAACCTGTATCTAGCATTCTTATATCTTCTATTTTGTAATTTTAGCAATATTATCTGTTAATTTTTTATTATAATAATAGCATAATATTAATTTTAAATTTATGTTTTTTTAAGTAAATAGGAATGTAAATAAAAGTTAAGTTAGAAGAGTTGTTTATTTTTTTGGGACGGACAGAAGGGGTGTTTTGTTTAGCAAAATTCGAAATTTTTATTTGCTTTTAGATATTTTACTACCAATTTCTCTATTACACCGTCTTTATAAGTCGGGAATCTTTTATCTACGAAGATTATCTCACCGTCGAAGTTTTCTTTATGCCAAGAATTATTCTAAAATTAATAACATGTTATACAAAATTAAATAGTCTCAGTTATTCATAATTTAAACTAAATATACGATGTTGACCATCTGTTGTCTAAATAACAACTTTTGATTTATGAAAAGAAAAGTAACTATATTCATAATTCATTTTATCAGTGATGAACCACAGGGCAGAAAAGAATAGAGTAAAGAACAAATATGAATTCGATTAACATTTAAAACTATTTTCAATAACTAAGACGTATTTACGTACATCGAGGAGGAGGAACATCATTAACAAGGAGATTTCGGTACTTTATGTAGGTAGATAAGGGCATGTTTAGCAAGGGACTAATTACAAGAAAAAAATAAAAGTGATGCAAGCTTTTTCACTCACGATAATCTACGCTTTACATAAGGCAACACCGATTAACAGGTTATTTTAATGAGTTTTCTAATTCACCAATGGAGTTGATTAATTGTTTGGTCCTTTCGTCGAGTCTGATAGTGGTCACCTAAATTGCCGCAGCCATATTATTCTACCATAATTATTATAGGAACCAGTACAATTGAAGTAAAAGGCTCCAGGACTAAACAGGCATGGAATAATGATGATATACTTTTTCATTAACATAAGTTCCCCTTAATGCAATAGCTTACCAATCACCATCAAACATACTTTACTCTAACTTATTTCAGTGTGGTCGAGTTGTGCAACCAATCACCCACTCTAAATCACAAATAAAACGTTTACGTAACCCCTGATTTATTGAATGAATTATTCAAGAAATGCAAATATGGGACACACATAGTAGCTGTGACAAGTATTCAGCAAATTACAATAACCAGTATGCCGGCAGACATCATTCGTCTCGGAATATTTAAAGCAAATACTTCAAAAGTTTCCATCACGGTTGCAATAATTGACGATATGAGTAGGTAGGTGGGTAGTTTAATTCGTTAAGCCTATTCATATTACATTGCAGTGCACCTAAGCTTTCATCACTTAAATATTTTTTCAGTAATCACGAATTTTTTTCCCCTTATATCTCTGGACATGTTTGTAGCCAGACGACTGACAAACATTAATTATGTACAGTCAAAAGCACGTCAGACGTAACACTTTGGACTTTGTACCACTCTTATGTCGGGGGCATAAGTGCTATTATCAAACTGCAAGTGTTAACCGTGATGTGCTGTTGACCGTACTTTAATATTGTAAATACATACATAATATTATTATATTATACATAGAAACACCCCGAACGATACAAACAGACACGCTCATGCACACAAATGTTTGTACCGTGCACAACACAAGTGTACAAGCGATTGTTATCTTAAACTAGGTAGTTCCATGATCCAATTGGTCTGGATTTTCTGTAAAGAGTTTAATGGACTTGCAAAATTCTGGATCGTAGTGCAAGCGTAGGTAGGTATATAGTTCGGGACAAAAACTCTCGAAGAAAGAATTCACTTTACACTAGTGCATCATGTTATTACTAGTTAAGCCGTTAGTTTATACACTCCTTTCACGTTGATAATAATTATAATAGGTAGCAGCCGACAGCAAATTCATCTGCAATATATCGATGATGTTTTTTTAAATCTACTTTAATCTTTCTAATTTTCAGCTTAATGTCAATTTCATAGATATCTTATTCGCTTAAGTAATGTTGCAAGGTATTTTTATGTTAAAAGCAGTCAGGTTTTATTTTGCACGTGATAATCTGCGAAATTAGAACGAAACCCACAAACAGATAGGTAACTCTTGTACCAGCTTCCCTAATGTTACGCGATAAGTTGCAAATATTTACAATTCCAATTACTTTGGTCACTGTTTGCTTGCTTACATCATGTAACGTGGACGTGATATTGAATACGTTACGAAACAGATCTCAAGTAAATAAGTTAGGCTGTAAAATAAACACTAGCCAACCACAAACAGGTCTATTTTCTTTCGATCAGATCGTATTCGATCGTTTGACTCCAATCCAATGTTTTTTATCTTCAAATTAGGAGACAGTCACTTCGCTTATGCGAAAATGTACATTGTACAGTTTAACATTGTTAGAGTCGTTGTATGCAATTGTTTATTGGTGGTGGGGTTGCAGTATTTTTCGAAAGCAAGGCCGTTGCCGCTATTGGTAAAACGCGCTTACGATTCAGGGCGTTTTCTCCCGACCACCGTTGATAAGGAGACTAAAAGTTTATGCGCTTATATTTTGCTCCACAAGTGTGACAAATCCATTGCGAATGCGACCGAGGTCAGAAATGCACAGATAATGTAAAATGATTTCATGAATACCTTGTTCGGATTCTGAGTACTAATCTTGAATGGTTTCCAAATATGACTAACTTATGGCAGAAACAGATTTGCTTAATATCAGATAATGTGTGGATGATGATAAATAAAGCTTTAATATCACATGATTGGCGAATGTTACACGCTCGATATTTATCGTGATATTTGGATCGAAAACCAGGATCACGATATTTATCGAGTGTGTAGTATAGCGTATCACATATCGATAAAATATCACGATAAAATATCGAGTGTGTAGTATTCGCCATTAACTTTATAGACTTGTATCAAGAGATAGATGATTAAAAGCAACTACTAAAGTATGTTTACCATGAGTCGTGACACTAACGGCTTCAGATCATTAAATAATCATGTTGCAAAAGAAACAGCGTCGATAATGACTTTGCTTATTAACGAGCTATTGATACTTAGGTGGTATTAGAAATTGGTACGATATATCAATATCGAGCAAAAACGAGCAAAATTTGTTGTATGGGAACCCTTTGAAATATTTATTTTATTCTGTTTTTCAGTATTTGTTGTTCTAGTGGCAATATTTATACATAATCTGTAAAAATTTCAACTACCTAACTGTAATTTTAGTAATAGGGTCCTCTTTTAACCTTTGGTTGCAGAACCCTAAAATTGAATTACTAAAAGGTATACGCGTTCAAACTGCACCCAAATTAGATGATTTTTATTATTTTATGGCAGAATAAAGGTTGTGAAAATGTATAAGAATGTTAGAAGTCGGCGCGCGCACCTTCCTTCACCAGCAAAGCAAGGTAAAAGCTAAACTTTCATACAAAGACTTAAAATTATCTAATACAATTTTTAAAAACATAACGTTAATTTAAAACCTACTAATAGAAGTAGTGAATCAAAAGAATGAAAAAAACAATTAATGCTGACCATAAATTAATACTTGCCGTTTAAGGTAGCTGTGGGCGAGCCTATGGTGCCATATAAGGGGACCAGTGTCGTTCCGACATCCACTGCGCTACTGCTCTGATTCCGATGCCAATTAGTCTAAACATAGACATACTCTTTGTCCTTTGTGATACGTAGTATTCCTTAAGAGAGTATTTTTTTATACTTGGTATTTTTTGGTGTGATATAAGCCTTGCTGCAGACCAGTTCTTGAAAGACCATAATATGGTATTATAAATAATATTATATAATAATAATAATAAAATAATGATTTATTTTCTCTCCACAATAATAAGTAGGTCTATTACAAAGTGACTTAAAGCTAATTAATACTAAGTAAACATACAATAACCTACATCGTTGTGAGAGACTGGTGCCTGGATGAGTTTGAAAAAACCTGTAGTACAGGTCACCAGGGCCCTCCCGCGGATAATAGACATTAGACAGTTTAGCATCTTTGTCTTTACTTCAGTACTTATTATAGGAGCAAATAAATTGTTATATTATACTAATCAACAATTATATTGCACCAATCAACAATTTTTTCAGTGCTTATGCAAACGACCCCTTTCATTAAAAATTTCGTGTGAACTCCTGCACTATAGCCAGTTAACTTGACATCGATAGGTCAAATGCATAAGGGCAAGGTCTAAAGTCTAAACAAACCAGTGTTCAGTGTTCCTTTAGAGAGAAGAATTCCGTTCTTAGTGCTTATTATTATGTTTAGAGACGAGATTACTCATGGGGTCTTCATGTCAAATGGGCGCGCGACCTTTAGGTTTAGGAGACTTTCGGAATGTGACCTTTGTTGTTCGGAGAATCTTAGGGTTTTGTCGGCATTTCATTATAGGAACGAATCCTAATCAAATAATACATTAGGTCAATGTGTTTAGTTATTAAGCGTAACTTGTTGGCAATTAGTTACTCGTAGTCAGAGGCGGATTATCCTAAAGGCAAAGTAGGCATGTGCCTAGGGGCGCGACGGTACAAAGGGGCGGCAGAATTGTAAAATAAAGAAAAAATATACAATATTGCATAAAATTAATTGCGCCAGTAAGTAAACCACCTACTTGGACAATGAAAACTATTATTTTTTCTTACAAAAAGATGAATTTCACGATTGGGACTGGCTAAAACTTACGCCTACAAACAACCTCGTCGATGGTACATGATCTATGATTGAAGTTGGAAAGATACGACTGCAATGTTCGTCGCGTCGCGGCGTCGACTGTGAGTATCGGACGTTCATGCTTCTAAAATTGCGGGGACGAGAGTGTGGTGCGGGGGCGGAAGCTAAGCGGTCAGGCGCGAACGAATGCGCCAAAAAATTTTAATTCACGACAACGTTCGTTTCCCAAATTTGCCCGACCGCTTGCTTTTGCGCTTACGGCAGACACCTAGACCACTATCAATACTATCGAGGTCGAATTACGTGTAGGTCATCATCATCATTTCAGCCAAACGACGTCCACAGCTGGACATAGGCCTCCCCCAAGGATCTCCAAACCGATCGGTCCTGCGCCACCCGCATCCAGTGGATTTCGGCGATCTTTATGGATTAATCGGTTCACCTTGTGGGAGGCCTACCACAGCTGCGTTTCCCGGTACGTGGCCACTCGAAGACCTTTCCGCCCCAACGGCCGTCAGACCTCCTTGCAATGTGTCCCTGCCACTTAAGGCTTGCAATTCTTCGGGCAATGTCGGTGACCTTGGTCTTTCTGCGGATCTCATCATTTCTGATGCGATCACGCAGGTAGACTCCAAGCATAGCCCTCTCCATTGCCCTTTGCGCGATTTTGAGCATTTTTATGCGGCACATTGTAAGTGGCCACGTTTACGTTCCGTAAGTCATCACTGGCAACACACACGTATCAAAGACTTTCGTCTTGAGGCACTGCGGTAGTCGGGCCGAGAAAACGCTGCGTAGCTTCCCAAACGCTGCCCAGCCGAGTTGGATTCGTCGATCGACCTCTTTCTGGAAGTTGGACTTACCAAGTTGGACTTTTTGTCCCAGTAGTAGTACTTATCTACAACTTCCGGTGTTGAGTCCCCAACTTTTATAGGAGTGGGTACGACATGGGAGTACGACATGATTTTCGTCTTTTCCATGTTCATTTTAAGACCCACTTGTTGAGACACTCTACTGAGATCGTTGAGCATTGTGCCTAGGTACTTCCAAGGACTCAGCCATGACTATTGTTATCATCCGCAAAGCGAAGGTGCGTCATGTACTCGCCGTTTATGTTGATGCCAAGTTCTCTTCAGTCCAGAAGCTTAAACACGTCCTCCAACAGAGTATGTAGTGAACAGTTTCGGCGATATAACATCGCCCTGTCTCACACCCCGCTGGAACCGAATGGGTTTTGTCTTCTGGTCCTGGAAGCGGACTGACATGGTGGCGTTTTCGTACAGCGACTGCAACACTTGTATGTATCGGTAGTCTATTTGGCACCTTTGGAGTGACCGAAGCACGGCCCATGTCTGGACAGAATCAAAGGCTTTTCATAGTTCACAAACGCTAAGCATAATGGGAGATTATTTCTTCGGACTTTTGTATAATCTGCCGCAGCGTGTGCATGTGGTCTATGGTACTAAAGCCTTTACGGAATCCGGCTTGTTCGGGAGGCTGGAAGTCATCAAACCTACGTACGAGACGATTCGTTAGAACTCTAGAAAACAGCTTGTAAACATGACTCAGTAGCGTGATGGGTCTGTAGTTCTTCAGCTGCGTCCTATCGCCCTTTTTGAAGAACAGCTTCACCACGCCCCTGTGCCATGCTGTTGGCGTTTTGTCCTCGAGAATAACGGAGTCGAACAACCTCTGGAGAGCTTTCAGGACCGGTCAACCTCCGGCCTTTAGAAGCTCCGCTGTAACTCCGTCATCCCCCGGCGCCTTGTTGTTTTTTAAGCTGTTTTAGAGCTACACTGATTTCGTAAAGGCTGACGTCTTGATTATATTCAGTGTAGTGTCGGGTAACTTTGTCTCTACGATCTGTGGCCTCAGTGACAGGTGTTCGTGTCGTCGAGTAAAGCTACCCATAAAAGTTATCAATCTCGGCCAAAAACTCATGGCGTGACGTGACTACTCTACCGTCCTCTGTCTTCAACTTCGTCAGCAAGCTCTCCAAGAGACAGGTCTCTGGCAAACACTTTAGAGCCTTTGTTTCGCTCAAGTAATCGCTCGAATTAAGTAAATAGAATATATTAAAGATTTAAAGTTAGTTAATTATATAAATGATATATTTGATACTCTGATTTAATCAATTTTTTATCCTGTTCATAATTTTCGGGTTTGCCAGTCGTACCGTAAAGCTTTAAAATATTGTAAATCGAATTCTTAAAATCTGTCCGACAATATCGATCTCATGTAAACTCATGCTCTTTTTTCCTTGGCCTCCATCTTACCGCGTTTTCTTAGGTACATCGGTTCCGGTCAAACTATTATAGTAGGTACGAGTTATTTTTAATATAGGGGCGCCGATGAGATGTTTGCCTATGGCGCTCTCAACGTTTAATCCGCCTCTGCTCGTAGTTTTTGACTCGTCTTAGTTCATTGGGTAGGTATTAAAGTTGCTAGAACTATCTGTTCAGAACTCTAATGTGTAAAGTAGTCTCTTTTCTAGGAAAGGAAGAAAAAGATGTCTTAATTTTCCAACCTAAGAACCTTTCTTCGAAGATAGGTGACCCATCTACGAAGAAATTGTTTAGCTTTTGCGGCATTGCAAATTGGTTGGTTATTGACCGAATATACAATTTTAAAGAATATTGATTATTTTAATATTTTATATTTAGATAAAAACTAGTGATTTTGTTGTTTAGGCTAAATCCCTGTTTTAATTTATCTAGATCCGTTCAGTAATTCTTAGGTATTATCCATCCATCCTTGGTGAGCGGGACCAGCTACTCGGAACATTGAAAAACCTTGACGAGTGCAGTGATACCTATGAACGGGCTCTGACACGGATCCATGAGCTCGAGGTTGACCTGCGTGATGCAAATAAAAGACTACAATCCTATGAAGAGGATAGGCTGTGTCAGTCGACACTTCACACCCACAGCCTGTACGAGGAGCTGCTCCAGTCGCCAGGTGGACATAGTGTAGTTGAAAACCAGTGCTCAGTTAATAGAATTAAGCCTATTAGTAATAATAAACTAAAGAAATATTGTAGGATTAATAAATTTATAAAGAAAACTAACAAAATTATAAAAAAACAAAAATGTTTTTTTAACAATGTTGTGCTTAGAAAACAACGTGTAGATTTAGTGGATAGCTTAGAGCTATTTAGTAAAAAGTTGGATGAAAGTAGGGCACGTCATGAAATCGAAACCCAGGAGCTTCAGGACGAAATCACTAGGCTGAAGAAATCCTTGGAAGTTGTGACATGCAAATATACAGCTGCACAGGCCCAAATTAGTGAGCACATTTATGCTGCAGAGAAACTCTTAAGCCAGTGTAGCTGTATAAGTGCAGGTCCCACTGAGCAGCACCAGGGTGACAGCTCACAGTCCCCTTTAAATGTAATCGACACAAGTGACTTATCCAAATACATTGTATCATCATCAGATAAAAAAGAGGATGTTTACCTTTTTTCTGATGGGTTCGGGGTTGGCTATGGGCCTCTTCTCAAGTATAGAATAAATGGCAATGTTATCAACTATTGTTTGCCAGGTGCTCCTCTTAGTCAAATAATTGAGAGGATATTACATTGTAATTTAAATGAGAACTCCATCATTGTATTAATGATGGGTAACGGACTGAACACCTGTAAAAGGGAGATTATAAAGTCACTTTCAGTATTGGATCAAATTAATGTAAAGAAAGTTATTTTGTGTGGTTTTCCCTTTTCCAGGTGTTACACAAATAATCAAAATAACAGTATTCACATGTTGAATACTTCTTTATACAATTGTACATGTCATAGTGACAAATTTGTGTTTTTTGACACAAACAAATTTATTAATTTTAATTTTATTGTGACTGGCAAAAGTTTTTATTTGCCTTATAAAATAAAAATTGAATTAGCTAATTTGTTAGCATTTAATATTAAGGACATTTTTAATAAGACATTGGAATCCATTCCAATTAATCATTTAAATTTAAGTCCAAGACAATAGAGGATAACTCTTGCAAATTAGTAAGTAAGGAAAATCAAAATTATTTAAATGTTATTCATCAGAATATACAGGGTGTCTCTGGAAAAGAGCTGGAACTAGAATTATTTTTAAATGATGGGAATATTCATGTGTTTTGTGTTACTGAACACTGGTTAAAGCAACATGAGTTAATTATAAGTATAAATGATTACAAACTCGCTAGTTCGTTTACCAGAGGCACGGCCATTAGAGGTGGGTCACTTATATTACTAAAAAGCTCAATTGAATTTAAAGAACGTAAAGATATTGTGTCTGCCTCAGTTGAGCGAACTATTGAGATAGCGTGTGCAGAGTTAGAGCGGCATATTATTGCCTGTGTTTATAGACCTCCATCTGCTAATTATAATGAATTTGAGTCTGTTATGGAAGATGTCTTAAGAAAGTTATGTACCACCAATAAAAAAGTTATAGTGTGTGGTGATTTTAATGTTAATATTTTAGATGTACAAAACTCTAGTAGATTTCTTAATCTTTTCCAATCTTTTGATTTATATCCACTTTTTAATGAACCTACGCGAATAACAGCTACCTCAGCTACGTGTTTAGATAATATTTTTTGCAATGACAGTGTAAATAAAAAAAGTATTATAAATTTTATAAATTCTGATCACAGCGGACAGTTGGCAGTGTTTGAGTGCCCTCTTGCTCGTTCTCCGTCGACTATTGTTTGTAGGCCTATTACAGTCCACCGCAGAAATCTATTTAAGGAGCGTATAGACAATAAATTGTCCATGGCAGATTTTAGTGGTGCCGATGGACACAAACAGTATGAAAAATTATTTGATATTGTAGAAAAAGAATTTAGATCTGTATTTACTAAAAAAACTATTAAAATCGATAGTAATAAGACTAACTTTAGTGCCTGGGCTACCACGGGAATTTACAAAAGTAGAAGAAGGTTATTTGAATTATATGAAATGAAAACACAGTCAAATAACCCTGCTACTGTAGAATATGTACGAAAATATTCTAAATTATTTAAAAAAGTATGTGCAGTAGCAAAATCAAATTACTTAAAAGATAAAATATCGAAAGCCACTAACAAAAGCAAAGCTACGTGGAAAATCATTAATAAAGAGACTTGTAAAAATAAAACACAAACTAGCAAGATCTCTTTAAATATTGACGGTATTATTCATGATTCTAATGCGAATGTGGCGAATGCATTTGAATCGTTTTTCTCAAACATTGCAGTCAAAACTACTTGTCAATTAAATTCTAGCCCACATCTTGCCAACTCCCTCCTCAAATCTCATGTGGATGAGTGTGTAACATCCTTTAAATTTGCCCATGTCAGTCCTGAAGTTATCTATAAAACTTTCAAAGAACTGAACATGAAAAGAACCGAAGATCTATGGGGAATCTCAATGGATATATTAAAAAATATAATCCATTCTATTGCACCTCACTTAGCTATTATTTTTAATCAATGCGTGGATGATGGTGAATTTCCGGATTTAATGAAGCACAGTAAAATAATACCATTATTCAAATCAGGCGAAAAAAGTGACCCATCCAATTTTAGACCAATATCGATTCTCCCAACATTAAGTAAAATATTTGAAAAGCTTATTTATTCTCAATTGCTTTCTCATTTTAAAGTAAATAATTTATTACATAGTAATCAGTTTGGGTTCACTAGAGGCAAGTCTACTACAGATGCAGGTATAGCACTCATCGAACATATTTTTGATGCCTGGGATAATAAGCAAGATGCTATAGGCATATTCTGCGATCTGTCTAAAGCTTTCGACTGTGTTGATCACGAGACATTGTTGATGAAGTTGCGGCATTATGGCATCTCTGCCAACGCGTTAAGTCTTATAAGTTCGTACCTATCTGACAGAATCCAGAAGGTAAACGTGAATGGTATTGATTCCAAAGGAGCCCCTTTACTGTTGGGGGTCCCTCAAGGCTCAATACTAGGACCTTTGTTCTTCTTAATTTATATTAATGATCTTCCATATTATACAGAAAACCTGTGTGACACAGTGTTATTCGCTGATGATACCTCCCTTATATTTAAAGTTGACAGACGAAAACAATCATTTGACGATGTGAGTAATGCTGTCTCACAAACTTTACACTGGTTTACTGTTAACAATTTGTTATTGAACACCAATAAAACGAAATGTGTTAAATTCACAATGCCGAATGTGCGACAGGTGGTTCCTGAGATCACTGTAAATGGAGAACTCATTGAAATTGTCAATTCAACAGTGTTTCTGGGGATAACCCTCGACTCTAAATTGCAGTGGGGGCCTCATGTAACTGCTCTTGCCAAAAGACTTAGCTCAGCCGCATATGCTGTCAGAAAAATAAGAAATCTGACTGATTTGGAAACGGCGAGACTAGTTTATTTCAGTTACTTCCACAGTATTATGTCATATGGGCTGCTCTTATGGGGATCTGCCGCTGACATAAACAATATATTTATTTTGCAAAAGAGAGCCATCCGCGCTATATATGGCCTCAAAACCCGTGACTCGTTAAGAGAATTATTCCGGGAAATAAATATATTAACTGTGCCATCACAATATATACTGGATTGTGTTATGTATGTACAAAAGAACATACAAAATTTTTCAAAGAAATCAGATCATCATCAATTTAACACAAGAAATAAACATAGGCTTGCTATTCCAAATATTAGACTTCAAAAGATTGGAAATTCTTTTAAAGGATTAAGTATTACAATGTATAATAAATTGCCAATGGATGTTGTTAGCTTACCCATAAATCAATTTAAGTCGTGGATCAAGACCCGTCTGATGAAAAAAGGTTACTATAAAATTGAAGATTTTCTTAATGATGGAGATCTGTAGATACTGGTAGTAGGAATGCTTCGCTCCCTGTCAGCGCAAACTGTATTTTAATCTGTTGTCATTTTTGTTATATCTACACTACGTCCTACAGTTATAATTTTTTCTTTATTATTATTATTATATCTACATTCACACGAAAAACTGTATGGCTTAGTATAGATAGATTTATTATCATTGTTGTATAAATTATTTGGCGATTAAAAAGAGTAACTGTCGAGTTTCTTGCCGGTTCTTCTCGACAGATGACTGCATTCCGATACCGGTGGTAGAGTCACTCTGTAATTGACGATTCATAAATACTTGATACAAGTTTACATGAATAAAGAATATTTTGATTTTGATTGATTTTGATTTTGATTTTTGATCCATCATTCGTCAATCATTAGAAACTTTCAAATTCATAAAATTTAAAACAAAAGGAGCACAACAGTGTTTAACGTTAATGCATTCGCATGTGCTAAGAAAGGACACATTAAAGTATGTTACACTATGTAGGTTCACAAACTTCATTTACTTTTGACCCTCAAGATAGATAGCGTGTAATATTCAGGTGTTTACGGTAGTTCTTGTTAGTCATAGATCATTGACACCAATGCCCACGACCTCCAGATCATTAGAGCGAGATGACGAAGCATACAAAAATCAAAATTTAGACAATCCGTTTTTGTCTTGTCACAAGGTGAAGTTAAAATTATTATCTAATTAAAAACTGTGGAATCCAATAAATTTGGTCAGGCTTTCGAATATTAGTATTTATTTAGGC
Organism: Mecyna flavalis; assembly: GCA_949319885.1. NCBI lineage: Eukaryota > Metazoa > Arthropoda > Insecta > Lepidoptera > Crambidae > Mecyna > Mecyna flavalis. The sequence goes on from OX439427.1 coordinate 16,495,207, forward strand.
AAATAAGTATAAATGATGATCATAATGGCCTACAGGATTAATCCATCGATGACGAATCATGTAAAAATTATGATACCAGTATAATATATAAATTATTTAAGTGTCTCCGTTGACGAGCAGATAGGGCTAGAAATCTCAAAATGAGTCTTCTTTTGTAGGATTTACGAAACAGCACTTATGTTCGTCAAAATAAGTTTAAATTATAATACAGTCTCAACTACGACTCAAAAAATTGCAATAGTGCAAAATTTCAAATTCGACCGACGACATTACCTTCCACTTAATAAAACAAGAGCAAGTAGGTACCTAGCTATTACTAAAAGCTTGACGTAAAAGATGAAAAAAAAATATGTAAACTTTCGCATTTATAAAATAAGACATGATTTGCGTCAATCTTTTTTCCAACATCAACTATAGTTATACACATGTTACTTGTTACTCTTTTTATCATCCACTTTTTGTTTCTATAAGTTACGTAACTACAGTAAATACTTTTTTATCTTTGATCCAATCAATGTTTAACGATGAGCCACAATACATAGGTTAGAATTCCCATGTCGAGTATTTTGTCTAAATGACGGGCAAAAAACAACTTGATTCATCCTTGATGAAACAATCAGATTCGTTAAGATTTATGAGTATCTTCCGTATTCGTTATGGTACGGATAAAATTTGCTGTGGTCTAATAATTATATAAGTTTTGCTATGTAATGCAGGTATTGATATAATAGAAAAAACTAAACCAATGTCTAAACATGGGACATTATTCACACAGTGCTGCTAAGTTCCAAACTGAGTATAGCTTGAGTCGGTGCCCTATGGGTGCTAGACAACGGATAAACATTACTAATATTATAAATAGGAAAGATTTGATTGTTTGTTTGTTTCTATCGAATAGAGTCCGAAACTACTGAACCATCAGGTGGGCTGCGTGTCTGTCTGCCAACTGATGTGGTATAAAATAAACAATAAAATAAAACTACTTTAAAACTTATCTAGTTTTAAAGTAGTTTTATTTTATTCTTTTTATTTTATTGTATCGATACAGCATCACACTTACAGCAATGCTAACTGGCGTTTAATCACGAAAATATGCAGATAATATTTGTCAACTTGAGCAGACTTTGCAGTAATGAATGTCTTTAGGAACAAAATATCCACCAGATGGCGTAACCGAACGAGTCCAGCTGTTACCCAATTGGTTCATTTTGAATGTCGTGTAAGAACGTAATGAATGCAAGCTAGAATCGACGCTTACTTGGTTTCAATATTCAAAGAACTGAAGGGAACTTGCAAGGCAATACCATTTTAGGCGTTGTACCATAAACCACTCTTTGTGGGATATTTACTGTATTATAGCCAGCCATAAATAGATATATATATATACCATCCATAAAGACCATTAAAATAAAAAAGCCCCACCATATTGCAGCGCAAAATATTGGAACTAATTTCTTTTAAGAATTCCAGTATTTCTGAAACTATTGTTAGCTCTCAAGGTTGAGTAGATGAAATAAGAGCTTTTGCAAAAGCTCGAAAAGCTGCGCATACAAAAGCAAAATAGTGAGCTTAGATATCATCAGCAAAAGCCGTTAGATGAGGTAAATGCACCAGTATTGAACTAGCTTAAGTTTAACATTTATTTTAAGGGGTGAAATGGATTTAAAAATCTTTTGTTTATACTTATATGTAAAATATATGTACTTAAATTAATATCTTATGTTTTATTTTGTGTAAGACAGTAATCATGTTAAAAGGCCAACTATTATATCTTAATTATAAACTATTTCTTCTTTCCTCGTGTAACTTTTATAAATAACCTTCTTGTTAAATACTCTTAATTTTTCAAATCAGGGTAAATGTTCGAATCGAGTTTTAATAAAAAGTTTCCTTTAAATTTAAACGATCATTATAACGCCTTATAATAGCCAATTTGTAATTTCGCTCTCACTTCCAGAAATATATATTAAATAACCGTATGTTTGATTACTGCAATTAAAAGTCGATAAGTATAAATTTTCGGTCTTAAATGCCTGTGATTTAATTACATAATTTAGTCCGAAATTCTTGTCTAGCAAATTCGATGCATGCCACTATTAATAAGCGATTATTTGTTATTTAATAGATGGTTTGTTTAGTTAAGGTAATACACAATATTGTTGATACAAAATAATGAACAGGTAACCGATGCTTTGTTTTATACTTCCGAGTTCGGAGAGTCGATTTTCCAAAAGAAAATTAAATACGGTGAAAATAAGGAGAAAAATTATTGGCCTTTCAAGTTAAGTGTAACATTAAGTGTATCCTATACTTTTAAATAATTCGTTTACTATTTAGCTGTAATTAGCTTAACAGATGGAACAAAGTCTAATTTAAATTTTACTAAAGGAAATAATAAGCTTAGATCAAATCAGCCAATAGATAGCACACATCGATGCACGATGCATTCTAATAGAGAGTTCCTCAATGAGATGAGCCGCTGTAATAGCACCAGCTGGGCTGTCTTTGTGTTTTTAATACTACATCTACAACACCCATGGTACCAAGACCACACCATTGTCTATGACATTTAAAAATTTATTTACCTGCATAGATGGGCACATAGTAGTATCATTCACCCCACCGTTATATTGACCGCATTGGCACTGCCCTATGTTTCGCAGCGGTCGTGTGCACCGCGGTCGTGTGCAGTCAAGACTGCACACAGTGTTACGATTGTGTGCGACTTGTACGGAACCTGTCAGACGGGCTGAGTCACGGCCGCGGGTTCAAATTTCGAGCCGAGAGGTCCCGACACTAAATAAACGATGTTTGCGAACTTAAGGAAAAGGACGGTGGCGTTTTGAATTTGCAAATCAGTAAATTATGTAGTGCACCTTCATTCAATGCCCTATTTCAAGGTAATCGGAGTAAATTGGTTTTCTTCTCTTTCTTTTGTTACTTGCATCATACTCTTTCACATCACTTGCCAAATTAACCAAAAACATTAACAAACTGGTTCAGGCTTCACTGCTCAGCTTGTACATAATTTGGCTGCATAAAATTTTGTGATTATTCATAATAGTTTCACAACAAATCTTTCTATAAATTATGTAAATTTCATCGGATATGAGGTTATCTTTTTAAGTTAATTTCACACTTTCAAAATAAACTCACCCAATTTTAAAACACCATTCCAATCTTATTTTGTTACTATTGAAAGTTGGGATCGCAAATAGGTATTATTAAAATCGATTTTGGTCTTTGGTGAAAATAGAACAACATTTAAAATCAAATATAGTTGCTCGAAGCAAACCGGAATGCTCGAAGACTTAACCGTTTAAAATAGTTCAAAGTACACTTAAGTCCAGCATTCAAACCATTCGTCCACGGTCAACTGTAGTTAAAGGTACACAAGGAACAATAAATTGTTTAATAATAAAAAGCATAACACGGCGAACAATCGCTCGTGCAGGGGTCAGTCGGCCCACAAGGTGCGCGGCGGCGCCTGCGCACCCCACCCTGAACTGCTTCCACGTGCAGGTGTTGGCAAACTTTTTCTTGTTAAGGATTCAAATGTACATTAACAAGTTCATAACTTCTTCGAAGCGAAAGCGAAGAAATTGAACTTCGAGTTTTTAAATTGCTATTGCCTTTGTTATGGTTAAGTAAAAAATACGTGCTAGAGCCCCAACTACACTTAGATCTGGTGGACCTTAGCCCACTTTAGAATCTATTTATTAAATAAAGAAACTTTGAAGCCTATAAAGAACTATCTCTAACTAACAATACAACTACCAAAGGAAAAAATATTAATTAAAATTAAAAAAAAAATCAATCAAAAAATAGATAGATAGGTACACTTCTTAAGTTCAATGAAGTCTATATATAATACCAATATCATTAAACCTGCTCAGCAGACTAGAAAGATTTACGCTCATCTAGACACTTCGTAGTCAAAACCTGAATACCAGACCTGTTGCATCAACTTTTGGCCATTCTAGATAAAAATAATAAAAACATTATTGTCTCTATGGAATAGATCTTAGTGAAACAAATTATTATTTATTATTTTGTACTGAGAAAAAAATATAAAAAACCTACTTGCTCAACCTAACTTGTTGTTGTACGTTTTATTTCCTGCATTACATTGACAAGCGTGGTAACTAAGTCGGTATTTATTATTAAATAATGATTTTAATTATACACAGTTCTATAAACTAACCGAGCACCACAATAATTAACACTTACAGAAGATAAATACAATCTTCTCGTAAATGCACTTAGCAAATAATTCAAATCCACAAAAAAAAATGTTTACAACGCATGACCAAACCTGTACGGAAGCTTTTTAATCATTTTATCGTTTGAGAGGGAAGGATGACGTCATACATAACACACGTCAAAAAAAAATCCGAATAAGCGATTAGTACTACTTACCGAAATTATTAACACATGTTACTAGCCAGTGTTGTAGTTATATATAGCATCACCAGTTCTATGTGTCTTATGGGCTTTGGAATTAAGTCTCCATTTGAATAAAAATTCAAGCCCGTATGATTTGGTTACATAAATAATGTTATTCCGTGTATCTGCGACATTTGCCAAACATGTTGATTTCGATGTCCTTCAACGTCCTTTGGTGACCCTCGAACAAAGTGGTTTGGAGCAAGTTGTCATTTTGTGCTTTTTACTTTTTATTCGCAAATTAGACATGAAAGGAGTGAATGGGGAACTGAATGTTGATAGGAGCATGTGGAAACTATACTATACTTTGTCGTTGCATGCAGTTTACCTTCGTTGGTTCTGATAGACATACTTTAACACAGTCATGTGATTACGCTACTTTGGGTGTGTTTTTTTAATTATTATTTGTGTGCATTACGTTATCAGCCATCCCGACATCCAGCTTCTCTAGTTTGTTAAATTCCCACAACCAAGCTTTATTAGCTTATTACCCATCGTATATTTAAACTTATTTTAGTCTTTTTGGCAAATTATTCTATGTATATTGATACACCATCATAACCCATTCTATCACTTTTTTCGAATGTAACTTACATCACGTTATGACTCATGCCAATGATTCGTAACAGTGAATACCCATTTACCCAATGTATATGGAAAAATAACCCCAATAACTATATTTCCTTACCTGTAGGGATCGGAAAAAAAATTATGGTGCCTACCATCTTTTATGGACTGGAAAATTGGAATATTTATGTGATTATTATACCATAAAGTGCTTCATAAGTGATCTGATAGCCTCGTACTTAGACAGGAAATATTAATAAACAAGTAAGAATATCTGACAGTTTCTTTAGAAAAAACCCTTTAAGCATATACTGGTTTATGCAAAGTAACGCGGAATATATGGAAACATGTGGAATGTAAATTGTTTTAAATTATATGGTTATGTAACGGATGTTTTCTGTGTTTATTATGTCATCATGTTTTCCCTGTACTCCCAAATAAAATAGATTATAGGTTAGGAGGCCATTGTCCACAGGGGTACAGCTTACTTTGACGGAGTACAAAAGAGTCAAATAGAACCATAAAATGGTAATCTTATCCTTAAAGATTTTCCCAATCAACTTCCCTAGTATAGTCAGCTGCTGAATCATTTAAATTGTAGAGAGTTACAAAGATAATTAGATATTTTATGTTTGTATATAGGGGTTTATAATCTGACTTTTTTTCCTATGGCAATGTATCATCCTGCTAATATTCCACTGCAGGGCACTACACTAACACTAAGCAACTAAAATACTGTTTGTGAGCTATACGCAGTTCCATATAAAATAAATAGTAAGCTATTTGATCTTAGATCTAACCCGATTATACGAGTATGCATCGGTTCTGCTGGTCGCACAATTTGAAAACTCTACAATTGGCAACAAAGTTGCAGGATTGTGTTAGAACAATATTAATGTTTTCCTGGATACAGCAGAGGTGACTCTTTCGAAAGGTCATGAATTAGGATTTATAAGTGTCAAGGAATTTAATACTGCTTTGGTTGACTAGTAACATGATGTTATTGTTTAAATTTCATTTTTTATATGCTAGAGGCGTCAAACGAGCCAGCGTGTCGCCTGATGGTAAGCAATCACCGCCGCCCATGGAAATCTGCAACACCAGAGGGATCGTTGATGCGTTTACGCTTGTTTCTTTTTTCGTTTATTTGTCTACATGGCAGTGGCGTAGCGTGGGTGTCAGACGTCCGGGGCGGAAGACAATTCTGCCGCCCCTTTTTTTTCTCCTCCAATTGGCAAAGCACCCACCTGATGGTAAGTGGTCACTGCGGCTTATTCCATTAAGGGACCCTTCAACTATATCGTGAAATATTGCCGCCCCCTAAAAAGTGCGCTAGCCAGTCCTTATTACTTTGCTTGCGCAATGCAGGACTCTGCCCGTCACCAAGTATAACTCTACTGTCTTTGTACCGAACGAGTACATACTCATCGTTTGTTAGAGAGTTGGCTACAATGCCTCATCGATTAAGTTCCCGAAATGCAAACGAATATTTCTCGTGAGAATCGGACTCGCTAAACGTTGGTTTCGCAAGCCTGGAGGATGTTATCTTTAGCACGAACGCTCGAATCGCCCCTGCGTGTCCTCAGCATTTGCGCGGAATGTGTTTGACGCTTTAAATACATCCTGCATGAAATAGAAAGCGTTTTCCTTCCAGTTTCGAAATAATAGATTAACCAATGTATTGTATGGGTTAATAAGTTTTCATGCAATGAATGCACCGTATCAAGCAACATCCCTTTTGTAAGAGGATTTATGTGCGTGTAAATACCTATTTATTTAGGTACTAGCTGACCCGGTGAACTTCGTATCACTTACCTCCTATTATAAACCATATTAATTTATTTTAAACCCTTATTTTAAACCTTCCCTGGACTTCCACAAATATTTCAAGACTATAATTAGTCAAATCGGTTACGCCGTTCTTGAGTTTTAGCGAGAAATGAACAGCAATTCATTTTAATTTATATAGATAGATAGATTATCGGACAACTTCACGGGTTCCCTAAGTTAAGGCTTATGCAGATAGAATACGAGTATTATCAGTATCGTCAAATTACTCAAAATAAGTATTATTCAGAACGGAAACAAACACAAACGTTAGCCTTTGATGGGATTCAAACTTGGGTTGGTGGTATAGAGACGAGTGTACTTTACACTTTTAAGTCTTAAAATAAGTAAATTTTTATAAAAGGAATTCATTAATAAATATTATTATTATTATCATGTCTACCTACACAGTTACTAATTGGATGTGTAAATTGTTCATATACTCCTAAAGACAAAAGGATTAAGATTAGATAGATAGATTAGTATAATAAGGAACAAAACATTTCCTTTCCTGGTACACTAAAATTATTCATTTCTCTGAGTCCGGTCTAAACAAAGTACTGGTATAAACTAAAAGACAATGCCTGCTAAAAAATAAACGCTCGAATCGCAATTCCATCGAGTTTCAAATTAGATTAAACAGCATAAAACTTTAAGCACCATTGTAATGTGAAAGAGACAAGTATATCATGCCAAAAGGAGATAACGCGACACAATAAACCCTGGATAACGTTCTCATAGCGCGAAGAGGCTTCGAGGAACGAGCCACTAGAACCTCTTCATTCTAAAAAGGACCTAATATTAAAAGTTCAAGGACTATATTTCTTTAATAAGTGTAAGTTTAGCGATGACTCACCCGTGACCGTGAAGATATGGCGATCGACCGTTGGGATTCACAAACGAGTCTTTTTTTATATTTTATTATTTAAAATGTAAACAAGAATGGCTCAGTGTACGCATGACGTGGTAAATTTTAATCTTGCGTCGGCGTTCGTGAAATAAATGGAACACTTTGAAGTGTAATATTTGCAATTTATCATTGATTAGAGTTTTTTACTGCGCTAGATTTTAAAATAGATGTTGGTTTCAACAAATCAAACACCACCCAAAAATTATACTTTGATCTGACCTCAGCACCACTTAACTACAAAAAGTAAAGTATCGGCCTATTAATGCCCACTACCTTCATGGCAAAGGCCTTTATTATTAAAATCAAACAAACCCGAGCTGTGTCCTAAAACACCGATACAAATTATGTTCGACTCTTCTCGTGATAGATCCTTGGTTTAATTCCATTGAACCGAAGACCCCCGAGATCAGGAGAAGAAACTTAAACATCGTAAACCTTTGTCATTTTACAATATAGGTATACGTACTCTCGTACTCCTACCTTCTCGGTCTGTTTGAAATTATGAGTTTGACCAATGCAACTACTTTGTTAAATAGCTTTGTGCTTAACCATGACCTTGAGGTAATGCTAATGGAGCATTTAACATTATTATATACATTAAATTCAATTTTATCAATCTTAGGTGAGGTCAATCCAAATAGCAAAGCAATCAATTGTAACCTTATTGTTATTTCCACGTTACTCTGGACAAAATAAAAAGTATAACACACACACACGTCTATAGAACAATCTTTGGAAATATTATTTTACCACTTATGATGTGTCTGTCTGTCTACAAGTAATAGATAAATAGCCTTCGCGTATTTGTAAGAAAATTACACAAAACTTTGATTAATTAAGTTTCTTGTATCTAATTAATACTGTGCACTATCCCGGGATAAATGGCGGCTTAAATTATGTCGTTACTAAAAGGAGATCATTAAAATTGGTATAATATTAATTTGAAACGAACCACCGGTATTTATGTATTAATAGAAAGAGCATATTGGATACTTAAATAAAATAAAGTCAGTTATTTTATTAAAGCCTACAAATTATTTTATTTTATGAAAGAAAGATTAGGTTAGACCGACAAACTTATCTGTTCCGGTGGCGACGTCGCTACTGTCGTTGTAATACTGTCATTAAAAATCGTTTTTGCCTGATATTTCACGTAGTTCCGATTTTGGCCACCGGAACAGATAAGTTTGTAGGTCTGTAGAAGATTAAAGTAATTATTTACAGACCTACAAACTTATCTGTTCCGGTGGCCAAAATTGGAACTACGTGAAATGCAATGCATATAAACGATTAATGACAGTTCTAAATATACAGTAGCGACGCCGCCACCGGAACATATAAGTTTGTCGGTCTTTATCTACCTATTGACAGAAGTCCAAAGTGCGTTTCGTTTAACGCAACGCTAGATTTGTCCATACAAGTTATTATTTTAGAATGGTTCGGATGGTGAGTAATTAAAATCTAGCTACACTTTACTACAGATTTAATCAGGAATATTTAAAAAAAGTGTATCTAAAATCATTTTATAATGACAAATTAATAATTATATTTTGAGCTGCATCGAGCGTGGCTTTATCGTGTGTCGGCGTCACGGAACGTCAAAAATAGTGTTGCCAAGAGCGATATGTGTTGCAATCTTTCGATTTTAACCCTTTCCCCGCCACGCTTTTTTCCGAAAATGGTGCCCCACACGCCACGACCATTAAAAAAAAATTCCAAGAAATTATTAGGTTATACTCAACTCATTCAGTCAAGTAAAAATACAACGTTTCTTGATCATGTTTTTTTGTCTGATATATCAGACATTGGCGTGGTGGGCACGAAAATGGTTTGTCTGATATATCAGACATTGGCGTTGAAAGGGTTAAAATCCCCTCAAACAATATTTTTTTGATAAAATAATAAAAACGTAGGGATATTAAAAATAATTGATTTCATATTCTTAAAGTTTATTTTTTTCTCTTTCTATTGATATACCACATATGTATGGTTTGCGATAATATGAATAATATACCACGCTCTATACAATTTTCAATGATCTCCTTTAGCCTAAACTTTTGCCAAAAATCAATATCTGTTTAGTAGTTCATGCGTGATTAACAGATAGGCAGTCTCGTTGCAATCGATTTTACACATTAGTAGAGATAGAGCAACGTGATATGAACATATGTTTATTGATGTTTTTGTTGACAGGAACTGAGTTAACGTAATGTCCATTGCAACTTTAATGCAAAATACCACTTTGTTATAGCTCACATCATTCACAACTATTTGCATGACTGTACAGAATTACAAACCAATAAAGGCTACAAGAATGAGACAAAGCTCTCCATATTAATTTCATTCATAACTCATGCATGACTCACTTATTCTTATTTAGGCGTTAACTATTTACTTAGCCTTTGCAAACAATGCTGGAATGTGATTACATTGTGGAGGATTCACCTCACATCCTTTCATTCATAAACACAGGTAGATATGGCGTAGGAAGTCGTAAGTCTGCCGTATTGTTGGGATGTAAGGCGAGGGTTCATTCATAGTGATTAATTTACGACTTTTATAGCATTTTTTAAAATCTGTATCAGTTGGTAGACGCAGATGATGGAGGGCGGCTCACAAAATGCCGTTTTGATGTTTATTTATTTCGTTGGTAGTAAAGTTCAGTTTTGAATGACACTGTATTTTGTAAGGGTTTTACAGCTGTCGATTTGGTAAACTCCCCCGGCCTTTAATTTTGCAGCTTAAGCCATTGACACTTCCTACGAAGTCTTGATGTGTCTTTAATCCATGGAATTGATATTATAGATAAATTACGTTTATGCTTTAATCACAATATGACAGTAAGAAGCGTGAAAGATGTCAGATTCTGTTTCGGACATGATAATATTAATTCCATGGTTTCGGATTTGGTTGACGGGCAGTTTACATAAGGAAGTGGATTTTTAAGAAAGAATAAAATAAGTAACAAATAGGTATTCTATGGAGATTTCCGATTATACCACAAATTCGAAAGGAATTTATAACTTAGATTAAAACAAAAAAGTTGTTTTAATCTAAGATCTATAATTTTGTTGCAATTGTCGCAGATGATAATGTGATGAATTAGATCGGAACAGCTATCTTCATTAACATTGACAAATAAGGTGACGTCATTGTTAAATCTTGTCGTGGATCTGACGTGGTAATGGTGAGGTCAGAACAACATGTAAGAATTAAGATGACTAAACATATGAACGTTTAGTCATCATACGAGTTCAGAGACTTCCACTGCTTTCTGTGATTAAAGGTTGTGACCCTGCGGTTACCCGAAGAAGGACCACGAATATAATATGTTTAAGCTTACTTAAAACAAAAAAACATACAAACACAGAAGAAATGTTAATATTTATCACATGAATGATTGTCATGGGTGGGTTTCGTACCCTAGATCCCTGCCGCATAGAGCAGAGTCACTACCAAAAGCGCTATAAATAGAGCAATAGTAAGAAAGAAAAAAATATTATGTATATTTTGCAGTTCCTTACCCCAGACGACTGCTTAAATTGCATTACGCTCGTGGCTTAGCGAGTAGATTTAAATTAATACAAACGTTAGGGTCGAGCTGACCGCAGAAGGGCGTACCATCAAGTATAAAAGAAGGCACAGTCCTCGCTTCAGTGCGCAGGCGCACTGGCCGCTTCCTGCTCGGGTGACGGTCACATGCCACCTTCGACACACTTTGCCGACACCCGACACTTGGGACACTTTCTTAGCTGTGTCAAGCGGCCATCTTTGATATCAGACTATCTGACTTCATAAATTATAAATGCGAAAGTATATGAATATCTCCACAAGAAGGGTACCGGCTCGTCCCTCTTTGGGTGTGAAAGGAAACCAGGGAAGTTTAGTAGGTAGTTGGACGATGTCTCGAGTCCCAAACACAGCCGCAGGACTCGCTGACTTACAGCGCTTTAACACGGGCAGTCCAGTTTTTTGCAGGATCCCGTTTGATGGCGAATGTGTTTATATGATAGCGTTCACACGAGCATCCCGCATGCGGGATACTGCAAAAACCCGATCCGGCATTCGGTTTTGTCACTAGAAACTGGATCCGTCGTCCAGTAAAAAGCGGGATCCCGTTTAGTCGCACAAATATTTATATAGCAGTGTTCACACGGCTATGCGTGCGGTATTTTGCGGGACACTGGATAGTGAAGTGGTGGCAGCCCCTTCCCCGCGCCCGTGTTCACACTGCAGTCCAGTTTTGCAGGACCGGCTTTTTACTGGATCCCGCAAAACTGTACTGCCATGTGAACACACCGTCCAGTTTTGCAGGATACAGTAAAAAGCCGGTCCTGCAAAACTGGATGCCGTGTGAAAGGGCTGTTACTGTTATGGTATCAACGCATTCTCCTCCGCATTAAGAATTGGTTTGGTAGTGATCAAATGGGGTAAGACCCTGGCCTCCCAACGATCAACACGCGCGCGGCGTGAAGAGAGAAGTATTAGGAGGTTTTATTGGCTACTTCCACCCACCGTTCCCTTGGCAAAGCCGATACATTGCTGGGAATGGAAGATTCTTCGATGCACCCTACAAAATAGTCCCACTGACCCCCTTCTCGACCTCCAACAAGCGGGACATACGTAACGCATTTCCTTTCTTTGATGGGCGGAAAAAACTTAAGTTACATTTTTCTTGTTTATTGTTTGCTATATAATTTATAGCTATTAACATATTCTAAATTAATAATGGGTGCAGATCAAAGTTTATTTGTCCCATACTATTCTAAATCTTGGAAATAATTAATTTTAAATACATAGTAAAATAGTTATAATACACAATTATTCCACAATTTAAATTACTAGTGTTGCATGTAACAAGTCAATAATAGCAATAAAAATAGAATCATTTTCTATATTACACATGTAATTTATTATAATAAGACAAGTTGCTCTATCAATTATAATTACGTGGATTGCGTCGTAAATCGACGTAATCTGTTTAGACGAGAGATGGGCATTTGAAAGTTAAACATGGAGATGACTTGACGCAGTCGGTAATGACTAGGTAATGTTTGTCTGATTATTAGAAACTGTATGTTAGGTGAATGTACAGTCGGCGCCAAAATGATCTGAGCGTTCAAACCTACCAAAAATATCTGAACATTTGACAAAAATCACTCTTAGCACAATACTTTTAGGTGTAAATATCGTTTGTTGTCATTTGTTCTCAAACAACAAATGAAAATGCACATTTACATCTTAAGGTAAGGTTGATTATTGTCAAATGTTCAGATATGTATTTTTAATGGTTTTAAACGCTCAGATCATTTTGACGCTGACTGTACTCACTACAGATGTAGATATTATTATCGATGCGATGCGATATGTGATGCGAACGTACCAATAAGAGATGATTTGAGTCGAATGAAAACAACAAGTGTTCGTTCAAAAGATCTTCAAAACTTAATTAAGAGTAAAAGCTTAATTTAAAATAAAGATTTTGATACTTTCATATAAATAAAAGTTACATTAACATACTTCAGCACGAATCCAGGGCCGACTTTGAAGACCCTGGGCACATTTTTAAGACAACGGGGCATTAAAATATCACTTCGTCGTCCTGCGTCAGTTTCACGGTCCAGGAAAAAATATTCCGAATGCTCCAATTTATAATGACTAACTAATGTGCACATGCCAAGGGATCACAGACCACCATTATTTTTACGATAACTAAATTCTGCAGTGGGACATAAACTAACTGATACTTCCAAAAAATTAACACTCAGCTTAGAACTAATCAGTGATTTGCACCGATACTACCTTTTACGTCGTAAGTAAAATAACAATTTAAAGCCCTTTTCCTATCCATGCGCCCATCGCCGAGGTCCGTAATAACTACAAATTGCTTGTTAAAACCCTATTGTTATGAACTAGAACAAAAGGTAATGCGGTTGTGACCAGGCTGATTTCACTCCGAACAAGTGACGGATTGTATGAATCAAATTGTACTTAAGGACTTTAACGCTAGATGTCACTAATTGACAAAAATTTATAGTTAGTTTTTTTTTGTTGGTATCTTTTCCTCTAACTTCTGTTTGCTGGCATTACTGCTTTTACGGTTCATTCTAAGTAACAACAATAATCGGAGTCAATATAATTTTATGATTATTTTATATATGAACAACCATTAATTCTAAATTATAATATAAATTACTTTAATTTTAAAATAAAAGCTAATAATTGCGTCGGTCTTTATATTTAAATGAATATTTAACCTTTTTGAATTAAAGTAATCGAGCAAATCTTATGGAACGAAACGTAATAAATGTCAGCCGTGTTTAGTATCCCTTCCCCTTCCTAGTCTGTGCTTTACTGACAGACGTCAAACATATTTTATTGAATGTGAAAGTGTTTTTATGTTTTCTGCAATTTATTTAATACGACTTGGATTTACACGACGACTTTAGTGTGTCCCTTGGACTCCGATAACCCTGCCCTTTGTGATTGACTATTGCTGTTGCATATTGGACTTTATCTGCCTTACGATTCTGATACCGGCGACAATGGTTATTCTTCTCCTATGTTGCGTTTCTAAGTTATTCTTGTTAGAAAGTGCTTGTGTACCAAATAAAATTTTAAAAAGCTTACGACAGGACATGGATAAAAACGATAGTGTTAAAAAAATGTGTCATGATTATTTTAATAAAAGAAATAAATGGCTTTCGCATAATATTTTGATGTTTTTTTCAGTTTATACTTGAATGCTCAATGCTAATTTATTTAATTTTTCTATATTAATTTATTCATTCATTGAGCATTCAAGTATTTAATTATAACCTAAAATATAAAAATATAAAACTTATATGAGTACCCGTATGTATGTATAGGTATACGTTGTTGTGCATCTATCTATAGTTATGTTATTAAAAAAAATAGTTTTGGACTTAATCGCTAGGCGCGCTGCAGTCGCAATCCTTGACTGACAGCTCTATTTCTGGTATATTCATTATACTCTATGGTTGTGACGGAATGCAGTTCGCCAATGCGCCCGAAGTGAGCGGCTTACCTGAGATTTGGCCCTGCGAACTATTACGCGGCTGAGTTTGAGAGGCTACTTAAATGTTGAATTATTGGAACAGGTAGCCGGTGAACTTCCACAAATATTGACGCTTCACACTTGCCAATTGCTTGTCTAGTGGCTTCAGCATCCGACCGTAATATCGGAGTCCTGTTCAATTTCCTTGGTTGGATAAAATGTATTTCGTTTGTTCAAATACTCGGGTTCAACGCTCTAGTTAGTGGTCTAGTTAGTGATCGATCTTAGGATTCCAGGTTCCTGAATTACTGTTGACTTTGGTAGTGATAGAGCCATGCTGTTAGTTTATCTGTCAGTCGAAATGAGCTGGCAGTAGCTTCGTGCTTCGTAAGGGAAAAGAGAATTTCAAAGGCGAAGGCTTAAACTCCTCTCAGAAAAAATGATTTTTAGCATATTTTTCCATTATTATCCCTATAAAGAAGAAGATGATATTTATATCAGTTATAGGTGTTGTAGAAACTTGATAAAACTTCGTCCATGCGAGAAATACAAAATCGCAAAAAATCTTATATCTATAAATGATTGGTGTGTTGACATCTTATGGACTATCCGATTCCAAATAATGACATAATCAGCCGAGGATATTATTAGCCTAACCAGTACTTAACCGCGGACATTCGATTAGCTCCGAAAGGTGACAATTACTTGTAATTGATATTCGTTTTCCGTCACCGTGCTTCAAACATTCTATTGTCCTCGTGTTATTTTGGTTTACGTCAGTAGTAAAAAATATTTGAAAGTGAATTCGTAATTCAATTGTATATTTAGCTCCAGTCTATTGTTTGAGATTTGAATCGCCTCACAAATAAAACAAATTAATTATTTAATTAATTCAAAATAAGCTTTGCTAGAGCTATAGCTATCGTATTATCGTGGTTTACCAAAAACTACATTTTGAAATCCTAGGAACCGAGCCTACGGCCATCTGGTGAATAAGACAGGGCCTCTACAATTTAGAACCTTATGAACATTCAATCAGATAATTATAAACTGTTATTTATTCATTTAAAAATGTGTTAAAATTTTCATCAACATGAGAATCTTAATAATGGGTTTCATTCGCAATACGCAAAAAATACAAAGTATGTATACTAACTAAGTTTAAATACTGATTATGCTTATTGTGTTTTTTATCATTTTAATGAATAAACTATGTCCTATTATAATTTTCTAATAATTAAAAAAAAAATTTATGACACACTTTTCCGTTCACAATTTTCTTTTGGTCGAAAATGTAATCGAATTTTTAATAAAGAATATTCAACGACCATCCACGTATATCGATACACCTGACGGCAGGATCACATGGCCAATGTTCTCTTTTTAAACAACAAGTGCAGAGCTTTCATTTCCCGCCTCACTAAAACTCGTCCAAAGTCAGTGCAGCGTAAAGAGGAAGAGCTTCCACAACAGATGCCAAGGATAAGATATCAGACAAGGGACAAGTGCGGAAAAGGGAAAAAACCATCGTTGAACCGGCCTCCTCAAATCGGTCGCGTAGCAGGTGGCGGCAAAGCGCACGTGAGAGAGCCACTCGTGCGCGCGCCGCGGAACCAGCCGCTTCCAATTTTGAATACGGAACGTTAACCGTTCTATTTTTTTAATATTTTATTTTTTATGACAAACAGTGCCAGTGGAACGAACTTTTTTGAGGATTTTGTGACTGTGTGCTTTTGTGTACTGCGTGGTCAGGTTGGTTTATTTTTTATTTTGTTTTTTTTTTTGCGAAAAGAGGATTTGAATGAGGTTTTTTTCCGACGTTTTTTTAATATTTAATACCTAATATGGTATCTATTATTATTTTATGTACAAATACATATGCAAAATATTTAAATACGAGTAGGTATATTGGTTTTAGGTTGAGCGTAAACTTTTAAGTTCCTTGGTACAGAGCGTCTTAGGAAAAGATCTCAACGAGTTCGCGGCTTGATGTATCTTCAAAAACAACTCTATTGGTGGCATAATAATTCTACATTTATTAGTTATAAATTATAATTTTAAGCTGCTTAAATGTCAACTTCCAATTTAAAAACCTGTTACGTAATTATCACGATTTCGTCTTTACGGCAACATTTCGTAAACGAATCAACGAATCAGTACGCGCATTTCTTTGAAATAGCTAAGTTTATTGTAATATAAGAAATGTGAGTAATTTTTGCTAAATCAACATAGTTTTACGTGTCTTATCTTGGTCTATTGCAATATGCGAATGCAGCAGGTGGTCACATTCAAATCAATATGCATGAATAAATATGCATAATGTTTACTTGTTATGAGTATTTTTATAAGAACTTTCTTTTCTAATAAAAATAGAAAGATGTTATGTTAAAAACATAACCTGCTTTATCTCAGTAATCGCGGCAACACTTATATTTCTGTTATCCTATTGGAACTGAGCATTATCCTGGGATAGAAAGTAGCCTACAGACATGAGTTACGCGTTTGTAATATTAGGATGATACTACAGCCTCTTCGTTTCCATTAGCGACAGGCTCCAACTTACCACATCTTTCATTTAACACACATTCCACGGATCCTATAATAATATTATAATTATCTAGATATCTGAAAAAAAAGACAAAAAAACCTTGCCCATCGTAACACACCTGATGCTAGAAGAGAGCTATTTATAAATGATTATTTTTATTAGTTAATTAAAATAAAAACTTTTGAATATCACTGAAAATCTTGAAAATATACAATAGTAAGGCATTTTGTTCAAACTTATAGCAATATAATAGTACTACGTACTTAATATACTCAAAGACAACGTGTGAATTTATTTTTATACAAAATACAGGCCCGACTGACCACATGGATTAAGCGTTTTTCATAAAAACTTTTCATTAAAGACTTATAAATAAGAGGAGCCTAGAGTGTGGCAGCGAGCACATTGAGCGATGCTTCCTTGTAAAGCATCCCTCAATGAGTGGAAGAATGGAATAGACAATAGTGGCCGCTGACCATCAGCTGCCCTGCATGCTTGTCTGTCATTTGAAATACGCCCTCCTTTCTATGACATAGGGTCCTTCAAACGAGGCGTGAAGAAGTACTTTGTGGGCAGAGTGAGGGAGCTGATGCTACGTCCCTTACGTTGCACCAGTTGTCCTCGCGTCTGGACTTCACTTCCACATAACATCAGGAGTGGTGTCATTTGCCTGGCTAAGAATAAAAAAAATTACTTAAAACAACGAAACAAACAAAATTCGTCGGCCTATAAATTACTTTATTCAGCAGTTGCAAATAGCAAACAAAAACTCATCATAAACAGTTTCAAGTTAACACGTGCGATATTTACATTTATTACGAGCATTTATGTGCTTATAACGCACTGTTTGCGCAAATATGAGTCGTATTTGCGACTCAAACACGAGACAATGCGTAATAAAGCAAACTAACAACGTTAACTTAAGTTAATGTTTATTTCTTATTTTAGAGATGGTATTTTAAACTTATGCTGAAGAGCAGTGGTTAGATAAAAGGGTCTAAGACCTGTATGCAGACTGAAATACAAGACTGGAAGTTCAGAGGCACAAATAACTATCACAGTCATATAGAATGCCACTTAATGTAGAAGCACAGTGGAATAGGCCGTGGTGGCTTTGGTGGCTGTTTACTACAAAATAACTTTTTTAGAATTTGATTATACATATTAATACGACAAAATCGTCAATAAGTTAAGTTGCATGCATCTATGCTACATATTCGCTATTCAAGTTATTCTTACTAATAACTTCAACAACAACATTAGATATTAGTAACATTACCCATGTCACTTATGTTAAAGCTATCCTAAAGTATTATTACATGCCAAATGTTAAGCTAATTATTTGCAAAAATTAAATGTTATATTTTAAAATTGCAATACGTCGGGTAATATGAATTCGGAAGTAGAGACGAATTTAAGGAGTGTAGACACCAAAGCCAGCCGAAAAATTTATCACCTGTCAAAACGAGAATAATGAATAGATCAATAATAGTAATCTAAGGTGTGACGTCATAGATTTTAAATTTTACGTAATAATATTATTTTATAACCAAATTAAGAATTATTATGTTTTGGCGATATTCAAGTATGAATCAGGTTTTCATACCAGACAAGTCTTGATATTTTTCGTTCTACAGTCAACAGCACATCACGGTATACACTTGCAGTTCGATAATAGCGCTTATGCCCCCGACATAAGAGCGGTACAAAGTCCAAAGTGTTACGTCTGACGTGCTGTTGACTGTACAATGTTTTTAGTCTGTGGAGACAACACCTCAATTTTAGTGCTTTTACAATTCGAATCAAAAAATATAATGGATGGTACGAGGTATGATTTACAGAGTTTGATGCGTTTGACGTCATACGAAAGCATATAATTTTTCGAATACTCATTTCAATGAATTGGTGTATAAGCACTGAATCTTCTGAACGTAATTCAGGCCTGCGATCCCCGAGCGGCTATTAAGAGGCTATCATTACAAACGATGATTTTACTCAGTAGATGCAAATTTCGTTGCTTTAAATAATTATAAGTGTTTATTTAATTTTTGCATTTTTATTTTCCAATTCTCTACGCCATTATTAATTTAAATATATTTTTGAGCAATGTGTGCTTAAAAGAAGTAATTTGGTTCTTTAAAACTTTAAGAGCCTTATCATTCCCGCGCATGCTGTCTGTCAAAAACAAAACTGCATCTTTGACATTTCTGACAGCTATGATTGTGAACTGAGCTGAAATTATTGACATAGTAAATTGAAACTTATACATAATGTTCACAGCTTTATAGAAGTATTTCATTTCAAAACAAAATTATATTTTTTGAAATGTCATAAGTCGATATACTCGTGTGTCAAGAACATTAGGAAAGTCTAATAAGTGACCTTGAGATTTAAAAGTAACACTGCTGGACCGGATATGTATCAAACTATTCAAACTCGATTTAGCCACGAAAGTGAATATCATTATAATAAAATATTTTGATTACAACTTCAATCCGCTTTAAAATTTATAATTCAAAATAAAAAGAGGCAAGACTCACTTTGGGCCTTAAAACAAATAAAAAAAATATTTGACTTCGACTAATATGTCCGAAATCTAGTTAAATTAATTTTGTATTGTTTTACTGCTTATGATGAAGAGCAATTATACATATAACATAATATTGGTAATTTTATTTAAAAAAAATATATTTTCCAAGCCCTTCTTCGGCGATTCCAAAGATCATTACAATAATTATTTTAATTAGACGTTTGTATCTAATGTAAACTTATAACAAAATAAAATATTCAACAATTATTTCATTCTAAATTCAAAAAACTGCACACATAACAAGCAGCTTCTGCAACATCAATTATCCAAAACTTGTTGTTGTCAACAAAAAAGTACTTTCACATGTAATCTTAATTATACATTTTTATGTAAGAGTCAACGCAAGTTATTGTTATTTGCATAAATCGAATCATTTACTTATTAAACAGCACATTATAAAATTATTCATTCGTAAAACGTTCTCGAACGTCCAGTGTCGGTCGTGATCGCCTTCCGTAGAATAATGATTAGAACTACGAATATCAAACTTGAACATCTTACTAATCTGTGATGATGTGTATAAACTGCGGTTTTTATTTCCATTGGAAGTCACGAAAGCTTTAGATGTGCACTTTAGATAAAATGCGATCGATTAAAATTCTTAATCACGTTGTTTTATTGTTTCAATCGATAACTTGTTTACATGTTGTTAGTTAACATTGCATACCACTATAAAGTAACATAAGTCAAGTGAACATATTGTATACTTATTGTCATCCTCTTATTAAATTATTCGCGTCAATTAATAAAATATGCAATCTGTTTCCATTCGTAATACTTTTCACTGCTATTCATCTCCTCTTTGGTCAAATTCATCGTTAATCTTAGAATAAAATTATTCTGCTGGCTTAGTAACTTATTTTGTTAATATAACAAGTATAACAAACTTAAACTGATGAACCCACTGGTAATTTCTGAGCTTGTCAAACATACCTAGTAGTCGTTAATTAAAATGGTAAAACATTCCTTTTGTTTTACTATTAGGTATGTTTAGTTTTGCTATTTTAATCTAATAGCATAAAAAGTATACTAGTGCACCGATAATGCCCTGTTGCATTAATAATAAATTAATTAATGCACTTGTTTATTTTGCATCAAAACGTCGTCTAATTAAAAGGAAATATTTATGATATTACATTTTTCCACGTGATTGACTTGTTTTCATAATATGCATTAAAATTTGACCTTAAATTATAACTTGGAATAATATATTAGTCTATAACATCTTTTTCTAGTCAGCTGGATGTAATTACTAGTTCCCAAATGTTCGCCATGAAATTCATTTCATAAGTAGAAGTTAAAAAAATTAAATAATGTTCACCAAACAAAAGTTTCTAAATGTCATTAAATGCTAACTTAAAGTACAGCTTTTGACAGACTATTTCAAGTGTTTTAAGTGTATAATGGTTTTGCTAACAGTCGACAGCACGACCCACGTGTAATTAAACGTTCCTGTTATGTCCAGACAGAATAAAAGAGTCTCCACAATTTAAAGTCAACTAAAATAACTAATTACTTAATTTTTATTTCGAATTATATAGTACTGGGTTCCTACAAGCATTTAACTTCGCTTAAAAACTAGTTAAAATACGTAACAACAACAAAGGCTCCCCTATTTGTCAAATATCTTACACCCCATGCCATTACGTCACCCCTGCAGTTACACAAGTTATTGATAAAACTACGTTCAACCACGTTACTACTCGCTGGGTGCCTAGGAAACTCGGAGCCCTAGCTTTACATAACAAAATATCTAGCAACTTTTGTAGATTTAGCTGTTTTCGAAAATTAGTCACCAAGAAAGGTCCCTATAATATTACACGACAAAACAATGTTAGCAAAAAATTATATTGCATTCCAGACGTTATAAATTATTTAATCCATACTTCCATATGAGATGAACGATTTGGTGCAATAGTTGAGAAGTCGGCTGTTACATTAGAGGTCGCTGGTTCGACCTCCGATTTTACGTAGACCTTGTAAAAAAATGAACTAATTTTTATCCTGAAATAAAAAATAAAAATGATAAATATTTATTCACCAGCAAACTTTAAAAAAAAACAGATACATAATCAGTTCCCAAAGAAAATAGAAATATGTACATAGAAGTGTTTTGTTTATCCTTCTTTGACGTGAAGATGAAGCTACTGATCCACGTGATTTTGATATGGGAATTTTCAACGTCATAGGCTAATTTTTATCCTAGGAAATATCACATTGCAAAGGCTATAAGCTAATTTTAAATCATCCTACTCTCCTCTATTATGATGCGGTTCGAAACACAAAACATTCAAATGTTCATTGAAACCAGTATTCCCAACTCTTCAATCATTTTCCAAGTCTATTAGATACCTTTAGACCGGTTCAAGATTATATAACGGTTACTGAATACATATTTCGAAGGAAATTTCACTTCGAATTTCGAACTCGGGACTTATTTGCTTTGTGATCGCTTTATGTAACAGTTTACTCTACTAATAAGTGCAAAGTACGAGTATGCGCAGAGGTCTTAAGGTATACATTCTCTCTAATATAGTTGAGGGAAATGGTGGTAGAGTCATTACAGAATGACTCTATGGTACAGACCATTAATAATAATTGACGATTCACAAGTGCATCTCTGAAGCTTTCATGAACAAGGATTAATTTTAATTTTCAAAATCAATTCGAGTATCTTGACTAGCATATAGGTAGTACATAGCTGATACTCATGAATCATGTTAAGTATCAATAAAGAAGAATCAGCCTTGAACTTTTTGTACAACAAATTATTAATACATTTTCTGGCTTGTTTTTGTTATTGTATTGGTATGGTTTCTTATATATAATTTACCTAAGTTTGGTCGCATCCGGAACTGATATAAGAAGCTAATTACTTCACTGAATAGTTTTCTGTGATTGCAAGCCAATAAAAAGATTTGGAAAATAAATAAACCATGCTTAAAAAACATGTACTCGTAGCTATCATATGAAAAATTAGTTTTGTTATTTACCTTCCCGCCCAATATTATGCTTATTACATTTAAATGTTATTTTTTACTTATTACGAGACGAATTAATTACATCTCTAACTTTAAATATGTATTTTACTAACGTTTACAAAAACTTCTGAAACTTTTCAAATTAACGAAAAAAAACTCGTCGGAAAATGTTTATCACTCCATTAAAACTTTTGAGTCTCATCTTAAACCACAAATCAATCATATCTTTCTTATGATTATGATAATAATTATTTTTTAAATATTGTGGAATTGTGTTGTCGGGATAATGCGGGAAAAGGATAGCGAACATTTTTGCTGTGAACAGAGCGAGAGGTACGATTTTGGCGGTAGGCGCGGTGCAGTATGCGTTTTTGCTGCGCCGCACTGCATTCTGTGACGAGGTGCAAGTTAAAAGACAGGGGTCTGCCTCCGTGGAACAGTGGTTAAGTCACGACGATAAGAGGTCGTGGGTTCAATTTTAGCCACGGGTCTGATTCGTGGTAGATTTTTTTAGAATCTTATCATTACGCACTAAGATATAATTTCGTCATAATGAGTTGTCGGATACAGAAATTTAAGGGCGTAAATAAAAAACGTCATTAAAAATAATATTTTGATTCGTCATGCATGTTGTTTTTACATCATGTAGTGCTTCGTGGCTTTTAAATTGGCACTGGAATAATACAATCTTTATGGAATAATACATACTAGTGGCCTTCAGCCGTACCATACACAAATAGCTGTATTTTATCATTACATGTTTTTTCATAACATAAATCATACATCAACTTGAAAAAGTTAACCAATGTAAACTTAAAACCATGTAAATATTCACAATCAAAACGAAACATTTCACTTGACCGTGAATGGAATTAATACCTACAACCCCGAGTTAATGATCGCAATATAAAGTAACTGCACAAAATAGCATATAGACAATATTTGTCATCATTTAATAATAAAGTGTTAAATAACCCTCTTCCAGTAATTACATACAAATAGCTACAAAAGCTGTGTTTATGATAAGATGTACTCACATTTTGACCACTTGTATCAAATCAAGAGTTTCACTTTATGGCTAACCTAATTTAAAAATAAATAAAACAAATAAAGTATTAGTGTATCTGCCATCAATATTACACTATAATCGAAAAATTAAAGTGTTATAGGTATGTTAGAAACCTACGTCAGAGAGTCTATTTAAATATTTGTAGTAAACATTATCCGAAAAGGTGCGAAACCACTATTCCATAGAGGCGTCCAAATCTTAACAGATTAAAATAAATTTATTTAATAAAGATCGTCATCATTGAAATCCAGTCTTACTTTTAAAGGTACCATTCTGATTAACCGACATTTAGATCATCTGAAGATAGACCTATGTTCGATAAACCTAAAACAAACATTGATCTTTTGATCCGGAAATTGTGTCCAGGATCACAAGATCACGACTAACTCAGACTAACTTGATTTGTTTTGGCATCGAAAAACGTGACAATCTTCATCAAATATTTCAACTCGCTCCCGCCTTTGACTTGTTTGCATGCATTAGACAAAAGCGCTGGCTCGACGGCCTTCGTCCAACCGGTCTCCGCTTACTTTCGCATTGCATCCACGCGGCATTTCATACCAACCACTACACCGACCTCCACACTCTTATTCTTACACGCATAGAGCACACAATCCAACGAACGCACCCACAAAGCGAATTAATTACCCGTAATCTTTGCCTAACACATGTAACGATTTTTAGGGACAATTTCGATATAATGAAGCAAGTTAAATTATGCATATCGTGCAACGTTCTGATACGCACACCTAAAAAATTTAGTTCAATTTCCCTACTGTACATGCTACGTTTCTTTAGGTGAGTCGTTTCAGTGTATGATTTTTTCAGCTACCTACTTTAGCTATAGCTTTACTACCTTCAGCTAACAAATAGACATCTAGTTTACTTTATGGTAAGCATACACCATAGTCTATTCCAATGACCCTTAAAAGGACAGAATGAGTTGCTCGGTAACTACTGATGATCAAATTTAGAATCTTCGAGGCTTATTATTTCAAGTGTAAACACTGGAGCCAACACTAATGTTGCAGGAACACAGCCAGATACGTTATAAAACAGTAATCCTCTATAAGTGGTTATTCCCAACGTTATCAACAGAGCTGTTGTTATGTCATTTTGCTAAACCACAATCCTCAATCGTACCAAATATGACGAACGCACTTATGATACAATTTCATGAATAAATTGGTACCGACTACTACATCGGTATGCTACGATGATTGCACAATGCTGGAAAGTCCAACATCGAATCCACTTCACGGACACTCGTACGGACGTAATCGAATTTACAAATCAAGGAATATTTGGACATTTAATGCCCTAGATGCCTTGGAACCTTTTCAGAGTCCAGCTAGCTAGCGGCTCTGTGGGGGAGCCAGAGGAATCTATGAAAGAATCTGTGGTAAGATTAAAACCTCATGAACAACAACAAGAAGATATAAAAACATACAAGAAGAGGTGCAGAACTTACCAAGTGAAGCAGAAAGCTCCTGAAGTGAACGTCTTTTAATAGGGCCATCTTCCACTAATATTGACATTTGGAGAATGCATAATTTTGGGAAGTAAATGTCCATTCTAATCCATTTTTGTTGTCTCTTATGAAGAAATACTACAACTATACTCCCAGCATTGAGGTCTAACTTATGATGAACTCGAAAGAGACATTCCCATCTTTGAAGTTTTGAAACAATGAGTAAACAAGATTGAATATGCCAAATCTTAAAATATACATAATACATAAATTTACCATTCGATATGTGGTCCGGAAAAGGTAGGATCGATTCGTGTCGTAGTATGACCTCTGTTAATTTCGGAGCGCAAGTAAATGTGTGCTCACGGAATAAAACACACAATGTTATATAACATACTCAACAGTTTGTGCCTATTTTTAACATTCCGTTAAAAATCGACAGATCGTGACCCTGTTGTCAAAGGCTTCACTCCAGTGTTTGTCAAACTGTTTACTAAATATTTACAATATCAAATAGTTCACCTAGTTCAGTTAAACATATTTGTGGTAGCGAAAAAATTATGTTAGTGCTTTTAATAGTGACCTAACCAGCTCTATTCAACAGGGCTTGTAAGTACATTTGTGTTTGTCCTATGTCTGGGTGTTTACATTATGGACGAGATTATTTGTATTACTTACATTTAATATATACGTGAATATTTGTATTACATTATATTGATTTTGACATTGACTGCAAATGCAACAAAACATATTTTAGAAAAGTCAATGTTGTTAAATAAGCGCAATTACTCCCCAAGTCAAGTATGTGATTATGTCCAATATTAATTTTATTCGCAGCTTCTAACCCCACGTTCTACCCACTATCTGGGTGACTTCTGGACAGTTTGAACACCACTTACCAAGACGTAAATGTCACCGAGCAAGTCGAGTGGGCGTCCTCGCCACCACTGTTGACCTACTGTGGCCACTTGGCTCGCCGATTACCGAAAACACGTTTATGTAATAATCCATGAACGTATTGCAATGTGGACGTTCGAATGTGTGTTAAGTTTGATCAGCGATTTCTCACCGGCTAGGTTACTGCGGTGTCACGCGGATTATGCATAGGTTATTTGATTTGACTTGGATTGATTTACCATGGCTGTATATGAAATCTGATTTAAGGCCCAGGGACGCTGCCGATGGCGATGCAGGAACGCGGGGCTTGTGAGTCCCACACAAGGCTCGTCTTCCCCAGGCGAGTTATGGTGCGTAAATGCATTCCCCTCCACAAAAAAAATAATAATAAATGGCTGTATATGAAATAGAAGTACGAAGAATGAGGCTATGAAATTCTGTTAAAACGTCATCCACCTTCAAATTACCTAACTTGTTTGCAGGCAGAGAGAAAATGACTCTATTTATTTGTTCAGATCACCAAAAAGCTTACTCTAACAATACACCAATTATTTAAGTATAATAGAGTCATGCACGGGGAGAAGAGGAGATAGGGACTAAGGAGTTTGCTTTAACGTTCCAGGGCGTCATGTTTATACCTATCTAATATTGAAGACATTTGTATCGCAAACGACACGTGCATAAAATGAATAAAATATCTTTACGGCACGTAAGAGACATTGTTCCATCGACAGAAGCGCCTAGTGTGGCAGAAAAATGAGGGATACTTCTTGGTAAAGTTTACCTCAATGAAATAGGCCGCAGTGCCATCAGGTGACTATGTTCCTGTCTGCCAAATGAGATCGCATACAAAATCAAACTCCTGGCCATAAATGATGAAAGTGGAGGGGGAGTTTTCTATACACTTTATTAGTCCGTATAACATCTACTGTCGATATGAAGCTTGGTAATAATGGTAATACGACACTTAACTGAATCTTTTCTCATCCGTTTGTTTTATATCAGTTAAAATAATAACTGGGCAGACATCTGACCCTTATTTATTACATTATAGAAAATAAACATTTAATCTTTGAAGCTTATTGAAACATGTTCTACTGATAACCACAATTAGCAGAGTAAAATACACACTCGAACATTATTTATTATGCATTCAATAAGCGCACGTTATTTGCGTCTGCGCACACGTATCTAACCGGCTCTGTCTATTATTTCCGCGTTATAAAATGTGTATTTTATAGCAAATGACTAAAAGGCCAGTATAATACAATTTTTTTAATAAAATAAAGAAAAAGGAAGTCAAAAAATGTTTGAACGAACAAAGTTGTCTTTTAAGTGCCTTTTGAAATAAATGTAAGATATTTTAGACCTTAGGTAAAATGGACAATTACGTCAAAAATATTTTTGGGAATTATGAAGAAAAGATAACTCTAAACATACTGTATTTTGTATCATACAGTCAGCAGCACATCACCCTTTGCTACTCTGTCAAAGTCCTACAACCAATTTTCAGCTTCATTCCATAACACTGAATTCTATTTAATTTAAGACATTCTGACACAAAGCCAACTCATATAATTATAAACGTGATGATGATCGCACTCAGACATAAAGAATATAATTTTTATAACGATAATAAACTAGAAACTTTATTGTTCTCATAATTATTATGTAGCGCATAATTAAGTATTAACTTATAATGTTATGAATGAAATTGACCCCTAAGTTATTTATAAGTAAAAAAAATTGTTTGATATTGCTTGTTCTGAATTTATGAATCTAAATTTCAAAATATTAGTTTTATTTTATATAAATCTATTTATATGAAATAGAACTCCTGTATTTTTCATATATACACTTTCATATATCACATCCTTTTAATTAATAAGATCGTTATAATAATATAATAATCGAACAGCACGTATTAAATACGTACACGAGCTATCAAATAGCCTTCACATTGATTTATAAGGAAATTCAAGTTTGAAGTAATGTAATGTGTATAATTTTCCGATTAATTTGGCATTTTATGTTTACAAATATTATAAGCATCATTTAGTTATCCACTTTGTATTTAATTTTACATACCAAAAAAAAACAGATTGTTTTAGTTGAAGTTTATTATACATTAGTATTTCCAAAATCACCTAAGACAGCATAAACATACGTAAAGGATTACTTGTAAAGAAAGTGGAATTTGATATTATCTATATTTAGTTAACATAAAGCAATTAAGGAGTCGTTAAAGTGCATTATTTCATTTCAAAGTAACTTTTGGGACTCTGATAACATTCCCAAACGGATTTAACCATCTAACGTCTTCACATATCTTCCATAGCTCAATACGTAACTGTCTATTGACTCTCTACTTAAGACCAAAGCATGCAAAGTCAACAGCCACCAACGCCTCTATTCGATACTTGTCGACATGATAAATCGGTAATCACGACCGCAAGGCAAGGCCGAGTTGCTCAATCGATGCTTAATCATATCGAATCACAACTCACTCCTGAGTCCTTGCTCAAAAATGCACGACACTTTTTTTTGGTCGAGACATGTTTATGACCGTGAATTTTTATCGCATAATTAATAAGACATCATTGGAATATTATAATGGCTATATTTGCAATCCATCGCACTTTTAAGCACTCTACGTATGGGCTTTCAATGTCGACTTATATTAAATTAATTGCGTCCGCAATTTTCCTAACCTAATTCTAGTGGTTCCTTGATGGATTGTTTCAATTGGTAATGCCTAACTAATAAAATTAAACCGCACAAGTGAGAGCTTCATTACAAGTGCCTCCGTAATCTCTTACCGAGAGATAAGTTGCAGGACGACTATAGGGTTAATTAGACATCATTAACTTGTTAAATTGGACACAAGGGTGATAATAACACTAGTAAAATCAAATCATGATTGACTTTTGGTGGACAATTCTTTTACAAAACTACGTAAAACTGATAGAAATCGTGATAAATACTTTGAGCTTTTATTCAAGTGCATCAATTACGACAAAACAAAAAGGAACAACTGAAATACCTAAAGGTTCTTGCTGTTGTAAGGTACTTCTTGTATTACCACTTTAATTATCGACAGTTCTTCAATCGCACGCATCATAAAAGCGATCTAATTTTAAAATGTTGTTTTCTTTTTTGTTACAGATAACGAAAGAGTTTCGTCACAGACTGCCAGTGTGCGATGGAACCACTGCGTAGATAAAATCGATCAGTGACTTAAGATCGTGGTTTCGGATCGGTCAGCTGTGAGTCGAGTGGCATTTCCTGCATACTGACGCATTGTTAAAGTGAAGTGTGATATTTCTACCGGATATTACGCCGCTCTCATCAATTAGGCTGCATTGCCTTGGTAAGTCGAAATAATACTGATTTGTTTCTTAGATATAGTTTCGCGCTTGGCTTTTACTTACGTCTAAATTGTAAGGAAGATGTTAATAAAAGCACAGGGTTGCATAAATCTGAGTCGGAAACCGGCCACACCGGCTCATTACTTTTCGGTTGGGGGTTTCGTCGGTTGACCCCGGCTATTTCAACCGCACAAAGACTATGACAGCGCGGTGTATTCAGGGACCGGGGTCAACCGATGAAACCCCCTTTCGGTTGTTGAAAGAGTTTAGTGGGTAGTGGGGCGCTTTAGTCCCATGTCCTACACACGGCCATAGGTCTTTCTACCCTCTGAAGCGTTGCATAAACGAGTTGAAAAACTGAGTCAGGCCATGGTGATGTTTCTAGTTGACGTCTCTAGGTTGTGAGACATGATTGGAGAGGAAGACCGCACCTCAATTATTAAGTAAAAGATACCTACCTTTTTGTAATTCACTCATATTAAATGATAATCTCATCTTCTTACAACAAAATCAATTAAAATACAAAAATGCGTAATCAAGACGGGTCCGGCCGTTATGCCCCCATTCCGGTTTGCCCCCGGCCGGTATGCCCCCACAATTTTAAGTAAATTTGTTCCAGTTTGCCGTTAAATTGTGGGGGCATACCGGCCGGGGGCAAACCGGAATGGGGGCATAACGGCCGGACCCATCAAGACATGCATTCCGAATTCTCGATTTCGTTTCACATAACATTCAGTCAGTCAGGTACCAATAAATCAGATTTAACTTTCTCGCAAAAACAAAATTCTTTCATGAGATTGCGTTAACTGGGCAGTATGTTGCTCTTGACCGGTTCCAACATCCGGCTCCTGAAGTGTAAATAACTTTCATCTGACACGATACAACTCAAATTAAGTCATATGAGAAAATTGTGAATGTGAATTTAAGTTGCACTCAAAGGCGGGCAACGCGCCCGTGACCCCACGGGGGTCTCGGGTGCTTATAGGCGGCGGTGATCACTTACCATCAGGTGAACCACTTGCTCGTTTGCCCCCCTTTATTATGTAAAAAAAAGTTAGCTACTACTAACATAGCGCAGCGACCCCAATATGAGTCTTGGCCTCCGCAACAAAAGACGCCACTTCAGTCTATCTTGCGCCATCTCCCGCCAGTTCTCCACTCGGAGTTCGCGCAGATCTTTTATCCTTTGATGTGTAGCAGTAAATGCACTTGTATATTAAAAATTATCAGCCTATTAAGGTCTATCAGAGCAAATCGTTATTTAGCATGGTCCAAACTTGTGTCTTCAAAAAATTTATTTTCCGTCTCTACCTATTTACAGATAGGTACTTAACATCTCATTTTTCCCCCACAATACAGTTTGGACTTTTTGTCTGTAATTAAAGATTCAAAATTGTTTGTAGAGATAATACAGTTTTGGGTGATCTGTTACGCTATTCTCCGCACTATTTATTGCATTTACATAATGTTTTTGCAAAGTATGCAATGTTTTTGACAACTGAGAACGCCTGTGACCTTGTTCAATGTAACCGCGTTGCAAATCTAATAGTTTCAATCATGACTTACTGTAATGATTTGGTAATAAACGGAAAAATTGCAATGTCATTTCAATGTATTAAATCGTACTAATGTGGTTTTTTGGAGGCAAATAACATTTTAGCCTTCGTGTAAATTAGGTATTAACTTTTAATAACTACTTTTGGTAACGTGTTAGATTTGTAAAATAGGTGTGATTTTTTGCTAGTCAATAAATCGATTTTCGATTAATTTCAAATACCACATGATTTCAGTCAAGATGAGCATAGAAGTAAGTGCCTAAAAGTTAGGGTAATCAAATGCAAGAATTTTAAATATTTTTTATGAGATAACTAATTTTGTGTGTTCACTGTGCATGCAGCTTCGTCTAATGGATAACAGAACGTCTCTTTCATGATCCAATGAGAGAAATATATATTTTTTAATTTTGAGGGTACCTAAATCAATTGAGCCTGGAATTCGAATAACTAGAAATATCGATAAGTAAAAAATTGCCTCAAAATATCCTCTTTTTGCCAGTCCGTAGTATACATACCTACGCAAACAAACTCTCACAAAAATCGTTTCACTATCACACATTATCCATCTTCCCACCCACGCATATCGTACAAAGTTCCCTTAGTTCTTTCACCACTTTTTCTTTTTGTCACGCCGCCTTTGGAACCATTTGGAACTACACTATGAACGAACGAACGAACTATTTCAAAAATATTTAGGTACAAAATAAATCTATTTCTTTTTTAATAAGTATTCAGTAATTTTACAGCTGAACCTTTTTGGCATTAAGATTTTGTTTTTGTGTGAAAGAAAGCGAAATGTGTTTTTATTTTTAATTTAATAATTTTGTGACTTAACATATTTTAGTCTTCATAATAAAATATAATGCCTTACATATAACTTTCTTATAAATTGACTAAAAATATAATGTTATGCTAATAGTATGTGTTGCACGATTGTTATGATAATACTACACACCTTTACCCTTTCCGCCGTTAAACTATACATAATTGCGCCTAAAAAATCTAAGTAGTTACACCATGAACCTAAAAAACTAGGTTCAAGGAAACAGTCATGTGTACATACAGTAACATAGTAAAAACTACATAATGCCAATATTTAATAGACGCTTGTAATAATAATCGTTGGTCATTTCAGCCGCATTATTATGTTGGATGTTACATTATTGCTTTGCTCACATTATAAGGTCGTAATGTTACGAGTATTACGGTAATTCAGTTTCGTTGAACCTTCTTGTAATTTGTCGTCAAATGTTGCGATTTGTCGTAGTTTTGCATTAATTATGCCATTGTCTTGAATCCGCCATGCGAATCACTTCCGCAACCTTTGAATGATATTATTCCGCGTTTTGGGCTGCCTTGCTTCGTACTTTACAACATTAATTAAAACATGATTCGTTACGCCGAAATAGTAAACAATACAAGCTAGTATTGCATCTTTTTCCCCTGAACTTTACTCTTCTACTTGGGCAAAGTTCTCCTCCAAAGCAACACATCTCAGGGGAGAAGACTTTTATAATAAAAACCGGGCGACCGACTGGCTAAAATTATTCTCACACATTATATCGTTACTCCATTAGAGCCATGAATAAAGATAACAGTATCTTCAATCATTGGTATACTACGAGTATAAAAACAATCATAAACATAACGTGATTTGATTATGACTGTAATGTCTCACACTGCTCACACAAGTCACACATCACTATTTTCCCGCGCGCGGTAAACAGCGATCGGTAATGGCCGCGGAAAAATGGCGGACTGTCATCGTGATGGGGCTGTTCCGGCTCGGATGTCACCGCTGCCCTTGGAACACAATAGTCAAGGTCATATGCAATCCACACATCCCGGCGAATTAAATTGATTAGAAGAAAAAATGTTGCAGCTTGATTTTTTTTAATCTCGGAGAGGTTCTTCCATTGTTTCGTGAATTTTGTAACGAATGCTCCTACCTACTCTGATTTTTTTTTATTGTTAGGCCAATAAATACTCGTCTATAACCTACGTTGTTATTTGACATAGTAGTAACTCAAGTTCTATAAGGTTGTGATAGAGATTTATGAAAATCGTGGAGAGTTTACAATTTCAAGGTTCTTTCATATTCCTTCCTATATCCTGAAATCTTATGGATATAAGACAATTCTATTGATAAGTACTTACACCTACCTATAGTGTATTAGAGAATACTATATTCGATCGATTTGCTCGTCATTATGGGGCATTTTATCTTAATAAATAGAAAAGTGAGACAACCGCATTTATCTCCACTAAAGTAAAGATCAAAGGATAAGAAAATTCTTATCCATAGGCAAAATGACCGAATCCTACCAATGGTATGTGCTAATTTATTTTAGATTGACAATACTATCGATTAATTCGATTATAATAAATTATATTGGATAAAGTAGGAATCGATATCATCGATTACATAGACGTCGTTTACACTCTCGATTATCATAACGATTGTCATTATTTGAGCTCCATTTGCATCATCGATTAATAATCGATGCACAATTAATTTTACGGCAACACTAGTAGGCAGTCTAATGATAAACATTGGAACTATTTATCTATTTATAAAAGATTTAAGAATCTACTTTATTTTCTTAGTAAATGAAAATATCCGTGATGAAAAATAAAACCATTTTTTACTTGTTTGTAAACAAAATAGGCCCTTTGTCTCAGTTTATTTATCTATCCGTATGTATGTTAGACTGTAATATTTTTATTATTATGGTCATTAGTTTCTTAAATTTGTGTTACTTGAGGTAAACCGGTTATTATTATTATTGTTAGTTCTCAGTCTATTCGACATCATAGGTAATGTATTTTCATATTTATAACCAATGACATGTATGTACACTAATTTTAGATTTTTTTGTGCTAAGTCGAGAGATACCAATAACAAAATTACTCTATAATTGTCTATGGATCCTCCCCGCCTATACTTCTTAAGTGTTTATTTTATCAAATACATTATTTACTAAATTATTCAGGCCTTTTTTATGAATAAATTTAATTTATTTACAAGTGATCTTGGTAACACTATTATTTTATCTATGGCATCATCGATTGTTAGTCTTTGCTTCATACGATGCCCCAAAATTATAAAAAGTAATGTCAAATGTCAATGTGACACTTTGAAAGGTATTCTATTTTATTTACAACAACAACTTTCTTTGAAAATAAATTTGTTTGAAGTGAAACCCAATGATTCGAAGGCATTAGGATGTACTACCAATTTCCCAAGGATATCTACAAGGAATATGGACAACTCAAAGGTAATCGCAACAATCTTAACTAGTCTCCGTGCCCTATCTTTTTGTTTCGTCTATTATCTCATCGTAATCAAGTACAATTAAATTATAACGATTGAATCATTTGTTCCAATGAGGTTGATCTGTTACAATTCACCCCCAAAATTGCTGTGATTCCTGAAGAACAGTAATTTTCCTTACATTTAAATCAATCATTTTTCACTGCGCATTTCATTGTCTTAAGAATTTCCCTACCTAACTGGGTAAACGGCCACCCTTCACTCCCCACCGGAGATGAATGCCGCTCGGTCATTTCTATTCTCCGGGCCGCCCCCTGTCCTCCCATTTAATTGTTAAATAATTTATCTATTGACTCGAAAACATATTTCTTTACAGGAAATTAACGACTACCAGATGTTACTTTTCACTATCCAAATCACATAATTGATCAAGTTCTAAGTAATCTATGTCGAATTTAGGACTAAATTCAACTATAATAGCCTTTAATACAATTCGCTTTTCGGAATAAACGGAGCGGTTCTCAGGTCTGTATACTATATTTTTACTATGAAAGCACAAGCTTCAATGATAGTAGTAATTTAATTTTATTAAAACGAGTTATGCAAGAGAAAACTTCCTTGGAAGTTCAATCTTTTTACATCGCTCGTTCCAATTTCACAGTCTAATATTTTGACAACCATCAAACACATACCTCAATTATTAGTATTTCTTGTAAGGAGTAGGTATACAAGCCCAAGAAAAAGTTTAGATATGAGTAAATTCCTTCCGAATTGCATTAAACATGATTATTCAAATTCCACGCATTGACTTTACATACAACCTTATTATGCAAATTGGATAGCATTTGTTTAATATTATAGGATAGTAGTAGTAATAGAATGCTATTTGTTCATAAGCGCCATCTAAAGGGTCGCGGTTGAACTACCAAACTACGTTTTAAATGTCGCGTTAGCGCCATCTAGAGTTTTGCGGTTGAACTACCAAACTACATGGATTTCCCTGTCAATGTGTGTGTCAAATTGATGGTCGAGTTCGGCCGACTGTTCATAGAGGGCAGCGCAGTAACATAAACAAATTTCTTGTAATGATTTCAGGTTCGGTACCCTAATGACCATTCGATTCAAACATTCTACCTGTCCTTGACTGAAGGATAAACAATTATTTACTAAAGGGATACTACAACCATAATAAGGAAATGCAATCCGTTTAACACTTCAACTGTGGTGGTCTTATTTCGCAAAAAAAATGACACGTCTGTGAAAATACTTCAGAGTTCACCTTCACTTCTACTTCCGCAATTAATTAAAATCATGATATTTCGAATTTAAGTGTATATGAAACGTATGTCGTTGGAATCTCTAATAATTAATAAATTAACCCATTATTGTTAAGGTTTTTCATTTCTTTAACATATTTATTCATTAATGTACTTAACTTATTTCTAATGATTAATTCCTTATTTATTTTTAGCTATAAATTTTATAAAAGGTATAATATCTATCTAAATTTTGTAACATATTTTATTAGTTAAGTACATCAATTTATTAGGCTTCATCTTGTATGTTTAAGTAGTTTTACATATTAAATATGATTTTTAAAATTTATGGTTGTTTTACTTATGGAATGCAATCTCTGTACATTACTTTAAAATGGTTTTATTTCAAGATCTAAGTATATAATATACTATATTCATAGATAAACTATGTAAATTAGAACTTTCCTAAGTTAAAAAATATCACTTAACTCAATCAATGTGCACGCAAACATCTAAATTTTCACACAGCAATCACCTTCCACTCTACTTTATAAAATCAATTAATAATTTAACAAATAAATTAAGTTATTAAAGTTACAAAAGGGAAGGATCCTAGTTTCCTAGAAATATTTGTGCGGGACGGCCATAGTGATAATAAAACACAATGGTATATATTTTATAGGTGTAGGTAGCTTTGCCATTTCTGTTAATTTTGTTATTTAACCATACCGTTCATTTTCCCATAACTCTAAAATATTTACCTTCATAGAAAGCTTGGGTACTTAAGATAATAATACAACATCTGGTCTGCAGGAAAGCGTTATGGATCTCCTGCGCATAGGGTTGCCAACTTTTTGTTTTACAAGAAATTACGTACTTCTATCGACGAGCCCTTTGGCGTAATGGTTGAGAAGTCGACTATTACACCAGAGATCTCGGGTTCGATTCCCGCCCAGTACAAACATTTGTGTGCATGAACATGTCTGCTTGTATAAGTTTGGGTGTTTCTAGTTTTTATGTTTAATAATTAATATGTATTTATTAAAAAAAACGTATGTAAGTAATGTTTATCTATTGTTTAGCACTCATAGCACAAGCTAATGCTTGGTTTGGGGCTAGGTGGCGCTGTGTAAATAATATCCAGATATATTTATTTATCCTCCCGCCACTTAGCATTCATTATGTACTGAAAAACTCGAATATTCGACAATGACAGATTCGTTTAGAAACTCAAAATTATTTGTTTGTGGTTGCGCTACACTGAGCAGTGAGAGCGTTTTGACTAAATAAAACTTATGTGAGCGTCTAATAACACACAATGTGTTACTAGCATTTTGATACTGAAAACAGTATTTTGGTAAATTTTATTTTTGTTCAACAGTAAAAGTATAATTTAGTGAAAACCGTATTATACTGTTAAAAAAAAAAAAAAAACATAGTTGACAACCCTACACGTGTTCCGCAATTCAACACCAGAGTCGTCCTTTGAAAAACAAAAGACTGAATTCGAACAGCCCCTTTCTCATTTAGCGCAAAAAAACCACTACCTAACGGTCCTACCTACAAAATAACACGTGGGGTCAACTCATAGACGACCGATTTTTTCCTAAAGCTTTGACTAATAATATACTCAGCTTATAGGTTATCAGTCAATCAATCCCTCATCCAATTTACATTCATACCAGGAAATCGTTCTGACCTAGTCTAAATCTATAAGTTATAACCTGAAATCCTTAACCTACAAAATATTTTTCTATAATTTATTCATTGATTCCTTACTATAACTACGTTGTGTCGGTAGTTTAGTTACCCAATGCTTACATGAGGTGATGATCAATATATGGTTCCCTAACTGTATTAATTACTACTCTTTTACTTTGTTTACGAACAACTTTCTATTCCGACTCCCTTTGTTAAACCACAACAAAGTTTTTCTTAAGATAATTTTTTTTTTATTTAAATCCACTAAAACCCTATAATAATACTTATTCCTTGGTCACGTAATTTAATCATTGCATAAATCGTTATCATACTTTATGCCGGTTTCTAACAATCAGAAAACATTAATTACTTATCAATCAACTTTCAAGCCTAACCTAATGATCCGTAATCTATCATTCGCAATCTCGAAACAACGATTATTTTCCCGATTGATAAAAGTCGATTAAGAGAGAAAAAAAAAAAACACAATAGTGCACATTCAAATCCAACCACAGATGACATAAAACAAAATTAATTTATTATGATTCTGAACTGTATTAACAGCCGAAATTAAACGCAACCGGTACAATTGAAAGTACATACTAACATACTAAAGCACCCGAATCAGTTAAATAATTTCAAGAAAGGTATCAGAGTAGATACACATAATTATTTTATGTCATCTCAGCATTAAACAATAAGACACTGACCTTTATACGCCCGAGGTGAATCTCCTATGATGTTGTTTAGTCATGATGAAGAGCAGACTTCTGTTTCACAACACATCACAACTCAATGAGATTACACATCATTGTCACAACTACTTAGTTCCCGTCGCGCGCGTCGGTTGGGAACCTAAATCATACTAACTAACCTAAGACGCACCCCTTACAATTGATTTAAAGAAAAAAGATCGCCACATACATTATCGCATCATCGTAAATAACAACTCTCAAATTTGCCCGTCTAGTTTTCTTATCGGTCCGGCGACACATTGAGTGGATTGATCCTTAAAAAGTCGTTCATTTTAAAATTTGACATTGTAAGAACGTCAAGTAGTTGATATGTTTTTACACCTACTAAAAAAACTAAAGACTTCGAGACATTCCTACGAACCGCATGAAATGCAATACATCACGGCGTTTTTTTTTTTTTTTTCAACACTTGTTATAGGTAATTGCCTCTCTATATCCAAGCTAATTCGTGGGATCGAAATATGGCAAAATCTTAAAATAGCGGCCGTATTTACATAACGAAATCAACAGTAATATTCAACCCACACACGCACGTCTACACAATCCGTTGTGTGTGTCCTATTATCACTAATTTATGCTGTTTCAACATGGAAAAAAAAAAAAACGCTATAAATCACTGACCTTGAATTATGATCTTTGTCACCATAGACAATGGACACATTGGTAGCTTTACCTTTCGATAGAGCTGCCTTTACCTACTTTCTTTAAAGAA
Source organism: Mecyna flavalis (assembly GCA_949319885.1). Taxonomy (NCBI): domain Eukaryota; kingdom Metazoa; phylum Arthropoda; class Insecta; order Lepidoptera; family Crambidae; genus Mecyna; species Mecyna flavalis. Next base: position 16,534,153 of record OX439427.1, read on the forward strand.
TTCTCCCTGTTTACACTACACAGTTAAAATTAAACCAACATTATCAACATCTACTATGGATCAAAACGTCAATCATTCTTCACTTGCAAATACTGAATTAGCGCACGCGCACAGCCGCACACCCTCTCTCAATGAATACGTGAAAGTTAGTCGTCCCCGGAATCCGACCCTTCTGCCATTTAGGGATGGCGATCTGAGATCGATTAATCGAAGAATCGATTTTTTTTTTGAGCCAAAAAGATCGATTTTTTTTTTAAATCGATATGTAATACTGAATCTATTCAGTGAATCGATATTTCACCCTTGAAAATTGACATTCGATTTTTTTTTTTAGGTTTTGGTATAAACCAAAAAAGTACAACCGACTTCAAGAAGGATTTCTCCGTCATTTGTGAATTCGTATGATAAAAATCTTTTGAAAATTGAAGAAAAATATGAGGCCATCTTTATTTCTGTTATAAAAAATTTAATTTGTCAAATTCAAAACCCCCAAAAATTTTTTTTTTATACAAAAGTGCTTTCCATGTTAAGACAATACCTCAATTTGAGGTAAATATCGGTTTCGGATAATTCGGTCTCGATTCTTTGTGGATCGATTCATTAGGTCACGATTCGAATCGATTCAAAAAAATCGATTTTTTTTTTCGGAAAGAATCGCCATCCCTACTGCCATTTTTAAAAGGCCAGCGGGGCACCATAAAAAGTGTCCACGCCCACAAGCTGCTGCCACTAAACGCATTATCAAAAATTCAAAGCGTTGTCGACTTTACCTAAAATACCTATTTTTTTCACCCCCAAATTCTTAATCTCATCACATTTCAACCTTATTCCATTTACACGATCAACAAATTGTGACCAAAACATTGTTTCAGTCACTGTTTTTTTTTTTTTTCTTCAAAAACCAGAATATGACAATCCTGGTCACTACGGTACCAAATTGTAACGAATGCTCCTACCTACTCTGATTTTTTTTTATTGTTAGGCCAATAAATACTCGTCTATAACCTACGTTGTTATTTGACATAGTAGTAACTCAAGTTCTATAAGGTTGTGATAGAGATTTATGAAAATCGTGGAGAGTTTACAATTTCAAGGTTCTTTCATATTCCTTCCTATATCCTGAAATCTTATGGATATAAGACAATTCTATTGATAAGTACTTACACCTACCTATAGTGTATTAGAGAATACTATATTCGATCGATTTGCTCGTCATTATGGGGCATTTTATCTTAATAAATAGAAAAGTGAGACAACCGCATTTATCTCCACTAAAGTAAAGATCAAAGGATAAGAAAATTCTTATCCATAGGCAAAATGACCGAATCCTACCAATGGTATGTGCTAATTTATTTTAGATTGACAATACTATCGATTAATTCGATTATAATAAATTATATTGGATAAAGTAGGAATCGATATCATCGATTACATAGACGTCGTTTACACTCTCGATTATCATAACGATTGTCATTATTTGAGCTCCATTTGCATCATCGATTAATAATCGATGCACAATTAATTTTACGGCAACACTAGTAGGCAGTCTAATGATAAACATTGGAACTATTTATCTATTTATAAAAGATTTAAGAATCTACTTTATTTTCTTAGTAAATGAAAATATCCGTGATGAAAAATAAAACCATTTTTTACTTGTTTGTAAACAAAATAGGCCCTTTGTCTCAGTTTATTTATCTATCCGTATGTATGTTAGACTGTAATATTTTTATTATTATGGTCATTAGTTTCTTAAATTTGTGTTACTTGAGGTAAACCGGTTATTATTATTATTGTTAGTTCTCAGTCTATTCGACATCATAGGTAATGTATTTTCATATTTATAACCAATGACATGTATGTACACTAATTTTAGATTTTTTTGTGCTAAGTCGAGAGATACCAATAACAAAATTACTCTATAATTGTCTATGGATCCTCCCCGCCTATACTTCTTAAGTGTTTATTTTATCAAATACATTATTTACTAAATTATTCAGGCCTTTTTTATGAATAAATTTAATTTATTTACAAGTGATCTTGGTAACACTATTATTTTATCTATGGCATCATCGATTGTTAGTCTTTGCTTCATACGATGCCCCAAAATTATAAAAAGTAATGTCAAATGTCAATGTGACACTTTGAAAGGTATTCTATTTTATTTACAACAACAACTTTCTTTGAAAATAAATTTGTTTGAAGTGAAACCCAATGATTCGAAGGCATTAGGATGTACTACCAATTTCCCAAGGATATCTACAAGGAATATGGACAACTCAAAGGTAATCGCAACAATCTTAACTAGTCTCCGTGCCCTATCTTTTTGTTTCGTCTATTATCTCATCGTAATCAAGTACAATTAAATTATAACGATTGAATCATTTGTTCCAATGAGGTTGATCTGTTACAATTCACCCCCAAAATTGCTGTGATTCCTGAAGAACAGTAATTTTCCTTACATTTAAATCAATCATTTTTCACTGCGCATTTCATTGTCTTAAGAATTTCCCTACCTAACTGGGTAAACGGCCACCCTTCACTCCCCACCGGAGATGAATGCCGCTCGGTCATTTCTATTCTCCGGGCCGCCCCCTGTCCTCCCATTTAATTGTTAAATAATTTATCTATTGACTCGAAAACATATTTCTTTACAGGAAATTAACGACTACCAGATGTTACTTTTCACTATCCAAATCACATAATTGATCAAGTTCTAAGTAATCTATGTCGAATTTAGGACTAAATTCAACTATAATAGCCTTTAATACAATTCGCTTTTCGGAATAAACGGAGCGGTTCTCAGGTCTGTATACTATATTTTTACTATGAAAGCACAAGCTTCAATGATAGTAGTAATTTAATTTTATTAAAACGAGTTATGCAAGAGAAAACTTCCTTGGAAGTTCAATCTTTTTACATCGCTCGTTCCAATTTCACAGTCTAATATTTTGACAACCATCAAACACATACCTCAATTATTAGTATTTCTTGTAAGGAGTAGGTATACAAGCCCAAGAAAAAGTTTAGATATGAGTAAATTCCTTCCGAATTGCATTAAACATGATTATTCAAATTCCACGCATTGACTTTACATACAACCTTATTATGCAAATTGGATAGCATTTGTTTAATATTATAGGATAGTAGTAGTAATAGAATGCTATTTGTTCATAAGCGCCATCTAAAGGGTCGCGGTTGAACTACCAAACTACGTTTTAAATGTCGCGTTAGCGCCATCTAGAGTTTTGCGGTTGAACTACCAAACTACATGGATTTCCCTGTCAATGTGTGTGTCAAATTGATGGTCGAGTTCGGCCGACTGTTCATAGAGGGCAGCGCAGTAACATAAACAAATTTCTTGTAATGATTTCAGGTTCGGTACCCTAATGACCATTCGATTCAAACATTCTACCTGTCCTTGACTGAAGGATAAACAATTATTTACTAAAGGGATACTACAACCATAATAAGGAAATGCAATCCGTTTAACACTTCAACTGTGGTGGTCTTATTTCGCAAAAAAAATGACACGTCTGTGAAAATACTTCAGAGTTCACCTTCACTTCTACTTCCGCAATTAATTAAAATCATGATATTTCGAATTTAAGTGTATATGAAACGTATGTCGTTGGAATCTCTAATAATTAATAAATTAACCCATTATTGTTAAGGTTTTTCATTTCTTTAACATATTTATTCATTAATGTACTTAACTTATTTCTAATGATTAATTCCTTATTTATTTTTAGCTATAAATTTTATAAAAGGTATAATATCTATCTAAATTTTGTAACATATTTTATTAGTTAAGTACATCAATTTATTAGGCTTCATCTTGTATGTTTAAGTAGTTTTACATATTAAATATGATTTTTAAAATTTATGGTTGTTTTACTTATGGAATGCAATCTCTGTACATTACTTTAAAATGGTTTTATTTCAAGATCTAAGTATATAATATACTATATTCATAGATAAACTATGTAAATTAGAACTTTCCTAAGTTAAAAAATATCACTTAACTCAATCAATGTGCACGCAAACATCTAAATTTTCACACAGCAATCACCTTCCACTCTACTTTATAAAATCAATTAATAATTTAACAAATAAATTAAGTTATTAAAGTTACAAAAGGGAAGGATCCTAGTTTCCTAGAAATATTTGTGCGGGACGGCCATAGTGATAATAAAACACAATGGTATATATTTTATAGGTGTAGGTAGCTTTGCCATTTCTGTTAATTTTGTTATTTAACCATACCGTTCATTTTCCCATAACTCTAAAATATTTACCTTCATAGAAAGCTTGGGTACTTAAGATAATAATACAACATCTGGTCTGCAGGAAAGCGTTATGGATCTCCTGCGCATAGGGTTGCCAACTTTTTGTTTTACAAGAAATTACGTACTTCTATCGACGAGCCCTTTGGCGTAATGGTTGAGAAGTCGACTATTACACCAGAGATCTCGGGTTCGATTCCCGCCCAGTACAAACATTTGTGTGCATGAACATGTCTGCTTGTATAAGTTTGGGTGTTTCTAGTTTTTATGTTTAATAATTAATATGTATTTATTAAAAAAAACGTATGTAAGTAATGTTTATCTATTGTTTAGCACTCATAGCACAAGCTAATGCTTGGTTTGGGGCTAGGTGGCGCTGTGTAAATAATATCCAGATATATTTATTTATCCTCCCGCCACTTAGCATTCATTATGTACTGAAAAACTCGAATATTCGACAATGACAGATTCGTTTAGAAACTCAAAATTATTTGTTTGTGGTTGCGCTACACTGAGCAGTGAGAGCGTTTTGACTAAATAAAACTTATGTGAGCGTCTAATAACACACAATGTGTTACTAGCATTTTGATACTGAAAACAGTATTTTGGTAAATTTTATTTTTGTTCAACAGTAAAAGTATAATTTAGTGAAAACCGTATTATACTGTTAAAAAAAAAAAAAAAACATAGTTGACAACCCTACACGTGTTCCGCAATTCAACACCAGAGTCGTCCTTTGAAAAACAAAAGACTGAATTCGAACAGCCCCTTTCTCATTTAGCGCAAAAAAACCACTACCTAACGGTCCTACCTACAAAATAACACGTGGGGTCAACTCATAGACGACCGATTTTTTCCTAAAGCTTTGACTAATAATATACTCAGCTTATAGGTTATCAGTCAATCAATCCCTCATCCAATTTACATTCATACCAGGAAATCGTTCTGACCTAGTCTAAATCTATAAGTTATAACCTGAAATCCTTAACCTACAAAATATTTTTCTATAATTTATTCATTGATTCCTTACTATAACTACGTTGTGTCGGTAGTTTAGTTACCCAATGCTTACATGAGGTGATGATCAATATATGGTTCCCTAACTGTATTAATTACTACTCTTTTACTTTGTTTACGAACAACTTTCTATTCCGACTCCCTTTGTTAAACCACAACAAAGTTTTTCTTAAGATAATTTTTTTTTTATTTAAATCCACTAAAACCCTATAATAATACTTATTCCTTGGTCACGTAATTTAATCATTGCATAAATCGTTATCATACTTTATGCCGGTTTCTAACAATCAGAAAACATTAATTACTTATCAATCAACTTTCAAGCCTAACCTAATGATCCGTAATCTATCATTCGCAATCTCGAAACAACGATTATTTTCCCGATTGATAAAAGTCGATTAAGAGAGAAAAAAAAAAAACACAATAGTGCACATTCAAATCCAACCACAGATGACATAAAACAAAATTAATTTATTATGATTCTGAACTGTATTAACAGCCGAAATTAAACGCAACCGGTACAATTGAAAGTACATACTAACATACTAAAGCACCCGAATCAGTTAAATAATTTCAAGAAAGGTATCAGAGTAGATACACATAATTATTTTATGTCATCTCAGCATTAAACAATAAGACACTGACCTTTATACGCCCGAGGTGAATCTCCTATGATGTTGTTTAGTCATGATGAAGAGCAGACTTCTGTTTCACAACACATCACAACTCAATGAGATTACACATCATTGTCACAACTACTTAGTTCCCGTCGCGCGCGTCGGTTGGGAACCTAAATCATACTAACTAACCTAAGACGCACCCCTTACAATTGATTTAAAGAAAAAAGATCGCCACATACATTATCGCATCATCGTAAATAACAACTCTCAAATTTGCCCGTCTAGTTTTCTTATCGGTCCGGCGACACATTGAGTGGATTGATCCTTAAAAAGTCGTTCATTTTAAAATTTGACATTGTAAGAACGTCAAGTAGTTGATATGTTTTTACACCTACTAAAAAAACTAAAGACTTCGAGACATTCCTACGAACCGCATGAAATGCAATACATCACGGCGTTTTTTTTTTTTTTTTCAACACTTGTTATAGGTAATTGCCTCTCTATATCCAAGCTAATTCGTGGGATCGAAATATGGCAAAATCTTAAAATAGCGGCCGTATTTACATAACGAAATCAACAGTAATATTCAACCCACACACGCACGTCTACACAATCCGTTGTGTGTGTCCTATTATCACTAATTTATGCTGTTTCAACATGGAAAAAAAAAAAAACGCTATAAATCACTGACCTTGAATTATGATCTTTGTCACCATAGACAATGGACACATTGGTAGCTTTACCTTTCGATAGAGCTGCCTTTACCTACTTTCTTTAAAGAATTCTCCCTGTTTACACTACACAGTTAAAATTAAACCAACATTATCAACATCTACTATGGATCAAAACGTCAATCATTCTTCACTTGCAAATACTGAATTAGCGCACGCGCACAGCCGCACACCCTCTCTCAATGAATACGTGAAAGTTAGTCGTCCCCGGAATCCGACCCTTCTGCCATTTAGGGATGGCGATCTGAGATCGATTAATCGAAGAATCGATTTTTTTTTTGAGCCAAAAAGATCGATTTTTTTTTTAAATCGATATGTAATACTGAATCTATTCAGTGAATCGATATTTCACCCTTGAAAATTGACATTCGATTTTTTTTTTTAGGTTTTGGTATAAACCAAAAAAGTACAACCGACTTCAAGAAGGATTTCTCCGTCATTTGTGAATTCGTATGATAAAAATCTTTTGAAAATTGAAGAAAAATATGAGGCCATCTTTATTTCTGTTATAAAAAATTTAATTTGTCAAATTCAAAACCCCCAAAAATTTTTTTTTTATACAAAAGTGCTTTCCATGTTAAGACAATACCTCAATTTGAGGTAAATATCGGTTTCGGATAATTCGGTCTCGATTCTTTGTGGATCGATTCATTAGGTCACGATTCGAATCGATTCAAAAAAATCGATTTTTTTTTTCGGAAAGAATCGCCATCCCTACTGCCATTTTTAAAAGGCCAGCGGGGCACCATAAAAAGTGTCCACGCCCACAAGCTGCTGCCACTAAACGCATTATCAAAAATTCAAAGCGTTGTCGACTTTACCTAAAATACCTATTTTTTTCACCCCCAAATTCTTAATCTCATCACATTTCAACCTTATTCCATTTACACGATCAACAAATTGTGACCAAAACATTGTTTCAGTCACTGTTTTTTTTTTTTTTCTTCAAAAACCAGAATATGACAATCCTGGTCACTACGGTACCAAATTGTAACGAATGCTCCTACCTACTCTGATTTTTTTTTATTGTTAGGCCAATAAATACTCGTCTATAACCTACGTTGTTATTTGACATAGTAGTAACTCAAGTTCTATAAGGTTGTGATAGAGATTTATGAAAATCGTGGAGAGTTTACAATTTCAAGGTTCTTTCATATTCCTTCCTATATCCTGAAATCTTATGGATATAAGACAATTCTATTGATAAGTACTTACACCTACCTATAGTGTATTAGAGAATACTATATTCGATCGATTTGCTCGTCATTATGGGGCATTTTATCTTAATAAATAGAAAAGTGAGACAACCGCATTTATCTCCACTAAAGTAAAGATCAAAGGATAAGAAAATTCTTATCCATAGGCAAAATGACCGAATCCTACCAATGGTATGTGCTAATTTATTTTAGATTGACAATACTATCGATTAATTCGATTATAATAAATTATATTGGATAAAGTAGGAATCGATATCATCGATTACATAGACGTCGTTTACACTCTCGATTATCATAACGATTGTCATTATTTGAGCTCCATTTGCATCATCGATTAATAATCGATGCACAATTAATTTTACGGCAACACTAGTAGGCAGTCTAATGATAAACATTGGAACTATTTATCTATTTATAAAAGATTTAAGAATCTACTTTATTTTCTTAGTAAATGAAAATATCCGTGATGAAAAATAAAACCATTTTTTACTTGTTTGTAAACAAAATAGGCCCTTTGTCTCAGTTTATTTATCTATCCGTATGTATGTTAGACTGTAATATTTTTATTATTATGGTCATTAGTTTCTTAAATTTGTGTTACTTGAGGTAAACCGGTTATTATTATTATTGTTAGTTCTCAGTCTATTCGACATCATAGGTAATGTATTTTCATATTTATAACCAATGACATGTATGTACACTAATTTTAGATTTTTTTGTGCTAAGTCGAGAGATACCAATAACAAAATTACTCTATAATTGTCTATGGATCCTCCCCGCCTATACTTCTTAAGTGTTTATTTTATCAAATACATTATTTACTAAATTATTCAGGCCTTTTTTATGAATAAATTTAATTTATTTACAAGTGATCTTGGTAACACTATTATTTTATCTATGGCATCATCGATTGTTAGTCTTTGCTTCATACGATGCCCCAAAATTATAAAAAGTAATGTCAAATGTCAATGTGACACTTTGAAAGGTATTCTATTTTATTTACAACAACAACTTTCTTTGAAAATAAATTTGTTTGAAGTGAAACCCAATGATTCGAAGGCATTAGGATGTACTACCAATTTCCCAAGGATATCTACAAGGAATATGGACAACTCAAAGGTAATCGCAACAATCTTAACTAGTCTCCGTGCCCTATCTTTTTGTTTCGTCTATTATCACATCGTAATCAAGTACAATTAAATTATAACGATTGAATCATTTGTTCCAATGAGGTTGATCTGTTACAATTTGAGTTTACTTTTTTAACTTTACTTAAATTAGTTCCTGTTAGTTTTTATGTTTACCTTTTTTTGTTTATTGTAATAGCAAGCATAGTTTGTGTTTCATAAAGTTTAAAATATTTGCATTTTTATTATTATTTTGGATTGCTGATAAATAGAGTGAGATGTTGTAGATAACTTTTGGCGTTGTCGCTTTTTTAAAGGATTTTTTTTCATTTAAAAATATTAAACGACGTGCAAAAACAAAAAAAACTACCTAAAAAACTGAAAAGCAAAAAATAATTTTAATAAGACATTCATCAAATGCGCTTATTGTCTAAGCCTATTAATTAAATTGTATTTTACGTGCTAGGTAGGTACCTACTAATCTGTTGAAGTCGGTGCCAAGCCAAAGGTAATAAAAAATGATAATATATAATAATATTATGTATTATAAAGGGTTACTTATTAATCCGCGGACGTAGGTACGTAATCTGGGTACCTACTATTTGGCTTGGCACCGACTTCAAACAGATTAGTAGGTACCTACCTAGCACGTAAAATACAATTTAATTAATAGGCTTAGACAATAAGCGCATTTGATGAATGTCTTATTAAAATTATTTTTTGCTTTTCAGTTTTTTAGGTAGTTTTTTTTGTTTCTTTTTTTTTGAAGTCGGTTTAATTTTTTTTAAAAAAAGTTTGTTTATTTTTCTATTTTTAGTGTGAATAACACGTAGGTAGTGAGTAAAACTCTTTCATAATAATGATAGCGAAAATACGAGTAGAATTGTATTATTTAATAATAATATTAGGTATTCATTAAGTGTTCAGCACCATGGGTAGGAGGAGAATGCGTTTATGCACCATAACCGCAGGCTAGCTAGACCCGCGGCCGTGTGTGGGGCTCGAGACCGAAGCGTCCGCTACCCACTACACTCCCCCGGTTTCTCCTTCACACCCGATTAGGACGAGCCGGTGCTAACCTTATTGGCTAGTGACCAGCCCATCCCCGGGTAATCATCAGCTTAGCTGCAAAAGTACATGAAATACAACTAACGTTCCACATATTCCTACAACACTGAAAGAATTATCCCCTAACTCCTAACCGTTAAGGAGTTGTACTTTCCATCATCACCTTAGCTGCAAAAGTACATGAAATACAACTAATGGTCCACATATTCCTACAATACTGAAAGAATTATCCCCTATAAACTCCTAACCGTTAAGGAGTTGTACCTTCCATCATCAGCTCATCAACATAAAATGATGTCTATCGGACGCAAAAACTTGTATGGCTTCAGAAAAAACAAGTAACGCGTAGGCGCAGCCTATAAAATTTGAGGTTTTCCCTTGATTTTTCCGGGATCCCATCATCAGATCCTGACATGGTGACAATGGGACCACCTCGGAACTATGCACTTTCAAATAAAAAAAGAATTATTTAAATCGGTCCACAATTGTCGGAGAAATCGACGGACATACATAAAAAAAAAAAAAAAAAAATACAAACAGTCGAACATATAACCTCCTCCTTTTTTGAAGTCGGTTAAAAATTGATATTTCCATAATTTGTTTACAAATGTTTATATATTTACGTAAGAGAGCGTTCACTATAAATTCCAACATGCGCTAACTCACAATCTAGGAAGAATTCATAAATCAAAATACATTGACCACAATTTATTAGAACATATTACGCAACATATCGGTACTCGTATCAGTTATTAAAGTATCAGCGCTGCTCCTGTCACAGTATCGCGTATCGAGTGACAGCCTGCGGGATTATGTAAAGCGAACAGGTTCCGACGGGAGGGAAGTGGGTCGGCGAGCTTTCCACGGCGGTCTTTACCCCCCACATCTTACAAAACAGCTTACGTACACTTTACGCGAATATCGACTGTATCATGTACGCTTAGGGAGGGATTTCTATTAACAGAAGTACAATGGATTCTGTAGAGTTGTTAAGCAAATCGAAGATGAAGATTCAATGTGTAGCCATTGAATTGAAAAATCACTATGGGTATGGTTGGTAATTTAGATTTATACCTACGTACCTTCTAACAATATCATATACAGAATAGGCACTATTTGGTTTGCTACACGTCTTTATCTTCTTAAAACAAATTAGAAAAAAAAAACATATTTATATATATTTTTTACAAATTTATTGAGATTTCAGAATCCTAGGTTTCAACGAAACTATTTTATTTGAACAAGCGATGAAAATACACGTTTTCGATATCTGACACTTGTGTTTTTTTTGTGGCATCTCACAGATCAAGTTAGGCAGGTCCGACCATATCGCGAGCACACCCCGCACTTTCCCTGGCTCCCACGCGCAAACGGGAAGACCGCACAAGAACACTCGCGCAGTCACTGTCACTTCATTATTGCGTGTTTGTCAAGACAAGGTATGGTGAATGCGCCAGTTCTCTAACCACCGCCAATTCTCGACCAGTTAATGAAGAACCTTGTAAAATGACCAAAACAGTGATGTACGTACGGTCAACGGCACATCACGGTAACCACTTGCAGTTCGATAATAGCACTTATTCCCCACGACATAAGAGTGGTACAAAGTCCAAAGTGTTACGTCTGACGTGCTTTTGACTGTACTTAAATTAATTGAACTTGGATCACTGGTTGAGAGTTGGCGAAGGTCAGAGAACTGGCGCATTTATTCTGTATCATATTTACCTACGCCTCTTTTAAAGGCTTGATTAATGCGTCATTGGAAACTTACCTGGGTTTTTGTACTTTTACGTAGTTATTTGAGTGGCTTAGGTGCCAAAGCCAACAAGTAACTAGGGATGAGCTGGTCAATCGCCACACGCGCCAAGGTTTATGGTGTTATGTCACAATGTTAGTAACAGCGTCATCTTTAAGCATCAGAATTGCATCTCTTTCAGAATGTAGAAATGACATATTGTTTTTCCGCCATCGCTATTACAAGTCACGTTAAAAAAGTAAAGTATCAGCCTATTATGTCCTACTGTTAAACAAAGGCCAACAACCAGCAAAATCAGGTCACCATTACAAAGATAGGTATTAGCTTAATCACTGCACTTTCCAAATGTGGTTTAAAAATCACAAACCAAAACCGTGTGCAAATATCCAATACTTTCTGGTTCAAATGCTATTAGGATAATACCTTTTGGAGTTGCGTTACGATATATCGATAGTGATGACTGACACACACACACTGACAAAATAATGCGTTGCTCACGTTACGGACAGGCGCAGTTGACGTCATTTGTCGCTTAATTCCAAAAGGTATTATCCTAATAGCATTGAAATCGGATTATACCTACAAATTTTGCCCGACCTGAGAATTGAACCCAAAACCCCGAAATAACAGCCAAATACTTAAACTACTAGAAAAACGAAAAATGTTTACTTGCTAATTGAATAATCATATTTGATAGAGACAAGGGGACAATATTACTTTCTTAAAGGTGGGTAGGTACTGACCAACGTTAGGAGTAACATTCGCATCGAGCGTGTTACGCATCGAGCATGTTACGCTGTGTTCTAAAATCGGCGTAACATGCTCTGACTGAACGGCGTAATAGTCAAAGGATTCGCCAAAAACCGACAGCCGGGTGGAGCACTCAAAGCGAGCAACGAGCGGCTTGTTGCTCGCTGGTTTCCCCGTAACACGAACGTACTGACTGCACGAATGCTCGCTGTGGAATATGTTACATTACACCTCGTAACGTTGGTCACCCACCTTTAGGATCTGTAGCCAATAGTTCCGATTCCTAAAACGTGGTACATGCAGCTGTGTTTACGAGCGAAACCAGTTCCAAGCCGGTCGGACGTTCGGATACCATCTTACAGCCTTTAATAGCGTAGCGTCATATACATACTAAATGCACTAAATAGGTATATGACCGAAAGAACTCGATCTTTTACGTGGAATCGCAAGACTTGACTATAAACATCTAAAACAACACATTTTAAGCATTCCTCGAACAGCTATTTGTTTAGTACCTAAGTCACTTTTGTAAAAATGTAGTATTAATACAAATTATAAGGCGAGCGAGACCAACGTATTCTAATCGTAGAAATTATTGTCATAAGACATAAGTCTCTATCTAATAATACGAATATTACTTGTGAGTCTTTAAAGTATCTTTATTTATTTTCCCTTTTTTAAAGACCAAGTAAACAATTTTTGAAATAAAATAATATCGAAAAAGCAATTTAAAAACTTGGTGGCTAGCACTTAGTCGTAAAAAACATACGGGCACGTTAAACACACGGAAAAACAACTATTTAGCGGTAGTAAAGAGTAAATGACCGAAATAATTGCATGAAAAACTTCTGTAGCTCTACCAAAAATAGGCGCTTCCTACCATAAATTGATTTATAGTTGCCCAATTATGGCGACAGATAATCGTTTGTTTTATAATTGCCAGTTGTAACATGCGTAATGTATACAACTTAAAGTGGCAAACGGTCGAGCGGTCCCATGATAAGCCTATCCTATTGAGGGTCCCTTCACCAGTAATCGTCGAAAATGTGCTGCCATGCGATAGGCTTCTTCTCATCAATACTACCGGAATTATATAAATATATATGTGAATATGCTAGACAAGTGCCAGAAAAGAAACAATCCTAGGACCTCCGGGGCCTAACCCGAGTGGTCGTAAACCGCTGCATCGAGGCTATCAAAATATTATAGTACTATTAATTAAATGCTGTCCTGATCTTCTTCATTAAACCCCGTAATTTATTGCTTTTGACCATTAAGGCTCAGCCATGTTTGTTTACTCGTTTTCCGAACTATGAAGCAACCTGATTACAGACGTTGAGCAATTATGCCAAAGCATCGCTTTCACTGCGACATGTTCAGCTACAAGCTAGGCTTTGCTTTATGGCCTATTGCATAAAACCAGGCCTGGCTAGTTGGCTACTGCAGTGTCTAACGTTAACATACATATGGCGTAGCTGTAGTCTATGTATGATATGTATGATATGTATGTGTTTAAAAAAAAATTTAAGTACTGTTTATCTCATCTCTGGTAGCCATATTACAAGCTATAATTAGTTTGAAGATAGACAGCGCTGTGTAAATAATGCCCGGGGATATTTATTTATTTATTTGTTTAGTAAGAATTTCTTCGGGTTTTTATGATTAAGTATCAGACAAAAACATGATAGATGAACAATTTCTTGGTAATCATACATTTATTACTATTTTGGAAAATATCTTCGCCTATTAACCATAGGCATCACTATGTTTTGTTGCCTTTTTTAAATAAAATACACGATCAGAGAAAATACGAAAGACAAGGCGGGCAACTAGTTAAAAAAATTTATCCAATAATATTCCTAATGTTGAATAAATTATTTTCGGCTTTCGACTTATGGGAAAAATGTACCACCTATTGCGATATGTATTTGCTATTTTTCACTTGACATTGACATCCAAAGTAACTAGCATTTTGACATATCCTTTTAAAAACGATTAGTTATTTTACTTTGTAGTTTGACACCTACACGTGTTTTGCAAACGGATACTTTATTTCGTAAAACCGTCGTTAACGTTAATGAATAACTTTAACAAACTATTGAAGAGCTGTTTGTAGCATTATTGAGATCAAGTTGTTACTGCAATAGACCGTATGGTTGCGATGGTGCGAATTGAAGCTAATCAATCACCTTCAAATATGGGTTGTTTTTCAATGCCGACTTGGCATGTTTACTCTAACTATTCTTATTCCAACACTAGATAAAAATTTCTTTCGCTTTCAGCATCAATAACATTATTAATTGTAGAAAACTTTCTCTTGTATGCTACTATTATATTGAAATTGACATCCAACTAGCGGCCCGTTTTTGCTTTAAGTGGGCATAATTTATAAATGTAAACATTTTTGATGTAACATTTGTTAATGTAAACCATTTAATTATTAATTAAATCAATAAATACTTTCTCATAATCGACACATTATATCCTGCCATCAAAAATTAAAAAAAAATACAAAATATGTTAAACGAAATGGCGTATAAAATTCCCGCCCGATTATTTAAAATAATGACAAACCAACGCAGCTCAAACTTGACTGCCCACAAGCATTCGACGTAATTAAATTAAACCATAACTACCATAACCAAGTGCTGTAAATGTTGTAATTAAACTATTCGATAAACGGGTAAGGGAGCGGCGATACCAGGACATCAGAAAGTATAGACTGGTCGCTCAATATGGCGATACTGCTTTCGCGAGTACGCAGCCGTAGTGTCGCCAGGCATGTATACGATTTGGAAGAATAACTTTTTTATCTTCCTCTTTTATATGCAGAACTTTTCTAAATGTAAATAAAAATACTACAGCCGTTTATGTGGAGGTGAGGGAGTGTGCACACGATTGAAGCTAGTAATAATGATGATGAAAAACAAACGACCTAAATTGCACAACGTACAGTCAACAGCACATCAGACTACCCAATCTGTCTTTCTACAACAAATTTTCAGCTTGATTCGCTTCACATAGAGTTCTCTTTCAATAATTTTTTTACTGATTAGTGTAGGTTGATCTGCTTCAGTCTGTACTTTCAGAGTTTAGCAAAATAACGTTTGCTCTTAACAGCTAATAAATAAGACAATACATGCCCAACGAGGGAACGTCTAAAAGTGTTGGCCGATTGTAAGTTTTGTTTTAACAAACAAACAAGCTATAAAAAATACATATTTTAATTGCCTGTAATCATGTCAATAAAGTATTAGTTAAAAGATACAGAACTCGCATTTCACGGCTCGATATGTACGGCTTTTATGACCAAAGGAACGGTGAAAGCCCAAAATTCTGCCAAACCCGAAACGAAAACAATATCAACAGGATCTATGAAAACACCAATTTAAACACATAATATCTTCTCGAAAACATTATCATCCTTTTAGAGCAATCAGGTAACAACACAACAATCATTTCGTCAGTAATACGTGAATTCGTGTTTAGCAAATTTCACTATCCGAGTGTGAAGTTTTGTCGCAAAATGTCTAGTGAAATCGCAAACACTAGGCGAAAATCGTGCCCAAACCGCGTGCTTGGCTCATACTGTTTCAACATACTACTGGTTGTTTCAATACACTCGAGTATGTAATAGAACTTCTCTGTGATAATAGCAAAGTTGTTACTCGTAGATTGAGGAACTTAAATATTAGGAGAGGTACATTCGTACGTCAACGACGATGTCCCATGTCACAGAGAACGTAGAGAAACGCTATAAACAAAATTTAGTTTATTGACAAGTGAGATATACAAGTTTACAGTGACGATACGTTAATTAGAGTAACCCTGATCTATGCGTCAGGGGATTGATATGCAAATCCCACTCAAAACGACAATTGTTAAAAAACCCAAAGAATATAGGCAACTTTTTAATATGTGCTTGTATGACATAATTATTTTTACTGAAGAGACTTTTGAGACTTTTCAGATCCTTAACTATTTGACAAAAGGTTATACAAACCTGTAAAATATCTCAAAGTATAAACCAAGTTTAAAAAACATACAGAAAAATTTGGAGTATGTGGACTATAATATGCTTCATTAATTGCCTGTAAACCCATTATTGTAATTACGTAAAATCAATGTGCCTATGATGCCTTAGACTTTATTATATGACGTGGTGATTTCATTAGTCTTGCGGTTTTCCATATTCAACGTAAAGTGCAAGTAATTTGCTTTCCCGCTCAATATGCTGTCAGCCATTTTGTCTATCAAGCTGATCGATGACGTGGAGATTTCCCCCCACGGCGTAATTGAAAGTGAATTTCCCCTGTTAAAATTGTTTTCTGTCCATCATTCTCAATCACTGTTTACTTGTTTACAGAGAAATTTAAGCTCTAATTAACGATTTCAAGATTTCAATCATGAACATGAACTACATTGATCCTGTACTATAGGAATTCTGGGACGGAATGAAAAATTAAATTCGTGCTCTTCTCTTCGCTTGCAAATCGCACTGCATTTTCCATAATGGAATGCGCAGAAAAGTAAAAAACATAAACAGACGGAGAGAAGTAGCATCTCTGTGCGGAGAGAAGTAGCATCTCTGTGCGTTCTCTACCGCATGTACCATGGGGAGTGTTCGGAGGAATTGTTCGGACTTATACCTGCTGCAGGGTTTCATCACCGTACAACTCGCCACAAACTGAAGTTTCACCCTCATCACCTTGACGAGTGGCAATCTACTACCATACGTTTCACTCGAAACTTCATACTACGTACGACCAAACTGTGGAACCAGCTCCCTGCAGCGGTATTTCCGGACCGCTATGACATGTAATTTTCAAGAGACGAGCATATCACTTTCTCAAAGGCCGGCAACGTACTTGTGACTCCTCTGGTGTTGCGGGTATTTATGGGCGGCGGTGATTGCTTACCATCAGGTGACCCGCCTGCTCGTTGCCTCCCTCTAACATAAAAAAAAAAAGACGGAATATAAACGACTATGTTGCAAAGTCAGTTTATTTTAATTTTATTAAGGATACAGGATACAACGACTATTAGATAATCCAAGGGCACCTCAATGGTTTTCCAATTCTAGCCATTTGACAATGGCTTCACTCTATTACATTCATGTCTGGCGATTCATAAGTGCATTTTGAAGCCTACGTGTATGAAGAATATTTATATTTTTATGTATAAAGTACCTAATTAAATATGGCCAAATTACATTTATTACAATATGTAGAGAAGGTAATTATGAAGAACGTGTACACCATTGAACTAGCCCGAAGATTGAAACGGCTTCTCGTACGATCAGGTATAAGAAATACGCAGGGAATGACCCGTCAGTCAATAGTCAAGATTATGTTCTGTTGCCGGTTACAAAGCTTGCGCATACGCTTCGTTTGGTAAAAGCGAGTTCCAATCTGCTAATGACCAACTGCGCTTTCGCTTCTTTGGACGTAAACATACACACGAACCTAAGTCGTTAGTTCTATTATCTATTGATTGTTTCATGTTCTGTTGTTAGGATCATAATAGCACTTGTTTGTTAGAAGACTTCTGTACTTTGCCTAATGCCAAGCAAAATGGGAGTTGTAAATTTCTCCCTTTAAACTTTTACTCATATGTATGTGTTTTAAAGCAGCACATAAGCTTTTCCTAATCTGTCAAATTTTCACCTTAATTTCCATCGAGAGATTTATATTTCAATGGAGACGTTTAGATATATAAGGGTGTTTCATGTTCACATACGAGTCAAAATCAGTTTTAAAATTCATT
Source organism: Mecyna flavalis (assembly GCA_949319885.1). Lineage (NCBI taxonomy): Eukaryota > Metazoa > Arthropoda > Insecta > Lepidoptera > Crambidae > Mecyna > Mecyna flavalis. Next base: position 16,552,491 of record OX439427.1, read on the forward strand.
TCATAGTTTAACGTAACTGTTTAATAAATCTGTGGTTATACTTACATACCTACATTACAATTTAAATAAAAATAAATACTTACACACCCATTAAACTGAAATACACCGCATTAATTGTTCAGTTACAAATTGTTTTATTTAGTTAATTGATAACTGACTGCATCAATTAATTTAAAATAATTAGCTGTCTAATTTTAAATTGATAGCGAGTAGGTAGCTTGTTCTCATGGTTCATTTCCCAAGCTCTTTATTCTAAACAAAGGGTAGGATTTGGCAAGTTTATTCTACATTGTAGCGACTGATGTAAAACCTTTGTCAGAAGAACCATCATAATCGTGATCATGATTAGCTCGTAGTGACCCGACCTTATACGCCAGAAGTTGTCGGTTTAATTTCCACTTAGGCCAAACATTTGTGCCTGTTCTGTGTCTGGTTGTTTATGTATGTTTATACATATTTTTAGTCTCTAACACATTTATAACACAGGTGCGCAGTAAGTAACTAAGAAGTTACTTTGAGGTCAGATGTGTATGATGTCAGTGTATGTTATGTTGTCCAGTGGTTATAATTATGGTTGAACATCCAGTGTGATTTGAATCTACAAAATTCATCACGACGTCGTAGTTTTTCCCTACCGCAAAGTTAAAACTTATACAAAAACCCATAGGTGTGTCGGGATCGGTAAAGTGCATTGAAACCATGATATTACCACATTCTCATAAAGTTTCGAAAATCATTATTTAAAATGACAGATGTAATATAATCATAGAAACAAATATGGCTTGTGAATTGTGTTTCGACTTTCATTTATGTTGATTTGTAATAAATCTTTTCACTACCTATCATAGTGCATTTCATTCACGAAATTACTGTGTTCAACCAAAGAAATGAATTCTATCAGACAACTTACGTAAAATACATGGAACTAATCTTGTTAAATTGGATCCCCAGCGTCTAACAGGTGTCTATTAAAACTGCTTGTCGGTACACCGATACAATCAACTTATACTCAAATGCGTTGTCGTAAATCAACGTAATAAGGTTGAAAATCGCGCATCATCATTTAAATACTTGAAGCTTTCTATAGACCACACCTCGATGTTAAGATTATAAATGGATTGTACTATTAAGTTTAATTTATAGGAACAATAATAGCTGCTGTCAAAACTAACCGATTTGATTGTATAACTAGACGATTGTTTAAAGAAAAGTCAATATCATGATAATTAATTCTGCTCATTATGACGTATTTCATATTCAAGTAATAGTGCTTTCAAAGAAAATATACGGTACTTGCTTGCTACAAAGCGGGGTGCATGTATTTTGTTTCCATCACTTGCACATTAATCTTCAAAAAGCTTCTACATATGAATACGACTCCTAGTTTTTCCCAAACCACGGGGTAAAACGTACCTAAATCAATGTCATTCATCAACATCTAATTTTGTACGGGAATGTCCCGTTTTTCGGTAATACGTCCCGGTGTTTCCATAGATAAGCACAGGACGCCAAAAACGTTCTTCGTAATTTTGTCTATAATGTACCTACAAAACTATTTTTGATTTTGTCAAGTCCGCGTACATCACCAAGTATATTATAATAAAATTGCGTACGTATAATTCGTAATACAATAGGAAACTAAATAAATCAGTCTGATAACTATTAGACTTAAATAACCTAGCATCCCGCTGCATCCCTTAATGACAATAATATTATCAAAAATTCAAATCATTCGCTACTTGTACGTATGTATGTACAAACGTTGTATATCTACTAACGCATAAAAAGGGCTTGTTGAATTCCTCATTTTCGCATATGTTTCATAATATTTACAATAGCATCGTGGTGTGGTGTCACCAGTAACATGCGCCGACGACCTCATGAATATTTACAAACGAAAAAAATACGAAAACACTACATAAACAATACGAGATACGAGTGAAATGGCTCCGACCACAAATCAGCTGACAAATTGATTGTGTAACTCAGGGCTATCAAAACTGTGACTTCGCTTTTGATTTATACAAGAGAATAAGTAAAAATAAATAGCTTAAATTAATGTGCGCGCATAACTTCAGAATAACTGCACAGAATTATGTAGTTAATTCTTTTATAGTCTTGTATATTAATTATATTATTGTATAGCATGGACAGCCTTGTCTGCTTACAACACATTGTAAACGTTTTTTTTTTCTGAGAATGCGTTTATACATTATAACCGCAGGCTAGCTAGACCTGCGTCGCGTCCGTGTGTGGGACTGGAGTCTAAAGCGTCTACTACCCACTAAACTCCCCCGGTTTCCCCTTCACACCCGATTGAGACGAGCCGGTGCTAGCCTTGTGGCTTTTGATCAGCCCAATGTAAACGATACAATTTTTACCCGTGCGGAGCCGAGGCGATTAGCTTATTTGAAATAAGCGAATTGCATCTTTCAGTTTAATAGTCCGTGCAATTAACTGTAACAGTGCCAAATTTCGTTTCAGAAAGTATTCTGACATCTTCGGCTTCTTCACAGCCAGTAGGCTGTGAAGAAGCCGTCAGCCGAAGAAGAAGAATTATTAAATTGAACGCTGTAGAAGAATTATTAAATTGAACTACAAAAATCTTTAAACTTTCTCAAAAGCAGCAACCCTATTAAATGCACTTGTTAATCTCACATGTTTGGCGAAGTGCTCTCACCATCGACAAGTGACGTAATGCACCGCTCAATCATGGACTTTTACATGTAATCAATGCGAGACTATCGCACCGCAGATTAACTTGCAACTATCTCCAGTCACGCTAAGCTGATGATTCCACATCTGGCGGACGAAAGCGTGTGTGCAAAAGGCGAAAAAAACTGCGTAGTCCGCTTATAAAAAATAACGTTACTCGACGCGGCGACGGTACCTGCTACTATTATAACCCTTGTGTATCTCTTGCGCAAAGAGATGTTTTCATTATAGTTTGCCCTATCTAAGTACATTTCCAATGTACCAGAAGGTCGTGAAAGGCACGAGATTTGTGAATTTTTTGTTGTTTTTTTGTTTCTTTAATGTCTTTTTTTAGGCAAATATGCTCTAAATAGGTAAAACTCTGCTTAAGTCTCTATATAGTAAATTAGCAATCGTGGGAAGACAATACTTTTACGTTGTTTATGAAATGATGACAACAAAACAATGCTGTTGTCTTTTTTTAAAATTGATAAAAAATTACAATTTATCCGCCACTGGTAAAAATATTAAAAGAATCTTTTGAACTAGTTCCTTAGGTCGAATCATCAATGTGACTCACGAGTTCATGTTCATTACTTTTTATTCAATTCATAAGATTGATAACACTACTAAATTAATACATTGTATGGCTTTGCTTTAATTATGACAGTTTAATACAAAACAAATTAAACGATGGGAATTCATATAACTCAAGAATCATTGTTCAAACTTATCTCTTCATCGCGTAATCATCAGGCATTCTTCCATTAAATCAAAGGTCAGTGAACCATTTGACGAATAAAACAAAATGGCGGCGTGTCAACCGTACAATTTGAAGATAAAAAAAATATTACCAGGTTCATTACTGAGTTGTTCTACCAATTCTATTCTTTATAGTTAAATAAAGTTGACAATTCATTTCATACAACCTTATATTTTAGGCACTAAAGTTGAATTTTATCAGTTTTTTTATTCGCAGGATGATCGTTTTAGCTATCGTTCATGAGGTTGATTGGGCAACTCAGAACAATGAGGTTTGTTCACAATGCAGTTTGTTTTATTATGCTTCTTGGAATTACCTAATATTCGTAATCTTGGACAACACTTTTACTTGTGGGTAGTTGAAAACGATTGTTAGATGTGTTATTATTTAAGTCGTTTATTGTTCTGATCTTTATATAAATATGTATTTTGATTTAGCACTCATTGTTGGATAAAACTGAATTAATAATAAAATGTAGAGATGATAGATAGAAGCTGACTTACATAAGACGAGTAAACCTGTGTGAGGACTAAGAAGATATAAAAAAATAAATCCTAAGCGTGTAACTGTGGAAATAAATTGTAGTTCGTATGGTCCATCAGATTAAGATTAAATCATAAGTATAATTTGTCGCTATTCTTCACATTAAACAAGAAATGTTTTTTTTTTTAAATAAAATAACAGAATATTGCATTAATATAATCAATCCGACGAGCCATCAAATCACCACAGATGCACCCGAGACGCGGCCACAGACGTCAGTTATCTAACGTAATTCAAATGAAGCGATTGCCGTTACCGGCCGGAGCACGTAGAATGGAACGCCCATTGTGCCTGTCTCGTCTATCGGAAGCCCCGCTGTAACTGTTCCTGGCCGTTTACACTCATTGATATTATGTGTGGAGAAAAAATAAAGTTTGAAAAAAGAAGCCACGAAGATACTTTTTATGGTCAGGCCAGATCGTTAATTTAAGCAAACTGGCCACGCGAGTTGTTCTTAAATTGAATTATTTAAGAAAAAATCCTTAATTTAGGGAAGGATTTACTTTATCCTTGTCCTGTGCAATAAAGTACTCAATCTTACGGTTGATTTTTGACTCGATTTCAATTATGTAAGTGGCTAAATGCAGGTTAGGTAAGTAAGAGATTTTTGGTCCTTCTAGCCGGATAATAGTTTTTGTATGCCCTGTTACTCTTGTTTAAGTCTATGTTTTATAAATAAAATGCAATTACGAAAGACAAATAGGAATAGAGAAGATCAGGTATCTCATTATAGATTATTTTATAAGATTATGTCGGCATGCAATTGCAGTCTTATTTTTACAAAACGTTTCATGTACTGAGCTTATTTTCGTCTGAGCTTAGCGTGACTGGAGATAGTTGCAAGTTAATCTGCGGTGCGATAGTCTCGCATTGATTACATGTAAAAGTCCATGATTGAGCGGTGCATTACGTCACTTGTCGATGGTGAGAGCACTTCGCCAAACATGTGAGATTAACAAGTGCATTTAATAGGGTTGCTGCTTTTGAGAAAGTTTAAAGATTTTTGTAGTTCAATTTAATAATTCTTCTACAGCGTTCAATTTAATAATTCTTCTTCTTCGGCTGACGGCTTCTTCACAGCCTACTGGCTGTGAAGAAGCCGTCAGCCGAAGAAGAAGAATTATTAAATTGAACGCTGTAGAAGAATTATTAAATTGAACTACAAAAATCTTTAAACTTTCTCAAAAGCAGCAACCCTATTAAATGCACTTGTTAATCTCACATGTTTGGCGAAGTGCTCTCACCATCGACAAGTGACGTAATGCACCGCTCAATCATGGACTTTTACATGTAATCAATGCGAGACTATCGCACCGCAGATTAACTTGCAACTATCTCCAGTCACGCTAAGCTCAGACGAAAATAAGCTCAGTACATGAAACGTTTTGTAAAAATAAGACTGCAATTGCATGCCGACATAATCTTATAAAATAATCTATAATGAGATACCTGATCTTCTCTATTCCTATTTGTCTTTCGTAATTGCATTTTATTTATAAAACATAGACTTAAACAAGAGTAACAGGGCATACAAAAACTATTATCCGGCTAGAAGGACCAAAAATCTCTTACTTACCTAACCTGCATTTAGCCACTTACATAATTGAAATCGAGTCAAAAATCAACCGTAAGATTGAGTACTTTATTGCACAGGACAAGGATAAAGTAAATCCTTCCCTAAATTAAGGATTTTTTCTTAAATAATTCAATTTAAGAACAACTCGCGTGGCCAGTTTGCTTAAATTAACGATCTGGCCTGACCATAAAAAGTATCTTCGTGGCTTCTTTTTTCAAACTTTATTTTTTCTCCACACATAATATCAATGAGTGTAAACGGCCAGGAACAGTTACAGCGGGGCTTCCGATAGACGAGACAGGCACAATGGGCGTTCCATTCTACGTGCTCCGGCCGGTAACGGCAATCGCTTCATTTGAATTACGTTAGATAACTGACGTCTGTGGCCGCGTCTCGGGTGCATCTGTGGTGATTTGATGGCTCGTCGGATTGATTATATTAATGCAATATTCTGTTATTTTATTTAAAAAAAAAAACATTTCTTGTTTAATGTGAAGAATAGCGACAAATTATACTTATGATTTAATCTTAATCTGATGGACCATACGAACTACAATTTATTTCCACAGTTACACGCTTAGGATTTATTTTTTTATATCTTCTTAGTCCTCACACAGGTTTACTCGTCTTATGTAAGTCAGCTTCTATCTATCATCTCTACATTTTATTATTAATTCAGTTTTATCCAACAATGAGTGCTAAATCAAAATACATATTTATATAAAGATCAGAACAATAAACGACTTAAATAATAACACATCTAACAATCGTTTTCAACTACCCACAAGTAAAAGTGTTGTCCAAGATTACGAATATTAGGTAATTCCAAGAAGCATAATAAAACAAACTGCATTGTGAACAAACCTCATTGTTCTGAGTTGCCCAATCAACCTCATGAACGATAGCTAAAACGATCATCCTGCGAATAAAAAAACTGATAAAATTCAACTTTAGTGCCTAAAATATAAGGTTGTATGAAATGAATTGTCAACTTTATTTAACTATAAAGAATAGAATTGGTAGAACAACTCAGTAATGAACCTGGTAATATTTTTTTTATCTTCAAATTGTACGGTTGACACGCCGCCATTTTGTTTTATTCGTCAAATGGTTCACTGACCTTTGATTTAATGGAAGAATGCCTGATGATTACGCGATGAAGAGATAAGTTTGAACAATGATTCTTGAGTTATATGAATTCCCATCGTTTAATTTGTTTTGTATTAAACTGTCATAATTAAAGCAAAGCCATACAATGTATTAATTTAGTAGTGTTATCAATCTTATGAATTGAATAAAAAGTAATGAACATGAACTCGTGAGTCACATTGATGATTCGACCTAAGGAACTAGTTCAAAAGATTCTTTTAATATTTTTACCAGTGGCGGATAAATTGTAATTTTTTATCAATTTTAAAAAAAGACAACAGCATTGTTTTGTTGTCATCATTTCATAAACAACGTAAAAGTATTGTCTTCCCACGATTGCTAATTTACTATATAGAGACTTAAGCAGAGTTTTACCTATTTAGAGCATATTTGCCTAAAAAAAGACATTAAAGAAACAAAAAAACAACAAAAAATTCACAAATCTCGTGCCTTTCACGACCTTCTGGTACATTGGAAATGTACTTAGATAGGGCAAACTATAATGAAAACATCTCTTTGCGCAAGAGATACACAAGGGTTATAATAGTAGCAGGTACCGTCGCCGCGTCGAGTAACGTTATTTTTTATAAGCGGACTACGCAGTTTTTTTCGCCTTTTGCACACACGCTTTCGTCCGCCAGATGTGGAATCATCAGCTGCATTACCCAAGCCACGCTATTCTTACGTTCGAGAAGACGAACTATGTAAAAAATTAACATAGTCTTTTACTTGAAGGAACTTTCTACTTCATGTGTCAAACAATTTATCTTGTAACAAATGAAAAAATAACAGCCTATAGGTAAGTTTTCATTCTCCGTATAAGACAAAAAAATATTTGCTTCATCAGTACATCACGCAATCGATAATGATATTTGGAATGGAAAATAAAACAAATAAGTTCTCATGGTTTACATCTGCTGCACTGTGAAGCTGCAATTTCCAAAAAAAAGTGCTTGTACAAAAACAAGTCAAACTAACAATGACACCGCTCTATAGGCTTTCTATAACTTAAGCACTTCGGTGACACCACTTTATACGCTTAACTAAAGCTTTTACTCTCAAAGTCGCCTTTTTCGCGGTTATAAGGGTGTTAGAGGACTCTGTAACGCCTCTTTTACAGGTAATCTGAAGTATTTAATTCTCAACGAACACCTTTATACAACTCATGTGAGAGTCTTTTTAACGCTACGGTGCTAGTTGGGCCAACCGTTATCAATACTTTACGTGACTCACCAGTCCACGCGCCGGACAACTCCGATAAAAAGGGCGCTACTACCACCTAAACGGTTATAGATAGCGAGGTCCGGTTTTTTGTAAACTGTAGCCCAACTAATTACCCCGATACCTTTTTTTAATTTTGTCTCTATCGTTTTTCGTTTTTGAGAAATCGTTGATTCAAGTTGAGAAGACCGTAAAAAATCACAACATTTTTCGTCATTTTTGCACTTTTTCGAAAAAGTTTTTGACTTTTTCAAAAAAAAATTTCACCGTCTTGTAGACCTCGTCAAGACGCGTCTTTTGACACCTTGTTTACCTACGTAACCCCAAAATTGACGACACCAGAGCGATGTCGCACTTTCGCTGAAATTGGCCCCTTACCAACGCGATCGAAAAAACATTTCCAATGTTAAAAGGCTCAAGAACAAATGAAACAGACCGGGTGGCACAAAAAACAGACTAGTAGCTTCCCATAACCTTCTCCATTTCACAGTTTAATGATCGACAGCGAGCTTGCCTGCAATCGGCTGTGACGAAACCGCCGAATGCCAGAGTTCGTACGAAAGACTTCAACGCTCACCTCTGCTTGGGTTTGTTTATTTAATCAGTGTTGATGCGCGAGATCATCACTAAACGCAAGGTTTTGAGTGTATTTTCGTAATTCGTTGAAGCTTTTGAATATATCTCGATGTATAATAATACACAAAAAGTTTGGGATTGCATATAAGGGATGAAATAATAATTATTTTCTGTCTGTCCACTACGAGTAGTATAAATAATCGGATATAAAACTCTATTTAAGATAATATCATAAGAAGGAATTAATAATCACCATTCTCTTAAATTATTGTTGATGTATAATTTTAGGTCACCTAAATTCCTTTTGACATAGGTAATTAGGTTTTAAAATCATTAATCAATTATACCCCTTTAAGTAATCAATTAGGCTATTAAACTTTCTAGTTTAAACTTATTTCATATATTTTTTTTACTATAAATACAAATCCAATTATAAATACATACTTTGAAACAATAACATTTTATTTTAAGCTAAATGACGGAGGAAACCTCTAATTTTAATTCTAGCCTCGATCGCGTTAACAATGGCTGCTAAGTATAACAATTGCTCTTAAGACCGGATAATGTGATCATTTGTGACGGTCGGCAATGGACGGATTTCGCAAGAATGACGCTCTGCGGTCGATTTACATCCCACGTTATAAGGTTATAAGTAAGGCACAGCTTTAAAGTTGCTCCGGTTTTACATCCCACGTTATAAACAATGGTTTTATGTAAGGCACAATTCAAAACTAACTCCGGTATTACCGATTACGTATTAGGTTTAGATTTAATCAATAGAAAATATCCTAGACAAAGGATACGTAGGAAATACCCAGATCGATTCATGCGTTACTCATCAGACTTTTACTCCGCAGAAGTCGATCCTGTGGCCTGGTTGTGGTTTCTTTTTTCTGTTTTGTCGAAAATTGTTATATTTTTTTGTCCCAAATAAGCGTACACGCAAGGTTATACTCTCCTATAGTTTTTAAGTTAACATTCCTCAAGGCTCCATAAATCCTGTGCATGAACTCATTTCTTTTGTAACGATTGCTGTACCATCTAGCTAAATCTAGCGACTGCACCACCATGCATGCTAAGTCATTTTTGCACTAAACTATACCCTGTATAATTGGCTAATCACTACCAGTTGCATTTAGTAAAAAGTCAGTACGGAACTACTAGTAATACTGAGTCATTTCGGAATTTTTCTCTCTCCAAGCGTACGTGGCATTGCGCCTAATCCTTTCCCTGGGCGTCGTCTCAGGGCCGTCTGCGCATGCGCCGCCCACATCCACTCTCGATTTCAACGTGCGTACGCGTCTGTACCTACATGGAAAAAAACTACGCGCCTTAAACGGTAACGCAAGTGTTAATAAATAATCAATAAATGTATTTTTTCTCGTTTGGATAGACTAATTTGAAACCGTTTACTTGCAGAGGAGAATGCGTTGATGCACTATACCGCGTTAGCGAGACCTGAGGTTGTGTGTTCGTCTTGTGACTAGTTATTTTGAAATGAAATGAAATAATTTATTCAGCAACTAGCTGACCCGGTGAACTTCGTATCACTTACTTTAGTATTTTCCTCACAATTTTACCTTATTTTCTCAACGTTTAAACCTTCCCTGGACTTCCACGAATATTTCAAGACTAAAATTAGTCAAATCGGTTCAGCCGTTCTCGAGTTTTAGCGAGACTAACGAACAGCAATTCATTTTAATTTATATAGATTTGATTTACAAATAAAATAATTTATTCAGCAATTTGATTTAAATTCTTTTGCACGTCATATTTTGTCCCACTACTCAGTAAATTTCCCCAGTTTCCCTTCACATCCGAACAGGCGCGGTCGCAGCCTGAAATTTTGGAGGGGGTCACTCATTACTTTTTTTTCTGTTGGAGGAGAATGCGTTTTTGTACCTTATACCGCAGGCTAGCTAAACCTGCGGCCGTGTGTGGGACTCGAGACTAAGCGTTAGTAAATCTGTTCTGTGCTAAGCGTCCACTACGCACTAAACTCCCCCAGACAGCCTTGTGGCATTTGACCAGCCCGGGTCACTCACTACCTCAGAAAAAGGAAACCTATGGAAGTGTTACAAAATCATATATAATTAATAATTATACTTATGGAATTACCACCATTCACCACCATTATTATTTGGCAAATTTTTGAGATTTTCAATTTAACCATAGATTTTGGGGGGGGTCATGTCCCCTGTGACCCCTCCCCCCCCTTCGGACCGCGCCTGCATCCGAATAGGGACGTGCCGGTGCCCGGTTGGCTGGGCCAGACTTAATTGCAATCGTGCTAGACATAACTAGATTGCTCTATGAAGTTCTTTGTCAATGCTACAGAAATGCTTAGACTATGATGCCAGATTTCTCTGTTTAGTGAACACATGGAGCAACTGCTACCAGAAATATTTTCTGATCGAGAACCCAGACTGATTAAAAAATTGTAACAGAGCCAGTGTTATCTCACTAGTGTTACAATTGTATTGACTAACCGAAGGCTTATACATTTTAAAGAACATTAATAACTTACGTTCTCCTATTACGATTTTTATCTATGTTCGAGAAAATGAAAGAGTAATAAATACTCCGTAATATCAAAGCCTTAGGCAACATTTCTAATACTACATATATTGCAAGTCTTATCAAAGATTACGACAAAGACACTTATTATCACCGATAGAACACAAATAGGAACTGATTACTTAAACCCAATAATATTTTTTTTAAATAAACTTTGTTGCAGCAATCGTGATCAAAGAATGACTAAAAGTTTATGAATAAGTTTTTAATTTCACTTTTTTACTGCATCTTGGGATAAACACAAACCGTGCAAAAACAAGAAAGGCATCATTCATCGTAATTTGGTATTATCATTATTAATCAAACAGGATAAACATTTGATTTGTAGAAAGAGAGACAAATGACAGCGCAGTAGGACCTGATAATGTTATAAAGTTATCAGCATCTGTTTCTGTCATAAAAACGTGAGAAAATGTATGTTTTAATACAATACATCTTCATCTATTTAGTTTGTTTACTTTACGCACAACGAATTAAATACTCATTCAAACATTTACCATAGTTATTTCAAAGAATTGAAGAACCTAATTGGTTACAAATGCTCCGCAGTTCGACAAAAACTGGTATTACAAACGTAACGTTGAAAAACTTATTACGCGTCGTGAGATAATCTTCGCATCTCTTATCCATTCGCAGTTGGATAACTAGATGCTTAATGGTTTGTAACGATGGTACAACCGACTATAATATTTATTCTGTTATTAAGTTATATGTTGTATTTAATTGATCACCAATCTAACCTAACCCACAAATATACTAAGTTAGCACCTAAAATTAAAAAGTTAGCACCTAAACTACATTTAGATGCTAACTTACTATTTAAGGTGCTAGCCCACTATTTTTTTGTGGATCAATTTGTTATTTCTCATATGTTATTAACTGTCTCCGTTGTGCAGCATCTTGTAAGATCGCGCTTTAAAGCAACGGCCGCACCAGGAGTCCTAAGTTCAAATCCCGGGTTAGGCTCAAAGTCTGCCAACTAGTGTGTCCAATTAAGGATAGGGGTTTAGCCTTATTTTATGAACATCTTAAAGCATTTTTATTTTAACAGGGATTTAAGGGAAACTTAACCACAAAAATTCACAATAAAAAATTAATGGTTGACTAAGTTCTGTCGCACTGTAATTGCTTAAAACTATTGGCCTGTGAATTAAGCTTGTTTATTCACAAAAAATATTCAAGACAAAGATATTAAGTAGCATTAATGCCCTGTCATTGCCATAACATAAAAAGATTTCTGTAAATAATGGTCACTGCCACGGCTCACTTGCTCTGCGCACTCGACCTCGATCGAAAAACTATAATAGTTAATATCATTAATTAAAAAAGGAAAAACGAACGCTAAATTGATTCTTTTGTAAAATGTTGTTTTCGAGTCTATAAACGATAATAAATGTTGTAAAGCTACAAATACGACTAGCTTCATACTGAAAGCAACTTTAAGTAGCTTAATATACATAATGTTACCAAAACAGATTTCAGGACAAACTAGTTTGTCCTGAAATCGGGTTTGGCCGGTAACATAATATATTTCATCTTTATTCTTTTATCATATTGATAGTAATAACGTAAGTAGAAGCAATTACATCGTGCTCTTATTTTAAAATTACAACGCGCTCTATCATAATGACACCGACAATCCAGGTAATTTCAAGGGCAACTATGCCGAGTACGACCGCATAATGTTATGTTTTGATTAAGTTAAGAACAAAAAGCCCGCGTATTTGACCGCACGCACTATGCGGCATCCGGCTGCGACGGAAGTAACGGGCGGCAGGCGCGTGCGCAATATCGATCTATATTGTCATAACTTTTCAAACTTAGTATCGACATCTTACGAGTATATTGAACTTCTCTTACCTTACACTCTCTTTAAATTCGGCTATCCCGGTCAAAAGTATTTCTTGATAAAAGCGGAAAAATAATAATTTTGCTTATATAGACTTAGCAGTGGCCTAAGAACATGCTAAACACAGTGAAATAAATTGAAAAAAAAAATAAACAGCTCTGGTATCCAGTGATATTTCTTTATACATATTATGTAGTTGTAGCAGCAAAGTAGCGCTTCACATGCAGGATGGAGATCGATGGTGTAAAATCTTCGTGAATGGCTGTGCAGCCATGATCCAAAACGTCTAGTTCCTCTGTTGAGGGTTACAGGGGTAACATATATTCAGTCGCTCCAATGTAATAACAATCATTTGCCATATCCTATCTCATGGTATAAGCATCCTGAACTAAATCGTGATAAAACGCTCAAAAAAGTAAGAATAACATGCACTGTTCCAGCATAGTCTAAAAGCAATGATTACATAGAGCTCAATGACCCTACACCATAGTTTGAGAACCTATAATCAGCTCGATAGATCTGTTCGGACGATAGCAGAGTCGATCGGCACGAGGCCGCACTGCAGGAAATACACGGCTTGGTTCATTGTCAAGTAAAAGTCGTTTATGTTCACTCACGATATTTTTACTTTGTATTAATCCTTTAACTGATAGTTGCTGAATAGCAGCAACTATAAATTGAACCTTAATCTTTTATTTATGCTAGGCCACTGCGGCCTATTCCGTCGAGGAACAGTTCACCAAGAAGCGTCCGTAAATGTGATGCCAACTGCATTTTATACAGGCAAAATCGTTTAATTTTTCAATTGCTACATTTATTAAAGGGTTAATAAGAAATAAACATTCCATTGAAACATTTCTGAGTTTTAACTTACTTTAATCACTTTTGTATATTTTTTTATTATTATCGCAATATGTAACAAGACGAGCAGATCGTACACCTGATGGTAAGCGCCACGTCTGCCATTAGACAGTTCAGTGCCAAACAGTAACTAAGCATTTACTGTATTGCACTGCCCTGCGCTCGCTACACCGAGACGACAGTTATTAGGTTTCATATAACCAGTAATTTCACAAAAAAAAGTTCAAAAAGACGACAGCATGTTTGATATCTGACACAAAACTTACGAGGAGCTTGTCTGACAGCGGTGAAACTGGCTCTTGCAAGTTTATATCAAAGACGGGATATGAAATATTTTTGATCTTTAACCATTCAAATATGTTCATAAGAATTCAATTTGCAGATGAATAAATTGTGAAAATATTCATAGTTTCGTCACATTGCTACAATTTTAATGTCAAATTATGACTAAAGAATACTTTTACGTTTAGAAAGGTCGTCAGGTTGATTAACCCTGTTCTGCTCACGACTATAGTGAAATGTACCTAAATTGATTTATTAAATTACATCATAATGTTTATTATTGATAAGCTTACAAGAAAAATACATACTAATTAATTTATTACAGATCTTGTAACGATTCTTAATTTTAATTGAAAAACTGAATGAGCGTTACTTGATAAGTGAAAACCAAAAACTTGAGTAGGTACTAATAGCAGTTTCGGTTTTTATTGTGCTCGCAACTAATATTTTTATACTCGAAAGATTATGTCCCATGAAAATATAAACATAGATTTCTATTTAAAATATCACAAGTAGGTACCAACCAAACTTACAATTCTTCAAGTAATTATTTTGTAAAATTCTTTCAAACGAACTCATTTTGCCAATGATGATCAGAACAAAACAAAATCAGCTGTCTCAAGTAATGTTCTCAAGCAATGGGTTTTCTACACTCACCAAACTTGGACCAATTGATTTTAAATGATGCAGACAGTAATAAAGGCAACAAAACAATAGTAAGTACACGTACGAGCATTCCTCTGACACCTCACACTTGGCATCTCGCAGGTCGTCATTACAAGGAACAATTGACGCCTACTTCCATTGTGCTTTCGTGGGGCGTGAAAAGCCCGCGCCCAAATTCCTTCGGCTTGACGCGCAGCGAGCGTAGGGTTAACTTTAGTTATGTAACTTGCTGATGACGACTTCTGCTTACTATTCCATTGGCATGTTTTTTGTGGAGGAGGTATGCCTTAAAGGCGTATGTGGGACTCGAGAGTAAATACATTCGGCTTGATCCCCAATAAACTCCGCCGGATTCCCCTTTACGCCCAATATAGTGTGGTCAGCCTTTTGACAATTGATCGGTCCATTTCTGGATACCCCGGACTGATGAAGTAGACCGGGTATCTACCCGGTCGACCATCAGAGGTGGTGACTTGTCAAATGCGTAAGTTGGGGGACTACTGCCTAAGAACGCTAAAAAAGTAGAGCACAACAAAAGATAGTACATTTTTATTATTGTATTGATTCAGCATCTTAATTGCCATTACAATGCCAGTAAATTTTCCAATTAAACTCACATGTTGCAAGGGATATATAGTTAAGGATATTTTATAGGAATCATATCCTCTTTTGACAATCAATACATGGCAATAACCAATAGTTTTATTAATAACAGAAGTGAGGAAAGATAAGTAGGTCATTATGACCTACACCATATCGAAATATATACCTAATGTAAACAAGCGATCATATCAGCGATAATAATTTCTATACCTTTGTACAAACATATTTATTCAATTCAATTCAATTCAATTCAATTTATTCTCATTGCTGTTACACTCAAACCTGATAGTTAAACCGCACGTTATGCATTATGAACTAACCGCTTGTACGAGATCACTTAATCTGCTAAGTACCGTTACAAAATCATTTAGGTATCTGTACAATTTAAAAAATCACGCAAGTCAGGTTTAAGATTCAATCTCGAATCTTAGTTATAATTCTCACGACTAATTTGGTGTGATATAAGAAGTCGCGGGGTTGATCGCTGCACAAAGTGTGCATGACTGTTCGTATCGGCTTATTACTTTTCCTCTGCAGAGTTAAGGCCTCCATCAATTGAAATCATGTCATCGTTATAATGATTGGCAATCACAAACCGAACCTGTATTTTGAAAGACACAAAGTTAGCTCGACCCGAGAACTCAGTCAACTCGATAATTGAGTTTGGTCCTGGGTCATCCAGAGTAAAAGAGTAATAAACATTCAAAATAAATTGATCGAAGATCGGGGTGGCTACCAATTATATGATAGCACAATAAGCAATGCTACCTGATTTACTAGCTACTGCACATCAATTGAACAATGTTCCATTAAACTAACAGAAGAAATAAAAAAATATGTTTTCTTAAAAACAACAAAACTTATTTTAACTCGGAAATAATTTATAATTTTTAAATAATGTTGAAGGTCGAATGTTCCTTCGTATCAGATTAGTAGAACATTAGCATAAACATATGTATAAAAAATTTAAGCAATCCTTAAGTTGTTTAACTTGAATTTAGACGACTTTAGTATCCTCCGAGCAGTCTTGTCAAGACTTTTTATAAAATAGCAAATAATGTTACCAACATTATTTGTTTATGGGTTGTATGCCATCATACACTTAATTACCTATATCCATCTCTTTTTCTTACCTTTACCTGTAGGCTATTATATAAAGTTTAATATATAAAGTTTAAAAAAAACACAATTTATACTACGGATCTTCAATATGGGAGTATCCATATTTCATTCATCGTTCATTGTCTGAACCAAGTGTTATCTCATTTGTTTAGACATGGTAATCGGAAAAGAAATCCCTTGTCCATTACATTATCTGTGGAAAGCACGATTGAGAGCGTGAATTGTGTCGGACAGAACCAGACAAGCCGGTCGGCGATTGTCTGCCGGCTAAAACGACAGAATCTGTTGCGATTGGTCAACACGCGCACGGCCGACCTTGCGTTCCAGAATCGGACACTTTCCGATCACTCGGTATCTGAATCCATAATCAGCCACCTGAGCTATAAAATAAAACGCAATTGCACCAAATTACAGAGAGGAACGTTTTTGCTTTTTTTAAATCATGCTTATACAAGGGTGCTCTGCACTAACTGCACTTTGCATCTCAGACGTCTTGCGATGCGAAGTAAAAGAACAAATTACTTCAACTTCGCCACCACCCACCCACCACCCACAACGTGTAATCATGATTCTTGTACCCTTTGTTGCCCCGCTTTAAATCATTTTCTGTCTCTTAAAAAGTTTTTTTGTATAGTATAACTTATACGGCACAAATGTGTTTCCACCTTCACTGCGGACATTGCGAATCTATTGTGATAGCCACTCTATTTATCCTTCCTCTTCCAGAAGAGTAATAGATTTTTAGGGGAAATGTCCTAAGCTTTCCCTGATTCTAATATATGCTTTTCCAGAAGTAATTTACGTATGTGCATCAACGGTTTGCAGTCTGTGAAAATACAGAGGCGTCTCGTGATCGTCACATGTGTGACAGAATCTGCACCTACTCGTACTTTGGCAGCGCAGACCCTTTACTGACAAGTGTCTGTTCAGGCAGCAGTTTAACTTATGTACGATTTGATATTAGTGATAATGGTGGCTATAACCACCATCAATCTTAAATGATGATAAGTCACAGCTTCTTCACAGCATGCCGCTATCCGTTGAGTGCGCATTCAAACCAAATCATTAATCATGGTATCGCATTGACTTCCCGATCATTACAAGGAAACGCTCTAACAATCGTCGACAATAACTTTATTTATATTATTTCCTTATTGTCTCATTAAAAAATAAAAAAGTCCTTTAATTACCCTTCCGCCATTGACCAGACGTGACAGTTACTAGTAAAATAAAAAAGGGTTAGTCCTTTGGTGATAAAGATCTTTATAATGATCTTTAAATTATTATCGCCACGATCATAAGTTAAATACAGTGATAAATACGATTACAAGACATTTTATCATCATTGAAATTAAATCATAGTTTTAGTGATAGATACTGTACATTTTAAGAAAAAGGAAATAATTGGCAGCCAAGTAGGAGCTTCACGATCACTTTACAAGTTTAATCTGTAATGTAGGTACATGTATAACTGAAGAGTATTGTTAAAAGTAAATGCACTAAAAATTCTGTTTAATAAAAATTCTCCGAAATGAGTCGTCGGGTCGGGACCACATTAAAGAAAGGTAGACTACATTCAAAACACCATCAACTTAGTATTTGGTTTGTAGACATTACGAATAGAAGTTCTGACACAAAAAGACAATTGCATGAACGTTCACCACTCGTATCGCACAACAATCAACATAAATCAATAAACATATCTGACACATTTAAATCGCGCCATTAAACCACTCCTGACATAACAAAGGAAATACCGGATCAGCTTATAAGGCCTGCTACCGTTTCATATTCGCAAGGTGATAATGCTATGATTGTCGTACGTACCTATATCGAATGCAATCATAGGCCAAGATTGCGAAGAGAATAGGCTATTTTCACAGACTCGTTTAAGTGGTACATTAACTGGTGATAAAATGAGGGCGGACTAAGGGTAAAGATGATCTTAAGATCAGATGGATAAAAATCAATCTTGATATTGTTTCTGTCAATTTTAATAACTATATTTTCTATAATCCTAATTTTGTTTAAATTGCTGGAACAATACATTCAATGTTATAAATTCCCGTTCGTCCCACTGGTGGGTGGGACAAAGCCTGGGGGGACAAACGAGAATAACCCAGAATTATTATTTATTATTTAAGAAACTACAAAATTGTTAATATGTATGTGTAATGAACCCATAGAAAGCTTAGGACGTAAAAAGAGCCATTAATTTAGCTAAAAAAATTAGGATGGCGAACTTGTTTTATTAATTGGTGACCTTAGGGAGCAAGGAAGTGACTAAACCACGTGACCACCGAGGCGTTGTTTTTTTTAAATAAATCTGGGGAAAATCCGTCTCTGTGTGGACCCAATAGACATGATTGGCTCAAATAAGCGACGGTTAGTCCTGCCACCCACTCCCATGGTTCGTTTACCTCAAGACAACCATTCTCATTACGCCTGGTCAGTGACCATCCGGTACAGTTAGCCCTGCCAAAACTGCTGCAGGCTAGAGATTAGGGATGTCCCACGATGGTTTCATTGCGATTATTATTTTACAAAAGAAATGTTAATTGGTCTTTCATTGACCGTTTTCCACTTGATGGTGAATGAAATACATTGTCACCACCTAATAGGTAGCTATCAACTTGCCAAGTTTAATTCGAATCAAAATAACCCTGTCAGGGGCCTTAGTCAATACAATACTCGGCCTTTTTACTAATCAGACAGACCAAATCGTGTGTTGTAAAAATAATTATATTCTACCGGTATATGCATATTTGTTAAAAAATAAACAAACAGTCAGTTCTCTAATTTCCTATCATTACGTTGGGGCAAGTTGATTGTACAAATTTTACAAAAGAAACGTTTTATTTTTGTTAGTGCATACACTGGGCTCATAGACAACCTAATAGTTAATCCGGCCCTGCGTTCAATTACACTGGAACTAAATACTTTAAGATGAGACGACTAATTGCAATAAAGCAGCAAAATGAGCGATGCTTCTTGGAATAGTGTCTCTATCTTAATGCGAACTGAAGTAGCATACAAAAAATATTCTTGATGCGATTGCAAACCCTAGTGTTTCGAACCATATAGATACGTGACCGCACCGTAATGTTAATCAATCACGACCCGTCAAGATTTTCGTAATTCTATCTTCAAATGTTTTTTATTTTATGTAATGACTAATGACAATCATTTGTGCATTCTTTGCAATTGTGTCATATTAATGTTTTTCTAGCAGGGTCTCGGCTACTGGTTTAATCTCAATGAATATTCAAATACGTTAGGTACATTATTCATCGTGTGCATGTAAGAGCGAAATTTCATAGTTTCCCTTTATTTAATAGTTCGGAAGGACAGCTATTTGACAGAACCAGATTTTTACCAGGTGGTAGGTTCCTGTACTGGGCCGTCTAGGTGGGTACCACCGCAGTGCCAGATATTTTCCCGTGAAATAGAAGTGTGTCAAGCATTTCTGTGTTTCGGGGAAAGGGCACTGAAGCTAGTGAAATTACTGGGTATATGAGACCTAATAACTGTCGTCTCTTAAGGCGGGCAACGCGCCTGAGACCCCAAGGAGGTCCCGGGTGCTTATGGGCGGCGGTGATCACTTATCATCAGGTGACCCACTTGCTCGTTTGCCCCCCTATAATATAAAAAAAAAAAAAAAAAAAAAAAAAAAAAAGAAACCCAATCAAGAATCAAGAATCTACTAATCTACAATTCTTGTAAAATATTAACAGTTACAAACTAAGACTATATTCCTTTCCTCTAGAATCTATGATCATAATGTACATAAGTTTATGACTTCTTAGTGTTCTCACTGTATTAAAAACAGCGCAATCCGCGTGTTAACCAATCGCTCCGATTAACTTAAATAACTTATTACAACTAACTATTACACTAAACGACTATTTAAATTAGGTTAAGAAACGCGGAAATTTGTTAAAGTAATCTGTTTACAGCCCTCTTATAAACAACGTTAGGTAACAGTAGATGTTTCAGGAGAATCTGACGAAGATTAGAAATTGAATATTTGCGACTTATAAAGGTTTTTCCTTGGATGTCTTAGGAAGAATTATTTTTACATTATTTTTAACTTGTCAGTTACACTTTTCTGAACTTCTTTTGAGACATAAAATCAGTCAGGTCGACACAGGGTGTGATGTGTATAAAATGTAGATACGTAAAAAAAAGTATTAATATTAGTTTTATACCGATTGCTATGTATTATAGGCATTGGTTAGTTTGTGGCTAGATGGCAGCGTGTTCAAAAAATCATCTACTAGAATTATTAAGTGTTAATTGTCAGCACGATTGTACTTGCTCTCAGTGAACCTAATATTAATCACTGAAGTGATAAAAAAAAATCCCTTAACTTAATAGTCTCATAACTTATTAATACATTTTACTATCTAATTTAGTACTACTTTCGATTAAATACATTATTACTTTGAAAGCTAAATGATATTAACATATCACCTTTACTGGACAGCTTCTAATGTCTTTTCTCATTTTCTATTAGAGATGTAAAAGTAACGGGTGTGATATCACTGGATGGCATTAAGCAGATTTCGCATCACTCAGCACCTCATAAAATGCATGAACTTTGCGATATTGAGTGATAAACTGATAAGTGATAACATAACATAGCTCTTCAGATCAAGTGAATCGAAAGTGATGGTTCAAGACGTCTAAGATTCGATAAAAGTCAAAATTCTTTAATATCACATTAAGTAGATACGAGTATGTTAATTTCAGTATCGCAGGAGTGAAAGTAATCTGCCAACAGTCTACTCAAAATAATTTCAATTGGCGTATTAAAAATCACTTGATACCACTAAATCAATTAAAATTGAACTGAACCGATTCTATTGAAATTTGAAACAGACATAAATTGGACCTTAAGAAGGGCCATAACTGGAAGGCTGATAACTTTAAAATTTTAGCTCGTAAACAAACAAACAATAAATTTTATACATCATAATTCTATGTTGTATTCTATGCAACTCTACAGCTAAGCAGCTCAAGTTCTTAATCTAAGTGATGACTATGAGTGATAGGTATCACTAGAGCTGAAAAGTGATATTAAATCACATCACTACACCGCCCTGTTTCACTCACTATCAACAACACTACTTAATTGGTGATGATAATTACTTGTAAGTTGGAAAGTCAAAACTCATCTTGCAGTCATTGGCATCGTTCTTAATTGCTTTCAAGATGTGTTATGTAGATGACCTTATGACATTTCATATTTACTGCTGCCTCGTGTTACATCAACATGTGATTGACGAGAAATAAATGTATGACATTACAATATACAATAAAATATAAAGTTCATAAGCATTTGTGTTAACAAATCTATCAAACCAATTACAAATGAAGCTAATGGTTTGTGGGGTTTTTCCTGTAACGCTAGTTAAATTAAAAGAATCTTACTTGCAGACAATGTTCCGATTTTACGTAATGATTATATTCTACTACTACAAAATCTAGAATTCTCAACGCGACGTAAAATAATTATAAAAAGTGAAGTATTTTTTTTTATTGCAATGTGTAACAGGACGAGCAGTTCGTACACCTGATGGTAAGCAACACATCAGCCCTTAGACAGTTTAGTGCCAAACAGAAACTAAGCAGTTACTGTCTGGCACCGCCCTGCGCCCGCTACACCGAGACGACAGTTATTTGGTCTCATATACCCAGTAATTTCACTAGCTGTCCTTTTCCCGTGCTTGACACACTTCTATTTCACGGAAAAATATCTGGCACTGTGGTGGTACCCACCTAGACGGCCCAGTACAGGAACCTAGCACCTGGTAAAATATTAGCAGTAACGGGGTGTTTTGCGTCCCACCAAACGCAGCGCCACAGCAAAGCTATTAAATATATTCATACATACTCCGGTCGTCTGTGGGAGCGCGTGGCACTTCCCCGGTCGAGCCTGCCCGTGTCAACTGACAGACTGCATCACTATACCACACTTTATTGTATTGTAAGGGCTTAATTGTACTTTAAAGACTCATTTCTAACAATGAGGGCGACCAACAACGCTAGAGGATCGAATGTTCGAGGTCGGGCTTTGTCACGCACGACACTGAAAGGTTGCGACACTTTTAACCCTATAGCGAACGCACACGATTCTAACCGCTTGTTTTATCACACGTGTTAGTCAATATATCTTAGAATATTCTAGATGTAAGTATTTAAACATAACACACGTCATAGACACTGCTGAAATTCCGAATAGGTATCATAGAGGCTATACGCAAAAGTTAATATGAAACTCCAATGTGAATAGTTGTGGACCTAAATCCTACACATAACAATGTTAAGTATTATTTTGTAGGAATGGTTCTAAGTAAGGTAAAAGTTTTCTGTTTTATTTATAAAATGCTACATGCAATACCACGCGCCTGCGACCCCAAGGGGGTCTCGGGTGCTTATGGGCGGCGGTGATCACTCACCATCAGGTGACCCACTTGCTCGTTTGCTTCCCTATAATACAAAAAAAAACATTCTTCTAAGGCATTTGTTCTTCAGTGTAGCGTTGAATAGCCTAACACAGTGACAATGATGTTGCTGTGTCAAATACTCAAATATTAATAAAGCCTCGTTGTATCAATTCGACAGGCCACCCCGTCTCAACTCTAACCTTATTTAAATATTAGACGTCTTCAGTAATCTCATATATTCATCAATGGTATTCATCTGGACAAAACTCATAATACACAATAAACAAAATTACTAAAAAGGAAATATCTCAAATATTTGAACGGTTACAATGCGAAAGACTGCACCTAAAAGCTCAAGGCTCGTATTATTCGGCTGAGTCACGCACCTCGTCTTCACAACTGGTTGTATTGTTCCATCTTCACTTCTCGCTACTGATAACATCTAGTTGTAGCATAAACTGTTGCTTTGAAATTAAACTAGTTTGTTTTTTGTTACAGGTAAGCAGTTTGCGGATTTGCTTGGTACGTTATACAGGCTGATAACAATCGTCTTGTGTTTAAGTAAGCTTTTGAACGCTTTTACGAAAACAGAAACAAACAGAAAACACAACGTGAAAATCAATGGGGACATGTTTCATACCTACGTTAGAAACTCGCGGTTGAGTATTGCGCATGTTTTCTTACATCGACTGTAAATTAAAAATGCACAATTTCTCTTAATTTTACTAGTATACCACTGGGCAAAAGGCCTGCAGACCGCCTCTTGATAATTATATTCCAGTAAGAAATACTTAACCGGGAAGAATCGCTTAATGTGCAGCAACACTTTAGCCTCCTCTGATCTTGGTGCATTTCACTTAGGAGTATTCACATTAATATTTCCGGCTTCTGGCAAAACATAGGGTGTCTTGCCTATGTTTTTATAATGTCAGATTTGGAATTGCTAGCTAGCTAGCCTCCAGAAAGTCTTACCAACAACCAGACCCAAGGAGAAAATTAAACTAACAACCTCCGGGTTGTGAACCATGAGCAGCCTAGCCACTATTAATCAGGGGCTATATTTTGTGAAATAATTATAATATTTTACAAAATTATAGACAAGAGATCAGGCGCAGATAAGAAATCAATTTACACTAAAAAATCCTGTTCTCCATTGTAAAGATACAACTTCACATCACCGTAACAAGGTAACCGAATCTTACGCAAGTGAATTAAAAGCTTTAATTAAATCAAAGATTACAAAGGATAATTATTTCATCGACCTCTGCACCGCGTAGGCCCAGCAGTGATTCAAAGCGAATACAATTAGCGGAATCCCACGCGCCCGCGCATATTCGGGTTGATCATCGAACAGGGCTACCATCATTAACATACAAATCATTTGATTATGATGCTTGAAGTGGGGCTTGCGCAGGCCTGAAATGTAGCTTTGGATTTGAAATTTGGTGGGTATTTTAGAGAGATGGCTATTTCGATTAATAGTACATTGTCTCGTCTAGATTATTTTTACTTGTTATCTTAAATCGGATATAGGCATTTAGGTGAATATACTTGATAATAATATTATCAAGTTTAATATTAAGTTTTATGTAAATTATATTTACACTCAATAGATAAATTTTTTGCTTGAAATATTAAAACTACTTTTATCAACCCTAAATTCGAACAATTACAGACAAGAATGCAGATAAAGCCTACAAGAGATTATGAATTAGTGAAGCTTTACCAAGCGACTTCTATTTATGGTAGCAGCACTTGTCTGATCAGTTCCACAACGCCGTCAGAAGGCCTACATCAATGTGAAGTTTATTAACAATCATTATAACAGTAAAAACACCACAAATATTTAAACATAATCCTCAATTAATGAGTCACAATGCCCGCAAAGCGGATATGCGTAAATTACTCAAATTCCACGCCAAAACTTGCGGTAAGTAATAGGCTCACGAATTGATAGAATTCCTTTGCCCATAGACCACGGTCACGCGTCAGCATAACGCGGTTATAATTGCTGACCCCATTACCGTAACTAAACAGATCATTAGCAGCATGTTTCTTCTTGTCCACAACTATAAAGCGGATAATCCACTGTCAGCTAAACTTATTAAGAACTTACCTCGGTGAACTAAGTTAAACTAAACTGGGAAATAAGTAATCAGTCCAACAAAAAATTTGTCAAAACTACGTTAGTGCTGGTCACTGATCTCTTTCTGTACAAAACAAAGAGTAACAATCACTGTACAAACAGAAACACGTACGAAAACACAACAGCAGCGACATAAGCCAAAGGGGTACGGCAAGGAAGTGAGGTGAAATTATTTTAGCTCTCTTAGTAATAAAAAAAGATCGGCCGACACTACTAAGTTAGTTCGACTTAGCTAGACTATTTTACGTAGCTTAGCTGGCAAAGTTTGCGGTGGACGCACATGTATGAAAAATCAACAATGCGAGCTAAGCTAAACTAACTTAGTTGGCAGTGGACGATCGGCTTAAAGGAATGATACAATCCAATAAACAATACTTCAGGCCCTTATAAAGCTTAAGGCAACAGAATAAGGTTCAAATAGATAATACCCTTGTATGTATAGACTGCAACTCCAATGCATGTACCCGATCTCAACGATAACTGGCAAAAACGTTTAGTTATAGTACTTGGTCTTTAATGGCGTGGTTAGTAATTCTGTACATTGAATGTAATGCACTGTATCGTACTCGTATCATTTACGATTGCTTTTAAATTCTTGGCTGTAAATAGACAATGTTGGGTGCAGTGGTCAATATTGAACAACTGCAAGTATGACACGCCCTAAAAAATGTGTTTTATCGAGTTATCTCGACTCTCATTGACCAACTCCGTCGAACAATGGCTAAGCCGCTCGAACATATTATGTAAAAGAGAGCGACTGCAATGCTATATGATAGAGACAACAGCGCAAGTGTCGCATCAGGCAAACCAACAACTTTTCAGCTGTCTTGTATAGTCACGAACGTTAAAATACACGTGATCCCTTACGCCAATACGATAAGGTTCATATTTGAACCTGTTCGGATACATGTCATACCTACATCGTGCTAATTAGACGCTAAAACTTGACGTGTGGCCTGGAATGTTTACAAACAACGAACATTATTAATTCGACCGTTGGAGTGGAACCGTCAGAAGCAATGTGGTTCTGTCGCAAACCGGCCATGTTGCCTCACTGCAGCGCCTGCAACAGAGGCTGTCTTGAATGTTTCATAGGATTAGGGCTGTTCGATCAGTGGACTTTTATCTGGAAATGTTATAACAGTTTCTATTTCAAACAAATTAACATTCCGGACATTTTTAACACACTGCCGTCTAAACGTCTACGTTTTTAATAAAAGGGAATGGCAAACGAGTAAATCACATCTTAGTGAGAGATCATTTATGTCCATAGGCTAGATGGTCAGGTGAAATACCCGCCTGTAAAAAGGGAAGAAAAATGCTATAGGCGATGTAGAGGAGGGAGGACAAAGGCAACTCGGGTAAAAGGAGGCAACAGTATCTTTTATATCATCTTGTAAAACATATCACATCTTGTCGTGTGTAAGATATTTGTCTAATTCGGAGCAACCTCGGCGTGTTAATAATTAAAAAAAAGGATGGCAGGTTTCAATTGATTTTTACCAATTGGAACTTGTCCACAGTAGATCCTCAAATGCGGGTAAAATCAGTCTACACATCTGGTAACCCTAATCGGATTAACGCACTTTACAGTCGGTGGTAGGTCTCAGAATCTGAGGCCCATGCTAATGTGGACCTTGCGACCTTGGTCGAACGCCTCTGGACTTGGCAATTGCTTTAAGTACGGTGTAACATCAGTGCTTTTAACAAAATTAATCGACAGATTCAGGGACAAGTAGTAAGTGCGTGTTCCAAATGGTATGCATACATTTTCTGATGGTCATGAGTTGAATAGTTGATGCCAAGATATTTGTATCTTAATCAGCACTTTTGATAGTAATTTGTAGTTCCATATTCCATGAGTTAAGAATTAATACATACGTTTACCTACTGGCTATATTTGACAAGCAGATTATATTATCACAGATTATATTATCACAAGACTGCTCAAGGCCATAGATTTAAATATTTAACAACTCCCACTATGGAGTATGGACTTGTGCGCATGCATTCATGTCATTTCATAGAAAATTACGCCCCTTCTATATAATAAATACAAAAATAAAAAAAGCTAAAAAAAGCTGCAATATTCTAATAATAATCAGTATGAAACTGGTCGCTTAGCTCAAACAACCAAAAAAAACCTGTTAAATTATTCGCAACAAGAAAGCTCAAAACGAGAAATATACATTTTAATCAGGCATGCTATGTAGAATTGAGAACACGTTTCAGATATTTTATCGATATTTTAAAGTAGTGCACTGATGCACACTAAAAATAATCAGAAGAAACGCTACAAAAACAGCAAGCAATGAACCATAAAGTGTGATTCTTCGTAAAAACTGATGCAAATCGATTTGTATTTAGAACGCATCGTAGTCGACCTACGCCAAACATGTCTAGCCTTGCCCCTCATTTGCAAGGCGCAGGAAGATTTAACACAACTGGTATGCTTTGTTACGAGATTTATAAGTCAGGCATCAGGGAAAAGGTTCTTTTCCTTTACTTTTTCCTCTACCTTTCATAAGTTTGCGTGTCAAAGACGCGGCAGCCTTAGCAGTGATCTTGAAGTTACGTTGTTGATCTGAGTCAGAGGGATTTCCTTTAACCCTGTCAGTCACGTTTTAAACTCGATTGTTCCGCGTATTTACGTAGGAATAAAGGATATTACCCTGTCTTTTTAACCATTTATCCTTGCGCAAGAGTTATTATTTTCCGTAAGTAGCTTAAATTACCAAACGGTTGTTGAAACTGATAGGTATTTCATATTTTTCCCGATATAACCCGAGATACGCTCTACACCGTGCAAACCAGTATAGACGGATTTACTTATGACTTCGTGAATAATCTAATAAAGTAAATAAAATCAAAATTGTAAGCCTACCTAGGACACTGTTAAAAATATATTATGCACGATAAAAGCAATATCGATTTTTTTTTAAATATCATTAAGAATAATTTAATCATTTGCCAAATATGACCAGTGACTTTCCATATGAAAACCATAAAAATAATAAGAACTTTAAGTGATGTCATGCGCCCGCGCAACCCGGACGCGGTGTCGGTTACGGCGGTTGAGCGCGCATGGTTTTTTCTCACACGCAAATGTTGTGTCTGAGACAAGTTAATCTCGTCGACACATTTGAAGCAACACTGCGTGGAGACGTATTAATTCGTAGCAATTCCAGCGACACGTTTGTAGCAACACTACATCAACGTAAACGAGTGAATGACGATGACGATTTTTGAAGCAATGAAATGCCTTCGTCCACGTCCAGGCTGTTGTGATTGCTTTTGATGACCTTTATACTTCTCTTTACTTTATGTTTCGTAGTATACAAATAAATTGGCTAATGGCGATCATTATCATCATGTCGTATGGCAAAAGCTGCATGAAACCTACACCTATGCCTATGGCTAATGGCGATTACGGGTTATTTCACTTTTCATATGAGTAATATAACTAGTGATATTTTATTGAATAATTTTATATGTTTTAATTACAATTATAAACAATCAATAAAATACATACCAGACTACTTATATTGCGTAGATCTTAGAAGACTTTCAATTAAATGAACACGTAAAGCTCATTGTTAATATCTCATACAATATGTGCAAATAAACGCCTATTGCTAGCAATAGCTAATTTGTTATAAATGTGAATGTAGTTTATTTTTGTTATTCACCTTGGTATTACATAATGGAAGGTGTTTATTTATTTTTGAAGCCGGAACATTTACCTTATTTGTATATCAATTAATTTCACATTAATTCATTCTTTGCAATGGAGCTCTCCTCTGCCTGAGCAATCACTTATGCGCTACATTTCATGCGTCGTTGTTTAATATTTACAGCCTCTGTAGTGGAAATTTGTCTTGAAACAACAATTTGGGCTTCTTTTCTCCACTGACTTACATGTCGCTA
Source organism: Mecyna flavalis (assembly GCA_949319885.1). Classification (NCBI taxonomy): domain Eukaryota; kingdom Metazoa; phylum Arthropoda; class Insecta; order Lepidoptera; family Crambidae; genus Mecyna; species Mecyna flavalis. The sequence continues at coordinate 16,581,495 of OX439427.1, forward strand.
ACTACATTGTTCGTAACTATATCTACCCTTACCGTAAACGGTGTCAGGAGACGAATTTTATCTAGAATAAACAAAATTGTGAAACGATAAAATAAATCTTAAAATTCCTAAATACGATTGTGTCTCAAACAGAAAAAGCATATTTAGGATTTCACATATTTTTGGGTATACATTCTTAACGCTCAGACATGCCACCAGTCAGAAATAAACCAGTCAAAAAGCAATAAATACATAATAACGAAGTCACCAGTAAAAAGTAGTATGACACAGTACAAAAAGAAGGTACGGTACAGTCGCAAACAATGAATAAGTGAAGCGTATCGCTCAGTGTTCAGCAAGTTCACATCTCTGCATTGTTCCGCAGTGAAAGGCGGAGGTCAGCGGCTGGCTCGTACATATCTCCGAATTGGTAATGCGTTTACTGTCGTTTTTTTAATAATAGTAAAATTTAAATTTGAATTTTTTTGTCTTGGCAAAGTGCTTGTACTCGTAGTTCTTGAACTGCTAATCCGATTTTCAAAAAACTAGATTTTTCCAAAATGCGAAGGACAAGGCTTTCGATTTAAAAAACTGCAGTCAAAATTTATTCAGGACCTATAGCGCTGTGCTGCAAAAAGAAGTTTTTGCGTCGGGGATTAATACAAGTTTGTCTTGTAAATATTTGTAATTTAGTTCCAAATCGACCATCACATCAATTATATAGAATGACTTTCTGCAATGACGCTCCACTTCATTGGAATTTCTGATTTTCCGCGATTTGGCAATGTCATCATCTACCACAACAATGTCATTAACGCAGAAAGCACCGTTATTAACAAAAAAATGCCCTCAAAAACGATTTTTACACGACCTGAGTGACGAAAAAGAACGTTCACAATATTGTTCGCTCTAAAAGTGTAAGTTATTAAATTTTCTTTTATTTATGTAGTAAAGAATGGTCTTAAACACTAGTAAGTGTTAGTAAGTGGATGATAGAGAGGTCTATAGCAGTTTTAAACTAAATTGCTGTGATTAAGGTGTACAACCTAGATTAGTTTTGGAAAGTTTCACGACTCTAAATTTTCACTTTTACTGCAAAAGTACTAATGGACACTGTTCTATTAGTGTTCTTGTTTCTATAAAATTCGCACCCTTTTTCCCAAATTTTACTCTAATCACCAATTTCTATCTTTACGCCCCAAAACTTGTGTATTCAATCCTGTTTACGTCTCACTAAAAGGGGACATCTCCCGACCTTTAAATTAATTCATCGACACGTTATAATTAATGATACTGGCTTTTATTAACATGCTTGTTAAGTCCGAGTGGTTAATAAATGTTTTTTTCTTTTTTTCTTAATAAACGATCAACGACCAGATACAAGAACCCTTTCTCAATCAAGTCGTCATTAATTTGCTTTTGAAAATGACCGTGTAGCTACACCAAAACGAATGGTAACAACAAAATCCATTGACCCTGAGTGCTGTGGGTAGGTATTTTATGAAATCACCAAATTGTTTGCAGTTGTCTAGACTTTGATGCAATTACTAATACAATTCCAACAGCTTGATGTAAATGAGCAATACTTCCTCAAGAGGATGAAATCCTTTCTGTCGTAAACTGAAGTTAATTTTTAATTGCATTAATAGTAAAACGAATTCCTTTGACCTACTAACTTATAACACTTCTTTGATTATAAGTTGTAAAATTATAAGCTCAGTTCCCATGGGATAGAACCAAGTTCAAGTTTGTCCTTCTTCCATGGCACAACGGAGCAACAGTTGTCAAAATTTTTGTATAGTTTAGAAACTGGAGAGTAATACACATCTGCCCCCTGGGTGAGAGAGTTCCAAATAATGCGTATGCATTCCCCATTAAAAAGAGTTGAGTTTCCCTAGATGATCCCGATCACCAAATATGAAGTTGATCAATAAATACGTTCGTCGTCGTCGTTCTAAAACCTATGTTTCGTAGACAGTAATATTTTTCTCTAGCACTGCGCAAATCCGTCATTATCCGTTCAATCGCGGCGCACCTTCGGCCCGCGGCTGGAATGCGCGGCACGCGTCGTGAAAGGCCGCGCAGGCGCATACTAGACCAGCAGCATTGCAGCCAGACTGCATTGCCGCGGCAACGGGAGCCAGATGTATTGTTCATTCGATTAGACTTTGATATTAATGTGGGAGCCAGTACAATTGCAATAAAAGGTTCGAAGATCACGTTTAAGGAACGCTTCCTGCATAAGTGACCCTCAATGGAATAGGCCGCAGTATCCGCTTAGTGGGTGGGTTGTGCCTGTCTGCCAACTAATCCACTATAAAAATACTGTACATTAGGCATTTACTTATGTAATTGAAGAACTCTTTCCGGGCAACGATTGCGTGTACGATCTACGCCGAAAGCTACTGGCCTTCTTCAGTACCTTAGACGTTCACATTTCCTCTCCTTTCATATTATATCTCCCCAATCTCCATAGCCTATCACATTCCCCTCTAAGGCAAAGCACATATCTCCCCGGGTCCGAATCTTTCAATTTCTATACAAGTAACATTAATATGAGGTGATAAGAGAATTTTAACGACAATAGAAACGAGTTATTTTTTTATCTTTTATCAATCAAAGTCAAAGTAACTATGTATTTATTTTGCAATTTGATTTTCCATAAAATTCTTTTGCACGTCAAAATATTTTTATCCTACCAGCACTTTGAGGTGAATGGCCTGTTAAGAAGTGCTGCAAGAAACTTAAGGCAGTCATTAAGTAGGTACCTTGTACGAGCAATCCAATACTCATATTATATGCAATAACTTTTATTACAAAAGGTGAACTTCAAATATTTACCTTTCCCATCATTTTACTAATACGAATACGAAGTACAATCATTTGTATGTTAGAATGTTTTCTAACGAGTGTGAGATGAAGGCTGTCTGCACATTGCAACGGTGCAGAGGTCCATTAAAAATTGTTCACGCTTACAGCGATTGTGCAGCACGAACCGGCAGTGCTCACGTTCGCTGGTTGGGAAAGTGATGTTGCCAAGGATAAGACTGGCAATGGACGCTGAATACTAGACGAACTGGTAGCCGTAGCGTTGGTTTCAAACATATTGACGTTCGAAGGCTTGTGCCCCCTTCTGGGGTGCCTAATGCAGTCGCTGTACCTAAGTGTTGATGGCGACAGCCTTCCCCCACACTGTCCCGTAAATTGGTCAAGGCTATCCGCAGCCAGCAACAACTGCCGGCCGATAAGAAAAAAGGGTTTCAAACACAACAATAAAGTGCGTGCCCTCCGCGGTGCACCCCACGACCTCAAGGCCCTTTTAGTTACAAGTACCTAACTCAAAGCACGTCATAATTATTAAGTATGAGGTATAGAGGAAGTAGAGTAGGTCTATGCAATGTGTAGTCTATCTTCCTTCAATGTGCTTCTGTCTGACGTCATTTCGGAGAATTCCTAGGCTTAAGACAACACGTAGATGACAAAAATAAAATAACCAGACTACTATAATATTACATTAGTAATATATTTTATTCTAATTGAAAATATTCTATTTTTATCAGGGATGTATCTGTTCGATGTACCGTAATACCTTATAGGCAATTTTGGTAATAGATAAATTATGTATTAGTCAATGTTACTCAAATATGTATTTTGCAAAGATAGAAATGTCAAACCAATTGCCAAATATCAGCGATGTACCCAGAAAATTACTATAATGACTAGTGATAATTGACTATAATCGTGATGAATAGTGCAACATTGCTATTCTTTGAATGGATATTCTTTTAGCATGAAATCATTGCTGTTGAAAATATCGATGTATAGAGTGTTCTACTAACGCTGGCATTTATATAGTAGCTAATAACAGTTGATGCATATAGGCGTAAAATTTTAGTACTAAATCTTAATATGGGTCCTTTCATTCATCTGATGTGATGATTACCATCTACTTAAAAACAGTGATTATGAAATGTAATTACACATAGAACAAGACAGGGTAAAAGCCGTAACTCGGCCTATACGGCTAAAGACAAGTATTGGAACCGTAATTTCTTGTAAGTGTGAGTAATTGCGAGTCAAGTGTCTGTCATCAAATAGATAATTGCAAATTCGTCTCTACCCTTGCTAATAAAGCGCGTAACCGCTTTAAAAATTACAAAGTGGTAAATTACATTCCTCAATATCTCTGTTCAAATTCAGGGACATTACAATACGTACTACTACTCCCAATGAAGTATTCATAAACTTGAATATTAGTCAAGAATTATTATACTGCGTGCTACTTGTAAACAATGTACACAATTAGAAAAACTATGTCATGGCATGTAGACAATTTTCATATTTAATTCTGTTTTATTGTAATTTTATAGTTTAACAATTTCGTTGCCAAGCATTGTTGTACACATACAATGCATGTTTTATCATAAAATATCGCAGTCAGAACTTAATAATATTTACTAATTGGCATAAGCAAATTATTCCTAAGCCTAAAAAATGTGTAGCAAAAGTGTTTTGATTTCCTATTCAAACACAGCCCCCTGGCTGTAATAATAAGTTCTTTTGTTACACATAATCTGTACCATTTAAATGGAAAAATCAAAATGCCGCACTCCGCTACAGCCCTTTCTTATACACATTTATAGAAGAACAAAATGTTTAAACGTAGGTATGTATGACCCAACGGGCTGAAAGCTGCACTATGAGATCAATTTGAACATTGAAAAGTATTGAAACTGAAAATTAAACAGCATCCTGTGCAACTGATTGCAGAGACAACAATTATTGTTTACATGATTGTTGTCTTTGTCACTTACAACGCTGGCGAAGTGAGGCGCGCGACGGAGCGGGCGACAGACGCGAAAACAATAACTGCCTGAAAAATTATGTGTACCTTTGTGCGTATTTGAAAAAAAAAAAACAAAATGTCAGAGGTTTCCTGTCCTTTTCGAGCGGGTATAATGTGAGCGAGCAAGATGCCTGGTGGAGGGAATTTAGTGCGAGTGGAAAGGTACAAGAAGAAGGCGCGGACGCCGCGGTCGGCGCATGCGCGGTACTATTACACTAGGTCCCTGGTGTTAGAGTCGCCATGGAAGGGCGGCAACGCCAGGACAAGGTGAGCTAAATAATTGAGCTAATGAACACAACATCTCCTACGCAAGACATGATTAAATCTTGTTAGTGACATTATTTTGTATCCTCCTAAAGAAACGGCAAAATTCAATTCAAGCAAAAGTTACAATATCGATAAACAAAGTATTCAAAGGAAACTAAACAAAATGCGGACAATGGCAATGATAAATAGCGTATATTGCGAATCGAATTATATCAAAAGAGAAACAAAAATAAGAAACAATCTCAAACAATACTTTGAAAGGGCTTTGTCTTTTATACAAAACTTTATTCAGCACTGTGAATATATGCAAGAAAATCTGTACACTGTTGTATGTATGTACGTTTAGAACTAAAGATAAAGCAGACTGAAATTGGTAAATCGAATATATTTACTAACTTACACTCGTAGGAAATAAAAATACCTTTAGGAAATATTATGTACCTAACGACACCACGTGACTAAAAAAGAAAACTTTTTTAATTTGAAAAAGGAACAAAAAAAACAATGCCTTCTTTTCTTGACTGCCAGTGAAACGTTTTCATTGTCATGACCATGCCATGTAATTCGCAATGATCTTAAAATAGAGCGCTGACCGAGGTCAAATAACATGTGGTAACAAATCTCTTGCATGCAGGCTGAAATCAGTCCCATGACTAGAGCACAAATAGTTTATGTAATTTAGTTTCTCAAGTTCTTTAGTGTCTAACTTCTAGCATAGTTTCGGTTTCTCAATGTTTAGAAAACTGTAGGTTTTACATACTGTCTTTACGTCCAACTAACCACTTACTTAATTACAACATTAGAACCATCAAAGCATCATTCCAACAAAGATCTTAAGTCAAAAACCTAAATCCAATTAGCAAAGGGCACGTTGCCTTCCTACCATTTCTTCTTCCAGCTTTCAGCCAGTGTAAAAAGTAATTCTTTTTTAAAGACCTTATTTTGTGCGACACTCCTATATCTGTGCTATTGTTACTTTTTAGATGTATAAAATACTGAGCACGATGGTACAAAATTACAATAAAAAAATATTAATTTATTTAAAACATACTGTAAGTTATCCCTAAAAAGGGAAAGTTCCCTTTTTAGATACGTTTTTTAGGAAAATATGCCATCAAATCAGAAAACAAGTCTCATATAAAAATTTGCTGATTACCTCGTGTAACGATATTTTAACGCGTAAGTTAACATGACCACGTAATGTTAAGACCGAGCCAAGTCGTGTCGTGGTGGTAAAAGGTGGCTCACCTCGGCGACACTTCTGCTTATCGGGACTAAGGACAACGGCTGCTAAAAGTAATTAATTTAAGAATGCCTGTGGTTTAGATGTACCTAAATACTTAACGATTGCCTTTTATTTTAAGCCGGTTCACATATTGTAATGGTTCGAATGTAGACACACGCCAGTGCATTTTTTTGCGAATACGACTAAATTATGGTTAAAGAAAATATCATGAAGATTTGATGCCAAACGATATTACATAAAATTAATATATTAAAGTATTAGTACAGACTGACTGACTCCAAGTTTTTGTTATTTTTAATTATTACAATAGTGTAAAATGATCACGTCTGGTGATTGTGGAATTGGCAAAAAGACACACCAACCAAAGTATTTGAATGGCGCTTTAAATCCTTAACTCGTTTCTTAAGAACACTAAACAACCTATTGACCTTCCATATTTAGATTTGCAAGTACCAAAGTGGCCCCGTAATGTGTGCAATTAAGAGGCTAATATTTGAATTACTCAGTTACTACACTATCGAAAGATGTCGACCGTGAAACAAACTTATAAAATCAACAGTATGACTTGCAAGTGACGCAACATGCCACCACAACCATAATGACACCATGACATAAACCGTGAAGTTAGGGGTCATTTGAAAAAATGCCGACATCTTTTTATTATTCCCTAACAATGATTATGCGTTATTTTGCCAATGTAAAGAGAATTGTAACCAATTAAGTTTTTTCCTAAATAGAGTCAAAAATGCGCAATTAATAAAAAAATATGCTTTTTTTTTCCATCTGCTTTTTATGTTTTGAGACCAGTAAAATACCAAATAGCGATGAAACCTTCCGCTAATACTAGTAAATTAGCTCTTATAACCTTTAGTTAGAACCACTGTCGATACCTCTACGGAAGCATGATGTTGCAATCACACGTGCCACCAGTCAAGGAGGGCTTCGTTAGGAAACCTGCGCGTACGCAGGAATTCGTGTTTTTGTCTTAATTGCCAATTATGTAATTAGCTTCTTGTTTGGTAATAATGGCGGTGCGCATTAATGTGAGTACCTTCTAAGACGCGAAATATTTGAAGGAATATCCAACTAAGAATGGATTTGGGAACAACTGGGAATAAAGAACGGAAGTGTATAGTGATGTTGTCTCAATTGATGGGCTGAAGTGGCCTTTTGCCATTTTAACTAAAGATGACATTTGACTAAGAATCATTTCTTTTTCTTGCGTGGTCTATCTTATCAATTTTATTTACGTCAATTTTAAGCTCGGCACAGATTTCAACTGGCGCTGCTGTCGTTTTGAAGTGCAAAATACTAGAAACGCCTCTGCTGAATCTTGCTGATTCTAAATTTTCAACTGACAAAATAAACGAACTAAATTAATAAGCCTCGCGTATGCATATGCAAATCGTATTACAGAATACCTCTTAATACCATTCCTTCACTTTACACGATGCAATTTGTGAGAACAAATAAACCATAGGTTTTGTCGTAATCACAGTATGAAAAATCGGTACCATTACACAAGAGAGATGTTTGACAGTTGCTATTAAAAGGCGATTTGAAACATTTCTGAAATAGAATGATTGTAATAGTAGAGATTTCTGTGGTCTCAAGGCTATTTTAATTGCGAATGTGATACGCTGAATCATTCTTTTCATCCAAATAAAAAATACAGTTGATGTAGGTAATACAGGCGTCCTTTAAAGTTTCTTGGTGCCTTAAATAATATATTCCGTGTAATATAAAAATGAGGTTTTTTATTTTTCTAAGCTATAAAGTAGCCTATGTATAGATTAATCCAGTTCGTGAACACCGTGTGTATTTAAGGTAAGTAATCTCAACCTTATAAGTGGTTTTTGCACGAAAGAGTCACATTCAGTCTTACAAAAGCTTTTATAATGTTAGTACGAAACTATTGCAAAAACACAAGTTAGTGCCGTATAAAATGTAGGTAGACATAAATTATAACTGTCGTACCGTCTCGGAAACTAGATCTTCGCCTGGTCTAGTGACATGGCACGAACTGATCCGATTCGGGTTTTCTATTTTAGTAAAACTGACAATAAGTTTTGATTGGCCTAAAGTCAGCAGAATGGTGGATTAATGGAATATTGAGTGTTGATAGGTGCATTTCATAATGTAGTAGCCAGCAAACTTAATTCAGGGTCAAAGATCAGAGGAGCCTACACACATTGAGTGTTGTTTCCTGATTGAATGTTGATGGAATAGGCCGCAGTGTCCGCTTACCATCAGTTGGACTGAAATGGCGACAAAAAAAATTACAGAAAAAACAATAACCGATCATGTTATCCCTTGAACAAGTTAGTTATATCATTCAATGGATTTACTTTTCCTTTTTTTAGTAAAACTACAAAAAACTTCTTACATAAACTAAGGGTCATTATTGGTTTCGGCTAAGAAACTTTTGTACATAATGGCCAAGGTACATAATTTGCGTAACACAGGAAGACAAAAAACAATTTTGCGCTAATGTAAAACATGACACAGCCTATTTAGGCCCCATTAAACGGTCTTTAACCTCTACAAATCGCGTAAAAGCTTACAGAAAACAATAGGTCTGCTAGAAAAGTATTCATACATTCCTAAACTTTCATTCTTACTAGACGTGAAACAACCTCTGCCTTATAAATAGGTAACGGGTCACTACCCAACGCGCCAGCAATCAGTGCAATATACATTATGTCTTCGTTTATATTTTTGGACGTGGAAACTACACTTGATAGATCTACTTACATGTCCCTATAAAACATCATAATCGTCCTGGAATCGCCAACCAGCGTGCCTAGCGAGGCAATTATATTAGGCTAATCCTCCTAATGCATGCGAATGCTTGGAGAGGCTAATGTCCAGCTGATGTTAATAATATAATGATGAAAACATTTTGAGTTCCAAAATTTTTGAATATCAGAAATAAGAAGCTGACCAAGACTTTTCTTCCACAGATGTCAGTCCGCTCCAAAAGTAATGGATAGTCACAGTAGATCGGCGTCGCCCCGCGACCCCGCACGGCCACAGCACCGCCCGCCCTCGCCGCCGTCTCCCGTGGCCTTCGACAACCGCGCCTACACTCACGACGAAGCCGACCCGAACCACAATGACTCCTTCACGTCCAACCCGCCGCAGCAGAACGGACATAAGGAACCCAACGGGGATACGAAGACCCTGGAAGCTGTGAACCTCGAGCTGATCAACTTGACGCCAAAGAATGGGAACGCGAAGCAGAAGAAAGATGTGGAGGTCGACATGAACGCCACCAACCCGTATGATGAGTACTTTGTTCCGGTTAACGAGCACAGGAAATATATGAGGTTAGTGTTTTTCTTACTTTTCAACATTACAGCAAACCTTATCTCAGCATAGGTAATACTAACACTGGTAGTAATAATGATCCATACCACACCACACGCAAAATATACATAGTAAACACCCACACCACAAATAATTTTACGCCTTAAGTCATACTCGATCATGTTGGCATGAATTTCATGCCATGAACTACAATAAAAGTAGCCTAGATTATTTTATGTTGTTGAAAAAGTGTCCGAGTAGGTATTTAGGAAACAGATCATAAGAGACCATTAACATTGTGATTTCAGAAATTGTATCATCTGGTCCGGATAGTAAATGACCTTTTATTCACCTGACTCATGTATTCCATTCAAGACGACGTTGAGGCGACCAACCCTTCTTACTGAGTAATATGAATTATGCTTAGTTCCGGTACACGACCACAAAGTATACCTACTTACCTGAGGTTAAATTTTTATTTTTTTCCCACTTCCTTACTATTTTTGTGCAGTGCCAATTTGGGCGTGTTCGGTAGTAATTACGTTCTTTTATTATACGTGCTCATGATATCATTTAATATTTTAATTGGCTTCACTAATTTCTAGTTCCTCTATCATTTCCGTTTTGAACGATTTAATCGAAACTTGCTACAAATAATATTTCATTGCGTGTGATGATGTATGAATCATCCATATCGAATAAGTGATCTTGAATTGAACTACGATATTTTAACAAAAGTTATATTAGTCTCCCTTGAGTCTTCCAGGCGGGTAATATTTAAATTAGATATTCAGCCTCTGAAGATACAGACTACAAAAATTTACAATTTTTTACCACTTATAACTAGTTGATTGACCGATTATACTCCTGCACTCCTTCCAAAACACTTGAAGCCAAAATAGAGAATATTTTTATTGGTTCATCAAACGTATAATATAATATATGTAGGCACAATTCCAGCTGCAACAAATAATTACGCGAAGAAATAATGCTCGTACCGTAGACGTTATTACTACGAGTATAATTACTGATCAATGAATACTTCTCAAGATTTTTGTAATTTTACATCTAAGTAGTACTTAGAAGACAAGAGCACTCTTTTAAATTACCTGTCCTTGGACAACATCCGTATCTCATTAACCCCATCATTTGCGTAGATTACAAACCAGTGCAAAGTAGGTACAAAAACAATGATAGTCAGTTTTCTGCAATCAAGACCGCTGATGAGTATCTATGAACCGTTCCTACCGGTACAAATAATTGCTCGACCCAAAGTTCATTCAATTGCTATGTACCGTCTACAATGGAAGTAGCTTTTAAAGTTACCAAAATTGTCCCATGACATTAATAATATGGATGGATACAATGCAATCTATGCTTATAAGTCATCTGGGGCTTTATGGCGCTATGTACCTAAATAATGTCCAAATATATTTAACGTTTACGTGCATTTTTTTTTTGTTTATGCCACGAGGGCTCAAGCCCCTACGCGCGGTCCGCCTGATGGTAAGCGGTTACCATCGCCTATAGTCGCTTGCAACACTAGGGGCACCACTTGCTCATCGTCCTATATTTTGAAAGGAAAATATTACGCTAGCAGCGAAAATAAGGTTCTTCCCGCTGCCAAACTCTGGCGACCTTACTCACCGAAGCATAGTTAACACTTAGGGTTGCCATCCGTCCTGTTTTCCCAGTATATTCCCTGTTTTTTGGGGTGTCCTGGGCTGTCCTGGATAGTTTATAAGCATCGTCCTGGGTTTTCAAAGTCCTGTTAAGCACCTGTGTTTTAAAATTCCTTGCTTTTTTACCTTGTTTTCAGTGCAAATAAAAAATTTGGTACTGCTCTTACATAATATAGTCCTGGGTTTTAATCGAAATGTATTATTACCTTGGGATCCTGAATTTCTAAGTTTGAAGATGGCAACCCTACAGTAACAGCTATTTTACTGAGGTCTTCTGTAAGGTGGTGGTCTTTTCCTAGATGAGCGGCTCTATTAAGTAGATAATCCAATAAACTATGCTCTCTTAGAGAACTCCCTCTTAAACTGCTTGTGTTGCTGACGGTATATTTTAAACCAATAGAAGTTGTGATTGGATCTGTATTAACTAGACTATTGCTTACGATGATTAAACTATAGAATATAGAGCATGAGGAAAGGTTTTTGGTCAACAATGAATTTATACGGTATTCACCTTAGAACTGACTTTTTTTTAGGAATGGTACCATTATTAATTATATTTTTAATTTATCTGTCCTATACCAATGATGTTGACAATTTTGAAAAGAAAAGGCAGCATCGTTGATATTCGTGGTAATTTCACCTGCTGCGTATTTTTTCATGACAGTGAAAATTCACTGTACATAACAATAAATTAAATAATTATTATAATATGTATAAAACTATTTGATATCTACTTAAAGTTCTTGAGGTGAGGAGGTTTATTATTTGACTATAATTTACACGTACATGTGATTCGATAACAGAAATAATGGGTAAAATCCAACCTATTCGCTAATCATGCGAGATACCAAACAACTTTTTCTGTAGGTTCTTTAAACTTGCCAAAATCTTCTAGAATTAGTAAAGCTATAGGTAATTGACATCATCCTTAAAACAGTTAATGGTAGGTACAAAACTATTTTATGGGCGAAACAAGAATTTGTGATATTTGTTTTACAAAATATATTAAATCTTTACTAATATTATAAAGAGGAAAGATTTGTTTGTTTGTTTGTATTGAATAGGCTCCGAAACGACTGAACCGATTTAAATATTTTTTTCACTGTTGGAAAGCTACACTATCACCGGATGACATAGGGAACTTTTGATCCCGGAAATGTGGGCGGGAGGGGGGATATAAAAAAAAAGGAATTATACGCGGTTTACGGAAGGCTATAAATTATAAGGGCGAAACAAAAAGTGATATTTGTTTTTCAAAATCCATTAATTAACAAATAAAATCTTAAACTAATAGTCAATTTTAATGTATTCTCTGTATCTCAAATGAGGATTTCCTGTGTTTTGATAATAAATGGTCTCAAGTTGTAATTCACTGAAGGATAACCTCAAATAGAACAAGAGCACGGAAAAACCACATAGCAATTAAAAGTACCCCTGTGGTCTTTGTTTACTCAGAGGATAACAAACATTAGCAGTTTCAAAGGTTTATAATTTTAGATAATAAAAGCAATTTCAAATGCTGTAATTAATTTTGCTATCGACTTTACATAAATTCTATTAATTCACGTACCAGTTAAATCTTTTATACTCTTTTAATCAAGTGTTAAATGATGACAACGAAGTAAAAAGCCCATAAAATATATTGATTTTTACGTCATTGACTACTTGTCAATTACAGTTTACTTTAGAAACTTTCAACAGACCCGCCCATAAGACATTTGTCCAACTGTAACGCAGTGGTTTCTCCCATTTAAGACTTTTAATTTAACATGAAATGTTACCACGTGCTTTCTAGAAGTAACTTTCTCGGAGCTACCTAATATGGTCAAATCAGTTTGGATGTTTGTTATGAATTTCTCAATTAATCCAATTGCATCGGACAAGTTCGATATTATCATTGCGTCTGAGCATCGCTCAATCATAGTGTAGAAAGAACAGTGAAGATATTGTAGTCAATCAATTCATTTGAGAAGTTTATAGGTCATTAAATTATTGGAAGAAAGTTTAGGTGCTACCCGACACTCATGGTTTTTAGATTTTAAATACATAATACTTTGACAAATAATAAAAGAAAGTAGTGTTAGTTACCCTATTTATAACACAAGACGGATGAATTAATTTGGCTGAAAATTGGTAGAGAGGTTAAAACCAGGAAACAGACATAGGATACTGAATATGGGGTGAGGGGGGCTGGGGGAAGAGGGGGATAGTTGAAAAAGGAAATTACGTGCGGGTGAAACCGCGAGGGCGACTGCTAGTTATTAATAAAAAAGTAAACATTGAGATTCATTTTCTAATAGCTCAGTGGCCCCTTCTCCGCCAAGTGTCTTCGTCTTCACTATGCAACTCCCAAAGACCAGTCTAAGCGCACACGTGCTTCCCTTTAAGAATCATTATTTTACGGAACAATTTTGGTAAACTAGAGTATTTTAGAGTTTATAATTGGTTAATCCGTCCTAGGGAAAATGTCAATGACCTAATTTTTTCTCTACCTCTATTACTTAGCATCATTTCTTGCAATAACCATGGGCAGACTTAATCTACCATGGGGTCTTATATCATGCAACGGTGCGTAATTTCAAGGCCAAGGCGAACATTCCTCGCTGTAAGTTACACCGCCGCGCCGTAGGCCAATGCGCTTGCGCAACCAAGATTACCGCCTTTACAGACGCCGCGCCTAAATCGCGTTGAGCTTAATAACAATACACCTTGATTTTTAAAGAAGCGTTATTCTTAATTAAAAGCAAATCACACATTTAAATAAAATCTGTTTTTTATGGTAGTTCAGTTGGCAGGCTGATCCAACCAAATCCACGGATACGAAAAAGCGGTCAAAACTAGAATTAATTATGCACAAGCGTTTAATTTAATGTGTTATGTGTTTACAAAACAAGCTAGCTGTTATTATAACGTATTTTCAAATGTTGTACAATCATAAATTATGAGCATGTTGTGTTATCAACTACCAGAGCCTAAGTGTGTTTGTAAAAGAAGAAATATTTAACTGTATTTTACTGCACATAAAAAATACTGATTGTGCATCAAAAAAATTCTGAATTGCTAACCTAACCTCACCTTTGGTGTGCAATCAGTTATTTTGATGTACAGTATTTTTTTATGAACACTTAAAAATATCCCATGACCCATTGTAAAGTAGTGTAAGTAGCAGTTATTTGAAATAGCCAAAATGCCTGTCATATAAATAAAGACATAAAACCACGTATTTTTTAGAGCTATTCATTTGCTGTGAACGATGTTTTCATTCCAATAATAAATGCCCTATGGTACAGTCACAAGGTGACACTTTAGTTTTATTAACTTAACCAACAAAACGACATCAGCCGCGATCTAGGTGATCTAGTTGCGCACGAGTCACGCGAGGCTTCAGTACAGACGGTCAAACAGACCGACCTGCAAAACGACAACCGCAGCCTAGAAAAATAGATTATTTACAGGCCAATACGAAGTGCCTTTTTACTTGTAGAAGATTAGAAGATAACTGTGAAGCGCTAAAATCTTACGACGTTACGACTTCTTTCATGATTACGGGTCTTACAAGAAGCGGAATGACGCACGACAGTTCTGTTTAACACAAATGGTGCACTTTGCAATGATTACTTCTCTTTTTTCATAAACACGGACTCAATGCGCTCAAGCAAGCTTACGGCCCTGATGTTAAGCGGTTACGCCGTCGCGTAAAAGCATCACAGGCGCGCGTATCAAACCCTGTTATTTGAAGGGAACGTTGGCAACAAAAAAAAGGTTCTTTCTGCTGTCATCACTATGCCACAATTGAAAATTTTAGAAAGATCATTTTGCAACATGAGCAGTTTTTAGACTTCAAAAATTAGTCTTTAAATTAAACATATTTCTTTAACAGTTCTTCGATAGCAGTCAAAATGCCGGTAATGTGTGCCATTTGTGATTTCAAAGAAATTAAGTTCTTTGAAAACATTTTTTCTTTAGATTAATAATAATTGAAAGCTAACAAAAAAGAAACAATACGAATATGTGTGAACTAGGCAAACCTAGACTCTCGCTTTTGTCTTAATTTTATTTATATGAAGTTAAACTGTTTACAGCCTAGTCACGACAAGATAGTGAGTCATCGTCGTCTGGCGACCCATCCGTCATTAGTAATGTAACTTAATTTATTAAAAAAAACTAGTATATAAGTAATGGTAATTCGTTGTCGGGCACCCATGATATGATAGCACAAGCTAATGCTTAGTTTGGGGCTAGATGGCGCTGTGTCAATAATGTCCAGAGATATTAATAGGCTTGTTTCCACTAAGAATGAATCGGATGGCTTAGAGTTTCTAATGATTAATCATGATATGTAGTAAACAAAAAAACAACTTTTTTACTAAAATAATATAAGATTACAAATATTTTTGGAAATTTAAATCGGCAAAATTACTTATTTAATCACGTGACATTAAACAACAATCAGAGAAGCGTGACGTCAGTCCTCGCAAAACACCGGTTGCAGCTGTATAATGATCTCGTCGACTGACATCGACAAACTCGATTGTTTCGCGAGGATAAACGTCATTCAAGACGCCATGATAGTCTTGGCCTTTCCAAAGTTAATTTTAAGTTTATTTCTAAAAAAGCAAAATACTTATGAAAAAGGCCTATTTTTCTAAAAATAATATATATTTGGGGTAAAATAGATACTAAACTATAGTTTTAAACGAATTTCCAAATTTTGTCAACTAGCCTTTGTATTTACGATTACTACTCTTAACTATTACTAAACACATTATCGCCTCTCAAAGCTACTACATAAGCTCACGTTGTCAATGTCACAGCAAAACCTGTAACACGACTGCACCGACCGGTGTACTCAGGGACGAAATTCGCTGATTATGATAATACATGTTTGACCGCCTTATTTTAGATGATTATCATTAAGTAATTTAGTTAACACACGATTAATCTTAAGGCCCTCATTGAACAACAAAACATATTACATATTATAGCAAAGCATATGTACAACATAAAGATTAGTATCCTCATCTGTCGAGGTATTTCTCCGTTATTCTAAAAACGTTTGTTAATCTTTTATTGTGAATTTAATATGTAGATCCAAAGACAGTCGTTATTATTACTAAAACGACTACGAGACATTTTAAATAAAGCCTGTCCGTACTAATAGTCTTGTAAAATCTTGAGCTTGAATAACAATCACGAGTGAACACATACCGTGGCACTCGTATTCGATCTCGATCCTTTTGTCTAAAGTGGAGGATGACGGCTGACGCATTATTCAATATTAAGAATGACTTTCACATAGTAATATGCACAAGCTTTTGATGAGATCACGTTACAATCTATTTAAGCTTGCTGAGACGCTTCTGAAGCAGTACACTTAAAAATGAAGGCTTAAACATTAGAAATTTAACTCTATAGATAAAAAACAAAGTAGTAAATGTAGTTGTATGTAAAACATTTTCCATACAAATGTAACTGCAACACAACAACTGTTAAATCTTGGTCAACTCTACGCAATAAAGCATTGATCTGAGACAGACAATGCATTGATAAAATTGATTTATCAACTTATACAGTTTTTATTTCAATCAGTTTTTATAGTGACTGATTGAGTTGATTTACTACAGAACTTAAATGGTTTATAAAATCAATGACTATGTCAAATACAAATCCAAATCATTGTACAAATCAAATTAACAAAAAAGCTATTAATAATAATAGAAATAACGAATAAACATTAAAATATAGGTCGAGTCGCAAAAATACTTCTGTTTACTTGTTTACATGCTTGCCTTAATTAGGTAAATATGATAAAAGGTAAAGAAGCAGAAACGTGACCAAAGTCTTATATAAACAAGATACAACGGACAAATTTATTTTTTTATTCTTTTCAACTTTATTCAAATTACGATTAGCTCTTGTAAATCAGCCATATGAACTTTAAAACCCATCGCGCCGTGACAAGTCATTAAAATCAAATATATACTGCTTGCGAATCGTCACATAATGTGGCCTTGGGTCCTAAATTCCAAAAGGCATCAACGGTCCGCTCAGGTATCCATCCGGAACACCGAATGTATGTATGTAGAATTGCAAATCACTGTTTTACGCGTTAACAGATTGTTTAATTAAGTATTTTTAAACCTTTGTTCAACATAATATGAATATATATACCTACGAGTAGGCCTACCACAAGAATTATTTCATTCAGAAATTCTGGATTTTATGTCCTGCACAGATATGCATTTCTCACAATATGTCATTAAAGGCATTGTCTCAATCAGACGGTGACAATAATTTCCACAAAATTAAATAATTTTGTTTACTTGTCAAACAAGTGCTTAATAATGTAATTTATCAAGTGCCTGATCACAGAATGTTCTTTAATTTGTAAGAATATAAATACTCCCACATATAACAATTTGAATCGCTATAACAACAATATTGCCTATAAAGCTATGCAAAGCAAATCCGAATCCGGAGGTCGATTCTCTAGCACTCTAGCTATAAATTCTGTAGCACAAGGTCACCGGCTTAAAACACGTTATTGACACGTTCACTTGCAAAATTGTTTCCTTTTTCGTGATTGAACTCTTTTCTTTCGGCTGGAAGTGCATTAATTGCTACATCCTCTATTGCTTTGCATTTTACACTAGTAATTATTAGCCCCGTAATTAAACTAAGAAGTTGTTAATTGATTTCGGAACATTACTATCATCCATGTATGATATTAATACGAGTACATCCCTGGTTGGAGCAACCTAACCTAAATGCCATTCGAATAGTAATGGGGGAAAAACAACGATTTGTTTATGCTTCATTGGCCTTATTAATAAATAACTTAATAAAGAGTTAAGTGTTCATATTCTAACGCTTATAAAAAGCTCTACATTATTGTTGTCAGTTTATCAGAGAAGCTTTCGCTCGCGACTCGTTTATAGACATCACCCTCACCTGCAAATGTTAAAGTACCAGATGATCAAAATCAAT
Source organism: Mecyna flavalis (assembly GCA_949319885.1). Classification (NCBI taxonomy): domain Eukaryota; kingdom Metazoa; phylum Arthropoda; class Insecta; order Lepidoptera; family Crambidae; genus Mecyna; species Mecyna flavalis. The sequence continues at coordinate 16,599,811 of OX439427.1, forward strand.
GCATTATTTTTGCAAATATGCTCCACCCTCACAAACTTTCGCTTTTATTATGTTATACATAATAGTATTGCACGTCTGACTCTGCTAAAAATACAAATCCTTGTGAATGGACTCCTCATGTCACTTCAGCTGTTTTGTTCGACAAGTTGAAAAGATTGACGACTCTTTTGACAGTCAGCTGTGTCTTTAATAATACCAATTACGTTTAAATGTCTACTTCTGACACATACATTCTAATTACCCAAAATAATGCGGTACCCACGCCCAACGTGCGAACTTTCACATTCGCTAAGCGCTAATATATTGAGACAGTCGTCATTGTCGCATTATGTTGGACGCCCGGAAACATAGGAAGCCGGGGTCACGAGTCTTCACGTTGTGCAACTGGTTGCGCAACGCATGCTCTCCGCTCCTTGCCGTGGTACAGCTGCATCGAATTTGCATAGCCTGTTGGCCACATATTTATTTCATCTATGTCATAGAGAAGGTCATTGATAGTCTACTGAGCTATGAAATCGTCATGGCTTGATGTGACCGATTTCTGTTGATGTGATTAGAGGTACATAAATTATTTCAGCAAAGGTAATTAACAGTTTTAGGATTTACACTTTTCGCCTCTCTTTTGTCATTAAAAATATATCTAAACTCTATGTTGTTTGGGTCAAACCAATTTGCTAAAATAAAAAAGAAATCTAACACCTCTACAAAGGCTTCCTTACTGTTATATCAGCTTTAAAGATTGCCCAAACAAAAACCCTCATTTTGTTTCTCCAAAACGTCTACAAATCTTGACTGACGAAAGCGACCAATAGAAATTAACTGTTTGCCGGCCGCTGATGACCTAAACGACTGTAAGTAAACGTGTTAACTACTTAACTCTACACAAGAGGCTTATGTAAATGAACACACTTGTTGAGTATAAACATCATGAAACGAAAGATATGAGGCCAAAAGGAAAAGTGGTAAAGCAACAAATGAAAAACAAAGTGAAGTCACAGAAAAAGATAAAGATTTAAAGCAGGAAAACGAGAAATATGGCAATCTTCTGCTAAACAAATAGCACTAAAATAATAATGAAGAAATAAGGAATATTTTTGATGATATTGAGTAAGTAAGATAATTGTAGAGTTTTCTGATTAAATTAAATCCATAAACATGATACAATGACCAAAACATGCAAATATAAAGACCATTCATGCCGCAGCACATTTGTTTGAAATTCCTGAACCGGACTTGATTCTTCGGAAGTTGTCGACTTAGAATGCATCGATGTTTTCGACACTGTCATGCCCGCGTCTTTACGCATTGTTTGGGATTTCTTTCAGGCCTGTGCTTTGTTTTGTTGTCTTTGCCCCGTTGAATATGCATTGGCTTTCTACTGAGAAAACGGAATAGTTAACACTTTATTTGTTGCCACTAATCCAGGTTGTTTGCGACTAACTTTCAGCTGGACATCGCTGAATTGAAAATACCGATGTGCCTTGCGCAACTTGGAACTTCCTTTTGGCAATAACCCGTTAACTGTAATCCATCAATACATATCTAGACGTCATAAGATCCTGCAAATCGATTTCACCTATAATATTGCATTTAAGTATATCCGTATACTTGGCATTATTCAGTTGCCAAGTGAAAATAGCGTTTCTGCTGGTATGAACTCAGAAACTTGCTTTATTTATTGTCTTCACAGACAAATTACTAGAATCTTTATAACCTCCGTTCCGCGTTTAAGTATTACACATAACTATAAATGGATAACACTGGATAATAGTATCTAAGTTCCTAATAGCTATATCAGATTACGTTTCCAAATATGATATACTTACGACCGTTTCTCAATGGATCGTAAGTATTCCAATCTCCGCATATTATACAATCCATTTTCAGGAAGAAGAATATAACAATAAGCTTTACGTTAAGTATGTAATATAAATATTTTATAGCTATTGATGCGATTATTTGATTCTTTGGACATTAATAACAAAGTTATAATCGTAACAATTTACCATCAAACGACACATTGAGTTATTTAACAATTTAAACTTTTTACAAAAGAAAAATCCTACGTTGAGATCAAAATCTGACCTGACGTAACTAGATGGTCTCTAAATAAATATTGGTATCCCACTGCAATGTCGTTATATCCGTCGATTATAGTATATTATTTCGCATTTTTTCAATGCACATTTCGTTCATACCCGCCAGCATGTCGTGTTTGCTATCTACAATAGCCATACCTTCTCGGTTATATCTGCGAGCCATAAATATGTTCAACATCCACCGAACTCGTGCTAAGAATTCCCCGACATTTCAAAACAACAACACATCGGCAGAATGTGTTCTATTGTCAAATACTTTTACACCTTCAGCGACCCACTGATCAATCATTATTTTAACACCTCATCGTCATTCTAGTTTCCATTGTAGCATTGCACAAGACCAAATGACACTGTGATATTTGGATCCATTCATAACATGAATAGCATCAGATAGTGCGCTTGCTCAATGACACGCAGTGATCAGAGATCGCTGCACCGCGGTCCAAAGTGGGTCAGCCGCGGGTAACAAATGAACCGAGACAATCCCAATTTGTTATGTTTTTACGAATTTGAAGGCGGTTTTTAGTTATAGACGCTGATTACGATATTTTTCATCAACATAGCCTAGCTAGACGTAGTAGGTTTCATTGAAATAAGTCTATCTATGCAATCTAATTCAAATTGACATAAACAGAGTTTTGTCATGTTATGATGACCATCACCAAAAACAATCCAAATAAAAAATTAAAAAACAGTAGGTCAAAAATAAACATATTGCAATATTTACTTATTGTCTACATTAAACAGAAGACGACCACGACTTCGGCTACGCCAAGAAATAGATTTTGTTGAAAACAACTCCTGTTATAACAATATAATGATGTTATGGCTCGAGTTCACGTAATGTGCCGTGTGAATTGTGAAAATCCTTACACCACTTCTAAACGAAAGTTCATACTCTGTCAAAGTCCTGGGGACCATAGCAAAGTCGATTGTTCCGCGTGGGGGGAACGTTACGAAAGGAGAGGGGGGAACGCAAGCGCAGGAACAAAGCACAGGGCATCGACCGCCCGACCGCGCTCACCTCGCCTCGGGGACTCATGGATTTATAATAACCGACGTATTCTATAGCACCTTAGATATCTATCCTTATCATATGCCCGGGAAACAGCGTAAGAAAGAAAGAGACCAAAGACAATAAAGGTTTCAACGGTCTCACGTCGTCGTTAATGCTGTTGCAAGCGTGCGAATTTCAGCCTGATTGACGTTTGCATCAATCAGAAAGGCACGTAAAAACGTGACCTCCAATAATTTTAAAATTACAGTTAACATAACTTCTTATAAGGAGTCGCGAGAGCGAGCGAAGCCAGTATCTTATGATGACACATATAATATACGTTCAAAATTTTACTAATTTCACTATGCTAGAAGTTCAGTTCAGATTATAACAATTTGAATTAGAAAATGTCAGTAAATGTGAGCTTCCACATTCAAACATTTCGTGACTTGACCTTCAAAAAACTCCAAGCATGCAGCCTATTTGCATAGGTGCAACGAATATTGACGAGCTTTTATATGTGTAAACTGTTACTTTGATTTCAAACCTTGTAGATTTATAAATAAGGGTGAGATTAGAAGTAGAGTACGATGGATAGAATAGTGACAAATGCAGCGGCTACAGGCTCTAACAATAGTCGGCTCAGGCAAATGCAAGTTGTTTTGTGGACGTTGTGACTTGATAGGCGCGTCACGCGCCATGTGTGGTATGGGATACCAATGATGGCGGAGAAGGCATTGAATCCAGGGGCGTGCATCCCATATAGGCAGATAGGCAGTGCCTACTTTTAAAAATCATTCGCGAAAAACCTTAAAAAATATTGTAATAATAAATCTAAAAACATAAATCAGGAATTAAATTATTCCCCCAACACTTCATAATTTCATCAAAACGGCGCATTCATGACCTATACGTATACCTACGTGTGTATAGAAGCGAGGTAAGCACTGGCCGAGCGCTGCCTACCAAGCTCCATACAATCGAACTTGTCAAAACACATTTTCGTATAAAATGTGTTATACGACAAAATGGAAATGTCACTCCTGCGTATAGCACAATAACCAGAAAGAACAACTTCTTAAATAGTCGCATTGGGTAAGCTAGCCTAATCGAAGAATTAAGTTTGGCTAACCATTGATTTATACGATAATATTATAGCAGAAAAATCAAAATATAATAAAAGACGAATTATAAACCATATTTTGTTATGTTTAAGCGAATAAATAACAATATTTATTAATTAAAGACGTTTCTACTTCCGCATTATGCAAGCAAACATGTCAGTTCTTGTGAATCCCACCGACTTCAATAGATGGCGCTAAAAGAAACAATTGTATCAGCTTCCAACTATTTTTAGTCAATTTATATTATTTATCACAATTTTAATAGCTGATTTGCATCTTAAAATTATTTTATAATATTGATATAATAGATAGATTTTACTTTCCCATTGAAAACACACACCCAGAAGTTATTGGCTTAAAAAAGTAATGAAATGTTATTTGTTTTACGTCAAGGTCAAAATCATGCTTTTTGTTTGTGTTTACATTTCGGATAACCTATCTTCATGTCATGGGTGCGTGTGTTAAAACTTTAAATTGCTATTTAAATAACTTACTATGTTATTGTGTGGAGTGCACTGATATTTTAAACAATCTTTGTGTCTTCGAGCAACACGGAACATTGTGTGAAGTGAGTGCATTTCTGACGATGGAAAAATGACAATGTTCGGTATGTGAATGTCCCCAAATTACGTTTTGTTTTGTTTAGATAAATTATGATTGGATAAGTTTCTCGCCAACGCCTAATATAAGTTTATTATCACGCAGAAAAATAGGTACCTATATTCAATACATTTACGATAATTTTAATTGGCGCGCTGGGCAAATTTTTTTATAAGACGTTTTGACCTAGTTAGCGTTAGTAAAACATTTACTAATGTGAGTTTTTATTTATTTGCCAATAAATATGCATGTTTTACAATGTTGTTCTTATCCGATCGCACAAAAAAAATATTTTCGATCTATTCCTTTCTAATACCAAAAACAAATAGGTACCAATGGTAGGTATTTGTTTCCTATCGACCTGAGGAAAAAAATTACTGCCTACCTAGTCTCAAAACCTATGCACGCCCCTGATTGAATCATTTTGTGGAAATGCTTCACTTCTTACGATTTATTAAAACAGTCGTAACATACTGATCCTATAGCGATATAAGAATTTCTTGATCCACAAGTTATTAACTTGCAGATATTCTGTCTTGATCATCAAATTCGTCAAATAATATGCGTATGATTTACACTCTGTTATTCTTTACAAAGGGAAAATTTCTTCTTGTATAACTAAGGGCTAAGAAGCGAGCGGAAGGCTGGTGTTAAATAATAATGAGAAGTTAATCAATTAAACTTTCTTACTTTCAGGGGTGAGAAGTTATACGTGACAGCGGACAAGCGCGGGGAAAAGGGGGGCTGTAAAAGGCCGCTGTGCTGGACACTCCTCGGCCTCGTGGTCGCAGTGGTCGTGGCGCTCATCGTGCTTGCAGCCAGTGAGTATCTTCTTACTCCAAGTGTTATGTCCCCATCAAGTCAGGGTACGCTTAAGGCAGTGTCCAGGAAGGCGAATTCGTCGCGAATCTATACGCTCGAACACAAAACGCGAATTGGCGAGGTACTGGGGGCTTAGACAAAGTAACATTCTGACAGCGATAGCGAAATTCGAATAAGCGCTAACTTTAAATTGTATGGATTTGACGGATGCCATAGAAAAGTCACGTGTTGAAAGTATGGGATTTGACATTCGCTATCGCAAATTGAGCTATAACGAACGACACGTCATAAATGCCGCTTGTCTAGGGGGGCTGGGACTCATTGCATTACTCTCAATACATTGCGTGCACGAGCATCGCGCGTGTTTAGCGGCGAAATCGGCTTGATTCGCGCGGTAAAATCGCCGACTTGGACAAGGCCTTTACCGGTCTATGCCCAGTTGCCCCCAAATTGATTGCTTCTGGGGGCATGAGGAAATGAAAATTACCAGTCGCCACGTGGTGGCAAAAGGGATTTTTTTTCCACTGACTAACGCTGGCACCATGATCGGGGATTAGGCAAATCCAGATATTAAATTGGAGCGACTGCCATGCTCTGAAACCCTTGACAGGGGAAGTAGGCCTTTTGGATCATGAGTACACAGCCATACGACTGCGCAAGTTTTCTCATTTTATTGACCGCGGTATGCTAAAGTAAAACTTAATCTAATACGTACTATGAAATGGGCCACTGAGAAATTGGATTATTCTGGAGCGTTTTAGTCGTTTGAATTTGATGTTTGAACGATATGGATGGACATACTTCAAGCAGCGCCATTAGAGCTTAAACTAGAAGACGGATAATAATCGTCAATCCATCGCGTCGGCTATTAGTTTAACTAATTATCGAAACAATAGCGCCTTTTAATACGGAACTAATCAATCACAACTAGAGACTATTAGAAATTTACTGTTATGACGTGAAAGTTTTTGCCTTGTTTAAAGGTGACTGCTTAATTAGCAAAGACTATAAGTATAAGTTTGACTCTTTATAAGTTCGGAATAAGCTTAGGTGAATTAGCCCAGTACCCTATTCTGACCCTGACTTATAAATTATTGACACCACCTATTAATATATCACATCACAAGCTTTTCAACGTCACGCCATTTTAAGACTTGTGGTCGGAAAATGAAAAAATGAGAATCACGTTTTATGGCAATAAAACGTGATTCTCATTTTTTCATTGTTTTGTCTTCATGATTGCATGATTGGGAAAGCTATAACATATTTCATACAAATTAGTGTGTAGGCCGCAGGCACCGATAAAAACGATTAACCAATAAAACCATAAATATAGTGCATAATATATTCTTACCCTTTATTCTTCTGCCTTTCAGCTGGCGTCCTGTTCACCAACTCTCCAACAACCCTGGAGCAATACAACACGTCGATCAGCTCTGCACGCGCGTTTGGTGGCATCGGCTCTTCCGAGGACGAGCAAGACCACAGTGGTCACGATCATAGCGGCCACGACCATAGCGGACACGACCACAGCAGTCATGAAAACAAGGAAACCACGACGCAGCCACCAATAGACACACAGAACGATGAAGGTCGCGATCAGTCTATGGGACAAGACTTGGGATCCGATGAGATGGGCGATGCGTCAATGTACGGTATGTATGTTCATGCTCAAATACATTGAGATAATAAACTGATAAGTTATTGTTTAATCGATGCTCGTGGTCATTGAAAATTTTACAACCAATATCTAATAAACATTTTGTGATTAGCTTTAGATAATTTCTCATTGCTCCATACTGTCCATAGTTTATAGATTGGTCATCCCATATGGTTTGGCATAAAACTGTTCGTCTTTGTACGAAAACTTATAAAAATAATTGGCCATTTAACTTTTAAAACAAACATGCAATGGAAATCAAAACCTTGGATAAATTACATTTCAATGCTGTATCAAACAAAATATTAGGTACATCAAATAGAAGCCGATTTTCTGTTCCAATATTTTATTTCATTTTATTTTTCTCATTATTACAGTTCCAAGAACAGTGGAAGGTGAACTGAAAATAGACAATGAAGATTTCAAGCCTGAATTCGAAGACCCCGAGAGTCCGGAGTACCGTCAGTTTGCTACCGTCTTCAGCGAGGCCCTGAAACGAGCTCTGTTCGACCGGACCACTCTGGACCAAGGCGACCAAGACATCACCGTAGAAGTTTTGAACATAAAGTAAATATTTTATTCTTATTCGAGCATTATAATACTTCGTAGGACCTGACAACCCCTACAATAGATATATTATCCGTAAACGCCTAATATTCCTCACTTTTTTTCCTTGTTTTTTATATTTTGAGCTAAAACTGCTGTCGAGATTTTAAGGACATTATTTTTGTCAGCGCATTCCTGAAATCAATATCTTATAAATTTTATTTTTGTTACAGGAAAGGATCGTTGATCGTTACCTACAGAATCCACTGGAATCCAAAGACCAACGCTCAACCAAACGACGAACTAATGACTGCAAAATCCCTCCAAACAAATCTAAACGATTATCTCTCTAGAAACAGCAGAATGATCAGTACTTACCACGTCGCAGAAGATGTTATGTCTTCACGACATGTCTTAGATTTGTGTAAAATCGGCAAAAATGACTGTCAATACGACTGCGAGTTTGACGAGAGAACGTTAGATTTCACTTGCACTTGTCCAAGAGGCCAAATGTTGGATATGATGAATCCTAAAAAATGTATGAATATCTTTGACGAAAACTCCGAACAACCTGAAGACATTACGAAACAAAAGGAATTCCGAGTCCTAACTCTTGATTCTAACCCAACCACGAATAGACCTGTGTCTGAAGAAGAAAAACCCGACTCGACGGCCGTACACGTGAGCAGCGAACATGACCACGTCTACGACTGGACCGATACACAACGCGCATCGCCTACCACCACTACGGAGGCTCATCTAGACCTCCACCATTCGCATATCTTCGGTGATGTAAACGAAAATCCTGCACCTGAACCAACTCCTGAACCAAACGCCGAGCCCGCTCCCGAACCAGCTGCCGAACCGTCTGCTGAACCTACTTCCGAACCAGCGGCTGAACCAGCCGCAGAGCCAGCCGCTGAGCCGGCCGCCGAGCCTACTGCTGAACCTTCTGCTGAGCCGACTGCCGAACCAGCAGCCGAACCTGCTGCCGAACCAGCAGCCGAACCTGCTGCCGAACCAGCAGCCGAACCTGCTGCCGAACCTGCAGCCGAGCCAGCTGCCGAACCTGCTGCCGAGCCAGCTGCCGAGCCAACCGGTGAACCAACTGCCGAGCCTGCCGCTGAACCATCTGCGGAACCGACTGCAGAACCAGCCGCCGAACCGTCAGCTGAACCGACCCCTGAACCTGCCGCTGAACCGACTGCCGAACCGTCTGCGGAACCAGCCGCTGAACCTGCTGCCAAACCAACTACAAAACCGTCCGCCGAACCAACTGCACAGTCTGGAGAACCAGCAGCTGAACCGACAGCTGAACCAAGCCCCGACTCTGATTCATCATCCGAGCACGAAGCATCTGTTGCATCTATTGAAACTAACCCTAAATTCGAACCAACTGCAGAACCAGCCATCGTTTCTGAAGCCGAATCTAAACCATCGGTGGAAGGAGAAACATCGGCAGAGCAGGAACCAGCATCTGAACCTAAACAATCGTTTGAAACGCAACCAAAGACTTCTTCAAGTGACACCAATTCGGAGAAAAATGAATCGGAAGAAAGTCATGTATCTGGACCAAGAATTACCCAAATTAATCCCACATCATATCATAACCACTTTTATACAGAACACGATAATGATGAAGCAATTAATCATGTAGAAACCACAACTGGAATATCTGAGCTACAGACTGATAGTGACTGGTTAGAAGATACAAATTCAAATAATAAGCCGGGCGCAAGCTATCATATAACACAGCAAAGATCATTTGGAAATCACGATATAGAAGCTATAACTGAACCCACTCAAAAGAACGAAGGAAATAATATTATTGATCACTTGAACGAAATTTTATCTAATGATGCACCGACAACAATAAGCAATGAAGGTGAAAACATTGCTACTACAGATGCTACCACGGTAGATCAGAGTTTATTAGTGTTAAGCACTCAAGTCAAAAACGAGACTGAATCGATAAATTCAATTCTTGATAAAGTCTCGTCACTTGGTAAGGTAGTGAATTCATCAGAACCAACAACTATCGCGCCTGAAACGCCTACTGTTTATTCTATTAATAAACAATTCAAAAGCTCTCAAGAAGACAGTAACTTAATTAAAGCTATTAAAACAGAAATTCAAACAGAAAAAATTGAAACAACCACGGAAATGATGTTGCAAAAGGAAGATGATAGTGCATCTATCACTTTTGACGATATAAACACGCATTACAATCGCGCATCGAAGTCTATTGGCAAGGAAAACACCAGTACTGAAATAATGCCGGAACCGACTTTACACGAAACTTCCACAGCAACTACTGAATCAGAGTGGCTATCTGAGAAAGTAACCGAAGAACCATATGAGGGTGACATGAATAAGATGGAAAAGCATGATACGACGGAAACTCCCGTAATCAAAATAAATGAGTTAACTCACAGTGATTCCGACAGTGAACCAGATTATATGGGTATAGGCACCACCAGCAAGCCGTCTGACTCGGACGTTCCACTATACGGCGGTATGACAAACGACTATGACGATGGCGAACAACCCGAAAAAAGGAGGGTTAACAAAAATGTTCAAGAAACAGCAAAAACATCTTCAGAAGTGGCAATTGATATGAACAAAAAAGAAGTTCAGCCGGAAACTACTCCACTAACGGAGACAGAAACGACCACTGTTAGTCAATACATTTACAAAGCATCCGGAGAACTTAACAACGCATCAGACGCTATTCAAAATTCGGAAAATTCAACTATTGTAGGTACGCTTCCAGCCCCTGTTTGGGAGGAGCCTGAAGGAGCTAAAGAAGCAGTTATTAAAGAAGAAATACCGAAAAATTTAAGCGACGACCGTACAATGTCAAATACTGATGATTCGGTAACTGAAATGTCGAAAATTTCGCCAGCAGTAACAATTTCGCCAGACACTGATGAAAATCAGGGATCAACAACTTCCAATAATCTAAAAGTTACAATTTATGAAATCCCTAGTCATAGCACAAATAATTCTATCAACAATCACAGCATTAGCGGGCAGTCTGCTGAATCAGAGTCAGAACACGAACCCGACATGAATCCTTTCTTACCAGACGTAGAAAATCCAGGTCTTCATGACGGTCATGAACACGACTTAGAGCCCGTCAGTTTAAACGAAACACAAAATGAAAACGCCGAGGAACACCAATCTGCATCAGGAGTTACACAAGAAGCTAAAAATGCTGTAGAAACAGCGACACAAGGCAGCGATGCTATGATGAACCAATCACCTGCACAAGAAGCATCTCAAGAACCAACAATGGATACAACAACATCTTCAATGGACATAGCGGCAGACAATGTAATAAGCACAGCGAAATCAGAACCAGAAACATCACCAATTTCAACTTTCTTGCAAGATACTGACGATTTGGACATTGACAATAAAAATGATGCTGAAATCAGTACTGAAGCAATAGTCACTCAAAGTCCTCTCCCTACTACTGCGTCACCAGCTGTAGTGGCAGAATCCAATGTGCTTTCAGACGATGCCCTCAGTGTCATACCGGTAAAGCCGTTGAAAGAATTTAAAGGCTTCGATAGTGAAAACAGTGAAAATCTTAACGATATCAGTGATTCATCAAAAGATAGGACAATTAAAACAGACGAATCAATTCACAAATTAAATGGAAATGTATTATTTAATAATGAAGCGTAGTACTCGCGTAAGTTATTAGGCATTAAGGTTGTATATTGCTGTTTCGTCTCCTGTGATGCTATTGATACTGTCGAACAAAATTATACATATACAAAAGGTTCATCTTGTACCAACTATGTAAATGCAATATTTCGTTATTGGATTTAAATATTATATTAATTTTCTACGTGGGTTCTGATTCCACGCAAACTAAATAGTACCTACTTACTAAAGAATATTATTGTTGTTAATGTCGATAATATTATTAGACTAGTCAATCTAGAAAAGAGTCATGTCATCTTGAGGTCTTAGGTTTATTTATTGCTTCGATATTTTGTGCAAACTTAACGCATGTAGCTGGAAATCTCTTTTCGAAGATTCAACTGTATGACATTAAACACAAGTGTATATCCTATTTTAAATTGTTACCATAGCTAAATGTATGTTATAATTATTTTATCAAAATTATTCCTCAAGTCGGTGAATTCGTTAAGAGTAAAGTAATATGAACTTTGATTATGTGATGAATGAAATGAATTTCTGCCATGCTATGATGTGATAACTCGCAGATAATAGACATTCCATTCGTACTTAAAATATTTTAACGTAGCGGTAATGTGCGGAGTGAGGTCTGATTGTAATATAATAATTAAAGTAGTCCTTGTTAACTAAGATATATTTTGTATAAATGGTTAAAATTGTAAAGAATTATGTTGTAAATAAATTTAAAGTTAATACATAAACAGTAGTATTATTATCTCCTTAATACACAACACATAATAGTAAGACAACAACTAATATTAATTTTCAGTACATTATTGTCTTTTCATCACTATTATTATCGATTTAATAAAAATAATATAATGAAATCAAATGAAATATTTATTTAGGCAAACACGAGTATATGAGTTGAACATTATAAGTACATACGTATGATATCTATGGACCCAATGGGATGGTGCCAGTCTTTTACGATAGCTAAGAGTCAATTCAGACAGACTGCTAGTGACTGCAACATTTTAGTGTCTACAACGTTCGAACGTTGGTGTAACTAAAACAAAACTGGAAGCCAAATATTGTCGACACACTGACAACAATTCAATAAATTGTGCTTTGCAATCAATCCTACCCAGAGGCGGATTAAACGTTGAGAGCGCCGTAGGCAAGCATCTCATCGGCGCCCTTATATTAAAAATAACTCGTAGGTACTATCATCATCATCATCATTTCAGCCAAACGACGTCCACTGCTGGACATAGGCCTCCCCCAAGGATCTCCAAACCGATCGGTCCTGCGCCACCCGCATTCATTGGATTCCGGCGATCTTTATGAGATCATCGGTCCACCTTGTGGGAGGCCTACCACGGCTGCGTTTCCCGGTACGTGGCCACCACTCGAGGACCTTTCCGTCCCAACGGTCGTCAGTCCTCCTTGCAATGTGTCCTGCCCACTACCACTTAAGGCTCGCAATTATGCAGGCAATGTCGGTGACCTTGGTTCTTCTGCGAATCTCATCATTTCTGATGCGATCACTCAGGGAGACTCCAACGTAGCCCTCTCCATTGCCCTTTGCGCGATTTTGAGCCTTTTTATGCGGCACATTGTAAGTGGCCACGTTTCCGTTCCGTAAGTCATCACTGGCAACACACACGTATCAAAGACTTTTGTCTTGAGGCACTGCGGTAGTCGGGCAGAGAAAACGCTGCGTAGCTTCCCGAACGCTGCCCAGCCGAGTTGGATTCGTCGATCGACCTCTTTCTGGAAGTTAGACTTACCAAGTTGGACTTTTTGTCTTAGGTAAATGTACTCGTCTACAACTTCCAGTGTTGTGTTCCCAACTTTTACAGGAGTGGGTACGACATGGGAGTTCAACATGATTTTCGTCTTTTCCATGTTCGTTTTAAGACCCAGTTGTTGAGACACTCTTCTGAGATCGTTGAGCATTGTGCCTAAGTCTTCCAAGGACTCAGTCATGGCTACGACATCATCCGCGAAGCGAAGGTGCGTCATGTACTCGCCGTTTTGTTGATGCCAAGTTCTCTCCAGTCTCTGGACAGAAGCTTAAACACGTCCTCTAACAGAGTAGTGAATAGTTTTGGCTATATAACATCGCCCCGTCTCACACCCCGCTGGAGCCGAATGGGTTTTGTCTTCTGGTCCTGGAGGCGGACTGACATGGTGGCGTGTTCGTACAGCGACTGCAACATTTATATGTATCGGCAGTCTATTTGGCACCTTTGAAGTGACCGAAGCACGGCCCATGTCTCGACAGAATCAAAGGCTTTTTCATAGTCCACAAACGCTAAGCATAAAGGCAGATTATATTCTTCGGACTTTTGTATAACCTGTCGCAGCGTGCGCATGTGGTCTATGGTACTAAAGCCTTTACGGAATCCGGCTTGTTCGGCAGGCTGGAAGTCATGAAACCTACGTACGAGACGATGCGTTAAACCTAACTCTAGAAAACAGCTTGTAAACATGACTCAGTAGCGTCATGGGTCTGTAGTTCTTCAGCTGCGTCCTATCGCCCTTTTTGAAGAATAGCTTCACCACGCCCATGTGCCATGCTTTTGGCGTTTTGGCGATTTGTGGCCTCGGTGACAGGTGTTCGTGTCGTCGCGTACAGCTGCCCATAAGTTTTCAATCTCGGCCAAAAGCTCAGGACGTGACGTAACGACTCTACCGTCCTCTTTCTTCAACTTCGTCAGCAAGCTCTCACCAAGAGACAGGTCTCTGGCAAACACTTTAGAGTCTTTGTTTTGCTCAAAGGCCTCTTTAATACATTCCGTATTAAATCGGCGTATGTCGCGGGCAAGGCACTTGGAGATCTGTCTGTTGAGCCGCTTATGCCGACGAGCATCTTCAGAAGATTGCAGAGCCATATCACGTCTTTCCTCCATCAGCTTTAACGTAGGCTCTGAGATTTTTTTTTTACTTTTAAAAGTACGGCTAGGTTTGAAAAATTTAGCCCCGTAACGACAGCTTCCACGAACCTGTCATTGTAATTGTCCACATCTGTGCAGTTCTCCAGGCAATCGAAACGATTTTGCAATTTGAGCTGGAAGTGTTCGGGGTTCTGGATCTGGATGGCTGCAGGGCGGAGCGTAGACTTCATTCTCGTACTATTTGACCGAAACCGATGTAGGTACCTTAGGAAAACGAGGTGAGATGGGGGCTAAGGAAGAAAAAGCATGAGTTTACAGGGTACTTTTTTACTTACTTTTTTTGCGTCTTGGATAGGTGATTTCTGCACTTTCTTAGGCATGGTTAACGTCGGAGCGTTCGAATGTTACTAAGATAAAAGTCGACCTAATGTTGAATTAGGAGCTCTTTCGGTGAGGACACTTTTGGCCGATGAACCGACGACAAAAAAGTTGAAAGTCGTGACACTCTCCACTCATTCGTTCGCGCCTGACCGCTTAGCTCCCGCGCCCCCACACCGCACTCTCGTCCCCGCAATTTTAGAAGCAGGAACTTCCGATACTAACAGTCGACGAGACGAAAATTACAGTCGTATCTTTCCAACTTCAATTCGATCAGAGATCATGTTACCATCGACAAAATTGTTTGTAGGCGTAAGTTTTAGTTAGTCCCATCCGTGAAATTTATCTTTTGTCAAAAATTGAAGCAAATTGAGGTTGTAAGCAAAAATAATAGTTTTTATTGTCTAAGTAGGTGGTTTACTTACTGGCGCAATTAATTTTATGCTTTAATGTATTTTTTTTTATTTTACAATTCTGCCCGCGCGCCCCTTTGTACCGTCGCGCCCCTAGGCACATGCCTACTTTGCCTTTAGGATAATCCGCCTCTGATCCTACCACCAATTTTAAAACGCTGTTTGCACCACAAGTGGTTTTCAGTTTTGTTGTAGTTCTACAAACTGCATCTATAAAACTTAAATTCTTTAGGTAACTGCCGGTCACACAGACCATTATAATATCGTTTGAACAATTTGTTTAATTTTGACCAGACTTAAAATCTCAAACGTCAGCAAATAGGCTTATTATTCAAAACTGTCTTATAGCCCTACGGCAAGAATCAAAAGTACTCGTAATATCAGTGTGTCTTAGGGCACGGCGTAAGGTCTTCAATTTCCTGAGCGCTCATCTGTTGGTAATCAACAGCCATTCGAGCACATAAGCACCCTTCTCCAATTGTCCCATTTCCACTGACTATGCAATTACCAAGCACATCCTTACAACTATACGCCACTACCCCTCCATCATTTTTCGTACCTTCCATGTCTAAATCAAAAGTGTCCTTTATTCTAATAGTCCCATTTCTTCTATATTCTATTTCTGGAAGAACATCTTTAGGTTCATTCGTTTTCTTAATACTTTGCGTTTTGATATCACTACAATCACAGCCTTGACGAATATCATCAACATTATCACTAATATTTGGTTTTGTTTCGCTTTCATTAAATAGTTTAGAGTCCGTATCGTTCGTAACTGTTGGTTCTAAATAATCTTCTGTTGGTAGGGCGGCAGATATCTGAGCACATAAGCATTTATCCATGGTTTTACTATCAGCTCCTAGTATACACCCGCCGACAAAGGATTTGCAACTGCTAATGTCGTCTTCAAAGTCTAACTTAACCGGTTCCAATTTAGTTAAAACCATATCGTTTTCTTCGAACGTATTTCTATCTAGTGATGTCTCTTTTTTGACTATACAGTTTGTAAGATGCTCAGCGTAATGTTGCCTGAGGAGTATCTGCATACACGACGAACATTTGACTGTGTCTGAAAAGAAATAATCAAATATGAGGTATTTGACTACCATTGAGACAGGCTTTTGCAGGTTCAGATTCAACTGAACTGGATCCGATTTCGGCCCATTAATGGTGTACCTTTATCGAAGCTCTGCTACCCAGTAGAGCCCTGCCGGGCACCACTATCGGATAAGCAAAAAATAACAGATTTGTACAATTTTTTAAGCTTACCAGATACACTATAATATAAATAATGCACGACATATTACCTGGTTCAATTAAATCTGTGATGTCACAGGACGAATTGTCTTCCAAATTACTTTTTCTCTCTGTAATTAAAAAATCACAACTTGTAATTAAGCACGTAACGGATTATATTATGTTTTTTTTTAAATTAAATGAGATTATGCTTAATATTCCTTTAAAATAAGGGGATACTTTCACTTTTATAAAACCAAACCACCTTTTCAAAACACAAATAAATAATTACCATGAGTAGCAATGTGCTTCTTTCTAGCATATTCGGTGGGGAAACGCATCTTGCATCCCGAAATACCACACAGCAACCAATTCTCTGGTTCATGTGTCTTTTTATGGCTTTTCAAGTGGTGAGACTGAATGAAACCTAAAATACATAAAACGTATGTTTACCTATTACTCTTCTTCTTCGCTTTCTATGCGTATTCCATCGTCTGATAAAAACCAAATTCTAATGATACAATATGGTTGTAATCAGACGACGAAACGCATATGAAAAACATAAAAAGTTGAAGGTGAATAACTTTATTCTAGAGCAACCTATTCGAATTGATTTCTTTATTTAACAGGGAGCATATTAAAGATCGACGATTTAAGATTACGAAATAATTGGAGACATAAATTAAGTACCTACCTTTTCCGCAAACATTGCAGTAGTGCTGCTTCGTGTTGGTATGCGTCAGTTCGTGATGCTTCAAATGGTGAGTAAAGTTAAAGGTCTTCGTACAGCCGTGGAAACTGCACTGGTACTTTCTCTCCGCGACTGGTTTGTGGGTCATCGAGTGCGACCGCAGCGCCAGTTCACTGCTGAACGTCGCCTCGCATTTTGAGCATGTAAAGGACCCTGCAGAACATCTTTTGGTCAATACTGTGGTATCGTCAGCACAGATGGCTAGTATAGTCCGTGCTCGAGCTCCGAGAAATCTTGACTAATTTTACACTGATTTCAGTTGGCGGACAAGCAGTCCAAAAGTTTGTGATTCGTAAAATACGTTACAGTTTACCTCAATGGTGTGTTTACACTGTGTCACTTGGGTGTAAACTTTACACCCATGTGGCTTAAGGCGTTAAGCCGTTGGTCTGGCGCCTGTTATCTTACCGATCGTGTGAGATTGCTGTCCCACTGAGCTATGCAAGTGAGTGAAGTGAGGGATTAGGTAGCGCATGATATGCTCGCGCACTCACTTAGGTGTGCACTAATATAATAAAATACATAATATATCCTGCATTGTTGGTTCGTCTTAAGTATTCGCCAACGCACCGAGAATTTAACTAGCGGGACATTATTATAATAACTAATCATGCCTACCTTTGTGAGCATATTTAATGTGTCTCTTTAGTAGAGATTCGTCGCGGAATTTGCGGTTGCATTCATTGCACATGACATTTCCTGTCCTCTCGTGTTGCTTCTCATGTCTTCGAACAGCTGACCTGTAAGGTTTCTAATTATAGTTAGCTGCAAACTTGGAGAGATAATGCTTTAGCAATTTAAAACAGGCTAGCACGACTTGAAGCTATGTGTGCGTGGGACTACCCGCCTTGTGGCGATTCGAGAACTTCGAGAAACATGACACCTTATGACAATAGCATTTTCGTACTATGTATTCTTAAAGTATCTTTTGGTTTATATTGAAATTTTGGTGAGTTATTGTATGTAATCAATCATAATGAAATTGATAAAGTTTACATGATGTTATGCCAAATTAATAAAGTTTATTTTACAAAGAACTTGTATATTTCATTTAAATGCTGGCAAAAAAAACGTTTTTGCACAAAAATTACACGCTTACAAAACTTTGTAGGTACTACTGATAAACTCATAAGAATAAATACAATTATTCATCTCACATGCCTTTGCATGAATCAATGAAAATGAGTCACTACTAATGGTTGCCTCTGGAATAGAAATCTAAGACAATTATTTAAATCACTAAAGTGATAACTAAATATCTATTTAAATAAATATAAGGACTGATTTGAAAAAGAAGGAAATATGATTTATAAAATATAGAGATCGGATATTCGGATGCATATTTACCTAGTTGAGGTGTTGTCATAACATGGAAAGCACTTTCCTATTGAAAAATTTAATTTTAGTTTTTTATTATAGAATCAAATCGGGTGTAGCTATATTTACTTATTTTACGGTGCTAATATGGAGTGCACTTTTGTATCAAAAAAATTTGGAGGTTTTGGATTCGACAAATTCAATGTTTTTATAACACAAAAATAATGATTGCCTCCTATTTTTCTTTAATTTTCAAAAGATTTTTATTATTTTTTATCAAACGAATCCACAAATGACGGAGAAATCGCTGGACATACAATTAAAAATACATCCAATCGGATATAATTATTACCTCCTCCTTTTTGAAGTCGGTAAAAAAATTCCACATGCTAAAGACGTCAATTTCCACCATGATATCAACTGGAATACTAGATTCGCATTCACTAATTTCTTGGAATCCCGGGATTCATATTTTTTAAAATATTTTATTAGAAGCCACTTCCATAATATTGTAGCCAAAAATGAACTAGGTAAATATGCATCCAAATATCCGATCTCTATTTATAAAACAACAAATACATTATAATGATTATTTCAAAGTTAATTTAATAGAATTTATTTACTTATATATACTTTAATTAATTTAAATTAAAGTATATAAGTAAACACATTCTTTGTTTCTTATTAATATTTATCAAAGTAAAAACTCTCCAGAACAATTCTCTATAATGTAACATTAGATGTGGTGGGTGTTATGGTGCAGCTCGCTAAAAACAACATTTTGTCATAAGAATAGCTGGTACTATGGATGCCAGGCAAGTTCAGGCAACATATTAACATTATATACTTTTTTTGTTGTAAACACATACATTTTATACATAGGAATATTATATTAACACAACAAACATTTACTTACTGTACAATCTTCATGATTTTTTATTTTATTTAAGTAGCTATGTTTTAACCGTTTTAACCATGAGAATGGAAAATAGAAAACAGAAAAAATATATTAAATTGTCCATACAAGAGTAGACCCAACACAGTGTGTAAATAATACATACATGTTTTAAAATAAATATTGAAAAAAATATAGAATTAAGTTTATGGAGTTTGAACAATTCGCAACCCAAGTATTGTCACTCTTATAATGAAAATCTAAAATACTAATGAAAATGATTATGAAGATAACCATTGTCAATTATTAATAACAAATTAATACTTAAATCTTTCAAGACCTACAAACAAATATAAACAATAGGCACCACCTTCTTTATTGCATTACAATGAAATAACAATAAACCACAACAAAACTATTATTTTATATCAATTTATAATATTTACCATATGAGAAATTTTCTTCTCTTTTTTTGTTGATAACATAAGAGAGAGAGAGAGATGTTATATTGTTATAAAGATAAACAGAAGACTAACTTGTATTTATCTATATCAGGAATAGTTGAAATCATGTTTTTTGAATATAATATGCAACATCATGTACCTATTGTTAATTCTTTATTCCGAGTGTTAGACTACTGAAGGTATGACACAAGGTACAAACACATTAAACAAAAACAAACAAACGAATATGCTGCCAAAATAATATGAAACACCTTTTAGAAGTTTGAATAACTTCAATCTTTATGTTAAAATATACAGTAGGTTCACAATGTAAGGTTTACTTGATTTTCGAAATAGGAAATTAATGTTTAAAGCACGTAAAACTGAAATATATAATACTAAAACTTACATGAAACTGAACTTTTTTGAACAAACTTTGCACTCGAATTGTGGCGAATGGCTTTGTTCATGTCTTTTTCTTTCACTTTCATATTTGAATTCTTTACCACAATATACACAACTTAAATCAGATTTGGTATTTTGCTTTTTATTCTTCATAATGCTAATGTTATAATGATTTTCTAAAAATATGCAATCACAGTACCTACTGATAACGCACGCACGACCTGATAACCATGACAGATGGATGACATGACTAGGGATGGCGATCTGAGATCGATTAATCGAAGAATCGATTTTTTGAGCCAAAAAGATCGATTTTTTAAATCGATATGTAGTACTGAATCGATTCAGTGAATCGATATTTCACCCTTGAAAATCGACATTCGATTTTATTTTATGTTTTGGTATAAACCAAAAAAGTATTTACAATTAATTTAATGTAAGTACGCGTATTATAAGAGTGCTGCCGGCTGCCGGTTAAAGGATTATTCGAAAACTCGCGAAATGGCTGAATGTTTGGATTCCTGCCTTTCTTTAAGTAACATTTGTAATCTTTGACTTTTGTCTGTATCTGTGCTGTGACTGACATTTCTTGTTGCGTCATCATTAGAGGTCGGATATTCGGATGCATAATTATTTACCTAAAGTTCATTTTTGCTACAATATTATGGAAGCGCCTTCTTAAAAAATATTTTTTCCTTATTAATCCCGCGATTCCGGGAAATTAGTACATGCGAATCTAGTAGATATCACGGTGGGAATTGACGTCTTTAGCATGTGGCATTTTTTTACCGACTTCAAAATAGGAGGAGGTAATATATCCGATTGGATGTATTTTTTTTATATATGCCCGGCCATTTCTCCGTTATTTGTGAATTCGTATGATAAAAATCTTTTTAAAATTAAAGAAAAAAATATGAGGCAATCTTTATTTCTTTGAAAAAATAATTTATTTGTCAAATCCAAAACCCCCAAATTATTTTGATACAAAAGGGCACTCCATATTAACACCTTAAAATAAGTAAGTAAAGTTTCAATAATAAAAAACTACATTTGTCGATCGCGTCGATTTTATCGATACAAAAGTGCTTTCCATGTTATGACAATACCTCAATTTGAGGTAAATATGCATCCGAATATCCGATCTTTATTTATAATACATTATAAATCAACTTGAAAAAAAGATCGATTTTTCAGAAATCGATCTTTTTGGCCTCGATTTTTTGTGGATCGATTCATTGGGTCACGATTCGAATCGATTCAAAAAATCGATTTTTTTCGGAAAGAATCGCCATCCCTAGACATGACATGACAGTGGGTGACAGACCACAGATGACAGACAGACAGAATTGAAATTTTGACAAACTTTTTAATGTGCGTTACTCTAGCGGAAAGTTTAAAATTTTAACACGTCTATAGATGAAACCATATAGAATAATTTGTGCATTATATGCTGTAAATGTGCAGCTAATATAAAATTTGTGCCTAGTGGGGTTTCTGAGATATTAATGAAAATACGATTCCGCCAGCGTAACGCTTTAAAACGTTATCCTGGCGGAACGATTTTTACCTATTGGTCCTAGGGCAATTTTAAATAGCTTAAAAGATAGCTTAAATTTGTGCCCTAAAATAGCCAAGCAGCGGCATTTGTGCCCCCCGTAGTTTTTGAGTAATTGCAAATGCCGCTGCAGTAACGTTTGGCTTATTTTGCATATCTTCAGAACGGCTGGACGTACAGAAATGATTTTTTGTGAGAAGATGTTTTGTAATTTGTGCAAATTTGTGCATTCATAGTTATTCCAAAGAAATACATGGTTAACGATTTAGAAAACATTTTCTAAAAAACGAAAACAGCCTCTAGCTCTTGAAATACTTACGATAGACGGGTGGATCTACGTAGAATGTTATTTTTGATAAAAAATTTAGATTTTTTATCAACCCACGTGCAGAGCTTCAGTACAATATAGGATCTATAGTTTTCAAGATTCTAAGCAATTGTATATTAAAAGCACACAAATCCGACCTATACTAATCAAAATATTGACAAAAGAAGAAAAAAATACGTTCAGAATAATGACTGCGTATTAGGAAAATGATATTTCTGTAAAGAACAATGACCTGTGTTGATAACAATGACAAACTTATAAATGTTTTTGAAATATCAGGAATAAAACCCAATTTTGTAGGAAACATGATTTTAATCATGAGTACCTAGTAACAATCTGTTGTTTTTAATTTATATAATTTCCTAACCTTTCGCCCGCGGCTTCGCCCGCGTGAACTATAGGACGTTATCCCGCGGGATTTTTATAAATTATAGCCTGTGTTATTCTGATGTATACTATATTATTGCCTCAACCGCTATGTCCCTGCATTGTAAAACTGTTATCTTCGAAAATATTCATTTAAATTACATGCTTTAAAGGGCCACATTGATCTATATTCTTCTTCTTCTTTGTCGTCACACTCTTGGCAGAGTGGTCGTCACATCAGGGGTGGTAGCAACCTTTACAATCCGCCACCACTCATCTCGTACTGTAGCTCTTCTTGTGCATTCATGGAGTGGACCATTGAATGTAGCCTTGACTTGGTCGGTCCATCGCATCGGTGATCTACTGCGCGCTCTAGCGCCTTCGACTCTCTCCTGCACCACAAGTCGCTCCATAGAGATCTATGAAGACAGATGTCTTCTCGACGTATGATATGTCCAAAGAAAGTGAGAATACGACATTGGACGATGGAAGAAAGACGCTGTTTGATGTCGAGTTCTTGGATGATTGAATCGTTGGTTTGGAACTGTGTCCAAATAGTATAGGTACCAAGCAGGTACCAAACCCATAGCCATATAACCTCTGTATTTGGAAAGGTGTTTGAGCGGATAATCAACTCCCAACTTGTCCGCTAACTAGAAGATCATTACTACATGACCGACAGTATAGTTTCAGACCAAAACGGTCCACGGGTGATCTTCTAGCTTACGTATCGCACCTCTGGGGGGAGGATATGGAGAAGCATGGTGAATCTATGGCTATTAGCCTGGATATTGCCAAGGCTTTTGACCGTGTTTGGCATCGCTCGCTTTTTTCCAAGCTTCCGGCATATAGTCTGCCAACTTGCTTATTATGCGACTGGATTGCGGGATTTCTGGAGGGTCGCAGGATTCGTGTCCTCCGTGATGGACGCGCTTCTCGCTTCCTCCCAATAAATTCCGGAGTGCCTCAATGCCTGTCGCCGACTTTGTTTCTTCTGCATATCAATGACATGTTATCACTAGGTAATATTCATTGCTATGCAGATGACAGCACTGTCCACGCACGATATTTCGGAAGACTTGCGGCTAAACAGACCGAAACCGAGGAAAACAGGAATCTTCTTGTCGCCGAGCTTGACGAGGTCCTGGACCGCATATCCAAATAGGTTGCCAGCAATCTCATCGAGTTCAATGCCAAGAAAACACCTGACAGGTGTGTTTGTTTTCTGCAAATCTTCTCCTTTTCTTTCCCATTCCACTCTTCAGATCACGCCCTTACCAATACAGGATAGCCTAAGCATCCTTGGCATCGATGTTCGTAGCAACTTGAACCAACGGGAATAATATATCAAGAGCGTCATCAGAACAGCTTCCCGTAAACTTGGAATGAACAGTATGAGACGATTTTTCACTCCGGTGCAGCTTTGTCTCTTATACAAGGCACAGGTTCGCCCGTGTGTGGAATATTGCTCTCATATCTGGGATGGTTCCGCAAAGTACTTATTGGAGGCCCTCGACAGGTTGACGACGTGATATCCGTATTGTCGATAATCAAGAAGTGACTAAGACCCTAGAACCTCTTCAGTTACGTAGAGACGTTGCTAGTCTTAGTGTTCTCTACCGTCTCTATAATGGGGAATGCTCTGAAGAGTTATTCCAACTCATCCCGTCCTCCCCTTTTCACTCCCGAACAACACGCGCCGGACTGCGTTGCCATCCCCATACCATCCAGACACTGGTGGCCCGTACCAAGAGTTATAGTTCCTCTTTTTTGCCCCGTGCCATTAGGTCATGGAATGCCCTTCCGGCTCATGTGTTTCCTTCCTCCTATAATCCAGGGCTTTTTAGGCGGGGCGTGAAGCGGCATCTAAGCAGGCCTTCAGGGTGAGGGTGACTGGCTCAATGGGTACTTTGTTCTATTGAGCCAGTCAGCCTTAATTTTTTATTTTATTTGGACCTCACTTCCGCTTACCATCAGGTGGAGTGAGGTCATCCAGACTGCTCCCATATAAAAAAAATTCAGACCGATATCAAGGCTAACTTGCTCCATTTTACTCAACAGGGATTATCTTTAATATTGCCGATGCTTGTTGCAAATAGGGTTGTGTCATCTGCATACTGCAAATTTTAAATTCTATAACCTCCAATTGTGATTCCGTCTGACCAATTCTCGAGTGCTATTCTCATAATGAATTCTGTGTAGGTGTTAAACAGCAATGGTGATAAAATGCAGCCCTGACGGACCCCGGCACTTGGATGAAAGTGATTTGACGACACGTCGTTCGTTCTCACCGATGCTGTTCCTTCTTCATAAAGCTTCCAAGAAAGGTGCACCAGATGTTTAGGTGTTCCCATAGCCAGGAGAGTCTCCCA
This sequence comes from Mecyna flavalis, assembly GCA_949319885.1. Classification (NCBI taxonomy): domain Eukaryota; kingdom Metazoa; phylum Arthropoda; class Insecta; order Lepidoptera; family Crambidae; genus Mecyna; species Mecyna flavalis. The sequence continues at coordinate 16,624,675 of OX439427.1, forward strand.
AAATACTGGCCACCTCACTGAGTTGAACGCCTTTGAGAAGTCAACAAAGCAAATATAGGTCGGCTTGTTGAACTTTCTGGCTTTTTCAATGATCTGGCGCACATTCAGAATCTTCTCACGAGTACCCCTCCCTTTCACAAAACCAGCCTGTTCAGGAGAAATTTCCTTAGATTTATATGCAGTAGAATTTTACTTGCATGTGAAATTAAGGCTATTAGGCGGTAGTTACTGCATATTTTAGTGGAGCCCTTTTTATGTAGAGGTACGAAGACTGTGTGAGTCCACTTTGGGGCCAGATTCCTGATTCCCAAATTTTGTTACACAGGGTATGAAAGATATCGACACCATACTCCCCTGATGCTTTGATGGTTTCAATTGGTATGGCATCTCTTCCTGTAGCTTTTCCGCTTTTTAGTCGCCTGATAGCGACCCGAACTTCGTCCCTCAATACATGTACTCAGTACATGGCTCTTTTTCTTCGTCATGGGCTCTGTCAGGAAATAGTTGTGAGCATGAGGATCTCCAAACAAAGACTGACAGTCCAGGTCCTTCCAGGTTTCAGATATTGCATCTATTTCAGTCAGTAGTTCGCATTGTGGGTTCTCTAATAGCCCATGTTTTAGAAGAAAGGGTTTTGGTGATGGATCTTATTTTTTGATGCAGGTCGCCTGTTTGGTGACTATCAGCATGTAGCAGCAATACGTGATAGGTTAGTTTCATAGCGATATCAAGGAAATATTACTGTAAAAAGAAATAAAATCATTATTCTCAACGCAAGTCATTGTCATAAACAACATTTGTCATTATTCTCAACCAGCGTCATTGTCACCTTCATCAAGATTTAGAACAATGACGTTCAGACAAATGATGAATTTGAAAAGGACAAGTCGAAACACGTCTAAAAGGCGTGGCAGCTAGTTAATGTTATGATTACGTTATTAAACACTTGTATCTTTATTCTAAATTGTTGCAAAAGAACGTAGGCATGAATATAAATTGAATTTAGATAGAGAAATAACAATGACTATAGAAGTGTCAATTGTTGTAGAATGAACTTTAAAAACTTATCAGAGCCAACAACGTGCGTTTTTCCGCGGTGAAGTGCGTTGATCGACTGGGGAGCAGGGCGGGGTGTCTGGTCACACACTTAAGTGTTCTACCTTATGTCTCAAAGTTGCGATAATCTTGAAAACAAGAACTGCGCTGACCAATGACTTAATTTTGTAAACTTTTTTTGATCCAATATTTAGAGAACTAAATGGTTCGATAACTATTTTTGTTTTTTATTAATCGGTAGTGTTATAAACGTAATATATATTTCTTAGAAAATGTGTGCTCAAAACAGTTATGATGATTTAATATAATTAATTGAACGAGCAGTAGTGCTTTTCGGACATGGCAAAAATCTTAATATTTGGGCATATTTTATTAATCACGTTTTTATTTATTTCTTTATAGCCGTAAATTTATAAAAACCTTGTTCATTACTTATATAAGAACCGAATGACTGTTTTATTGAAATATAAATTGAATGGTTATTGAGTAAACACGTAGGACATGACATTTGACCGCCCTCGTAGATCCACCGAGACGCTGAATGTCACAAGTAGCTGGTGCCTATATGATACAAGGATCTTCTGACAAAATTTTATAATCCTACGTCGGATATTGACGAAATAAATCATCTTTTTAAACTTAAAACTGTTTACTTATTTCGAGCCGCAAATATGGGAGTTTGAATAACGTAACGATTCCCATTTTTTTGTCAAAAATTTGTGCCTTTATTCAAATAGACACACACAAAATTTCAACTCTCTACGTTATGTAATTAATAGTTAATTAAATAAAATTATCAAGTTAGAACATTTAGATTATTACCCGACCAAGTATGAAAGGTCATAAAAAAGCGGCGTATATGAACATTTACCGTACCTTCTTAATTTATATACCTAACTTTTCTCTTGTTTGTACAGTGATGTAGAAAAGCGGTTAATTAATTATTGTTATTAATAAATTATTTTCATTTCGATAATTTCGATTTACCTAAGAAGTGAAAACAAATTACGAATAAGAGCCTACGTTGCTTTTTATTAAAGTTATATTTCCTTAACCACTTTAACCAGTAAATAACTTAAATTAAAATCTCCCTATTAAAAGCTGCCATAAAATGCAATGTATCTAATTGTAGTTTCAAGTTTTTCTATTTTATTATTACTTTTTATTTATTAACACGATAATAATTCTAAAAAATATTATTCAACTCATTTATTAAGTAGTTTAACCCTTGGCATGCCTGGTGGTAAAAAGTTACGAGTTATGCCTGGTGGGTCTCTCAGACCCGGATTTACAATTTTTTTTTTTTAACTTTTTCTATATATTTTAGTTTGTTTGGCATTCTAATGCCTTCTAAGGGGATTAAAAATATAAAATTGTGCTAAAGACATGTCATTTGAATAATATTTATTGAAATAATTGTAATTCAACTACAGTCATTTTATTTTAACAAAAAATAGTCACTTATTCTTTGATATCATATTATTATTATCAAACTTAAAAAAATCTGAAATCAGGTTTTATTTCTCATAAGGCACTACCATATGCTTATACAAAATAATACAATTTTCAGTCTCCTTCACCTGGATCAACATTTTCTTGGGATTTGAAAGATTTCAGGAAATAAATGAGTGTAGCTTTTGCATACATAAAAATATCTTACAATATACTGTGTATTGCGGTCTTTATTGACTTGACAAACATGACATATTCGTTTTATTCCAGGAAAAATATAATATTATCCTCCTAGTTGCAGCAGTTTCGATCCCACGTTGAATCTAGAAAATCTACAATAAATTATCAACATAACATCAATATATACCATTTTGCTCAAAACTATCAATTAGTAAAGGAAACTAAATAAAATTTACTTACGCAATTAAGTTTAACGTAAAAATATACATTAAAAAATAACTTTTAGCACACAAATATCAATAATCCCACAAAAAATAATATAAAATACTTACGTAAAAAAGTCACGCCGCATGCCTGGTTGGGTCTGAGAGACCCGCGCGCACTTTACACTCCTTTTTCTACCTTGAAAAGTTGCTGCAGACTGAGGAAAATGGTGGAGAATATACAGAAGTTCATAATAACCAGCTACTGAGAGCGGTAGCGCACGAAATTCAAATTTAAGTGCACAACAATGATTTTCATGTCACCCTGGGTCTGACAGACCCATCCAGGCATGCCGAGGGTTAAAAGGAAAAATTCCGAACACAATATTATTTATTCGTTTTATTATAATATTGGAGCTATTTATTTACATGTTCACTTCAACCCTCCCAGTATTTGGTCAAAATATGTTAATATTTACAATACATTTTATACAACAAATACAATTAATATTTTTTTTAAATTGCTTTTTATAAAAAAAAGTTATGGTACATATTTATTTATTTACCATTTTTAAAAAGTGGAGGCAAATTTAGTCCACACGCAATTATTGATTCGTACGTACTAATAGTAATTTAGCTGTATGATGGTATTGATAATAGATAATATTATTATAACTTAGTAAAGACTGATATTATCATCCTACAGCTAAACTACTTTTAGATACCTAATAGTCTGTAATTTACAAAATCTGTGATTTTAAATAATTGTAAGTTTTAAAAAAAAACTGTGATTATCAAATTTTTGGTTTGTAAGAATTATTATATTAGTCTAAAAATAAAAAAATCTGTGATTTTAAATAATGTTTGTAAGTTGAGACATTAATCTGTAATTTAAAAATATTTGCTTTGTAAGAAAAAATGCTGTAATATTTTTTTAAATAGATATATAAGAACAACTTTAGTCTCATGACATTTTTAATAATTAAATGGATGTAGGTACCTACTTTAAGTGCCAATGATCTTTAAAATTGTTGACATTTTATGCTTTTTTGAACAGTTTGAGTCATATTACTATTTCAAATTTTATTTCGTAAAGTACCTGTACTAAAACCTAAACCTATGTACTACTAACTACCTAAATAAAGGCTGATTTTAGATTTTTTCATCTCCCTATATGTATTTGGTTGTTGTTAGATATTTTATATTTTTAATGTTCTTAACAAAGATCAAAATATATTTTTATTAAACTATAATGGATGGCGGAAGAGTAGTTTTTTATTTCATATTATCACCCCTCGGCAACCACCTTTCTGATAATCAAATTAAGATCCATGCAAAATTGTATCCCCAATTTGTTCACCAATATGAGTAATGAGTATCTTTTCTTTTTAGTTCAATTGGGGCAGGACGGAAAGTGGACCGTCCCAAACAAAAAAGAATTTTCAAAATAGGTTAATAAATGATAGAGTTATTAGAAATGAAGCATTGAAAAATAATCTCCTCGATTCCCCACTAAAACTTGTTTACATGAGTGTACCGACAGTTATCCTACAAATTTAAAGACGTTGGCTTGAAGTACTGCACGGTCGGTTTTTTATGACCTTTCATACTTGGTCGAGTAATAAATGTTCTTGTTTGTTAATTTTATTTAATTTACGGTTAATTACAGAATGTAGAGAGTTGAAATTTTGTGTGTGTCTATTGGAATAAGGGCACAGATTTTTGACAAAAAATGGAAATCGTTACGTTATTCAATCTCCCTTATTTGCGGCTCGAAATAAGTAAGCAGTTTTAAGTTTAAAAAGTTGATTTATTTCGTCAATATCCGACGTAGGATTATAAAATTTTGTCAGAAGATCCTTGTATCATATAGGCACCAGCTACTTGTGACATTCAGCGTCTATCGTAAGTATTTCAAGAGCTAGAGGCTGTTTTCGTTTTTTAGAAAATGTTTTCTAAATCGTTAACCATGTATTTCTTTGGAATAACTATGAATGCACAAATTTGCACAAATTACAAGACATCTTCTCACAAAAAATCATTTCTGTACGTCCAGCCGTTCTGAAGATATGCAAAATAAGCCAAACGTTACTGCAGCGGCATTTGCAATTACTCAAAAACTACAGGGGGCACAAATGCCGCTGCTTGGCTATTTTAGGGCACAAATTCAAGCCATCTTTTAAGCTACTTAAAATTGGCCTAGGACCAATAGGTAAAAATCGTGCCGCCAGGATAACGTTTTCAAGCGTTACGCTGGCGGAATCGTATTTTCATTAATATCTCAGAAACCCCACTAGGCACAAATTTTATATTAGCTGCACATTTACAGCATATAATGCACAAATTATTCTATATGGTTTCATCTACAGACGTGTTAAAATTTTAAACTTTCCGCTAGAGTAACGCACTTAACTTTTTAAAACAAAACGGATGTTAAATGCTAAAGCCCGCTCTACACTTAGCCCGCGGATCGCGCGCGAAGGCTGCGAAAGGGCGCGAACGCTAAGTGTGGAGCCGTTTCGCATAAAATAGGAGACGGCTCCACACTTAGCGTTCGCGCCCTTTCGCGGCGTTCGCGCGTGATTCGCGGGCTAAGTGTAGAGCGGGCTTAAAATGCAAACGCGCGACTGGTGTTGTGTTGATCGCAGTTAAAATAAAAAAGAACACACGTCCCAATATATTACTTGACATTGGCAGAATCACCGCGCCACAAACAGGCGCGGGATAGAGTCCATATAAAAAAAAAAAAAAAAAAAAAAAAAAGACTAATGTCAGAGAAACTGAAACTTTTAACAGCAATAAAACTGAAAGTTGGAAGTAGATGTCGTGTACGAATTCCTGAAAGTCGCCTTTTGCCTTAGAATAATAACATATAGAAGGATAGTCTCCATACAAAAGCTTTGTCAAAAGTGAAGCACAAAACGATTGACACTGACGTGACAACGCACACGCGTGCATTTGAATAAGATGGCAGTGTAATTGCAGTTTCCCCGAAAGTGGGAAAATTTTACGGCAGCTGACCACTATTTTGCACATATTTGTGTAAGGTAAATTTACAGGTGTTATATTATGGTAATGTCAATATAAAACAAATAAATGGAAACAACACGTAACACATTTATTACAATTTTCAAAATGTATTTTTTTAAATTACAACTAAAATACAGTAAAAAAGACATAATTATAACAATGTCAACAATTTAATAGAGAGAAAATACATCGATAATTAAAGTAAAATGCCTTTATGAAGAATTATAATGTACTATAATCGTGTATTTTTGTTTGGCTTCCAATATTCTTCGCAACGGCTTTGCCTTATTATTTTCACCCATTTACCAGCAATAACAGGCTCGATAGGAATCCTTTAAAAAAAACACGTGTATTCTAATAAATTGCGGTTATAATATGTATGGAAATAAAGTCGTGCACGATATTCAGTTAAATCACACAAACAGCTACATATAAGAACGTGGCTCATACGAAAATATCAGTTGCAACTGTTTTTAAATTAATCAGATCGGCGCAGTAATAAAGTGGAAGTGGGAAAATATTTTCACTATTGTGGCAACACTAAGGGTTCAAATAAAACTTTTGTGTTTTTATCAAATTAAATGCAATAAACTATGAAATATTGGATACTTACGTGTGAAATGGAATTTTAGTACTATTATTTTGGTTTTTCGATGTGTTGTGACAGAATTTAATTACACAATTCACCATAATGAATGCTTAATGAATAAATTTTCACGAGACGCGTTCGGCTCGCTTTGTAGTAGTGGGTAATATCGGATTTTTACAATATCGAATCGAAACTATATATTGATATCTGATATCGGATTCTGAAACTATATATTATTTGAAACTATATATTGGTGTATCGGAGTATCGGACTGTGAAACTATATATTGGTGTATCGGAGTATCGGACTGTATTTGGTTACACTAAACCTATAAAACGATGTGTTCTGAAACTAGATACTGTATCATGACACGATATTTTCATTGTGATTTATTTCTTAAAACTGACTCGATTAGTTACTTTAGGTGTATTAAGGATGCTTTAATAGTATTTACTTAGTTATTTGTGTTTCAGTAAGTACTGCATTAATAAAGATCGTATTTAGAACTTCTAAATACGATGTTTATTAATGCAGAACTCATTAGTAGTAACTAAAAGCATGAAATACATAAACTTAATAATACCAACCATCGAATCTATTAATAGAATAACAAAAGTTAGAAATGGATCACCAATGCTATGAGTTCAAGGACAAAGGTCCGGGAGAGTTACGTAAAATTGCAAATCGAAAATGCATCTTATTGCTGACAAAATAAGGTCTATTAAAAATGTGTCAAAATACACAAGAAAGTATTGAAACAACCTTCTTCTTATACAAATAAGGTTTAGAATTGTACGAACACACGACTAATGCTATTTCACTCACTCACAAATCCTTTCTTTAGCTCGTATCGCAACGCGATACGGTTTAATATCCTTTATCGGCAGGTCTTGGATATCGAGCAAGATATCAAATCGAGACGCATCGCATCGATCCAGCAATATCGTGTATCGTGTATATAGTTTGGATACGCAGCGATATCGGATATTACGATATTGGTCTGATATACGATTTAATATCTATATACGATTTGTATCGGCCATTCCTATCGCTTTGACATTTGACACTGAAAGCCGGTACGGCCAACTATGTCCTTTATGACACAGTTGAATGTGCTTCAAAACAAGTGCTCGGACTATCCTTCTATATGTTATTATTCTCAGCCTTTTGCATTGTTTATCATTTCAATCACGTGATAAAAGCTATCAGCAGTATCAGCACAGCTGTTGTCCTTCGTATAGGTTATGTTGATCTTGTTTTGCACAGTGAGGAAAAAGACGTTTTATTAGGAAAAGCGCGCTTACATAAGTTTTGGCGCTTAACGCAAACATCTACCGTGCATGTGCGATGTTAGCATTTTCAGTCTTATGTGCAACGCGTTCCGATGCGGAGTGTTCAGTCGGCGGCAAACTAGCCGTACGTCTCGTGTTCGATCACTTAATAGTGTCATCGAATATTAAGTTATTCCGCGTGATCTTCACTGATTTCATAACAGAACGATGCAGGCCTGGTTGAGAGTGACATTGATATTGTGCCTCTTCGGTACATTGCGGGAGATTCGGCCGTCAGAACCTTTCGTCACAGAGTTTCTCCTTGGAGAATGGAGGAATATCACAGAGGAGCAGCTAAACCGTGACGTTTACCCGGTGGGAACATACTCGTATTTATCCCAGCTTGTTGTTGTCTTTTTAATCACAGACTTCTTGAGATTCAAGCCAGTTATAATTTTGTCTGGTGAGTACTGTTTTTATTCAATTTTTTATTGTATAAAACTTGTAGAGTGATTTTAACCTGCTAAAGTGCCTAGCAGCTTTCTGCTTATACCATTTAATTTAAAATATTTTAAATTATAGAACTGTATTTTGCTAGATTGTCAGAGTTCAATTACCAATTGCACAAGTTCAAGGATAATTAAGACTTCACTTGTTCTTGAATCAATGCTTTGATATTAAACAACTGAGTCTATATAGATAACAACATTAAATGAAAGTAAGTAATAATAAGATATAAGTAGTTATGAAATTTCCCGCTTCTGCTGCATATTCAAAAAGAGGCTTATTATACTACTTATTAATATAGTCATCAATGATGTCTGTATTGATAATTAAATTAAATGCTACATAATTATGAAAAACAGTGTAATCAGCTGTCTTGTTCAAAATCTTTAATCTTGAACCTTGAACTTAAAGACTAAAATGCATTAAGAAACAAGTTTAAACTAACTTTATACCTGCAACATTCCTGATTTAATAAATGAAAAGAAAGAAAAGCTAATATTATAAGACACATTTTATGCACAATTATAATCATTGTCTGTTACATCACCATTATTCAAGGAACTTGCACCTTTCATTTCCACCCACTGGCAAAAAATAGAAAAAATGTTGGAGCAGTATTGTTTGCTCTTTGGCAATGAATCAATAAATTATGAGTTAAAATAACTTGTGATGTTAGTAATCAAAAACAGTTTTTGTAAAGGTCATCTTTGATTATATATGTATGCTATACTCTTGGTTTCTGTGACAGAGAAATAAAAAGACTTTTTGTAAAAATATGCTAATGGATGTTACCTATTCTAAAAATATTTACCATTACATAAAATTTTTATTGCTTACAATACAAGTAAGTATTCTTTAGAGCGGAAACAAGTACAAAATAGATTACTACACCACAAAGAGATACATCCTCTGAATCCTCCCCAATGAGCTTACAACTTATTCCCAGAAAAGAGTAGGACCCTGACCTAGTCACATTTTCTAGTTTAGTTTTAAACCCCTTCCATTTAATTAGGATTTTGATAAAATAATTAAATAGTTTTTTAGATAATTTTAATTTTCATGAACCAAAATAGAAGCCTTGAATTAATGACGTTCAATTAAAAAACTAGACTCACAATCACGCTCAAATATTGTCCGAAGCAAAAGTCTGCCAACCCGACTATTGGGCAGAGTTTTCGTTTAGTTGTATACAATTGACATTAAACACTAAATGCCACGAGATAAGGTGTTAATATGAACGAATGTGTTAATGTCATCAGTGTCAAAGCCACTCGGACGTTTTTTGAGGAATTTTTCTTAGAGATTGGGTGTCTAGTTTTATATCGAACGTCATTGCCTTGAATAAATCTTTATGACATGCATGTTTCTTGGTAATGTTTGTTTTGTAGATATAACCACTATAATAACTGCATCTGATTAGTGCTACTTAAGTTAGAGATAAGAAACCAGACTAAATGGAAATTGCTCTGAAACATAAAATACAAATGTAATAGCACTTAAAAGATTATTAAGTAGATTTTTGCAGCATCAGATCAGTAAAGGAGGGGTGACATTCTTTTCAGACATTCAGGTGATTCAAGCCTGCAATGTCCTAACCAAACTGAAAACAATCACACAAAGTGATGCTACCCGTGGGATTCAAACCCACAACCTCCAGGTTTCAGAGCCCAACGCTCTAACCACTGTACCCGAACGAAATAAAACAGATGAGTCGAAGAAAGGACCAAAAAGGACTGTAAATTTGTAAATAAAAAAAAATTAAAAACAAAATAAAAACCAAAAAAAAAAAAATAATAATAATAATAATAATAAAAAAAAAAAAAAAATTTGAGGTTTAAATTAATCTTAATTAGTTGTTAAGCGAAGCTCTAGCGCGAGCCACAATTGTTGTACATAATTATGATTTGCAAAAAATAGCTATCTTCATACAATAAAGCTTCCATTTTTCTGAAAATAACACTTAAGAAATATAATATATTCTATATATTCTACTTCCCTTTCTTAACATTATATAATATATATATAAATAAATATATCTTACCACTAATATTATTTCATAAGTACATATAACAAACAAAGGTAAATAACTTAAAAAGCATGCATACAAAGGTCTCTAATTACGTTAGAGGAAACAGTTGTTATTAAAAAAAAAAAAACCACTGTACCACTGTACTGTGATTTTCAAACAATAGCACAATAAAAACAAAGATAGATATAGATAACCCATCTTCACAACATAAACTTTATCAAGGGTTAAAGCATATAAAACACGTAAGTAATAAACAAACGCAACAAATGTCTCTGTCTCATTCAGAGAATACGGAAATTAAAAAAAAAAAAACACTGTACCACGGAGGCAGTTTAAAGTATTCACACATCTATCGTAGTTGCTTAAGGTATGCTGCATGCATGTCTTACAAATAGAAATGTCTACAGAGAAAAGAAGAACCAAGTCGGATCAATCCTATATCGGATTATGCTATCACAACTTGAATAGCTTTTGTCAAGCATTGATCTATATCAAATTTCCTCGCATTGACCTTTAAAGAGTATTGTAAAGAAAACGCAAACATACCGCTGGCGAGCAATTTCCCTAAAATAACAATGACATACATTTTCCGACGTTATAAAGAGTCGAAAATCAACCTGCATTTGGAGCCCTCAATAGGAAAGATCCTATGATGTTTCTTTTTTAAAACAATACATAGCTTACTTGGTAAACAGTACCTTTGACTGAGGATAAACTGTTGGCTCCTCTTATCTTCGAGCCCTTTATTACATCCTCATAAGCGATTATAGCCGGAAAATAGATAAATGAGGAGGGTTGATAATTATTTTAGTAAGCAGTTCCCTCACCAACTAAACTCAAACAAAGCGCAATCGATTTCCACTGAGATTAAACCGACTTTGAAAGGATTATTCATCTGTACGCCTTTTAAACTGCTTTAACATTTTGTTATAATCGAGTGGTGACTTGTTTCAGGCCTCAGCGGGATAGCCGTGTACGCAGTGCTACTATGGACGTCCAGTCTAGAATGGCTGCAAGTGTCGCAGTTCCTGTATGGACTATACATGGCGACAGAAGTCGCCTACCTAACTTACATATACGCAAAGGTTCGTGAACTTATTAAGCACCGTATTTGCAAGGTGTGACCTGTGGACGTGTGTGGGACTACCGGCAAATAGAGCAGTACACAAGTTTTTGTTCCGTGCGTGGAACCTACCGTGGGTTCAATCCCCGCAGTAGTCCAACTTTTGCTTACAGTAGGACTTCAAAATGCTAATACTTTACTACAAAAATGAAGAACTAAACAGTTAAATGTGGATAGGTGGACGCTTCAAAATACGCCCGCGTGTCGTCATACACGCGCATAGCGGCGTTAACCGGCCGGTTTCTCTCCGGTTTGAGCTCGCAGCTGCTCACCCACTATGACCTCATGGACTATCGCCAACTGAACTACATCACGTTTGCAGGTACGTTGTGTTTGCTCTATTTTGTGACATATTGTGTGTGACCCTATTCTTAATTATCCCGCAGCCCCAGTCAATGTAATATTTTTTATTGCAATGTTGTTGGCGCACAGGCACGCAGCCCTGAGTGGCCGACACTTTATCTTGTAAGCTTCTCCATTCTTCTAGCCTTTGATTTCAAGTGTACTGTCTCTCACATCAATATTGCCGGAACTCAAACACAGCTGAATTATAGCAGCAGGTTTCACACTGCAAGTCGGACTCGTTGTTGTTGTAAAACCAACCAACCAGACCACCAGGACCAAAGGTTGGAATCCCACGACCGGGTACGGGTTTTAAAGCCCTAGCGGTTGCCCAACACTGATCCACCGAAGCAGCCACAATTTTCTTCCCAACAACTACGAGAAGACCCACCTTCTTATAATCTGAATCAACTTAACTGGCTTGTCTGTACATCGTGCGAGTACTTACGCAGAACACAAATGTATGTAGGTGTCAGGCGGCACCTGCGCAAATGACGCTCGCAGCTAACTTCAGACAAGCCAATTAAGTTGACGCGGACTATACCAGTATAGTAGTGCAAGTACAATGTTCCAGCTCAGATCCTGGCCACGTTCTGGGCGCTGTGGCTGCCGGCGGTGCAGTACAGCATCTACTTCCACCGGCGTTCTTCGCTCCACGCGGGCCGGCTGAGCTTGGGCGAGCATCCCGAGAAGCACCAACACGCGCCACTTGAAGAGGTAGGAAATGTATGTACACTGGGCCATACATCAAGCTATACAAATATGTCAAAAAGTCTCAATCAAAATAGAACTTTATGCGACATTAAGCTGAAAATTGCTCGTAGGAATTTGACTGATTTTTAAAGCTTGATGTATGGCCCACTATACAGCCAAAATAATGCTCATCATATTTGAACTTAATGTAGGTAGTTGTAATACACCGGCGAAAGACAATGAAATATTTTAAATGGAATATGTCCTATAAAGGGTGGTTACATACTGTTATTTGAGACAAAAGTGTTAAAGGAATCGAACAAAACGAATTTAAGCATTCTTTGCAGTTCTTTACACCTAATTGCATGCCATTTTACAACTACAGTCCCCAAGATCAACTTGCCTCTCATTCAAAACTACATATTCTTTTACAGCGAACCTTTTTCGAGAAACTGAGAGAAGCGTCGACATTAATCGTACGTCACGCTCGCTCCGCGTACACTCGGCCCAAAGTGCTCGCCTGGTCCGCGCTGTACGCCGTCTCGCTTGCGCTGTTCGTGCAAGCGCAGACGTACATCCAACTACTGTGGAGACTAGTACAAGAGGAAAGTGACAACCCTGTGAGTGATAACATCCTACTGATATTGTAGTGTATTACAAGTACGTCCACGTACACTCGGCCCAAAGTGCTTGGTCCGAGCTCTACGCTTTAAGTGATGACCTCCTGCCATGGGCGTAGCCACGGTGGGGCACTTGTCACACCCTTTCGGGAGTATATTTTGCTAGTTTCATATTGTTTTAAACTGCTGCCCCCCCCCCCCCCCACCCTGGACCCATGGCTGGCTACGCCTATGTCTCATGCTGATATTGTTGTGTATTACAAGCGTTGACTCTAAGGGGTACGCTGGTTTCGCGTACACTATTCGTAAATCCAGCCACTGTAGAGGTCGTAAGTGATGTTACATAAACCCCCGACATAACACAGTCCGACTGGCAAACTTACACCTCCACAGGTGAAAACTCCCGGTACAAGTACAGTTTTTTACTATTTTAGCGTATTAAATCGAAGTTTTTTCTCGTTCGATAAAACAATGTTAGATTTGCGAGCTGTGTGACTCAATTAGGAATTCTTAAAGTATTCAAATAGTTAATCCGCTCTTGTAATTACAATCCGCTCTTGGCAATGACAAAAAATATTAACATACCTTAATGAATAAATAATTTCTTATTTGCAAATTAATGCATACGAAAAACTAACTGTTGCAGTGTTTAGTTTGCATGAGTATGAACACAGTCCTGTCTATCTTAATAAAGCCTTAGTAAATTGCTTATCAAATATAAATACTTGTTATCAATTCCTTGTTAGACATCCTCTTGTATACAGCAGAGCTGGATTAACGCGACCTACCTAACGTAATTCTTCGTTACTATCTATTATGTAGACTATTATAAAATTGTCCATTAGGTACTATCTTAATCTTAATCTTATCAGAAGAGTGTTTGATGAATAGTTAAAATGTGCAGCCAATTGCTTGATACCAAATGCACCATCGAACCAATAATCTGATTTTTACGGGATATTAAATAGCGTATGTCGCTTTCCAGCTCGAGAACTTCACCCGTACCAAAAATACCTAAATAACAAACTATTCGGCATGTGCGAAGTGGGTGGTGGGGAACGGCAAATCGATCGTAGCGCACGACGTGGCAAAAATGTGAATTAATTCTGGGCTGTCATGTGTCAAATTGCTTTATTTTCATAACTTCCTTTATAATTTTAAGTAAAAACGTAAAAATTTGCGATATTAGTATATTTATTTTTGACAAATTGTCGAATGCTGGGATTTCCCCACTGCTGTTCGCTGCTTGTTTTTGATAAGCTCTCTTCTGTGTTGATGTAATGTATCAAAGCAGCAACATGCTTACACTTGCCACTTTGGCTGTAAACACAGTCGCACTTAACATTTGTAACAACACGTTCATCATTTATCTGGAATTAAAATAAACAATAAAATAATTAATATAAGTAAGCTGACATGAAGCTAACTCAAATATACTATTTCTATAACTTGATATGTAGGTAGGTATGTACTCACATTTAATGATGTTTTGTAGGGAGTTTGTGTCACAGACGTTTGTCTTATGATCAGAGCTCTTATTAAGAAGCTTTTCCCGTTCGTTCTAAGCTCTTCCACTTCTCTCACATGCTGTGCTAATACTAATTTTTTCCCTTTTTGCTCAGTTTGAGGTTGGAAATGTATTTTATGCTTAATCGATCCAAATCCCGTACGTATTATAATATCCATATTTTTCACGTGGAAGAAAATCGCTAGGTATAATATACACACTCACTTTTTACACTATTTTTTTCAATTTCGTTGAAAAACTAGTCGAAAATCAATATCACAAAAATATCTTAACATCTAGTTGACATGATTTGACAGATGACAAGTCCTGAATAGTTGTGGCCACTAGGGGCGCTGTCATCGCGCACACAACGAATACTCGTGGCAAGTGCCCGCCCTGGGGGCTTAGACAAGATGACATCGCTTCATAGCTGGCGAATTTCGCTAAGTCCAATTTGTTGGATTGACAGATGCCATAGAAAAGTCACGTGTTGAAAGTATGGGATTTGACATTTGCTATCGCAAATTGAGCTATAACGAACGTCATAAATGCCGCTTGTCTAGGGGGGCTGCACCCTACCCGACCGTGGCTACGCCCTTGCATTTTATGCTCAGCTCTAGTGGCCAATTGCTGCTGTGTGACAAATGTTTAACGTTATTTATTAGTGTGATTCGTCGCCGGCAGGTGGCGTACAATGGCGCGGTGGAAGCTGCGCAGACGCTACTAGGTGCAGCGGGCGCCTTCGTGGCGTCCGTCGCCGCGCGCGCCACCTACCCTGCCCCTGTCGCCGCTGTACAGGTATGTAAAGAAAGTATAATACGCGTCAACTTAATTGGCTTTTCTGAACATCGTGCGAGACCTGCGCAGAACACAAATGTAGGTGTCAGAGGGGTGCAGCCGCACCCCGCACCTGCGCAAACGACGCGACCAGCTAACTTCAAACAAGCCCACGCACGGTGTTAAGAAAGAAAGAAACAAACCTGAGCTGTTTTCGAAAAATCTGACACATCTTTTGCCCGACCTGAAAACTTAGGACCCGAGATGACGGGGCTTTACTTAAATAAATCCCTGGACATTATCCACACAGCGCCATCTAGCCCCAAACTAAGCTTAAGCTTGTGCTATGGGTGCTAGACAACGGATACACATTACTCAAGGGCGTCGCCAGGGGGGGCAGGGGGGGGCAGCTGCCCCCCCCTAGAGATCCAATGTAGCTAGCCGCAAAGCGACCAAAGTGCGAGCAATTGACTTCCTTACCTATTAATAAATTCCGCATCGCATGACAAAACGAAAATGAAATCACAAGGAATATTGTAGAAAATATTGAAATATTCAAAATAACATTAAGATTTTGAGATCCGTTTTTAAAATCGCCGCCATTTTCATCACGGCTATATCAGATTAAATGAGCAGCCCCAAAGGAAGTGGACGTGGCAGAGCCCCGACACTATGAAGGAAAACGAGATCGACCTAATCTTGGCGGATAGGCGCCAAATATTTAGAGATGTCTCCGTGATCAACAGGTTTAATACCGGCAGCGATCACAGACTTGTCCGAGGCACTCTGAATATCGACTTTTGAACGCGTCCGTTTGATGAAGTCTTGACTCCGGCCACTCTGCTCCAATCCATGATAGGATCGCAAACATTCCAGTCGAACCTGGAGAACCAATTTGCTGCCTTGGAAACCACAATTGACGTTGACCGAAACCTTTAAAATGTGGTTCGAATCCTCAGGGAGGAAGGTAGGAGATTTTACAACATACGGCGCAAAGGCAGGAACTCGAAACATTCCGCAGGGACTTTAGGGCTAATGGAGGCACCGAGGCAATGCAACGACGTGAAGACGCACCCGCCACTTCGCCCGGAAAAAGAACTCTTAACCGGGAGGTAAATAAACGTGTGCGTTACGACCTCCGGTGCTGTAAGTAATACTCTTTCGTTCGAAAGAGTTATAGAGAAAATCGGGGATCTAAGGTGTTCGTTCAATGTAACGAAAGAAGCGAGGGAGCTCCAAAACTTGATGCTGTCCTGTTTGAAGGGAGAACTCCAAAAGCGTGGAGTAGGAGTGTGGTCGTCCTGTTCTTCAAAAAGAGGGACAAAAGCCTGCTGAAGAACTATCGACCCATTTCCCTTCTAAGCCACGTCTATAAGCTATTCTCAAGAGTGATCACGAACCGTCTTGCGCGAAGATTCGACGAGTTCCAACCACCGGAACAGGCTGGGTTTCGGAGCGGATACGGCACCATAGACCACATCCACACTATGCGGCAGATTATACAGAAGACCGAAGAGTATAATCAGCCCCTGTGTCCAGCATTTGTGGACTATGAGAAGGCCTTCGACTCGGTAGATATCTGGTCCGTTCTGGAGTCCCTGCAACGTTGGCAAGTAGACTGAAGATATATCCAAGTGATGAGATGTCTATACAAAGCAGTCACCATGTCTGTCCAAGTACAAAAACAGCAGACAAATCCTATACCATTGCATCGAGGAATGAGACAAGTGGACGTCATCTCCCCGAAGTTGTTCACAAATGCAATGGAGGATATGTTTAAGATGCTGAACTGGAAAGAACGTGGCATCAACATAAATGGCCAATACATCTCGCACTTGCGATTTTCAGATGACATCGTCATAACGGCGGAGACGCTGCAGAACCTACAACAGATGCTGAATGACCAGGCTGATTCTTGTTTACGCATCGGCCTACGGATGAACTTGGACAAAACGAAGGTCATGTCAATGAACATGTTCGGAACCGAGGACGATTCCTTGAAGTTGTTCAAAAATATGTGTACCTTGGGCAGTCGTTGCAGTTGGGTCGAAACAACTTTGAGGACGAGGTGAATAGAAGAATTCAGTTGGGATGGGCAGCGTTTGGGAAACTACGTCGAGTCTTCTCATCGCCGATCCCACAATGCCTAAAGATGAAAGTCTTCAATCAGTGCGTCCTACCCGTCATGTTATACGAAGGCGAAACGTGGACACTTGCGGCACGAATAGTCCACATATTTAAAACCGCTCAGCGGGCTATGGAAAGAGCCATGCTCGGCGTTTTTCTGCGGGATGGCATCCGAAATGAGGTAACTCGGCAGAGAACCAAAGTCACCGACATAGCCCGCCGGATCAGCCAGCTGAAGTGGCAGTGGGCAATCAGCCGTAGAACCGATAACCGTTGGGGTAAATGGGTTCTAGAGTGGAGACCGCGTTTCGGTAAGCGTAGTGTAGGACGCCCTCAGGCCAGGTGGAGCGATGAATCTGCGCAAGATGGCTGGCAGGATCTGGATGTGACTAGCCGAGGATCGATCAGCGTGGCGAGCATTTGGAGAGGCATAATTGTGTCCAGTAGTAGACTGTTACAGGCTGATGATGAATGATGATGGATAATTATTAATGTGATTTGCTATACTTACCCTAACAGGGTCTTGCAATATTTATAGAATAGTACTAAGTGTTAGGCTAGCTTAAGGCTCTATGTACCTATAAATTTACAAGTGCAATAATTGGTAAAGAAATAAATAAATAATATTATGGCCCCATTGCAACCCCCACCCCCCCCCCCCCCCCCCCGACCGAACCGAGAGGTTGGTAAGGCCATGGGTGGTGGTGGGATTTGCCCCCCCCTTAGCCATAAGCTGGCGACGCCCTTGACATTACTTATATACTTTTTTTTGTAAATACATACATATTATAAATAGAAACACCCAGACCGATACAAACAGACATGTTCATGCACACAAATGTTTGTACCGTGCGGGGATCGAACCCGCGACCTTTGGTGTAATAGCCGACTTCTCGACCACTTCACCAAATGGCTCGTCAAACCACTTCTATTCCAGCTAAGCTTAGATACTCGTAACTTAGCTGTTTGTCTACAACCTACATTATGTTGCAATGTTTTTTTTTTAAGTACTTATTGTTTTACAGGGTGTTGCACTTTTCCTCGGCACATACGTCCCTAACGTGTACGTCTCGTACGCCGGGTATATCGTCATGGGAATGCTGTTCCATTACACCATCACCCTTGCAAGGTGAGTAAGCATATAACTTAGTGGCATAGTCCGTTGTCTTAGGCCGTGTCCAGAAGAGCTAATATTTACGAGAACAACATGATTGTCTTAAACAATAAACAGTAAAAACATACTTAATAGTTTTAATGTAAGAAAGCCACGGACTTCCCTGCTTTCAGCTTTGTTTATAAATAAAATGTAGAAATAAATATTTTATATAGCCACAAACTTAGCATTCTTAACTTATAGATTCAGAACAAGGATTCGCAAAACTTAATGAAATTGTTTGTATTTTTGTTGTAGCGCAAAAATCGCGAGCGAACTAAGCGACGACAGCTGCTTCGGGCTGATCTTCGGCATCAACACGCTCGTGGGCACCGGCCTCCAGTCGCTCCTCACGCTGGTCCTCATCCAAACACTGGTGCTGCCCATACACTCGCAGTACTTCGTACTCAGCGGCTTGTTCCTACTGATGGCTTCCTTCTGGCTGCTAGGATGGCTAGTGCAATATTGCCGTCAGAGAAAGATTATTCACACGATAAGTATTCGCGAATGACGTCTTTGTAAGGTTAAGTTAGGTCAAAATCAGAAACAGTTCATATTATATTTTTTTATAAGAGGGCAGACTAAAATATCTTTCACGATAAGAAGTCCTCTAGCCGCTATATTGGTACTACTGTTTTTTAATACTTTCAATCTGTTTTTGACAGATTTACAAAGCGTAGGCAATGCTGCCAACCAATATAAAGGCTAGGGGACTTCTTATCGTGAATGTAATGTAGTCAGCGAACTTATATGACATGGAAGTACCCTGTTCATACTAAATGCCAGAAAATATCGACACCGACTCAAACAAATGCTCAAATAAACTATCCGCACGTAAAATGCAACGTTATTGTTGCCAAGTCTAAGTTGAAAATATATGAGACGTCAGTTACGGCATTTCGTACATGGAATGATACACGCGCTGCGATTTGCCGGCCGCCTCTCGTGACGCGCGAGACAAAATACAGATGAAAGAAAGAGAAGCCTGTGCTTACATCTGAGTACTGAAACATATGGAGATGGCATACCTACGAAAAAAACGTGTATGCCTAAACTTGATTTGGAACAAAAAATGGCACCCGTCCGTACTCCGTAGTGCAACCATATTGTATCTATGGATATTTTAATTATCGATACAAGTTTACGTGACGATATTTTATAACAGCATTAACAGAATGCTATATAAATTTTAATGAGAAGAAATGAAGTAAAAACTTATTACGTGAGCTTTGTAACAGGACAGGCACTTAGAAATAGTCAAAATATCAATAGATAAGTACTTATAAAAGTAAAGTAAAGTATCGGCCTATTAATGTCCTCCTCCTCCTCGAGTCGATTCCCCAGTGCTGGGCCCTGGGGGTCGTGATCTCTTTACTGATGCTGGAGCGGGATAATTTTCTCTCTAATAATAGATCTCCATTTGTGGCGATCTTCCGCGACATGTAGGGCGTCGTCGGCTAGATTGGAGTTGAGGGTGGTGCGGATCTGGTCGGACCATCGAATCGGGCTCCTGCCTCTAGGTCTTCTGCCGTCTACCTTCCCAGTCACTATCAGCCTTTCCAAGTTGTTAGTGGATTTGCGTGCGATGTGACCGAAGAGTTCGAGGATTCGGCTATTAATGTCCTACTGCAGGGCAAAGGCCTCCGTCCTTGAAATCAAGTTATCGCTACAATGATGATGGGAGGCTATAGTAAGCGGTAACCTTTAAAACATATTTTAACACCTACATTAACATGACATTTTAATATTATAAATTCTATGCAGCTGTTGTCGTCAGCCCATCGCCCAACAAAAAAAAAACTGCAGAAAAAAAACACCATTGCAGAATATAACTATGTATCTAAAACGTATCGATACGTCAAAACATAGTATCCCATCACTAGATATCCAAAAATTGGAACAAAACAGCGACGCCGCGGCGGCACGCGACAAAAGTTTTTAACGTTACTAAAAAGTGTTTCTAAAATGCTTTGAACCCATATACCCACCCATAATTTATATCTGTCAAATTTTTTTTCATACGCAACAATCACTTAGTTGAAAAGAGATAAGTGTATACCTATTTGTAATGACAGTGTCGATTCGATGTATATTTATATATTTAAGTAATTTTTGGAAAAGATCAAAAGGGCGCCTCCATATGTTTCAGTACTCAGAGGTGCCTATCCAAAATTAAGTGAAAAATGGCCGTAATTACAGTTGAAACCTAAGTCCAGTAGACTTGGTGTGGTCCGTATGACTTTTGCACCACTTTACAACACATGAAGGCATTATTTCCTTCCAAAATCTATTTTTTTCAATGTGACATTTGACAGCGCTCTCCGCTGTGCCGTAAACCGACTGGTTCACTCACAGGTGCAGTTTTTAAGCTACGCCTACCGCGGTGCAGTTTACGTTACGCTATTTTGAAGCGGCAAGAATTCTTCCATGTCATTTAAGTTCGCTGAATGTAGTTCATTTACAGAGACGAGATGACACGTAGCTTTAGCTATAGACATCTGTAACACTAACTCGCAGCCAGACGTTAAAAATATATTGTGAAATCCTTCTTTTCTAATTTATCATAAAACTGATGGGTAAAAACTCAATGTCGGCGAATTTATAAAATAAATACCTTTTTTGTCGCACCGTCGGATCTTAGAGACGTGAGTTGTAAAATAACCGTGAAAATGACGATTAGACCAAGGATTTTTTAAACACAGATAATTTTAAAAGCATTTATTCTTATTTCTAGATATAAACAATTGTAATTTAGTAATAAGTAAAATCGTTTAAAATATTTTTCTTCATTAAACTTACTAGTATGAAAAATAAATTATAAAAAATAAACTGTTATATTTTTTAACAAAAGTTTAGGCTTTTAATTGCCTACTAATATCACTCCAACACACAAACCATTATACCTACTAGTATTATATTGTCTGAGCCATTATTAAACACCTAGAAAACTAAAAATAAGATGTAAAAAAAGTAGCCCGTACGTAAGTACGGTAATAATACTGTAATAAATTATTATAGATAGTACATAATATGTAATGCAATTCCACTACCGGTTCGTAATGTTGCATCTACCGAGAAGACTGTAAGTAATAGTTAGAGTGACCATGAATTCATGTAATGTGACAATTTGTTTGTTATTTCATGGTGTGGGTCGGTCGAGTAAGGTCCATTATAAATAAATAACTTGTCCTACATATTTGAATTATTTATTTCATAAAATCCATTATCCCTAAGAAGTAACAACTTCTATATTTAATATGTTTCAACTAGTAAGACCCCCTGCCGCGCTGCCTAGTTGTAACTGTTATAAAATACAAATCAAATATATCTTATAAAACCCATCCTAACAGGTTGAAAAATGATTTGAAATTAAAAAAAATTAATTGGGCAGATTGCAAGTTTGAATTTGGCTCACTTATCCAAATCTTATTGCCACCCTGTTAGAAAGGGACATGCAGCCTTTGTACTAAACTATCTCGCTCGGCTCGTTTTAAGCTACGAGTACTCAGTCCTGTTTAGGATACTAGGTCCTAGGTACAGTGCTAAGAGTTCCCGTTTGCATCCTGAGATGCAGTCGTGCAAAACACCAAAGGTTTTCAGGTGGTGTATAGCAATAAATTTAATGGTAAGTATTAAATAAAACACTGACAGACATTAATAAATCTATTATTTACATTTAATTTGATATGTCAATTCCATGGAATGCCAGTTTGATAAATAAAATTATATAATTAAAAAAAAAAACAACAAAAGATAATAAAATCATAAAATTTTATAACAGGGCATTATAACTTGGACAATATTCAACTTTATTTGAGCTAAATTCATTCAAAAACTGTCAAAATCGAATACTTCACAACCACAACACTTAAATATTTCTCCCAGTACTCATTTCTTGTAAAAGGGACATTATACACAATTTTTCATCTTATTTAAAATCCCACAAACTTACTGTAAATCATGACAAACTTTCACAGTCATCAGTTTGTGAGACCCTATTGTAATGTTAATGTAATACTCAAATGGTCTTTGAAGATTTACATACATACAAAATAGATATATTTTTGATTTAAATATTCTGCTACGCGTATTGCATAGCAGATGGCCTAGTTTTGAAGTAAACGTATGTGCAAATTAGTAGGAAAATAATCCCGACAGTTGGTAAAACTATTGTGTGGATCTGTTGTCTCATTTTGGCGAACTCCTGCTTTCTCTCGCGCTTCTGCTTAGCTGTCTCCTTGACTTGGCCTTTTAATTTCCTCATGATGAACAAAACTGTAAAATACCAAAGCAAAAACTAGATTTGCCACGTCGATAAATAATTCTCAAATCTTGTAATAGAGCGAGAATTGAATTAAGTATGAAAAACTTTAAAGATACTTAAATTACCTTAATTTAAGGTAACTTTATGATAAACAATTTCGCTTAAAGAATATCCAATTACAATTTTATTTCTGATTTAGCCGCTTTCCAACTTGTTTCCAACACCAACACAACACTTTAGCAAAAAATAATACCTAGAAAATTATTTTACCGGCTGTCAGTCAAGTGTCACTGCAAAACACATAAAGCTATGTAGACATGGTGTGTAGACCATTGAATAAGTAATGGTGTATACCATTGTAGACTCACGGTGTAGACTAAACAAAATAATAATGCAACGAAGTACGAAGAGGGCGGGGCACGCGTGTCGCAAAGTCGTTTAATGTGATAATAATAAGAATCGGTTTACTTATGATAAAAAAAGTATTACAATATTTAATCGAATTCGTGTTAATTATATGAAACGGATACCTAACGATCTGTAAAATGAACTTACAAGTCGCAGGGCACTGGGGCAGGGCTCATGCTGGAATTTACAAGGTACACCGTGCGAGGAATGAACCCGCAACCTTGGATTAAGAGCAAACTTCTCAACCATTAACCGAGATCAACCTACCCTAATCTGTCAAAGAGTGTAGAAATTTGATAGATTAGGGTAGTCCAGATGTGCTGGCGACTGTACCTACTTACAATAATATGCAGCGTCCAGAGAAGTACTTATAAGTCCTAAGATTTTAATGTTATACAGCAGAGCAAGCAAAGGCCACTATCATTCAAATATTCATCATCATCATTATTCTAAGCCGTCACAAAATTAAGGGCAATGGGGTAATCACCACGTTTGCCAAATCCCACTTTTACCACGTCCCACACTTATATCCCAATTGACTCTCGCATACGGCAGGAGTGTACGATCTCGGAGGGTCAATATGGCTTCCGCCCCGGCCTAGAAACCATGGATCCCGTCTTTGCGCTAAGGATCGCCATGGAGAGATACAGATCGAAGAACACGCCTCTACATCTCCTGTTCCTGGACATGGAGAAGGCACGGAGAGGAGCAAAAAAAAAGGGCGGCAGAATTGTCCTCCGCCCCAGGCGAGTGGGCTGCTTTGCCAACTGGAGGAGCAAAAAAAAAGGGCGGCGGAATTTTCTTCCGCTCCGTGCGGCTGACACCCACGCTACGCCACTGCCTCGTGCGATCATATGGTGGGCATTGCGATTCAAGGGGGTTCCTGAGGCTTAAGCCCGTTTCTGTTTAGCGTGATATTAGACGTTATTTCGGACAACATCAGAGACCACCATGAGCGTCCTCCATGGCTGCTACCGAGTGCTACCATGCCGAGTACCTACCTGGCCTGCAACACAACGGATCCTACACCCATCCGCATAGGCGAAGACATGGTCGAGCGGACGGACCAGTTTAAATACCTGGGATCTGTTCTCCACACATCTGCTGACATCGACTGTGACGTCAGGTCACGCATAGCTGCAGCGTGGGCAAAATGGAGGAGATGTCTAGTGTCATTTGCGACCCAAGAATGCCGGTTAAGCTGAAGGGACAGGTCTATAAGACCATTATTAGGACTGTCCTTTTATATGGCTGTGAAACGTGGCCGGTAGGTACTTGAGCGACACAAGTAAGAACTGCGAGTCACGAAGATGAATATGCTGCGCTCGATGTGCGGAGTTACGCGGAAAGACTGCATTGGAAACTCGATCCCGCATTCGCGGCAGCCTTCATGTCCGTGATATAGCTGACAAACTGCAAGCGGGACGCCTACGGTGGTACGGACACGTTTTAAGGAAACCGGCTAACTACGTAGGAAACAAATGTCTAACTATGCCGCCTCTGACTGGCCCCAGCAGGAGAGGAAGACCCTAGAAGTGCTAGCTTGGAGTCTTATCGTCGGATGACTGTTGTCAATGGGCTCACCACAGGGCACTGCACATGACCGGCCGAAGTGGATGACGAAAGCGGACCCCGGGCCCCGCAAGGGCGCAAGGGGATAACGCTGGGATAATGATGATGACCACGTTTGTCAAATGCGGATTGGGGATCACAAACCCGAGCTGTGTACGAAAAGTCACTTTTTCCCGACACGGGAATCAAACCCAGGACCCATAGGTCGTCATTCACATTAGGTAGCATGTAGTACCTACGGCAGCAGCACGAGAGCCGTGCGACTTCAGCGTCTTCTTTTTACAAATACAGCTACACGCGACTTGTAACACTAGCTAGCTCGACTGGCAACAATCGGGAATATTTTTCCCATTTGTCCCCAGTGGTGACAAAGCCAGTGGTGATGAATGGGAATAGACGGCTCGAAGCCGACTGAGCCAACTGTCGCGCCGCTCTTTTAAGTTGCCTGGTATGGAAGCTTGCCGCATGTGAACTGAGCGAATGTAGACTGAAGGAGCTCTTACTAAGACCATGAAACCATCCAGGCGTTTATTATAACTATACATATGTACAATTAGTCTTTAATTACTAAAATATACGTCGAAATGTCTTTGAGGTTAAATAAGAAAAGATAATTTTATAATATTAATTTATTAATAACACAATTTGGAAACTTTGCACATTTTATCACGAATTCACTTTATAGGTAGCAAACTACAGATTAGATAAATTCATGAATATTTAACCAAAAATGTTAAATTAGATCTCTTTGATTTATTTTCAAATGCATAACTATCAGTGCTATTATGTAGCTTTTAATGAGAGTTAACTCTTTTACTATCATAATTATATGGCTGAACAATCTATGTATTATTGAAAAAAGGTTATTTATACACACACTTACCTAAAGTATAATACTTAATAGTTAACAATTTTTTTGTTTACAATTTTTCATCACAATCATTAATTACATTTTAGTCACAAAATTCATTACACATGGAACTCTCCACCATCACGTTTTT
This sequence comes from Mecyna flavalis, assembly GCA_949319885.1. Lineage (NCBI taxonomy): Eukaryota > Metazoa > Arthropoda > Insecta > Lepidoptera > Crambidae > Mecyna > Mecyna flavalis. The sequence goes on from OX439427.1 coordinate 16,650,579, forward strand.
CGTCTGACAACGATGCCAATATGCTACTAGATGTGCTCTGGGAAAACCAAATGAGAGACATGAATAGTGCCTCCACAATTCCAATGCCAATACCCGCAATTACATCTAATATGTAATGCCTTTCTGCCAGAACCCTAGACATTGCAACAGATGTCAACCAGGCAAGGAGTGGTGGGTAAAAGAGCATTGACACAGAGTCCTGGTAAATAAGTGTGAAAACAATCAATGCAGCACGGCTTGCATGGCCAGATGGGAATGAATACTTGTCCGGACCAACTTCCAGGAGTTTGTTCATTGGCACTGGCCTTCTCCTCCTTACAAACGCCTTGATGACTGCAATGACTACAATGTCTAATATTAGAGCTGCAACAAAAGTCATTCGGTAAATTATACATTTAGTGATTAGATTAAATATGTTTTTGTTTATTGTGGAAGATTATATTATATGATTCATACATAATGTAATATAGGTGGGTAATTCCCTTATATATTTTATATACCTATATAAAGTATATAAGAGGATTACCCACACAATTAACCCTTTCAACGCCAATGTCTGATATATAAGACCAACCATTTTCGTGCCCACCACGCCAATGTCTGATATATCAGACAAAAAAACATGATCAAGAAACGTTGTATTTTTACTTGCCTGAATGAGTTGAGTATAACCTAATAATTTTTTGGAATTTTTTTTAAATGGTCGTGGCGTGTGGGGCACCATTTTCGGAAAAAAGCGTGGCGGGGAAAGGGTTAAATGCAGATGAAAATTTTATACTGAACATAATTACAAAACACTACATATTTAAAGCTTAATACAAAAACAACATACCAATCAACAAATTGACTTGAATTTGGTAAAGGTCCTTATTATTAAACAACCAAATGAAACTGAGCCAGCTCGCCAACCATACAATGCCGTGGCAGGATACCTGTCAACAGATAAGATAACTTACTTCCTTAGTTTTCAAAACATAATTTGAAGTTCTTAGTTCAGTCAGGATATCGATAGCATACTTAATAATTTGATAAACAACCATTGTAACATTATCAAGTGGAATCATAGCAAGACTGATTTTCGTAGGTGCATCTCTCAGGCCTACAATATCACTAAACATAATCTAAAGTCTGACAAATGTGTAAATCTTGTTTGGCTAATGTGTTCAATATCTATATAAACACTGCACTGGGCAGAGGTTACAAATATTCACTGTAATGTATACTTTACATGTAAAAAGATGCAAAATTAGCAGGTTCATCATCATCATCATCTTCCTTCCCCTATCCCATGCTAAGTAGGGTCGGCGCAACATGTTTTTCTCTTCCACACATTCCTATCAGCCATCAGTTCTACATTCACATCTTTCAATTCCATAAATTTAATTAAGTTAGCAGGTTATGATTTAAATTTAATAATGATAATTTATGTAACTAATAATTACCTCTAAGAGTTTAGAATGGTTACGTAAGGATCTTAAGCCAGAGTTCCGCAGGGCCAAGTCTACAAAACTTTTTGTGGCCTTAACGTCATAATGTAGAATATTCTTCAACATTTTTGGAACTTCTCTCTTATCCCCAGTTACACTCGGCTGAAAATTAAAAAACATACTTAGACCAGTGAGTCATACTTGTCATGGTCTTGCTTGAATAAATTGTTACGTAAAAATTTAACCTCCATTTTGAATGTTTTTTTATTAAAATTTGTTATACCATCTTTTAATTTTAACTTTTAATACTTTTCATTTTGTCATAAATCTTAATGAATTTATAGAAACAATATTTCTTTCTAATTAACATTTTTATACAATATTTGTTTCGAGTTACTTACATTCAAATTAAAGCAATCATAATATCACAAACTACAAGTTAACAATTAGGTAATTAGTACTTATTAACTATTTACTCTATTTAATAATTAAACAATTAAATTATCATAATGTGATGCACATGTGACAACAAATGGATGTGCTAATAAATTACAAGTTTAAGCACTACTTGGTAAATATTAAAAAGCTGTTTAACCATGAAGAAGAAAAAGGAACATGTAGCTTTATAGTTTTTTAGGAATCATACATTTCTATAATATTAATGAAGGTTAGATGAATGTAAGTACTAATTGCTTACCATTTCCATCGTTTCAAACTGATAGTGATAACACAAAAACGTGTAAACACCTGTGCAAACGATGAGTGTATGATTAACAAAACAATTAATTCGAAAAAGATAGCGTTACTGAAAAACTATAGAAAGTGGAAACTATTGGTTACGGTTTTAATATTCAGGCAGTAGCTTCTATTAATAGCTATAAAGAAAATGAATCCTCACTTCACTATTTATTTAAATCTTAGGTGAACGATTGTATGATTGTGTAATCTAAATAAATCTTTGATAACCTTTTTCAGAAAATACCAATTTGATCCTGACGTCATTTACAAGTGTACAATACAAACAAGTTACAAAAGCGAATGAGAATAACAAAAATTTGACATTGACATTTGTGGCTGTCTGTAACGTTAGCCAGTAAGCTACTATTCTTTAAAAAAGTGATTTTGATTTGAATGAAATGAAACCAAAACTTTTTTCCTCCTTTTTTCTACATTTACAAGAATGCTGGCCGGCCGGCCGAAGTATAGACCGACAAACTTATCTGTTCCGGTGGCCAAAATTGGAACTACAGTTTTTGCAATGCAAAAACTGACCTAAAACCAAAACGTTAACAATGACATAAAGTAAAACCACAGTAGCGACGCCGCCACCCGCCACCGGAACAGATAAGTTTGTCGAAGTGTACCGCCAAAGACTCCGATTAAAAAATGTTCCTTGCTCCGATCTCCGATATACTTGTCAGGCAAAGAGTAAAGTATGTCTGGTATGGAATTAATAAATAAATGGTCTGTTAAGACATGACATGACAAATTGACAACGGACCTCAAACAAACGAGCCTGTTGATAGCTGTACTTTTGTACATGTTGTTCGTTCTGTGTAAATATTTTTGGCAGGATGGAATTCTTTGGTATTACTTTATACGGTCCTCAAAATTACATCAGAGATATGCTAAGAGATGAATATGACGAACCTATGCAAAAAGAAGATGTTAAGCCACTGTTGGAAAAAGTTGAAAATTATTCTACTATGCCAAAAAAGGTGAATACAACTTGTACTTTTGTCTTAGAATAATAACATAATTGTTATTATTCTAAGACTTTTGTTTAATATTGACATCAAATAAACACAGAATACTGCCTACATACATTCGTCCCGCGAATGAATTTGCATGGCGGTAGTCGCTTGGAGACTAAAATCGTCGAGTACCTTTCGAAGATTTGCACAGCCTTGTGTACGAATACGAAGGGCCTTATGTATATGAAAAAAGTATATGCATAATTTTATTCACGGACGCGTTTTACACTGGGCGTGCCGCGTGGCGCGCGCGGCTGTTTCGCGCGGGCGCGCGCAAACGCGGCGGACGCGGGCTAATTAATACCGCTCCGTGAGTTCTTAGCCTAAAACTGCTTTACAGATTCAAAGACCAGATACTGATACAATCAGAGTAATCGACTTGTATATTGGCCGTGTGAATGGCTTCGCATATGGTTCCTTTCAAAGATTCAAAAAAATGAAACGTAAAGGAGTCATTCACCCTACAGGCCCTGCTGATATGTACAGACTTCCTCCAACAACGTCTTTTGAGGTTAGTGTATGTTTGCTTGCACTAATAATATATTCTAGCCAGGCTGAGTACGGCCACTTACGAGATGGACAGATAGCAGGAATTACTATGTAGATGCAGTGCAGGTCGCTTTAGATCGGTCGGGAGACTGTGGAGTGGAGGGTGGAGGTCGTTGGGAGAGGCCTACTTAATAAGGGCCTGTGCAACAGCAGTGGACGTTCTATGGCCGTGGCTGATATGATGATGACGATGATGATGATTCTATTAAGAGTGCAGATAACTATTTAATTTTGTAACATCGCCGTCAAAACTCTGCTAGGAATAGCAATGAGTTGATTTGAAAACTTCTGTTTTGGTTTTCTGAAAATTAGGAATCAGATTAAATCCTGTACCGATTCCACTAAGAATCTATTTGTTTCTTTCCCAGTGCTCTATATAAATATAGTATGTAACTTATAGGCGGTTACCACACTGCACCGCGCTCCGCCGCGGGACACGCGGGACCGGGACGACAGATTTAATCATTATAATTATGCAAGTACCTCAGTTTGTATAGAAAACACGCGCGGCACACACAACACACTGAAAACGCGCCCGCGGCCGCGTGCGGAATTTTTACTATGCAGCCCCGGACGGAGCGCGGCTCAGTGTGATAACCGCCACATAGTCTTTGTTTTTATATTAGACGGTTTTATTTTATTATTTCAGTATGGTTGGTGGCAGCACGATCCAGTATTGGCGGAAGCTACATGGCATCATACTTATCCCAGACATCCGCAACCAACTTCTCCAAATACTTTGATTCTTGATGTAGTTCGAAAGAATAATAAATATGCAACACTATTTTAGAATATAATAAAAAAACCTTTTGTTTTTTTTTTCGCGGAGGAGAATGCGTTTATGCACCATAACCGCAGGCTAGCTAGACCCGCGGCCGTGTGTGGGACTCGAGACTGAGCGTCCACTACCCATTAGACTCCCCCGGTTTCTCCTCCACACCCGATTAGGACGAGCCGGTGCTAGCCGGCTTATGGCTATTGACCAGCCCATCCCCAGGTACCCCGACTTGAGAGGCCTCAAGTCAGGGTGGCGCCTAGGGAGGGCCACCCGAGGAACTAGGTGACCCTCAGACTTGGCTCGAGCGACCTGTGCAATGCGGGCGTGGGGGGCAACCCCCGCCCGCAGGTCAGCCCTCAGGCCGGAGAAAGCGTGCTAAGTGAGCTCGCCTTCTCCGGCCTGGCCGTCTACGTCGGAGGGGAGCAGTGAGGGGGTCCTCCTCGCGCTCCCGCTCCGCTGCCTCCTTCTGCGACATTACTTGCACGCAGAAGGAGGCAATAATTTCAAGTAATAATCTTTTTCTTAATCACCGATGCTAAAACGTTTCAAACGTCGGTTGCTTCATAAGTGTATGGGCATGGCATATTCCGTTTATCTACCCTAAAACAGCCACCCCAAGGTGGATACTCGGAAGCGCGTGTCCTTCTATCCACCCTGAACGGGGTGGACAACCGTAATTCATATATGTTCTGCCTGGGTATTATTATTTGTAAAGGTTCTTTGAAGGTATAATTATTATATACCTACTTACCTTCAATCAAGCCTTCAATGGACCCATTTTTGTGATTCCTAGCCAAAAAGTTCATTTATTTGTAAAGCTTAATTTATTAAAAATATCATTGCAAATAATGCTCCTTTATACATCAGTTAAGCTTGTATTTGTATATCAATCAAATCCATTTGCAGGTTGTACTGACTGATATACAATGATTTATAAAAACATTTTTTAATAAAAGTAACTTGGCTCATACACTAGATACCCAGAGCCACAACACAAAAAAGTATAAGTTATGGTTTTGACATTGACATTGACATTTCAGTTTCGCGTTCTTTTCTCTAAAAATCACCGACGTTGAAGGGAGGTCTTCCGCGCAATTATGTCGTAAGTAATCTGCAAATATCTTGATAATCATCTATTGTTATTATGACATTCTGTTATGATTTATTTTATATCATTGTAGTTAGAAAGATTCGTGTATAATTGCGTGTAATTTCAATTCTTCGTGGACTTAACCTAAACTTCATTTTGCAGGTCGAAAGTTTCGCGTGACACACTCTACGAGTGTGTAAATGCCGTCCTCCAGGCATCTAAAGACAAGAAGCGTAACTTCTTGGAGACTGTAGAATTACAGATCGGTCTGAAGAACTATGACCCACAGAAGGACAAACGTTTCTCCGGCACCGTCAAGTATGTTTACCTGGAAAGAGCATTTTTGTAGAAGTTCGAGTTTTTGTATGTAATTTATCGATTGGTACTCTACAAACATGCATCTGGACAGGGAGTCGGTTAATACCGACGGGACTCTACCCAGAGTCTTTAAATATCGGGTAGGTGTGCTTCCGCTCACCGTCTTATTTCTAAAGTATAACAGATTTTGTGGTAAGACATTAAATTTATGTACCGTTATTTTATTAGAAACAGTTCCTCCTTGTAGCTAACACAATCAAAATTAGTATATTTTTACTAATGGGCACATAAACTAAAGTACTAGAAAATTGCCATATGCTTTGCTATTAAATGTGTTCCTATTTGTCTTAGAAATAAATAACTTCGTATCAAGAAAATTAGACACATAAGTGAGTTGTTATCTTAAACCAAATATTGTCGAGAAGTCTATATTTTTTTTTTGCCAGTATTGTGTGGCAGTCCTATGTGCCATTTAATGTACATATAAAACGCCCATTGTCAACCTAAAATGATGTTTTATAAATGCATGTATTATCTGTTGAAATTGATGATACCTTATGACTGATTATACTTGTCTAATATTATTCACTTTACACTGAGTAGCATGGATGAAAACTTGTGTGATACTTTTCAGGCTAAAGTACATCCCTAGGCCTAAGATGCAGGTGTGTGTCCTCGGTGACCAGCAGCACTGTGACGAGGCCAAACAGCTGACTGTGCCATGCATGGACGCCGAGGCACTTAAGAAACTCAACAAGAACAAGAAGCTTGTCAAGAAGTTGGCAAAGAAGTGAGTTGATACATGATGTAGTTATTTATTTTATAAAAAAAGTTGATATACCGATTTTTCTCACAACAAATATTATCTATTTAAATAATTGTTAGTATGTATAGTTTTGATTGACGATTGGATAAAGAACTAATTCATATAAATTTATTTATGATTACTTATGATTTCAGATATGATGCATTCCTTGCATCGGAATCCCTGATCAAACAGATCCCTCGTCTGCTGGGTCCTGGTTTGAACAAGGCCGGTAAATTCCCTGGTCTGCTCTCACACCAGGAGTCCATGACCCAGAAGATCGATGAAGTCAAGGCTACCATCAAATTCCAGATGAAGAAGGTAAATTGATATTTTTTAATGCCTAGTAGTTAAATTATATGTACAAAACTACCGGGTGTGCCCTTCATCCTACTTAATCATTTTTTTAGCCTGAATCTTTGTATTATATTTTTAAAAAAATTAATTGAAAACTGATTTGAGTAGATTAGAAAGATTTCTGCAATTGAGAAACTGTAAGCACCGGGTTAACATTTAAATACAAGGGCTATTTTGTGTAAAACTAGGCATTAGGCCTTACTTAAAACTAACTTTGATTTCCACTTTCTTAATGTTTTTTCTGATGATGTTCGAAATACCCCTGGCACATGTTCATGTGTTATTTTGTCCTCAGGTACTGTGTCTGTCTGTGGCAGTAGGGCACGTCGACATGACTCCTGATGAGCTCGCACAAAACGTGCACTTGTCGATCAACTTCCTTGTGTCGCTGCTAAAGAAGCACTGGCAGAATGTGCGCTCCCTCCACATGAAGTCCACGATGGGCCCACCCCAGAGATTGTATTAGACAAGAATAAACTTTGACTTCTTACTTTGATTTTTATTTCTTTTCATTTCCACTTGATATGTATTAAATACACTTGGATGATAAAATATAAAATCGCACCTTTTAACCAATTTTGAGCATATTTATAACCATAGTAGATAAATGGTATTGGTACAGGTTTCGGCAAACTTGTTGAACATCAGTCGACGGAGAGGGCCGAGGGGGAAGGTTTGCGCTTGTGCGTGACCAATAGCGCGCAGGCATGTCAAAATTCGTGTTCTGCGCAATCCCCACCCGATATTCAAGAAGTTTACGGGGGCATCAGTTTAAAACTCTTTCCTTTGTCTTAATAGTGATATAATAGATGCCGGCATACTTGTTGACGGAGTGGGGAAAACTTAGCGCATGTGCACTTGCGCGTGACCAATAGCGCGCAGGCATGTTAAAAATAGTGTTCTGCGCAATCCCCAATTCCCCACCCGATAATAAACAAGTTTGCCGGGGCCTGTGTAGTAAGTATAGGTAACTAGACTGACTGACTAGCACTTCGTCGTAGGTCGAAATCTTCGTGTTCGACCTACCTACGACGAAGTGCTTGGCCACGGTAATGATATATACAGTAGTCCAACTTCATACAAACGGGCGCGCGCGAGACACCCTGCGCGCCTCCGATCTCGGGGTGCGCTCCGGGTGCAACTAGTCGCGGATGTGCCGCAGTGACAAACGGATAGCGTCTTGTTTTAAACAGCGAGCGTGCGATTTTTGTTATAAAAATAAGTACTTACTTACTTTTTCTTCATCTTGTCCATGTTTCCAAAAACAATTTATGATTAAGTTTTAAATATGTACGAATGTGGATTTTTCATACTATTAAATTTAATAATAAAGTGTTTCGTACTGTCTCAGTCGAGTCGCAAGTATTTTTCGGTCGCAAATTTATAAAACTGATTTGTTAGGTATTAAGTCTTAAATCAAAACATATTATTATAACTAACCATGGCTTTTAATTAAATCTAGGTACTTATCAAAATTAATTAATGTATTTTATTTGTTTAAATAAAAAAATATTTACAATCACAAAATACATTAACAAAACTAGATAGAAACACAAATCAGGCAGAAGTACCTAATTAAATTACTGTAGGTGGGCGCCCTATGGGCTATGCGTGTTTACGTTCCGCGCGGGCTGTAGGTATTTACTGTATAATAACTATTCTGTGGCTTGGCTACATCAAATAAAACTTCTCTGTGTCGCGATAATTCAATTCGTCCGTATCCATCACTCAATATTGCACTTTAAGTCTGTATCTTAAAGTTCAAAATCGATTGCAGCGAATATGAAACGCGCAAAGTGTAGCCAAGCGCACGAACTTTGTCGCGATAAAACCCTTTGATGTGCGGCAAAACCGAAAGCGTCGCGATAGGCGTTTGTTGTCGCGATAGCACGAACTTTTTGGCCAGACGTGTCGCGAAAACGCGTTATCGCGATAATGTGGCCCCAGCATAAGGATGCGTCCACATCTAATGAATGTGCAGCTCGCGAACTGGTGCAGCGCATACGCAGTTCGGGAACCGATCGCGAGCTGCACATACGCGGCGCATTCGTTAAATGCCTGTGGACGCAGCTTTACATTTTAAAACTCAAAACTGTCAATTCCTTATTTTTGCTCGTAGGTAGGCAAGTGTTGTCTTGTACGTACGTATACACTTGCAGTTTGATAATAGCGCTTATGCCCCTGACATAAGAGCGGTACAAAGTCCAAAGTGTTACGTCTGACGTGCTTTTGACTGTACCTACACTATCACAATAGGGTCAATTTGGCAAATTAATTACACACGGGCATCAGCCAAAATTATTTAAACCAGTTGACCAAAAAGCTCTGCACTTTACTTCTGCACAGCAACGAATTTTACATAGTGGAAGGAATTGCTGTTAGGGGAGGCGCTGAGCACACGACTGGGCGAGTCGGGCCGGTCAAATTGACCGCGAAAGATAGCGCAAAGGGAATCCCTTATACCAACACACATGACGGGCATGTCCGTGGCTGCCCACCATGGATCGCACCGCACAAACCAGTTTGTATGAAGTAACGCAGACGGCCAGCGCGGGGCGGCGCGTTTCACTGAGGTGCTCTTCACTAGAACGAACTTATAACTGCCTTTGCTTTGTCCCTCGTGTGCTTTGGGTTCGCGGCAAGGGCAGTCGCGGGCATCGGCGGCAGACGCGGTCTTTATTACTTCGCGGTCAAAAGACCGGCCCGCCCCGAACCACGAAGGCGGAAGTGCAGCTCCCGTCTTTTAACATGTTCGTGTCTGTCCGCAGGGATATGATAAAAACAGGGATTTGGTCAATTCCCTAGGGATTTGATCAAATCACGGAGGATGTTTACAACAACACGATTTTATCATTTCCCTAAACAAATCTAGTGATTTGAACAAATCCCAAAATAACTAGTTCCTACTAAGAGGATGGATATAGGTTAGAAGGCTTAGGCGGGGGCGAAGCGAAGCGGAGGGCCTTAGCCTTCGTGGTTATTTTTTTTAAACCCTGATAACCTTTTTTGTTTTCACAATAATTAATTTTGTCATTATACTGAACCAAATAACCATTTTCGGGATTTGTTCAAATCACTAGATTTGTTTAGGGAAATTTAATCTACAACTTAATCAATCTGCCCAAACGAAATAAGGCGATAGGTAGGTAGGTACCACAGAGTACTTTTTTATGTAGGTACCTACTTTCTCATTTTGACGCAAATACTTAGGCTGTTATGTTTGAATCATGTACGCATAATTCATACATACTTATATAGACATTGATTGAGCTACCTACAACTAGTCCGTCAGTACATAATTATTTCTATGTCATTACTGTTATTAGAGAAAATACGTCCTACTCAATGATATTATGTCCTACTCGTATTCTCTAATTAGATAGCACTCTTTTTAAACGCTGACTATGACTACTGCATAGGTTTAGGTCATGCGTGAGCAGGTTTTTAAATAAAATAAAAGTTCCATAATAATAGTAAGTACTTATAATATTATATATAAACAGGTAATCAAATATTTAAAACGTTATACAATATCACTTATGCTTTTAGAATCCGGGTTTAACATATCATCACTATCGTCACTATTATCATCTTCAGGAAGTTGTTCATCATAGTCTTCAACAGATTCCTCACTTTCAATACTCTGTTGAGTCGCTATAATCTCTCCGTGAATATCTTTATTTTTAAGATTACCCATCCAGAAAGCTTCGGAACAATTATTAGCAGCCAACGCTGCCTTCACTTTATAAATTAGTTTTTCGAGGAGTTCCCTCATGTAAGGCACTTTACTCATTAGAACTTTGTCCTTCTTCAGCCTGGAGTGACAGCACAATGATTGCAGAAATCTAGTAGATTGTTGGAGAATTTTTAAAATCTCCAACACTTCCTCAGTTTCACTTTTCAATTGCAATTCTAAAATGGGAATACCTTGGGACAAAAATAATTTGAGGATGGGCACTGACTTCTTAAAGAAAGCTGACAAATTATTTCGATTTTCTAAAGTTTTAGCAATATCAGACATATTCTTTAGAACAATCGCTACATCTTTCCATAGATCCAAATGTTCGGCGTTTGTTAGACCCTTATTAAGCCGAGATCTAGACGACTCGTATACTGCAGTGCCTAGATTCCTAAACATAATAGCAAAATTTCCTTTATTAACGCATTTGAATGAGGCTAAAGTATCATTTCTACTTTTCAGCGACTTGATTTCACTTGCTATTTGTAATGTTAGATTCTTCAAAGCTAATATTTCATTATTAATGAAAAATATTTGCGCCAACTTATCCACACTTTGATTATATAGTAAACCTTTCTCGGGAACTCCATCTGGAGACTTCCATTGTTGCGACAAAAATTTTTGGGCCATGTCCCTCAGTATTTTCAGAATTATCCTGTTATCAGAATATTCATGAATAGTTTTTATCAGTTCGATTAAAGATATGGCGACTGAAAGAAACATACAATATTTCTCATGTTTTTGAAAATATTTAACAGTTGCTAATAGTAAATCTTTCAGAGATACAACATTATCATTGCCATCTGCCGATGCTATGGTCCTTAAGGAACACTTAAGTAAAGCATTATGATGATTCTTAAAACCAATCCATTTAAAATAAATTGTATAAGTATTATAAATGCATTCCAAACATGACAAGCACTCAATAATGTCTGCTGTGTAAATAAATCCACTTTCATCTTCATTATTTGTTGGAGCATGTGTATCCAATGACGTAATTACAAAACTCAAATGCTCCATTAATTTTGGTAGCACCTCACTAACTGATTTTGCGCATTCTTCTGCTTTTTTGGCATCATAAAAATATTCTTCCTGTTTAGATAGGAATGTGTTTCTCTTAATTTTAGATACCAATACATTATCCAACTTGCTGTTAATACATTTCAATAAATAGTTTAATGTTTTAATAGTTAAAGTACAGTTACTTTCATCAGCAGAACCTAAATCATTATTTAGTAAGTGCAATAAGTTCAAACTCAAGTGTCGCAAAGGAATGTTATTTATTGCATTAAATTTATTCTTTACATTATTATTGTTTTGTGTTGCTTGTGTTCTAGCCGTTTCAGGAAGAATAGTTTCTTCTTGATTATTTTTTTTCTGTACTTTTGTTTTTTGAACTTTTAGAGGTTTTTTTTCATTTTGGTCTCCAATATACTTATTTACATTAAAATTTGAAGTTGGTGCTTTATATGATGTTTTACATTTTAATAGTATTTCGGAAACAAGAGTTTCTATATCTTCAATTTGTAAAAGTCTTTGCAATATTTTTACCTTAAGTGCTTCATCATCTTGGGTAGCAAAAGCATTAAGTAATTCTCTAAACCAATTAACACAATGGATTAAGCAGTCTAAAATTTTGTGAACTGCAGTATTATCCATATCCTCAATAAAGTCAACATCAAATTTTGGCATTATAACTGGGCAACCCAATAAAGCATCAATACTAGATAATGTTCCATCATGTTGCTTATAATGCAGTGTTTGCACTAATTGAAAGAGTGGAGACAAAATGCCAATATTCACTGCAATTTTTGGCTGCAAAGTTAAGCCTCCTATATTAATCGCGATTGTTTCATCCATTTCACTGTCAGCATTGATACAATATTGCATGGACAATTTAATGTCACCAATTCTATCAGTATCAATTGTGTCTACTATAAAATTTTGTTGCAAATCATTTGTTACTGCATCAGTCAGCCATGATAGAAAGTTCTTGTTGATAGTGGTTGCAGTGAGAACAATAGATGTTAACTCATCATAGAAAAATGCAATCATATCTGGAAATTGTCTTGTGCTACGGCTAATCAATTCAATTATTTGTGCAGCTTCACGGAGATCACCTTCTGCTAAAAAAGTGACTGAACTGTAACTTACATCATCAGGAAGGTCTGATGTTTGGTCACTATCATTGTTTGAATTCATTAAAAACTTTACAGCATGTAAGCCGGCAAGTATGCCTTGGATTTTTATTTTAGGGACAGAACTTCCCAATTCTTTTCTTATTATCATGTGAATATCATCTCTTATAACAGAATTTTCATAGCTATAAGCTAATCCACACAGTAAATTCATTACGGCTCTGATCTCATTTAGTGACATGTTATCCATTCTATCAAGCAATGTGAGCATTTGAACACTCTGAGGCTTTAATAAAGACATGTCTTTTGAAGCAACACTGTTCAATATCAACAGTATACTCATAACTGCTTGCTGGCAATCTAATCCCAGTTGAAGCAATTCAGCTACAATGGTTTGACAACAATCATCCAATTTTGAAAACATCAGCATGTATATGTGGGAGGCAAATGATTCTACTAAGGGGTCAGCTTTCGTTTTTAACAATGAATTTGTGAGGGTTACTAGATTCTTTAAATTTTCTTTCAATATTGGTACAAACTTTTCAAAACACTCATCTAATAAATCTTCTTTCATAACTTCAAGCTTTATTTGCTTCTTAATTAAATTCTCAACTTGTTTTTGCTTCTCCTCAGACGTTGAATAAGCAATCAAAAGTATTATGAAATCAAAAGGTTTATGATCAGTGTTCGTTTTACACACAGATACAACTTTTAACCAGGCATTTGAATTAATCTTTGAAGAGAGCATAGAGCTCCTGATTGCAGCCGCAGTCAGCACTTGGCTTGTGGCTATTTCTTGAGGTTTTGCAATAGATGCTGGCCAACTGAGTGAATTTCTTATTCCTGATACAGCCTCAAAATATGCAGGATCATTCATGCGACCAGGTATGAGCAAAAATTTTACAAAATTAGAAAAGTATGTACATTTTGTAAGAGTCATAAGTATATTTAAAGTTTTCTTTTGCAATTGTTCATATTGTTCATCAGAAAGACAAAGATAAGTCAAACAATCTAAAATGGCAGGTATTAAATCATGGTCTTCATTTAATATTCTACTCATTTCTGCTGCAATGTTACTGTGTTCTTGGTCTCCAATAATATCTGGAATTGCAGTGATAATTTCAAGTCTTACCATCTTTTCTGTAGTGACATCCAAGAGGTTTATAAGATGTGCAGACATTTTTTCAGTATTTGTTATGCTGTCCAAAGAAGAAAAACATTTCAAAATCATCTGTATCCAAGGGCCGCACTTTGATTCAGCTGCTAAATCAACAGCTTTTTCGAAAATATAATCAGTTAATTTATTCTGCAAAATGGGAACACTTATTAGGATTTTAAAAACACTGTCATTAATCGGGTAATCTTCTGGATTATCGTCAGTGCGTCGCACAATATTGAGAAACAAATAATGTTTAAAAACATTTATATCCTGACATTCTTTTTGCAAATCGGAAAACAATTCGGACACATTTCCAGGGTAGTCAACGTGTTTCTCAAGATTTTTCTTGATGTTACGTATTATGTGTATTGTCTCTTGATTTATAATACTTTTATCAGGAGGGAAACTTAAGGATAATCCACTTTGTTGTAGAGTTTTGCGAAGGTAACTATTTTGTTGGTTAAGTCTTAACTTCTTCGGGCTTTTATCTCCAAGTGTACCGCTGAGCCCTTGCGACCTGGTTCTTTTTCCACTCATAATTATTAATTTCACTTGGAAAAAGTTATTATCTCACTTAGAAATTATAAAATCTTACAAAAATCAGACTCGATTAGCAATTTACCGCGCATCTTTCTTAAATTTTTGATTGACAAGTTTTGACATGAGATGATGAGACTACTGAGACTATGACAGTTTCAAAATATAAAAATAAAACAAAAGGTTTTTTTTATTGTACAAGGGCGAAAGAACTTTTAACGAAACTGCCAGTAATGTCAGTTATTAAACGTTAAAATAACAAAAACAAACAAAGTACAAGACCCACCAACTTATCTGTGAAATGGAGAAAATTGGAACTACGGCCGCCATGTTGAAATGTCATTCGATTGTCAGTGTCTACTACATTCGGGTGCTCTGTGTTTTCTGTTGCGATATTTCTACATTTTCAGCGTTTAATATGCCGAAAGCGATTAAAAGTGATGCGCGAAGCATCATTCTTAAGGTCAAAGCCTTTTTTGAAGAAGAAGCTCGGGCGGAGGCTCCGATTGTTCCATTTAATCAAGTATACAAACGAATTTCGGCAGCTACAGGTAAGTGTTGTCTACTTCCTTTTTGTAAATTACCCGATTTTTTTTATTGATTACTTTTAACGTAACTGTAACTTAAAAAATATAAAGCTGAGTGATTCAACTACCTATAGCTGTTCTCGTCACGTAAAAAGAACGCTGGAATAATCTGAGGGGCTCTCCCGCATAGGTACGTTTGGCTTAGCGTAAATTCTCTCCACACTGCCTTAGAGTGTTCTTCTTACGTGACGCGATTTGTAGCAAGCCGCATAAAAATAGTTACTCATACTTACATTTAATATTTTAACTACAGTATGTAAATACTTAATTACTTAATTTTGTCTATATATTTCAGGTGTGAGTCAAGGGCTAATTTCAAAAATAGTTAAAGAAGGGCATGCAGCAGAAGAAGCTGGTACAAAAATTCGGACCCCAGGCAAGGAAAGGAAACGTCAAAGTGGGTTTATTCATGTTGATGATTTTGACATGGGAGTTATCCGGAGGAAAGTACATGAATTTTACTCTAATAAAAACGAGTTACCTACTGTTAAGAAGCTCCTAGAGGTCTTAAAAACAGAAATAAATTACACGGGACAAAGAGAAAGTCTACGAAAGCTGCTCCACAAAATGGGTTTTCGTTTTAAAAAGTCACAGTCTAATCGTAAAATACTAATGGAGCGCAATGAAGTATCAGCTTGGAGAGCAAAATACTTGCATGCTGTAGAAACAAATTATAAATCTCCACAGCCTCGGCCGCTAATTTATTTGGATGAAACCTATATACATTCATCGCATACATCAGGTAAATGCTGGCAAGGAGAGGGTGTAGATGGAGTGTTAGAGCCTGTATCAAAAGGGCAAAGATATATTATTGTTCATGCGGGAGGGGATACCGGATTTGTCCAAAATGCTCTGCTAGTTTTTAAGTCTAACACAAAAAGTGGCGACTATCATGACGACATGAATAGTACTAACTTTAAAAAGTGGGTTATTGAAAAACTTGTGCCTAATTTACAAGAGCCATCAATAATAGTAATGGATAATGCCCCTTATCACCGTATTTGTGTAAATAAAATACCAAATACTAATTCTTTAAAGAAAGATATGCAATTATGGTTGACACAAAATAAAATTGACTACGGAGAGGACTTGACGAAACCTCAGCTTTTAGAAATAATTAAGAGAAATAAGCCTGAACCTGTGTATGAAATTGAAAAAATATTAGAAGAAAATGGACACAAATGCTTGTACTTACCTCCCTATCATTGTGATCTCAATCCCATCGAATTAATATGGAGCTCGATGAAAAGAAAAGTTGCTGATGTAAATATTGACCACAAAAATTCTGAGATTCCCCGCCTAGTTCAAGAAGCTTTTGAAAGTATAACGGTTAGTGAGTGGGCTCAGCATTGCAATCATGTTCGCAAGTTACAAGCAGAATATTTGAAGCATGATGTGTATTTGGATAAACCGTTCATTATAGAAGTAGTAAGTGATTCGGAAACTGAAAGTGACAGTGATAATGATGACATGGATGTAAGCGGCGTATGGCCAGGATGAAGTTGGGCGTGCAAGTTCATCAAAAGATCATAATTATTGTAAACCGGGATTCTAATAAATTATTGTTAAGCAAGCAAACTTTTGTTTTTTTTTCACCTCACATCGTTAAGGGAGGCCCGTGCCCCAGCAGTGGGGACTTTGCTAAACATTAAGTTTGTAAGTGGGGTACCCACATTATATCAATTTGAATGCCAGAGAAAAAGCTAATGTATGTACTATGTATCTACCTAAATTAATTTTCTTATTTTTGAAGACTATTTAAATTAGCACTTTATTATTATAAAACAATGTTAGGTATTGCTTAAAATAATAAAATTACGTTTATATATTTACCTTGTTTCATATTTGACATACACATTTACACAATCATGGGTAACTTTTATTAATTTGCAACACTAAAGCGACGGTGTCGCTACCACTCAGTTCACAGATAAGTTGGTGGGTCCAGGGTCTTTTCACTTCTATACTTTGAAGTTTTGTATGGAGGAGGATTAGCTCTCTTTAGTAGTTTCCTATATCGCTAGATGGCGTTAGCGACAAATTTGCGAGACGTTTTACGCAATTTCTTATTTCATTATTATTCTCAAAACTTAAAAATAATAGATAAACTGAATTTACAGAACACATTGTATCGCATATTTTATTAATAATTGCTACTTTAAATTCTTTTGTTTCCTTTAATACATAAGAAATTTCAGTAAATTTATTTAAATATGCAGAATCTGGGGGGAACGGAACGTACATAGCGGCAAAATCATGGATGGCTATCTGTCATTCTGTCAATAGTGTCAATGTCAATACCGTTTGTTTACGTTACGTGACACGAATGTGATAATTTGCTTTTTCTTGTGGTTTTTTCTATTTAACGACCCTGCTTTTTCACCTGGACGCCGATTTATCTATTCCCTCGCTGACCAGTGCATTGAATTTAGGACTCCGATCTCTCCGGCGCCCCATACACTCTGACCCATCGCCTCGTTTTCCGGACTCCGATTTCTTTGCCTATCGACCTTTGCCTTGTGTTTTGAACTTAGATTCTTTGTTTTAAATAAATAAACATTATATTAGTTAGATGTGTTGTTTTATTTATGCCTATTTTAGTTTAAAATATAACAATAAAAATTAAATCATAAAATACGTATACCTATATACAGGCACGTAGGTATAGTGTAGTTATATATATTAGTCAATGGTGTAGCTATAGTTATAGATATTGAAAAATGTAATTTCTTCCGGTTTCACGAGATGGCGCTGAACGGCGATCTAACTGATGGCTCTATTATAAGGTACTCTGTGGGTGGGTCTGTATTTGGGACACGGCTGTGACAGCTCTAGTTCCATGTTCCCAGTTTTGGCGCTGCGGTCGCGGGAGGCTGCTTGGGTTTCACCGCCATTTTGAATTTTAATCTGTGGATTGTTTGACATACGTCACATATGGCACCTCCACGTTTTTTCACAGACTAGATAGAAGATAAATCGTTTTTTCTTTTTTGCCATGGCCACCAAAAGACAGACGTCAAATCGTCAGCTGATATTAATTTATCGTATTTTAATAGGAAATATGTGCTAAAATGTATTGTGCTACGTATATTTAGTGAAATAAGTGGACAAATACCCAGGATAAGTGTTATCAGCTCAGTACCTATTGAATAAACAAGTATTTTATATCGACTTGTTTTCACCGGCCGGCTGTCAGTGTACAACATTAACAACTTCAAATCGACAACGGATTTACCGGGGGAGTATTGCTTTTATATTTTACGCCTCTTTTACTAATTACTAGAAAGGAGAACTGTTTATTATTGGTATAATATTATCATTTAACCGTTACATACATTTTCATAATCATAGGTTATAAAAAAAACATACTTTTTAACACTAACCCAAAAAAATACTTGGTCGGTATTTATTTTGTTGGTTCTACCCTCTTTTGATAAATAAGTAACTGTTTTTAAAAAGTCTTTTTAATTTATTTAAAAATACCAAAATATATAATATTCATAATAAAGAAGCTGTAAATAAAAATATATTAAGCTGCCTAAACCGGTACTATCTTAGTACAATACAGTTGTTGTACACTATAATTTATTTTTCCAGAATCCAGTACATCCTTAAAGATGATGACCAGGAAGGCCCAAAAAATGATCCCCAAAAAAGTGCATGGAAAAAATACCAAACATTCAGATTAAGAAAGAGATGTATAAATAAATAAGAAAATAAAATGTTTGTATCATAAAATGGGTTTTATTTTATTACAATAATATCTTAGTGAATTAAAAATAGTAGAACACCTATGATTGTCGATAAAAAATCGGACATCACTAATTATCGATATCTATAAACGTACTATCGAGTTTAGTCTCATCACTATCAAGCCAATATGGCAGTCAATTGTCAAAATTGTCAATGCCAAAACCATACGTCATACAATTGTAGCGATTACAGCGCCAAAACTGGGTACAAGGAACTAAGGTGCAAAGAAGCTGTCGCATCTATAGCTTGCTATAAATTACTGATCTGTGATTTGGGAAAATTTTTCTATGATCCATAACCTCTTAATTTTCTTTCATAAGTCTTTCTTTAATTTCTTTTTCTTCGATTTTATTGATATCTTCCAGGAATATTAAATACGAGGAAAATGAACTTAAACATATCAACGCTTGGAAAGTTTGTTTGGAAGTCCCAAGCAGTCGCTGGATTTGGGGTATGTTACTCGCTTGTCTGCATATGAGGCTAAGACCAAATAATAAATCTGAGGATTCCGCTTACGGTTTATTATAATTATGAGGTTTCAGAAAATTAAACAGTAATAAAAGTACATAAACAAGTCAAGTAATATGCTTTATCATTCTGAATTATTGGAAAATCCTAATCAATTTTCTTTTATTTTAGTATCAACAAGTAAGGAACAAATGGGCCAACTGGCTCATGATAAGAGACGTCAAGCGACGCCGTATGAGTGCAGAGAACTTTATGGAGAGGACACGCATTAACGCTCTTAGAAAAAATGATGTGCTACCCATTGAAATAAGAGAGCTAGCTGACAAAGATATAAACAAGTTTGAACTAAACGCTACCCCCATGAGAATCAACAATAGATGTGTTATTACTTCAAGGTAGTTTGTTTAGCATATAATTCATTATAAGTTTTTCAATTGTATTTTTAGAAAACTTTGAAATAGATACTTAGACTCCCTAAATAGGGATGGAATCCAAAATCTTCAATTTGATAAATCTATTGTACAGTCAACAGCACATCACGGTTAACACTTGCAGTTCGATAATAGCACTTACGCCCCCGACATAAAAGCGGTACAAAGTCCAAAGTGTTACGTCTGACGTGCTTTTGACTGTACCTATTGACTTAAAACAAAGATGTCTAATTAGGTGCATCAAAAGCTATATTAGTTTTATATTAGAATATTTTATTATTGTTGATTGATGTAATCAATTATTTATTTCAGGCCCCGAGGTATTGTGAAGGAATGGCGTATGAGTAGAATTGTTTGGAGACATTTGGCAGATTACAATAAGCTCTCTGGAGTCCAGAGAGCAATGTGGGGATAGAATGTTCTATTTATTAGTCATAAATTATATTAGTGTTTATTATAAATAATAAAATGTATTAGTACCTACCTAAGACTTGTATTTTTAAGATGATCCTTTCACCCTCAGAACCAATAATTTTTTATTTGGTCTGGAGCTTTCAGCATTCTACTATGTACATATCTAATATCGCCTCTTTGCATCGACAACATGATATATCCAATGTATTTTAAATTAAAGTTATCACGTTGTCGAAGCAAAGAGGCAATATGTACATACATTTTTACACATTGATATCAATTTCATGTTAGGCCAATTTTTTTCTGATAATCACTCAGAGACCTGAAACGTGTTCTAAGACTTCTAAGGGTCCTGGGTTCAATTTCCGGGTCAAGATAAATTTGTGTTCTTAGGGTTTATGACAAACAATATGCATTTAGCATGCTTAGTGGGTGATGATACTATAGTCGTTGATGGAGGGATTTTGCCATGTAGTGGGACATTAGTTCCGTGGCTGGCGTGAATATGTTGACAAGTCTAAAATTGCAATTTTACAGGGCGGCAGTTTTAAAGTTTGGCGTCGCCTGGTAAATCAGGATAATATATTATAAAATGGCTATGCCTTTGAATATAGGTATTTTTTTCTGATCTTTCGAACGGTGTAAGCCTCATTGCATAATTCAGTGTAGTTTTCTTTGAAAAAGACTTGTCAATTCATTCACCAACGACTTATCAAGTTATTCACCATATATTAAGGATAATTTGCTTCAAGTTACATTAAATTTAATCACAATTTTCAGTTTTTCAGTTTCTATTTCAGTTTTAACACTTTTTCAGTTACACTTTTAAGACATAAGATTATTTTTCAGAACCTGTTTTATTGACCTTTTATCCAATTTTTAAAAAAATAACACCTTTAAGATAGGCATTTAGCTTGGAAATTTATTTTCTCCAAAAAAGTCAGTATATTTATGTTTTGTTCTTCTTTTCTTAATTTTATGATCTTCTTCTTCTTTTACCTCAGATTCTTTTGCTTTTCCATATTAAAAAGTATTTAGTTTTCTTTTTCTAGATCAGGATTCACTTCATCGATGTCTGGGTAAATGCTCTTACAATCAGTATTTTTTAGGTTTATGTAAAATTCATAAAAAGATACGTCAATTAAATCAGGATCTTTGGAAACTATACGCCTGTCAAACCGATGACAGCTGTCGAAGGAATCATGCTAGATTTTACAAGGTATAAGAGGGATTTTTTGGAGGTTGCCAAAGAACTTAAATATTTAAAAACCCCTATCTTAGTGGGAACTTACACATTTTATGTGACCCCTGCACGAAATTTCAAATTTTCATTTCAATTTGACTCTGCAACCTCCCTTGGGGGGTGTATTTTCCTAAAATCCTCTTGTATTTGAATCTGACACCGAAACAAAAATATACATGTAAACAAGACTTACTTTTAAAATTACAGAGTTTTATACAAACTTCCTAACCCCCTTTTTACCCACTTAGGAGGTGGATTTCCAAAAATTACCCTCCTAAGGGGGAACTTACGCATTATAAAGAATCCCAGTACAAAATTTCAAGATTTTCAAGTGCCTATGTCTTATAGTTTGGGCTGGGCAATGATTGTCAGTCTATGGGTTTCATACTGTTTTATAGGGCGAGTGGAAGTTTACTCTATACAAATAAAGATGAAACTGACACTGGGAAGTAACTTCCATAACCCCCATTAGTGGAACTTACACATAATGAAGCACCCCTGTACAAAATTTAAAGTTCAAATTCTTCACCCCCTTTTTAATTTTCTCGGGGGGTGAAATATTCAAATACCCTTTTTTAGTGGAAACTCACACATTCTAAAGAATTTGGTAAAATTTCAAATTATATTTTTAAACCCCTCTTTATCTGCCTTGGGGCTGGATTATCAAAAACCCCTTTTTATTTTAAACTGACACCAAAGTAAAAATCTTTAAAACTAAAACATTGAACGATGCTTCCTGCTGAAGTGTCCCTCAATGAAATAGGCCACAGTGGCCGCTTACCATCAGGTGGGCTGCGTGTCTGACTGCTAACTGACTTAGAATAAAAAAAAGGGATGAAGTTTCATACAAACTATGAATCCTTTTTTTACTCCCTTAAGGGGTGAAACCCCCTCTTAGTGGAAACTTACGCATTATAAAGAATTCATGTACTAAGTTCTAGGGTCTTGAAGTTTGGGCTTGGCTTTGGTGAAATAGCCGACTTCTGGCCATTACACCAAATGACTCGTCGAATCGGAATAATGTAGATAGAGAGATAATTATTATTTTTATATTTGCAAGTATAGAGAGATAATTATTATTTTTATATTTGCAAGTATATATATATTTTTGGCTTTGTTAGGAGAAACCAGTGACGAGGTTAAGAATTCGGCTAGAACCCTGGAATTGGAAGCACGTAAAGTGGGTCTGAGCATCAGCCACGAGAAGACCGAGTACCTCCACATGAAACGCTACAGAAATACTCGTACCGAACGGGAAAACCTTCATGTCGGAGACATTACTTATCGTGGGGTTGCTAAATTTAAGTACCTAGGATGCACCATCACTGACACGAACACTCGCGAAGAAGAGATTGAAATCCGTGTCCAGAATGCCCTACGCTGCAGTGCCGCTCTACACAAGGTGTTAGTGTCCGGGCTTTTAAGTAGAAAGACCAAGATCCGGGTTTACAAAACCGTGATACGGCCCATACTAATGTACGGCTGTGAAGCCTGGACACTGACTCTTAAAGAGGAAAACAGGCTTCTGGTCACTGAGCGAAAGATCCTTCGTAAGATTCTGGGACTAGTGCCGAGGCCCGACGGGAGCATGAGGGTCCGGAAAAATGCCGAAATAGAAGAACTTGTGGCTGAGCCTAACATTATCGGGGAGACTAAAGCTCACAGACTCCGATGGCTTGGTCACTTGGAGAGAATGGGAGAGGATCGCGGTGTCAAGAAAGCCTATCTGGGCCGGCCTACTGGCCGTCGGCCGGTTGGCCGCCCTAGGTATCGCTGGAGCGATGTAGTGGCGGCTGATCTCCGGGAGCTGCGTGTTGACGACTGGCGCGCGAGCACACAGGATCGGGAAGGATGGCGAAATCTCGTATCGGAGGCCAAGACACACTTCGGGTCGCTGAGCCATCGGAGTAAGAGTAAGTAAGTGAGTAATATTTGCAAGTAAAATAAATGCTGTTTTGGGTCTATGTTGGGTGTAAATTGAAAACATTTACTGGGCATTTACTCCATTCGTCTATATACGTCCACGGCTACAAATCATCTTTCCATACGTCCCATTACTTACCAGAGTTATTGAACGTAACGTACTACCATTCACCATTACTATAATTTTATTTTTATTATTTGATTCAACAAATTCGTTCCATGCAGCAACTTATTCAATTGCTCAAGAAAAAAACCCACATAAAAATTCGATTGGGGAATTTTCCATCTCTTTTCTCAGTTGAAAGTAAAAAATATTATAATATGTTAAAAATTTAAGAAAAAAAATATTTATTACAAGGCTTTTTTTAAAAAACACGAATTGATAACTAAAATGTCTTCATTAGTTATTATTCATATTTTCGCCGTAAATCAAAATTTTTTATTTTGATTTTGAACGTTTTAAAACTAAACAAAATTTGGCAAGTATGAACATTTAAATCATGAATGTACATAAATTGTGGTTTGAATTTTAACAATTAAACATATCACGTTTGAAGTTGCTGGCATTACGCGGGAATAACTTGACAACTCGACCTAACAACCTTTGATTCAACCTATTTTAACCGGTCCTAACTTAATACCTGAACATGTCAATTTATGTTAATTTGTGTATGAAATTCGTAAATGAGTAAGTCTAGTTGTATATTTTTGTGCATTGTGATATGAATTGACCATACATTGATAAATCGAGTTGTGAATCTTTATTCATAGTGTTATGTAAAAATATTATTTGAAAAGTCAATATGTCTGATGGTGTTCAGCAAAAATGTAGTTATTCAGTTGTGAACGACGGCAATTTTACAGCCTTTTTACAGCATTTTGAGCTGAATTTTTTTTCAGGGGTGTGTCATGGCCATATGAAGCCATTGAGCCAATAAAAAAAAAATCATGCAAGTCGACTTATCAATGTATTCACGCCAGCCACGGAGTTAAAGATTGACTGTTTTAAAATGTGTTAAACTTAAGACAAACTCAATCTAATCTCCATTTGAATGCATAGAATAAGTACTATTTCTATATTTAAATGGGAACTATGCGTTTGGAGTTGGGTGATGCAAAATCGATGACTTACACTACACACACAGAGATAAAAGAATGTGTTGTTATTGGTTTCTGACGTTACAGATAAGCGCAGTTGACATCATTTTTTGCTCAATTCCAATAGCATTTGAATAAGATAATAAATATGAATAAAACAAAAGAATATGGTTTCATATGTTTATAAAACATTTCCTTATAATTAAATAAGCTTCATAAAACTCATGGAATAAAATAGCTTTAAAATAAAGCTTTTTAGTCGAAGAGACCTGAAACAAAAAAAAAATCACCATTACAAAATGTTTTTAGATCTCTTACAAGTGTAAAAATACATTAATATTCTCAGTAATAAAATTCTTCAATCATGGTATTCTGAAGCTAATACATGTTATATCAACATCATTGAATCATTTAACAAAAGACAAATAATAAGGCTCATCAAGATATTTTAACACTCTCACTGCCACCTTTATTTATAATTTTTCAGTACAACAGGCCATGCGGTCCGCCGGCGGTCGCACCTTTACCTACCCGTGCAGGCCGCGGTGTAAAATCTGTAACGAGTTTAGCCGAACATTTAGTTAGGATTTTGGCGCAAAAGATGCGGTACGCCGGCGGCCCGTATGGCCTGCTCATGTCGCTAAGTGCAATTATAAAGATGGCGTGACTTACTCGAAAACATACGTCCCGCCGGCGGACCGTATGGCGGTGAGAGTGTTAAAATACCTATTTGGTATCCCTGATCAATACAAGTCTTGCTAATATATTAAAAATATTATTGTAACTAAATCAATTACAACTTCAGGCTCTGCTGCACTGCAAAAAACTTTCATAGCATGGACCAAATTCTTCAACCACATTTTGGAATGCATGTAAACTTCATATCTGTGATTGAAGTTTGTCTTGAATATTTTATGGTAAAAGATGCAACTACACTCTGCATTCTTTATGCATAATAGCTTTACTGTTCATACTGCCTAGCTTCCAGCTTACTTGGGGTTGGCACCAGGTACTTAGTTGTGTACACAGCACACACCAATTCCACAGTTCCAATGCAGTTTTATTGTATAAATTAATTATGAACAAATAATTACTTAGCACTTCACAAATAAATCATTGTTGTAAGACTTATCATTGTTGAAGACTTGAAGTAAGAAGGTCACAATGTTTCCATAGACACCAGTAGATAAGTATGACATAGGTTTAAATTTCGTATTATGTCATTCTTGTCAGTCTACATTTGTTGTCAGCAGAGGCTAAAAGAACAATCACGATCAGGTTATGGGCCCCACGGTTCTATCCAAGTGAACTGATATTGGATGAATACAGATATGTAGCACTAGAGAGTGTAATGGAAAACGGTGAGAATAACCAAAATTCTATTACGAGTAGCACAGTAAATAGAGAGAGAGTTACAATAATGTCGAGTTCGGGGTCGGGACTTCCGGCTATAGAGAAGCTGCAAGGAAGTATCAACTACAACACCTGGAAATTTGATGTTGAGTTAATATTAGTGCATGATGACCTTTGGAAATATGTAGAGAATACACCCGCTGCTGGAGATACTGCAGCAAAGCGTGACGATCAGAGAGCGCGCACAAAAATATGCCTGCTTATTGAGAACCAATGTAAGGTACATGTACGCAAAGCAACTACTGCGTATGAGACGTGGAAAAATCTAAAAACTGCCTATGAAGACAAGGGCATTAATAATAGATGTAGACTGCTGTCGAGGCTAGTGAGCCTGAAGCTTAATATGTTTAATTCGATAACTGAATACGTAACCGAGCTGATGCAAACAGCAAATCATCTATCCGATCTAGGGAAAGAGATCGACGACGAGTTATTGGCTGCACTTATGCTACAGGGACTACCAGAGGAGTATGCGCCCATGAGGTTGGCATTGGAAAGCGCCAACACAGCATTGACAACCGACTATATCAAGACCAAACTGCTTCAATTAGACAACACCAGAGCCTGTACGAGTTCGAGTACTTCAACCCCGAGTTCTGCGCTAACTACTACTAAGTACCACAGAAAACACGTTCAGAGGAATAAAGAGAAGAAAGCTGTGAAGTGTTTCATCTGCGAAGGCCCGCATAAAGCTTGCGACTGCCCTCACAATCCACGCAAGTCAAAGACGAATCATATGGCGACGGCACTGATAACTGCGAATCAAGAGAAGAACCAGCAAGACGATTGGATTTTAGATTCAGGAGCGTCAGGGCATATGAGTCACAGAAAAGACTGGATGAGTAACTTTTTGAAAGTAGATAAAAAGGTAGAAGTGAGTTGCGCGAATGGAGGTAAGGTGTATGGAGAAGGTTTTGGTACTGTAGAGAGTGAGTCACCTAATATCAGTGTAGGTAATGTCATGTATGTACCAGGACTGTCTTCAAACTTATTGAGTGTAAGCTGTATGGTAAATACTAAGGATAAGGTTGTTGTGTTTTCCAGAAAAGGTTGCGAGATTTTTAATGTAGATGAGTGTACGATAAAAGGCGAACCATGTGTGACAGGTGTTCTTGAAAGGGGCATTTATAAACTGAAATGTTCTTCACAGGCAACATCACAAGCACTAGCTTCTACGACAGAGATGAGAAATGAGATGGAGCTATGGCATAAAAGGATGGCACACTTGGGTATACGTAACCTCATTCTATTAAGAGACAAATTGGCAACTGGAGTAAGTTTTCCAAACATTATCAACTCTAAATTGGATTGCGTAGCCTGTTTGAAGGGCAAGCAAACTAGGCAACCATTTGAACGCAATAAAGCTACGAGAGCTAGAGAGCTTTTAGAATTGGTGCACTCAGATCTAAGTGGACCCATGAGCGATAATTCTATGGGACGTCATAGATATTATATTACTTTTATCGATGACTTTTCGCGTAAAACTTTTGTATATTTTCTTAAAGCAAAGAGTGAAACCTTTGAGAAGATAAAGGAGTTCAAGAGTTTTGCTGAGACTCAAACCGGTAAGAAGCTGAAGGTATTGAGAACTGACAATGGAGGAGAATTTGTCAACAAAAGAGTCAATGAGTTCCTGAGGGATCATGGCATAAAGCATCAACTTACGATTGCGTACACACCCGAGCAGAATGGTATTGCAGAGAGAGCAAATCGTACAATAGCAGAGAAAGCACGAGCTATGCTTCAAGAAGCAGGACTCCCTGTTAAATTTTGGGCAGAAGCAACTAATACCGCTATCTACTTAAAAAACAGGAGCCCTACCATAGCTGTGAGAAACAAAACGCCAGAAGAGGTATGGACTGGTCGAAAAACAGATTTGAGTCATCTTAAAGTCTTCGGATGTAAAGCGTACATGCACATTCCAGACCAAAAGAGAACCAAATGGGATCCAAAAAGCAAGGAGCTTATTTTCGTCGGATACTGTGAGGAATCAAAAGGATATAGACTGATTGACCCGTCAAATGGTGAACTTCATAGAGCACGAGATGTAGTCTTCTTTGAGGATCAGTTGTATCACGGAGCTACTAACTCGAAAAAGCAGAAGGACCACGTGACAATCAGCCTAGGACACGATGTACAAGAGACTCAGCCGCAGATAGAAGAGATCATACTGCAACAGCGAGAGCAAAGAGAGAGTAATCAGGATCAACAGAGAGTTCTCGAAGATATCCTTGAATCAAATGATAGAGATCACGAGCAGAGAGTTCAGGAAGAGAATCATGAATCAGATGATGGAGATCATGTCGATGGCGGGGAATAAGACTCGTTATAAAGCCCGGTTGGTGGCACGTGGATTTAGCCAAAGAAAAGGGATAGATTATGACGAGACATTCTCACCAGTAGTGCGACATAGTTCGCTGAGACTACTCATTGCTTTGGCAGCAAACCTCGGCTTGAAAATTGAGCACATGGATGTCAAGACAGCCTTCCTTAACGGAAACCTGAACGAGAAGGTTTTCATGCGTCAACCACCGCACTTTGAAGAGAAAGGAAAGGAAGATTATGTGTGTTTGATCCAAAAATCTTTATATGGACTTAAACAAGCGCCACGTTCTTGGAACACGAAGTTGCACACAGAGCTGGAGAGTCTTAACTTCAAGTGTTGCAAAAATGAACCATGCGTGTACATAAGGAGGACAAACAAGGATACCACAATTTTAGCCATCTACGTGGATGACATCTTAATATTCCACAATGATGATAAAGAGGTAGCAAAAGTGAAAAGCGAACTAATGTCAAAATTTGAGATGAAGGACTTAGGAAGAGCGGAGTTATTTCTTGGACTAAGAATTAAACAAGAACAGAATTCCATAACAATTGATCAAGAGGATTACATCGACAAAGTCCTTCGCAGATTCAATATGGAAAACTGCAAACCTGTGAGTACTCCTGGAGTACCTGGCCAACGGTTCGAGAAACCGCAAGAACCATACACAGCGGATGCAAAGATACCGTTTAGAGAGCTAATCGGATCCCTCATGTATATTGCAGTGTGCTCGAGACCAGATATAGCGCACTCGGTTAACTTTATGAGCCAGTTTTGCAACTGTTACTCAGAAGTTCACTGGACTGCGACGAAGAGAATTCTTAGGTACCTTAAGGGCACAAAGGGTATGTGTCTCCGATACATAAAGGACACCTACAATAATATAGAGGGATTTGCTGACGCTGATCACGGAGGCAACATTGTTGATCGAAAGTCGTATTCGGGCAACGTATTTGTATTGGCGAAAGGAGCCATTTCGTGGCAAAGCACAAAACAGAAGAGCATAGCTCTATCTACAGCTGAAGCCGAATATATGAGTCTGTCTGAAGCAGCAAAAGAAGCTATTTTTCTAAAGAGGTTCCAAAGGGAAATTATGGGAAAGGAGGAGCCACCCATAATAATACATACGGATAGCCAATCTGCTATGGCAATTGCTCAAAATCCGGTGCACCATCAGCGTACCAAACACGTTGATGTTCGCTACCAGTTTATTAGAGAGACAGTTGAAAATGGAGAAATCATGCTCAAATACCTCGAGACAAAACAAATGGTTGCTGATGCTTTGACAAAATCTGTAGCGAGAGGTAAGCATGAATTTTGCCGTAGAGAGATGGGTGTATGTTGAAAGGCTGTGCGAGAGCGGGTGTCTGTGGGAAAAGGAGGAGTGTTGAAGACTTGAAGTAAGAAGGTCACAATGTTTCCATAGACACCAGTAGATAAGTATGACATAGGTTTAAATTTCGTATTATGTCATTCTTGTCAGTCTACATTTGTTGTCAGCAGAGGCTAAAAGAACAATCACGATCAATCATTATTATAAGACTTATCATTATTAAATTTGATATACCTCATTGCCATCTACAGACCACCTAGACTGAAATTAATTGAAAACATATTACTCACCGAAGCCCATGTCGTCGTCAGACTCCTCAGGTTCTTCCTCTTTCTTTTCCTCCTTGGCGGCTTCAGCAACTGGAGCGGCAGCGGCAGCGGGTGCCGCGCCACCGGCCGGGGCGGCTCCTACTCCGGACCCGATGTTGGTGATCAGGTCACGTACGTTCACGCCCTCCAGAGCCTTCGCGAAGAGGCCGGGCCAGTATGGCTCAACTTCAACGTTAGCCGCCTTGAGGATGGTTGAGATTTTCTCACCCTAAACAATCAAACGTCAACTTGTCAATACGCAATTCCCGACCAAAATATATCAATACGCATGTCGGGTATGATCTATTAACGAAGTCACACGCAGTTAAACTCAGTTAACATTGTTGAATTCAGAGATGAAAGCGGATAATCCACCAACAGAACAATGCAACATAACCTAACTTTTCAAAGCGGGAAAATTTTGGAAAAACACTTACAGTTACGGCGACATCGTCGTCAACCAATATGAGAGCGGAGTACACACACGCTAATTCAGCCTTTGATGCCATTTTAATAAAATACGTGCAAGTCGCCGACAGGCCTTAGCTCCGAGAGAACAAGCACGTTTGATTTCTCGCAAATGAAGAGAAAAAGAAAGAGAAATGTCGCTGTTAGTGATGGTCAACTCGAGTCACTAACTCGAGTTAACTCGAGTTGGGCTTAACTCGAGCCAACTCGAGTTGAATTCTCTCTGACTCGAGTTTAAAAACGGACATGACATGGAGCGAAGTTTGCCGATCATTTGTTGAGACTGTTCATTCTCTTTTCATTCCTATTAACAAACAAGTGTCACATTTATGTAGATTTGAGGTTAACTTTAAAGTGCCGGTTATTGTTGTAGTTTTTCGTGTTTTAAATTCCTTTTTTTTACTATTAATGCGAAGGTGAGGGAATAAATTGGTAAAATCCTACTATCCTTATATTTATAATATTAGTAGGATAGCGAAAGTCTGGATGTTTGGACGTTTGGATATTGTTACTCAATCACGCACGGCTGAACGGATTTAGATGAAATTTGGCACACGTATAATTTATCAAAATCAAAATCAAAGTCAAAATATTCTTTATTCATGTAAACTTGTATCAAGTATTTATGAATCGTCAATTACAGAGTGACTCTACCACCGGTATCGGAATGCAGTCATCTGCCGAGAAGAACCGGCAAGAAACTCGACAGTTACTCTTTTTCATCGCCATGTTTGTTTACAATTTGTTTGTTACAATTACTGATTAGTTTTAGAATACCAAGCCATACAGTATAAAGTATAAGAATGAGACTATAATCGAGAAAAATCCGTGAGCCCTGGAAGACCAGTGCCCAAAGGTGGCACCTGCAGCACAAGTATGACGTATGTGCCAGCCATAATTTCACTCAACCATAATAGATAGGCTATAAAATTCCTACGGGAAACGTCTCATTCTCGCGGAAATAGCAATTTTTAAACTACTGAACCGATTTGGATTATTCTTTCACTGTTGGAAAGCTACACTATCCCCGGTAAATAAAGAGTACTTTTGATCCCGGAAATGTGGGGGAAGGGGGCGGGGGGTAATTGGAAAAAGGGATTACGCGCGGGTGAAACCGCGGGCGGAAGGCTAAGTTTTAAATAAACAATAACTCTTCCATCTAGTTAACTCGAGTTACACAACTCGAGTTCAACTCGAGTTACGTGAATTTTAACTCGAGTTAACTCGAGTTCTGTTTATTCCGAGTTGGCCCATCACTATGTCAAATTGACAGGACAGAAAAAAAACAAGTGACTTTTTAAACATTAGCATTGGGATAAACATTAATTGAGCCTAAAGTTTTCAGGTCCACTCCGAGCTCCGCCTCTCTGGTACGGTTGTTATTTTAAATGAATAATAGTAGTTTCGATAAATATACTGATTTTTGATTCTTGGTATTAATCAGGATTGTTTATTATCAAATAATAAAGTCCTTTCATAAAAAGATAGTGACACTTATGACGAGTCACGCACGAGTTAGTAGAGTAGAATTCATCCGGCTGGAAGGACCAGCCTAATCAGCAAGACTTGATTCTTGAATAAAATAGTAGTGTACCTACCTTCTTCAATTAATGTTTATGAAAATAACGCACTTGTATTTAAACTTGTTATGGATTTTGATGGTAATCTTAGATTTCAAGTGAGATGAGTTTAATATAGATCTATTTAAATAAATAAATTCCCTGAAATCTGTGTGCGTGCGTGTCTCACACTTTTCATCGATTTCACTGACTGATTTATTAATATAATTACAATTTTTTTAAATAATGTTAGACCTTTTTAAATATCTTATTTACTTAATATTTAGAATTCTAGGAATGTATGCAATCATCAATGCTTAAGTACTTCTTTTATTAACTCACTATTTACTCACAAAGGCAGAGAAGGAGGGATATTTATATAGGTACCTTTATACTATTTTATCAATTAAGAAAACAATATTTAAAGAGGAAACAGCTTCATTTTATAATTGTGCATTAATAATAAATTACATAGATTTATAATTATTAGGAATGTTACAGAACTATAAATAGATATTAAGTACACATTAAAGCAAAGCAACATAATGTTTAAAGTTTTTATGTACACATTCATTAAATATATTATTATAATCTTTTTAGAATTAATACAAAACAAGCCTACATTAAAAATTATAAACATAAGTAATTTTATTCAACTTATTATTAAGGTGCAGATCAAAATTTATATTTTTCTTTACAAGTCCCATGAAAATAAGTGATGTTTAACCAGCATGTCTCTTACACCTTCTTTTAATGGTTGATTCTGGGTATCTTTTTTCAAAGGCAACTCCCAATCTGGATTTAAATTGAATCCAAACTGTGAAAGTATTCTGAGTTCACATTTTATCTGTACCCATCCTGGTGAATTTATGAAGGACCATGGGTGATACCACTTCTGAACAACATCCACACATGAACACAAAACTTCCAACCACAAGTGTAAAGCTTCTTCATTCAACCCCATACATATTAAAGTGCGCAATTTCACATCCATTTGAGCATGTGCATTGTCATGGGACAAGTTTATAGCTTGAACACATCTGTAAAGCAATTCTTCAGGAGTGAGAACTTTACCATCTTCATCCAGACGATATGTCTTGCACAATACTAAGCGACTATATACTGAGTTGAAATCCTTTTCAACTTCTCTTGATGATGCTTCTTCTATAAACAGCCAAGGATGGCAAGGTCCATCAAGGAAACTGGGCCTTTTTATACCATGTAAAAGGACCCTTTTGAAAGCAGGTGCCAGAACTCCTCTTACTAAATGGGCAGCTTTCTCAGTAACTGAATCATCTCCAGCTCTGCTATATTTCACTCCTTTCTCATCTAGTAATTTAACAAATCTAGCTGGAAACCAACCCCTTAGGCCATTCAATTCTCCAATCCAACAATGCTCATCTCTGGAACTTATTACTTCAATAACATCATTTTTTCTGAAACCAAGTTCATCTCCATCTCTTCTTTCAAAATCCAGCAAAGCTTTAGCACGGCGCCTTTTGCTTCTGGACACATTAACATATCTTTCTCTGTCTGCAGCATGGCTTTGCATTGTATAATCAGCAGTCAATTGGACCTCAGATTGCAGTTGGGGCTCTAAAGCTAAGAAATGTCTGGCCACTTGTAATATAGCTTCTCTTAAATCAACCAAAATCTCAGTCTGTTTTACATTTTTTGAGACAGAATCATCATTATTGCTGTCTTCACCAAACAAGATTGTCTGAATAACTGACTTGCTTCTTTTTATTTGTCTTCTTTGTAATTGCTGTTTTGGAAGGTTGGGTACAGCACTGGGGTTTCCAACTAAAGTTCCTTGGTCAGCCATTAAATAAGCCAAATGCCGTCTTCTATGTGTATCAATTAATGCTGGGCTAAGTGTATCACCACAGACATCATCTATTGTCTTAATCAAGAGATCCACATCATCTATCTCACCAGGAATATCAGATAATGCATTGAATATTTGAGCAGAGTTTGATATCTCTGTAAATCTGTTTTCCTTTATCTTTAACATAGCCAAAGTCACTTTAAAAAGAACAATGGATCCATCCAAAAAGAATAAATCCCAGACTCTAAGCAGAATTTTCATATGAACAACATTAGCATAAAGAGTCAAGAACCAATGCATTGTTATAAGTGATAGTTCAATGTCATGTGCATTCAAAACCTGGTCAATGCCTGGTAAATAAGTAGATATCAAGCTCCTTAAAACTTTTTGGTCAGCCTGGATACCAATTAAGGTTGAAGAATAATAAGAAGCAGGTAAAAGATCTTCAACTGTTGTACACATAATCCAAAATGCATCTTCTTCTTCCGTCAACAGGAGGAGTGAGGCCGCAATCATTCCAGTGCCTTGACAATAACCAATATCTGGATAAAGCCAAGCTAATGCTCTAAGGATTCTTCGTAATCTTGGTACTCCTGTACTTGTAGGGTGTGAAAAACATACATTATTAGGCAATATTTGGACCAAATCCTTTTCAATTTGTTTGCTAGTTACAAGGCCATCATCACTGGAAGCTCTCACTATTTCATGATATGTTATTTCAGTTGAGGCACGCTTTTTATTAGCACCACATAGGTGCATCCACACTTGAGGACGGAGAGAATGAGGGACACCATCTTTGACCATTTTTTGAAGTTTGTCATTCTTCTCTAACTTGCCTTCACCTTCAGAAAAATTGATCTCTTTGCTGTAAAACTCCCATTGCAGCCTATGTTGGTCGTCTTCTACAAATGCACTTGCTAGCAGCTTACTAGAACTTTGCTCAGCTTCAGGGCCGTCTTCCTCATCAACACAAAAACCGAACTCATCGAATCTGTAGTCCGGGAGTCCACCTTGCCCCTCGGACTCTGGTTGCGCTAATTTCGCCATTATGTCCTGAGGAACCATGCTA
Organism: Mecyna flavalis; assembly: GCA_949319885.1. Classification (NCBI taxonomy): domain Eukaryota; kingdom Metazoa; phylum Arthropoda; class Insecta; order Lepidoptera; family Crambidae; genus Mecyna; species Mecyna flavalis. Next base: position 16,685,451 of record OX439427.1, read on the forward strand.
GGTGTAAGGGCTGAAAAAGGACCTCCAGGAGTTGGGAGCAACTCGTCTGCAAGGTTCAAGCCCCTTATTGCATCGATTACGTCTTCTGGGTCATCGTCGGCCAACGCTGCACTTATTTTACGCTCGTGATCTTCACGTCCCACATAACCGACATGGTCGCGTGAACTGAACAACGACTTAGCGAGATCCATTTCTCTTGCCTACCTTGATTACAAACAATGCAACATTTTTTGCACTTTCTCTCAGATAAAATTAATCAACGTCAAAATAAATAAAGGTCAAGTACGTCAAACAAAAATGGCAGACGTCAAGACTTCAATGTCGGGATTGGACTTAGAGTAGAACACATGGAGATGCCCTAAGTAGGTACAAAACGTGTATACCTAAAGTTGGAACACAAAATGGCGCCACCAATGATAGCGTCCGACCGTAGTGCAACCAATATTGTATATCGATATATTTATCGATACAAGTTTACCTGTCGATCATAAATGCACATATTTTGTTAGAAATCTATAAATAGTTTCTTATTTTCCTATCACAAAATAATGATGATGCAGTGCCATAATTATAACAATAGGTTAGTTATATATATTATCAAGGGCGTCGCCAAGGGGGGGCAGGGGGGGCAGCTGCCCCCCCCTAGAGATCAATGTAGCTAGCCGCAAAGCGGAAACGCTTCATGCCCTCGGCGTTCATATTTTTTCTCCTAAATAATATTGCCCCATTGCCCCCCCCCTTAATCATAAGCTGGCGACGCCCTTGTATATTATTATGGAAATTTCAACTTCACATGGTTAATAAACCCATTACATTTTTCCAAAAATCCTTACCAGAAGATAAATTGAAGATACTGTACTGTATCATACTACCATCGCGTAATCTTGTTATGTCGAGAGTTCTGTAAAACCAGTTTTCGTTGAAGTGTAACGAGCAAACGTGCCTTATTTTATGTCGCGGATTTATATTTTCCCCACCTATTAACTCTATCTATTTCTTCTTTAATGTTTCACTTACAAGAAATGAAGAAATCTGCAGAAATATACTATTGCAGAATTTATCTATCTAAAACGTATCGATACATAAAAATATTGTGCCACATCACTAGCTGGAACACAATATGGCGAAACCGGCACGCGTCAAAAAGTGTGTGACGTCACTAAAAAGTGTTGCCAAAATGAGCAAAATGGGTACAATGCAAAGATATCTGTCTCTTTTTTCATACGCAACAATCACTTAGATGAAAAGAGATAAGTATATATTTGTAAGGCAAGTGTCGATTCGATGTATATTCATATAAGCAATTTTTTGTATAGATCAATAGGGCATCTCCATATGTTCTACTCTAAGGGATTGGAACAATCAGGAACAATCCGATTGGTCGGGCTCGGGTGGATGGACCACAGACTACATACATCTTAGACATAGATAATATTAATTCCATGGACATACATAGTTATAGTTCTTGTTCTGAGATACATAGTACCAGAAAGTACAGGTACCGGCAAACTTCTTGATTATCGTGTGGGGATTTGCGCCTAACACGAATTTTGACACGCCCCTGCGCGCTATTGGTCAAAAGCATACTAAATAGCGCGCGGATGCGTTCGGGAGATTTGCGCGCGCTATTAGTCTGGGACTACCTTAATAAAAATAGGTAAATCAAGCCTACGTGCCTTCAGTAATTATAGAGAAAAATCTCGATCACACACACCACACACACTGCACAGTATTTTTTTTCTGAAAATGAGAAATAACTAGTCTGCTGTAGAAAATACCCTATTATAAAATAAGCTATTAGTCTGTATAATTACGGTGATCCCACACGGACGCACTGCGCTGCGCTGCGTCGACGCACCGCAAGCGCTCGACGGAATGGGTGCCACACGATCCGATGCGTCGTCGCAACGCGCTGCGTTGTCCACGCGTCGTCGTGCGTCGTCGTGCGTTGTCTGCGTTGATTTTAGGTTTAGTTTGTGATTTTTATCCCATAAAAGAGGTCTTTCCTCAACTCAACTAATGAGATAAGGTAGTCCACGTCAATGTCATTAATAGTATTATGATGATTTATGTACTTGGGGCGCACCGCTATCTCGACTGCATAAACCAAACTGCGACGCGTGCGTCGTCGCTGCGTCGTCGGAGCGCTGCACCACTCCCCCCGCTTCGTCTGTCGGCTACGCGTGCGTTGTACACGCGTTACGGCGACGCGCGTCGCCACAACGGACCGTGTGGCATGCCGTTCAATTTGTATGAAATATAACGCATCGACGACGCTCCGTCGACGCAGCGCAGCGCAACGCGCCCGTGTGGCATCACCGTGAGTTGACATCAGTATGACAGTTGACACTGACATTTAGAAATCACAAAATTTCAGATTCAGGTTTTGGATATTCTTTCATTGGAATTTTCTTTGAAAGAAGACAATTTATTTTATTACAATGGCGGTCCGTTTTGGTGGTATTTTAAAAGAATTGAGAATCCATTTGTGTCAAAAGAGCGAACAATCTGCTGGAGTTAGGTAGGAGTTCTATTTTGATTACATAAACACTGTCATAACCTCAAATTTTTTGTTAATTTTAATTTTGTTTTTCAGGGAGTTTATCCAGAAAAATTATGTTAATATCAAGAAAGAGAACCCTAATTTTCCGATTCTGATTCGAGAATGCGCCGGAGTTCAGCCTCGCGTATGGGCTCGTTATGGTTAGTATTATTAGGAACTATTAAATCTTTACAAAATCAATTATCTTACATTAGTTCCTTGGAGGAGTTATTAAGACCAATGTTAAGACCCAAAATATATAAGCTTTTTCTTTATAATATATTTGTTTATGCAATTCAATTAGGTTAAATAGTTTTATTTGATTTGAATTGAAGGACTCCAGATGTTTATGTTCCATTTTATCAGAAGGTTCTTTCTATGCTTATTATAAAATAAACAGCAATAACTTCAGTGTATTGTAACTTAATGACAAACTGCCTTTAAATTAGGTGATCATCAATTTAGCTGGACATAAGCATCCCCTTTGACAAATAGGTCATAAAAGGTCCAGAACATTTTCTCCTTTCATACTGCTAAAAGTTTGTATCCTATTTATCTAGGTTCTAAATTGTTATACCTGATACCAACTCATTTAAATTATATTTGTTAAAAAAATTATAAAAATATTTTCAGAGAAAGGTCACGAGATATACATGTCGCTTTGTGGCATGAATGAATGTCAAGTGAAGGCTATCATACAGTCTCTTAACAAGATTTAAAAATTTACAATTTTAAATACAGTGAGTCCTAAAGATGTGTAAAGTAAAATAATTGTAACTTTGATATAAACCTGAAAAACTATAAGTCAATGCATTTGTGTATAGTAGTTCTATATTTTGTTGCATTTATGTGTTATTTTTATTTAGATTAAATATGTACTAGATTTTTCAGAGTAGTGGTATTTAAAAAGAATTAAGTAGTTCATTAAATACAATAATTAATCTGTATGCGACTGCTAATAGGTCGGGATTTAAAGATGACTGCTCTTAATCATTCAATCTCAAAACATTTGTGATTTGAATAGCTGTGCACTCACCTAGGTGAACAATATTTTAATGTAGAGATAGAGACTTATATTTTTAATGTACGGGATTTCCACTGAATCCATTGGAATTGTTATTCTTAAACTTATTAAATCTATATAAAAAACTGTCTGAACCTCTCTTGGTCCCCTAAGACATCATACCCCGGGCCCCTAAACTGTGCGGGGGAAGATTCATTAAAACAGGCTGCCTATAATTTAGTAAAACATGGGTGACTTACATACATGCAGCCTCTGTTTCTTAGGTGCATTTTGTATTGTAGTTGTTGATCCTAATTTTTTATGACAAATATGTCAAAAGTATATTGTTAGTCATATTGCATAACTGTCATAAGTTTTAGGTCTTTTGATATAATAATTTTTAATTATTTTCAGAAAAAGGAGTGGAACGTAGCCATGCTCTCACAAACCTATCTGCAAATGATGTCATGTCAGCCATTAAACAACTAGCGAAATGAACTACGGTTACAGATTTATTTATTGAATTATGTATATATTATAGCACATAGAATTATGCTGTGTTATTTTTTAATAAGTGCTCAATTGGGGTATTGTCCTGAATTTCTAGTTTGTCTATTAAATTAATTCACTGTTTTAAAGGCATGGTAACAGCACTGTGAAATAAGTTCGTCATAATTTTCTATCTCAGAAAATAGTCATTACAAGAGAGAGACATCTAACCATTGATAGTGTATTTAAAAAAGAGCGCTCGAAAAATGCTCCGCTCATATTGTGTTAATTGACACAAATCATTTTAGACGCATAATGTCAACGGTTGGTGAAGCACATAGATTTAGTATATCTCGACGATCTCGACGGATCAAATTCTAATCGCCGTGCGTCAAAGGATGGCATATCTACCTCTTTTTTAAATACACTATCAATGCATCTAACAGATAAATTACCATAAATGTATATGACGGTGATAAATAAATTGATGATCAAGTGTAATACATAGATTGATAAAAGACAAATCTTGGTGTACATTTTCATGTGGCCAGAAATGGATAGATCTTATACTAGAATACAAAGATTTACGATTTAAATCTTTGCTAGAATACAGATTTAATAATATCAATCATCTTCCTTTTACCAAATAAAGGGAAAAATTAAATGCATGTATTTATATAAATAATTTATTATGCTTAAAACAAACTATTTTATATTTATTTATACAAACTAACAGACTTTGTAAATGATAACAAATGTTAAAATTATCTAAAACTACTGGCACTTGGTGTTCTATCTATACAGTCATTGCACACTTGCAACAGTACAAAATTGTTTGCTATAATTGCCTAACTATTTACTTGGCATTATAAACATTATTGCTTTTCAGAGTAAGTAATAATAACAAAGACAAGTAAAAATATTAAAAAAACGTGAAGCCACATTTTATGCCCAAACACAAATAGAGTGAAATACAATGGCATTTCTTTTGCCCTTTCTTATAAAATAATCAAACATGAGATTTCAGAGTTCCCCAATTTCGGGCCATTTGGTGTTTGAGCAGTGTGCATAAATCAAAGAGCCCTAATATAATTCAATATTTGGATTATCCTACATTTGGACAATTTTCATTCTTAGTAGGATTGTAATTATTTTTGTTTTATTAATAAAATATTGGCCCACTTTAATGACACCTTCAGTATGACTGAAAGTATTCAATATAATAGTAGACCTCCAAAACAACTTTCTTTTGAATTGAAACTTAAACACTTATTATTAATTGTTCTAGTTATTTCAACCTGTAATATGAGGATACAAAAAACATTAAACTATACAAATGGGCTTCTCCCAGTTTGAAAATAACTTTATTTAATTTTCTCAAAGGACAATGCAAAACTTGCTACAATGGGGCCAAAAAATTTTAGTTAATGTGCAGAGATGAGATGTATTCTATGTGAAAGACCACACACACACACACACACCATCAACTTTTATTATGATGACACCATAATCGGTCCCAGGGGGAAAAAGTTATCGTCAATAATAATTTATTATTTTTATATGAACATAAATAATTAACATAATAAACATATATTTTTTCATTAGGACCAGTGGCGGATTAACATTGCCGCCAGTAGGCTATTCAAATTTTGCCGCCCCTTCTGTCCTCTTCATTTCAATACCCACGGAAAAAAGACGGTGGACGAAAATATTTTAGAAAAGACTAAAAAATTATTCTTTGGTTTTTAAAAAAAGATAATCATTTTCAGTACTTATAATATTTTTCTCCGTGTAGTTCATAATTATTTAAATTTTTTGTCAGTGAAATTGCTCTTCATTACCTATAACAGATTTTTTCCGATATTGGTATGACTGTAAACTAGGGATCATAAATTTTAATCTAGGGGATATTTTTACAACCCGTGTAGGTTACCCGAGAAGTTATTTTATTTCTGAGCTAAGAAAAGCTCAATCATTATTGCATATAAGATGGACTAAAGTTTGCATTAAAACCACTTACACAATATGAATGAACACAAATTACAAAGTAATGCACATTCGGTAAATGTTGTTAAATATTTTTTATTCGACTTATAGTTCAAAAACAATACGAAAAATATTCCTATTAATTATATCTGTTAACAATCTGCTTAAAGATCACAGTAAAATCGATTAAGTTATAAAAGTTATACATGACCTTTTTGCGCGATTTTATAACCACAAAATCGTCAATCGTCGTATGGAATGTTGTTCATAGTTCTGACTCTATGCACAAAAGAGCTAAGGCATTTAGTTTTTCTTGACAGAATGTAGATCGTAGTTTTTCACCCGCTTTAAGCAAGAAAAGCTTCTCTCACCCGAACAATTTGTCGCTGGTGTATAGAGCCAAGCGAACTGCTATAATTATCCAAGTTTGGATAATTGTTCTCCAAATTCTGATTTTGCAGATGATTGACTTGTCAATGATCCAGAATTTGGATTTTAAGTAGTGAAATCTAATAACATTGAGGTAGACAGATAGATATTTAGGTATTTATTTGTTTTTTTTATGTAAGACAAAAAAAAAAATTGGGACAAATTTGCCGCCCCCAAAAATCCGCCGCCCTAGGCTCAAGCCTACTCAGCCTGCTAAGCCTGGCTAATCCGCCACTGACTAGGACCAATTTTGTCGACGCCATAATAAAAGTTGAAAGTGTTTGGATCTACTTCGTAGGCTATGTCCCAAATCAGCCCAAAAATTTTTTTTTTGGGCCCAGTCTTTTTCATTGTCATTTGTCATTCATGTTTCAAGAATAAAACCCTGTTACAAAATCCTTGCAATCTAAATTTGCAAGTATAGATTGCACTAAAAAATATGCTAGAAACGCTAAATTGAACTATAAACATTACCTGTTTTTCTGTCATTACTGGCTATATCAACTTTCATCCCATATACATACATATTATTATATACATATGAAATTATTATGAGTCAAATGTCTACAACCAATTTTCAGCTTTATTCACTTCACTTATAGTTCTTTTTCAATTGAGAATTTTTGACAGATATTGGTAGGTTGATCTGCTGCCGTCTGTACCCTTGCTACATCTACCAGCAATATTTTAATAATGAGATGTTTTTAAATTTTTAGAAACAGAATTCTTATAATAGATTATGTATGATGATGCTTACTGCATCAGTCAAAAAGTTATCATTTGAGGAGACATAAATTTAAATAAAAACATGTGCACTTATGTATCTTAAAGCTGTCCTACCTAACACCTTAGGCAATAAGGCACTTTGGCCATTTGAAAGACTTTTAAGATTAGCTCAATTGCTAACCATACTCATGATTAGGTACTATGCAAAACAGTTGACCAATAAAAACTACACTAATTGTGATTTACTTGGGACATGCTATGGAGTTCTGCAGACTTTCACATAAACAGTATACGTTTACGATTTCCTTATTGACATAATTTACTATAATACCTATCATTATGATAAAACATTATCTTTACATCATTCAATTCAATAATATTCTTTGTACCTTATCATGGCAATTGAAAGAGGTAACTATCAAAACTTTGTAGAAACAATAATCCAAACCTGTTGGCTAATTACATTTAAACCCAATTTATATATAAAACTAAAAATAAAACATAATATTATGTACCTAGACATTCGTGTAGGACAAATACCTAATCAAAGCTATGTACCGATTAAGGTTAAATGAAGCTTTATTCTTATAAATGACTTTTCTATGTTTTAAAATATATTTTCTAGTAAAAGAGTAGAGTAAAAGAATTACGACTACCAAATTTTATGTGGCCTTTATTCGGACGTAAAATGTATTATTATCTACTTAAGTCATTAAACAGTACCGAGTGTGAATAATAGCTATCGTATTGCACTTTGATTGCAGTTCATTCAATGAGGCTTTATGTTGACGACGCCGGAACCGCACCGGCGCGTCGGAGCGCATGTTGTGTATATGAATGAAAACCGCGCCTGCGCCAGATAAAAAACGTGTGTTCTATGTATTTTGATGCTGATTACAGTTCAGTAAAAGATGGCGGACCGAAGTACGCGGTGTTGTCGGTGCGGCGCAGGCGCGGTTTTCATTCGTATATACAAACATGCGCTCCGGCGCCGGTACGGTTATGGCGTCTTCTACACAATGCCGGATTGTGAGAGCCGGAAGCTAAACGCCCTTTCGCTCCCTCCGCCCCTAAACTTTCTTAGTCGCAGGTCCCTATGGACGCTAGTTAGAACTTTATAAAAATATACGTTCAGGTGTAACGATTATCAAAGACCTTTATAATTATCAAATATTTTTTTAAAAATAGGCATTGTCAGTTACTTTCGCTGTCGACTGTATCGATAGACTGTTGTGTCGCACTACACGTTACTCATTTCTATTTTTACACAGAAATACGCAACGCTACAGCTTTCTACGACCTACTTATTGAGAAACGATATGATAACAATTGACGAATTATTGAATTAGCCCGATAATGCTGGGGCCACATTATCGCGATAACGCGAACATTTGCGTTGTTGCGACACGTCTGGCCAAATAGTTCGTGCTATCGCGACAATTGTCGCGACAACAAACGCCCTTCGCCACGGTGTCGGTATTTCGCCGCACATCAAAGGGTTTTATCGCGACAAAGTTCGTGCGCTTGGCTACACTTTGCACGTTTCATATTCGCTGCAATCGATTTTGTACTTTAAGATACAGACTTAAAGTGCAATATTGAGTGATGGATACGGACGAATTGAATTATCGCGACGTTCTAAATTGTCGCGACACAGCGAAGTTTTATTTGATGTGGCCAAGCACTTCGTCGTACGTCGAACACGAAGATTTTGTCGCGACAATTTATCACGATAGTTGTCGCGATAGTGTGGCCCCAGTATAAGGAATCTAATCTAGACGAGTTTCGGAGAACATCTTTGCATCAACTAACAACTACTGCACCATTGAGTTCGCGATCGAATTCCAATATAAAATCGATTAGGAAGGGACTATTTTCTACAGGTTAAATCACTGGTAAACTTTTTTAACCTCCTAATTGGTAGATAACAAGGAGGCCCTTATTAAAAGTTCCAAATGATCTATTTTACTGATAAGTGATAAATTAACGTGTCAAACATCTACCTGTTACTAACTTTTAAGTATCTAATGATCTCACATAATCTTTTATCCAGGCATTCCACATTTATAGTAAGACATCCGAATACGGGTAATACCTTCGCTTAGGTTTCTGCAGTGCTAAGGTCACTAAAAGGCGGGCAGTCCAAAGAGTTCCGGCTGGAATTTGGCAAGCGTGGGAAGGACTATCGTGGCGTGCTTGGTGAGCCGCTTGTCGAGGTGGGGGTCCGGCACCATCACGACTTGCATGCCTGCTGAGATGCCTGCTGTCACGCCATGGGGAGAGTCCTCGAATACAAGGCACTGGAAAGGAAATTACTTATTTATATGTATGGTTTTTCAGCATGAGAAAAATTCTAAGGAACATCTACTTATTCTTCTATCATGTTCACCTTGGTTAATTTAGTGTCAAAACTTTTTCTAAGTCACATAATTAGGTCTCGGAAGTTGCTTGATTTACTGATGCCAAGTTTCAATGTCATCGGCGGGGGGCTTATATGAATTAGTGTCAAAATTTGAGTCACCCCATACTTTGCAACCTGACGTTATTTTGTGAGTTCTTGAGCCCTTGGATTACGTGAGTTGAATATTTTGGCATGAATTAATGGTTTATTTATATCCCTACATGAATAAAGATGTTTTGATTTGAATTTAACCTATGTAAATTGACCCCTGCTTAACACTGTAAATGATGGTAAATACATTCATTCTCATACAAAATTACTAAAAATTAGTTTCAGGTCTGACTGAGTCAATTTAAAATGTTTTGATGTTTCTTAGATAAACCACAAGAATACCACAAGAAAAATTGTTAACTTGATGTAAATGGTTCATTGTTGTGGATCTGTGCAATCGGTGAAACGATGCAGAGACTATACAGAAGGCTGTATGTACAATTGAGTTGCCACACCTTTCATAACAAACAGTTTGGAAAAAAAAATTATAGCACACTTACCTGAAATGGATTGAAACATTTGCAAGTTTTAGAATTTAATCTCATGTAGATTAATGAATGTTGTAAAATACTTTAATTTTATGTAAAGGCAGCTGACGGCTCTACTTAAAATAGAGTATTTGTGACCAATAATATCATTAGCAAACATCTTGATGGGAATAAATAACCTTTAGTTATTAAAAATAGCTATACCTTTTCTGGTGCAGGTTTATCTGGGAATCTAGCCGCTGCTACCAAAAATATATCTGGGTGTGGTTTCCCAAATTTAACTTCTTTGTCAGTACTGCCCATAACCATATGGTGGAAATATGAGAACAGTTCCTTGTATTGGGCGACCTTTGTGTGCACAGAGCGCTCGCTCGACGACGTGGCTACCGCAAAAGGCACTTTTGTTTTGTGAAGATGTCGGATTAATCTCTCTGCTCCTAGAATGTGACAAATGTCAATGTGAAAAATTAATTTTGATGACTGATTTAGTGTATTGGTGTATGACACTAAACATCGCGGGTTCGATTTCCTGCGTAGTACAAGCATTTGTGTGCAAAAACATGTCTGATTGTATCAGTCTGAGTGGTTGTATGTATAATGTATGTATTTTTTCTTAAGTATATTAGTACTCAAAATCACTTTGACTTTCACAAAACAATTTTACAAAGATATCTATTGAATTCTATTAGACATTGATGTACGGTCAACAGCACATCACGGTATACACTTGCAGTTCGATAATAGCACTTACCTATGCCCCAGACATAAGAGTGGTACAAAGTCCAAAGTGTATAGTCTGAGTGCTTTTGACAGTACAATGTCAGGTAGTAACTTAACCAAATGCATTGGCTATTGCCATCACTATCTTGTTTATCAGGCAATGTTGTGCTGATAAAAGGACTGCTATATTTGCCGATTCAAAATTCCAAATTATATTAATGAACAATATTTTTGTTTGTGAAGAGAAGAAGAAGAACAAGAGAAATGATCTCTTTTTTTATGTTATCGTAAAAAAATTTAATGAGAACTGATAATAATCTTTTCTAAGAACTTGAAATGAGAATTGAAAGATATTGTTCTTATAACTTTAGAGCACTTTTGCATACTGATGAAAGTTATTTCAGTTATATGTTAATCATCAACACACATCAAGGTCAAGGTAAATGATTTTTTTATTTAACAATAAATGAATAAGTTTACCATCTAATAATGGGGCTCCCGCTAACATTGTGTCTCCAAGCACCAGTAACTCATCCCTGAACTCTTTAGGGCTGACGGGAAGATTTAGTTCTTTGCACAGGATCTCCGACAAACGCTGCTCAGTACCGCCGAGGACTTTCATCATCAGCTCATTGGTGTACTCGTGTCCATATTTCGCACATAACTGAGTTATCATCTTCTTGTATACAAGTTCAGTATCTGTAAACAAATTCTGTTTAAAATATCAAGGGAAACAATTAAGTTTGTAATAAAAAAAATATTGACTATCCATGTTTATAAAGTTAACTCAATTTTATGTTTATTATTGGTTTATTTGTTTTTTATCGACACAAAAAACAACTTTTAATATTACTACATACTTGCCAGTATTTGCAGTAATTAATACTACATTATTTATTTAATATAAAATATTAGTAGTATTTTTTTAATATTACTTTTGTAAGCAAGAGATATTATCAAGGGGCTAATATATTAAATGTTCTGAATTACAAGTAGACCAGAGAAATATGCCTTCCAATTAAGTCCAAAAGAGGAGTGATATATTTATCAGGCAATAAAATACGGAAATAAGTTTTATATAATTATGTAATTTCCCGCGTTAGTAAATAACCTTCGCGCTCATTAACATTGACAGCGTCGAAGGTCGAGCTCACCTAGCAGCAGTCCGTCCATGTCGAAAATGCAGTGCGTGACTCTTTTGTAATTCGCCGTGGACAAATATCTTCTCCCAACAGTGCATGATAAAGTTTTCAGCAAACAAATCCTCATGATTGGACCGGTTTGTTGTAAAACTTGAATTAACTTTGCCGTCGAACTCTTTTAGCACCCGATTTATATTTGGTAGTTTCCTGTCCGACGGATAAAAATCTCGTTCAATAATTTTTAACACTATTATTTTAGATTTCAAATAAATTCACACGTCTTCACCTCGAGAGGGCAATCATGACAGAAGTCAGAACAGAAATTCATTTTTTTTTTGACAATTTGACATTGACTTAACTTGCACTGACATTTTGTCAACTGTGTGTGTCAGTGTGTGTCCATTATTTGACGGAGAAAACTACTAAAAGGAGAAAAATCCAATAATAAATTGAATGAAACAAACAATGACATTTTAAAAACCAAACACGCAACAACGCTTAATGAGTACCTAATCAGAAAATGAAAATGTGGTTCATCATCATCATCAGCCCTATATACGTTCCCACTGCTGGGACAAATGTGGTTACTATTATTATATTTTGCATATTATTCCTGTTTAACAAGATTATTATTTTTCAGCTACTTTCCTTTTGCGCTTTTCAAATAGAAAAGGGTTTTCTGTGTGGTTAATGTTTTATTTTAATAATTGTTGTTGTTGACAAATTAAAACAACTTTTTTATTGTTTAATTACATTCCTCAATTTTAAAAATTAAAGGATTAACCAAATACAATTAATGGCTTATTTGTAACAACTCCATCTGGCAGCACTTTCCTGTCTTGTACTCAGAAAAACTGAGGACCGACAAACTTATCTGTTCCGGTGAGCGGCGTCGCTACTGTCTATTTAGAAATGTCATTAAATATCGTTTTTGCATTGCATTTCACGTAGTTCCAATTTTGGCCACCGGAACAGATAAATTGGTCGCTCTACTAAACAGTGCCCGGCAAACATCTTGAAATCGGGTGGGGATTGCACAGAACGCGAATCTTAACATGTGTGCGCGCTGTTGGTCAGAGAAGCTTACCTCTGAAACGGGACGACGGGAAATACGCGCGCGCCCGCTATACTTAATTATTGAGACATTGTATGCGCAAGTGCACATGCATGCGTAAACTTTCCACCACTCCATCGACCAAGCGTCAAGAAGTTTGCCAGCACCTCTACTATACTGTAAATCCAGCTTTTGTACAAAAATATCACAATGATCCGTCAGGGAGTTATTAAATAGTACAGATCATAGGAACACCTTCTTTCTTTAAAAAAAACTTACTTCTTCTTCTTATTTTTGACTGGCAACACTAAACAAAAATTTATTTGCAGTCCGAATAATTGTATTTATGAATTTTACAAACGTTGCAGTTAATCCAATTTTTAAAATTAACACCTAGTTGGCATAATCAACATGAATGCTTATGTGATTAATCAACTAGGTATATATTAAGTAAATTTATTCAGTTATTTAAATGCCTGTATAGTAAATGCTGGATTTTTTTGGAATTTAGCAAACAGTATTCAAATACGATTCTGAATTTCGGACTGACATAAAATGACAACCAACCGGTAAAAAAAACAGTTGAATTTTTTTATTTACAATAAAACTTTGTTAATTTATAAATTATAAATTATCATTATTAGGACACTGGATTTTCTAAGGTAACATAACTCAAACTAAAATTTTGTATTAATTTAGGCTTTTGAAAGGGAGACTGATAAGTAAGACGTAAGCCGTTCGTTATTATTATTTTTAACATAGGTAATTTTAAATCAAGTTCCAAAGCTTCCGATTATTAGCTAACAAACAGTACTTACCTAAAGTTTAAATCAATCAACAAAAGTTTTTATAAAACCAAACGTTTTTGTTAATAAAAGTAGGTACATATGTACGTAGGCAGGTCTAGTAGAGTAGATATGCATTGCTTTTTATTTTTAGTGTTTAGGTAATTACAATAGGTACATTATACTTATTGTACTTGCTTCTGCCATAAGTAACTTTAATTTTTAATTTTATTAATACAATTGTACACAGGAACCGCTCATGTGAGTATTATCACTATAAGTATTAACTTTATAAGTATAAATTAATTAATTTTATAAGTTTTTGTAAAAAGCTGGAATTGCAGTCCAAATAATCACACATGCACCGTGCACGGGAGCAACGCCACCGGCCGCTTTCGGCGCACTTCACGCGGCTTTCGGCGAACGCAGTCAGTCGGGCTGCGACCGTCATGGACCGCAGTTGATCGTCGCGGCGTGCATATGGCGTGTAAACTACCGCGTTCATTTCATTTCAAAATATTTAGTTGATCATTATTTATGAATTAATAAACAAAAGTGTTAATTTTTTCGTTACATTAATAGACTCACCGTAAAAATGGCTGTGAAAGAGTGTTGTTGTGGTGAACTGTCGTCTAACAAAAAATCGATTTTCGGATTGAGAATGAAGAGCCAAATATTGTATTTACTGTTGGTCGCTAGCTTAGTTCATGCGACTGCGGCTGAGCTTGCTCCAACATGTGCGAAGGCGAAAAGTATATTTGAGAAGAGTAAAATGTTGGCCGCCGTCAACTTGCAGGAACAACCTAACTCAGGTGAGATGGTTATGTTCACAGCTGAGTGTGATAATAAAAGTGATAATGAATGGTATGCGATGTGTACGTACAGATTGGTTTGATAGCGGTAAGCAGTGATAAAACTGCGAGGGTGTCCGTGCTTCTTCGATGTAGGTACCTACTTAGCTGTTTGTTTTAATTTCTGTTCTTATTACTGTTAGGTACTTTTAAGTTCCTAAATAGCTTTACGTATAGTAAATGGGTCGTTCTTCTTTTTAACCTACAATTTGATTTACACTTCTGTCACGCGGATTTACGACTCTGTAACGTACTTTTTACAGTGAAATTATTAAAAACATTTATTATTTAATCGTGCACAGTCATTAATGTTTAGTACAGTGCCCAAAGAATTTAATATCGTTGACAGTGCCTGTAAAAATACAATTGAAAAAACTTATGGTAATTTCCTTGTTTTTTTTTTCACTGAAGACGTGAAGACACCTTATTGTAGGTTAAAAAGAAGAACGACCCAAATAATAAGTTATTTAAAAGTACCTACATCCATAAGCAGGTACTTCAGTTCTCAAACTTAGGCTTTAAAATATTATTAAATTGATAAGTAAATAATTAGACTTTTTATACTCTCATTGTTTGATTAAGTCGGGTATTCGTTTGACTACTCGTAGTATGTAGCTGTTAACTTTCTCTTTAAGTCGTTAATATACCAAAAATATCGTCACTGAGAGTAAATAAATCGCGATGACAGTTGATCCAGAATACACCTGCGGCCACGATCAAGAAGCTACACAGTTTAATTTATCAATATTCGTGTCGCACGCTAAAATGATTATACATTTTTGTTTTTTACTAATTTATAGCCCATTTGTCTTCTAGCTAATGAATGTGTTTCAGAATTAAACACTTGAATGGGTAATTTTGTTCAGATTCTAGATAATGTTAAAAATAATATGTAATAGCGAAATCATGAAGAATACATAAGTATACCATTTTTATTCGGTTAGTTTTTTAGGGGCAAGTGATGCTTTCGTTGAAGGGTATTATTTTATGCCGTTTGTAAATATATTACTATTCCACAAAACATGCATCTTGATTGTTTCTCTTATAATTTAACCACTTAAAACAGTTAATATTAATAACCCTAATGATCCAGTTCCTACAGTTCATAAAAGCATCATAATAAAAGTTAACAATGTAAAAAGAAGTCCGGAATCCATAAGTCCAAAGCCAACGTTTTTACCTGTTGTAGGGAACAGGTTAAGACATGAATATTAGGCCGTACCCAAAAAGATCTCTGAAACATTTATTACTTTTTTAAACCTTTTCGTAACATTCGTAGTTTAATCGTTTACTGAATTAATCAACTGTAAGGTCTTAAAACATCGTAAAATGAAAGTTGCACTCGGCAACCTTGTACAGATCGTAATAAGAACTTTATTGACACAGTCAACATCTTCTAAAAGATACGTAGGCGCAGTTGATACAGTAGGCGTAGTTGTGAAATGCACACCATGTTGCGACATGACCAGAAATACTTAGGTGTTCTGCAAAGCTTCGACCGTTTTGTTTTATCCGAAAAATGAACATTTGAAACGTACTCTAACATATTTAACATAGAGTGCATTTTAAAACAATATTAATGTCAATGTCAGGAAATGTGTTTAAGTAAAAACCGTGGCCGGTAGGCAGTTAATAGCATCACAAGAAAGCGTGGGCGCCGATTTCCACCGCACAGATGTTTCAAACATTATAAGACATACATACGTATTATTATATATCTGAATATTTTTAGATCTTGAGAATTATCACAACATTAAAAGATTGCTCATTTCATAAATAACGTGCCGCGCGGTTTCTTCAATAACTTTTTATTATTTATGTTTTTCTAGCGTTTAATTTAAATGTAAATTATTAATAATGGACACGGCCTTTTGTTTATATTTTGTACTGACCATAAAAATGTAAAAAGAATTAAAAGAAAGTATTGCGTGTTCTTTTTACTCATGTGAATTCAAATTCTCACACGTACACATCCTTAAAATCTCTCTGGTATGATCCGGATTTCGAGAACTCTTCACGATCGTTAGACGATTATAAAAATCTACTGTAAGCTCCTTCTTTACAATCACCACACGGCTCGAAGATGTGTGTAGACTTCTAAGCAATTGCGTATTTCACACATTTTAGACACAAAGTACCTTATCAGACAAAGCCACGAGGCCCGACCCCTAGGCCATTGTTTTAATTTAATGAGGTCCTACCTCCTTCAATTTGTGAAGGTATTTTGTAACAGAGGGCTTAGAAGCGGAACCTATCCTACAAGTAAACTGATACATTATTAATGAGGCGCCGTACCACTCCCAGTTAGTCACTACGAACGAAGGTACTAAGTCTATCGATATAATAACACTAATTGCTTACTCTTGTGTAAAATTAAGTGAACTGTGTGTAGATTTTAATGATTCAGAACAAATTTATTAATGTTTAATCATACACCACAGGCACCACTTATGTCATTTATATGCAAACGTGATCTTATTTCATTCGTCGCCAATAGTAATTGAGTGGACGGGGCGAGATCTCGGCCTGTTTTGCTATTAAGATAGAGGCTGCAAGAACGCAGTTGACGCCGCGTTTCCCAATAAGGATCGAGTCTGATAGATATTACTGTGACTCGTAGCGAGTGCGATCATTTGCTTCGCCTGGGGGCTGCTTAACATGCGATGCTCGATCGCCGGTGCTTCTAACGGGCGGCTTGTCGCGACAACTACCGGCACTTGCGCATTTGCAGACTTCTAATGTATTTTCCAACCGCCAGACAGACGCAATGAAGATTATCGCTGTATTTGTGTAATTTTTCTTTAACCCATGATACTAGTTATTTATCTTTTTATTGAATTGTAATATCAGCATTATATTTTCTGTCTTGATGAAATAACAATGGTAGTGATTGGTACACATAATAAAGAGTTTATTTTACTGCAAAAAATCACAATCAGAATTGACGCGATTGAAATCAACATTCAATAAAAATAATTATAATCTCTGCCTAAAAATAATTACCTTTAACCATCTTCGTACATGGTTATAACTTCATTTCAAATGAGATTCGGGCTGTGCGGTCATTCAATTTATTCATTGGAATTTAGAATACAAGCAATCAATCTAAATAAAAATATGACGTGAGAAGCCGGCTAGATTAAGGTCAGTCGCCTCCGATTTCTTTACACAACTCCTGCCGTCCAACAGAAAATGTCAGGGGTGGATATCGTTATCAATGGATGGAGTATCCTGTTTGGTTGCTTTCTAAACCAACCTATCTATCACGCCTGTCATTGGAGTTAGATAAAAAAAAGTTTGGCTTTATGGCGTCCTACCAGCGTACGGTAGGATTTGTCATCGGACCGAATAAAACTGATCAAAAGTCTTTATGTAAATTTTAAAGTTGCGAAGTTTTTGTTTAATCATTGTTTATGACTGTTTTGTTATTAGTTATTTTTGTTTCAAGTTTTGATAATTCCCTATATTTAGCAAGTGATGTCATAGAAAATTGAAACCAATACCGTAATAAAATACGAAACATGATTGTAATTAGACATGGTTCAAGATCAATCTTTTGTAATAAGGGGTCATTTACATGATCGGACAATGAGCTAAACTAAGTATGTAGACAGCTGATACTATAGCTAGATAATAAAGATGAATAAAAAAAGGAGCTTAAGAAATAAATTTAACTGTACCCATCTCGTATATCTACAAATCTGTGTTTCTCAAAATTCTGGGTGTTCTTGAGCTTGTTTTAAGATGAAGAGAGATCTTGAAAGAGTCAACATCCTCATCTTGGCATATAAATTATACAGCGTGTGATAAGCTAGCCGGTAAGGGATTCAGGGAGATAACCGGTGTTCACTTAAGGGTACACAGCTCAAGAAAAATTGAGAAACATGCGCCTTGAGCGTAGCTCTCACTGCAATCTCAAACAGCGGCCAATGCTATAATAGTTGTCGGGCCGACAAAATCGGCCAGTGGGTGGACTGGTTGACAAGAGGCGGGTAAACACGCGGCCGTCAACCTGCAACGCAACTAATAACCATGTACACGTGAGTGGCTTAGCATTGGGCAACATACCGTGACCCTTACGACGAATATTTTCCAATAAACTAATTTAAGCGTCCCTTACAAAAACCAGAGAAACAATTTAAAAAAACAAATGGGTAAAGAATATAGATAGTTCTTTTGTATCGCTTGAATTGTACTGGAATTGATCAGTGCCATAAACCACTATGATTCTCAAGATGAAATTGTTCCAATGAACCAATCAAAACGCAGACATCATTAATTTACATATCAAACTATATCGAAACGCTTCTTTTGACCCATGAAATACACGCTTTTGAATTAGGTTCGTTGTTATTATTTGTTTGTTTTTTTTTTCGGGACGAATTCGAATGAACGCGATATATTTAACATATTATTATAGATCTGTATAAGATGAAGACCCTCTTTGTCTCTTCTCCAATTTTATTCATCCCAAGCTAATTGAGCTCTAAGTAGGTCCCAAAAACAAAAATATAAACCGTCCTTATTGCGAATTATCGTATTCCTGAGTACAAAATACCATTACCGCCCGCTTTATTCGAGCTTTCACTGTGAACCCTTTCAATCAAGTTAACTGAATGGCGCTCCATCAGTCACAAGGTACGGCGGGCCTTTATGTCCCATCCCATAACCTCCCATTCTGTAATTAGGGATGGAAACAGGATGCCGTCGATTATAAAGGCTTTTTTGCGATGCTTGCTTGCGGGAGCATGTATGTTTGATTGCACTTTAACATATCAATTAGATGTGTCATAAATACCGACTGAGCGTAGGTACACATCAATGGGCGGTCGTAAAGGGTACCCATATAGTGAATATTGATCGTTAAAATCGGCTTAGGAACATAGAACATCGAGGTCGAGTATTACGTAAATGTTAAAACGAGAGCTTTATAGACGTTAAACTGTCAGACCGATGTTGTTCTTCGTGCAATATGATTCCGCGGTATTATTGGCTCTAGGATTAAGAATTTATCGAACCAAGTTCTGGAATCCGATTCGGCGATTTGGAATCTTAGCAATTAGTTGCGACTTCGGAAGTTGCAAACAGCGTAGATTAAATTCCTCTACTTAAGGGAGAAAGTTTTCTTTGACTGCTGGTATTTGTAAAAGTGGGAAAGATAATATAACTGCTTAGCTGTCACCAATTATTTTAAATTCTTAGTGACTAGTGAGTAATAGTAAAAGTAAACCAAGATGAGGTTTAATCTAATTAATACTTTAAAATTAATTCGATGTTTAAGCAATTAAGAGATAATTCTTTGCTAATAAAAGGAATAATCTTTAATGGGTATCATTGTAATTCTCAACAAACATCTGCTGCCGGCAGCGACACGGGATATCATCATTTTAGCTTACGGCTTACCTGGTGCAGGAGTGCAGAGCTAATTCCTCGGCGGACATTCCACCGACGGAGCAGGTGGCGACAAGTCGCTGGCAAGACCGGTCCTTGGACTCACCGCTATTCGCAAAAAATGCGCACGTTTAACCAAGTTTGCTTGAACCGTTCCGCCCAGTCACAATGCATCCGATGCAGAACTGAACCCAAGCGTTAAGGTATTATTGTAATCACCCAAACGTTTAACTTATGACATCTATATTAAAATCGTAGACTTTATTTGACGCCAATCACGTGGGAGGCTAATATTATAAATGGTCTCTAAACCTGTTTCCTGTATTTTTATTTCGGAGCGCCGCCGCATCGGATTCCTCGCAAGTCAAAAGTTTATCAGTTCACCGCCTACTTGCGAGGCATTGGCAGCAAGCACATTAGTTGCAGAAAACTCGAGGATGTTATCTTAGAAGTCAATGCCCATTTATGTGCAAATGAACGTGCATTAATTACAATAACTCGGTGATATTGACGGTATCTCGGTATCGCGGTAGTTGTTTTATTTCTAGCTTATTAGTCGTTCGTCCTTCTACAGTTCATTTTAATAAACATGAGCTGTTGAACTGCAAGACAAGATCGAGACTGTAATGTCTGTAATAACTTTGCAAATGGCGTTTTTAATTGTGCAGGAATGCAACTGGATTCGAAACAACATTATATTCATGCCAAGATAAGAGATCTTACTGGATCCAATGTATTAAAAGAAATATTGGGAATGCAGTTCTGGAGTTCGTTGCAGTTTACGATCCATTTTCTCTGTGAAAAAAGAAATATGTTTTGCATAGATGGAATATTCGCGTGATGCAAGTTTTAAATATCTTCATTTGAGATGCAATAAGGTATCAGCTTTCTAAATGTGATGCTTTAACTCGAAGTCAAGTCCGAGGGGTCGAGATCGAGTTATGACGTGGCGAAAACAAAACGAGTTTGAATCGATTCCGTGCATTCCGACGCTTCACGGATTCCTTACGAAGAATGCGAGCCCGCGACTCTTTTAATGATTATAATCTCGATTTAGTGGTCGATTCGTCATCGTCTGATTTAGTTAATGGAATAGGCTATAAGCGTGTGAAACGGGTGTGATGAGTTTTGATTGTGCCTATAGAAATAAGTCTGACTGACTCTATTGGTGATGGATACTGTCACGGATCAACACCTGTCTTTATTAAAGTTTTTTAGATTCGATAGCTTTCATATTAATGTTTTTTTAGGATATCAGTTCAATTGACAATATGAAGGAATTTTGAATTTTAATTCATTAGCACAATATTTTGCAAGTTTTTCTACCTGTGTTCGAACTACATGTATCCACATGGTACAAAGTACCTACCCAGGTACTTTGTTGTACAAGGCCTTTGTGACGTTCTGGTAAAAAGTCATTGTTCATTTTAGAAGACAACTTTAATTTCTAGTGTCACGGACTTTTCATTTCAAGGAGTTAGGAAAGGAGTTTACCATAATATGATTTTTAAGAGGAAAAGTAAACAATATGCGATAAACGTTTCAACTTCCCAAACAGTAGGTAGTTTTCCGTGAAATAAATTTTCGTACGTGAAATAAATTTTGCAGTTCTAGTTCTACTAGATCTGCAAAACTTTAGTTTTTAAGTTGCAGTGCATTAGTTACAAAAAAACATCTAGAGTCGTTTAACGTGATATTTTAATATTCTACGAATTTACCTGTTATATAAGCAATTAAGTTTTTGTAGCATTTGCCTTGTAAGATAACTTGATTACTATAAGCAATTAGCGTCAAACTAGGTGGAACTTTCGTTCAATAGTGGACGCTGAGATAGCCAGAGAGATAGTAAAAACATGACATTTTGGAGAGGTCCTGGAGCAAGCAGGATGCAGGACGCGGTCGCATGGGAGCGGAATGCGGTCCGGCGGGCGCGCGGGCGCCGGGGGGCTGCGCTCGCGCACCAGAGCCGGCCTATAAACTGCGACGAAGTGGTTGCTGCCCCGTAATTATTATGCCGTGAGAGTGCATGGCCGATCACCCCAGCCCATAACGCCACTGCGCGCTGCGCATTGTTTTAATGACTGTTGCGAACTGCACTCATTAAAAACGTTATTATAAAGCAAGTTCTTATTTTGTTTGCGTGTTACGTTTTTCTCGGGTCGTCAGGCGTAAAGGTCAGAATTAAACGGTGATTCTTTCAATGGTAGGGTCTTTTCTTGTAAGCGTGTTGTCTACGCAGTGCAAAGGGCTATTGTTATTAGAAAAGTATTCCTTTAACGTTTTCAATTATCTTTTCACGGCTAAATTATTAAACAATTAATGGCCATATTCAGTCAATATTTTGTATGTAAGTGACAATAAAATAGAGCAAATTGTGATTAACTGTGTAATGGTTATTGTCAGCACTACTGTGTTCTTTGATGCCTATAGACATAATAATATTATGATAAGTGAACGTAGCGCATGTTCTTTGACTCACCGATAGCTAATGCATAGTAAACTAGTTTAAATGAAGAGTATTCGCAGTTTGACCTATATAAAATGGTAATAAAATACATTGGTATGTACGAACTCAGCGATAAAGCAACGATTTTCTTACAAAGCGTTTTAGTTAAATGTCATGTGTTGCAAATGTTGCAATTGTAGTAAATAGCTTGGTTCAAAATTAAATTATGAAAAATTTATTATGTGGTTGCAAGATATTGCATTTTTAAATATAAACTTAATGCAGTGATAATAATCAAATGTAAACAAATACGTTTATTATTTTGAATTGTATGGCAAAATTACTTTTGTGGTTACTACCCTGTACACTCAAAAGACAAAAGTACAAGAATATCCTCTAAAACTATCTTAGATAATGTATATTTTGGAATTGTTAGTTTAGTCTAATAGTTTTTGAATAAATACTTTGAGAGTTCTAATCTATTCTTTTACACTTACTTAAACGCCATCGATTAAAACACTTAACTAAGAGATACCAGGAAATGTTTCGCTTAGCTCTTATCTAACCGTTTGGTTGCGAGGTTGGTTTTGAAGTTTGTCATTTGTACTAGATTACTGCAGTATAATAAATCCTAAGGGCTATCATTTAAATTACCTGAACTTGTTAAAATACTATTCCAATCTAAATCTGAAGTTTAAATCATATTTTACGGCTAATGAATAAATTGAATGTAACTAAAAACAAAATATCATAATATTTGAGATAGTAGGTGAAACAGGAGTATAACACGAGTCAAAACCACTGTTCAAGTAGGTACCTATACCTACTCGGATAAGAGGCTGTGAAGACTACCTATAATTTAGCAAATTTGTAGACTCATTGTATTGCTTTATAACATAACACGTCAACTTATTAAGATTAATTTAACGCATGCCGATATCCTGTTCATAAAAGTTTTTGCCTTACTAAATGCAGGTTGTTCACCATCAGATAAGATCAGTTCAAATCTCGCCGCTGTTTTTTATTTAATGCTTATGCGAAATTTCAAGTTTACATCGACGATTTTATAACTATCGACGTCGGTGGTGCTTTCCTCTAGAAAAAAAGTGTAACATAAATACAATACGTCGAAACAAAAACAATTCTCGGGGATTTGTTTTCGTATGCGTTTCCGGTTTTCGGCAGACCGTAAGACGAGCACGTGTGATTATATCTCGCATGTAATAGAATCTAATACTAGCGCGGCGCAGTGGCGTAGCTAGGTAGCCAAGGGCCCTGGGGCAAATCAAAAAATGGGGCCCCACTGCTATTTAAACTGGTTCCCTCATATTACAAAAAATGTTACGGGCTTATTAGGTACTACACTTACGCTTAAGACTATTACAAAACAAAGTTTTACTTCATTTCGAGTACTAAAGTTAGACCCACGTAAGTCCGCCGATGCTCCTAGTTTTACAATGGTCTAAATTTCAAACGTCAAAACGATAACACTTTTAATATTTCGCTCCGTTCTACTACGTATAGAAAGACAAAGGACCATGCAAAGGCGCGTCCCCACCCACCAACAGATTTCAAACGTATCTCTATTTATACCTCTTGCCATACTGATCTTTTTTTTGTATGACGACATCCCCCGTAGGAATGGGGATTTCACGCAAATCGAATTTGAATGTTGTATTTTTCAAGTATTTTTTTGACACAGTAAATTGTGAAAATAATGTGCAGGCGATCAAGAGTAACCCCCCTGGCCTAAATAAAAGTCTTCAATAAAATATAATCTTAAAAAATATTTTACAGTCGAGTCTACTTGAAGCTAGACACTTACAGCGCAATTCTGATTCTTAGGCGTTCGGCATAAGGACGTTTTTATTGTTTTTGAATACCCCGTCATTTTTTGGATTAAAAATGGTTATTTGTCTTTTTAAGGAATGTCATAATAATATTAAAACTAGTGCCAAGTCTGTTGGTGGGTGGGGACAGAGCCCATACAACTTCTTGCGTTGTTCTTTGAAAAGAATAATTTAATTTGTGAACAGAAAATTCAAAATATTATGTTACTTTTTCTTACATTACCAAAACACATTTATAAATAAAGAATTATTATTTTTACTATCTTATTTAAAGATTTTAAACATGTCATGAAACAAAGTCTTGTAAAATGAAACGCACTGAACGAGTTCATTATCATCATCATCAGCCTGTGACAATCCACTGCTGGACATAGGCCTCTCCAAATGCTCGCCACGCTGATCGATCCTCGGCCACTCGCATCCAGCTCCTGCCAGCCATCTTGCGCAGATCATCGCTCCACCTGGCCTGGGGGCGTCCTACACTACGTTTACCGAGACGCGGTCTCCACTCTAGAACCCGTTTACCCCAACGGTTATCGGTTCTACGGCTGATATAGCCAGCCCACTGCCACTGCCAGGCAGGAAGTCGAAACTTTCCGAAGGGACTTTAGGGCTAATGAGGCAACGACGTGAAGACCCACCCACCACTTCGTCCGGAAAAAGAGCTCTTAACCGGGAGATAAATAAACGTGTGCGTCACGACCGGTGCTTTAATACTCTTTCAATCGAAAGAGCTATAGAGCAAAATCGGGGGTCTAAGGTGTTCGTACAATCTCTCGGAAGAAGCCACCTGACGAAGCTGACCACAGCAAGTGGAGAAGTTGTCGCCTCAAAGCCGGCAGTTCTTTCGGAGGTAGAAGACTTCTATGGCCGGTTATACGCTTCGCATGCAATTCGACCTGATCCCGGAAATGAGGACTCTAGAGCCACGTTAACTCGCCATTACACTGAAGACCTGTTAGAAGTCAGCGTTGGCCAAATCGAGATTGCTCTTGGGCAGCTTAAAAATGGAAAAGCCTCTGGAGAGGACGGCGTTACTACGGAGCTGCTAAAGGCTGGAGGTAAACCCGTACTGAGGGAGCTCCAAAAGCTTTTTAACGCTGTCCTGTTCGAAGGGAAAACTCCAAAGGTGTGGAGTAGGAGTGTGGTCGTCCTGTTCTTCAAAAAGGGTGACAAAAGCCTGTTGAAGAACTATCGACCCATTTCCCTTCTAAGCCACGTCTATAAGCTATTCTCAAGAGTGATCACGAACCGTCTTGCGCGAAGACTCGACGAGTTTCAACCACCGGAACAGGCTGGGTTTCGGAGCGGAAACAGCACCATAGACCACGTTCACACTGTGCGGCAGATTATACAGAAGACCGAAGAGTATAATCAACCCCTGTGTCTAGCATTCGTGGACTATGAGAAGGCCTTCGACTCGGTTGAAATCTGGTCTGTTCTGGAGTCCCTGCAGCGTTGCCAAGTAGATTGGCGATATATCCAAGTGATGAGATGTCTGTACGAAGCAGCCACCATGTCCGTCCAAGTACAAAATCAGCAGACAAATCCTATACCATTGCATCGAGGAGTGAGACAAGGGGACGTCATCTCCCCGAAATTGTTCACAAATGCAATGGAGGATATGTTTAAGACGCTGAACTGGAAAGGACGTGGCATCAGCATAAATGGCGAATACATCTCTCACTTGCGATTTGCAGATGACATCGTCATAATGGCGGAGACGCTGAACGAGTTAGTACCAATAAATTATTCTGAAGTTGGTATTTGTTTTGTAGGAAGGTTTTTAAAAATAGTCAGGACTTGGTACCTGTACTAACTTGTACAGTTATAAACCTGTTTTAGCGATGTTTTTTTGTAATAAGAGGGGTTAGGTTTTATCAAGTAAAAATATTAAATATACTAGGTAAAAAGTACTTTAAAAATGCTAAGCTAATTTATCATCAGCTCTTTTTCGTGCACTGCAAAGCAGGTAATAAAAATATTAAACAGTAACAACATAAATTACAATTAATACATTTTTTCACGATATTTCGCGTTGTACAATGATTAGCCGAAATCTATAGATTTGACATGGTTTATTATTATACGTAACGGACATCAATAAGAGTGGTACTAAAATCGAACCACTAATTGACCAGTAGTACTATCCGGTTCAGATGCTATTAGGATAATACCTTTTGGAGCTGCGTTAAGCGACAGTGATGACTGACACAAACACTAACAAAATAATGCGTTGCTAACGTTACGGACAGGCGCTGTTAACGTCATTTGTCGCTCAATTCCAAAAGGTATTTTAAAGGTATTTTAAAAGGTATTTTAAAAGCATTTAAATCTGATATTACTAAAAAGTTTATTGACATTAGCTTACTAAACTTACTCCTGATTCAGCATAAATTTTTCAATCGTTCTTAAAAAAAACTTGACTCGAATTCACAATAAAACGCACATCGATGAATAATAAAACGCACATATCGCTATCCGTCAAATTGACAACACTGCCAACCCACAGAAAGAATTTAGGGGAATTCCGAAGGCATAACTTTCGAATTTCTCTCAACTGAGTTACCATGATTAAAGTCGGGTTGCAACCTGCCATATGAAAATGGGAGAAATTTTCAAAAGTTCTGTTCGATCGAGATTTCTGGTAAGAGTTCGAGGGCCCCCTGAGCTTGAGGGCCCCGGGGCACTGCCCCGCCTAGCCCCTAGGTAGCTACGCCACTGGCGCGGCGTCAAAGGAGAGGGGATATTGGTATCACGCCGGGTTATGAATGAACGTGGACCTCCGGCGGCGGCGCTAGCCGACCCCGCGGGGAGGGGACAGCTCTTGGAATTCCAAAAACTCGAGTGGGCGATGTCGATGCGCTAACGCATAAAAAACGAACCGATCCGACACAATAGCGCCTCGGGCGAACGTCGCGCCGAGGTGCGACCGTCTCCCTTACAAACACAAATATACACTAAACGCCTGAAATGCTATAACGATATGCGGTTGCGTTATGCCTTGTTGAAATAACAGAATAATGAGGCTCCTGTTTGGTTAACATGACAAAGACGACTGGCCGTGGAATGTCGTTCATCTCGCCGGCGCCTGCGTGGAGACCGCCTCGTCGATTGAAAACCCTAGTTTTCCATTCGATCTGGTGCCAGGTCACGTACATTGAACCTCGCTTTCTACGTACTGACGCCTTTTATGGCATTAGGGACTCATTTTCTGAAATGGATATTTCTCGCTAAAAGTTTAAAAACATCAGCGATAAATATTTTAATTTATAATGATTAAGAAATCAGTACGGTCTTGAAAGTTGTAAAGGATGTGAGCACCTTGTTGCAAAACGACTCCTCGTCCTTTTTTCAGTGTGAGAAAGAAACGAGGCGAAACCAAAAGCTTCGGTGTTGGCACGGGCTCGCGCGGGGTGGGGAGGTCGGTGCAGCGGCAATAAAAGCCTACCTGCCCGATGTAGATGTTATCTACCTCGGTCAAAGACGCCGGCCGCCTCCGTGCCTTACTATCACCGATGCGAAAAACGTCTCTAAACGGGCAAAAATAGGGCTCAAATTGCTAGCGTGAATGATGCACTAACAAACACGTAACGGTGTGGAATTACAACACTTTTGTTAGATTGTAAGCTTTTGTCATAGTTACAAATATACATTAGTCATAAACACCGCACTTTACTCTTTATGTGGTCTACTGGTGCAGCAATGTAACGCATTAGTTTCTATAGACCCGATCTGTTGAATTACGTTCATCGGTTTCCAGAATTAGGATTACGAGAAGGCATTTGATAATGTAGAGCTTGCGTCAGTTACATAAATTCTTTTAGTCTTGATCTCTCAAATGGATCCAATAAAGACGGAGGAATGTGGGCATTGTATCAATTAACATAGACATTAAAGTTGGTAGATAAACGAGTGAGCGGGTTTGGGAGGGCAGTATAAATAAATACGAGGTGCAGCTGCATTCGGGAGTTATTGGAATTAAAAAATGCTGGCGAAGAACATTGGACAGCGGTCGATGAGAGCGTGGTGTACTATTGTGCACGCGTCTGCATATTCAAATTATTTTCTTTTTTATAAACACAAGGCGCTGTGAAAGCAATTAGCGTGCACGAATTGTAGTCATCTCAAGTTACTTTGGAATGCATAATAACGTTTAAACTAATTAAGGCATATTTCAAGTACAATATTTTTTTAGATTTCCTATTTCTTGTATGTTGTGATAAAATCAGAAATTAGTTTGATTTACTAGTGTGTTTATTACTAGAGTGTTTACATGTAGTCGTAGGAAATAGGTTTTGTTTGATTTAATTTGATGGTTCTTCCATGAAGTACTCTACTGGCAATCGTGACTAACTACAATAAATAATGTAAAAGTCGTTCTTGGCATAAGCATTTATTTTAAAAGGAAATAATATAAAAGACAAGGTATAAATTAGTGCCCATGATCTTTATAGAGATATACCTAATTATCAGAAGATGATGTTCCCAAACTTAACTAAAACATGTGGGTGTATGAATATTTTTGAATGTTGACTCATAAAAAGGTCTCGGGCTGTGGTCGATTCTTTCCAAATATTATATAGGTGACGTTTTACCGGCATGTTCATCCAACAGCATAATGATATCGAAGTGGTATTGATAATAGCAATTTAGATAATTGCCGCCGAATTCGTCTATATCGCTATAGCTACTTTTGTTAATTGCCGTACTTCATTGCTGTCCTAATTATACTTTTATTTTTGTAGAGTTAGCGCAAGATCATTCAAATATTCGACCGATGACCCGTTCACCCACCTGGCTTCACCCACCGGTGGGTGTAAGGGTAATTTCTGTTTACCCGTGTACCCACTGCGTCAAGGTTGGAATTCATTATCGATGTATTTTGTCGATAATGTTAAAACATGTACTTTTTTATTAAATCCCTTTTTTGTTCTTTTTTAAAACTGTGAAAACCTTGTGTTTTGAAAAAAAAAAACATTCTTTTTATATAACAGGTATTGAATGACTAAGCAGTGCTGGTAAATGTTTGTAGATTGTTAGGTACATATAAACACACCTATAAATCACTTGTTAACTCATTGAATCACCTATAAGCATTTTGCTCATGATAATTTAGGCCAATTCACACCTATTTGCCTATATCTATTCTATCAAGTCAATAGGTGCTTTTCATCAAAATTGAATTGAGTGACGGTGTATTTTCAGTGGAAGCAAACGGTAGGTAGGCAATAGAATGAGGAGATCGTGACTGTTTTGGGACGTCTACAAGGCTTTTATAGTTAGACTAGCGGGCGCCCGCGGTTTCACCCGCGTGGCTCCCGTTCCCGTGGGAATATCGAGATATCCTTTCTTAGCGGATGCCTACGTCATAACATCTACCTGCATGCCAAATTTCAGCCCGATCCGTCTAGTAGTTTGGGCTGTGCGTTGATAGCTATCTATGTCAGTCAGTCAGTCAGTCACCTTTGAGTTTTATATATATAGATAACTTAAGAAAGACTATTAAACTGAGGGTCGTGGGGCGTTTCGCCCCACGAGCTATTCGACCCGCGGGGCGAATAATATATAGTTTTATTACATATCTCTAAAAGTACAACCGAGCACAAAATAACAGAGCAAACCAAATTAAGTCGTTGTCGCAACGCCGTAAGCGCTGCACATGTCCGCTAGTAGGCCCAGTCAGTTTTTTAAAAAACTACCCACAATGGCAACAAAATGTGATAACTGTAGTAAATCTATAACCAAAAGTTCCCCAGGGATTGAGTGCAGTAAATGTGAACGCCTAGTTCATTTTAGTGCTAAATGTACGGGATTATCAAATAAACAACTCAACGCTCTTAAAGCTGCTGCACCCGGACTTGGTTGGACGTGTCAGGAGTGCATACAGGAGACACCAAGGCGTAACTCCTCCATTGTGATCCCAAACGACGAAGAAGAAGAGGATAGTGATGCTCATGTCCAAATCGACGCAAACAACCTGATCAAGGAAATATCCAAAGAAGTAAAAAAGGCAATAAAAGCTGAGATGAAGGAAGTAAACAGCTCTTTGCAATTTCATAGTGCAAAATTGGATGAGGCAATGACATGTATTAACGCATTTAAGCAAACAATCAAGGATCTAGAAAGAAAAAATATCGAGCTGACCAACAAGAATAACAATCTAGAAACACGAATTGGTGCCTTAGAACAAAAAATACAAGGAATGGAGCAAGATAAATACGCAAATTATATAGAGATTGCAAATGTCCCGTATTATCAAAATGAAAACGTCGAAAAACTAGCGGAAAATGTGGTTAAGAAACTAAACTTGCCAGGAGAAGGTATCAAACAAACCCGAAGGCTTAGAGGAAAAAAAGATCAAGACGGAAATATACAAGTCGAGCTGAAATCTGAAGTAATGGTCGAGGATTGGATAAAGGCAGCCAAGGTAACTAAGATAGTAGTGGCTGATATACAACCCGAAGCCAACAGCAACCTTAATCCTATATACATTAGGGAAAAAATGACTCAACTCAATAAACAAATACTCTGGCAGGCGAAACAGGAACTTAAAATTAAACAAAACTACAAATACGTATGGTTCAAGAGGGGCGTCGTCAAAGCTTGCAAGGAAGAAAAGGGAAAAATCTACATATTAAGAACCCTAGCAGACGTCTCCATCCTGTCTACCAAGAAACAGTAAATACATTTGAACTAGCTGATAATATAATAGGGTTAATAATAGTATATCATTGTGTTAACATATCTTAGATTTACCTAAGTTATATTGTATTATTTTTATTTATAAAATATGGGAACTATAGATGAGCTTTTGAACTGTTCGGATATTAATCAGTTTACTGAATGTATTAATAACAAGGGTATCAACCTCCTATGCCTGCATGTCAATATTCGTTCGCTCATTAAAAATTTTGCTATGCTTGAGCAATGCATACTAACTTCCAAACGGGCCATAGACGTGATCGTAGTTACAGAAGTAAACATAACGAACACTATCAGTAGCTTATATAACATAAATGGTTATCAAATGATTAAAGCCCTGCGAGTGGAGCGAAGGGGTGGTGGCATCATCATCTATGTAAACAATAAGCACAAGATAAAGACAAAAAATATCAAAACACAATACTTTGAGAGCATTGTGTGTTCAATCACCACTCCTTCGAGCTACTCTGCGGATATCTGTGCAGTGTACCGTCCCCCCAACACAAGTAAGATACTATTCGTGGATGAATTAAATAAAACTTTAAATTCACACTGTCGATATGGCGATCTGTACTTACTGGGGGACGTAAACATTAACTTGAAACTGGATAATCCAATTAAGCATAAATATAGTAACATGCTACACAGTTTGGGTCTAGTATGTGGAATAACGGAACACACACGAATTGAGATCTCGGGTGGTAGGCTAAGTAAAACATGCATCGATCATATCTACGCTAGATCCGCAATGCAAGATCTGTTCACAGCGGCTATCGGGACGACACTGGCCGATCATCGTATGGTCGTGCTTGCCTGCATCGGGCCGGGCATACAGGGCGTTCCTAAATATAAAACTTGCATAAACAACAAGCAACTTATGAAACTACTAGATGAAATCGATTGGGAAAAAACTAGGGAAATGTCATGTCCTATCGCGATATATAATTACATACAAAATAACTTTACTAGATGTTATAAAAAATCTAAGTACAATATAAAAGTAAAAAATAACCCGAACCGTAACCAAAACGACTGGATTTCCAATAAAATAATAGAGGCTTGCAAACATAGGGATGAATTATATCGCCTTTGGATTAGGGATAGTAGAAACTTTATCTTAAAACAAACATTTAACAAAGCAAGAAACTATTGCAACAAATTAATACAAACAGCAAAAAACAACAAAATAAAAAAAGACATCTATGAAAATAAAAATAACCCCAGATATTTATGGCAAATACTGAATAAAATCACAGGACGAATAAACTCATCAATAGATAGGATTATTGTAAGTGCATTCGGAAAAAATGGTATCACTGAATCGGACATCGCAAACTCTTTTGCCAATAATTTCGAGAGAAATGTTAAAAATATAATACCCAAGTGCTCCAAACCCCTTCTAAATAAATCAGAATACAAAAAAAGTGCAAGTCTTTCTATGCGCATTAAGGCGGCAGAACCTGATTCTGTAGGTAAAATAATTAGGTCATTGAATAGTAACAAAGCTCCTGGAATTGATGGTATTAGGGCTATAGATGTGAAAGCTATATGTAGCAGAATTACAATAGCGATCTCAAATTTCATTAATGCTAGTATTAAAGCTGGTAAATACCCTAACATGCTTAAAACTGGGGTAGTTAGACCTATCCATAAAAAGGGCTGTATGTCAGATTACGACAATTATAGACCCATCACAATTCTCCCAACGATTGATAAAGTAGCGGAAAAGTTTATATGCCGACAGATATATGGATTCTACAGTGAAAATAAAATACTTACGGACAGACAGTATGGATTCCAACCCAAAAAAAATACTACACAGCTCCTATCATCATTCACTAATAGTATCTACAAACACCTAGATAGCAAAAAACACGTGCTAGTAGTATTTATTGACTACAGCAAGGCATTCGATACCCTCAAGCATGACATACTTATCGACAGTCTTGACGACAGTGGAATAAGAGGACCTTTGCTGTCGTGGTGTAAAGAGTACCTTGACAACAGGAAATACATGGTAAGAGTTGGGACCGCGACAAGCAAAGCCATTACAGTAACGGTTGGCACGGCGCAGGGATCGGTGCTTGGTCCGTTACACTACCTGACATACGTTAACAACCTAGTGAATGTAATTAAACATTGCGAAATCTATCAATTCGCCGATGACACTTGTCTTATTGCAGCTGGAAAAAATATCGACGAAACCCTCAGTTTATTACAAGCGGATTTCAATATGCTAGCCAAATGGTCACATGATGTTGGACTGGTACTAAACGCTAGCAAGACTAAACTCATGTACATTAGCTCCAACAAAAATAGGAGAAGCTACATTCCCGGGTTGGTAGCACATAGTCACGACTGTATACACAAGAACGTTACGACAGGTTGTGTTTGCGACACTATCGAGATGGTAGATAAGTACACTTATCTAGGACTTGTAATTGATAGCCGCCTCTGCTGGGTTGAACACATCAACCACGTTTGTGATAAACTGAGAGGAATGCTAGCAAAGTTCTCGATAATAAAACAGAAAATACCTTACAAAACGCTTATATTACTTTATCAATCGCTGGTAGAATCCACGATATCATACGGGCTCTCAAGTTATGGCAGAACCTACAAAACCCACCTTGATCGCATATATACTTTACAGTATCGTATACTAAAAACAATCATACCAAGAAATAAACTTAATGCAATAATAGATCCTGAAGATGTTTTTAGATTCTGTAATATTATGCCAATTCATGATAAAATAAAATACACACTGTTAGTGGAAGAGTTTTTTAATGCTCAACTACAATCGTTAGTTGCCCACCATTTTGATACGCGCGGTGCATCCGACCCGAGACTGGTAGTGCCTTCATACACGAACCTATACGGCAAACGTACATTGGAATACATGATTCCATACTTAATCAACCAAGTCCCTGTATCTATTAAATCGCAAATAACGCGAAGGAATATAAAACACAAATTAAAAAAATTATTTCATGGCATACACTCAAGAAACTAAAGTTACAGACCAATTAGTTGGGAAAATAAGCATCCTGTATGCGCGCGTGGAACCGGTCGCCAGGCGAGTGGTCGTTGGAGGGAGGCTTGAGCCAGGCGAGATGCATGCATAGGAGGCGTGATTATAAAGTATGTAGTTGTTTATAGGTTTATATTATTATTATGTAACCAAACTAAGTTATTTAGTGTACTAGTTTATATTGTTATTATGTCCTTACAACGGCGCCGGTATGCGGTAAAGCTGTATAGCTTATGTCATACTGTAAAAATTATGTAATAAGTAATTATTTGATAATAAATAAATAAATAAATAAAATAAATAAAATAATTTATAAGTTAGAAATGTCATAAGCCAATTGAGTACATTTTTCGTGTTATTGCACTGCATTATTTTTGTATGTAAAAATATTATTTAAAATAAGTGCAAAAAGGTGCCGATAAACGCGTACATGCATTCCAAGAAGACGGTTAGTACTTAATCAGTGATTATCCACATCTAAATAATATATTTAGTGTACATCAAAACCCGTGATTAGCAAGAATGGTTGTAAGAAAAAGACATAATATTAAGGGAGATCAAACTGTGATTTTAAACCATTGCCTTATTACGTCAAAAGATAACATTATGTTGAGTAAAAATAATACACCCGGTGCACTTGTCAAAAACAAGTTAGGTATTGGCATAATTTTTGCTCAATAATAATTTATATTTTTTTGTAGTAAGACCACAGAATAGATTTTTTTTTCTATTCCGTGAGTAAGACGGTTTAGTACTGAATCTGTAACTATGCCACCTCTAAATTGTATATATTTTTTAAATAAATTTGATTATTACCGGAATTTATTTTTATCGGAATCTTTTATTTTCACTAACCACTTTTCTACCCGTCTGTACAAATAAATGGAATCCTAAAATTTTTTATATGAGTCCAAGCTGGGCATAAAAAAATGCGCATTGGGTTGCTTCGCTCCGTGGTCCGAATCGACCCATTTCAAAAATGACTTGGGCCATTCGCCCCGCTGTAACCACTGCGGTCCGAATGGTCCCATTCAAAAAGAGCTCTTGGGCGATTCGCCCCGCGGGTCGAATAACTCGTGGGGCGAAACGCCCCACGACCCTAAACTGACATTTGATAGTGTAAATTCCACACGATCACCTAACTTTCTGTTGCATACCCAGTCGAATGAGCCTGACAAATGGTTCGGTATACTATTAATAAATACGTAACGGTAATAGTTACAGTTATTAATTATTACAAGTTGAGCATTGAGCAATAAGCCACTTCGTGTAGACCAAAAAGAAAAGAAACTATTAATTACATCGAATCATTCTGGACATGTCCGGTTCAAGATAGTTTTTAATGGTTTATTGCATTATGGATCGCTTGTAGTTGAAGTTTTGTACAGTTTAAAGGAGTTAAAAGAAAACAAGTCCGATGAATGTAACGAATATGAACGTTTGCTGAATAAACGTGGAGAAATTGAAGAAACTTATTAATTTATAGAAAAAAGGGCTGCAATATTGTAAATAGAATAATTATATATATTTGTATTGTTTAAATATAAGTGATTATTTGACTATGAAAAGGAAATTATGTTTTACTGTCTCAAGTCAAGTCCTACTTACTAGACATATTTTTTTCTGAATAATCTTTATTAAAAATTATATTGTTTGAAGTTATATTTTCTTCAGTCTCGTATGATGTCATGAACTCTCAACGCCTAGCCTAGCCGACCTACTTTGTTGGACTATTTTCGGCCAAGCCAGATACATTGCACTGAGTGTAATATTATGTAGTAACAGCGACATTCAATGGTTACTGTTACCTTCCTCATTCATTCATTGTATTATATTGAGGAAATATCTCGACTTACAGCTTTACTCCCGATGATTGAAAAATTCCATGAATGAAACAGGTTATTTTTTTTATTACAAGTCTTTAATTTAGGATCATCATCATCAGCCTATATACGTTCCCACTGCTGGGACACAGGTCTTATCTCAATTAAGAGATAGTGTGGGCCATACATTCATCCATCTTGGATATTATAATATTAATATGACCGAAATATTTGCCTTAGTCCAAAGGAATTCGAGCAACATCAATGATTTTGTTCTAATTTATGGGGAAATTGCGCTGTGTTGTTGTGTAGGTAATTCAATGAAAAAATGTTTCACTTAGAATCCTTAGAAGTTAAACATCCTTTCCGTGAATATTATGTTTATCTGGTCATTAGGTTTTATTACATTAATTACTTATGATTCATGGACACTTGAGCGTAATTTTACCGGTTAATCTTTGGTCCTTGTATACAGGTCTCTTATGTTTTTCATTGATAAATCAATGGATTGCAATGACGTTTATTATTATAGTTTATTGTTGCTGTTGATATCATTGTTATTTTTTGCTCCGATTTAATACTTTGTATGTCATTGCATCAGAAAAAATGTACCTACTTATTAACAATGTGACAATGATATTTATTTATGATAGTTACCTATCTGTTTTATGAGTTACAGTAGCCTAGGAGATACAATATTCGTCGTTTACTAAAATAAAATACTTGTAGTAGTATACACCTGTCGATTTATCATTATCATCGAATTCATTATCTTATAACTAATATCTACGGTGGTTAGCACGGGAGCGAGACATACGAACAACCGTTTGAGAGGTGACCCAAAATGGAACATTTTTGCAAAGAATCTTAAACTTTAAGTCAAATCCATAAAGTCAAAAATGTTTTAAGGAAATACGACAGTACCTACTGATGTGTTGTTGACTTGAAGCAAAATTTTGTGATTTCTATTATAGTTACTCGGTATGACTTACATTAGCGCAATAGGTTGTAGGATAATCTCAACGCCTGTTTAGTGTTAAAATCTAAAATGTTGTTTATTTATCTGATAAGAGCCGCTCGAGGTAAGATAGATAAAATAATATACGTACGTTTGCGGATCTGTGAATAGAACATGACTTCATTTTCATGTTTATTTATTATATTGTCTTTAAGATTATATTTTATTTTGGGCTTTTGTGTTTTCTGTTATACCACCGTATATAGTAACCAATGAATATTTAAAATATGAATCTTTAAAGCATGCGTGATATTTTACCAGAATCTTCACATGACATGCTTCTTTGTCATCTTCTGTTTTTTTATTACTACATCAGTTGGCAGACAGACACGCCGCCCACCCGTTGGTAAGCGGTTACTGCGGCGTATTGAGGGACACAGACTGTAGGATCATCTGATCTTCGAGCCTTTGATTTCAAGGCTTAGCCACTGTTCCACGGAGTCGGTCAAATTCTTCTTCTTCTTCAAGGTTCTTTCATAATAAAAAGGATAAGTTTTCCACATTAAATTTTAAGATTTGGCTGAAGGTACGTCTGTTTTCGTCTAACCCGTCTACACCAGTGTCTGCACAATCATTCTGCCTTGCTTTCGGTTTATTTACGCCTAACCCATTGATATCAAACTCGTCCATACGATGCACTGATTTTGTGACAAGAGAAACGCATTACGGGAAACACGTGATAAGGGAAAGCTATTGTAGGAATGAGTATTCAAATGATCACAGCATGTCCGGGTGAAAAAATAGCCGTTGCATTGTAACAATGGACGCACACGCGACTATATTTCATTATGATTTACGCAGAACACCATCGTTTCACGCTCCCGACTGAACGTATGATGTCCATTACTACACGCGCCATTTATGAGCTCTGCCTCTGTTTTAAATTTAGAATTTACACTAACAGAGGCACAAACATAGTCTTAATGCGGCGAGAAAAATTATATTTCCGACGAGAGTTTGCAAAGAGAAATTATTCGATGTTATTCGTAAACATTAGTGTTAGCTATGCGATAAAGTGGAAACCATTACACATGAAATAAAAGGTTGGAAGATCAAAGAAGTATAACATTACGGAAGCATGAGCACGGGTTTTAAGTGAAGTGTCCTTCAATGACATGGACCAAAGAGATCTAAATAATATCTATGACATGGACTTAGTGATACCATCAGGTAGATTGCTGTGTAAAAAAGAAAATCTTTAAAACAAACTCGAATCTTATGTTAAGTAGTTATGATTTCATTTACAAAGAAATCTAATGGTGCGTCTATGCTTACGAAGCGAGCACGAGCGGCGCACGAGCGGAGCACAAGTCGAACCGCTCTGCTCGCGTGACAAGTGTGGACGCACAACGAGCCTGCCACGAGGAGCCTACGACGATCTCTCCTCGAACATAGTTTCAGCCTAAATATCGAAAAACCGGCACGCGGTGCGAGACAAAAAATTGTGTAGTTCTATCTCTTTCTTTTACGTGGTCTATCCGTATCGCCCTCTTTTTCTTGTGTGAATGCGATAGATACTATCAATTTGTATGCAATTTGTCTATAGTTTTCTCTGTCTACGGGCGGAGCACAGTCGAGCACGAAACGAATGCTCGAAGCGCGCTCGTTCGAGGCTCTAAGTCCGTCCACAGTACACGAATTTTGGATCGGCTCGTGCTCCGCTCGTGCGCCGCTCGTGTTCGCTTCGTAAGCATAGACGCACCATTAGAGAATATTTCCAATGATAGGAACTAAATCTGTAATCGTCGTCTTTTTTTAAATTACTTATGTACTCAAAGAAGTTATACAATCTACAGCGGTTTTATTATATTCTTTTTGATAATTTAATACCTAGAATAAGCCTGACAGATTAGTCATATTGACCTATAGAGTAATAAAGGCGTTTTTATTACTCTATGTATTGCAGATGTATTGACCTATGACACGTACGGTCGCGTTCGTAACAACATTTTTATTACCTACTTAGCTTAAACTTGAAGTTTACTTCCAAGAGCTTCTTCAAAAGTGTCACTCATACAACAGCTCAGCTGCTACATCTGCTAATTGTAAACACTTTCAATATTGCGAAGTAGAAAAAAAATTTTAACGGCATCTTTATTAGCAAAACACAACACGTCTTTCCTTAAAAGCCTACCGTTGGGTGGGACATAAAAATTGGTTTTACAGCGACTATTTACTATTGCGACGTCAAGTTATGATTGTTGCCCGGTTTGACGTGTCATTTAGAAACTTCATTTAGTGAACAGCACAAATATTTAGCACCGGTAATACTAGTCGTTTGACCTGATGACTTTTTCCATCGACATGTTAGTAGCTAAAGGTATAACTGTATTTTTATTACCTTATAAGGAGATTGCATGCAGCTGATATCACTATATGACTAGATGTAAGAAGATTTGATGGAATAATAACGTTTACGATCAACAGCTTATAATCATAAAACTTACACAAAATGCAAGCATACAGGGTGGCCCTGAAAATCGTGGATCAAACGAAACAGGGAGATAAAGGGGGTTATTACCGACATAAACCCCTCAACAGTATGACCTCACATCGACTCTACAAAAAATTAAAGCTATTTTTTGTTTTGAAAAAAATAATGCCTTATTTTGTAATCAAATGGCAAAATAATGAAAACAGATTGTTTTTTCTTTCTTTTTTTTGTGTTTAATTATTGTCAAAGAAAGCATCTTTACATAAAAAGTATCTTTACCACTGTGGGGACACAAATTCGTGAGTAATGGCAACTTTCTTAAAAGAAATTAAGTTTTACGAAAAATCAATTCCAACTTCAAAACAGTACTGTGAAAAAAAAATGTATGACCGACAAGTGACCCTGTATCAAAAAAATTAGCCTGTTTTATCACCATTTAAATGAGGTATAACACTTGGCTATTTTGTAGTTAACTTATTTTACAAAACTTGTTTATTGGCGCCAAGTCTAACTTTCAATAAATTGAGCGATCAATAAGAATCGTTATTCGCGTTGATTATTTTCACTCTTAACAATTCTAGAGCTTTAACATTGGAATAAATACCCGGTATCTTTTGTCCTTTTCACACTCGGGTCGGGTACGTACCCGACTCGGGTCGTACATACGATCCATTGTTTTTGGCTCAGGTACTTAGGTACCGCTTGCGCGTACGTTTGGCCCACTGCTCCCGCCGCGGCGGCGAATCAGTGACTCGCTACCGCTTGTTATTACGCACGTGTTCTGCCGGTTTGCTCTTCAACGTCTCCTGAACGGACTCGGATTTCTTGTCTAACTGTGATCTAAGCTTGCCATACGGACTGTGAGTCTTGCCAAACTGTGACCTAAGCTTGCCATGCGGACTCTGTGTGATTTCTTGCCAAACTGTGACCTAAGCTTTCCAATCGGACACTGATTCTTGAAGCCTTCCCTCGTCAGCGAGAGTATGCTGACATGCATTACATCTACGGCTTTTGTAATGGCCACTGTAACAAGAGTGGAGTACAGTCAGCTGTACTCCACTCTTCTTACAGTGGCCATCTGGCGTAGCGTAGGTCACAGTTAGGCAAGAATTAGTGTCCGATTGGAAAGCTTAGGTCAAAGTTTGGCAAGAAATCACACAGAGTCCGCATGGCAAGCTTAGGTCACAGTTTGGCAAGACTCACAGTCCGTATGGCAAGCTTAGATCACAGTTAGACAAGAAATCCGAGTCCGTTCAGGAGACGTTGAAGAGCAAACTGGCAGAACACGTGCGTAATAACAAGCGGTAGCGAGTCACTGATTCGCCGCCGCGGCGGGAGCGGTGGGCCAAACGTACGCGCAAGCGGTACCTAAGTACCTGTGCCAAAAAACAATGGATCGTATGTACGACCCGAGTCGGGTACGTACCCGACCCGAGTGTGAAAAGGACAAAAGATACCGGGTATTTATTCCAATGTTAAAGCTCTAGGATTGTTAAGAGTGAAAATTATCAACGCGAATAACGATTTTTATTGATCGCTCAATTTATTGAAAGTTAGACTTGGCGCCAATAAACAAGTTTTGTAAAATAAGTTAACTACAAAATAGCCAAGTGTTATACCTCATTTAAATGGTGATAAAACAGGCTAATTTTTTTGATACAGGGTCACTTGTCGG
Organism: Mecyna flavalis; assembly: GCA_949319885.1. Taxonomy (NCBI): domain Eukaryota; kingdom Metazoa; phylum Arthropoda; class Insecta; order Lepidoptera; family Crambidae; genus Mecyna; species Mecyna flavalis. The sequence continues at coordinate 16,726,494 of OX439427.1, forward strand.
TCATACATTTTTTTTTCACAGTACTGTTTTGAAGTTGGAATTGATTTTTCGTAAAACTTAATTTCTTTTAAGAAAGTTGCCATTACTCACGAATTTGTGTCCCCACAGTGGTAAAGATACTTTTTATGTAAAGATGCTTTCTTTGACAATAATTGAACACAAAAAAAAGAAAGAAAAAACAATCTGTTTTCATTATTTTGCCATTTGATTACAAAATAAGGCATTATTTTTTTCAAAACAAAAAATAGCTTTAATTTTTTGTAGAGTCGATGTGAGGTCATACTGTTGAGGGGTTTATGTCGGTAATAACCCCCTTTATCTCCCTGTTTCGTTTGATCCACGATTTTCAGGGCCACCCTGTATAATAATATATTGTGTAGAAATTTTACAGAGTTTGTAAATGTCTGCCAAGATGTTGGTGAGTTTACACTGTTGTAAAATACTACTAAAATAAAAAATATACCCTTCCTTTCCCTGCAACTCTTATTCTTTTCCTTCCCCTGGAATTTTTGAATGTCGGTTTTAATTTTTAGAATCAAAAATAACACAATAATATATTATTTTCTAATTGCTGCAGACGTTAGAACTGTCGATGTTTCAAAGAAAAGGTGTGTGGCAAAGCCGGCTGGCCCTTTGTCTGAGGGTGCGCGGGCGCAGGTACGAGGGTGACTCACCCCGCCATTACTCATGCGCGTGACACTTCGCGCGATCCACAGCCCGGTTTTGCTTTCTTTACGAGATGGTGTAGTGATTTGATCAATTTATCGATTATCGAATTATGCATCTACTGTAATTGATAAAATACATTTTATGGGATTTCCTTTCCTAGATATAATTTTTTTAGCTTACGTTTTCTGTTTTTTTTCTTATTTTAATCATATATATATGTATTCGTGTAATTGGATAGTTGGCGAGTCCTTGTCTTCTGGGCAGTATTTTTTTTAGATATCACACATCTACTACAAAGTCAAACTGATCCTATGTATTGAGTACTCATAAAGCCTAATGAATGACAATAATTATTCCCGCATGATTTTGCCAGCATCGATACCACCAGTCGTCACTAGCGTGTTCGGTTTAGCGATGGTTGTCGCTAGTTTAATCGGATTTGCCTGATTTGTGCGCGCGCGCAGACGACGGCACGTTGATTTATTTGCCGCCGGTGGCGCCGCAAGCGTGCTCTTTATAACGACTTTTGCTTTGACTTAATAGTTTTCTTCACGGATGGTTGTCTCAGGTCAAGATTCTTTGATAACGGCCTACGTCATTATTGGTGTTCAAAATTTATCAAATCGAGTTGTGAAGACATGTTGCACTTTTAATATCAAGATTGTTTTGATAACGGCCGTGGCCTTCTCTAAAGTGGTCCAAAATTATCGAAGCGTATTTCTTCCAAGGATAATTGACAATTCTTGATTATTTAATGCAAAATGTAAACCTATAATTTTGGTTTTTATTTATGCACATACATAGTTAAATTGCGCATTATAAATACCTACCCGAACAACTTACAATTGATAACATGCTAGAAACTTGTACATTAATTAAACAAGCAGTCTCCTTGTATTATGAATATAAAACGTGTTGTATGTGACCTTATTGGGATCAAGTATGCAAGATAGGTAGAAGCATGGGTAGAAGTCAGTTTAAAACATCAATTACTTACCTACACCTATTCTATTTTATCACGCTTCGAATTTGAGAATCTTGTACTTATACCTTAATGCCGATTAACCTATTAAGGAGTAATTAAGCAGCAATTTCGATATTTTTCCATTGGGACATTGTACTGTGAAACAATCAATTATGCAGAGTGTATACTCTCTCGTATAATAAAATAATGTTTCTTAGAAAGTAATGTCTTAGATGAAGAAATATCCTAAACCCTAAACAAAGCAACAGCCCAATTAGAAATTGTGAAAGGCCGCAAGAGTTTTACTCTCCAAACAGAGCTGGTAAAGGCGCCGCCCTGAGTCTGTTTGCGTTCGAACTTCAAACGAGGCGACAATGCCTGCATCAGATCTAGATAAGATAACTAAGGTAAAGGCGTCTATTACCGCGGTATTTCGGGGAAGTTTGACTTTAGAGTACAATATTGTGGAATAAGAACTGTCCTTGTCTAATAGGGATTTTTTGTAGCGTTTTATAGACCTTTAACTCTATACTTTCGCACTTTTCATAAATAAAGTTTGAAGCGTTATATTTATTTTAATTGTTTTTAGTCATGGCTGCTACGGCTTCTATTACCGAGGTATTGAATCTATTACCGCGGTATGGTGGCGCCTATTACCGAGGGTAGGAGAAAAAATTAAACTTTAATTTTATTAAATTTGTAAATCTGTCATAACCTTTGGTCACCCTAGGTTTTAATCAGTTGTTAAATTAATCTTAATATAAAAACTCAAAGGTGACTGACTGACATAGATATGTCGTGGCCATATCGTTGAATTGCTCACTTCATGAAATGCTCGACCATTTCGTGAAATGGTTGCATTTCATGATGTGGCCAACTCAATTTGGCCAGATCGTTAAATCGTCTTCGTTTCACGATTTTGTCATCCACGTTTGGCCTGATCGTGAAAAAACAAAGTTGTCGCAAATATTTTAGAATGAAAAAACCTATTGGAGGCGGAAATCGACTCGGATGGATATAGGTTAGAAGGCTAAGGCGGGAGCTCTGCTCCCGCCTTAGCCTTCGTGGTTATTTTTTTTATAAACCCGAAAGAAATTTTTAATTTGACTCAAAAATCGATGATGTCCAAATTTACAGTAAAAACATTAAAAATAAAAAGTGTCAATTCAGCCACTGTGTCCGAATCGCGCGTATTATAATGGACCTCAGTGGTCCGAATAGAACGTGTCCGAATTTTCAATCAAACATGTCAACATAAACATTCATTTTTAGTATTATTCCGTCCGCGGCTCAGAACATATGGTCCGCGGCCGCCATCTTTTACACATAAACAAAGCGCTTGCAGTGCCTCTACCGGCACTTAATGTAACTATTTTACGATATTATCAAAATAATCTTGACCACATCATGAAGTAGTCAGCCCATAAAGCTGCCCAAATCGAGAAACGATTTTCAATCATCGATCTGACCAAACCACATCATGATGTGGCCAATAGACAGTTGACCATTTCACGAAATGTAACCATTTCACGAAATGGTCGAGCATTTCATGAAATTATCAATTCTACGATATGGCCACGACAGATAGATATCAACGCACAGCCCAAACCACTGGACGGATCGGGCTGAAATTTGGCATACAGGTAGATGTTATGACGTAGCCATCCGCTAAGAAAGGATTTTGATCAATTCCCACAGGAATGGGATCCACGCGGGTGAAACCGCGGGCGCTCGCTAGTAACTAATAAAACCTTCTTCATATTACTGGCTGAAAGCTGGTGATAATGATTATCCCTGATAACGTCAATTTTAGTTATAGGTCATCATAACATGAAGAGACATCACAAACATGTCACGTGGTCTGGTCTGTAGGGTGACCATTAGATGAAAATGAGTAGGGATTGCCATTATTATTCTGTTTTAATTAATAAATGAGGCTGACTAATTTCGATTACCATCAGTGCTCCGTTTTTAGGTACTTTGGGTAGCTTCATCAGAAAACGTGGTTTCTGTCTACGACTCAGAAGTCACCCTGTATCCTGTAGTCATGGAATTAATATTATCTATGTAACCGGAATGATATCTTCAAAAAATTGCATTTTTGAAAATGAACACTATCCCAACGCATTAAAGTATATATTTGCTTGTGCCTTACGCGAGGCAAATCCGAGACGAGAAAGATATCAATACGGAGTAGCTTGTCTCTTTCTTTCACATTGCCAACACGCAATGACAGTTCATTCATAGTTAGAGTGACCATGAATTCTAGGTCTATGGCAAGGACGGAGGCGTACCTCGTTCTTTCATATTGTCAGTATAAGAAATGTTTTTGGGCAACAATTTTGCCTGACCAAAAACTTAATTTAACGCTTGTACATATTTTAATGTAATTTTTACAATGTATTAATCTACAATTATATATTTGGTTTTTTTTTTCGTACAATGTAGGTATTTTTAAATTTGAAAAAAGCATAAATTTACATATTGTCTTTTTTTTGAAATTTTAAATTTAAATGTCAATAAGGTTGGAAATCGCTTGCACTTGTTTTTTTACTTCAAACCAATAGGCAAACAAACAACAGACGGAACCTAAATTAGTTTCGAAACTAAAAGTTTCGACTGGGGTAGATTTGGTAGGCGCAGTCGGGAATAATCCACTTGTCCCTCATATTTAAATTATTTATTTTATGATTTACCCTTACCCCCAAAAATGTACAATTTCTCTATCACTATGGTAAAAAACATATTAGCATAATATTAGCTTTACGTTATTACATATCAGCTTGACGTTAGAGGGCTTATTTCTTGAAACACAATATAATGTTTATTTTACGTGTGTGTAAATAAGTGGAAACACGCAGAAACTCGAAATATAATACCCATTCTCAGAAGTTGGAAAATTTTAACCACAAATATTTTAACATGAATTACTTAAAAATACTATTATTAGGCAGATCCGCAGATTGCATGTTTGAATTTGTCTCACTTATCCAAATCTTATTGTCACCCTATTAGAAAGGGACAAGCTGCTCTGTCTGACGGTTTCGCTCGGCTCGTTTTTTAGCCACGAGAGCACAGTCTAGTTATATATATTAAGTTTATGCCTGTAGTACAAATAAACATCCAGACACAGAACAAACACAAATATAATGTTCATCATATGAGTGTTGGTCTTTGGTGGGATTCGAACCCACGACCCCTAACACATAGGTCAGGGTCACTACAAAATGCACTATCGGGCAAACAAAAAAGAATGTATACATAATTATTTCTTTAGTTACCTAGTAAGAAGTAAGTTTATCTATACAGTAAAGAAACCCTTAATAATAATTTTACTTGGGTTATCAGTCGGTAATAGATTAAGGAAACTCTTATTCCGAGCCATTGACCCTCGGAATTAGATCCCCATAGAATCTATTACCGATGTATGCCGCGGTAATAGGAGAAGAATAGAATGTTCTAAAATGTAATTCCGACCCATAAAAAACTAATAAATTTATAAATTTTTGGTGCCAGTTCGCAAAAAGAGATTTCAATCTTTAAGGAAAACAGTATTTTAAATCACTAGATATCCCGTATCATCCATTTTTTGACAAATTAATATTGCAATTTTTTCGCGTCATTTTGGACACTCGCTACAAAAGTAGTCTTTCGATACGATAGTTTTTATAAAAATATAAAGGTTTCTACTGGACTTTGTATACATCGGAAATAGAATTTTAGTTTTAAGAGAATATGAGGAATGAAAAATATTTCATATTTCATTAAGATAATGATTTTAAATATACTTAATAAGCAAATATCTAGACCCTTAATATTTTCTATTACCGATGGTACCCTCGGTGATAGATGCCACCCCCAATTTTAGGCTCCTATTACCGCGGGTTTTTAAAATTCGTATTATTATGTATTTAGATATGATTTCACTATGAAAAGTATAAGACAATACGCTTAGATAAACACATAAACAAGTAAACAAAACTCGAAGTCAGTTAGACAGTTTATAACATTTAAAATTACGTAACAAAAATATGAGTGCACTAGCATGATTTGCTCCGTTTTTGTATGGAAACCGCCTGCTCCTGCGCTCCTGTCGCACAAACTGATTTTTTTTATCCGTTTGCTTGTAGGTATGCTCACTGGCACCCGTAGGTTCGATGCAAAATACTACAAGCTACCACTTGTCCCAAACGGGATTTTGCTAAAGTTGCTGCTATTAATATAAAACGCGAAAATATCGAATACCTCGGTAATAGGCGCCGATTTTGCGTACCGCGGCCATAGGCGCCTTTACCTTAATACAATGTACTGAATACGACACAGAAATCTTATATACTGTAACAGCACTGGTTTGTTTGGCATCACGTGGTAATTACCTAAATAAATTAAAGATTCGATAAGAGCAGGTAGATATAAAATGGTAAATATTTACGAGGTTTTTCGATTTTATCTGGTGAAACAAAGAATTGTTGAGAAAATTGCAAGTTAAACAAATCTAACAGGGTTTGGTCGAAAAATAGAACCATTACCATGCCATTTCTTTTTAAAACATGGCATGCACCGAATATTAGGTACACGCACTTTGTGGTTTCTAAGGGTTTATCACTTCACTGAGTTTTTTTAGAGTGCACCGGTAACAGTGTTCAAAATACATACGAGTATTATGCAGAAAAGTACGTATAACATCTAAGTTTTGTCAAAGCAATAAGGTTTATATCATAACGACTGTGCAAGCGTTTAATAGCTATGTTGCTGAATAACCGTATTATTTGTGCGCTTCCTGTTTTTTTACGAATGAAAACGACACGACTTTGCCGCTGTGTAATAAACCAAACCAACACCTATATTATAAGGAATATAAGTGTTGGTTTGGTTTATTAAAGGGGCAATAACATGCAATTGTTTTCTATGAATTATTGTATATTCCTCATCCATTAACTACGTTTTAGTAGCTTATCACACCTAATTATCGACTCATAAAGGTTTAACATTCGAATAAATTGCAAAAAATGCTGCAATATGCATATTGGGCGGCACTGCGGTTGTAAATTGTATGCGATTATACCATATAACCGTATAACGTGTAGTTTATGATACAATTGTGACAAGTTACAATGTGCCGGAGTGGACATGGTCGGTTGGATTGTAAAAACGATTGCACTGTTGTTTTCATTGAAGCTACTGATAATCAAATCAAACAAAAATATAAATGCTATATTGTACTACATGTAAACGACACTGAGAGGTCGGTTGATAAATGAATTTTAATTAAGATGGTATTTTAGCATTAAAAGATAACAATATTAAAACGCACAATGTCCATAGAAGTGTGAAGACAGACAAGATTATACGTTTTTTCATTTTGTGTCCACGCTTTATGGTTACACCAATGACTACACTAACACTTATTTAATTTGAATCTCAGAGAAGATTCGTATCACACACATAAACAATATACATAAAATACACAAGCGATATGTTAGTACAACCCGTCGGAAATATCTGCGGACCTGGCTTGACGACGTCATGCAAACTGGAGTGATAGCAAAAAAACAAGATGCAAAAAAAAGAAATATTTTTTTTTTGTTTTGTGTGCCTATTTTTTTTATATTATAGGTAATCATATATTATTTTAAGTGCGGGGAACCGCGAGGGGAAGCGCATTCCAGCCAGGTCCGCAGATATTTCCGACGGGTTGTATGTCATAATATCTTATTCTTCTGAGTAAATCATTCGAAAGCTCGTCGCTTTTTAATTTCTAAACTTAACTATAAAAAAATAATTGCTTCCTTGAAAACCACACACAGTTTTAAGATAATTCCCTTATCACCACATGCATTCTTAAAAAGTAATTTGAATACGTGGCTTGATTAAAACTCGTGCCACACCGCTCTGTTCTATTTTGTTCCGAGACAAAAGAGTGTAATTTGGAATGTGTTCCAGAAGCCGACTGTCTAGCAGTTGTTCAAACAATCACATTTTCATTGAAACGACGAGCACGAGTCGTACCGAGCCCAAAGGTTTATACTTTTTTTCAACTTTAATTTACGGTGCCTTAATTTTGTAAGCAACAATGAAGTCTTCATAAAAGTTCAAAAGTTTAAGTACATAATTTTGTACACTGTCAATTATAAAATATACTTGTGATAATACTAACAGTAGTAGGTACTTAAAACACAATCGAAATCAGCATACCATAGAAATGAAATGAACGCGATCATTTTCACTCAGCAGACATGCATGTCGCAAAATTAAGAATGTTGTTATTTTTAATTGGTATTGTAAATTATTTTTATTTATTAATCCTCTCCATTGATCTGATTGTAAAAATAACAATAGCTACAGTTAAATAGAAATAGATAAGATACCTACTTACAATACCTATTAATAGAATAATGACATCAAATGGGACGAAAAGTAGGTATGTATTAATTATACAATTTTATGTGTTGAGTCTGCCCCAGTATTTTATGTACATATTTTTTAAAATCGCTTTCGTAGTATGTTCTTTAATAACGAATGAAATAAATGAATTAAGGTGAGACTGGGTGAGACCTTGAAGAATAACCAAGTATGATTTAGAATATATTGTCAAATATAACCAATTTGTTTATGTTTATTGCTATAGAGGGAAAGCAAGATTTGTCTTGAGGAATAAGGAAATTCCATTGGAAAAACTTTATAGCATGCTGCATTGCCAATATTGCCTCTTTCAGCCAATCGAATCGTAATTTTATTGACTTGGTTGCGGGCTTTTACGATATGAAATCTGGAGACCCATAAATCTTAAGTACCTCGGAAGAAAGCGAAAGCAGATAATAATACCAGTGAGAGCTAAGAGTTGAAAAGCTCGAAAGGAAAATTAAGTAAGACACACACACAGCCAGTCCTTAGCTTAACGTTCACAGATAAATACTCGTAGGTGCTGCTACGAACGTTAATGACATCCGTTTTTCAGCGTTTAAAGTCAAATTACTCGAATGTGGATGATTGATTTTGCAATATGGGCTTTTAACTAAGAGAGTTAGCTTTTTCCTTTGTTTTGAGGTAGGCGATAGTAGCTAGACACTACTTAATTTTATCGTAATGCGTAATCGTGCCCAATTTATGCTGTTGGTTTTAAAAATATTTGCTTTTGTATTATATTTAAGATCAATGTCACTAAACCTTATAACCAATTGATAAATTGTAGTATCACTTAATTTAGAGCGTTTTTGTATTACTCACGTCAATGGTTTCCGTTTCTCCAACATGTAGGGTATTTTTTTTAAGTATGCACGATTAATTTCCCATTATAAGGCTTTTACTCTAATATGAGCCTTTTACGGGTATCGGCTATTCAGAAGCTAATTACTACTCATCGTGTATTTTATTCTTCTTTGTTTTACAAGCTGCGTCAGTCGTAGGCCATTTTTGTTTATATTTGGTATGGTTGTAAATTGCTAAGTATAAAATCTTATCTTTTATCAAATGATCTTAAAACAATTTTGATAGGTGTTATCTTTGTCTGTCTTTGTGAAGTGTATACGCCGCCGCTTATAAACGGTGTTTAATCAAACCGACCAGAGGGATAAAGTGAATGATTTGTTGAACTTTGTAACAAATAAGTAGATAGGTACTGTTTGTTACAAATCATTATATGTATTTATATTTGGGTTATTAAGCCAAATCAAAGAACAGCATATGAATAATTTTGTCCCAGAAGTAACTGGATATACATCTTAAATTTTACGAATAGACCTGTGTAGGTACAGTAATGGCGCTAAAATCGTTTATTTATAACACAAAAACGCAAGTTGTAGTTGAAGTTTTAGTATAAAAAATCAAACCTATAATATTCTAACATATCAAAGGGGACTATTGACTTATGTAAATGTGATTATAAGGAAAATCATCAAAGTAGAAATGATGCTTTGTTTCTGATCCAAATGGATAATTCAGAAGATGTCATTAACATTAATGAATAAGAACAGCTACGCCATGATCAAACCGGCAATAACGTTGATACTGAGTGAAATATACTCACAATATCCACAATATCGGGCACAAAATTGCCTATTCCTCATAACATCCCTCGAGACATGAATGAAGGCGTGTTCGCGGCCTGTAATTTGATCTCTGAGATGAAAAAACTCTACGTCCTCGCCTTACTGTAGCCGTTATCAAGGTATGCGATCTCGCATTTTTGTGTTTGTTGCAAACAATGATTTTACCTGTGATAAGACGTACCAAAAATATGCTTTTGAACCGAATACAGGTAAATTTTGGAGTGGTAAAGTACTAAATGGACACTTCAACGTAACAGTCAAATGTAATTTGAAGATTAGGCACGTGATAGTTGAATGCAGTACAAAAATAAACCATATCGTAAGATTGAAAGCTAAAAGTAGTTTTAAAATCCTGACCGTATCAAATGGAACATTAAGATACCTATATTTAAAGAAAAGTTATCGTGTAAGTTGTACCCTTGGTTGTACCATATTTTTTTCGTTCAATAATATCTAGCAAACACCTAATATCTATGCTATCATAGTTATCATAAGCTGAAATAGTTTATCATAGACTGTTATTGTGTTAATTAAATAAAGCAGTTATTCTATCCACAATTCAAGCTTCTACAGAAAACGTCCACTATATCATTTTATACTCTTGTTTGTGTCACCAATGATTTTTCTTTCATAATAAATCTAAATGTCTTCAAGACAGGTGACAAATGGTTCAAACGAGCTTATCATTAGAATCAGTATGATTTACTAGTTTGATTTGTTGATTGTCTATGATACTCATATCGGTAATCAGATGAAGATTGATACTCCCGGAATTTCTGTTATTAATAGTGATGGCACCGGCGGAAGTCAGCTTGCTGTTGACAGGCGCGCCTGCGCACTGAGACGCCTCGGCTCAACCCTTCAGCGAGGAGCGACAAACACGTCTATTTGCGGTGGGATATTGACCGCACTCCCTGCACCTTTGTTTACCTTACGGGTCGCTGGCTAAACTAAGCGGTACAGGGTTGAGGATTACTAACACTATAAATGATTGAAAACCTTTTCAAATTCTCGAAAATCAATGTTGTTTACGACTTCAATCATCAACTTTTTGGTATTTTAACAAACTTCAAGCAATATAAAGATGACTCTGTACAGATATTTATACCTTTGTACATTCATATAAATCCTAATGAGAACGTAATCTCAATTAAACAAATTATATTTAAAAAGACAAAGATCAGGATTACAATTATTGTTACCAAAATATTGAAGAAAGTTCTTTATTATAACAGAACTATTTTCAGATCGATGTTCCATACTACTCTAGTTACCTAACGCAGTCTCAACTACGAGTGCTTTATATAGTTTTTAAACATGAGTTTGTCCATTTACCAAAAGCACTTAATTACCTTAAGGCGCCCGGCGTATTCTTTACCTACTCCCGTGGGAATATCAGGGTTCCTACAAGTTCACAATCCCCATCTTGTGTTACGAAATCACAATCACCGATGGGACCTACCACAATGACTTACTTACGTACTTTAGAACGAGCTTAAGCTGTGTAATGTTCATCGCGTATAACGTTTATCTTGGTGCTTGGGTGTCATTAATAAGACTTACGACCCCTGACAACAGGTCATGGTTACGTTCAAATGCGAATCGCCTATCATCTTTACATGTTTACTGTCACGATTTGTCAGCTTCTCTCGATACGCCGTTATACTTGTCATTAAATTCTGTGAATCCTTGTCGGTGATGAGTCAATGTTGTTTATGATACGTAGGTAATTATAAACAAATCACGTCGTCTTTTAGCGTGAAGATAAAAACTTACTGTATATCTGGAAAATGATTGCAGAAGTGTGGTCGTGTGCCAAAGTAACTATCATGATTTACTAGACTAAGTATTTTTTATTATATGAACCAAATTACAAAAAAAAAGAACAAGAGCAAACAAAATATTTGGCCAAAGTTATTAGTAGAATAAAAACTTTCGTGTTATAAATGACCTGTGAGAACAATATGGCAGCCCTGTTTGCCGTAAAAGCGCGTGCGCACCGTCCGTTAATTCAACCTTTATCATTAAAAAAATCTTCATTGCGTCAAACGTTACATTTGCATTTAGAGTTGTGATCGCTCGCCACGTCGCGTGTTAATTACTCATTTCACTGGACCTATTAGCCCGGTTAGTTGAGCACCGACAAAGTTGCAATCTAAAGGGGAAACTGTGATTTTGGAGCTTGACCTAAGTCACTATTTCACCAATTAACGGCAGGCCCAGAAGACATGCCATTCTACCTAATTTTATAGGGAACCTGTAATCATTATTAAATTTGTCGTTATCTCCCGTGTAAGTACATAGTATCTTTTCTAGACAAAATGTAACTCGGTGACTGAGACGCATTGACTGAATAATAAATACCATGCTAATAGTCACATCGGGAGTGGCTTTTTGGTTACTTTACATACATGTGTTACGAATTTATAGTGTGTAAAATGTAACATACTTGATGCCTGAAAATTAAATAAAATGAAAGACTGGAACAGATCGCTATTAGCGATAAGTCCGCCTGTATTGTACAGTTGTATTTATGTTACATGTTGTCTATGTAAATGTGCAATAAAGATTATCTATCTAAAATTGTATTTGTAGTCCACCGTTTTATGTACCCCTTTGAAAAGAGAAGAGTAAAACTATTTAAACAAAAATTAATATTAACATTTTTTTCGATTAGTGGTTTCGAGCCACTTCTTACACAACACAATGCATTGTCTTTCTATATGTAGCTGACATCCAATGGGTCAATGTTCAAATTCCGAAGACAGATAAACACTAATATTATGCGTAACTACATATTTGTCCTTTGTTGTTTAAGTATAACCAATCGTGTTGGTGCTCTTTCGTTGATACCAATTTTATACCAAGATTATTCTGGGTCATACCCTGTAAATAATATGGTTTGTCCACTTTAAAATACCATTCTGAACTGTCAATTGTCTGCACTGCAACCAATATTGTACATACCCCATCATAGACAATATTTTATCACATAAACCAACGAGATAGGAATTTTCACAGAGATTTCATTCAACAGTTTCTAATTTGTCTTACAAAAAAAAAATACAAAAATCACAGAACGGGAACAAGTTTTTTCATCTCCAGCTCAAATTACTTACCGATAGGCCAATGAATATCCCGTCCATTCATACCGGGCGTCCCTCGGGATCCAGAATAAATATTGTGTTCGGCACCGGCTATTGTCTGGATCGACTCGCAATGGCATGGCAGCTCGACGCGAACTGTGAAGTGTCCCGGTAGGATTGCAATTAACGCATTTTTTACGTGATGGTTTCGTGTTATTTTCTGTAGTTTCCGATACGTTTTGTTACATTTTGTAAATGTTTGCTTTTCTTGCTTCACAGAAGTAATTTTATAATATGTAAATAGTTTATGTTAGTGGTGAAGAATCTGATTAAAAAATATCTGCTAAAAAGAAAATTAATTATTGACTACCAACAATTGTTAAAACAGGAAATATAGGTAAAATACTAGTAGTACATATGTAATAGACTTTTTTTAACACAATACAAAATAGGTTAAAGGAAGTTAGCGCTTGTCACAATTTCAGTTATTATTATTTACTGTGGTACATAATTGCATGAAATGATATTCTGTAATTTAAATATATGTAATTGACACAGGTGGAAATGTTAAAGTAATTTAAATATACTATGTGTATCGCATAATATTTACATTATGCGGGCATTCGCAACAAGGTTTGTTCTTTTTGTAATTAATACACAGATGGCTTCAATTATTTAATTACTTTAAGAGGGTCAAACTAGGTAGGTACTAAAGAAAAATGTTGATACAGTTTATCCGGTTGTATAAGGTTTTTACCTACCAAGTTTTATACGTCTCAACAATCTGTTAAAATGTTGAAAGCAAAACTACTAACAATTCTTAATTATGAACTGATCAAGATCTCATATTTTTCAAAAACAATCAAGACCAGTATAATAAAGTAAAAAGATATATTATTAAGCGCTTACTCAGATTTTACAAACTTAGCGAGAACGAGTATTTGTAAATCTGACTCATAAGCTCGTTTAAACATTGTTGAGTTGTTTACAGAAACAAAAATTGCTGACGAAACCACTAACTCCGCATTTGGAGCTGCATTATGATCTAGTAGACCATCAATGAAGGTTTATTTCAAAGAAATAGTTCTTATTATCATTTGTATTTATAAAATTCAGCATATCAGCTATTATAGGTGTGTCATACATAACTATTACTATGTTAGAATAGAGGGTTTTAAGGAGAATATCAGAGCTCTTAACCAGTGAATGGGGCTGAAATGGCATAGTAAGGTCATAAAGATCTCGGGCGCAGTCGTCATACATTCATTCACTATTTAAGAGGTACGCTCTTGTCGGTGGAGCACCTTCCACTTCTCCCTGGACTCTGCCAGCACCTTTAGCTCCTCATACGTCATGACATTTACTTTTTCTTTTAATTGCTGCACGTAATCTCGTCTTGGTCATACAAAGTGAAATGTCATGTGTACCGCAGGGTTGGATTAAACATTGAGTTATCAATGATCAACGAGTTTCGCCGCATGAGTTTTTCTGGACATATGTAAGATTTTTTATAATCACGAAGCTATAAGAAGCATTTCGGGTAGGGATCTACCGTTCCAGAAATGTGCCAAGATTAAGAATTTTAGTGGAACACTTCGATTTAACGCTTCAATAGATGTTGTAGATCTTATTGAGATGCTTTTAATCCGATGGTAAATGGTTCGATAATCCTCCTTCTTGCAAGCTCTCGACGTTTTATTTAATAATAGCTAAGTGATTTCACGTGCGGGCTTCAAGCATTGTGTCCCTGACTACGATTTGCTCAAAGGAATTTCTATGTTTTCAGGTAAAGTCGGAGTTGGCTTTGAACAGCGTGCATTGAAGTGGATTGGCTGGTGAGGAATTCCGTAGTTTGTAAGAAAGATATCTGAAACCAAGGATGTAATGCAGTATTATTAGCTCATAATAGGATATTAAGTTTGATTTTGCAATAAATTATGCACGAGCTTGAGCTTTTGCTTTTGTAAGCTTCGGCTGACATTGTTTTTTTGGTAATATTAAGAAAAAGTTTTAGATTAGTAAAATTGATACAAATTGCAAATATTATTTTAAACACTAAACAATTAGTATTGTAACACAGTTTATCAGTGAAAGAGTAAATTCAAGTGACCCGACTGATATCCGCAGGTCACGACGAAAACGTGATACCTACCTACGTTTTTGGCACTTATTTTGCTTTTAGACTTTTATGAGTATGTTACTTTGTTTGTGCGTCCATAAGATAATTTCGTTACGCTATACGAGCCCGAGTATTTTATTCTAAAATCAAAGTTGACGACAAAATATTTTTATATTAAGTAAGAAGTCTGCTTGATAAATATAGAGTACGCGACTCGCCCAAGCTTCCCGCGGGTGGGTCGTTCTTCTTTTTAACCTACAAAAAGGTGTCTTCACCGCTCAGTGAAAAAAAAAACAAGGAAATTATTACCATAAGTTTTTTCTTAATTGTATTTTTACAGGCACTGTCAACGATATTAAATTCGTTGGGCACTGTACTAAACATTAATGACTGTGCACGATTAAATAATAAATGTTTTTAATAATTTCACTGTAAAAAGTACGTTACAGAGTTGTAAATCCGCGTGACAGAAGTGTAAATCAAATTGTAGGTTAAAAAGAAGAACGACCCGGGTGCCATTTATTTAGTACTTACGTTAACCTCTTAATTTTGTTTAAAATATTTTCTTAGTTAATGCTATGCTAGACTTACACGAGAGTTTGGCTGTGTGCTTATAGCCAGAGAGGGTAAACGATTTTCGAGGAATTTATTTTTTTAAATTTTAAAAAGAAATTTTTAATATGAGTACCTAAGTATCTCATGTATATAATATTTACCTCCTACATGTCAAAAGTAACAGGAAAATTTCACTTTTGAGTCGCAATAAAAAGACTAAGTACTTCATCGCTATTTGTTTTCATAAGACTGTAGAAGGTACAATGCGTAAACGTTTCTTACAGAAACAAATGCGGGCTTTAAACTAAACAAATGGAAACTGACGACAGACGATTACCATAGTATAGATGTAGATTACCTTCACTCTTATTATTATAAGGATAGGGTTGAAAATGCTAGTTTTGTTTGAGTCAAGAAAGTTGAACGCACTGTCGACCACAGCGAATTTCACAGAATGTCATATTCGTCGGGTCGGGGTACCCTGGAATCCTGTGATTGTAAGTGATTTCAAGGGAAATGGGAAATATTTTGAATAATTCTGGTTATTTGAGACCAAATAAAGCTACGAATACTGAATGCCGTCACGGCAAAATACGAATGACTTTCAATATGACGTGGGTAGTGCGTACAACTGGATCGTAAGCTTCCAATTAAGGCTTTTTTGTATGAATCTTGTGTTAAATTAAAATCATTTAGTTATAAATGAGCTAATTACATTATAGGTATATGCTCAATGCTCGTTCCTTTAATACACCAAAAAATTAAAGTAAAAATATTCCAGATTTCAAATCAAGTAATGTAAGTACTAATAACAGATATTATACAGGTTATACATACATATTAGTGCATACTCCATATTTCATTTTAATTCCAGAGATAATTACTTTCTCATCTCGAGGTCGGGTATTACAATGGGCTGCCTTTGAATCTATGGATTTGACATGTGTTCATGTATGTACATATCTGTTACCGCACACATGTTGTGAATAAACAATATCATTATTGTGTCTAAGAGTACTATTAACGGTAGATTCTAAGTTTAATATAAATATCGTAAGACTTCGTTTCGTCAATTTAAAAACACAGTTCAGCCCTATGAGATCCATATTATAATGAAAACATCTCTCGGCCATACAAGTAAATTTATGTTATTGTTTTTACATATTCATTTTCCTAAAATAGAGGAGACGAGGAATATAAGAATTTGTAGTTTACTATAAAAATAACATATTCCCAGCAAATATATAATATAAGTGTGCCGACAGTTTGCAATAATTACACTCGTATATACAGGGTGGAATTTTGTAATGCCACCTGAAGGGGAAGTACTCTTAATACTGTAGATATAAAATTTTACTCAAAGAAAACATTCCTTTGTTTTTGAAAAGAAAGAAAACTGCATTCAAAGATTTTTAAAAATTCGCTTGCCGCTCCCGGTAATCGAACCGACTAAAATCTGTATAAGTTGCACCTTGTACTTTTATTGCATCGATCGTTAGGGACAATTATAAGGATGAAATCTCTTCAACAAACTTCATAAATTAAATGAAAGGAAAACGATGAAAAAAGTGCTTTAACTTGACCCATTGAATCAATAATTTAGGATTTCATTGTTTTCCTTTCATTTAATTTATGAAGTTTGTTAGAGAGATTTCATCCTTATTATTGACCCTAACGATCGATACAATAAAAGTACAGGGTGCAACTTTTACAGATTTTAGTCTGTTCGATTACCGGGTGCAGCAAGCGAATTTTTAAAAATCTTTGAATGCAGTTTTCTTTCTTTTCAAAAATAAAGGAATGTTTTCTTTAAGTAAAATTTTCTATCTACAGTATTAAGAGTACTTCCCCTTCAGGTGGCATTACAAAATTCCACCCTGTATACTTATATTCCGTTCCGTTACACAGACAGAAATGGAATTAATAATAACTATGAAACTATAACTGAATCTTAATTGATTTGAAGAAATGGAGGCAGAAAAAAGATCCAACCAACGGGATCGTAGTATGTGACTTGAAATAAAAGGCTCTAAGACCAGGGAAGCCTGTATAGCAGCAAATAATTGAACGATACTTCCTAGTGAAGAGTCTCTTCATGGAATAGGCCAGTAGCGACTGCTTGCCATTAGGTTATCTGCATGCCTTTCTGCATACTGAAGGTTTATAAGAAAATGAAGTCTAAAGCGGGTGTAAACCTGAAGTAGAGGATGTAAATACCTTGCTGTTTCCATTTAAAATGTTTAGAGATAGAACATTCATTTAATTCCTGCCTATTTTATTAGTGGTTTGTTAGGGACAATAAAATGTGTTGGAAGATAATTTGAAGCAAAGTTGTAATGTTATCTACCTTTATGGGACGTTTCAAAGAATGTAAACTAAAGGGAACTATAAGAAAACTGTAGTTCTAATGCTATAAATAATGTAAATAAAAGTATACGAACCTTAGGGATACATGCTACACGTATTATGTCCTCATGGGCGGATACTTCCGCCTCCAAAATTATACGATTAGGGTTTTTGGCCTCCACTTTATTTGTTTATCGATTAGTTTTGTGAATTAGATCATATTTTAATTTTATCGTGAAAAAATAATTTATTTGTAAACAAAGTCTGACAATATAGTCGCCATAGCTACGCGTTAAATTTTTAAACTCTATGTCAAAACTCGTAGCTATGGAATACAAA
The DNA here is from genome assembly GCA_949319885.1 of Mecyna flavalis. NCBI lineage: Eukaryota > Metazoa > Arthropoda > Insecta > Lepidoptera > Crambidae > Mecyna > Mecyna flavalis. The sequence goes on from OX439427.1 coordinate 16,744,620, forward strand.
CCTTTGTACACTACTGTAGTTTGACATTCCTTTTGTACATTTAAATATTAAAAATAAAATAGACAATAAAAGCAGGGGCAGGAGCGCAAATGAGTCAGTCTACTGTCAGTCTACCGTCAGTCTAACGTCTGGAGCCTGAAGTCTGAACAACTTACTCAGAGGCACGGTCCTCAGCCCTACTACAGAGTCTATACTCAGAGGCACGGTCCTCAGCCTCCGCCTAGCCGACTCAGAGGCACGGTCGTCAGCCTCCGCCTACCCGCCACGAACCTCCCCATCGCCGTGCGGCTGCTCAACCTGGAGGGGCTCCTAGGGCTAGATCCCTCGAGCCCTTAACTCCGCCGCGAACTCCGCCGCGCCGGCGCCGCACCACGAGTGCATCACTGCGAGCCCTCCGTGTGCCCTACGCCGCCGCCTGCGCCGCTTTGGGGCGTGTGCCCTGAGTGTCTGCCTACGTCGCTAGAGGCGTCTGCCCTTCCCTGCGTGTCGTCTGCCTACGGCCTACACCCTAACCTAACTTAGTCTGTAATATAGGACTTAGTCTTAGTCTGTAATATAGGACGTGCTGTATTAAACTTCTGGCTTTCCATTCTATCCTCTTCTTTTATTTCAAGTTCTTTTGCTCCGTTACCTTCCGTAACGTGACAGTTTGGCGCCCAACAAAAAAAAACCCATTTCTAAATTCTAAAACAACCTTACTCAAGGTAGCTAAATTTAGGCGACTTTAGGCTAATCTCATTCTTCACTCACAGCACTTGGCCGAGGCAACACTTCGGTAGTGTACTTCATCCTGTAGCTAGAAACATCTTAATACTCTATACCCTACTATACAGGACACTAATCAAATCGTTACACGCATAAACAGACACTTATACTATCACGCTGTCCTTCGGATAGTAGCACGTATACTTGGGCTCAGGAGTTTAAACTGTATAATTATTCTAAGTAATTATATAGTTATTCTTGGACCTAAGAATACACACAACTTGTCTTCTAGAAGAATATCCTGGAAAGACAAACACTCGATTAGACGCTTCGAGGATCTAGAGTCCGACTAGAGGTGTCGAACCATTACACTCACTACCAACTACCACTCATCCTTCTAACATCTTATCCACTCATTTTGATTCCCTTTGAAATTTAACTACCTCCAAAATTTAATTTCTTAACTCTTAAAATGGCACGTCCTATTTACTTATAACTTCTAACGTAACTGAGATACCTACCATTCCGTCTTCCCCAATCAGTCAAAAAAAAGAGACTCCTTTTTTATCTATTTATTTATTACCTATATTTATTTGTTTCTTTTAAAGAGTCTTCCTTTTTATATCTTTTTGTCCTTGAATGACTGTACTTAGGTTATATAAATATTTTCTTTTAGCTCTTCTCTAGATAATTTAGTCGATAATGATCTTCCATCTTACTTATAGACTGAATTCTGATACCTTCAGTCTTATTTTTTTCTTTGGTTTACATTCTTGTAACGTCTGAAAACATCATCAAACACCAATTATCTTTGGCAATTACTCTTAATACGTACGAACGTACTACTACCAATTACTTCCCTAATTAGTTGCCTACTACTAAGGGCAATCAATCTCTTTAATTCGTTGCTTACTACTAAGGGCAATCTCTTAATTAATTGCCTACTACTAAGGGCAATCTCTTTATTCGTTGCTTACTACTAAGGGCAATCTCTTTATTCATTGCCTACTACTAAGGGCAATCCTTTACTTCATTGCCTACTACTAAGGGCAATCTAAATTAGTCTCTTAAATATTTTTTTTTGTATAAACTTATAGGAGCGGTTGACTACTCCTTAAAAATAAGCCTTAGCGTCAGGAGCGGTTGACTACTCCTTAAAAATAAGCCTTAACGTCAGGAGCGGTTGACTACTCCTTAAAAATAAGCCTTAGTGTCAGGGATTTATAAAAGGAGCGGCTGACAACTCCTCAAAAATAAGCCTTAAAGTCATGATTACGAGGTTACTTTCTCAGGAGTTTGCGTCATTGAAGGTGAACCTTACTCCACTTACTGAACGGACGAGTGTTGCGAGATTGTATGTGAGAGTTTATGAAAGTTGAGATCGTATCCTATAACCTTTTCAAAGAAAATTTTCTCTAAGTCGAAAATTTTTCAGGGGCCTTGGGAGAAATGTAATGTTATCTACCTTTATGGGACGTTTCTATACGTTCCAAAGAATGTAAACTAAAGGGAACTATAAGAAAACTGTAGTTCTAATGCTATAAATAATGTAAATAAAAGTATACGAACCTTAGGGATACATGCTACACGTATTATGTCCTCATGGGCGGATACTTCCGCCTCCAAAATTATACGATTAGGGTTTTTGGCCTCCACTTTATTTGTTTATCGATTAGTTTTGTGAATTAGATCATATTTTAATTTTATCGTGAAAAAATAATTTATTTGTAAACAAAGTCTGACAATATAGTCGCCATAGCGGGTCCCCTATATGAGTGCGAAAGTTGATAGTTCGATTTTCATTATATCGAACACGCTGTGTCGATAATTCAGTAGTACGATGTTTCATTACATCGATGATTTGTTAGTGCGATGTAACGTTTGTGCGAAAAATCTTATTGCGAAAAACCATACACCGATTGCTCATTAGTTCGATACTTTAAATGTCTTTATAGGCTGCTTTTATGAATTTTCTTAACGTCTATAATGCAAAATTAGGCTAATAATTAAATCTCAGGGATGATAGTAGCCGTTTTAAAGCCGCATTTACTATAGAAATAATACATTTTCGAACTAATGAGCAATCGCTGTATGGTTTTTCGCAACAAGATTTTTCGCACAAACGTTACATTGCACTAACAAATCATCGATGTAATGAAACATCGTACTACTGAATTATCGACACAGCGTGTTCGATATAATGAAAATCGAACTATCAACTTTCGCACTCATATATGGGACCCGCCATAGCTACGCGTTAAATTTTTAAACTCTATGTCAAAACTCGTAGCTATGGAATACAAACCTTTGTACACTACTGTAGTTTGACATTCCTTTTGTACATTTAAATATTAAAAATAAAATAGACAATAAAAGCAGGGGCAGGAGCGCAAATGAGTCAGTCTACTGTCAGTCTACCGTCAGTCTAACGTCTGGAGCCTGAAGTCTGAACAACTTACTCAGAGGCACGGTCCTCAGCCCTACTACAGAGTCTATACTCAGAGGCACGGTCCTCAGCCTCCGCCTAGCCGACTCAGAGGCACGGTCGTCAGCCTCCGCCTACCCGCCACGAACCTCCCCATCGCCGTGCGGCTGCTCAACCTGGAGGGGCTCCTAGGGCTAGATCCCTCGAGCCCTTAACTCCGCCGCGAACTCCGCCGCGCCGGCGCCGCACCACGAGTGCATCACTGCGAGCCCTCCGTGTGCCCTACGCCGCCGCCTGCGCCGCTTTGGGGCGTGTGCCCTGAGTGTCTGCCTACGTCGCTAGAGGCGTCTGCCCTTCCCTGCGTGTCGTCTGCCTACGGCCTACACCCTAACCTAACTTAGTCTGTAATATAGGACTTAGTCTTAGTCTGTAATATAGGACGTGCTGTATTAAACTTCTGGCTTTCCATTCTATCCTCTTCTTTTATTTCAAGTTCTTTTGCTCCGTTACCTTCCGTAACGTGACAAAGTAAAGAAATATAGTATTAAAAAGTACGCAACAGTAAAGGCATATTAAAATAGTTGGTCGCTGCGGTTTCCAGCATATACTCGGGTAGTGTCAGGTGTGGCTAGGTACCATTGTGTCGACCACAAAGGGCTGGAGGGGACACTTCACCCACATGCCAAGATAGGCCATCGGCCTAGTTAGCCTGATCGCGTGGACACTGTTACAGTTACACCTATAGAGATTATAATAAAAAATATGTAAACTGAATAAATTAAGAACGTAAATGACACATTAAGAATTTAAGATGGATGATGATAACTACGAGTAAGAGTATATCCAAACATCGCTTCATGCAAAAGAAACGTTTGGTTAAGTTTGTATGTTTTTCAGTTTTCTGGAGGAAAGGAAAGAGGACAAAGTAACAACATGGTTAAACTGCTAGTTTAAAGCGTCTCAGAAATAAACTAAGCTGCCAAGATTTACAAGATTCTGCTCTAAGTGTTTAATGACATACATTTAAAAGCAACGTATGTGCGCACCGGAGAATGTTGACCATTCGAAGAGTATGCATAAATGGTTGGTTTCTTTTTATTAGCTGCATAGTATGCGGGGGTCGTAAACCCAAGGAATGCTGGTCATGTTGGGCCTTTGCGTATAATTCCAATTTGCTTTGAGATTTCTCTCCAGCATTTATAAAATATAGCTCATTGTACGCTCCAAATAATATAATGTAATGCAGTGACACAATTCAGTAGTCGCAATATGTCTTACGAATCAGATACAGATTCAGAGGTACTAATGTCATACAGAAGCTCAATAACTTTAATTTATTTGTCGATCATGTAACAGTGTTGCCTACATTTAGTCAGTTTTAATTTGAACAATACCAGTAAAATCAAACGTTATTAGCGAAACAAGAAGCAGCCTCTCCTCGGATGTCAAAGTAAGTCGTCCGCATAAAGACCATTATTTCAAAAACTCAAAACGAGAGCAAAATAAAAAATCTGCGAAAGTGAAGCAAATTGTAATTATATCTTCAAAGGTAAAACTTTATATAAAAGAAAACATTTTTCCGTACGAAACTTTCAGTAATATCTTTGCTCTTGAAACGGCGAAAGTTAAAGCCCTTTTGTGACGAAAGTTCTTGCCTGTTGTCATTCTTGTGAATCAGAGAGCCTCTAAAAGGAGTCTTCAAGTCGGGGTCATTCGTCTGCCTTTAAGTTTAAATTAATATGCCTTGTATGGGACGTCGTACTTGTCCCTCTTAATTTATTCGAGTTGACGTGTAAGTTGCAGTGGAAATAAATTACTTTGTATTGCGTAGAATGTGTTCGGAATACGGCTAATTGTGTGAATTGTGCTGCCAGAATCTGTTTTCTCATAATAGTTTTGTGGAGTTTTTGGAGAGTCATGACAAGTTTATTTTTGGCAATTAATGTATTGACTTATCAAGAGGGACACAATCGCTAGAAATCTTTCTTTATATTTACTATAGGTATCACTTTAGGGTCTCAAATATTCTCTAATGAGATTGCAATTAGGTATGACTGGACTTAAATTAAGTATAAAATAAAAACTGCATGAGCCAACTTGTTTATCTGGTTTTATCAGTTAAAATATCATATTTTTTCTTTCTTTCTGTTATGGTATTAGTATGCATTGTGTTTTTTGTTGCATTGCTTATGTCAATTTTATTCTTTACAGTCTCAAAACTGGTACTTTATCTTTACAGAATATAATTTATTTGATATAACTCAGACCAAGTCTCTTTTGTCAATTTTGAAAAAAAGAAGACAGCATCTGGCAGATTAAATACTAGCAATATATTTCTATCTTGTCTGTGGCATATATATTCTGTGTCTGTGGTGAAACTGGCCAAGCTCCCATTCGCTATAAAATAATATCCTTTTTAAAGTTGATCAGTGATTTAACTGCCTAAGCCTTTGTCGTAAAAACGAAATAAAACCAGTTAAATATTTAACTCGTCTGCGCTATTAATTTCGATAAAACAAGTATGGCGTGATTAATTCTTTAGACATGCTCCTTAGCGGCTTACAATGAAACAGGATTTTTCGATGAAACTGGGTTATTATAAATTATATGCGTTAAGAAACCGATGTAGCATATTAATTACTAGTACATATTCCAATGATTCCTTTGGGTTCTGTATACTGTATCTTACAACTTGAACAAAACTGGTCGTTCCCTGTGGTACACTACTTCAGGTACTACGGAATAAAAGTCGGTATATCGGTCTATGGATGAATTTTAGATGAATTTATTGAGTGTCAAACTCTAGGTCTTATATATGCTAGGAAAAACGCAACGCCACCGCGAAGTAACTTTGCATAGCGACATCTATTAGTGGAACACTGAACTAACCGTTCAACTGACATCAACACAACTCATTTAGCCAGTTTCACCACTGTCAAGTGAGCTATTAGTAAATTATCTCTCAGATATCAATGATAGTTTTCGTTTTTTTATATTGACAAGAGGCAGCATCATTGATTGAAATCTAACAGATAAAATCTTTAATATTTTTATCGCTCTGGGTGTTTCTATGTATGTTTATTTTTCGTTGTTGATAGGTACTTTGTTATGTTTGAGGCTAGATGGCGGTGTGTGAATATTGTTCAAGGATAATAATATGTTTATTTTTTACAAATAAAACTCCCGTACCAATATCCCGTTTATTCCTACTAGTTGAACTGAGCGGTAGAACTATACGGACAGAATCTTATAGGTAACACTATTTACATAGCAACCAAAGTGTGAATAATTACGTCAACTCCTAAAAGTTAAAATAAATGAGACGTATAATTAATATTTTTTCGACAGAACTGTTACTTTTTGTCCCGAGTGTGCTACCTATATAGGCAGCAAAAAGCCAATACCAGACATGACTTGTTTTGCCTATAGTTGGCATTATGTGGGGTATAAGATAATTTGCAATGCACATGTTACTTCGAAACTTTCTGCTTTATTTCGTGTATTTAATTAATACATTAACATTTTTGATAAGTTTCTTATTTGTAGCTGCAGCTTCGCCTATTTGGTGTTTGGGATCCTTAATGAATATTTCATTAAATAGTTTTGTTCTTAAACAAAAGGAGTCATTAAGATAATGTTTTCTCACTTTAACAATATGCTAATGAACATTCAGAAAAAAAAAATTGGACCTGTCCTTAAGGCGTGACGGCCTTTCAGAAAGAAACACAGAAAGTACCTAGAGACAACATAAAACAAATAACAGACAAACATCATAATGCTGCAAGGTTATGCAGGAAACCACATTCAGACTGCCACAAGCCTTTATGTTCAGGTGTACTGGCTCCCACATTTACAATGCTGGAACATAGTTCGAACCAACCATTATTGGCAGACTAAGGTTTATTCACCCGTGGGTAGCAGCTAGCCAGTCGAAATAAGCACATTTTATATATTATGTACTAGGCATAAGGCAGAAATTCCCATAGATAAATTGATTGAAAAAAAAAAAATACAAATTTCTAAAAGTTTATCCGAGTACATATACGATCAATGCCAATAATTTCGGAACATTGAAATATCTCTCTGAAATTATCATCTGTACAGGTTTGCGAAAATGTATTTTTTTATATAATTAAATATGCGCATTACTATAACTTTGATCACACCTAGGAGTATTCTACCAGTATAGAAAAGAAAACAGCACGGAAATTAAAACTTTGTATAGCCTTTTCGTAGCCATATCTCGCAAACCTATTGTTAGGTTCTTATCTTTTAAAACTATAGTGTCTAGACCGTCCAATGAACTTTATGAATTCATTCAGCGATGAGGGTCTTTGCCTCTGGCACTGAGATAAAAATTGTTCGATTACTTCAAAGTGAGAGGTATAGAGTATCCAGAGTATGTATGAATTCTTTGAGGTAATAGAAAGCTGTTTGTGGTGCAGAAAACAATCTATGGTGTGAAGTTGATATTTGTGGTAGTGGTAGAGCCATGCTGTTTTTACTGTACGAATGGGCCGGCTCGTCCGGGGAAGTAACCACCCTTTCACATAACACCAGCGTGAAATAATAGTGACTACTATAATGTTTTAAATTGTGTTCGTCTCTGGTGATGCAGATATCCGTGGGGGGCGGTGATGGCTCGTTTGCCGCCTCGGACAAAAAAAAAGAAATTGGTAAAAGTAACTTCGAAAGGTTAAGTAAAGTAAAAAATCAGCTATTTTAGTGTAGAACTAGCTGAGAAAAACACCCACCACTCAATACGATTGCGACGGGTCTACATTTAGAGCAGGCAACTTTCAAATGGTGGGTTTGAATCAGGATTTACTTTATAAACAAGTAGATCCTTTATCAAGTACTGGTTTTATCTGAAAAATTCCTTGCTGTGTATTTTTTCATTTAACTTGTACCTACTACAACTTTAATGTCTACACGGAAGAATACACATGCTAACTTTGTACAATACATCCACTTGGTTCACTGTAATGGGCTGGTCAATAGCCATAACGCTGGCACGGGCTCGTACCAATCGGGTGTGAAGGGGAACCGGGGGAGTTTAGTGGGTAGTGGACGCTTTAGTCTCGAGTCCCACGGCCGCAGGTCTAGCTAGCCTGCGGTTATAGTGCATAAACGCACTCTTCCGAAAAAAAAATGTTCACTGTGATGTTGTCGATTGTGTAACAGCCTCCCTCCGGAGGGTGAATGCCGACGACCTGACAAGGGCGCCCTCCGAGACATGACTTGAGGTATGGCGCGCTAGGTATCTGCATTTCTGGCTTGAGCTCCACAGAGTACTCTTATATATTATGTGAGCTCCTTGAATACAATTATCCATGTACCTACTTCTCGTTCAATTGAGAACGTGCACTCGTAGTTCATTTGAATAAGAAAATTATTTTCATGCGAGTTTCCACATAACTACATGGCTCCCGCAAATAACTAAGTTTTTTTAATTTATTTGTTTTATTTATTTATATTATTGTTTTACGAATAAATACCAACTTTTTTCTATTGGCAAAAAAGTACTGGACCTACTAAACGTCTTTACTTAGCTCTTAAAGCTAAAAAGGCAGACTAATGGACCGACAGAGATTGAGAGAGAAACTACTATTTCAATATACCTAAGTTATTTATACAATTGTAAGTACACAAAATTACCTTGTAAAATATAATAAATGAAAAAAGTAATTTGAAATGACTAAAAATATGCCTCACAAAAGGCAGAAAGCATTGTCTATAATAGCGATAAAAACTGTGTCTTGAAAAGGGTCTGAATTTTTATCTCTGCTAGCGTTGTACAATTCAGAATATAAAGACAACAAATGTAAAATCCTTTTTTATTTCACATTAGATTGTAACGAAACGCTGAATACATGTCAAATAACTCAGCTGGCTACTTAGAATAAAATCATGGCTAGTAATTCGACTCACACGCTTCTAATTTTGACAAGAATTGTACAAGAAATACAACATTTTTCGCTGAAAACATTTATTTTCCTTGTGAGAAATTGTACCTACCTCTGAGTGCTACATTAATGGATGCTCTCTGTTCTTGTATTCTGACGTAGCAGTTTTTCTTTTTATCTCTAGCAATTGTTGTTTTTAAAAGTCTGAATTCTGGACCCAATGCTAATATTTTTATGCAATTCGCAATATGAAGTTTGTGAAGATCTTTATTAAGATACATAATGCATCTATCATTAAAAAAGACTAGCTAGCTTCGTCTGGTAATGGTACCTTAAATAATGTGATTAGTATGTCTTTATTTTAGGTACCTATACACAAAAATCATCATCACTTACAACGAGAAATTTGCATTTTGAGATCGACCGAGCGACATTCACGCACGAAAACGTTATAACTGCAGTCGAAATATCTTTCTGCTTTGTATGTATGTAGCTAAAACGATTCCGATAATTCCTTTGTCCGCACCACGGGTGCCATCGTACCCCATACTTTGTAACGATCTGGTGAATTGACACTTCCGCTTCCCGAGTGACATCAAATCCGGTAATGGCGTAGTTAAAGGTTTACTGTTAACGGACTATTGGGAACAAGGGTTACTTAACCGCATGCGGGTTTGCGCAAGATCATGATTAGAAGATAACTCAATTTATAGCTCGTTAGCTTTAGGCCGCTTACCACTATTGCTATTGTAAGAGAGGATTTATGTAAGATACGTGTATCGGAACGCTCAATTATATGTATAATCACGTATATAATCAATTTCGTCGGGATGTTTACCATAATAATGTGTGTTTTCTGATCAATGTTTCAAATGCTATTTGCATGCTTTCAAAAGTATTCTAAAATGTTAGGACTTCTTTTGACTTCTCTTTTAGAAATAAATCAAAACTTTTATACAGTACAATATTCATGACTAAAGAATGTTTAAAATATTCAAATATTATATCCAACATCTGTTAAGCCTAAGACAATGTGTCATGCCGGCACTTGACACATGTAGTCGGTATTGTATGGAACGCAGCGCACGCGTTCTAAAGAATTTGTCCCCTAATAACATCGGGTATAGTTGTGTCGCGTCAAATACTGGAAACAGTCGCTTTATAAATGGGAAACGTTCACTTCGGCATGCGCCTGTTACCAACCATGCATGGCAACCGATACCGACTCAGAATAGGGCTACCATTCTAAATGAACACACTAAATTAAGCATAGGACCTAAGTTTGAGCCTTGTGTTTAGTGTTGCCCAAATGCAAGAACAAGACGAGACTTAGCCAGTCTTGGTCTTGGTCTTGCGCCAATACACCTGGTCTTGGTCTTGGTCTTGGTCTTGCGCCAATACACCTGGTCTTGGTCTTGGTCTTGGTCTTGCGCTCCCAGTCTTGGTCTTGGTCTTGGTCTTGCAGCAAGAGTCTTGCAAGTCTTGCAAGTCTTGCAATTACCTATTAGTCTATTACTATTTATTAAAGTTTACTTTAAATCTTAGAAAAATGTATTAGAATTGGAACATTGTGAGCTTGAATTAACATAGCCATAGTAAAGATCAAGCAGATTAATAAATAACTGAAGATTTGTTAAGAAATTCGAAAAATCAACTGACCTAAATGTCGTTTTCCATGGAAGTAACTGTTTCTTAATAAACACGTGCGCGTGTATCATAACCATGTACTTCCGAAAAGCGGCAAATTTCTTTGAGAAGTAAGTACAAAACCTTTGATGCCGCATTATCAAAGTGCCGATGGTTAAAACATAACTATGCATGCACTCAGTTTGATTTTAATAGATATTTTTTTATTCGCTATGTTTATGGTATTAGTCGTAATGCGCATGGGTCCAGTTTTTCATATTCTTTGATACAGTTTTTTGCGTCTCATAGAATTCCTAAGCGTACCTACCTATAAACCGAACTGTTACACCTAACTACTCAGTGAAATAGCGCTAAGTCCTAGCTGCAAGACGCAAGAGTCTTGCAGGCTATGTCTTGTTCTTGCTCAAGTCTTGCACGGTGAGTCTTGGTCTTGGTCTTGCTAAAAATACGCGGTCTTGTTCTTGGTCTTGGTCTTGCAAAAACGCAAGAACAAGACCAAGACTGCAAGACCAAGACTGAATTTGGGCAACACTACTTGTGTTACGCCCATAATTTTATGAACTAGAGCAATAAACAAATGCTTCAGCATTATAAGATTATAGACAAATTCAACATATTTATTAACATTATGTTTGATATTTAACTTATCAAGCTATTAAGAGATTGATAGTAATATGTTTGATATGGTAAATGAAAATGAATAGAATAACATTCATGTTTATTTAACTTACTAACCTATAATAAAGTTTTATGCGAAATGTTTCTGACTTCCTTTAAAATGACCTTTAAAATCTCTTTTTAATGTGACGTAAAAGCTTTTATCATGTAATGGGCGATTTTCTGACAGCTCGTTTTTTTAGTTCTAAATTTGATCAATAGATGGCGCCACCCCATCTATGATAAAAGTCAATGTTAAGCAGCCACAAGGAACGAACGAGTAAAATTTTTCTATGCAAGGAACGGAACGAATGACTTCGAAGTGAATTTTGTTTCATAAAACGGAACGTTTTGTTTATGTTTGGTATCAGATGTCATTGTCATTCCCGAAAAATTCTCATGCATGCCATATTAGCTTACCTCGGTTCGTCGAATGCGCTCACTTGTTTATGTGCGTTACTCTGGCGGCATGCTAGCACGTCTAGAGATGAAACAAATTAGAATAATTTGTGCATTATATGCTGTAAATGTGCACCAAATATAAAATTCGTGCCTAGTGGGGTTTCTGAGATATTAATGAAAATACGATCCCGCCAGCGTAACGCTTGAAAACGTTATCCTGGCGGAACGATTTTTACCTATTGGTCCTAGGGCAATTTTAAGTAGCATAAAAGATAGCTTAAATTTGTGCCCTAAAGTAGCCAAGCAGCGGCATTTGTGCCCCCCGTAGTTTTTGAGTAATTGCAAATGCCGCTGCAGTAACGTTTGGCTTATTTTCCATATCTTCAGATTCAGAACAGCTGGACGTACAGAAATGATTTTTTGTGAGAAGATGCCTTGTAATTTGTGCCTTCATAGTTATTCCAAAGAAATACATGGTTAATGATTTACAAAAGATTTTCTAAAAAACGAAAACAGCCTCTACCTCTTGAACTACTTACGATAGGCGCTGAATGTCTCAATCAAGTAGCTGATGCCTATATGATACAATACAAGGTTCTTCTGACAAAATTTTATAACCCTACGTCTGATATTGACGAAATAAATCAACTTTTTGAACTGAAAACTGTTTACTTATTTCGTACGTATAATGCACAAATTATTCTATATTGTTTCATCTCTAGACGTGCTAACATTTCGCGCTTTCCGCCAGAGTAACGCACAACACTTGTTTCGTAATGTGTTTTGTGTGGTGAATCCGGTTTGACCCTGGCTTGCTTACTGGATTCTGGACTCTACTTAATACGACTATTTAGGCACGCATTAACGGACTTTGATTTGGCCATACTGTATTGGATAATAATAATTGTAGTTGGTGATATTGCGATTGTCATCGCGAGACATTTTTGGCATGAATTTTATATAAATTAATAAGTAACTGTTTAAAAACCCAAAGGAAACCATTAATACAATTATATGTATAAGACTAAAAGTAACTTTTCTACTGATGGATGAGAAACAAAAACGAATTATATAAACTTAAAAACTTATCAAAAACAATGAACAAAATAACAATCACAACAAAACGTCAGCGAACACTATGACACATGCCATAATATACAGGGTTATTGGTAATGTGTCTTGATCCTTTTAAGGGCATGTAGAGGAGGTCCCCAGCTAGCAATTGACCCATTAAAATGCAGGTCAAAAGTGAACCATTATTGAGATATTTTTTTTTAAATATTTTTCGGAAAATTACGGATTCACAACTTTAAAAATTTATAAAAAAAAAATTACAACATATTTTAATGTAATTGTTTATGATTAAGTTAGAGCTTAGTCTAGTACATAATAAAACATACTAGGATAACTGAAAGTTTTGTTAATTTTGAAATAAGAGATCAAAAACTAGAATTTTTTTACGACGCTTATAATTTTGTTTACAATAAAGTATTATTTTCTTCAAAAAATCACCTAAGTACTTGGACGGCAGAACATTTCAAAAACATCTTCATATCAATGGCTATCCAACAAGATACAATGTACACTTAAAAAATTGATAACAATTGTAAAAACAACTAACGAACATAAAAGGGTAATAAATCTCTATACAAATTTTTTCACTATATCGGTGTATTTTTCAACCAGATGACAATCAATAGACAAACGACACTTGGTTATACCATGTATTGATGTAAGAGACCGGTCAAGAGATGACTCATCTCATCATAAATAAAAAATCCCGGGAATTAGTTTCATATCGGCTTTTGTTATGTCAAAACGTTTTATTCCAATGATGTCTTAAGGACTTGAAATTTTGCAATGCACTTAAAGAAGGTTTATTCCCGCCTGACCCCACCAATTCTGCCTTCAGTGGGGGCAGTTGAAACTTTTTAGTTTAAACCAACTACTAATTTCGGTTCCGTCTTTTAAGTTTCGTCTGCCCCTAGTGGGGGGGGCAGGCAAAACTAAAAAGTTTCGACTGCCCCCACTGAAGGCAGAATTGGTGGGGTCAGGCGGGAATAAACCTTCTTTAAGTGCATTGCAAAATTTCAAGTCCTTAACACATCATTGGAATAAAACGTTTTGACATAACAAAAGCCGATATGAAACTAATTCCCGGGATTTTTTATTTATGATGAGATGAGTCATCTCTTGACCGGTGTCTTACATCAATACATGGTATAACCAAGTGTCGTTTGTCTATTGATTGTCATCTGGTTGAAAAATACACCGATATAGTGAAAAAATTTGTATAGAGATTTATTACCCTTTTATGTTCGTTAGTTGTTTTTACAATTGTTATCAATTTTTTAAGTGTACATTGTATCTTGTTGGATAGCCATTGATATGAAGATGTTTTTGAAATGTTCTGCCGTCCAAGTACTTAGGTGATTTTTTGAAGAAAATGATACTTTATTGTAAACAAAATTATAAGCGTCGTAAAAAAATTCTAGTTTTTGATCTCTTATTTCAAAATTAACAAAACTTTCAGTTATCCTAGTATGTTTTATTATGTACTAGACTAAGCTCTAACATAATCATAAACAATTACATTAAAATATGTTGTATGTAATTTTTTTTTTATAAATTTTTAAAGTTGTGAATCCGTAATTTTCCGAAAAAATATTTAAAAAAAAATATCTCAATAATGGTTCACTTTTGACCTGCATTTTAATGGGTCAATTGCTAGCTGGGGACCTCCTCTACATGCCCTTAAAAGGATCAAGACACATTACCAATAACCCTGTATATGGGCATGCAGGTCGTTATGTTTTTTCACTTGTAACAGCAACCTTATTACTACTGCATTAAAGGTCATTATAGATACAATACCAGAGGAAGAAATCATAGAGAAATAGCAACAAAATCATACATGGTTCAACGCCATCTAGTAAAGCTTTTGGAACCTTTTTTTTTTTTAAATGGCCTGTCAGAAAATCGCCCATTACATCGTATCTCTGCATAAATTCATCCATTTCAGAATATTTATAGTAAGTACTTTCTTGTCCTTCTTTAAACCTTTGCTAAGCAACTGAAACATTTTTTTAAAAAACATGGTAAAAATCCCTAAGAAAACAGCTTACATAACTGTGATATTACAACATTTTAAGTAAAAAAATGTGAAATCTCAAGTCGTGTCGCTAGAATGTTTGCTCGGCTCGCTCAGGCATCACTAGTCACGTCACAGAACTCACAAGTGCGTTAGGGGAATACGCCCTACGTGATCTGGTTGAACGCGTGGTGTTGAGATGCTGAACGCTTCACACCTGGGAAGATAAACGGCTGCGATACCGGAATGGAAAGGCAGGTCAACTGCGATGGGATCTTACGCAGTAGCGGGTAAAAAATCCCACAGTTTTTTAGAGATAACGCTGTTTTGTTGCATAGACCCACTAGTAAAGTCTTTCTCTAAAAGGTTTTGCTAAGCTTTTAATTTATTTGGATAAGAAGCGTTGACAATTAAAAACAAAAACAATACTGTTAAATGGTTGTAGTAGACATTTCACCCTAAAGTTACCAATTATCTTGTATCAATAATATAATTATGTCGTAGGCAATTAATTTTCATAATAAAACCAAATTGACAACTTTGAAATGAGAGAAACAGTACTGGATCGATCAAATCTAGATTTTAATATAACAAATCATCTAGCCGGATTGGATTTCCGCTATCACAAACAAGTTGTCAACACGCAACGCAATAATTTCAACGAGTAAGCTATGTCTCTCAGTGTGATAATTAAATTCTAGTAATTCGTCGACTG
The DNA here is from genome assembly GCA_949319885.1 of Mecyna flavalis. NCBI lineage: Eukaryota > Metazoa > Arthropoda > Insecta > Lepidoptera > Crambidae > Mecyna > Mecyna flavalis. Next base: position 16,760,168 of record OX439427.1, read on the forward strand.
ATATTGACCCTGACATTTCATTCGTCTAGGTAGCCTCATCAGTCAGCTTTGTCCTATTTTTTTGTGGTTTTAGCTGTCGAAAAATACCTAATTGTAAATTAAGTTTTTGTGAATAAGACATTCTTTAAAAGCCAAGACTATATTATTTAAACGTTCCGTGACTATTTATGTTAAAGTTCTTTTTGAAGCAAATTAAGACATCTGTGATTTATATTTTAATTTTTTTTTATTAATTTGCTACGATATGACAAATTATTATAAAGATAATATGTATTTTTGTACAGAAACACACGTATCTGTATTATATTTTTTATCGAGTACCAATTTATTCTTTTATCCTTAAAAATGTTTCTTTTTTCAAAATATAGGAAATTATAAATATAAAACAAATTATAAACGAATGTTAAATAAGTATTTCTAATTAATACCATGTGATTGGTCAGATTCATAAAGATTTACCATCCATGCTAATAGCGACGAAATAAAATATCCCGCCATCATTGTAATTTGTACAATGCGTAAACTGATTTCCGCATTCACGATGGTCACGCATGATCGCAATAAAATTCAACATTACCTAACATAGTTATCATTGCACATCTACGGGAAGTCAACTTTCTTCACGCCCACTTGTTTTGAGCATTAATATCGTTGATTAATATGCACAGGAAATGCAGCGTTGGCGGATTATCATAGCATTTTCGTAATGCCTCATAACTTGGCCACTTGATAAACTGCTTTCCCGTTTTGGACAGATTGCGTACCAAGAAACACGTGAAAAGCGATTAAATTATTGACTTTTTATCCCGCTTTTATGAAAATGTGCCATATAATGTACACGCAAGTTTTTTGATTTTTCAAAATTATCTTAAGTTTTTCGTATGTGGAAAGCGTGATGATAACCGATACAGATCTAATTATACAAATGATTTATTGTTTATTTATTTATATCAGCATTAACAGCTTCTGTCCGCGTCTTCGCTGCGTGGTGTTATAAAATTGGCTTATATCTTAATTCAGCTAATAAAGTATTTAACAATGTACCCAGTTTTATCACAATTTATTTGGGTTTTCGTTAGCGTGTTGTTAATATTTATGCATCCATTCTAATGTTTGTGAACATTCTTCTACGAGTATAAAGTACTTGTAGCCCTTGTAGGTATAATTTGTGAGTAACGTTAATCTAATAGTGATCAATTTAGACGTATATTTTTGACACTTTCTTTGTCGTTCTTTTAATAACAAAATAACGTAATTTTTTAGGTAACTTCTATCAATATCTATATCAAATTGATGTATGTGGTGTTATTTTGTGTTTGTGTGTGGTGTAAGTGTTTGATATGTTAGGTAGGTATTGCCCGATTTATCCGTTTGTAGGGTTTCCGTAATTCTCATAACATCGTCGTTAATCTAACTTGGCAAGTTGATTAACAACTTTCCCCTTTCAGCCTGCCACGACAAACTACGAATTCCTGCCTCAACTATTTGCCTACAGTCGAGTACAAAATTAATAATGCGACAATAAAATAAAACATTTGCATATTTAACTGATTCCAAAGCAAGCCTGTTGCACTTGTGTTATAGCAATCAAAAGCAAGTACAACATCTGGAATGTGATTATTTTTATCTAAAGAAATTATATTTATATATTTTATTGCTATTTTATACCTTACCTAGATAAGGCTCCTTCTGTTTATCCTGGCCACCAACCTCCTGACTAGGTTGATAGGCTGTCAGCAGATATTACCACCCCTTTTATGTGATATAACAATACGCAGAAGCAATTAGGTGAAACCGTGGCCCGACCTAGTTATAATATAATAAAAACGATTATCTGTATTGGCTGAAAATAAAATAGTCGTAAAATACATAGATTAATGGCTTAGAACACACAGATCTTAATTATTTTATTCGCGTTTAAGATTTCATATCTAATCTATGTCCATTTGAACAATTTCAATTGGTTGTTGTTAAATCAGTGATTACTTGTTATATCTAATAAGACAAATGCTTTCAGCTGATTCTCCAGCTCATAATTTTCACCAGTGTATTATTTATACGAGTACATTAAATAAATCGTTAATTATGTCTGATCCTTACTTTATTTTCGTACCATTAGCTCATTCATTATATAGAACACACGTGTAAAGAATTTCTCATATCGTGTGTAAAAATTACAGTATAATTTAAGCGCAACGGCCTGGTCCGCTTAATAATGAAATATTTAGGTTATGAACAAAAGGTATGCTTTTGATCCAATCTTTTCTTTGGGTTTAGCGTAAAAGAGTAAACACAAGTCGATCTATTTATGCATCATCAAATACTATTGCGTTTATAATATAAGAATATTAGGAAGTATACTTAAGTGCCAATGTATTTTTTTATGTTGGAAACACCAATAAATAAAGTAACTATTAACTTTCTAGCCTCGTTTGTCGAGTAGTTGAAGGAACGGGTACTTTACTGATTTGATCTCGAGATCCTGTTATCAATCGCTGGGTTCATTGAGTAAAATTTTTAGTATATTGCTGGGGTTTGTGCAAATATGTATTTGGCAAAGGAGATTAAGCTAATACTCGTCATGAGACACACCGATACAAAATCAAAATCAAAATCAAAATCAAAATATTCTTTATTCATGTAAACTTGTATCAAGTATTTATGAATCGTCAATTACAGAGTGACTCTACCACCGGTATCGGAATGCAGTCATCTGCCGAGAAGAACCGGCAAGAAACTCGACAGTTACTCTTTTTCATCGCCATGTTTGTTTACAATTTGTTTGTTACAATTACTGATTAGTTTTAGAATACCAAGCCATACAGTATAAAGTATAAGAATGAGACTATAATCTAGAAAAATCCGTGAGCCCTGGAAGACCAGTGCCCAAAGGTGGCACCTGCAGCACAAGTATGACGTATGTGCCAGCCATAATTTCACTCAACCATATTAGAGGGAATGTAACCACCCGACACATAACGCCACCACCCCAAGCACATTTTAGCGAGCATGACCGCCAAGGTTACAGACTCTTCAGGATTCTTTGAATGAAAAATAAATTTAATTTTACTGAATTATAACATTTAATGTGTTACTGTATAGCAAAGTTAACATTGTTGATACTATCGGGATTCTATACAATGCAAAGGCGCAAGTCCAAGCTTCCTTGTCGTTGAGGTATTCTTATTAAAACGTCGCCGGTCCCTTTTTCTCTTGTGTCCCACCTTGTGTGTTTTCAGCTCCATGACGCGAACGGCACCTGTCGAAAAAGAAAAGCAAAGACAAAAAACAAAAGAAAAGTCGGTCGGAGATAGATCAGCAGTCAGATTGTTCTGAGGTGATTATCATCCAATGCAGAGGAGCAGCACTATCAGTTTGGGCTCAGATTTCTGTCCGCCAAAAAGTCGTTTATACTATAGTAACCCTTTTTTACTAATATTTTTCTGACCTTTGTTTTAAAGTTTTGTATGGGCAACTCAGTGATACTCTTTGGTAGTTTATTAAAAAAATTTACACTTAAACCTACAAAAGAATTGCCAATCTTGTGAAGCCTAGTGTTAGGAATGGCAAGCTTGTGTCTGTTTCTGGTATTTAGATTGTGGCAATCAGATACATAATCATGAAAAGCTTTGCCTTTGTGCGATCGAATGTACTTTAACTAAGGTCCAAACTTGCCGGTGCCGGCATGTTATAAACACTGATTCTGACTGACAAGGGCTTTGCGGGAGGAAATTATCCGGAATACACGGACCTCTCAGTTAGAGAGTTTTACTTAAATTGCACCACTATTTAGGTTAATCAATTACTTTGGACTGTGGCTCCATCTAGACCAAATTGTTATCGATACGATATCTATTCGTGGTTCAGTTTCCCCATAGTACAAGCTATGCTCTCCAGCCCTGTTTTCGAGGGCTTAAAAATGTCACCCCTTGCCTTGCGTAGGAGTAAAAGCACCGTCAATGAGGACTGTGTTTTTTGGAGGAGTATACGTTTAATTCAGGGACAACCCTAGTAAGCAGGCGGCAGGACACCTGAAATGCTGAATGGGGACTTTGAGGTTGCTGTGGGGGGGGGGGAGGATGGAGTCCAACGCACCACCTAATACCCCAGAAAGTCGTCAGTGTGGGGCGTCAGTAACCAGGCGACGGTAAAGCTTATTCCAAGGATTCCTTTTATAAATAGAAACTAGTATTAAAGTGCATTAGGACATTAATAGGACCGTGACTAAACAAATTATTCACCAGTTATTGCCACATTCGCTATTATACAAACTAGCTAAATACAAAGATGACTCAACTTCTTTCTCCCGAGTAATCAAATATTAGTAAACTTGAGCAAATGTTTCCCGCAAGCGTATTGTCCTTACAGACCGCTCGTACAAGTAAGTAATTTTGAATAGAGACGCCTTTCTATTGTTCGTAGGTAGGGATGTCAAGTTTAGCGTCATAAAACGCATGGGTTTATCACTTTTGTCAAAACTTTATAAATCGGTTATAAATAATATGTGTTTCATTATTTAAAATTGTTTATTATTTGTTTCAGGTACCTACTTATATCATATTATGTTCAGGTTTGTAACAAATGAAGTCGTAAGTACGAGCATACAGAATAGGTTACACGGTTGCGCTGCGAGTTGGGACAAACGGTAATGTAATTATATAATGAGCTTTTATACAAAAAAATATAAGGTTTACATTTAAAACACTTTTTATATTTTTTGTACTCTGTCTCTTATGCATTTTTGACCTGTGGAATGCGTTACGTTCCGTCACCCTTCGTCAGGGTAGGAGGGCTGTGTGGGTCTCCCAAACCCTCCGGGCTCCGTAGAAAGAATTAAGCTTACACTCTTAACCCCGGACGGGTCCTCCTTGCTTGATGTTGGTGTCCTGGGAAAATGCACGAGCTTTTACGTCCATAACACCACAGACTTCTGTCTCTTTTATGTTTTTTTTTTCTTCTTTTCTATGTTCGTCATGTTAGTTGACTAGTCAAGTCAAGTACCTACGAGATGGTTAAGGAATAGAAAAAGAAAATTATAATTCTGCTTCGAGCATAAAAAGTGACCGCTAAAGATCTTCCAATTCTATTGAACATTTTAAGAGCTAAAGGTTGAAAACCCTATTGCTAGGTGAGGGTTCACAGAGGTCGAGAAAACTATGTCGTTTACGTAGTATCGCACCGGCCAGATATATTTACGGTCACTACCATTGTATTACACACATTTTCGAGGTGAATATTCATATTGAGGTGCTCGGCGTTTCTCGGTATTGCCCATTTACATTTTGTGCTCCACAAATCCGATGTCCTATTTATACATAAATGTACCTTACGTTTTTTGGCTGAATAATTCTGCTATTGAATACAAAATTAGATTTTGCGTGATACGGTTATGTGTAAAAACTGCTTGATGAAATCTGGAATCTTATTTTAAGGTCGGAATAAAATGAATCTGGAATGTCTCATCTCGCGTTGGAGTCCATTAAATTACACCTCACAATATAATACAATTTTAATGTTAAATCCTAATAAGGTACATAATAAGGTACCTTTTGTTTCAATCGATTTTAAAAAACACAACACGCGAGAAATTAAAATATAGGAATCGTCTTAATATTTTTTTCATCCCACCATCTCGGAAAGAGTATTTTTAATCTTCAATATCTGAGTGGAAAAGCCGTTTTTATTCTCTAGAGGATAAAGTAAATTGAATTTAGAACATCGTGTGCACTAAGTTTGTGAATTAAAAAAAACATTAAACCTATTTACTGCTACCTCTATGGTGCCGAATATATCATACAACTTTTTTTTAATTTGTTAAAAACTCAGACTCGGAACCTTCTTGGTGTTCTTTTTTCAATTTACTTTTTTTTGCATTTAGTCATTTGCTCGCTGAGGTGGAATGAAAAGTTACTGTTGCACTCGAGTGCAAAGATTTTTCACCTCGTGCTCTTTTGATTCCCTCGCTAACGCTCAGGATTCTAATTTTGAATCACTCGCTGCGCTCGTGATTCAATTTTAGAATCCTTCGCTTGCTCGGTCATCAAAATTGAACACGCGGTTAAAAAGCGACTTTGCACTCTTGTATAACAAATAACTATTATTAAATCGTATGACCTTTAGATAATGGAAAAACATGAAGGGATAATATCTACGATGTTCGATTTCTCAACCGGACATTTCTGCAGTTCGGACCAATAACTGAACCTCAATGGGCTGTCGTGGTCGTTAAGTTTCATAATCTCGGACGATAAATATTTTATCGTCTGAGATTATTGCTTGGTTTAGCAGTTGCATAAGTTGCTACCTATGTATGTGTTTACGATCTTTGAATGCCAAATATGGCCCACCGTGGGGTAAGGGCCTTTAGATCAAGTACTGTTTACAATAAAGGATAAATTTTGATACCGTAACGATTACTTAGCTTTAGTTATGAAAGGCCATGAGAATGTAATAGGACTCTAATATGGCTAAAGTGATATTTTGACCGCCTCCTTGGAACTGTTCCACGGAGGCGGTCAAAATAAGCTAAGCCGCTCGGGTAAAAAACGCTGGTGGGAATAAAAACGAGTATAATTACTAAATCTCCTTAATACCACTATTTGAAGCCTTTATCAACAGAAACAATTCAGAGCGTCACAAGAAAATGCATTTCACTCCCAAACAATCTATGGAGCAGTCCAAATTTCGCTAATTTCTAAAATGAATGGACCCACTTCACACACTGCCCGTACTATCGGCTGCCCAATCCTGTAATTAATGCTTCCGAAGCCCACTCTCTCATCAATCTTCGTTGGAACACTTCTCTTGTTTGAGCGTCTTCGCGCCCTGCCCGGCCAATTTCACAGGAATGTTTTACACAGTTGTTTGAACAGCAAAGAGGCTGCATATGGCTAGACAAGGGGACATTTTCATCTAATAGGTTTTGAAACATTCCATATTCTTTCAAAGGCAAGGCAACGTATGGTGTCCATCAGATAGCACAGTTTACCTCCCTCTCACATAAAAATTAAACTACGAGTAATTTAGGGACAGCCACTCATTCTTTTAAATAAAAAACATCTTGGATCATTTCTATGTTCAACTCGCTATAATAGCTACATCCGTAACAAGTGAATTCTGTTTTAGTGGGCCTTGATTGCTTTAGGCAACGCTACATTGGCATAACATGTTGCGCCGACCTACATAGGTACGTTGTAGTGTGAAAAAACTAAAAATCAAGAATATATCAAGAAGAGTGTGATCGGTATTTTGAGTAAAAACGATAACTTCTTTCTCGAATATAAAATTGTACCAATAACAGATTACGTTATGTTTGAGAGATTCCTTGTGATTGATGGTTGGTTTACTTGTATCGTCTACACTGTGTTGGTTGGATGGGCTAATTATAAAAGAATTCGCTGATGACTCATCATTTACTTATCCAGAGGGAATCTCGAGGGCGCACGAGACGAAAATGAAAAAAAGGAGTTATTAAGCGGGATTTAGACGGCCTGTTTCGCGGTTTTCTCTCGAGTTAAGGTGTCCGGTATGCAGATATAGTGACGGATAAAATTAAACTTAATAGTTTAAAGTCAAAAGGATGCTTCGAGATTTCATTTCATTTTCTGAATTCGGTCCAGTTGATGTTAGAAAACGATTGAGAAAGTTGGTTTTAACGCTTATAGGAGATGGTATATATTTAACGACTTTTATAACAACCAATTCGGTGTCGGAAAGTCGGCTATTATAACTAAAGGTCGCTAATTCGATCTCAATTGTGAACGTATTTGTTTGTACCGGTCTGTGGTAATGGTCTTTGAAAACATTCTCCTCGAGAGAGAAAAAGATGTTTGACCTGCCGGAGATGTGTCGTGGCTGTCCGTAGTTTTCGAAACCCCATGTCACTAGTTCACTACCACACACGGTAGCAGGAAAGTAAAAATAGAACCTTTTGTGTAATCATGAAGAAAAAGGTATTCAGAATGATTATAATTAGGTATTATTGACTGACAGTGAGGGTTGAAAAGTGTGTTTACAATAGCAACGTTCTTAATATCTCATATTTGGAAACGCCGCTTTCAATCAGACGAAGTAAGGTGAACTAGAAGAGCAATGTAAAAGGTAAAAGATTCGATGACCCTCTTTCAGTAGGAGGATACGCTTGACCCCAAAATGGACGAGACACTGACAAAATTTACAATGTAAAACTGTGACGGCGCCGAGGTACTGAGTGCCAAATGCCAATGTGCCTTCTGAATATTACATGCATTATGGAGATTGCCCGTGTCAACTGGTTTCTACTGTTTGTTGATATTGAAGATAAGGACGTGTGTATTGTGCCAGATTCGTTTATCTCGTCTCTAACTTGAGCTGAAGAAGATCTTATATTCAGTTGAATCCGGTTTGCTTTGACTATAATTTTATGTATCATAGAAAAGACAGTTTGTAGATATGAGACTAGCTAGTTAATATGACCCCGTACTGTGAGTTGCAACCGATAATAAATTCACAGAAAATCCCAAATACTTATATATTTTCAAAGTACTAACTCTTTGAGTAGGTGTTTTAGCTTTAAATGTTAAATAGAAATAAACAAGTAATATTTTTAATAAAGCCAGACCATATTTTCTAATTGAGAGGTGTTAATGTACAGATTTGACCTTGAACTTTGTGGAAATATTGTAATTTCGGCTTTCCGGAGCGTGCTTTACGGCCCTTAGTTAACCCTCGGCGTAAATTGCCCGTCAAATAAATCGGTCCCGGTGAGTAACTTACAGCGCGCTCGCCCACCGGACTGTGCTGCGAATAGAAAATATTAAATAATACGAATTCTTTTTGTAAGTGATATTTTCACCAGTAAGTACATATCCTTAATTTTTATATGCGTAAATAAATAATGATGTTTCTGACTTTCATAAAATTAAATACGTTGATATGGCCCCTTCCCTTTACTTAAACTCTTGTAACAAATCTGTATAATAAATATTTCTGGACATAAATAAATATGATAACGTTTGTTTTTCAATAAACAAAATGACACATAAGTCGACTGTATTTGAAAATAAACTGTGTTACGATAAGAAACAACGGGTATAACAAACACTTGCACAGAATGACATTAACAACGATACAAATAGACGCCGTAGGTACTGACTCAATTAACATTTCTATACAATAAAAACTTTAAACAATCAATTTGTGGTCCAATTTGATGCGGTTTTAAAAAGAAACGGACGATTGAGCGCTATTTATTTGTGAAAACAATGATTACAGAGCGAAGGGCGACCGACCACCTGCGAAGGAACGAATTAGATCCGAAATTACTAACTATGCGCGTACGCACGCGGGCCTGCGTCGAGAATCAGGCTGCGGTCAAAGTAGGGCTGGCGGGAGCGCATATCTGCCCTAAAATCTATGATGTAGAAGTTTATACACAATTTTTTCTATCTTTTTAGAATTACCGCACCAATTGGTGATTAGTGCAGGTGATTAGTAATTAGGAGATTTTTTTTTCTGAACAGCGACAGATTAGTGCACGTTTTTTCTTGTAAACACTTTCGTACTAATCAAAGTGAATACAGGCTTTTACTGTTATTTCTTTTTGCAGCAGTCTAAAAAAATCTTTTAAGCACACTAAAATTAAAAAGTATCATCTTAACAGACAGCGATAAATCATAAAACGCTATTTAGGCGTGTCTGTCGTGAGTGTAGTGTTGTGACTGCCGAACTTCCCTAAAACACAACGAATTAATTAATTAAACTAATTCGCATACATAATTTACAAAATATTCTTAATTTTTTTGCCTAACTAAATGGATTCTGGTGTCCATTTACCCAGGCTTTTTTACAATGTCATACCAGTAAATATGATTTTGGTATTGATAGAACATTTGCCGGTATGTCAGGTTAGGTTGTCAGCATAATCTCGCATTTCTGGCAGCCCTATTGTCGAATGATCTCGGACAGTATAATCGTGTGGAATGTTACACGCGTCTGTATTACCACCACTCGAACTAGGATCGGTTGAATCGATTAAACACTTAACGTTCAATGAGATCAGAAATAGGTTCGTTCCATCCTTCATTTTGTAATTATCTATGTTCATCGAGGTGAATTATAACTAAAGGCTTATTTTTTCTTGCTAAACGGAGTATACAATTATTGACAGAAACGCGTCAGCAAAATGGGAAACGTGTAAAGTTGATAATCAAGCTTTTGCCTTTTCCTACCACTTTGATGTCTGGTACATCAAACAATTTAACATTTTATTTAGTCTGTAGCTGTAGGTGCTGCTAATGGCTACCGACCAATTTTAATCGAATTTCTACCGTACTTGGACATCGATCTACGGATTAACGGAAATCCGTCGATACATTGCGGCTTACAAAGGACACCAGATTAAGCAAATGAGTGACTATCGAGCGGTGGACGTAGTTAAATTACTTGTGGTAGTAGCGTTGTAGATTTTTTGCTAAATACAGTTTTCTGGGTGCACTTATCTGCTGCTGTACATACGGTACGGATTCAAGAAAGAAGAAAGAAGGTTTCTGCGCTGTTGGAAATTATTCCGGCCAGCAAGACTGTACACTGCCTTCTTGATAAGTGCTCGTCCAAACTTAAATATGCCCCCGAAGGTGAAGACTGCAGGCTGTACTTATAGTGACCTCCTGACGCGTGACAGAGAAAGAGATAGAGAAATCTCGTAATGGTCTGGTAATTACATAGACCACCCGCGCGATCTCGCTCACTCCGCCCATTAGAGATCGTTTTTGTGGGGAAATAATAATCGACACAATGAAGCCATCACGTGGACGGCACCGCGTGCGGCCGAGTAATCGATTCTGTAGGACTCGCATTGTTTTAAGAATTGGGTCGCATCTCTGGCTTCGGAATTACCAGGAGTTATAACGTACTGCCTAAGCTTAGTAATGTTTATCCGTTGTCTGGCACCCATAGCACAAGCTAATGCTTAGTTTGGGGCTTGATGGCGGTGTGTGAATAATGTCCAGAAATATTTATTTATTTATTTATTTATTTATAGCATTAAAATTATAGCATAAACAAGCGGACCAGGTAGGAAGCTCATTAATATCTCGCTGTAGAGCTTCTCACATCATTAAAAACAAGTCATGGTTACAGTGACAAGTAAGAAATAAACGTCAAAAATCCGACATAATTTAAAATCATTATTAAAAAAGACAGCTGAGGATTTTTTTTTGGTGGCAAAAATGATTTGGGCCCGCTGATCTCGTGGTATAACGTAATCAATCACTAGTAGAAATACCACTGTCAAGTGCAACACGCATACATAGGTCCATTCAACACCACAGTGGGCCACTGTTAGCCAGGAAGGGCAAATGGGCTGGAACCGCGAGTGATTGGCAAGTGTTACAGTCGGGCGGCTCTTCCGCACCAGGAAATGGCGCCCGGCCAGAATGATGCATTTAGCAGTTGAGTTCTAACGTAATAAAATCATTAAAAACCCGATACATCACTAGAAATAAGTTAGAAATAAGACACACTAATTTTATATTATAGGTACCTGAATTCGATTAACGGTATATTTCTAGCGAATTTCCTTTCTTTTATGGTAATTTGTAAACTTGTTTTCGCCAGGAATTAAGTTCACGCGGTGTGTTAAATACGTTTTGTTAGATTGACTGTGCAATAAAATCATTGAAAATCCAACACATCACTTGGAATAACTTAGAAATAAATCTGAAGTATTTTTTTTAATGCCAGACTAACTTAGAATAACTATAAAAATATTTTTTGGTTTGAAAAAACCTATTTTGTATGTTTCATTCTCATGTAAAGACATTATTGACTCTCGACGAAGCCCCCGAATAATTTTGTATTCATGTCAAAACATAATATTTTGTTTGATAAGTTATTTTCTTTCTGACATGGTTTCGTCTCAGAGCCATTCAAATTTACATGACGCGTAATTTTAACTTTTAGACCAGATAAAATATTTTTTATTAAAAATGTATATTTTAATATGTATTATGAATGGGACATTGGGTTTGGGACACAATATCAAAATGATTTGAATTTAATTAGTGCTATGTGGAGGATGACATTTAAGTGTTTTGGGATTACATAGATGTTTTATTGCCCTTAGCCGATTGTAGGTATTAGATCGCCTAAGAACTTACATAAGATTTATACCACATACCTACGGCTACGAGTATGGAATGTCGGTAAGTAATTTTATATTAAAACATACAAATTTTATCGCGAATACATAATTAAACTCCATAATAATACATCGCTCGCACGATTGTTCTTACTCTAGCATTAGCTTGATGGGTTCGCAATTAAAATAAACTATTATTATAATATAATGCACTGCCCTTAGTGCCCACGTATTGTACCGGTAAATTGTTTAAGTTACAATGGGTACAGTCACGCGCATGAACGTTAATAACATTAATAAAATTTATGACAAGCCTCAGCAACGTAATGTAGAAACCGGTTGGGCGCATTATGTCCAATTCGCAAAAGGTCCAGCGCGCTCAAAATGTCCAATTCTCACAACGTCCAAATCTTAAATTGTCCAATTAGCAATTTGTCCAATTCGCACTTTGTCCAAATCTCAAATTGTCCAATTAGCAAATGGTCCAATTCTCAAATTGACCAATTCAAATAACATTTGTTTAAATGTTTGTTATAGATATTTTATTACAAGTAGCAGTATAAAGTGATTCTAACTTAGTAGTAAAATTGAAAAATGAAGATTTTTTTAGTCAAATCATAAGTTTTACGATTGTGATGGACGAAAATCGAATCAATAGTACTACGAGTAACTGCGTCGCGGACGGTCACCGGCCGGGCGGTATCATTACCCTTCGAGCTTATATAAAAAAAAACACTATTTACTATCATTTGATTTTCATTTTCCCGCAAATAAAAAAAAAAGTTGAAAAAAATTCTTGCAAAAATCGATAGATAGTAATACTAAAGGTGAAGCGTTCTGCTGCGGGAAAAAAAACGACTAAAAAAACACGCAGTATATGCTTTTCACTCTCAAGTTGGGTGTTACCAAAACATCAACCACCCTTACAATATGGATCACCCCTAATCGCGAACTGGACCAGGTGCGAACTGGACTAGGTGCGAACTGGACGAGGTGCGAACTGGACCAATTGCGAACTGGACCAATTGCGAACTGGACCAGTTGCGAATTGGACCAATTGAGAATTTGACAGTTGGACATTTTGCGAATTGGACATAATGCGCCCAAACGGTAGAAACATCAAACCCAATTCACCCGGTTCACCTGTCAAGGGTTATGGGCATAGCTGGGCATCGTTAATCAAATAGTTAACTTCGTTAATCGCTAATCCGTTACTAAAAAAGTTAACTTCGTTAAACGTTAAAGCGCTTCTTTTGGGACGAATTAACGCAAGTTAACGTTAATCGTTAATCCGTTAACACATGGTAAATAATGCTTAAAAAAATCAGAAATTAAAGGGGTTATTTACCAACTGGACACACGAGACTAGACAAGGTGGGTCCATTTAGTGAAATTAAAATTTGTATCATTTATTACTTTGTTATCTCGTCACGAAAAGATTTACTTTGTTTCAGGTTACAGTGTGACTCGTTGGGATAACTTTGTAAAATGATTTCCAACTAGTCACACAGAGTCACACTTGACTGTAACCCGTTGGGAGCAGTGGCGTAGCGTATTCCCAACCAGTCACACTCATTCAATATTTCAATCTACAGCAAAAAATATTGAATCTCCAGTTACACTGTAAGGAGGTTATCTTTATGATATTCAATGATAATAAAAGTCGAGAAGAACTAATTCAAAGATACCGGTTGAGAATAGTGCTTTTACAATTTCTTCTTCATTTCATTCCAGGTCCACGACTGGTGGACGTTTTCTGAGGTGGACGTACAGAATAATATATTTATCTCTTTTTCGCTGTTATTGTTCCTAACGTGCCCTGTTGGTGAATTTTGCGAACAAAACTTAAAAGTTGTCGCAACGTTGCTTGGTGGACCTTGGGAATAATCCAAATGAAGTAAGGTTGTTATTCGGGCAATTAATTTCTTTCTCAAAGGCCGGCAACTTACTTGTGACTCCTCCGGTGTTGCAGGTATCTATGAGCGGCGGTGATTGCTTACCATCAGGTAGGTACATTAAAAAAACGCAAAATTTGAGTTCTACTTATTATATTTTTCAACACCGATACTTATATTTCCGTAACTTTGATTCTTTATAGTTGCCAAATCGTTTAGTCAGACGATGGTCTATTTACGTGGCATTAATCTACGTGATCTCAGGCACTTTACCATCATCATCATTTCCTTGCCCTTATCCCACGTTATGTAGGGTCGGCGCAACATGTTTTTTCCTTCCACACACTCCTATTAGCCGTCAATTCTACATTCTCTCCTTTTATTCTCAAATCATACTTCACGCAATCCATCCATCTCTTTTTCGGTCCTCCTCTGCTTAAATCTCCGTCTACGCACATATACAGGGTGTTCGGAAGAACGTTGAACATACGAAAATGGGGGGTAGTTGGGGTGGTCTGTTAACTAACTAGCTCAAAAGATTTCACCTAGGTCTCAAGATTTTTTTTAAATTATTTATTTTATAAATTTCTATAATTTTTCGGTTTTGTACCTTTAAACCCTTCTAACTTTTTTTTAATGACCAGATCCAAATAATTTTTTCATTATTGGAATCTTAGTGACTGGTAGGTCCCTTTAAATAACCAGTTGTAAATTGGACATTGCTAGAAACAAAGTTATGGGCCCTCAAACATAAAATAAGAGTTGAAACAAATTTTGAATCTCAACTTCGCGTAGCATTTAAAAAATAAATAACAGGGATGGATGACTTCTGATTTGTTAAAAACATCTCCAAAGTGTGAGCTTTCTAACGATATGTCGTTTGTTTTGATATCTTTTTTGTAACCAAAATTATTCGATGTTTTCAATCCCAGGCGGACCATTTCGACGAAAATCTACTTATGTGAAAACTTAAATGTTTTGCGAAATTTGTCAATGCAAAGGTCAAAATAACGAATTAGTGGGATAGTGACATAAAGAATGTAGATTTTTTTCTCACTCTTGCACACATGGTCCATTTCGACGAAAATCTACTTATGTGAAAACTTAAATGTTTTGCGAAATTTGTCAATGCAAAGGTCAAAATAACGAATTAGTGGGATAGTGACATAAAGAATGTAGATTTTTTCTCACTCTTACACACATAAAGGCTATCTTTTCTCTCTTTCACTCTGTGTGGAATGCGCGGCGAGTGACGCTTCCCAAGAAGGTAATAATAATAATGTTTCACTCTAGTACACTTACATCGTATCTTTCCTCTCTTTCGCTTTCGGAACAGGCGACTCAGTGTAAGTGTCAGAACTCTTAGTCGAGACTTAACTGTCTCTGCGATCATACGTGCCCTTTGTGCCTACTCTTGTTACAGTTATCTTCGTCCTTGATAAATTCTACGCGCTGTATTATTGTTATCGGTTGTTTTGTTAAGTTTTGTTATTTCTGTTACGTTTGTTAATCGGTAAAATGACTTCATTTACCAATGAGGAATATGCGGACATTTTAATGGCATATGGAAGAGCTAACTCCAATGCGCGTGAAGCGCGTAGAATTTATCAAGGACGAAGATAACTGTAACAAGAGTAGGCACAAAGGGCACGTATGATCGCAGAGACAGTTAAGTCTCGACTAAGAGTTCTGACACTTACACTGAGTCGCCTGTTCCGAAAGCGAAAGAGAGGAAAGATACGATGTAAGTGTACTAGAGTGAAACATTATTATTATTACCTTCTTGGGAAGCGTCACTCGCCGCGCATTCCACACAGAGTGAAAGAGAGAAAAGATAGCCTTTATGTGTGTAAGAGTGAGAAAAAATCTACATTCTTTATGTCACTATCCCACTAATTCGTTATTTTGACCTTTGCATTGACAAATTTCGCAAAACATTTAAGTTTTCACATAAGTAGATTTTCGTCGAAATGGACCATGTGTGCAAGAGTGAGAAAAAAATCTACATTCTTTATGTCACTATCCCACTAATTCGTTATTTTGACCTTTGCATTGACAAATTTCGCAAAACATTTAAGTTTTCACATAAGTAGATTTTCGTCGAAATGGTCCGCCTGGGATTGAAAACATCGAATAATTTTGGTTACAAAAAAGATATCAAAACAAACGACATATCGTTAGAAAGCTCACACTTTGGAGATGTTTTTAACAAATCAGAAGTCATCCATCCCTGTTATTTATTTTTTAAATGCTACGCGAAGTTGAGATTCAAAATTTGTTTCAACTCTTATTTTATGTTTGAGGGCCCATAACTTTGTTTCTAGCAATGTCCAATTTACAACTGGTTATTTAAAGGGACCTACCAGTCACTAAGATTTCAATAATGAAAAAAATATTTGGATCTGGTCATTAAAAAAAAAGTTAGAAGGGTTTAAAGGTACAAAACCGAAAAATTATAGAAATTTATAAAATAAATAATTAAAAAAAAATCTTGAGACCTAGGTGAAATCTTTTGCGCTAGTTAGTTAACAGACCACCCCAACTACCCCCCATTTTCGTATGTTCAACGTTCTTCCGAACACCCTGTATATCTATCATTCTTTTGGCGACATGTGTGTCTTCTCTTCTCATTCCATATTAACCTTGCACTCCTTACTTTATCCACTACCGGTGCAACTTTCAAACTTCCTCTTATATACCTACTCATTCGTAATCGTATCCAACCTCCACACATCCATCTTAGCATGCGCATCTCAGTTGCATGTACCTTTCTTTCGATCCATACATTGCGACAGGTCTGATGACCGTTTTGTAATTTTTTCCCTTAAGCTTAAGGGGCATCCGTGGGTCACATGTTGTTCCCGAGATCTGTCGCCACTTCATCCATGCTGCATTCATTCTATTCTGCACGTCTGTTCCATGCTATGCTGTTCGTTCAATGTTTTGCACTTACTTCACCATAATAATGTTCTTATTTTATCAAACGTGTTCAGTTGACGAAAACATGAAAGTGATTTGTTTTAAGTTTTCTTAAGTGGACACGTGTCGAGATGACATAGTAATAAATGATAGAAAATTTAAATTAATTGACACAAACAAAAAAAGAGTGTATATTTAGAGTGTTTAATGGCACGGTGCGGTAAACCGTCCTCCTAGCCGAGTTTTTCAACTACGGCGGCCAATCTTTTTACGATCAGCAAACTACGCAGGATATATTTAAGTGCACAAGTGAGTTCGCAAGCACAGGTGCACTCTCTATTCCCTCACTCTTATACGGTGGGACAATAGTAAGTAACGGATTAACGGACTTGGAAAAATGTAACGGAAGTTAACGAGTCCGTTAACATTTTTTTAATTTAACTTAAAAGTTAATCCGTTACTGGAAATGTTAACTTCGTTAATTAACGATTAACGGATTAACGAGTTAATGCCCAGCTATGGTTATGGGCATAGCTGGTCTCAGGTCGATTGAATATCCGTACCTCCCCATTTTTTGCGCGATCGTATGAAAAACATTGTAAAACATGCACATAATATTGGCAAACAAACTTATCCGACCATAACTTATCAGTTATCTAAACAAAACAAATTTAATTTTGGGGAAATAGGTACCTACCGAACAGTGAATTCTTCCATCGTCAGAAATGCACTTCAGTCACACAATGTTCCTTCTTGGTTGAAGACACGTCACAAATATTTTTTAAACACCATTGCACTCCACAAAATAACATAGATTACTAAGATTTCTAATTTAGATAGCACTAAAAATTTCAACACACGCACCATGAAGCCAGGTTAGCAGAAAATATGTAAACACAAACGTAAACAAACGAAAATCAAAAGCAGGCTGATTTGACCTTGCTTGAATTACTTTTTAATGCCAAAACCGTCATGGTATGTGTTTTAAAAGAAAAGTGATATCTATCCATCATATCAATATAATATCAGTATTATAATATAGAAATCAGCCATTATAATTATGATAAATAATCTAAATTGATTAAAAATAAAAGAAAACCGACACATTTATTAGTTTTAGCGCCATCTGTTGAAGTCGGTGAGATTCACAAGCCATGACATGTTTGCTTGTAGAAATGCGGAAGTAGAAGCGTTTTTAATTTACTAATATTGTTATTTATTAGCTTAAACATCCAAAAAGATGCAATATAATTCGTCTTTTACTATATTTTGATTTTTCTGCTATAAAATTATCGTTTAAATCAATTGAAATCCAAACTCATTTGACCTAGTAAGCAAGCAAGCGACTAAATGAAGAAGTTGCCCTTTCCGGTTATTGTGCTATACGCCAGTGTCATTTCCATTTTGTCGCATAACACATTTAATACGAAAATGTGGTTTTGGCGCAGCACCAAAGAAAATATAGGTAAAGTACCGAAAAGAAGCACAAATCTGCACAGTGTTGCCACTTTCGGGAATTTGTCGCTAGATTTAGGGAATTCTGCAACAGCCCAACGATTTTTGCAATTTCTTATTTACTCCCACTACATATGGATTTGGTGATTTATAGCGACTTTTTCAAGATGGCTAGGCGACGATGACCACTTACTATTATGGTGGCTCGTCTACTTATTTGCCCCTGGTTGTTCAAAGAACATTTAGTAAGGTATTCGTTTTTTTTTTAACAAAGTTTTGACAACACTAATAATTTTCAGTACGATCGATCGTCGCACGATGGCATTAAAATCGTAGTTGGTGCTCTCTCTTTTACGTACTGAATTAGAGTCGGACCATCACATATGTTCACAATAAAAGAGCTACTTAGTTGTTCAAAAACTCAAGAAAAAATGGTGTGGCTCCACGTGTAGTTGGGATTAATGGCTGATTGCATTACTGCCATATTGGAGTTGCCTTTATAATTAAGAGCAGAAGGTTGTCGGGGCGGACGTGATTGACGACGAGTTGTTCCTAATTCTTGATGATTCTGTAGATTTTTGAACGTTCGATTGAAAAAGTAAGTAAATTGAAAAAGTAACTAAGAAATACTGTTAAAAGTATTTAAGCTAAAAATATAAAAAATAAATGAAGCAAAACGTTTTTTGTGTTTTTTATTTCATGTTTATGACCACTTTAATGAAAAACTGCGAAGAATTTAAACGATTTTAATAGAATCATGAGTAATCATGACTGAATAGGATCTAGGGATTTCTCGAGAATTTTTAATGCTCTGACTTCTCATAGTTCTCTTAATAATTATAGCGAAATTCGGAATTACTTTTAGTGACTTGTCCAAATTGAAGGTGGCAATACTGTGCAACTTTTTGTCACACAAACACTGCGCGCGAATTTTGACCAGTTAACCTAACCTGTTAATTCCCAGAACCTTAACAAACAGTTCTTACATGTACTATGTAGATAGGTATAAAAAATGTTTGACGAGCTACATATTTGGTGCATTGGTCGAGAAGTCGGTTATTACACCAGGAGGTCGCGGGTTCGATCCCAGCACGATACAAACATTTGGGTGTTTCTACATATTGTATAATTATGTTCCTACGTATTTACAAAAATAAAGAGTAGTATTTATTCGTTGTCTGGCACCCAGAGGCAGCTCATCCTAAAGAGCGCTGGTGCAGTGCCCAGTTAATTACTTTTGTAATTTTCGTGGGGGGGCCCGATGAATTAATCAATATTAATTCTTCTATACCTACTATCCTTTCATTACATTCGTTTACTTATAATAACTACGCGCCAAGTTGTAACGAGTGGAGCGCCAGCGATTGCGCTCCTATGAAACGAAATTAAGTAGGTACGATTCCCTACCTGTATTCAATGAGTGCGAAAGAGAAACATCGACACAGGCCGACGCGTGAAACAGGAGATTTCGTACGAGAAATTAGCCTATTCTGGAGCGCCTCTCACGCGCGACGTTGCCAAACCGTGGGTTAGGCCGTGCTGCGCGCCGCGGGCGGGGTAACCTGCTAAGCGAGGTTGCCGTTCTTATGTATGTAAACAAACGTGCCGGCTTTGTCAGTTATTCCGCAGTTTTTCCTTAGTCATGTTTTTTAAATAAATATAAAAAATAGTTTATGCGCGACATTTTGTGTTAAAAATGGAACAATACAGTGTATATTTTATTAAACAGTGAAAAAGCTCTCGAAATACGCCTTGAACTGAAAGCTAAGAGGCCGCCACGTCCTACTGCACTTACTCAAAAATGTAGTATGAATTTACGAGTGTTTTAAAATCCGAACAATATTTCAAAACGCATTGGTTGTGTGGATTTGTGTGAAGAAAGCAATAAATTGTTTTCCGTGTCTGGTGTGTGGTGAATCTGCATGGACGGAAACGGGTGTTGATGATTGATTTAGCGTATCTTGGTAAATTAATGGTAAGCTCTAGTTTTTTCTTTATTTTTTTGTATGGAATGGGCGCGCGGAAATAGTGTAGGATTATAGTAAATATGCCTAAAAATGATACTCAAGTAGTTTCACTGCTGGAAAAGTTAATTATTGGCTGTTAGAGCTCATTGAATGTCTCGTTCCATACAACAAAAACATAAACTATTTTTTTCCAGCGAAATTATTAGTTTTAGAGAAAAATATGTAATGACCTTTCTTCATAATAATGTTAAGATCTAACGATTGGTATATTAAAAAAGTAAAATTTGCAGAAAAAAATCCTATGTCACTCAAATAGCACTTTCGACCCACTATGAGGCGTGTCAAAATTCTTGTTCTACGCAATCCCTACTCGATATTCAAGAAGTTTGCCGATACCTGTATTAAAAACCGGATGCGTCAAATCTCGGACGGTATCCAAATATGTAAATGACGTTTCTTTAGATAAACTTACAACAGCAATCTTCTGGACTAAACGTACTAAAAGCGTACCTTAGTCATGTTTTCTCGGGTAGTTTAATTGATTTCATCGTATTTTTCATCAATAATTATGCTTTAAATAAGTGACTGTGATAAGTCAAAACAAAATAATTCGACTACTTGGTAACAGTGACATCTTGTAGCATTTATGACAATCATAATTTCACAGGAAGACTTCCGAGGGCGATAGTACCTTCGGAGACACTGTTATAATGATCAATTGTTTCCACCCTCCGATATTTACCTCAGAGGCTCAACGTTTGTATTGAAGCTCGAAATGTTGATAGCACTATTGTGTCATGTAACTTCAAAAGATGGCGAAGGGGAACTGTTTGAGTCTGTAATTGGACTTTTTGGTCGTTGTTCAAGATTTATTTATTTTCTATTTTGGTACTACTTCATACATGTATATTAAGTGGCTATTGATTCAAATTTTCCGCAAAGAACGAAGAACTTCAATGTGTACTGTACCTCCATGAATCATTAATCAAAATAAAATTAAAGGGTGAACTTGCTTTCATTAAAATATATTTGTTGGTATCACCCTCACCGCCCCTTCGTATGCAGAAATCCAATTGGAGGAGTTTGGTATACTTTCATCGGTTTCGATAAAAAAAACTCTGCTGTATCAAAGAGAAATATTAAAATTCAACGGAGTTTTCTTAAAGACGGCAACCCATCTGACCTCTAGTAGCAGGAGTCTATGAGCATTTGTAGGCACTGACCATCAGGTCACACTTGATTATTTGTCTCCCTCTTTAGTAAAAAACTGAGGTTTAAGTGATTTGATCCAAAGGTACGGCTGTTGCCTTGTTGCAGCTTTTCAAAGAGTAAATTTTTATTCTTCTCTACTACTCCTGAACTGATTTAACTCTCTCACCACAAGTCCAATTGAGGATTTTGTTTATGGTATAGGACTACATGAGGCAAAGGTCCGTATTCCGACAAATCGTAATTAGTCCGTAGGGTCATTTTCCGTTGCCAAAGTACCTTTATTTAGATAATATTTTTTGTTAAAAATTATTGCGAATTGTTTAAATATTGGCATTCTATAAATTCTCAGGCTAATAACTCTTCACTAATAATGTTGCTCTACAACACTGTACAGTGTGTACAGGCCTAATCTCAAAGCTTATTCGGTGCCACTTGAATCGAAAGGCAAGCTACAGTCGGCGCCAGTGAAAAGCCCTCGAGGCGCAAACTTGACGCTTGTCGTGTCAATTGCGGTGATAACTGTACTTACGGAGGTGAGAGATAAGACGCTTGTATCTGTTATAATGCATGTGCAATACGTCTTCACGTGATGTCTTATTTGAATAAGTTTGTAAACATGTCAATGCTTGTTTAACTAAATTATGGGTTCCAAAGAGGAAAGAGGGCTTGGTAGCAATGACTAAAGCATTTTCTAAGTATTTTTGCACTTGCTTAAAACAACCATGTACTTGGAGAGAGATTTCGTCTGATTGCTTTTCTTGAAATATTGCGACCTTAAATTGATCGTTACAAGTTTGTTCGGATCTAATAATGACATCGCGACTGTTTTTCTTAGGTTGTTTTGGAATGGGGTGAAAGATGACGTCAACTGCGCTTGTCCATAGCGTTAGCAACGCCAAAAATTATAATGTGTAAGTCATCTCATCACGCAGTTGACATAATTTTTCGCTCAATTTCAAAATTATATAGGTATTATTATCTTAATAGCATTTGAATCTGATACATTCATGCATCTACGGCCTATGACAGAAAACAATCTGTCTAGGTTCTTATAATATAAACATTCATGTTCCCACGTCAAACTCAATTTCTAGAACCAACCCATGCAATCCAATAACATTTTCATTTGTTTGCAAATCGTTAAACTCCGTAATGGGCGGCCTGCGGTAACTGTTCAAAAATATGCTTTTTAACAAAACACGCCGATGGCCACATGTTGCGTTTGTGTTTATTTTTTCCGTGTCACTTTATAAGTGCCGCTTGGAAAATAATAAAAAAGTCGTAAAATTTGGGAGCCGTGATGTTATCACCGACTGGCGCATCGGCCATACTAATGCAAATGAGACCGCAACTCGCATTCCAAATGAGCTTAATTGAAATGTTCTGTGATAATAAATCGTAAGTTTCATCGATGTATGTTATAAATTGAGTTCAAAGTAGGTATATGTATAGTTATATACAGTACGAGGTCATTTCGACAGTAAAAAACGTAGCTAAGTAATTCGTTATACATATTTTGTTCGTAATTAATTTTTTTCGAGTTTTATGTATCTGTTTCCTAACACCTCGATGGAGTAGAGGTTTAAGTCCGGACCACGATGTCGGGGTGGGTTCAAATCAAATCCCCGATCGGGCAACATTTGTATCTGATTTTACTAACACCAACTTACAATTTAGAAACAATTTATACCAAATAATTCATAAACTATATAATGAGACAGTCTTCTTCTTCTTAGCGTGTCGATGGCAATAAACTAAATTTTGGACTCCCAATATTGAGCAACACGGATTGCACTCTCCGTGGCAGACATAAGCTCCTCCTGAGTACAGGTGACCGGGCAGTTTGGGCAAGATGTTAGGTGACCCATGGTCTGAGGGGCAAAACCACACTCGCAAGCCACACCCAAACCATCAGTGAACCCCCACCTGTGCATGTTTTCTTTGCTTCTGCCGACCTGAGTACGCAATCTATTTAGGGACTTCCAGGTCAGCCACGGTAGATCATGCCCAGGCGGAAGCCTCTCCTGAGGCAGGACAAAGGGGCCAGTCGGGGCAAATTCATTCTTCCACAGGCTAAATCGGGCAGTTGGTGGGTCAGCGTCAAGGGGAACAGCACACTTCATGAAGCTTTGACGGCTTTTAAGCCTCTGCTTGGCTGCAGTATGTGCGTGAAGTGGGTGCTCCTTGAACTTTTCCGCTTTGCATCGTTCAACCCGCTCTGCAACGACTCTCCGGACATGTGGGGGAGCGATTCCAGCTAAAGGATACAGCATAGGCAATGGGGTAGGTTTGAGACAACCAGTAATAGCCCGGCAGGTGTCATTAAGAGCTGTATCCACTAGCTTTGCGTGTGCTGATCTGCTCCATACAGGACTGGCATATTCGCCGGCCGAAAAGCACAGGGCCATTGCTGTTGTTCGCAAGACTTTTGAGACAATGAGACAGTGAAAACATTTGATAACACCATTAACTAAAGTGTTAGCGATTTGTCAAACATAATAAAGCTGAGACTGATAAGAGAAAATCTCGGCTGATAGTCTTTATCTGTTATCTTCTTGGTTTGTTTATGTAACATTTTACTTGACCGCAATCCGACCTGCTAGGCAACGCTTGTACCGCGATCCAGGATTTGGCTAGTCTAGTTACCTATTACATCGGAACGGCTACCGTCTGACCTCCGCATAGAGAAAAGACCTCCGTAACCCCTGAACAGGACAACAAGAACAATTGGATGATCGTGGCTTCCTCGCAAGATTTTCCGTCACCGCCCAATCAGTAATAAACGCACATACAAAAAAAAAAGGAGTTACTGTTCCATGCAGAGTTTGAGTTCGTCTGTGTAAATATAATAATATGGTAAATATAAAAATATTTGGGCAATTTTAACAATATGTCGTTCTTTTTACGATCGTATATTATACGACCGCACCTTGGTGATGATTCACAAATATTAATGATCGCAATATTATCTCAGATGATGAATAATACATTAGGTATGTTTAGTATAAGTTTTATAAAATAGTATGTAGACTTTTGACCGCAGAGGAATGAGTAATATTAAAAGCAAGTTCAAACTTCAATCACCCGTGGATGCTTCTTGATAAAAAATGGCTCGCGAATTAGTTTTAGTCATTCCGTGACCATTATTTCGCGAGTCAATCTTTTCAATTATACGTTCTTCCAATGAGTAGTCGTCTATTTCTCTATACTAGGTATAAAATTAATAGTTTAATTATCATAATAATTCCTGCAGTGTCGTCGTTTTTGCAAAGATAACGCATCATCACAGAAAATAGCCAGAAAAATACAATGAAAGTAGTTAAATTCACGCGCCTATTTTTTTTTTAATATTGGAAACTGAACCCGCGACCTCTGATCGGCTCTCCAACACCAAATGGGTTTAGCGCCTTAGTTAGATACCGATTTTATCAAGAGACAGAGCGATCTCTAAACGATGAAACGAAAAATCTCGTAGGAATTATATTATTGCTATACCAATAACAGACACGTCAATATTCCCACGCCGCACATTGTGTTCACGGTGGCATATACGAGTAGGTGTTTCGTACTTTTATTAAAACCAGATAAATAATGTTTCAAGTAAAGTAAGAAGTGTGTGTAAGCTAATCTCATCAGTTCATTCAGGCCGCTAATTGACTGGATTTGCTGATTTAAATGCAGAAAAGTGACGCATCTTTTATTAATATTTTAATAAAGTTTGTCGTATAACAAAAACAAACAAATCTTATATCTTATACCTATCAGACTTACACCAAATTGAGAGACTGTGGCAAAAACTAAAAGAACAAATTATTTAAAATAAATATTATTCATTTTCAACCTTATAGATATTTATCATTTGTTGCAGAGAAATGTTAACTCCCGATTGAAAACAGGTGGTTTGTGTGATAAATTCCTGACATTTTATCTACCAGATAAAGAAGGGACAGCATCTAAGAAGACGCTGTGTGTTTTGTCAATTTTCAAAGAAAGAAGACAGCATAAATAATTGATACCTGATAAATAACTTACGAGGAATTTGTCTGAAATCGGTGAAACTAGTTCTACGTCTCTCAGAAATGGTTATTCAAATAAATACACACATATTGACATTACTACCAAACCAACACCCGGTTTTATGCAACAATAATCGCTACGTCTTATTTTATAATAGTGTTAATGAACACGAATCTTAAGTCTCAACTCTTCGAATCCTGCTAAAAGTTCACCGTCTCCATGTCAGTAACCTTTATTCCTTAAACTGTTATTAAAAGAGGTTGTTATAAAACTGGCGTTCGTCTAAAATCAGAGCGTTTCTTGTTCAAACAACCCTGGGAGTGTTTGTTTGGTTTTCATCGTCGGAGAGGGAATGCACCGCGCCATCGAAAATAGCATTTATCATGACGTTATTATTATATTCTATCTGCTTTTATATTAAAATAATGGACCGTGTCTGGTCTGTTTTACGTTGGTCTCATGTCTAGGAATGTGAAGCGTTTCAAATAGTGGTTATTGAACTTTGTTATCAAAGAATTAGTGATTCTATTTTAGCATTTGTTGATGATTGAAAAGTTGATATATAGATATAAAGATGAAGGCAGCATGGGGTCTTTCAAAAAGTGCAAAAAATTTTTTTACGGGATTGGTCGGCTATGCTCGAATGACAGACAACTCTGGTGTTGAAACCGCTAAAATCTAGTTAGCTGTATGCTTGTTTGCCATCTTAACGTGAAAAAAAAAAACGTATATAAATATTTGTACGACGTAAACTTAAACAAAAATTAAGGAGCTTTACTCAACGTCCAAATTCTTCCATTTTGATACCTTCCACGTTTTTTGTTTACAAACTTACAAAGGAATCTTTGTTAACGCTGTTTTTCGCAGTCGTTCCTCCACGTTTAGTTCAAAAGCACTTCCCTGAAACTTGAAAGGTAACTTTTTAAAAGACTTTTCGCTCATTCATATTCTTTTTTCATTATTTAATTTGGGGTGGAGGGATTAAAAGGGGAATGTACAAGATTATGAGAGCCCGAAGGAGGATCGTCAGCAACAAAACAAACACCTTGTAACTACTATTGATCTTAATAATTAATCGATGACAAATTGATAGGCAGCAGCCTAGGTTCGCTCAAAAATCCGTAGAGGCACATCACAAAAACTATGGTAGAGTAGCAATAAAGTATTCTCCTATAATTTGCTGGTTTCCAATCTGAACAAATCAGAAATTATTGTATTTATTACTTTGGAAACCAATATTTGTAATTACGCCCAAACTAGGCAGTTTCAGTAAAGCAGATTTTTGTTTTCTAAATTCGTCATCTACAAGCTAGATTATGGAACCTCGATATAATTGACTTTAAATAATGAAAAAAATTAAAAACCAACCAATTAATTTTTTTTAGTGTTTTTTAATGTGCTGTCCGCAACGATATTATTTAAATTCGTTGGCTGTCCGTACCGAGGCGTTAAAGAGGAAAGCACTAAAATTTAACCCTTCACGTCCACAGCTAATCAAGGCGACGAGGCGAGATATTACCCCGCGGGATTTTGACAACTTGACTTTACGGCCATTCCACAAAACTGTGGTTAGCTTATCGTTACCATAATTGAAGCTAAGGGTTATTTTGTTAATTTTTATTGCCTGCTGTATTACAACTTTTGTTTATTAGGGCTATAAGTTTATTGAATGATGTATATTAAATTAGTAAGTTGGTTATGTTGGTATGAATGATGAAAATGTGGTTTTTGTGCAAGTCTTGAATGTTTCAATATTACAAACATTTGAAAAGCTTCTAGGAGCCTGTTTGCAGAACATCGGGCGATGCTTCTTGGTTAACTGTATCCCTATAGGAAAAATAAGTAAATTCATCCGCTGTCTCTATGTGTAGGTATCATAATCTAACTAATAAAACAATTGAAGTTGAATTTAATATAATATATTATATCTAAATAATCATAATTTATAAATAATCTAGCTAGGTGGTGGTGTGTCTAGAATGTCCAAATATGATAAAGACAATCGTGGTTTTTTAATTGTTAAAGTAGGTATATTGCTTTCACGCATGTACGGATGTTTCATTTTGTTACGAAAATACTTGAAAGACATAAAATAAGAAATTCATGTCGATGCAGTTTGGCTCCCAACAAAACGCTTGGCATTAAATATCCGTATTCACGCAATCTATTTCAGTCCTCTTATTTATACTGCTACATTTTAACCGAATACATAACCAGTTTTGTGCACAAACCAAGATAAGATAAATAGGTATAACGAATTGAAACAGATCGACCGTATTTCTCTTTTACCGTCTTCTATTGTTGCTCGCTTATAAGATATTACTGTTAAAGAAAATGCATTTTTATGTAATTATTATTTAATTCCACGCACGCTATCACCTGATGACCGTCACAGTATGGTGAAAGGGGGTACGGTTTTTTTTATTCTATGTCAGTTGGCAGACAGACACGCAGGCCACCTGATGGTAAGCGGCCGCTGCGGCCTATTCCATTGAAGGATACTTCACCTGGAAGCGTCGCTCAATGTGGTGCCAGACTGTAGGCTCATCTGATCTTCGAGCCATCACTACTTCATCTACCACCAACCAACATGCACAACAATCAACAATTATTATAAACGCGGCAATTTAGAAGCGCGACACCTACTTAATATTAGTAGTATTTACTCATACGTCGGTATTCTGTGTGAGGTATCTCATCGGTTTAGCCGGCATTTTTTGGTATGATAGACAAAAAAATACCACTCTCAAAACTATTCACCTTTTACTATAGTTATTTATTTTACTGTATGAAGAGAACAAGCGCTAGGTATCTGCTAGAAATGCGGTGTGTATGGACATGGTTAATGTTATCGAGCTCACATACTCATTTCAGCTCGCTAACTTTACAGGTTGGATATCAGATATTCAAACTAGGTCAGTAATTGCCTGAATCTCATAATGTAGAGTAGGTAGTGTTGACGAATGAATCATGATAACAGATGTACAGGTGCCATTAAGAATATTCAACAAAATTATTACGCCCTACTTTGTAAAATTATCCAAGTTTTTATTCTTTATGTGTTGCATATCTAATTGATAAGTGGATGTTGTCATCAAAGAACAGTGGATCTTCACGCAAAACACGATTATCTCCAAAAAAATACAAAATGAAGATTAATTTAGGCTCCTAGATAAATTAATTTTGCCTAATTTAGGCATAGTTCGCGCTGAACAATACATGCAAAAATACCTACACAGCATGCAATGAACAATTATTTCAACAAAAATGAAGTACGTCATCAACTGCAGATACAACTCAAAAATTATAATAAAAATGGGACGAAACGACCCCACCCTCAAATTTTCGAGGCGACTGAACATAAATTATTTCGTAGATGAATGGCGTTTGTTTGCGGAGTGCGAGTGTCTGAGGAACGCGCCCCTCCGTGCAACGACGATCAAACATCGACCGCCCCGGCTTCTCTTGCACTAAGCTTTCCTTGCCGCCAATTCATTTTATGTGACTGTTTTCATTTATTCAGATAAGTTTCTGATGCAGCAAAAACTTAATAAAAAATTATTTTGGTTTTTGCTCATAAACATCTTATTACTATGTGATGGCATGTTTTGGTATAAACAAACATATTTTTTTTTTATAAAATAACAAACTTATCTGTTAACTTCTGTAAATAGGATAAAAAAATAACGTTAGGATCTTTCAATTAAATTAGGATAAAAAATTAACATTCAGAATGGTTTGTATGTAGGCATAAGCTAGACTACGTTACCAGCTGCGTAAAAAATATACATATTTGAATAAAATTATTCGATATCTATATGTATTTATAAGTACGCCTAGGCCCTAGCATTGCCTACTTGGTACTAAATTAATTAATTAGACAATGATTACAGATACACCGATTTTATTAGTTTTATTAAATAAATATTACTAAGACTTATAAATTCTATATCTACATTTCAAAGACTTACCTATAAATTATATGCATGCAGCCGTTACGATCGGTAGAGACGCGTTCTGCGGTGACTCACATTATCGCCTGCCTCCAATAGATATGTCACCCCTGTCGAACTGAGTGGTGCAAATCAAAAGCGGTGCGGGCTACAGTGACCGGCGTATGCAGTTACAGGTTAAATCTCTTTGCAGATGCAATTTAATCGTAAAAATCGACTTTTTAAATACTGTTAAACTTCAAAAGATCAGAGAGTGGGTAAGGTGATGGAGATATAAACCATGACAGCTGTTTACAATTAACTCGGATACGTGCCTATCTGCTAAAGAAAGTAGGATACAATCATTGAAACTGTACGAGTAGGTATATTTATGTGGACGATATGTCTATTTTGTAAATTATATTTTAAAATGTAAAATTAGTTTTATAATTTTCACATTACTTTACATTTTTAATGTAGAAGTCAAAAGTGCTATTAATACTATTAAACATACATAGATTAGTTCAACAGTTATTAGTATCAATGAGGAACTTATATTATTAATGTGAAACTAGACAGTTAATTAGTAAGGCATAAACCACAAAAGTATGTTTCAATTAATGACACGTACAAATATTTAAAATAATGATCTCATTATTCTCATTACGAATAATACCTACAATATAACTATTTTGTTCACGTATTGAACGCAATGCGTAACAAGTAATTTTACGAGTATGTTTGATTAGCTCAAAATAATGATCCATTATTTTATAACCTATTTTAAAGACACTGATGAATTTGTGTCAAAAGAAAGCAACTTTGTACAACTGGATAGAAAAAAAGCACAAATAGAGCAAGGATAAGTCTATATAAACTATGGCTACGTATATTATTATTCCTTTGTGTGTTAGGGATTTAAGAATTTTGTATCTATCTATATAAATAAAAATGAATTGCTGTTCGTTAGTCTCGCTAAAACTCGAGAACGTATGAACCGATTTGACTAATTTTAGTCTTGTAATATTCGTGGTCCAGGGAAGGTTTTAACGATGAGAAAATATGGGGGAAAATGGGTTTTAAATTAATATGGTTTATATTAAGAGGTAAGTGACACGAAGTTTACTGGGTCAGCTAGTAGGTACATCAATACAATTTCACTTGTTACTTATGTGTACTATACATAAATTAACAATGTTTTATATTATAATTTTGTCTGGCGCCCATATAACAAGCAATGCTGTGTGAATAATATCCAATGATGTTTAATCATCCCCACTAATATTATAAACGCGAAGGTTTGTAGTATGGGTGGTTGTTTGTAACTCTTTCACGTAAAAACTACTGAATAGATTTTAATGAAACTTTACAATAATATTGCTTATACATCAGAATAACACATAGGCTACAATTTGAAAAGATTCCCGCGTGATAACTTCCTATAGTTCACGAGGACGGAAGGCTTGTTTTAATATAAATTCATACTTCTTCTTACTTGGACCACATATTTAATTTTGTTTGATCCCACTACAAAGGCTGATCCGTGTGACGTTTAGTGCATTGAAATAGAGGTGATATTGCTTCGCAGGTAATAGTATGTAAATCTGTAATTTCATTTGATCCTGTCTCAGTCGGGGAAAGCACGAATCTGAGTGAGATTTAAATGAGTATGTGTGGTACTCGGATCACTTGGATTGTATGCAAGTAAACTGTTAGCTACGTCGTCGATGTGACACTGATATAATTTAACTAACCGCGTGGGAGTGTGAGTGGTGCATGATGCCTTGTCCCTTAAGTACTGAAAATGGTCAATTAATTATTTCATAATATCTACAAATTGACCAGTGCCTTTAAATATTTTTTATAATAATTGGATCATTATTTTGAAATATTTAAACATAAAATACTTGAAACGCATTGTATTCATTAGGTGAACAAAATAATTATAATAACTATTTCGTTCACCTAATGAACATACATATTAGTATTATGAGTGGATAATGAGATAATATAGAAACAAAATAATAAAGGATTGCTCTACATCAGTGTATTTATAAACCATAATAAAAACAATTGTTAAATAGGTATATCCTTTTTAAATAGAAATAATAATCATTCACTTATAAACATTCACACATATCAATTCACAGGATTCACCGCGCCATGAAATATTCGAGGTATTTTTCGAAACTTTAAACTCGCGTTTTGACTCTAATTAAACGCGTGATTTTGAGCTGAGCGAGCGGAGCGAAAATACCTCTGCGAGGACTGAGCTAAAATGTTCCATCAAGTTAGACAAAATATCCATTCTTCCTTTTTTTATTTGCTTAGCTTGTTCATTCTCTACTTAATAATTTTTAATATCAACCGGGCAACAAGCCCGTTTTGAATTTAATATTGTTTCATTCATAATTTGTTTCTGCAGAAATTATCTTTTTTACAACTTTTTTTATTAATACTGACTTCATATTTAATTCTGGAAATATTATTGTGGGAGCCAGTACCTACACTTAAAAGGCTCGAAGATCAGAGGAATATGGCAGCACATTGAGCAAATTTTCTTGGCTAAGAGTCCCTCAATGGAATAGACTGCAGAAGTCATTCACCATCAGGTGGGCTGCGTGCCTGACTGTGACTGCCAATTGATCAAGCATTTAAAAAAGCTTGCGTACCTGCCAACTAAAAAGTAATGTATCAGCCTATTAATGTCCCACTTCAGAGCAAAGGCCTCCATCCTTGAAATCAAGTTATCGTTACAATGATGGGGCTTAATCACCACGCTTGCCAAATGCGGGTTGGTGATCACAAAGTACAAACCCGAGCTGTGTTCGAATAAACCGGCACAAAGTTAGCTCGACCCGAGAATTGAACCCAGGACCCCGAGATCTCGTCCAGGTACTTAAACCACTAGACCATCGAGGCGTTACCTGGTTGGAGCATTTTACCTTGTTTTTAGCTTTACCGAAACGTGTCGCCCGCACAGACAGACTCGTCCCGCCGTTAATGCAATAAGCCCTAGTGCGTACGGATGTTTAAACTTATTTGGTCCCCTCTGTCGAGGCGCAGGGGTGGGCTAGGGTGACAATGTTTTGGGACAAAGACGGGACAAGATTCTTTATTTTTTAACCGACTTCAAAAAAGGAGGAGGTTCTATGTTCGACTGTATGTATTTTTTTTTTTTTGTATGTTCTGTTCTCGGATTTGTCCCCTTCTCCAGACCTCATCATACTTTTCATCATCATCGTCGTTAACAAATAAAAAATGAACAAACGATTCAAATCATGATGGGCTTTTCAGGCGGGGCGTGAAGCGGCATCTATGCAGGCCTTCAGGGTGAGGGTGACTGGCTCAATGGGTACTAAGATCTGTTGAGCCAGTCAACCTTATATTTGGACCTCACTTCCGCTTACCATCAGGTGGAGTGAGGTCATCCTGACTGCCTCTTTATAAAAAAAAAATATATATAATTGAAAATAGTATTCTTTGTCGGGATGTTGATCCAAAATTAGTTAAAATTACAAACGTGAACATTAATTTTTTTATTGGTTTGGGAAATGCGTTTACTACAAGCTTTTAGATGATGCTGTGGTGAATGTCCAAGAATAATTATTTAAGAGCGATAAGACATATTATCTAGGTTAGCGATAAGATGGCATAATCAACAGTAGTTTTTAAAGTGGTAGATTTGAATTTGTGGCATTATGTAGATTTTCCATTTCTGATAGCGTAATCATCAATGCGTGTTTGAATACTAACGATAGATTGTGAATCAATTACTACGTGATTGTAGACTATCAATTTGTATTCAGTAAAAATTAAAAAATAACAAAGCATTGAAAACTTTTGGTACAAACATTTTTTATACTTCCAATTATCCTTTTTTTCCTATTTTGAATTTAAAACTATCCTTCATTAAACTATGAAGTCAGAAAAATATTGCCATACAGAATTCGCTCTGGTATCAAATATTCTCAATATTGTTTGTATTGGTTCTATGCGTTGATAATTTTCTTTGATTTAGCTTGCTTTTCGGGTTCCAAAAATGGCGTTATCCAGTCATAAACATTACTTCCATAAAGAAAACAGAAAATAAACTTTTGAATTAATTTCGAATGTCCCGAATTTCCAACTATCATGGCAATATTAGCCCCTCGTGTCTCCACGAGATAGGCTGTTAACCTCAGCGATGGCAGCCATTGCTAATAGCAAATTGATTTTACTGCATGTCGTACGAGTATTGGCGAATCGGCCATAAACCCTCTTTATGGTCTGATTTGCCTATTCGTTACTTGGGATAGCATTGAGACTGCTTTAACACACAAGTTATTCTCTAGTAATTGTTTGGCACAACTGTTGGAAATAAGGAAATTGATATATTTGTGCCTGGTGTAGACGCAGTTTATATTCTGTGGACCACAGTTTTGTTGCTTTAAGTACTTGAGACATGTCATTACACCAGAGAAGTCGCGTACTGAATCCCCTCACGGTGCAAAATTTCCTATTGTAATCTTATTCTGTATCAATGTAGGTATCGTCTGTTCATTGTTTTATTATTTTATATATAATATTTGTCTTGTCTTTGGCCTATAACTTTTTTTCTTTCTTTCATTCATTATTTCGAGTCTATATAAAATGTAACTGCATGTAATATGGCCAGTGTTGTGGCTTTGGCGTGTGGCATGGTTTGCTGTGTCCCTAACTAGACTTCACTGATCGCTGTTTTTAGTAAATTACACCTGCTGGCAAAAAATTAAGTGTCATAATTGTTCTCCTCATTGTATAATTACTAGTCTAGCTTTAAAGTGCAATTAAATATTACTCCTTATTATGCAAAGCCAATACATAAGCACACTTGGTAATCAACCTATAACTTTAATTATAACTTACTGCCGCTTCTCGGTGCAAGCAATGTTGCCTGCTGTTACACTTTATTTTTATTATTGTACGTATAAAATGTACACATTTTATAACTTTGCAGATGAGTGCATAAATTAAATTGGAACTGAGAAATTATCTGGATCTTAGAACGGGATGTAGTAGCAAGCGGTAAATACCGCAATTAATATGAATCGCATAATGGGAAATTACATTAAGTTGTCCTCTTGAACAGCAGGCAACACATCGACCTACCTTAATCTGTCAATCACCCTAAACCAATTTTCACCTTAATCCATCTAGCCCCGG
Source organism: Mecyna flavalis (assembly GCA_949319885.1). Taxonomy (NCBI): domain Eukaryota; kingdom Metazoa; phylum Arthropoda; class Insecta; order Lepidoptera; family Crambidae; genus Mecyna; species Mecyna flavalis. Next base: position 16,794,867 of record OX439427.1, read on the forward strand.
AAAACCAGACACAATAGAAAATATATTGTTTACGCGACACCCGGCTTTCGGTCGGGTGTTTAAGAGTTAATGACCATCGAAATTACTCGTAATTGAGAGGGTAGGTTGTATAATTAAATTAATTATAGTTTTCCGTTTCGTGTATTAGAGAACCTCATTTTTTTATAACAACTAAAATTACAAAGTAGTGAGGTTTCTCTTCTTCAAAACTCTTTGATAGAATAATATTTTTCACAAAGGTTAAAATAGAAGTTTAGGACGGACATGTACAAGTAAAAACATAGGAAACGTTTCCTGCAGTGCTATGTAAACAAAATTAATGTACTTGATACATCAAAGTTGAATAAACTACAGAAAAAAAGTGTTATTCGTTGTTGTCACTGTTTGTGTGCTGTCAACACTGCGTGCAACGTTGCTTTGAACGCCAGTGCATCATTATCGTTACCCAATGGTTATGTGCAGGCGATTCGCATTTCTATAATTGTGTTAGTCATGCGATCTCATTCCATTATACGGGGCTATGTTGTTCATTACGAGTTCGTAGTTCAGTTTCACCTGTGGATCAATGATATTTAAAAAGCATGATTACTTAGGATGGATAATGGTCTTTAATTATTCCTACTAGGTATAAAAGGATATGGACATCAATGTCACAGTATTACAATTTTGTAAAACTGTGTCAATGTGCCGGCTTCGCGTGTTGTCATACGTTAGCTTAAACGATATGTATGTTGGCGCGATTGACATGACAGGCCCTTTGACCTGATTGACCGTCTCAGTTATGTGTCTTGTTGCTGATGTATCTTACATGTCTCTTTACGCGCCCTTAAATATTAGCTAGTTTACATCCTTTACAACCAATACTTTTTTAAGAGCGCATATCTCATATAATATAGCTCTTTCACCACTAATTATTACCAATTCATCTGCTTGTCCACAGACGGGCTATGCCTGACGCCCGCTCCAATGCTCGCTACTTTTACAATCAGTACTTCTTTGACAGCGTGGGCCTCTTATATATCTCTTACACCATTATTAACCAGTTAATCCGTTTGTCCACAGACGCAGACGGGCTGTGCCTGAGCAAAGGCTGCTGCGGCGCGGGCGCGCACTCGCGGCTGACGCAGCTTGCACGCACGCAGCTCGAGGGCGCGTTGCAGAGCGAGCTGGGCAAGCTGGCTGATGTGCTCGCCAACCGAGCGAAAAGAGTTAATGGTGAGTAACTGTTCGCTTTTATTAATATCTGCTGTGGGTCCAATGTAATAACTGGACTTGTCAAATTCTGGATGACTGACTACTGATTCTGACTATAATAGTTCTTGACAAAACAGTCGTTTAGTCGTCTGAAAAAACCTTAATGTAAAAATAAATTTGAGAAACAGAAATCCTGAAATCTTTTAGAACATATTGCAGAAAACTGCGAATTAAGCGTTAATGTACATAAAACAATAATAATTATGTGTCCTTTCTATAATAATTTCAAGAAGCATAAAAATTGTAAGAAATCCTGAGCAAAACACCAGTAATCAGGCATGTATAACATGTATTACTTTTATATAAATAAGTTCGGCGCTAAAATGGATTCCTGTGGAACTCCCATGCATTAACAAAATTTGATCACTACGCATCTCTCTGAAAGATGACTTTTATAAACCCAGTGAATCATTTAGACCCAAATTGTCCTTATTTAAATAACGCGGGCTGACGATCAAATAATGTGCTGTGAAGCGGAGGCGTTTTTATTACTCTATGTATATAAATTACCCTTTCTATTTATAAAGTGTTCCATTTCAATTCTTATTGTCTCATAGAGGTATGCTAGCAATACAATAGAACTGTTTCGGCTGCAGGGAACCAGGGGGGGTCAACTTTGTATGGAAAAAAGGCGACATACCTATTGGGGATTGTTCTGTGTTGCCAATAAAAGTATAGTTTTTATTGAAGCATATTAGTAGTTTCAATTTTATTTCTTTCGCGTTAATGTTTATTAATTTAAATAAATTTAACCAGGAAATGAAATCATTTTATCAGACTTTTACATAAATTGGTTTTAAAACAAGTATTTTCAATATTATTAACAATATTGGTTAGCTCCCGTAGTAAATTAATTTTATAGTACAATAGCAACACTGAAAAATTCTCAATCAAATAAATATTCAAAATGGCGTTTGTTGTTGTTTGTTTGTTGCGGTTTGCTGTATTTCGTTCTTAAATCAATCAAGTAACCCTTTTTGCTGTATGTAGCAGTTTCCAATTTACTTCATGAATTACATTTTTACATTATTTTTTATAATTTTTAAAGCATATTGCCTGCTTAAGGCGTCTCCCAGACCAAAAGTCTGGTTTTTAACGGCACTCTACTCCTTATTTAATGCATATACAACAGTTTAAAAAATACGTAAATAATCTTTGTAGTTTTATCTTAAAATTCCACGTTTGAAGTTTGTGTTTATCTTTATTTATCACTACCAAAACTGACTTTGAAAATACGTCTAAAATAATATTATTTCATGCACTCCTCCTAATTTAAACGTGTTTTTTAAATTTGGCTTGCGCCAATCGATAGACAATCAAAAAAACTATAAATTGGCTGCTAAAAATTTGGAAATCATCCTTTTCTTGATTTTTACGGATTATTATTCATAATTTCGGACGGCCATTTCTCTCACGCGCCCACAACGGGTAGCGGGCGGCAGTCGGTCGCTAGCTGTGCTACGGGGAACCCGTGTCGCTCGCTCACACACGTGACAGATCGGTGAGACAGCGACACCTAGCGACACAAACAAGCACTGACGTTTGCTTGCTTTGTTTACGCAAGGACGATTTATATTGTGAGGCTGAGGTGTGTCTTGTATTAAATGCGAAAGGACGATTTAATTATCTTGTTTAATAATAGTAGTGTAGTAAAACTATATCAATGGCGAATGCTACACGCTCGATTTAATTAAAATATAAATATCTCTGGACATTATTCACACAGCACCATCTAGCCCCAAACTAAGCATTAGCTTGTGCAGCACTAAGCATTAGTTGTGCTATGGGTGCTAGACAACGGATAAACATTACTAATATACTTTTTTTTGTAAATACATACATTATTATAAATAGAAAAACCCAGACCGATACAAACAAACATGTTCATGCACACAAATGTTTGTACCGTGCGGGGATCGAACCCGCGACCTCTGGTGTAATAGCCGACTTCTCGACCATTACACCAAATGGCTCGCCAAAATCGCGATAACTTTCCAAAAGTGAATGAATTTTACAAATCGATCAGTAGGTACCTACGACGGTAAATTTCACTGACTACACTAGGCCGCCTCCTCGGTTTCACTTCATCCGCGCGTAATTTCTTTTGTCAATAATTATCCTATAATCCTGTCGTATGTCACCCGGGCCGGGAATAGTACCCGGGTGACTTTCCAAAAGTTAATGAATTTTCCAAATCGGTTCAGTAGTTTCGCAGCCTATTCAATACAAACCAAGACTGAGTCATGAGTCTTGAGTTGGTGTATTACATTATCCAATGTAATACACCAACGAATGATAGTTATAAAAAGTGAATAATAAAAAAAAAAGAACTAAACAATCTCAAACCAAAAAAAATGTTCAAAAAGTTTTTTTGGACTACTTGGGATTTGAACCAATGTTCACTTATTACGTCAGCGTATTTGCACTCGGCCACCGAGCGTTGTATAGATTGGACAAAATAAGCGATAATGTACGGCGCGCACCAACAGACGTGAATAGGGTCCAAAGATCAGTATTGTTTGCTCGCAGAGGTCCGTTGGAACATGAGTCACTTTACAATATTATTTACATGCTTTATCCAATATTGCACTCGTAACCGTCACAGTTGGTTTAATTTTGTTAAAAAACATCCAAAATGTCAACTAAACGATTTAAAATTTACACCACAGGATGCGCTATTTCTTGCCGCACATTTTTATACAACATTTACTAAAAACTGTTTACTTTTTACACTTATTAGAATAATATTTAAACGGAGCAATTTTAATACGTGTACTTTGGTGAAACGTTGCGGACCCTCCCAATCGCTAGTGTATTCATCAGGGGGTGTTCTCCGGGTAGTTTCATCAAGCGGCTTTGAGCTATCACCAACATCGGCCAGAGCGGCGGTGTGGCTCGCTTCAGCCTCTTTGCTTGCTGGCGGCCGGTGTTGTTGAGCGCGTTGCGTGGTGAGGCGGGAGGAGAACAGTCACTCCTTTCCTCAAGATACTCCCACTTAGGACCCAAGGATATTCCCGGGTAGAAAAATCAATAGGTGTTCTCCGCGTAGTATTACCAGGGGGTGTTTTCAGGGTATTAACATCATGGGTGTTCTCCAGGAAGCATCATCAAAGGGGTGTTCACCGGGTTGTTGCATCGGGGGTTGTTTTCAGGGTAGTCACATCAGGAGGTGTTCTCCGGGTAGTATTACCAGGGTGTTTTTAGGGTATTAACATCATAGGTGTTCTCCGGGAAGTATCATCAAAGGGTGTTCACCGGGTTGTTGCATCAGAGGGGTGTTTTCAGGGTAGTCACATCAGGGGGTGTTCTCCGGGTACTATTACCAGTGGGGTGTTTTCAGGGTATTATCATCATTCAACGTGCAACGTGGTCAGTCACGACCCTGAGGATTGGGATACGGAAACTGCGTGCTATTTCTCTCGTAGAATATCTACTCCAGTCAACGAAATTCTAACTTTGCCATTTTAGTTGTAAAGCTGAAACTGGCGCTAAAAGGACAATGCTCAAAAAGAAGCTAGGTTGGAATCAAATTATTGGTAATAATATGTAATTAAATATTCCATAGGGGGCATCATCGAAATCAATGGTGGTATGTGTGAAATTGCTATTCAGATTTTTCTGGGGTCACATAAAGTATCAGTTACATAGTTACTGAATAATAAACGCACTTGTTGACCCAAATCTATAAAAATTAGAAGGAAATCTCTTAGGGTGTGTCGGAGGATGCATAAAAATCATTCCAATTGGAAAATATGAAAAAACCCCGTTTTAAATAGCGAAAAACATTGTTCGTGCTAATTTTCGCACATTGTACGCGATTTCCTAGCAAACGGGGCGCGATACGCGTAAAATGATTATAACCTTTTTTGTAGACAAAGTAATTCTCTACAGCTTTTGTCTAAAACTTTTTCTCTTAATTCTGTTAGTTTTTGAGATTATCGGGAAAAAGTAATTTTTCACCCTCTTCCATTTTTTCGAATGACCCCGGTGACACCACCCCGCCCCGCATTTTTAGTATGTTATCATTATCACGGGGTCATTAACGAAAAGGACAATGCTCATCTAGTATGAAAAACAACCCAGGCTGGAATCAAATGAAAAGTATCTCTAATTATTGGTAATAATATGTAATTAAATATTCCATAGGGGGCATCATCGAAATCAATGGCGGTATGTGTGAAATTGCTATTCAGATTTTTCAGGGGTCACATAAAGTATCAGTTACATAGTTACTGAATAATAAAAAAATATTTTTATAATTTTTTATAAAAATATATTTTTTAGCACCTATTCAGTAAAGTTGTAGCTTCTCATTGGTGCAAGAATTTTTAGAATCGGTCTTGTAGTTCCTGAGATTAGCGCGTTTACAAAGACAAACAAACTGTTACGCTTTATTATATTAAATAATAATAATTATATACAATTATATAATATAATTATATTAGATATAGCCATTTTATATACTTTTAAACCGCAACTGTATCTGTTTACTCCTTTAATTGATACTTTATGTGACCCCTAAAAATCTGAAAAGCAATTTCACACATACCGCCATTGATTCCGATGATGCCCCCTATGGAATATTTAATTACATATTATTACCAATAATTTTACAGATACTTTTCATTTGATTCCAACCTGGTTTTTTTTTTAGCATTGTCCTTTGATTCATCTTTTCAGCTAAAATGGCAAAGTTAGAGCTTCGTTGACTGGAGTAGATATTCTACGAGAGAAATAGCACGCAGTTTCCGTATCCCAATCCTCAGGGTCGTGACCACGTTGCACGTTGAATGATGTTAATACCCTGAAAACACCCCACTGGTAATAGTACCCGGAGAACACCCCCTGATGTGACTACCCTGAAAACACCCCTCTGATGCAACAACCCGGTGAACACCCTTTGATGATACTTCCTGGAGAACACCTATGATGTTAATACCCTGAAAACACACCCTGGTAATACTACCCGGAGAACACCTCCTGATGTGACTATACCTGCTGTAATTTTTACTCGTAAAACTTCTGATAATCCTCTAAGAGTTTTTTTTCAATCTAGATATCCGTTGAAAATATCGAAAAAACCGTTTGAATCGAATTCTTCTTTTGTATTGAAAATCTTTCATGTTCAAAGTATTTTCAAATAGAGAACAAAAAAATTAAAATTAATCTTGTATTTTATCGTACTGAAAAACATTTCGATTCTACTTGCTTCGCATGCTGAAAGTCCTGGGTTCAAATCCCAGCATCTCCAAATTTATTTTTAATCTTTTTTTCATTTATTATATTATTGTAATTGTATTACGAATGTAAATGGCCGTGATAAATAAATGTATTCACATCTTTTATGTTTTGATGTGTGTATCTACAAGATACTTTTTTTTCTATGACAATTAATATTCAGTCTGCTAATAGTGGCTTTATAATGTTAGTAATAGTTTGGCGCTAGCTAACTAGATGGCGCTCATATTATTACCGATGGTTACGAAGTATGGGGTGAGGTGAGGTGGGGGTAAGTGAAGGTGAAATGCTCAAAGTCATTTGCTCTGGGTAAGGCCTTAATGGCGATATTAATACAAATATATTAGAAAAAATTCAATTTGTCCAGGTATCAGGCGGGACTCGAACCCACGTCCCTCGCTGTCCGGGCGAGTGCACTACCAACTATGCTACCGAGACCTTAATGGACCCGTTGAATTTCTTCTAGTATTGATTTACGCTACGGCAGCGCCATCTCTTCAACGTTGCAGTAATTACTACTTACAACATCCGAATGGAATACTTTTACAAGTATTTACCAATCTTTGAGAAGAGATTAATTTTTACATTATTTTTTATAATTTTTAAAGCATATTGCCTGCTTAATGGCGATATTAATACAAATATATTAGAAAAAATTCAATTTGTCCAGGTATCAGGCGGGACTCGAACCCACGTCCCTCGCTGTCCGGGCGAGTGCACTACCAACTTATGCTTTAAAAATTATAAAAAATAATGTAAAAATTAATCTCTTCTCAAAGATTGGTAAATACTTGTAAAAGTATTCCATTCGGATGTTGTAAGTAGTAATTACTGCAACGTTGAAGAGATGGCGCTGCCGTAGCGTAAATCAATACTAGAAGAAATTCAACGGGTCCATTAAGGTCTCGGTAGCATAGTTGGTAGTGCACTCGCCCGGACAGCGAGGGACGTGGGTTCGAGTCCCGCCTGATACCTGGACAAATTGAATTTTTTCTAATATATTTGTATTAATATCGCCATTAAGCAGGCAATATGCTTTAAAAATTATAAAAAATAATGTAAAAATTAATCTCTTCTCAAAGATTGGTAAATACTTGTAAAAGTATTCCATTCGGATGTTGTAAGTAGTAATTACTGCAACGTTGAAGAGATGGCGCTGCCGTAGCGTAAATCAATACTAGAAGAAATTCAACGGGTCCATTAAGGTCTCGGTAGCATAGTTGGTAGTGCACTCGCCCGGACAGCGAGGGACGTGGGTTCGAGTCCCGCCTGATACCTGGACAAATTGAATTTTTTCTAATATATTTGTATTAATATCGCCATTAAGCAGGCAATATGCTTTAAAAATTATAAAAAATAATGTAAAAATTAATCTCTTCTCAAAGATTGGTAAATACTTGTAAAAGTATTCCATTCGGATGTTGTAAGTAGTAATTACTGCAACGTTGAAGAGATGGCGCTGCCGTAGCGTAAATCAATACTAGAAGAAATTCAACGGGTCCATTAAGGTCTCGGTAGCATAGTTGGTAGTGCACTCGCCCGGACAGCGAGGGACGTGGGTTCGAGTCCCGCCTGATACCTGGACAAATTGAATTTTTTCTAATATATTTGTATTAATATCGCCATTAAGCAGGCAATATGCTTTAAAAATTATAAAAAATAATGTAAAAATTAATCTCTTCTCAAAGATTGGTAAATACTTGTAAAAGTATTCCATTCGGATGTTGTAAGTAGTAATTACTGCAACGTTGAAGAGATGGCGCTGCCGTAGCGTAAATCAATACTAGAAGAAATTCAACGGGTCCATTAAGGTCTCGGTAGCATAGTTGGTAGTGCACTCGCCCGGACAGCGAGGGACGTGGGTTCGAGTCCCGCCTGATACCTGGACAAATTGAATTTTTTCTAATATATTTGTATTTTTACATTAATTGCGTTAGTGTCGAGTTGTGGTTATAGTCGTGCGTCTTGCCGGTTGTGAATGTGACACAGTGACTTTTGATAAAGTCATTTTCTTTCGTCAAGTTTAATTTATGACTTTTATGATTACATTCGACGAAAATGTTTCAAATGTGGCCGATCACCAAAGGAAGACTCGGACATTGGGCTGTATAGAATTCATTGTGAATAACGTGTTTTTATATGTGTTATGAGGTTATGTACATTAAAAAAATTAATATAAACATAATTATGTAAAATATAATTATGTGCACTTGTTTTCTTTAAACCTAAACCTTATAGTAATTTAGGTTTTTCTAGACTTTCAAGCGTTTCTTCCGTTAGGTACTATTCTTCCGTTTGAGGTACACATATCGTATAATAGTTACCATTATACGTTATAAATACCTCAAATAGAAGAATAGTAATGGAAGAAACGCTTGAAACTAATTTAATATTAAGCACCTTGCTTTTGAAATTCCCGCCTTTAATAATTTTCAAAAGTTCCCGCCTTACTGGTTTCGTTGGGGACTACCAGAGATGGCGGTGTTTTCGAATCTACCTTTTTTTTGTATGGAGTTGACATTCTTCTCCTTGGAGTATTATTATTCTATGCAGGGAACCGTGAATGGCTCATTTCCTAAGCGGGCCAATCACTTAGCACCTTTGCTCCCCGGCACGCATGACGGTTTTGCATTTCTGAACGCTCACGACTCGACCGAAGGAGAATTGCTTCTGCAAACTTTGACGATAACGCGAATATTATTGCAAGAATGCTAGACATGTGGCGTGACTTCACAGAGAGGAAATTCTTCGCGTCTTAGTTTAACGAAATTGTGATCTGCGAGGATTTTGCATATTTTAATGATCATTCTTAATTCCGTGCATAAATGCTCGTTACATACCAAAATGGACGAGCTTGTCATAACCATAAACATGTGAAACGCTGTAATCAATAATTATGTCTTTATTGTTTGGCTACGCGGCATTTCATGTCTTACTCGACAGCTCTGATATCGTTGCAATACTGCTAAATAATCCTAGAGATTTAAGACTTAGGTTTATTTCAATGTGGCAATCTGTAAATTATTTCTAACATTGGATCACATCTGCCGTTTACATTTCTAGTCGTCTCCCATCCTCCACATTCTTTGTTTACTTTGCGAGTCGTAAAGTAAAGACTCTTCCCAAATATGATATGTGAAAGATATAAAACAATAAGAGTTTCATCATCTCGCGAACCATATGGGCGGCGTCGTTAAACGTAAATCACTGATCTGTACAAACGGTCAGAAATTACTTAACCACTCAAAGCCGAACCTCTCGCGTGCCGCTTAACAATGGATTTTCTATTGTGTCTGGTTTTCCGGGGCTAGAAGGATTAAATAATTATACACTCGAGTTCGAAAGAATTACACTTCAATCATTTTGTTTGTGAATATTGGAGTTCACAATACTCGGTTTAATACTCCAATGAGTACCTACTATTTAGTAGCGGTCTAAGTTTTTGCTAGCAATAAGGAAAAGTGTCACTATCATCGTCCGAATAATAGTTTATATAATTTATTGACTTTGTCCTGCTACAATTCTTCCTAAGGGGTTCTCTTACCAGCCATAAAGCGGAGACTGTTGAAAGTGATGCTGATGACGTATGAAAGATTCAAAACAATAGGTAGGTACTCCATCTTGGCCAATATGTGCTCATTTGCTTATATGCCCTTTTCGAAACGACCGAAGCATAAACAAGTGGCCAGGATATTTATAGAAGGATGTTCGTGGGTTATCGAAGATACCGAACCACTTAAACGTAATTTCCAAGTGAGAACTGAGTCACATTTGGATAAGACTACCAGTGTAGTATGAGTGAGTAGTGTCCATAAGTGGAAGTTCCCACTTTTACGAGACATAATAGTTGGTAAATCTAAAAAAATGCTACCCAAAATATTTCCTTTCAGACCTGTCTTTAAAGAAAGCATTGAGAATACTTCTATTTACGATTGAGCAAAAAAAAAAACAGAGTTGAGAACGTTAGTCTTGTATGTAATGTAACAAGCTTGAACGTTGTTTTATGGCTATCAGAATCTGCATCCCAACGAAATTTTTCATCGCTATTTTATCTGACTGTGCTTATGAGATGGAAATGAATATACGAGTACGTATCACCATTTCTCCACGATACCTGTTATACTTGTACTGTTACCTGATATTGCTCAACCGGCTGTTCAATTTTTACACGCAACCCCATCAAACTTGATAGTTCGCTTGCTTTGACTTAACTGATGTATGTTCTTGATAAGGAAATGTTCGTCATTTTAAGTTTGATAATTCATTAATCACGTTTGGGTTTCTTGAAATTTATTGAGAGTTACAAATTAATCATATCAAAGTCTTTGACATTATTGTTGGTTTCGTATTACATTTTAACTTTATAACTGTACAAGCAGTTTAATCAATCACCTCTTTTCAAAATATTTTTAAATAAAATGAGACAAAAATACAACTTCTTGTTTTGTACAATGACAAACGTGCAATGCAAAAAGTAAATTGTAACTCAAATACAAAATGCGTTTGACTAAGTCTGCTGTCTTTTTGCTAAACAAGATCCATTCTAGCAAAAGCAAAAGAATTGTACAATGGTAGCATCAAAGTTCGCGGTAATAACAGCTACCTTGAGTCTATCTGAAGGAGGTGAGTCATTCGAGGCTCTAGGCAGTGCGTTATTAGCCATTGTGAAAATGTTTAGTCTTCCCATTCGCAGACGTGACGTCATCTAGTAATTCAGGAGGCCTTTGTTGGTTGACCGGTCTCTTTACGGTGGATTATATGATCTATGCGTGCCCGCGTTTGTGTTTAACGTTCCGCTTGTGCTCAGCGTTGCCAGTGTGGCAAACCGAACTGCTTGACCATCTATTTGTATTTTCATTGCCTGAAAGAATTCGATGTCATGCTTTATTCTCTTGTTCTGTTTTGTAAGACGTGTATGTTGACAAATCTAGAAATGAACCCGATTATTACCTGACTATATTCCATTGATCCCTGTGATAGTGTGATCGGCCGTCCTCTTCAGCCAGAATGTTACTTTTGGCACACTTTCCATTACTTTTAACCCTCTCCTGTTATACGTTTAAAATGTGATATTTACGTTACTTTATCCACCACCTTATTCACCACAACTCCACCAGCAAACAAAAAGTAGGTAGGTATTTAATGGATGTAGCAGTAATAGAAAGAAATTAACAGTATGTATTTGAAGACATATTTTTGCTTGTCACTTTTTAGAGGATTATGTTACGCATGTCTTTTTATTATTGGTCACTGGCAACACTGCTTGTGTTAGAAATTATAGGCCACATCACTTAGCTAGGAAGTCATGGACGACTAGACTAGTTATGGTGTCCAACATAGGTAGGAGGTCGCTTTTAACAATAAGTGTCCATGATACTGATGAACTGAGGTATAACAAAAAATTGACAATATTCCTTAGAAATACTCAAGAATTAACCTATTGCAACGTAAAATATGAAATCAATACTTGAAGACGCTATCATAGTATAATCAATAAATATCGTTGTTTGTAAAATTAATATATTATGTAATAAAAAGTAAAGACAATTTTTTATACATTTAAAACTTCAGAAGGCAAACTGACATTACTGATAGCTCGATGTTTTGATTTTAAACAGCTTCAACGACTACACTAAATCATCACTCATTTTACTTTATACTCCTCTGGTCTTTGATCTTTTATTTCAAGTGTTAAGACTACAAAATTAAAATCTACCTATCTTCTCGCCTATGAAGCAAAACTCGCCTATAAATAAACTGGTCCGTTCATTGAAGTTATTTCAAAGTGCAAATGCAAAAGATAGTTCATTGTCGGTCGATTTACTATTTCCATGTCTTTGGTTTTCATTGTTTCTCCTGACTCGTGTATTGTACAGTATAACTTGACGAACATTAAATAACCAGCTGACGTAAACTGAGGTAAAATAGTTTACGAGGTAGCGTAAAATGTTATGTTTTATGATTTTCTGTAGGTTAAATGACGTGGAGATTCATCCGGCTGTATTCTTTAGCTGTATTTTTTGATGTTCTATTGCTTTCTTCGGTGCAGAGTGACCAGTAAGTCGCTCTTTAATTGTGAGTGCTTAGCCTGGGTTCGGGGTTTACCCAGGTCGGACCTAAACTCATGATGTTTGTAGACGTTGAAAAATACTTTAACTTTTAAAATGATCATCATTGTAAACTAAAATTGTTAAACAACGCCATCACATTGCATAATAAATAGTTAAACATGGCGTATTTAAATTCAGTGCATTCATCGACAACTGTAAATGTAAGTTTATTTCGCGAGTCACTTATTTTATCCTTCAAGGGATAAGATTATCCCAACCCGTATTACGATAAACATAAAAGTCTATCTGTTCGTTTAACTGCTGCAGAGTGTAGCGGTAATTTTGCACTAAGAAATGTTTAACTGATGGGATTCTTAGAGATATGCGGAAGGAGCTTTTCAAAGTATTGTATAATTGGATATCTATTGTCTTCTAGCTACAAACAATTTCGTGTCGATTATGTTATGTTATCTTTCATTACGATTTTCACTGAATTCTGCAAACAATTTACGCTATTACTCTTCGATCATTATGATCGAAGCATTACTACATGATTGATGTACAGTTGAATACCTTTAAATACATATTCTTAGATTTTTTTTGTATTGAGGATGATTGTGAGGTGAAACCTAGTAGTGAAGAACTAGTGCAAGCAAATCCATTACAAGTTATATTAAAACACAAATTGAAATTGCTTAAGTGTTCTAGTTATATTTTGGTATCGTTTCAGAACAATACGAATTATCTAATATTTATATTTATTGAAGATTAAAAAGAAAAGCGTAAAATATTTTCAAAAACCATGAAACTGAAAACGCCCTTTCCGTAAAAAAAAACTAGCTCTACTTTATAATAATTCTTTAGAGATAAGTAACAAACAAATTATTTCTATTCACAATATTATATCCAAATACAATCTATAATTAGAAACTTTACAAATACTTACATTATTATAAATTTCCTTTCAGCAATCAATTCTCTCATCGAGAAAATTAATTAAAAAAGTTACGAAGCGTGTGCGCGCATGAGGTATCTAAAGTTAACGATTACATACAAATGAATATGAATGATAACGTTAGAAGTGACACCTCTCTTGTCTACCCAACAAAATGTTGGGAACAGAGATTTATCGATACAGAAAGTCTCGATATTATTTCGATTTAGATTCAATTTGTGACGAAGTTTAGGTTAGAAGCTTAGGTTGAAGCATTTAACGTACCCGCTCAACGTTAAATGCTTCAAAATATACTATTCTAACAATGGAATAGGCGTCAGTGTGTACCTACTTACTTGTGATCTGTTGAGCTGATGTTTCTAATTTTATTTTAAAATTAGCTATATTTTTATGGACTATTACTTCATTTCTTTTTATTAATTTTTAACAAGCGACTCGTAGAATGCAAATCAATGTATGTATATGCTAATAATGGATCGATGCGTATAATGGGTATGTTTTATGATTGAGCCAGTGCTTATACGTATTATCCTGAATATGGTGACATATTTATTTATCCTATAGAAAGAGTGAAAAGTCATCTTTTTGGTAAAACGTCCATTATTTTTATCAATACGATCTATACATATATCGTTTACTAATCAACATCGATTTTTATATCGATAATGTACGCTGTCGGCCCTAGAGAATAAAATGAAGACGCAAACGTGTAATAAAGGCTCCGTGGCCGTGGGAGAGCTCTGAATGAACGGTGGAAAGTGGCTGAGTCAATATTTGACTGCTGGACCCGGCTTGGACGCGTTTCTCCAATCAACTATTGTCATTGCCTCCGAGTTGAGGCTATCGAATTCTTGAGGGATGTGTTTTATGTATGTTGTCTTCCTACATGATAATAATTCAGGTTTGAGCCAGCGAGCGTTGTTTGCAGATAAATAAGAAGCCAGTGGTAAGCGTGAAAGAAAAACATCCCTGGATCTATCTTTACCAACTAAAAAAAGGTTAGTATAAGTAAGATTACTGTGGATGATACGTTTATTTCTAGTTATAGCTCCCGCAATCAAAGTAACGAATATGTTCTCTGCAGTCGTGTATTTAGGCATGCCTATTCTGTATGCCAACATCTCCTCCAAATGCATAAACTATGATTAAAACCTGTAAAAGCTCCAAACAATTTCAATTATAAGTCTTACGTCTTACACTTACTTATAATTGGTACCATTAACTTGATTTAAACACACTTACGCCCTGAAGACATTAAAAGCTTAATGTTACTCATAATAACATAATTTAATGAAACAAAACCAAGTGACCGTCGATTACTGAATACCTTCATTCTATTCGGGCACTAATTGCGTAGCCGCAGGCTCGGGGCTGTCTGTGACAGTGTATAATTTGGTAGGTGTCCGACGTTTGTCAAGTGTTTGTAAACGGAGGGTACGGGCTCTCAATTAGACTTCGCTTCACCCGTAGTCCGTACACTCAATTTCGACGGTCTGTAGAGTGTGGACGGTAGGTACATGTCTGCTTATACGGCTACTGAGGTTGGGAGGTAACGCCGCGGGCGCCTGGTTTGTTGGCACTGGGAGGTTTTAGTGAGGTTAGAATGTCGCTGATTGAATAAGGATCTTTTATAGCATTGTTGGTTGTGTTCTGTTTTTTAAATTCGGGCATAGACAGAGATGGTGGTCTTTCAAGCATTGAACTACAATAATTACTAGCGTACTTTTATGTAACATTGTTAATTCTGTCGAAAAGAGTTGGTTGGTATTATCATTATGCCATTGTGTTGTGTGTGACTTTAACGTTCCTTTTAAACTTTTAAGTCTTCCAGCATATCTACAAAAAAATAAAATTGTTACCAGTTTTTCTTAGTAAAGACGAAATATGATCCTGAAACTATTAAAAAAATCCAGGTTGAGGGACTTCCCATTGGATTGGACTGGTTATCTGTTAGTTGTAAAACTAAAGAAAGTCGTAATATATCCTGTATAAGAGCAAGCCCTTGTAAACAGGAATCGTGATCGCATATGACAGGGTCGACCTTAGTCATACGAGCAAAGAGCGCCCCGGGCAGATGAGTCATCCCGTGCCCTTTATTACTTGTGTGTGTATTCCAGTTTCATCGCCAATAACACATTATTGGAGAGGGAAGATAGAAATATAATACCCATTTTTACTTCCTCTAACTTTATCAGCAAATATTAGGTAACTGATATTGACAGTATTTTTTTATAGTGGACATTTTTGTAGATACCCTAGTGCTAAAGGTAGCAACTGGGGCTATATCAGACTCCACTGGATATCAAAGCGGTTACCAACTGTGAAACTCGACTGTGGCTGTCTTCAGAGCAGTCTAGGGGCCGGGTAGCTCGGTTCGGGAATCGCTCAAGTGCCCCCAGCCAGCTACTTATAAACACGCCTCCTCGCCTGGCAATGTTCGCTAGTATGAGGCAACCCCATACTAATGGGTGACCATATCAGGGGTGCTTTATCGGCACGTTAAACTCTCGTAGTCCAGCATTAGGTACAACAAACCAAGAGGAATGGGCTTTGATCTCAGAGCTCAATTAATTAAGCAAGCTCACAGAGATATTTCAGTTTTAGTAAGGTATTAGGAGCGGGTAATGAAAAGGTATTTATTTATTTATAAAAACTTTATTGAACACACAAATTGGGTACAAAAGGCGGACTTAACGCTAAAAGCATTCTCTGCCAGTCAACCTTTGGGAAAAACGAAATGCTTGAATACGGCAACGTGCAAACTAAAAAAAAAACAACTTTTAAAGATATGTCACCGCTTCACTCGAAGACTACACAAAGTTGAAGCGAAATCAAGTTAAATAAACAGAAAAACTAAGAATCACCTGCTTAGTTTTTCTGTATTTATTTAACTTGATTTCGCAAATTTTTCGACTACGTATAGTCTTCGAGAGAAGCGGCGATGTGATCGTATCTTCTTTTTATTCAAAAAGTATCCTGCAGTTACCACCACACAGTGCAGGACCCACCGCTTAGGTTAACTCCTTTGAAAGCCAAATCTGAGAATTGATAACATTCAATTCTGGCCATTTCAGATTGCCTTCATCTTCAGTTATTGCAGGTAACATTTTATTACGCTGTTAACTCTTAAAAGGGTCCAAAACGAACTTTTCCTTCAGGTCCCCTCAAAACCGTACTTATCGGAAAAATACGAATCGAATTTTCCCCCTTGGCCATTATAAACGTTTATTGGCCCTCAGATTGCTCAGCGTAGTATGAATAATTGTTGCTATTCCGCCGAACAAGCCGGATTCCGTAAAGGCTTTAGTACCATAGACCACATGCACACGCTGCGGCAGGTTATACAAAAGTCTGAAGAATATAATCTGCCATTATGCTTAGCGTTTGTGGACTATGAAAAAGCCTTTGATTCTGTCGAGACATGGGCCGTGCTTCGGTCACTCCAAAGGTGCCAAATAGACTACCGATACATACAAGTGTTGCAGTCGCTGTACGAAAACGCCACCATGTCAGTCCGCCTCCAGGACCAGAAAACAAAACCCATTCGGCTCCGGCGGGGTGTGAGACAGGGCGATGTTATATCGCCGAAACTGTTCACTACTCTGTTGGAGGACGTGTTTAAGCTTCTGGACTGGAGAGAACTTGGCATCAACATAAACGGCGAGTACATGACGCACCTTCGCTTCGCGGATGATATCGTAGTCATGGCTGAGTCATTGGAAGACCTAGGCACAATGCTCAACGATCTCAGTAGAGTGTCTCAACAAGTGGGTCTTAAAATGAACATGGAAAAGACGAAAATCATGTCGAACTCCCATGTCGTACCCAATCCTTTAAAAGTTGGGGACTCAACACTGGAAGTTGTGGACGAGTACATTTACCTGGGACAAAAAGTCCAACTTGGTAGGTCCAACTTCCAGAAAGAGGTCGATCGACGAATCCAACTCGGCTGGGCAGCGTTCGGGAAGCTTCGCAGCGTTTTCTCGGCCCGACTACCGCAGTGCCTCAAGACGAAAGTCTTTGATACGTGTGTGTTGCCAGTGATGACTTATGGAACGGAAACGTGGCCGCTTACAATGTGCCGCATAAAAAGGCTCAAAATCGCGCAAAGGGCAATGGAGAGGGCGATGCTTGGAGTCTCCCTGCGTGATCGCATCAGAAATGATGAGATCCGCAGAAGGACCAAGGTCACCGACATTGCCCGAAGAATTGCGAGCCTTAAGTGGCAGTGGGCAGGACACATTGCAAGGAGGACTGACGGCCGTTGGGGCGGAAAGGTCCTCGAGTGGTGGCCACGTACCGGGAAACGCAGCCGTGGTAGGCCTCCCACAAGGTGGACCGATGATCTCATAAAGATCGCCGGAATCCACTGGATGCGGGTGGCGCAGGACCGATCGGTTTGGAGATCCTTGGGGGAGGCCTATGTCCAGCAGTGGACGTCATTTGGCTGAAATGATGATGATGATGATGATTCCGCCGAATAACTCGGGAGAGAAGCGAGGGATTTTTTTCTTTAAAAAACATAGGTACATCGAATAAGTTTTTTTTTCTGCCAAACTGAGACACTGTTTGTCGGCAGATCTCTCGTGGACATTTTAACATTGAACACTGTTTATTTACATTTTTACCACACGACGACACGAGAGAAGACCACAGTTAGTGTGGTCTTCAGTTCATAACTGTAGTGCTATGTTCTGTTAGGTCTACAGGGCTCGATTGAGAAGATTTCCTGGTGCCTTCTGTGTTAGTATATCATCATCAATTCAGCTAAAGGATGGCCACTGCTGGGCAAGGGCCTCCCCCAAGGATCTCCAAACCGATCGGTCCTGCGCTACCCGCATCCAGTGCAGGCGTGTCAAAATTCGTGTTCTGCGCAATCCCCACCCGATATTTAATGGTGCGTCTATGCTTACGAAGCGAGCACGAGCGGCGCACGAGCGGAGCACGAGTCGAACCGCTCTGCTCGCGTGACAAGTGTGGACGCACAACGAGCCTGCCACGAGCCAACGACGATCTCTCCTCGAACATAGTTTCAGCCTAAATATCGAAAAACCGGCACGCGGTGCGAGACAAAAAATTGTGTAGTTCTATCTCTTTCTTTTACGTGGTCTATCCGTATCGCCCTCTTTTTCTTGTGTGAATGCGATAGATACTATCAATTTGTATGCAATTTGTCTATAGTTTTCTCTGTCTACGGGCGGAGCACAGTCGAGCACGAAACGAATGCTCGAAGCGCGCTCGTTCGAGGCTCCAAGTCCGTCCACAGTACACGAATTTTGGATCGGCTCGTGCTCCGCTCGTGCGCCGCTCGTGTTCGCTTCGTAAGCATAGACGCACCATAAGAAGTTTGCCGGTACCTGTTAATTATCTTTTCCTGCCGCCCATCGATGCATAATTCATTACGTCACTTACGCATACGACAGGCAATGAAATACAATGAATATTGATCATTCACATCATTACACTGGAACGGGAAAGAGTTCAGGAAGAAATACTTAATAGTTGTAAAAACACTAAGTGATTGTTTCACGAATCAACAAAACACCAAGTTTTTGAACAATGTGCAAAATGGTGGAATCGATCATAGGTATTGTAAATCGAACATAAAAACTCGACGAGTAAGTGTAAACATAACCAACTTTTTTCTTGAAGTGAAACACGAAGGTAGTGATTGTATTCGATAGAATATCGTATCGGTTTCTGCGAACACTCGTGGATAAAAACAAACCGAGTAAACGATCTCATTTTTTACATGTACCTAGAACACGAAAAGTTAATCGTTGCTTTTGTAAATTCATTCAGTATTCCGTTATTGTTTTTTTCTTCAATTCATTCATAAGGAAACCTGGCCACGATAGCGGGGTTCAACATTCAGGTTGGCAGTATATTTCTGACTTTGCGAACACAGGTTACCTGACCTCGAAATTGTCACTTACCGCCTTCAAATGTCTGTAACTAGATCTCTATAATGAGGAAACAGAGCTGTCTTACGAGTAGGCCAAAAAAGTGCTCAAAATAAGACAATACCAGAATTCCGAATTGAATAAATAAAACAATGAATGAAAAATCATTTCATGATTAGAATCATTGTATTTTACTCGTAGGTCTCACAACGTCCAACCGTCCAAAATTTTCAAAAACGTATTAGATTGAGGTCTGGTTTCAAATACCTATAAATATACTTTTAATTAACGACAAAGTCATCCGTTTTAGTTTTAATTATATGTCGTTAATATCAAAAATTATTTATAGCCTTTAGAAGCTTCATAATAAGGCCTTATGATAGCTTTAAACTTACAGCTTCGGCCAATAGTACATCTTTAGACTTACATGGATATAAATCCACGCAACGAAGTCGGCGACGCAGAGATATGACGCCCTTAGTAGCTTCCGTCTACTGCCGCGTAATTGCAACTGCAACGGGACCGGGTACCCGTACAAGGCTTGTTGTGGCGAGGCGACCTGTACCAGACTCCGTTTGACATACCGTAGCGTATAAGCCTCTGTTTATCGTAGTCAGAAGTGCTAGACATTTTTAGAGTAAGGGAAAAAGGGTTGCAGCTATGCTTGTTAACTTATATGTGAATTGCAATTTGGCCCTTTCGACGATGTCAAATGCTATCAAATCAATTATACAGAATGACTCTACCATTGGATTCGTGATGTTGTTATCTATCAAAAAGAACTGGCAAGAAACTTGGAAGACAACCTTAGTACAACTATGCTATGCTATACAGGTAGTAAAAATTCGACGAGAAATAACGGGTGCTTCGCATGATAATAATCGTTAACAAACCTTGTCCGGATAAAATAGCTACCAAACACAACAAAAAAGGAAATGATTTATTTGGCGCAGTCGTTCCGAAATTATGCGCGCATTATAAAGATAGATGTAGCAGTTAACCGTCAGTTAAATTGCAGAACTGCAGATGCTGTTATGCGGAACGGTTAGTCTACCATTTTACTCGTCACGCCTTAGATGAAAAGTAGCCAGTTTTCCTATGCCAATATGTTTGTAACTAATGGATAAACTGCTTTCGACAAACATCAAATACCCATTTACAAACTGAAAAATGAATGACTATGGAATTCTGCATCGCGCAAGCAGGTGTCGCGATGTCGCCCGCTCGCTTTGACCTAAAAACATCTTAGTGACACCTTGATTTTCAATCATCGTCAGAAGAACAGGAATATTTCAAAACGATAGTACCCCATAAGTCATTGCGGCATCGTCGGTGCAAAGATGTAGGTGCAATTAGCTGCGTCGGGGGTATTTAGTGCATTCTTCTGGCAAAACCCGTCCGTGCCTTCCGGTGCGGCGAATCAGACGGTTGCGCACGCAGGGGCTTGTTTTAAATCGTGTTGTTATAAGTTACTGTTATATACTGGAATTGCTAACCATTTAACACGTCACTATTTTATATACCAGATCAGTTGGCAGACAACGCAGTCCACGTAATGGTAAATGTGGCTAATGCGTCCATTGTGAGTACATATTGTGACAGAAGCGTCACTAAATATGTGCTGCCTGAGGGCAACACTGAGGGCTCTCCTCCGATCTTCGAGCTTTTCATTTCAAGTCTTATTGCCGGAATACAGTCAGAGTAGCGGCAGATTTTTACGGCGGATAGTCAGGCTCGAAGTCCTACCATATTTAGTAACATGAAAAACAAAAGGCGATATCATTGGATATATCCAATCACGGATATCTATCCGTATACAAGCCATCTGGCTTGTATACTATTATGTTTACTCACACGTTACTACATCATTATTCTACGACAATCTACTTACTCTAATCTTTATTATGCTTATATTTTCAAACTTCAAATTAAATTTGCAAGTATGATTTGACGAATCACTAGAAGAATTCGTTTAAATAAATATTCTATAGCCGTAGCTGCACATATTTCAATTCAATGAAGGGTTCCTCGAATATGTTAGCAAATGATGTGAATGTTAACATACATCGAAATCAAAGACCGAATTAAGTTTTCCGGTTACTAATGGCGGTGTGATCAAAATTACAAATAACCTTTGGTTTCCTTGTAGGGCTAGCTTCAACATGAACAGTTAACTTTTGTTAGTCATTTATTTATTACACAATGACTTATTATAAAAATACAGACGGGTCATCCGTACAAATTCCAAAGGATTATGAAGTGAGTTAACACACAAAACGAAATTAGAGTGTGTGTGATCATCAAAACTATAATAACTCTTACGTAATTTTTCGTATCATTTGTTTCATTTATCATCATTCTTTCATCCGCTCGGCAAGCTCGAAATTAGTTTTGACATAAATTAATATGAAGGTAAATATTATAATATCCATGCTTTTTATTAAATATCATTTTGTTGTTGTTTGTTGTTATCACTTAGGTTAGAAGCTATCTCCTTCGTCAATATTCAAACAAGAAAACAAAAAACTTCGTAGTTTTTGATACATTATCACAAAACTAGCCCTTGCTTTTTTTAACAACAAAGCTTCTGCAGTTTGAAAAAATAACCAATAATCCATATTCGTAAGACGATATCCTCATAAATAATATTTATATGCGATGCTAGATACATTCTTCATAATGAACGCTCCCAGTGTCACATTACTTGTAAGCATGCTGACGAGTGTGTTAACAAATATAAAGCACCCGCGGCGGGTTAACCACCGATAAATCATCTCAACTAGAGTTGTCTACGATGTTGTGAAAATATATCGATATTTACACAACATCGTAGATAGTTGATATTATTATGACTATTAGATCTTTAGAAAATGCGATATTATGACTTATCCTTATCAAATCTTGCATCAATTCATGAGGCGTCAGCGTACCCCGTAATAGTGAATAAATCACTAATCCTATGGTGACATACAAATGAATCAATTCCCGCTCAAAGCAATTGGTAATTATTTTTTATCATTAGGAGTGATGAAATAGTGTCAAACAATTTCAAATATTTCAAAACTAAGCTATTGTTTTTCTATGTAATTGTTTACCTCTAATTTGCAACGTGGGAAAACTTCTCAAAGAAACTAATAGCCGTTGTGTAATCAAGATCCAATATTCAGTAAGTACACTACACCCATCAAGGCACAAGCTTGCCAATTCTCTCATCTTAATACAACTGCAACCCTATTTTATGTATTTCCGACGGCTATATACATAAAGAAGCCCTGCACGGTAACAAGTAATTCTAGATTCTACCGCCGGAAATCGTAATTTATAAATGAAACAACCGCATAAAACTTTGACGCTGGCTTATAGAATAATATGGTACGCTCGCAGTGTTAATAATTCAGCTCGTCATAACATCGACATTTCGTGCGCTCATCACCCATTCACAGATGATTCCGATCGTAACTCAAGAGGCGTTAGGGTTACCATGTTTCAACATTTCTACGGACGTCGTCGGGTTTTAAATTTCTTTGTATGGTGTCCATATTTCAAGAAAATGGTTCGGAGACGTAATTTTCCTAGCGCATTTTCCTAAAATACATTTAAGACATGAATTAAGATCTGTTTAAATTGCATGTAAAAATGTTTTCACTTACACCACAAAGCTAGCTTAGTAGGTAAATAAATATGCACAGAGAAAAAATCCATAGGACATTCAAAACACAGATCTCATGCATTAAACGGAATTTGAAATTAGTCTTTTACCCATGCTCTTAAATACAGGTAGTTATTAATGTATTGTATTGTAATACATCTTTTACTATTTCAAATTAGAATTAACATAAAAAGAAAAAGTTTTATGAAAAGTCTTGCATGTCGTATCTTCTTCAGATCTGTACATTTTATTTTAAGAACTGTAAATTATTAATGTGAAACATGTTTCCACTTTAACGGTGATGTTGGCACACGCCTTATATTACGTATGCAATAAAATCTCAGACTTTTTATAAGGACATTAAGTCTCTTTTAGACACCTGGTAACCCTAGTTGTAACCGAACACCGTTCGTTTAAAATGTACGGCAACATTAGTGACGAACGCAAAGCCGAAACAGAGGTCGAATGGACGAGTCAATCGTCGCCTTTGACGCTTTACAACTAATTTGTAGCTTTTATTGCCGAATGAAGAATGCTCGGCGGCTTTGTTAACAATTAACATGTTGTTGAAATGTCATAAACATCGTAAAGTGTCGTAACAAATGTCATAAAACTTCATAAAGGGACAAATTGGTTTGTGACTCTTTTGGACCAAGGACATAACGTAACACATTTAAAATTAGAATAAACATACATACATATTTTATCTAATTGTGGTTTTTGAGATTTTTAATATGGATTTTTATGATACTTTTTGATGATATAACCATAACGAATCCATTTGATTGTGTTAAAAAAAATAATTTCATATTAAACAATGTTTGCAAAAAGGTTTATTTTCAAAAATAAAAAAGTAAGCGATTTGACATATCGATAAAAGATGGCGGAATTTACTTTTTTTATGATTACAGTACAGACAAATAAATATTGATGTGTGTTTAAAAAAAGTGTGAATTAAACGGCTAAAATTTTTTGCCGCCTGTTCCTCTAGCTAGACCGAAAAAATAGTAAGATTCACAATCATACTAACACTCGTATGTACTTTTACAAAATTAATAAAGTAAACTGTAAATGGCCGCTGCTCATTTAGACAAGGTTAGTTTTATATATATTTTTTATACACTTTGTGTGTCAAGTAAATGACACAAAAATGGAAGAGTTTCCCGCATTCGCTGCGTCCTCGCAGCTGCGTGCGCAAGCGCCACTGCGCACGTGCGCTTGAGTTGCAGGGTTGACCAAAAATTTTATAACACCGTTTTTCTTTCAAATCTTTAAGTTTTATGTATAGAATTGAAGACGTTTTTTTAACAAGAACGATAAAACCCCGAAAGAAATTCGTCATTAAAAGTTATTTATAAATTAATTCGCCACGTCCAAATTCTAGAGCAGGTCAGACTTAAAAATATTACCTTATTTATTTTTTCAATTTACTCAGGCAGATTGCCAAAGACTGAGTTATTTCGCTCGCTTCTCTCTTTCGGAGTGCATAGCCCGAATATTTTCAAGAAACGAATAACTCTTTGTCTGTATGATAACAATCCGTTATTCCACCTCAGATCAAAATGTCCCCCTAACCACTAAACTCATCCTGTTTCCCCTTCACACCCGAAGAGGGACGTGCTGGTGCCCGCATTGTGGCTGATATTTAATTGTATAAAAGAGTGACACACTTTAAATATCAAAACACTGCCATTGAAAGACAACCCTACCCAGTGTGCTCACCTCATTCGGTTATCAAAACTTCGGGTCGTCTTCGCCCCTTTTCGTTCCAGCCAGATGCCCACATCCACACGCAAGGAGTGTAGTTGTACACTGCAGATGCAAACATGCACAGAAATAGCAGGTCGACGGATGCACGTTTTAGTCGATGATGGTCGCAATATCGACACGCAGGAAGTGCGAGTCTGTTTATGTTAACGCGATTTATCTTGAGCATCGATGACGTCAGCTGGAATTTCCTTTTACTTCCGTAGGCGTTGGCAAAGCTAGACGTCTGACAAATAGGCTCAAACAAATATATTTTACCATATTTGTTTGAAAATGATTCCGTCTGTTTTCTGTTGCAATTATTTCCCAAAGCAGAGATACACACACACTTTAAAAGAAGTACACAAGTGTCCTTCTATGTACAATAGTAAAGGAAATGAGTTTAGTTATAACATATCGCAAAATTGTTTAAAAAGTGCTTAAGCAGTGGCTTGTTACGCCGCGCGTATTATAATTGACCTCAGTGCTTAGTGGTTAGATTTTTTGAACTTACTATAAGTTTAAGAACTTATGTTAATGCAATGTGGATAAGCCATCTACCCTTCCGTGCTATTTAATAACCTGATACCGATATTAACACCAACAAAACACTTGAAGTAGCCGAGTAGTACAGAACGTAACACATCAACTTACCCTTATCTGTCTAATTTGCACAACTAATTTTTAGCCTTATGTCGATACAAATACGATGAATTTTAATGTTGATACAATTAGTCTGATAATGGAAGGCTGCTTGTAGATATCGTGTTTTTATCGATTACCACAATATCGATAATTATTGTAACAAATCACTCGTGTCCCGCGAAGCGTGTAACGCGTTAATCGATGCGCGGGCGCGGCTGATCCATCACTTTAATCGTTGCCGCGTTGTGCCTTCCTTACTTTCTTCGCGTAACTTGTATTGTGCCAGATTGACGCACGTCAATTCGGGAACTAGGTGGACTACATGTTACAAAGAAGTTGCGGCAGCAGACTGGCTACTTGCATAATGCAGAAGAATAACCATACTGATATTTTACTTAGATGCGAAAGAAACTCACTTTCATGTTTAAACCACTGAACCGAATAAAATGAATTTTTATTAGTACAGATTGTCTTTAGGAATACTTTTATTTAATCCCGGGATAAGTCGGCTCCCAATATCCCAAGGGATTGCAGAAATGCTTTTTTTGCTAGATTAATTGGCAACCAGGCGCGCGGGCCACCTGATAGTAAAACCACTGCGGCCTGTTTGGGTAGAGCTAGCCAGTCGGACTCAGAAAAACAGTTCAGTACATAGAACGTCATATTTTAAGACTAAAAATTGTGCAAATAGGTCATTGCAGATATTCATGAATCAGGCTTACGAGTAGGTATCTAAGGGCCGGTATTTCAATATATACTTATCTTGATCTTAATCCGGGATTGATAATAAGTATGACTTAAGTATATTTAATTAAAGGATTATAGTTAAGCGGCACCTAAAGTACAGACCGACAAACTTATCAGTTCCGGTGGTGGCGTCGCTACTGTCTATTTAGAACTGTCATTTAATATCGTTTTTGCATTGAATTTTACGTAGTTCCAATTTTGGCCACCGGAACAGATAAGTTTGTCGGTCTACTGTCAAAAGTAATACTTATCTTAAATGTCATGCAATAAGATAAGGTTACATTGAAATACCGGCCCTTAATAGAGCACAAAGAGTAAGGAATGATGTCAGAATTACAAAACAGGTTACACTTAGTAATACATTTATATCAAACGATTCAATGAATGTAGGTAGTCACTTGCTAGTTATATTTCAGATGAAGAATAATGGGTTATAAATTAATTAATGAACTTTGATATCAACATTTAGATTGGGTAACACTAAAATGGGTTTGGAATTGGCATTTGTTCAATTGCATTATGGCGTACAAGAGGTTACTTTACTACAAATATTTTATGGATCTGTCTGTGCAAAAGATCCCTACTACTAAAATCGCTCGAGGTAATTTTATTCGCCTTTTACTAACAAGGGTCAGGGTGTTCCCTCGGTAATACCAGAGGCCCGAACACAAGCTTCTAATCCTGCCCTACCATTAGTGTACATATGGGCTCCATGTGACATGAATGACCAAGAGCGCAAGAAGCTTTTGGTAGAGATAAATTAAGAACATTATTATAATAATAATATTATTAGACCTTTTTCATAGAGTAACATCTAGCTCTTAAGTTAAGCTTATTACAATGGGACAATAGATTAACTTACGTACATACTTATTTTAAGAAATATACACATATTATGTGTGGTAGAGTCCTACTGAAAGTGAAGACTGCTGACGTTATTCGAAATGTGCAGGTTTACCGGGGAAACATCACCCTCTATAGAGGATCGACGTATGGCTGTGCTGCGATTTGGTGAATAAGAAATTAATAAAAAAGAACATTACTGGTTATATTTTTTGCTGTACGCAATTGCGCACAAAACGTTTGTGAGCTGAAAATTATATCTCTTGATTTATCACGAAGATGCATGTTTCACGCAACGCAATCACCTCGCAGTCATATTGATTTGTATCATCGGAATAAAGTCTAAATACGTACATTTACATGATGGTGCGAACACACAGGCTGAAAAATCGCGAACAGCGGTCAACGAACCATCTGTGAAAAGAAAACACTTACTGATTTAACTTTAATGCCGGCGAAATGAGGAAAACGTATTTATACCAGAAGACTTTAATTGTGACACTATTGTGTTAAACGAAGTCCTTTTGACTCGGACTTCAAAGAAAGATTCAATTGTTTTTAGTAATTGACTTAATTGTGTAAATGTAGGGATTGACTCACCATTGTTGTTTACGATTGAAGTCGATTCCAGCGGTCGATTCATCGGAGGCGGTTTGTTTATTTAGTTCAGTTTTCAGAACGTTTGGTTTTTAAAAGCACAAGGAAATAGGTTTTCCTGTCTAGTGTTTTTGTGAATGAAGGTGTAGATATTATTAGTCTCTTATCGATTCCGTCCCAAATGTTTTCTTTAAAAACAGTAAGACACATTTTAGAAGTTAGGTATTTCGAAATGCCTATCATGCGTCATACACGCTGCGTTTAGAATTTCTTGCAGACTTATTCAATGCCTATTGATGCCTGAAGCTGCACTCGACTCATAATAATTCAAAAGTATAACTTATCGTGTTCATAATTCTATGCAATGCCTGAAGCTGCACTCGACTCATAATAATTCAAAAGTATAACTTATCGTGTTCATAATTTTATGCATAAGTTTTTTTGTCATATTTTAACATGGCATACTTTATTTATCCTAATAATAGTGACGCATAATATTCTTTTGGCATAACTTTATAGGCATAATGATTGTTAAGCATAATAATTCTAAAGCCATTTTCGAAATACTTTTCCTATATAAATAAACTTACACAATAATAACTGTAGACAAAAAAACAATGTCTAAAAATTTTATGCGAATCAAAATTAGGGCAAAAAAAAAACATTAGTCTTTCTTTAGAAACGATATTTATGCTTAAAGAAACAGTATGCGAAACACTGATCTCCATACGCTGAGCGTATTATCATGGAGCTCAGTGATGCGAAAGGACAATTATGACAAAATATTATTATGACAAAAAAATATGCCAAACTCGTTATGCCAAATTAAATTATGACAAAAAAAGTTATGCGAAAAAAGGGATCCCTGTTCATAATTGTCTTCGAAACTAATTCTTTTACAACGATAGGTACCGCGACAAGAGAGGAGAGCGGCCGCATTCATAATTATTTTGGTCGAATTAAA
Organism: Mecyna flavalis; assembly: GCA_949319885.1. Taxonomy (NCBI): domain Eukaryota; kingdom Metazoa; phylum Arthropoda; class Insecta; order Lepidoptera; family Crambidae; genus Mecyna; species Mecyna flavalis. The sequence continues at coordinate 16,823,458 of OX439427.1, forward strand.
TCTGTCTCGGTCATTAATACATTTTTACACGGATCAAAAAATAAAAAAAATTTGTTTCTTTTTCAGACTTCTTCAAGAAGCTCCTCCACATGTCCAGAGAGGAGTTCCACACGATGTTCAAACGCACGTACGGCATGATCTACGAGCAACACTCGTATGTCTTCGAGCAACTATTTGAAGAACTCGAGAGGTAAACCCCTCAAAAGAAAAGCTATTACTCATACAATGAACTTCTGTAAGATGGTGGATTTTCTCCGGTTGAGAACCATGAGCAATCCAAAACTATCCGCAGTGCCAGATATTTTCCCGTGAAATAGAAGCGTGTCAAGCACTTCTTTGCTTCATAGCGGGCGCAGGGCGGTACCTCCAGACAGAAACTGTATAGTTTAGTTACTGTTTGGCACTGAACTGTCTAAGGGCAGACGTGGCGCTTATCTGATCGTCTTGTTACACATTGCAATAAAAAAAACTGTTGTCTTTGTTTAAATGACATTTCTTTCTTTCTTTTTAATGTTTTCTATTCTTTTAGGTATTACACACACGGAGACAAGGAGTTCGACGACATGATGGATAAGTTCTTCGGAATTCTGTACCAGAAGATGTTCGCGGTCCTCAACTCACAGTACAGCTTTGATGAAAAGTAAGTTCACACACCTTTATCTTTCTTTAATTTTATCTGTGTAGCTGCGAAGAAAGAACAAAAGGTATTAATTACATATTAGATACGATAATTTAGAAAGATAAATAATTTTTACTTAGATTATTAAAATGACTTGGGACATATAAGCTTTTCAATAGATATTGAAAGCAGCATAATGCTTTTATTTTGAATACAAAATTAAAGACAAAATTACTACATCATTAAAACTTTAGTCATAAACAAAAAACTAAATGCAGTTACTGTCCACAGAAAATATCCCTAATGGCAATAAATTCTGTTGAATAGATACTTTCATAACATCATAATTTAGGCAACTTATCCATATCATAAAAGTAATAAAAATGTTATGAGTGTGTCTATCCTCATTTCGAAGATGAATAATAAACAAGATTTGTAGGTTCCACCTTGATGGTGAATAGTCTAAGTATCGGGGTTCTATTACTGGATCGGGCAACATAATAATTATACATAGATAGCTCCGTCCGATTGTAATCATCCATCTGTATTTGTGATTAAACAGTGCTTATCATTTTAACAATGACTTTACTTTAAAAACAAACCCTGCAGTGGGCATTAACACGCTGATACATGTTGAGGGACCGCGTTTTGACCGCATTTTTTGACCGCAAGCGTGCAGTCACAACCGCTGTGTCCGAGAGGCGTTAGCGTGACGATAAGAACTATTATGAAGCATTTGTTTATTAATGGAGTCGTTTGCGGTTACGTCTCGACCAAACAGCTGTTTATGACGTCTGAGTCTAGCGGTACTCTAACTAAATTAGTTCAAATTGTCTGCTCAAGCAACAATTTATATTTTTTTATGCTTTCACGGAGTCTACCGCGTAGTCTGTTGGAAGTTCAAGTTTAAGTAAAAACATCGCTTTTGCATACTTTTACTACATAGTTAAATCATATTTAACGGTTTAATGTATATTTGAGACATAAAGTTCTCAAAAAGTAATCTTGGCAGTCGTTAGCCATTTTCAATTATTCAGCTTCGAAGTAACAAATGATTTTTTAAGAATCGAATTATAACTTCGGGAATTTGTGCTTCACGGACGATGAAGGACCAATTTGGCGTACGGTATACTTTACCATTAAGTGCCATTGTTTTATCTAATGACAGAACTTTTGAGAACTTAAGCTTCCTTATAGAGCTTAGATTCCTTTAAATGTTTTAAAAGTACCTACCCTGTAACTTTTAACCTGCTTTATACGAACTTTAATGAGAAAGGAAAAATAATATCTGTCTTTGATTTGTTTTTGTCTTATGATTTAATATTATGGACAACAAAATAGAACTAAATGATTTTGAGACAAGCTTCAAAAGTAATCAAAAGCGTTTAAGCTTTTTCTGTCTTTATATTTATTTTATTTTATATTTGCTAGCTAAATCATATTATACCGAATTCGCGAGTGAATTAAAGAAACGTTTTTCTTTATAAGGCGCACTTTAAAGTAAACACGCTACTTTTTAAACTTTTCGGTCAACTTTATGCCTCAAATCACACAGGCTATGCCTAAACTAACTTTCCACGCTTAAGTACTATAACGATAGGCATAAAACTGTAATTAGAACCTTTATACCTTACGCGTAGGGTGGTGGTCAGTAATAAACTTATCACAATGCATTTTTCAGTGGCTGTTACGCGCTGTTATCGCCGTTAATAGTTTGTTTACGTGTCCATAACAATAAAACTGTCTGTTTAAGTGTTTTATACGGCTCGGTTCATAAACAATGCAGTTCTCAAGTGGGACCTGGTCTTGGCCGGTTGGTTTGAGTGTCGACTTGAAGTATCAAGCTGTTTGGTAGCGAGTCAAGTGGGTATCTGATGATCTGTTTCGTAATTAAGGATTTGGAGGACGTTAAATATTATGAAATCATTTAATAATATACTCATTGAGCAAAAAACTTTACTACTATTGATACATTTTATATTTTCAAATAATTAACATTCTATAGGTACATTTTAACTTTATAGTTTAACTTTTGTGAAAAGGCTTAGCCTGAAACCAACAGAACGGGATACCGATGATGGGTCGGTCAATCGCCACAGGCTGGCACCGACTCGTCCCTCTTTTCGGACGTAAACAGAAAGCCTGGGTAGTTTAGTGGGGAATGTCCCACCAAGTACCACGAACGGCAGCAAGTCCCACTCAGCAAATTATGGAGCTTCAACCACGCTTCAACGCATTAATTGCAGAAATAAAATAATATACTTAAGTAAATTAAAGGCTTATTGTAACTTAAAACGCGTGAGTTTATCCACTTCTTTTAACAACTAAAAAATTATGTAAAAGCCGGATTAGTTTTTTATACAATTTTAATAACTAACGCAGCATATTAATCCCAATTTTCGTTTGCACTTACGTCGATAATCTTAGCTACACAGTTAACGTGTTAATTAACAATATCTCTTGTCCCCAGGTACTTATCATGTGTGAACCAGCATATGCGGGACATCCGTCCCTTCGAGGACGTGCCGCAGAAGCTGTCAGTGCAGCTGAGGAGAGCATTCGTGGCCACGAGAACCTTCCACAAGGCACTGCAGGCCGGCGCGGATATCGTACGGAACATGATGCAGGTAATAAAATTGACCCTATCGATAAAAAACGTAAACCAATTATTGTGTCCTATTGCGGGGTAAAGGTCTCCATCTCTGAAATCAAGTCATCGTTACAATGATGGGTACTGACTTAATCACCACGTTTGCCAAATGCAGATTGGTGATTACAGGCCCGAGCTGTGTTCCAAAAATTCAAGTTGTCATCAAGACAGAAACTCATACCAAAGTTTCTTTCATGATGACAAGTTGAATGTAATAAAATAAAAAAAAATTGCAAGTACAAGTAAGTGAAAAACATCGTACATTTGCAACCCAACTAAAAGACGATGATTTGTTTTAAAAGACCTGAATACTGCGTGATAATTTTATCTTATGTAAATCTACCTATACATCTTTGTTATTTTCAGAAAATCCCAAGTAATAGTCAAGAGCTTACGCGATTTATTAAAAAACTATGTCCGAGTTCCGTATAAAAACGATAGATGAATGTGAATCAGTCGAGTCATGACATCAGCGGAGCGAGAAACAATAAATATTAAAGATATTCCAGGCGCGCTTGCGTAAGTGCAGGCGAAGTTAGGACTCCGAGTCATTTCAAGGGCTGCCAAAGGAATATTATTCTTATTTCATACATTTTGTTAGTTGATTCGAAAGAGTACCAAAAGATGGCGCCCCTTCTTGAATCACAGTATTTGGATTTTCCAAATGTTGAAAGTCACTTAAAAATACTATTATACAGGGTGTCCCAGAACTCAACGTCAAGCCGAAACGGGGTGACAGGACTGATTGTAACCATCATGAGAAAAATAAGAAAAAAAATCTATCCCATGCAGTTAGGAAATTATGGGCATTTAAGAAAAACCTAGAAATTTGGTCAAAATGTAACCATTTTTCGGTTATTGTGGTTAATTTTTATTATTTTTGTTCATTTAAACTTTGGAACCGTAACCCTAAATAACATTTCTAGAACCACAGTCAAAAATAATGCCACAGCTACCCCAAGTTTTCTAGAATTAAGACTATTTGTTAAACTATGAATTTAAAATTTTCAAAATTTGCCGACTTTGAAAGGCTCTCCTTTAAAAAAAATGTACTAAAGTGCCTTGGCAAGTGCCATCAAAAGTTCGCGCATTTAATCAAGATTGCAAAAAGGTACAATACTTGCTAGTTTTATACTAAAAAAACCCTAGTAAAAAAATAAAAACGTCGAGTAACCCGATTTTTGCTAACCCATTTTACTCAGTTCAAATGTTTTTATTCGCACAAGCTCTTGGTAGTTTCTTAATTTTACGGCAAAATGATGAGAGAGATGGATAGTGGACATGTTTGCCATGAGCGAACGAGACAGATAGTAACGCCACTTTTACCAAAGTCAACAAAAGTAAGTAAAATTAATAAAATAATGAAAAATCTTGACCTAGTTTAGTTTAGGTTTATTGGAATAAACGTCAGATAGGGAAATAACATTTTTTATTACAATAAATGTTCAAATTGTTTACCATCAGCCTCAATACACGCCCTACATCTTATTAAAAAAAATCTAGTTACTAGTCGGGCATATCATCGAGAGTTGATGTCCTCAGCGGCTTGAGAAATTCGTTCACACAGCTCGGCTACGCTGTCAATAGGCTTTGAATAAACTTTTTCTTTGAGAACGCCCCAATAAAACCAAACGACGAGTTGCACTCCGGGAGTGCCGGCAGAAGTGAAAACTTGAATATTGATGGCGCTTGAAATAAAACACCAATTTGCGCCTAGTGGACGCTAGCATGGCGAATACCAAAATATTCAAGTTTTCACTTCTGCCGGCACTCCCGGAGTGCAACCCGTCGATTTTTTTTTATTGGGGCGTTCTCAAAGAAAAAGTTTATTCAAAGCCTATTGACAGCGTAGCCGAGCTGCATGAACGAATTTCTCAAGCCGCTGAGGACATCAACTCTCGAGGATATGCCCGACTAATAACTAGATCTTTTTTAATAAGATGTAGGGCGTGTATTGAGGCTAATGGTAAACAATTTGAACATTTATTGTAAAAAAAAATGTTATTTCCCTATTTGACGTTTATTCCAATAAACCTGAACTAAACTAGGTCAAGATTTTTCATTATTTTATTAATTTTACTTACTTTTGTTGACTTTGGTAAAAGTGGCGTTACTATCTGTCTCGTTCGCTCATGGCAAACATGACCATTATCCATCTCTCTCATCATTTTGCCGTAAAATAAGGAAACTACCAAGAGCTTGTGCGAATAAAAACATTTGAACTGAGTAAAATGGGTTAGCAAAAATCGGGTTACTCGACGTTTTTATTTTTTTACTAGAGTTTTTTAGTATAAAACTAGCAAGTATTGTACCTTTTTGCAATCCTGATTAAATGCGCGAACTTTTGATGGCACTTGCCAAGGCACTTTAGTACAATTTATTTAAAGGAGAGCCTTTCAAAGTCGACAAGTTTTGAAAATTTTAAATTCATAGTTTAACAAATAGTCTTAATTCTAGAAAACTTGGGGCAGTTGTGGCATTATTTTTGACTGTGGTTCTAGAAATGTTATTTAGGGTTACGGTTCCAAAGTTTAAATGAACAAAAATAATAAAAATTAACCACAATAACCGAAAAATGGTTACAGTTTGACCAAATTTCTAGGTATTTCTTAAATGCCCATAATTTCCTAACTGCATGGGATAGATTTTTTTTCTTATTTTTCTCATGATGGTTACAATCAGTTCTGTCACCCCGTTTCGGCTTGACGTTGAGTTCTGGGACACCCTGTATAAACACCGAACTTTAATCTCTTCTAGACGATCGAAAAGCGTTGTTTTCTCACTAGTCTTATAATAAAACATGTTCCTGAGATTCATGTTCTTTCAATATCAGCTAAGGACTAACACTAGTAGTATATTTACTCCTTTTGATCACAGGAACTTGTCTACAAAGAGCCTTTTGTGAGCAATCTAGGTTCGTTTAGCGAACAAACATCGCCGAAACAGGAAAATACTAAAGGCTCCTAATCTTTAATTACGTTAACTCCGCCTCTATCGCAGGAAACCTTTAATCCATCCCGCCCGTCGCAGTCCAATCTAAGAATGTTTGCGGTAGACCTAGCAACATAATTAATCTGATTCAAGAGAATTCGTGCCTTCTTTTCGTAAACAAAATGGCTTTCGGCACTAAATACAATTCTAATTTTCCTTTTAGAGAAATAGTAGCTGTATAAACTACTAGTAAAGGTGTAATTAAGGTTAACATATTGTAGTTATAATATTTCATAGAGCCTATTTCTAAAGAGGACATAGGGCAATTTTCACCACCGTCTAAAAAGTTCCAGATTCGCCAGATATCTTAGATGATGTCACTATCTTAGACGATGGTCAAAAGAAGGTGTCGTAATTCAGAACTAATAGATAAATTATCAGGAAGTTTTCGCTTATCAGACAGTGATGAAACCGGAGGAGAACCGGCAAGGAGATTTAAAGTCACAATAAACAAGTAGAAACCTTATTTCAGTAGATAAAAATATCAATAATTTACTTACTATCTTCTTTAGTGGCAATTTTAACAGCATATTTATTAGAGCAAGGTAGCCAATTAAAATCCTATTTATAAACATTAATAATGTTTTGAATTCAAAAGAGACCTTTGCACATTGTATATAATTTAGATATCGACTGATAATCGCATAACCAGGACAAGGATTTGAAGGCTTGCCATCTAGTCTTCTTAATTCCGATAACCGGCCTAATTTTAGAAACTTACTATTATATACGATGGACGGCGGTGGACAAATCTTCCGAACAACTGCATCGTACACGTAATTGATATAGATACAGAGAGATCCCAAGCAATTTATGCCGGAGGAAATTTTTCCTCATTAAATGGGATAGTAGAGAATCTGTAGACGTAACAATGTAGATATCAGATCTATTTGTTGCTGTTTATTGCTTAACTTTTAATTCTACAACTAAACGAAATGCTTAATTCCCTCCACCCCGAATCTTGGGTATGTATGCGGTAGCCCTGCTCACGATTAATCCCTGTGTCTCAGCAGGCGCCAAATAGGATCAACGGACGACAAATGGTATCGCGTTCAGCTAAATGACTCATTCTAAACTTGGACTCGGAATAAACCGAGTTGAAGGTCGAGGGTTCGAGGCCTCCCAGAAAGTTAATTGGAATTAAAACAACATTTAGCATTTCGAAAAAATCTCTTTCTTTGCAATTTAACCGACACTTACAAACTGCTGCCGGCACGGTCTTTGTCGATGTTGACAGGTCATGAAAATTCAAACAAATCATATTATTGGACGGTAAAACAATAAACCTACTCTTCCTATTCCTGGGGCCTTACCATGAGCATTTAAGAAAACCATCCAATCGCAGTGCAGTTTTCGAGCAGGGCAGAATCAGGCCTGCTTAAAATCATACTATGACCCCTTAAAAAGTGAACGACTATTGCACTGTTTGACATGAAGGTGAACGGTTTCTTTTGTCTCTGGTCTTTTTACCGTTCAATCGAATTCGTTCGAAAACCCATTGAAGATTTTATTTTCGTTTTACCGGTTTTTAAATTATGTTTTATAATACGAATGCTCAAGTAAAACCGCATTTTTATGGGTTTAGATTACTTTATCAGTATAATTTTCTTGATTTACAGTAGTTTTCAATAAGTGAAGCAATAACTATGAAAGAGCCGTGCGTGCCGATTATTCCTTTTAACCTACTTAAATTTTTAAACGTTTCTGACACCAAAATAATACAAATGTCAAGTGTCAAATGCATTTTATTCTTCTGAAAAAGGCAAAAAAAATAACTTTTTCCGTGATTTAATACGATTTGGTCATTGAAATGCATGTTCTTCATTGAGTATAACACAGTGATTATATACATTGATTGAGAACATGGTTATCAATTTGAGAATACTACGATTTTTTGTTGAATTCTTTGACGAACCACTTTAGATGTTATCTTTCATTATCATTTATCCCCATTGAACACTTCCGTGTTCGTTTATACTTTCGAACTTTGACTGAAATATTCTAAGGATAATTTCTGGAGCATCCGAAGATTATGTGGAATGCAGCAGCACAAAGGCTCAACTCTTCAGTTAATATTGTTAATTATTAAGACTAAGTACATGAATGATAGAATATCCCCCCCTTCCCCCCCATTTCTGGGATCAAAAGTACTCTACGTTCACCAGAGGGGATAGTGTAGCTTTCCAACTGTGAAAGAATTATTCAAATCGGCTCAGTAGTTTCGGAGCCTATTCAATACAAACAAACAATCAAATCTTTCCTCTTTATAATATTAGTATAGATAACACGAAGTGATTTTAATATAATTTGTTATTATAATTCCAGTGCTGGGTAGACCTGAAGGCCAAGATTGAACAAAATAATAATCATCAATGATGCTTATAGAAGGACCTTGTGTTGATGAGCTTACGGAAATGATATGTAAACAAGTAACAATGTAATTTATTTATTTATAAAAACTTTATTGACCACACAAAATGGCTACAAAAGGCGGACTTAACACTAAAAGCATTCTCTACCAGTCAACCTTTAGGAAAAACAAAATGCTTGAATGCGGCAAAGAGCAAACTAATTAATTAAGTAATTATCTTCTGTCTGCACTTATATTTGCTTCTATCATACTATAGTATGTGACAAACTTAAAATCATTCATGTTTTTATTACAGAGTTCTACTTAATCAAGAACATTTGACAGAAGCACATTCAGTAACTGCCAACAATGGCACAGGTTACTTCAGCACCTATTGAGCCATTGCCACCTTCTGCCTACAGCTTCGTGAGTGTCTGGTTCAGCATCCCAAGTTGGTGACGTCACCCTTTTGCAGAGTGGATATCCAGAATAACCTAAAATAAAATATTATTTAAGTTTCAGTTTGTACTGTGTGTGCCTGTCAAAATCAAAATCAAAATCAAAATATTCTTTATTCATGTAAACTTGTATCAAGTATTTATGAATCGTCAATTACAGAGTGACTCTACCACCGGTATCGGAATGCAGTCATCTGCCGAGAAGAACCGGCAAGAAACTCGACAGTTACTCTTTTTCATCGCCATGTTTGTTTACAATTTGTTTGTTACAATTACTGATTAGTTTTAGAATACCAAGCCATACAGTATAAAGTATAAGAATGAGACTATAATCGAGAAAAATCCGTGAGCCCTGGAAGACCAGTGCCCAAAGGTGGCACCTGCAGCACAAGTATGACGTATGTGCCAGCCATAATTTCACTCAACCATATTATAGGGAATGTAACCACCCGACTAGTGATGGGTTTTTATCCGGATAAATACTCAAAATGGATAAATACTCATAAATATCCATTTTTACTTGAGTATTTATCCAAAAAGGCGGATAAATACTTTTAAAACATTTTTCTTTTATTTTTTAAAGTATTTAAAGTATAAAGTATATTTTTAGTGTAGGTAGATTAGAATTAATTTATTACGACCTTGGTTGTAGGGACCAATTGGCTACAGCGACGTTAAAACTAAGTGCCTTGAATTTAAAGTGTACTTTAGTACAACATTTTTTGTAGTACTTTGGATGTAACTTTGGTTGTAACGCCGTGTTCAGGTGTGGCGATTATTTTCAATGAATCATTTGTAAAAAAAAAAATTTTTTTTTTTTCGGAGGAGAATGCGTTTATGCACCATAACCGCAGGCTAGCTAAACCTGCGGCCGTGTGTGGGACTCGAGACTAAAGCGTCCACTACGCACTAAACTCCCCCGGTTCCCCTACACACCTGATTGGGACGAGCCGTTGCCAGCGTTAGCTATTGACCAGCCCATCCCCGGGTACCCCGACTTGAGCAGGCCTCAAGTCGGGGTGGCGCCTAGGGAGGGCCACCCGAGAAACAAGGTGACCCTCAGACTTGGCTCGGGTGACCTGTGCAATGCGGACGTTGGGGGGCTACCCCCGCCCGCAGGTCCACCCTCAGGCCGGAGGTGGCGTGCTAAGTGAGCACGCCTTCTCCGGCCTGATCGTCTACGCCGGAGGGGAGCAGCGAGGGGGTCCTCCTCGCGCTCCCGATCCGCTGCCTCCTTCTGCGACATTACTTGCTCGCAGAAGGAGGCGGCCGCCTCCCACGCACTCCGTTGGCAACCATGGCACGAACCATGGTCGCCAACGAGAGGCGTCCACCGCCTAGCGCCGCGATCAGTTCACGGCGCTCGTGTCGCCAGGCCGGGCACTCGATGAGTGTGTGCTCGGCTGTGTCGTCGGGAGCGTAGCAGTGATGACACTGCGGCGTCTCTCCCGACGGGGGACACGGTACAGGTAGTGTGTGCGGAAGTAGGTCCAGACCTTTCGCTACCAAGCGTGGTCAATTCCATGGTTGGAAGCGAAGGAGCCTGGAGGGCAATGGCCGCCTTCTGCGAGGAAGTCATCTCGCAGAAGGAGGCTGCGGAGCGGGAGAGGGAAAATGACCCTCTCGCACCTCCGTGTCGAAGACGTAGGCGGGGAATAAGAAGACGGCTGTACAATCGCTCTCTTCTCGTCGCCAGTGGAGGCCTGCATTGCACCGGTCACCACCTCTGTCGGATGGGATTAGTCAGGTGTTCCCGGCTAATCCCATAAGCCCCCCAGCCGAGGGCATGTGGGGCTCGCCATGTAACGCGGGCATGCGCCGGGGGTATAATGGACGGCCGACGTCAGTCGCAATGTCTGCATGGGATTTCTAGGAATTTGTTACACCTGGACCTCCGGTGGAGTTTCAAGGAGCATTTTAAGCTCCTCGCTCCTCCTCGGGTGGATCCCCCCCAACGTCCAGGACCTGGGTGCCGTCGGCTTTATCATGGGGTGATAGGGTCGATGGCACTTTACGGAGCCCCTGTTTGGGCGGAGAGCCTCTCCCTCTCGCTAAATGTCCTCTTGCGGAGACCGCAGAGGGTCATCGCGACTCGGGCTGTGCGGGCTTACCGCACAGTTTCCCACGGGGCTGCCTGTGTCTTAGCAGGCACAACGCCGTGGGCCCTGCGACCCGCCTGCGCCTGCGCCCTGCGACCATGTTGCGCGCGAGCCATGTCCTCTTGCCAGCAGAGGACCATAATGTCGCGCGCATCCTCACAGCGGCCCGCTCTATCGGCGCTGGGCGCCCCCCAAGGGCTTTCTGCTCTGCAGTCCACTCATAGACACGGTAGTTATTCTATGTGTCAACCGCACGGAGTGCCTCTTATGTACATGACGAATTAATTGATGGTATCGTATATGTAACAGAAATCACCAAAATTATCGAACCTTTTTAATACTTTCTTTTGAGAGATAAAACTATCACACGAATGTAACACTGCAACGCAGTTCACAACAGACTGACGGACGCGCATGGCATAACGGGGAGTCTAGTCGTGGCCGCTTGCTAATATTGCGCGGCGAATACTAATTATACAATTATTGTAACAACCGAATATACTTTTCTCGCTCTCGCGCGGACTTGTGCGCAACGTTTGCAAAAGCAAGCAATGCTACAGTATAATAGGTACAACTACCCTTAGACTTGATATAACACCCAACCGTGCTAAAATAAAGTAATTATTTTGATGCCATAGTATTCGGACACAAAATACTAAGCTTTTGTCAAATGTGGTCAAGTGAAACAAAAGTCGTGTGTGAATACAGCTAAAAAGATATTTATCCGTGAATTTGAGTAAATATCGGGTAAAAATGGATAAATATGAGTATTTATCCATTTTGGATAAATATCCGAGTATTTACTTTTTGAGTATTTATCCACTGCCCATCACTACACCCGACACATAACGCCACCACCCCAAGCACATTTTAGCGAGCATGACCGCCAAGGTTACAAACTCTTCAGGATTCTTTGAATGAAAAATAAATTTAATTTTATTGAATTATAACATTTAATGTGTTATTTTTTATAATTTTTAAAGCATATTGCCTGCTTAATGGCGATATTAATACAAATATATTAGAAAAAATTCAACTTGTCCAGGTATCAGGCGGGACTCGAACCCACGTCCCTCGCTGTCCGGGCGAGTGCACTACCAACTATGCTACCGAGACCTTAGTGGACCCGTTGAATTTCTTCTAGTATTGATTTACGCTACGGCCAGCGCCATCTCTTCAACGTTGCAGTAATTACTACTTACAACATCCGAATGGAATACTTTTACAAGTATTTACCAATCTTTGAGAAGAGATTATTTTTACATTATTTTTTATAATTTTTAAAGCATATTGCCTGCTTAATGGCGATATTAATACAAATATATTAGAAAAAATTCAACTTGTCCAGGTATCAGGCGGGACTCGAACCCACGTCCCTCGCTGTCCGGGCGAGTGCACTACCAACTATGCTACCGAGACCTTAGTGGACCCGTTGAATTTCTTCTAGTATTGATTTACGCTACGGCCAGCGCCATCTCTTCAACGTTGCAGTAATTACTACTTACAACATCCGAATGGAATACTTTTACAAGTATTTACCAATCTTTGAGAAGAGATTATTTTTACATTATTTTTTATAATTTTTAAAGCATATTGCCTGCTTAATGGCGATATTAATACAAATATATTAGAAAAAATTCAACTTGTCCAGGTATCAGGCGGGACTCGAACCCACGTCCCTCGCTGTCCGGGCGAGTGCACTACCAACTATGCTACCGAGACCTTAGTGGACCCGTTGAATTTCTTCTAGTATTGATTTACGCTACGGCCAGCGCCATCTCTTCAACGTTGCAGTAATTACTACTTACAACATCCGAATGGAATACTTTTACAAGTATTTACCAATCTTTGAGAAGAGATTATTTTTACATTATTTTTTATAATTTTTAAAGCATATTGCTAGAAATTCAACGGGTCCACTAAGGTCTCGGTAGCATAGTTGGTAGTGCACTCGCCCGGACAGCGAGGGACGTGGGTTCGAGTCCCGCCTGATACCTGGACAAGTTGAATTTTTTCTAATATATTTGTATTAATATCGCCATTAAGCAGGCAATATGCTTTAAAAATTATAAAAAATAATGTAAAAATAATCTCTTCTCAAAGATTGGTAAATACTTGTAAAAGTATTCCATTCGGATGTTGTAAGTAGTAATTACTGCAACGTTGAAGAGATGGCGCTGGCCGTAGCGTAAATCAATACTAGAAGAAATTCAACGGGTCCACTAAGGTCTCGGTAGCATAGTTGGTAGTGCACTCGCCCGGACAGCGAGGGACGTGGGTTCGAGTCCCGCCTGATACCTGGACAAGTTGAATTTTTTCTAATATATTTGTATTAATATCGCCATTAAGCAGGCAATATGCTTTAAAAATTATAAAAAATAATGTAAAAATAATCTCTTCTCAAAGATTGGTAAATACTTGTAAAAGTATTCCATTCGGATGTTGTAAGTAGTAATTACTGCAACGTTGAAGAGATGGCGCTGGCCGTAGCGTAAATCAATACTAGAAGAAATTCAACGGGTCCACTAAGGTCTCGGTAGCATAGTTGGTAGTGCACTCGCCCGGACAGCGAGGGACGTGGGTTCGAGTCCCGCCTGATACCTGGACAAGTTGAATTTTTTCTAATATATTTGTATTTAATGTGTTACTGTATAGCAAAGTTAACATTGTTGATACTATCGGGATTCTATACAATGCAAAGGTGCGAGTCCAAGCTTCCTTGTCGTTGAGGTATGCTTATTAATACAATACAAAATAAATTTATGTCACTGAAAATATTAATGTCAATACAAAAGATCATGTCAATTATAATAAAGGCGCAGGCAGAGGAGCGGCAACAATACTACTCACTTCTACAGACTTTTATCATTTAGATAGTCTTCCACTTTATAATAACTCTTCTTGATGAGTTGGCATTTGATGTGTGACTTAAACTTGTGTATTGGTAAGTCAACAACATCTTGAGGTAATTTGTTAAATAACGTAACACTTAATCCAACAAACGAATTACCTATTTTATGAAGTCTTGTTTTCGGAACGGCTAGCTTATGTTTATTTCTAGTGTTTAGATCATGATGATCAGATTTTTTCGGAAATTCATGTAGGTTTTTTCGTACATTCATAATACAATCTAAAACGTATTGAGATGGTACTGTTAATACACAAATTTCACTAAATACATTTCTTAGGGAATCACGCACTTTAAGGCCGTATATAGCTCGTATTGCCCTTTTCTGAAGTACAAAAATAGATTGTACGTCAGCAGCAGATCCCCATAGAAGTAACCCATATGACATGACGCTATGAAAATAGCTAAAATACACTAGTCTCGCCGTTTCCACGTCTGTTAAACGTCTTATTTTTCTAACAGCATATGCGGCTGAGCTGAGTCTCCCCGCGAGAGCAGTGATATTCGGCTGTGTTCTTGTTAGATACAGTTGAAGGAAGGATACTTCCGTTGTTGTCTACTGTTTTTAAGGTGTTTTGTAAGTGTATTATATTAATGTAATTATGCTAATCTTATTATTTATAAGCCCATTGTGTTCTTTTGTTTATGTTTATTAAAAAATGTACTTAATTATAAAATTATTTTGAAAAAGTATAATGGTTTTGTTTTTTATAAATAAAGATAAAAAATAATATAATTCATGCACACAAATGTTTGTACCCTGTGGGGTTTGAACCCGCCCTCTGGTGTAATAGCCGACTTCTCGACCAATTACATCAAATAGCTCGTCACTTAGTAGGTTTAGGATGAAAATACAATAATAAATATTACCTAAAAACCATAAAGCCTTATTAGCGCTCAGCTTTCCAAGTGTGGGCAAAGAGCATGGTTTGACCAAATGAAAGAATCTTGATTGGCACTGGGATTGCTTGCATCTACACTTCTGATTTTTGCATATTAGCTTCTTAGCATTGCAAATCTGGAAATATAATGTTTAGATTATTATTATTTTACCACAAGTTGTAATGATCGAAGTTCTAAATACTAAAATCACAGTTCACTTCTTTATTTGCTTACCAACTGGACATTCAGGCTTTGTAAACAAATTAAATAGACATGCTTGTATCATAAACATTCCATTTCGAACGGGTCACTTATTTCGCGAAGGCGACGCAGCATATTTCTCCCATCTTATTGGAATTCTGTTTCCAAATACTTAAAGAATTCGTCACACTTCTACAAAAATAGGTGTAAATGTTTCAAAATAGGTTACTTTTTATTTAAACGCTAATTTTACTTTCAATAATCCACTTCTTATCAAAAGATACTTACGTTTGACAAAAATACTGACTCCTAACCGGGGCACAAGAGACTCATGAACATAAGCACGAAAAGGTACGGAACAAAATTCGACGACAAAATATGAGATTCACTCACACAATCACAAAACAATTCTGTTAAAGCTACTCCAGAGTAACTTTTTAAGGATCGGTTTATTTGACGTTTCCGACGTTCAAAAGACGCTTTGCTTGACATTTAAAGTCGCTCATGGTACGAAACGTCCATACAAAAAAAAAGGTGAACGGTTGTCAAAACGTCAAAGTAAACAGCCCTGCCAAGGCCCTGCCGCAGGCCTGCTATAGGGAGGTCATGGTACAAAAAAGCAGAACAGTTCAATTTCAGGCCTGCTTTAAGAGCTGATAGTAAGGCCCCTGGTTCATTGTATTTTACTACTGCAGTTATTTTTTCATTTCCTTGTTTCAAAGTTTTCGTGTACAGGTGGTTTGACTGTTGCATAAAAAGTTATACCTAACAGTTTAATCAATGTGAACGCCATTACGATTAGGAAAAAAACATTAGTTCAGAAATTAGCTCGAAAAATATCAAAAATTCTTACTTTGCTCTGTCCAATATTTGACGCCTGAGTCGTTGTTACTTTGTAAAACCCCCAGATTGAGAAATGTATTAAAGCAATAACGCTAAACCGTAGCTCTGAATAACCCAAGCCGAACGTCGGGACTGGAATATTAATTTGATTCAATTAAGCCGCTGTAAAGCGAAGCGGCAAATACAAACTAATCAAATCACTCACTCGGGCTTCAGTGGATGCTTACATTTGTAAATAATGTTACAGCGAGCTAAATTAAATTTGGCGAATCGTGACATTGTTAGGCTAAATAGGACGGAACGTGTAACATAAGGAGGCATTAGCAAATCTTTAAGCACCTATTTAATCAAACGTCTCTGATTCTCAAATCGCTTTGAAGGTGATAATTTGAAGATGTGACACGAAGTGTCCTATTTCATTTACTCTTTCTATTACGAAACGATGATTGAGTCGAATTTAATTAAAATTTACTAGGACTCTTCATCTCGAAGACTGCATGAGTCTTTTACTCTTGTCTTGCTGACAAGAGTAGACTTTATTAGGAGAGAAATGCAGGATCCCATCTTTGCACCTTATTTCCTGATAATAAGAAGGTTCTTGAAATGCTTCTCTCCTTGCTAAGTTTTTCCCACTTAGTTTTTAGAACTAAGTGAAGTTCTTATACCTAATAAAATAAAATACTTCTATTGTTTTCCGCACTTCAATGGCAATAGACAAGGTGCCCTGTTGTGTGTGACCCAACCGTACCTGGCTATAATAATTTAAATACAGAAAAATGAGCCAATACTTCGGTAGCGGCATAGATTATAGTCCACGTTTTCGATGTGAAGCACGCAGCATACTTAGAGAATTAAAATAATACAACCATTCATATGCTTTGAATTTCATTGGTTGCAGATGACATCACAATGAATTTTAAACTAAGCATAAAATATGCACATCAGAGAAGTGATTCATTTATAAACCTATTATTAATCTATGCAATTAACATGCCAAATGCGGACATACGAATTCAAGCAAGATTCTGTGCGTAGTTCTCCTTAGTTTATTAGTAAAAATGGTCAGCGTCGATTTAATAATAACGATATGATGAAAATGTGAGGACATCATTAACTTAGGTATTACGTATACTACACATGTTTTTGTACATGTAACTTATTAGTTTAAGGTTAGGATATGTTCCATGATTAATTTGCAATGACAAATACTTATCTAAATTCGCAGGTGGGTGTGACGTCAGAATGCGTGACGGCGTGGGCCCGACTGCGGTACTGCGGCGGGTGCTCCGGAGACGAGAACCCCGCATGCAGCCGATACTGCCACAATGTCATCCGAGGATGTTTGCCGGCGCACGCCGACCTCGGCGAGCAGTGGGATGCCTACGTCGGTGAGTATCTGCAGTCACCAATCACTACTTATTGACATGTTGTTGATATGATTTTTGGAATTTTCAATTCGTTTCAATATGGTATTAGTGCCTGAAGGCGAAAAATAAGCAAAAAAATAGAACTATAAATAAGTAATATGTATTTGCTAGATTTTGGCATGACAACTCAAATTACGTGGATGGCATATTTGTTACTACTACAGTAGTACCACATTATTTCCTTTTATTATTTCAGAGGCCGTCGACAAAGTAGCTGATCGTCTTCTCGGTCCATTTAACATAGCCATGGTTGTGGAACCAATCGACATCAAAATTTCAGAAGCAATAATGAGCTTCCAAGAGCACAATCAAGAGATTTCACAGAAAATCTTCGCCGGGTGCGGCAAGCCCGTGCTGGGCGACGGAGGTGGGAGCACAGGACCGTTCTTCGCCCCAGACAGATCCCGGCGTTCGGTCCGATCGATCCCAGACTTCGATTGGAAGCAGAAGGCGAATGATGTAGATGACTTTGAGGTGGAGGCGTCGTTCGAAAGCGTTTTGAACGATGACCCGTCTTTACTGGGCTTGCGGTCTCCCGAAGCTATTAAGAAGGCAACGCAGGAGATGGCCGAGCAAGCTAAGCTGCGGGAACGGTTCTTGCAATACATGAGAGGCAATATTGACCAGGATGAGTACGAGGAATACGAGGAACATGACAGGAGGAGGAGGGACGCCAACCCGGACCCGGCAGCCGCAAGCTCGGAGATAGACTTCAGGTCGTTTGAGTTCGACGGGAAGAGGCCATCAAAGAAGAAGAAGACTTCGCCCAAGACTGACAACGTTCACGGTGAGTTTTTAATAATAATAATAATTCATTTATTTCTCAGTCTACAATGGACCATTTACACAGCGTTTTACATAATAATTAATAATTCGGAGACATGTTAAATTTGTTTTGTAAGAATTATTGGGAATCACACAATCACAAAGAAACAAGAAGTATTTAAGACATATACATTTTTATAATATATGTTTCCACTTATGCACTAAATATTAGAAGGTTCTATCATGCTTAAGATTTTTACATCTTTACCAAAATTCACTTTAAGATTAGTGAGAAAATAGCTGTCGATACTAGCGAGATAGCGAGAACATAATTTATATTATGAGCTGTCTCATTTGCACGTTTTATTGCTGCGCCTGCCACGAATCTTTGCGTTTAGTATAACATCACCAATCACTGTCTACATCATACATCTAATTGGTTCCCAGGTTCCGAGTGGGGCGGAGAGGCGCTGGAGCGACTGGTGCGTGAGACGCGCGCGCGCCTGCGCACGTGGCGCCGCTACTGGAGCCAGCTGCCGGCGTTATTGTGCACTTCCTCCTCGATCACATCCGCGCCCTGCTTCAACGGAACCGCTGTCGGAAGGTAAGCCTTCAAATGTAGCTTATAGACCGAGAAACTTATCTGTTCCGGTTCCGGCCAAAATTGGAAATGTCAGTTTTTGCAATGCAAAAACGATATTTTAATGACAGTACTAAAATGACAGTAGCGACGCCGCCATCGGAACAGATAAGTTTGTCGGTCTATAAATGTTTACTGCTTCAATAGGTTTGGAAGTGTTTTATCTTTCTTTGCTGGCTAGAAAAATGTTATGACGAAAATATTTTAATTTGAATAAAATAACTATTGCACTACTAGTGATCTTTGTGTCGTACGTAAGTATGTGAATTAAAATTGCCCTGGTTGTCCTGTCAAAGGTCATGGAGGTCAGATGGCAGTCGCGCTATCTTTTGTAATTACTTAATTAGCACGACTGTTTCATCTCCACAATGGCCGCTTGTATAAATGATCTCGATCATGTGAACACACGAGTCCTCTCTCTTCAGCTACGGCGTGGGCCCTTAGTAATTCAGCCACTATCACAAGCGTTGTAGACCCGTCAGTCCTACCATATCAATACAGCATGAATAGTAGTATGTAGCAATAGACGCAATAGTAATAGCCCGACAATTAAAATAAAAAACGTCGCCATATTGCGGAAAAATATTGGAACTAATTTCTTCAAGTGGCAAAATCAAATTAAAAAATAACAATATGTCATTCCTTATTGCTGTCTGTCAAAGTGTAATGTCAATTGTCAACCGTGGCTTGTTACTATACTTTATTAAATCTTTGATGATCTCTGCGACAGGTGTAGCAGTGACATTTCTAGAGGCGTAGTCTTACCATGAACGAATGTTAAAATTTCGATTCGTAAGTAATCGATTCTTCTATCGATCTACACTGAACGATTGAGGACCTCTAATAAAAGTAATTTTAAACAAAGGAAGGACACATGGCATGCTCTTTGACTATGCGAATACATTTAGGTGATAAAGAATTGTGTTTGTCCTGTGTCTGGATGTTAATAATATGTGCATTTTTCTGTTTAAAAGTGATTAAAATTAAATTCATAAATTTCATCGTGCCAAAAAGGATTTAGAGTGGTGGTAGAAAGATTGTGTTATCAGTGAAAGGGAAAATGACAACATAAATAAAGGAAAGATAACTGTTATGGACCCAAAGTTTGGTTGTTTGTCGGAGAATCTCAAATTATTAATATTTTCGAATTTCGGACTTCGATCATATTCAAATTGTTTTATCCAAACCGACTTACTTCTAATCAAATTAATTGATTTTTTATTATAAAATTGTACGTTTTAAGAGATAAACAAAATGAAAATTTTCCGATGTTTTAAAATTTCATAATCGATTATTACGTGTAAGCGAATGATAAAAGCAATGAACATCTCTAAGTGGGCGGGAACCCACAATCATGAACGTTATTTCTCTTCATACATTTGTCAGACAAAAATTGTGAAATTTAACAGCTGTCAAATCGATGACAGCTGTCACAGAGATCATCAAAGATTTAAACAAGTATATTGGATAATGTGAGTTATTTGTGAGTATAGGTAACCATAGCAACCAAGTGTTGCTACAACCATAGCTAATGTGGCGCCTCCCGAGCAGGTTTTTTATTTTCTTGGTCAGGCTATTCACACACATGTCCTTGTCATCAGCTACGGCGTAGGCCCAGCGGGCGAGGGCACGGCCGCGCTGGCGTCGAACCCGGAGGTGCGCGGCGCGGCGCTGCCGGCGGGCGTGGCGGCGGCGCGGGCGCAACAGGACGCGCTGCGCACGCTCACCGCCAACATGAAGGACGCGTACAACGGCGTCGAAGTGCACTGGCGGGACACTGGTACGATACTTTATTTATTTAAAAAACATATTCAGCATTAGAAAAAATGCTTAACAATTGGTACAGTTCATAAACATATACCTTTTATAGGTGCACACAACATCCGATACAAATTTTACTTAGAAAAAGTATCGAAATAATAACAACAACGTTGGAACTAGGTAGGCTACTTTCTGATAACTTCAATGTATTCTCTCCAAAGAGTAGAAAGATGACACAAGTGTAGGTGTAGAACATATCGCGAGTTTTTATCCGTTTAAAGTTGTTTTATTTAATGAGTAGTAACGGATCATGGACGCAAAAGGCGAAGAATAGAGAAGTTTGGAGAAATTTGGAGGAGGCCTTTACCAAAAAGGGTTCCATTAAACAAACATGTTTAAACAAACAAAAACAAAAAATGTAATTGGTATGGAAATAAAAGGCTTTTTTATTTTTATTTTTTATTTATTTTTATAACGGATCATGAACATTAGAAACCACAAGTGTAGGTTTAGGTTGTGGTTTCCTGGGGATTTTTAAGGAATTTTCTGAGGAGAAGTGAAAATAATCCTGATTTATAATCATGTTTACAGCCCGATCGACGTTACTTTAATATAACGCTTCGGACTTATCGCAACCTAATATAGGTACTTTCATTGCGGTTTTCATTTGAGACGGTGTTTGGTTATGTAGGTATTTAATACGTTCTATGCAATGGAAATAGCAGTGCGAAGCGCTACACTTGTGTTATAAAGAAAATGAAATAAAAATTAATATGAAACATTATTTTCGTTGTGTTTCCAGACAGCCCGCAGCTGTCGCAGTCGCGGCAGGACTACGTGGACGCGGGCTCGGGCTCCGGCTCCGGCGACCACGGCGACGACGACGACACTGACGACGACGACTTTGACTATCCCGAACCAGGTTAGTAGCGTTGCTTATAAAAAATATACAATGGGTTTTAATATATAAAACATTAACAGCTAAGTTTTAATTTCTTTTGCAAATTATTTTTGATAAAGATTTTCTTTGTAAGGCGAGGTTCAGCTTTCGATCCGTAATTTCTTTTGTCTTCTTTCGTCCTCTTTAGTATTCTTTCGGACACAGTTGATGAGATACTCGATTTTTATTTATGCTTTCCAAGACTTACCTTATTTTGAGCCATATTTTATATTTCGTAGCATTATAAACAATCAAAAGACAAAACAATGTTAGGTACTTTAAGTACTTCCAGATAAATAAACTTATCCAAAAGACAAAACTATGTTTAAGAAAGTACTTCCAGATAAATAATGAACATTAAGTAACTTCGTGTTCGCGAAGATGACCATGATATTCTCACAATTGACATTGATATTTATTTGTTCACGATAAAGTTGAAGTGTATTTTATAATAAATGATTTATTATTTTAGTACTGTACCTACCTGAAATAATCGGTAACTCCCAATCTCCAGGATCCGGGCACATTCCGCCCGAGTTCGACGAGACGGAGTCGGAGCCGGAGTCGAACCCGCCGCCGGCGCCGGAGACGCCGTTCGTGCCGAGCGTCGTGGACCCGCCCGGCAGCGCCAACGTCAACGTGCGCCAGCGTGTCGCCGACGACGATAGCAGTCCTGCGCAGACTGAAGATAGGACGCCTGTGGAAACGGTGAGGCAAAAGTTCTTTTTTGCGTTGGTCAGCTGATATCGTGAATTGCGAGCGATGACCTATAATATAAATTGATAACCAAAACTTTTACTACGTTAGTTTGATCGCCTCCGTGGAACAGTGGCTAAGTCGCCCATGTAAAAAAACTTTGAGGTCATAAGTTTGATTTCAGCTTTGGGTCTAGTTGACGGTATAACTTTTTCCTAGTCCGACACATTAACCTTAGTGTGAAGACAATATCACTAAAATATAATAATCTACATCGATTTGGTGTAATAATTCAAAGGTTATTTTTACAAAAAAAAAGTATTTAAGTATTTACCATTGTGGATGTTAATTTATTTAAACTTTTATTCTTTATTCTAATTCCGCTTTCGCATTCGCAGGGTCGCGAGCAGCCGGTGACGGGCGCGGCGGACCGGCCGTCGCTGCAGAAGGCGCTGTTCACGTACGCGCTGCCCGTCGTCTGCGCCTGGTTCGGATCCATCGTCACCGACCTCTTCTAAGCACTGCATTGCGGTGGGGAAATACACAAGCACTTATAAGCTAGGGAGTAATGATAAGCGTACGTCCTTAAAAGACGGCAGCGCGGTGATCCTCCGGTGTTGCAGATGTACATAGGCACTTATCATCAGGTGTGCCGCATGCTCGTCTTTTCGCTATTTCATAAATAAGTACCGTAGCGTATTCAGTCAAATGTGTTCCATTTGAACGCGAGAACGCACGTTAACAGTATATCAGACTTATGGAGTGAAATATAGCTGGTTTTATTAACACAATGTTCGCACTTAATTGGAAGTCATATTGGATTTCGAGGTTATTTATTTTGCAACGAGACTCGAGTGCACGAGTGACTGTTGAGTAGGTATGTCAGAAAGCGGAAAAGGGGAACAAAGTGTAAAACTTAATTTATAGTTGTTCTCTAATATCTCTCGAGCAGTGTTAAGTTATTGTGATAATTGCCCCACTTTACAACGTACTGTCAGCAAGAAAAGTTATACGACCTACATAAAGTCGGTCGCTGAAACATCGTATTCGAAAATAAAATTTTAAGATCTAACAAAAAGGTTTCGATGAGAAGATATTTTCTTTGATTCTCGATACAGTTAAGCTATGGTTATACTTCTTGCTGATGGTACTGTTCGAAATCTCCGTACGCAATCGTGCTTCGGAAGTAGGTTTGTAGATAACCTAGTCATCGTGAGTGACGGCCGCGACCGCGCGCCTCTGTGATATAGTTGAGTGAATGCTTTGGAATAGATCGAACGTCTTTTGTTGTTTAAACTGTGAAAATGATAGACATGTGACGAGATGTACTTTGTCAAAATGTTTCGGGATTGAGCAATCGATTTGGTTAAGCATAGTCCTATGGCATATTAGACTGTTGCACTGCATACAAAATTGGGATAAACTGTACATATACGTAACATCATGAGGGATATTTTAGACATGATTGGATAATAATAGTACCTACACCTTCTTCCTTGCAGTGCAGTTAATTTAAAAAAAAAAAACTTGTTTAACACAATAAAATTCATCTCATAGTTTCAAACAACAAGTGACGAACATTTAGGATCTATTACGGTTAACGAACTCTTAACAAATTAAAAAAGAATATTATGCACTTTTTGTTTTCGGTGTAGTGAATTAATTTATTTATCCGACTTCACGTGAACGACAATAACATTGGACATTCTATTTTATGTTTTAGACTAATATTTTAGCATCAAGTGTTATTTTACGTCAAAAAAATTCAGCCAAATTTTTGTATTTATTAAATTTTAATGATCTTTCTTTCATTTGTACATATTAATTGTAAACTGTAATTAAATTAGATAGTGAATGTATGCTATTCTTTTACGGGCATGAATGATGTATGTTTGAATTATACAGAGTCCTGTGTGATATCACGACAGGCAAAACGTTTTTACATCCGCATTTTACATTTATTTTTGAGAAAAAACCAAATTCTTATTTTTATTCAAAAACGTGATGTCACACTGCAGAATAAATGTTTATATAAAAATAATCAATGTAAATATTTAGTCATAACACTTAAACATAAGAGACTGATTTGCTTTCAATTAATTTGTTTAAAAAAATAGCTATTTCTTTCAAGCTAGGTTATCAACTAATTTTAATCGACTGATGTATTAATTATTAATGGGCTTTGTAGTTATTTTTTATTATTATATTAATGATTGGGCGATTGGATCAACGGACATTGTATTAGTGTTAATTAATATGTGAAGTATTTTGGAATATCGTTAAAGAATGATTCAAAAAAAAAGCTTACCACAGAGCATTAATATTATTAATTCTTTGAGTCAAACAGTTAAATTAATTTGTAACAAAGCGTCGCATGCCTAAAAGCCTAATCAAGCCATATTAGTTCTGCCAATCGTCCAGCGCTATAACTCGTTATTTATTGTAATCAACTTTGGCTTCAGCTTTACTTTGCTAGTATATAATTTAAAGAACATTGTATGTAATGTTAGTTTTACTAGTAATTTTCACTATGTGTATATTTTCACATATTTTACGTAATACCCAGTGTACGTAACGGTTGCCGTTAGGCCGCAGTGCAAGCCTTGTAACCTAGACGGCTAAGCGAAAAACTAAGTGGATATAATTGTGTAGGAGTGTTCTTTGTACAGTCACTTTAAATGTTAGTATATATTTATTTATAGGAAATGTTATCTGGTTGGAAACGTGGTTAATAAAAAGTAGGAGATGCGGCAAGAAGCTTTCTAGTACAGATTATAAATAGGCAAAATATAATATGTACCTACTCGGGTAATGAAATGGTCTTAGTATACAATGTAGCAAAGGTCATAAATTCATCGCAACACTTAAAAAATAAATAAACCTAGTATTTAAAAAATACATGGAATAATAAATTGAGATTGCCGCATCTTTGACTTTTTGTTACATTGACGAACTACAAATTTATTTTTATCCGACATGACTGTAAGGATACGCAATACGCACAATATTATTAAATACCTATGTACTTATGTTGGTTTTAGCACCGATTCTGTATTTCGCCAACGATAACCGTTTTTTTTTTTAATAAATAAATAGGACCTTTTTTATCAGTAGAGATTGCGGCCGAAGTCTGGCTAAAAAAAGCTGCCAGGATTTAGTTTTACTTTACCTAAGTACGGGTTTCCTTAACAACTCTAAACTAACTCAAATTGTTGATCAGGTTTTAATAACAAAAAAATTTTGCATATTCATGGTCAAAATTCCAAATATTTACGATTTGCTTCAATCACACTACCTTCGAATATTAAATTTTAAGGAATCGTTGGTGAAACTAGATAATTTTTTTTATTTTATGTATAAACTTTAACCGTGTAATATACCGTTTTTTATTAGTCTTCAAGGCCCGTAGATATAATGCACTTTATCAAGGAATGCAGTGCTGGTTTACTAAATACTTTTATTATATTCCAAACCTTGATCTAATTTAAATAAGCTTGGCATTAGATGATGCTCTAATAATTTAAAACCAGCACTGTTTTAATTTCTATACTAACAAGAAAATTCGAAATACTACATTTTAATAAAACAATGGCAAACCCAACGTCGTGCAAGTTACGGGGACCAATCAAATATATCAGTGTGATGTGCCATCTACTTAAGGTTATTTATAAACATACATAAATACACGTTTATGTATAATATTTGTTTCCAATCTTGCACAAGATTATTGTGAAATGGCTTAGAAATTGGATCATAAGAATAAGTAATAATAATAAAAATTAAGAAACACTTAAGTTTATTATTGGCAATATTAACGGAAAGTTCACGGTTATTTAACTGGACTTGACTTCAGAAATCTCACCTTTATTGAGATTTAATTAAAAAATATTAATTTTAAGAAAAGTTCCGTAAGTGAATGTTCATAGGAATGGATCTTATATAGAAAACTTGCACAAGGATGAATACATTATCGATGTTGCTTTAATTATGTAATCATTATTATTTATTCTTATGATCTTTATCACTTTTAAATGTAAAAAGCTTGTCTTATCGAGTTTCAATATTTTATAGGTGCTGCGCTTTTATTTCGTTTTTTTTAATGCAATTTCTTTGTTTATTTGTGACTTAGGTACAGATGTTAATAAAATAGTTATTAAATAAAATATTGAAACATTTCAATTTGTATGTTGTAAATATTATTAGCTTGTATAACGTTTTATATACAGAGGAAAGATCTAAGCTAGATTTGGATGAATGTTATGAGTTTTTGATTCTATCATTAAGTATAAGGGAAAATATCCTTCTATCCCTGGGGATTCTGCCGTGTTAAAAAATGTATATATTATACACATACACTGCCATTTCTTCTTACATTGGTATAATTCTGATCATTAACATAGCACGGTAGAAACCGGGACTATTTAACATGCTTACTGAAAAGTAAAAATCACTTAAGTATGTTGAATTTGGAATAAATTAAATATCAAAAACTTTGCAATCGTATCCAATAAAATCGGCATGAAATGTTACTAGGAAATGTAGTTTTTTATACCGTTTGTTATAAAACAGGGTAACAAGATGAATCACTGCCTTTATTTCACAGTACAATAAGAGTAAACAGCATTGAAAAACAATTACAGATCATTCTTTTTAAACTGGCTAGAACTAAGTGTTTTGGTGTTAAATCAACATAATTATTATTTATATTTCAGAAACTCTTATTAATTCCTAATAACAATGTAGTTAACTTCTAAAGTTACAGAACTTGATCTTATTGTACTGTGAATCAATTTTACGAGCCCGCATCACGCGTTCGGGAAACATCTAGTCAGGTGTAGTTTGGGAGGGGATAGCGAGATGGGACGTCGTGTGTTTTTCCACGGCGCGTGGCGCGGGCTTTGGGGGGGACCCTTGGAGGGCCACGTGGGGTAGATATGCTAGATTCATTTAGATGGGACTGCCAATGTGTTGAGTAAAAATAAATACAGCGTTTGTAGAAATTATAATATAACAGTTACATCGATTTTACCCGCCAGCTTTTTACAATAGGAAATACAAAGAATGCTTGAGATTAGCAAACAAAGTGCTTTTTTAACACATAATATTAAGTATTGTTCAGTCAAATCTGTGTTAGTTGGCAGTTCTTTCAGTAAAACCCCGGCAATACCCAAATAAAGCCCTAAAGGGCAGCTCTAGGCACCAATTTAAATGTTGTAACAATATTCTGGCAGTATCACATAATCACTTACATATATGATGTATACTACTCAATTTACTTGAAGTTCATGAATTATTTTATAAAATTTAGATGATGTATTAATCAAAAATGTACCAAATATAATATTGTGCAAACAATTAATGTTTCGACAAATCAAAGTTTTAAAAGTTATTGAGTTATGCAGAGCAATAGGATGAAAGTAACGATCGGTAGGTTAACTAAATTTTATACAGATATATTATTACGTAGGTATAAATTTGTGTACATAAATAAAAAATAACATGTAATATGTTGTTTCATTTTTATACGGTTCACTCCCTGTAACGAATATATAAATATTTATAATAATATGTACATACGAAAAAATGAGTAGGCATAATTGGCATAATGATATCGTTTCAATATCAGGCATTTTCAAACTGTAGTGTAGACGGAAAAATAAAAATTGTTGCTATAATGGAGGTTACGTAAGAATTTTGTAGCGAGCATAAAGTAACGTTCAAACAACTACCCTCTATTTACAGGGAAAGTCAGAATATCAGTATCTCTTTGTTATTTTCGGTCGGGCCACCTGGATCGAGAAGCTCGCATTCGAACGTCGAATTGGGTACTAAAAAAACTTTTAGTTATGTATAGCAATTTTTCATTCAATTTTTTGACGTGGGTTCGAGTCCCGTCTGATACCTGGACAAAATTGATTTTTTTCTAATATATTGGCTGATAAGAATTATTTTAAAAATGATTAATTTACACTTAAAATGAATATTTTTTGCTCTATTATCTAGGTATTTTTTCCCAATTCGATACTGTTGGAAATTGGATATACAAAAAAGGTACCTAAGTAATATACACATATTAATTATTTTTTTTGGTGAGGTATCAAATAACGTAGGAAGTCAAATGAAAACACTCATCATTTCCTTGCCCTTATCCCACGCTAGGTAGGGTCGGCGCAACATGTTTTTTCTTTCCCCACACTCCCATTAGCCGTCAATTCTACATTCACTCTTTTCATTTTCATATTCCTTCACGCAATCCATCCATCTCTTTTCCGGCCTTCCTCTGCTTAAATCTCCGACTACACACATATCTATCAAATGAAAACACTATTGATTAGTTTAGACAGTTTAATGCCACTAAGCTCATCAGGCGGGCTTGATGGACAGGTACATCTTGCCGTTGATGTTCTGCTTGACGGGGTTGATGCGCTTGAGGATCTGCGTCATGGTCTCCACGAGCCGCTCGCTGCTCACGCCGGTGCGCTTCGACTTGAACTTGGTCAGCAGTTCGGTCGTCGTCATCGGCTTTCGCGCGAGGTACCGCCTCACCGCTTCCTCCGTTACGCCGCACTCGCTGAAAGGACGATGACAGAGTTTCTATGAAATCTGGTCCCACCTCCAATAGCTATGTGTGTTACATCGCTGGATAGGTATTTTTGAGCTGAATAAAAGTTACTATGGCGCCAAGTTCCAAATCCTAGTCCGTTCAGAGTTATTCTTTATTAAACATTGTAGTTTTAGCAGCAACCAATTAATAATATTTACTTGCTTTTCTGTACTATATGCATGTTATGTAAATACCAACATACAGATCATTGAATTAAAAACCTTTTTGTCGGTCTCACTCGCACAGTCCCAAAACCTGCAGGGTACCATAGCGGGACTTTTTGGTAGGTATTTCGCGAGGATGCCATACCGGTACAGTACCATAGCGGAACTAACCCGCACTCATTAGGTAGGTATTAACAGGACAATGAAACTGGTTGCCAGACAGGAACTGCTTAGTTACTGTTGGCACTGAACTGTCTAAGGGCAGTCGGGGCGCTTACCATCGGGTGTACGTGTGTGACTTGTTACACATCGCAATAGAAAAACTGTAGTAAAATAAAGTGGTGGTGATATTCACGTGTAGGAGGCGTCGAGCTTGACGCGCTTGGGCGGCGGCGCCTGCGCGGCGTGCGCGGCGGCCACGGCGGCGGCGGCGCCCGGCGGCGTCGGCGTGCCCGCGCGCGACGTCGACGCGCTGCTGGGCGCCGACGCTGACGGACACGGACATGTTAACATGGTCAACTATCACTTCATAAGGCCCACGCCCCACTACATCTTCAATTTGACCGCCTCCGCGGATAGCTACGCCGCTCGGGTATAAAAACACGGAGGTCGTGGGTTCGATTCCCACCTTGGGTCTGGTAAGTCTTTTTCAGAGTCCGACTGGCTAGCTACCACCCCCCACTGAAATCTGCCGCCATAACAGCTCTGGCTGTGTTTCGGCAAAATTTATTTGGGAGCCAATACACTTGAAATCATAGGCTCGAAGATCAGGGGGCCTAGACAAAGTAACATTTTGACAGTCATAACAGTCATAAATGAAATGCCGCTTGTTTAGGGGGGCAGATGAGCCTACAGTCTGGCAGCACATTGAGCAACGCTTCCAAGTGCAGCGTCTCTCAATGAAATAGGCCGCTTACCATCAGGTGGGCTGCGAGCCTGCAAATTAGTATAAAAAAATGTTTTGCAATACGTTTCTGACATAAATTTTGTTGTGGCGAACACCCCACGATATCAAAGCTGTGGAACTCATTTTCCGAGTCGGTTTCCTAGTAATTACAATTTGGGGGTCATCAAGTCGAGTTTAAATAGGTACCTTCTAGGCAGACATGTAACAACGTAGGCCGCTTTATCTCTTCGGGTGCGATAGCAGTCAAAAGCGAGCCTATTATTTATATAACAAAAAGACATCTTGTCAGGTGCCACGGGCGCATCTGACGCGCACAGAGCGGTGCGCCTGTCGGTGTGCTCGCGTCGCAACCGTGATACACCATCATGTTTTCCCAATAACAATATAAACCACTTAATTACATTATAACTCGACGATATTGTAATCTATATGCCTATTTACTGAGAAAAAATAGCATACCTGCGGCAGAAGCTCCATTCTTATCCGCGGCAGAACTCTTGCTCTTCTTTGGCTTCTTACTACTGCTCTCAGGGTCCGTGTCTGAGTCTGAGCTGAAGTCACTACTTGAATCTGTAATACAAATTCAAACATATGATAGACTACATTTGGCTGGTGGTAGGGCTTCTTCAGAGTTTGACTGGCTAGCTACCACCCTCACAGGTGAAATCTGCCGCCATAACAGCTCTGGCGGTGTTCCGGCAGTATTAATGGGAGCTAGTAATCAAATCACTTGAAATCAAAGGCTCAAAAATCAGACGAGCCTACAGTCTGGCAGCACATGGACCGACGCTTCCTGTAGTGTCCCTCAATGGAATAGGCCGCAGTGACCGCTTACCATGAGGTTTGCGTGCCTTTCCGCCAACTGATCTAGTAAAAAAAATGGTCATTATTTTAAATTTCAACATTTCAAGTAACAATATAATTTTCTCTTTCACTTTCACACGGATTCGTTCGTTCGTATCCTGTGGGACGTTTTTGGTGCTCGCCTAAAAAATGGTTAAAAGGTTACTTTTTTGTACATCTCAGGTAACTTTTGACAAGACCTCGCTGGCAACACTGCCTGAGACAGATAGATACCTTTCTCCTTCTTGGCGTCGTCGGGCTTCTTCTTCTTCTTGGTGAGCTTGCTGGCGCGCTCCTCGCCCTCCTTGGTGGGCTCGTCCTCCTGCTCCGACTGCTGCTCCTTCTGCTCTTGCTCCTCTTCCGAGTCCTCGTCGGAGGTCAGCAGCTTCCTGCATCGAGGTAGAGCGTGAGCTTGAAATAAATCTGATATGAAGTTAAGTAGGGCGCATTTTAGAGCGACTGCCGGATCCAGGTGTCCAGTTACCAGGTGGTAGGTTCCTGTACTGGGCCGTCTAGGTGGGTACCACCGTAGTGCCAGTTATTTTCCCGTGAAATAGAAGTATGTCAAGCACTTCTGTGTTTCGGGGAAAGGGCACTGAAGCTAGTGAAATTACTGGGTATATGAGACCTAATAACTGTCGTCTCGGTGTAGCAGGCGCAGGGCGGTGCCATACAGTAACTGTTACTGCTCTGTTTGGCGCTGAACTGTCTAAGGGCAGACGTGGCGCTTACCATCAGGTGTACGATCTGCTCGCCTTGTTACACATAGCAATAAAATAACCCTTTCGGGTGTGAAAAGAAGTGAATGTTTGTACCATGCGGGGATTCGTGACCTCTGAGTCGACTTCTCAATTATTACACACAGCAATGTGCAAATTTTGACAGAAAACATGTTTTCTTTTTATGCCATACCATTTGACAGACAAAATTACTATAAGAATATCTAGACAAGTTCATAAATAACTTACCTTAGAGCGTCTTCTTCTGCGACTCCTTTCAACTCTTTGTTCGCCTTAGTTTCGTGGTCTGATTCACTGAAATAAAAACGATATTTTCATCATCACTGTCTGTTCAATTATAGACAAATAGCCTTTCGCCCGCGGTTTCGCCCACGCGTAATTTCTTTTAATTTCGAATATGCCCCCCCCTACCCCCCACATTTGCGGGATCAAAAAAGTACCCTATGTCACCCGGGGATAGTGTAGCTTTCCAACAGTGAAAGAATTATTCAAATCGGTTCAGTAGTTTCGGAGCCTATTCAATACAAACAAACAAACAATCAAATCTTTTCTCTTTATAATATTGGTATAGATTTAGTATGAACTTGATAGAACAAACTTTGACTTTGGCCTATGGCAGTATTTAAAGCCATCGCCAATATTTAAGACCATCAACTTCACTTTAGCTTTAAGCTATACCATATTCTAAGTGAAGTCGATGGTCTAGTTTAAGTATAAGTTTGTGACGACTGACAGGTTGCGGTTGTAGGTTTAACTTCAATCCTCAATGGCAGATTTCTGTCAGATTTTCTAAACATATGTAGCTAGGGTAGGGTTTATGATCACCAATTCACATTTATATATTGAAAACTGTACCTGTCTGAAGAGTCAGAGATATAGTCCCGCTCTCGTCCTTCCTCGTCTCCGTCATCGCTTTCTTCAAACGCCTCATCATCTACTTTCTTCTTCTTCTTATTTACAGCCGCTGCAACAGTTTTCATGGAACAAATCAGACTTAAAATCCAAATCTATGAAGGGTTAACGGTATGTCATATTTTCTGTAGATAGGTATATCTTGTGACTACTTCAAACTAAGTTCAATGTTTTCAATCTTATAATTCATCCAGTAAAGGTGCCTTATTTAAATTAATATAATATTTGCCTATCTACAACTATATTACAAAAAAAAACTAAAAAATAACTGAAATTAATAAGATTACCAAATACGTGAGTGCTTTCAAGAGGAAGAAGCTGCATAAAGTCAAAATTAAGTTCCAAGTTACAAAACTGCTACTAATATATTACAGTGCTATATTTCTTGCGAGATATGGAAAAATATTGTTCAAAGTTTCTATGGGTCATAAACTACTTAACTGTCATGCTGATTTACACATACATTCTATTCACTTACGTGGTCCTGTTGTAGTATTCGTATGGAAAACATGTTTTTGTTATTAATTTTAAACAAACAAGTTAAGCCGACATAGTAACACAATAGTATTTCCTTTCTTCCCTTCCTCTCCCCTCCCTAGATTTAAGCCCAGATTAACGGTGAGATGGTGTGGTGTGATAGTTTTGAATTATCAATTAATACTTGTACAAGCATAAAATTAGTTCCAACTGACCTTTTTTGTCCTTTTTCTTTTTCTTGGCGCCAGAATCACTGTCGTTATCCTTTTCCTTGTTTTCTGCCTCTGAATCGGAAGACTCGTCGTCGGAATCGATCCATTCATCCATCTCTGATATTTTTAAGTCTAAAAAATTAAATAAAGTTAGTTTTTTATGCAACTTCAGTTGACAGTCATTTCAAAGTATAGATTCCGGTTGTTTTACTAAAAAAGTTTCTAAATTATTTTGAATCTATCTGACTTTTGATTTATCATTTATATACCCTGCGTAGTTGGTTGATCTTAAGGTTTACCCGACTTAGCCAAAACTCGAAACATTATGCGTGTGGATAATAAAATTGATTTTTATTTCTTTTTTTTTATGTCTTAGGCAGCTGTTGTCCCACCGGCAACGATGAACGAGTAGCGAGTTGAGCTAGAATGTAGAAACGAGTTGGCGAGCCGCGAGAAGCGAGTGCGTAGTTCCAATAATTGTGTAGCTTGGCGAGAATTAGCAGATAGTTAGTCATTCTCTCGCCGGCGGTGGAACAACTGCCTTACACAATGTCTGAAAGTTTCCGAATTAATATTGTGAAACGAACCTTTCTTAGCTTTCCCCTTGGTCTTCTTCTCGTCGGGGTCGTCGACGTCGTCGCCGCCCTCCTCGCCGCGCATGCGCTTGCGGAACATCAGCGAGAAGTAGTTCATCACCTTGTTGCGTCTGCACAGAGAAACCGTTACACACGTCCGAACCTGCGATGATTTATTGCAAGGATCGAGGTAAGTATGCTACAATACTTCTTATATATTTAAGCCATTGATTTCAAGTGTACTGGTCCAACACCAATACCTAGTTCAGTTTTTAGTAGTCATAATATGCAATGATGATGATAATCCAGCTCACAGTTAAATACACAGACATGTCTTTTTTGATGGTGGGTGGTATGTCACTAAGATGGGGGGAAAAGTCCTTGATATGACTTAAAAGGCTACTTCTCTCAACATCAATAAAAACGGTACAATCTATTTTTAATCCGTTCTTTGTGGAAAGGCCTGTGAGACTATTAAATTTCATCTCACTACCTACTCAACTCTCCCAGTTACCTTTTACACCTGAAGAGACTAGCAGGTGCCCGCCTTGTGGTGATTTATCAGTTGGTGCTATGTTGATACTGTTCAGAAGAAGAACTTGTTAAGACATGTCTTATCAGAATGGCTGACCTGCCAAACTCCTGCTCCGCCTCCTCAGCCGAAAGGGCCTTGTACCGCTGGATGGGCTGGAAGTTGTACCACTCCTGCAGGGGGTAGGCGTCGATGGCGCCGTCAGCGGCATGAGTGAACACGTAGTACGCCGCGTTCTCCGACACTCCGCCCTCGCGGATGCCTTTGAACCTATAAAAACAAAACGATAGCAGGCAAATAAGTATTTATGTCCCTGTACATTCGGCTAGCAGGTGCTTTGCTGCGACTGTCCAAGACGAACCTATGACATGCAGTAGACATCGTAACAGGCCATTGCATGGTTGCAAAAATACTTGTTTAACATCAGCACGGAAGACAGCAGACTATGCAGTGGCTGCATGGATGCTGAAGAAACACTGTTCCATATACTACTGTAGTGAAACAG
Source organism: Mecyna flavalis (assembly GCA_949319885.1). Classification (NCBI taxonomy): domain Eukaryota; kingdom Metazoa; phylum Arthropoda; class Insecta; order Lepidoptera; family Crambidae; genus Mecyna; species Mecyna flavalis. The sequence goes on from OX439427.1 coordinate 16,858,159, forward strand.
TTTGGATCATCGTAGGCTAAAAGCAGAAAATTACCCTAAACATCGCAGGCATTGTTATTGCTACAATTTTATTTCTAAATTGTGTCAAAGAATAATAATTAAATGGTTATCATTTTTGTATAGACTAAGCTATAGGTAGTAAAAAGTTTCACTTACTTTTTGCCAGTTTTCCCTCCAACTTTGAGTATCCATGGCTGGTCTTCAGGTTTGTACTTGCGGGAGATTATGCCAAACTTCTTGCGGCGTGCCTCTTCACGGATATCGCGCCCGTACTCTGAGCCTGCACCAAATCTATAACAACAGTCATGCTTTCATTGTTTCAGGTGAATTCCTGTCATCTCCTGACTATAAATAATACTTAGAAAGAAAATAAAAAAATAAGTTGTTTATTCATCAAAATTTAAAATTGTACACTACCCAAATTTCGAAAATTGTACCCCCACCCGACACTAAGTTGTCATCAAATAAAGAAACTGAAAAACTGTGAACAAATTGGTGAGTCATCCATCATCATCTCCCTGTCACAGCACAGTCCACTGTTGGTTAAGAGGTGAGAGTTTGAGAGGTGGACTGCTTCACTCAGGAGCAGGAGTCAGGTGATTTTCAGGGGTTAGCAACCATTTTCCTGCATGAATTTGTATACAAATTATAAACCTACAATTTGTTATGCCATCAATGGAGGATGACAACATTCATATATGGAAAATATAGTTATAAAATAGAAAACTGTGTTACTTGGGCATTTCTTCGTCGATCCCTTTGAACTCTTTGATGTTGTTTTCTCGTTCCATTTTTACGTGCGTCCATTTTGCAAAGTCTACGTTGAGGGTTGCGTTGAATCGCATTACATGATACTTCTTTTTAACGTTCTTCGGTACCCGGATTTTGAACTCCTGCACGGTGGGCGCTCCCGACTGCACAGAATGATAAGAAATCAAAATTATCTTATTGAAAACAATGTAAACATTTTTAACATTTGCGAAAACAACTTACGGAACTTCCCGGAGTAGACATCATCTTGACAGATCGCGAATTATTTGCTTTTTTTCTTTAGAAATTAACAAATGTGTTACACAACCATTTTTAGGCTTATATCTAAGACAGATTGAATTAAAATTGTGCTTGATAGGAAAATAAATACGAAGATAATAATTCAAGAAAATACATCAGCACTCAGCAGATAATAGCTAAAATGACAAACAGAAAACAGATGATGATGACAGGACAGGACAGTTTCAAGCGTATAGATAAAAAAGAAGATGCATTTTAACCACTGAAAAAACTAAACACATATTATTAATTAAAAATAGCATTTTGTTAGTTATCGGTTCATTGAATATAATAATTATACTATTGATTACCTTAACTTATAAAAGAATATAAGTATTTTTAGTAAATATAATATTTTTTAAGTTGTTGTTAAAACAACATTAAAGAACAAAACGCAACTTGTAACATATAAAGCCTGTTCAAAACCTGCAACTGTAAAATAAAAATTTTATTACGTTCTATTTATGCATTTTATTTTTTAATTCTGCAGATATAAATATATTTTTCCATAAAAACGGGATAGTCTTTAAAAAAAATAAAGGGTATGTATTTAAGATTTTATGCATGGTTGGCTGGCTGACATTCAGAATTTTCAGATTCATCAAATCAAGAAAGAAGAACAGAAGAAGTAGTTTCAGAACGTACATGTTTGTTTTGAGGTACTTTTACGAAAAATTAAATTTTTAATTTTGAGTCATATAAAAATGGGCAAAAAGAAAAACAAGAATAAGGTCAGCGGTGCTGTAAAAACTGCAGCAAAAACTGAAAAGAAATTAGCCAACAAATTAAAAAAAGAACTTGCGGACCTGGGAGAGGTTAGTTCATGCTTTGTTATTTTCACTTTAATTAAGTTTTTAGAATAACATAAACGTAATTCTAATTCTAAAAATAGTCCAATAAATTTCATATCAGATTAGATACATTAAATATAGTTTATTCATGTATTTTTCTTAAAGTTATATGGACTTTAAAATTGTCACATGTGTTGCAGGAAGATATTGCTAAGGTAATTGCGGAAATAGAGCGGGAGGAAGCGAAACGGTCCCAAGCCACAGAGAAGGTTCTACCGGGTCCCCCATCAGCGAGGGCCTATGCGTCGCTCACTCCACACCCAACCACCAATGAGTTAATTCTGTTTGGTGGAGAGTACCATAATGGACAGACGGTAAGTATTGCTCAAGAAAGTTTATTAACTTAATGTGTCTGTGGAATTGTAATAGGGTATTAAATTTTTCCCTTATCTATCATCCTCATAACATAATATGTTTATTACCTTTGAATGTTACAAGCAAAATACATACCAGTCCTCCTATTTCTATATACCTTAAAGAAATTGTAGTATGCTACAATAAAAGCAGGCTAGAGTTCAGAAGGAATAGATAGTCTAGTCTAATTTAAGTATCTATTACTGTAATAAAGATAATATACAATGTCATTCGTAAAATGGTGAAGTAAATTTTAAGATGTTATGTCCATATCAAAATCCATTAAAGTCTCTATCTACTATCCTCAGACAGAAGTTTACAATGAGCTACTGTTCTTCAACCCGGAGAAGAACACCTGGAGGCAGGTCAAGGCTCCTGGAGCTCCTCCCCCTCGCAGCGCTCATCAAGCAGTTGCAACACCAGCTAACAAGTATGATTGGTTTATTTTAAATATTCACTTAATACATAAAGTGTCTTTTGTATCATATACCTGTGCATCTTCAATTTTAAATTCATATTACTAACATCAAAATAAACATAAGTTACCAAGGTACTATCTCAATATAATAATTATAGTTTTTACAAGACTTTTCAACAGCTTTTCTTAGTTATACATTGTGATAGAGTATATTCATATTGTAAATGCTTAAGTGGTACAAGATCTTTTTGTTATTTTCAATCAACAACCTTGTAATTAATTATTTATTTATTTACAGAGGAGAGTTATGGGTGTTTGGTGGAGAGTTTACAAGCCCAACTGAGACTCAGTTTCATCACTACAAGGACTTGTGGTGTTTTTCACTGGCTGACAAAAAGTGGGAGAAGGTATGATCATAAATAGAAGTACTTAGACATTATAACACAACACCATCCGTTCGATATTTATTTACCTATTGGCAATGTCCTCCACACTATTGGGCACTCTGGGGACAAGCCCAAAGCTCTTCAATCAGTAGTAAACCCCTTTTCCTGTAAGATCACCAAACACTAACCAATTTTATTACTGAAAATATTTTTGTTAAGTAAATTAGGTATTGAAAAGCCCAACCTTTCAATACCTAAAATTTACTTAACAAGTAATTCAGAGGTTTATCTACCAACTTTTATTGCAAAAATAGATAGTGCTGGCAAATTAAAGTGTTTTGATAAAGAGCTTCACCTCCATTAAGCTACATATGGCTCATGACCCATGGCTAACTGGTAGGATACTCAAGATAATTTTAATTTAGATGGTCATGAAAACTTTGTAGCATTATTTTATTACGCTAAAAATATAAAGCCCTGTGTATAGGTGGTAGCCCCGAACGGCCCGTCATCTCGCTCCGGCCACCGCATGGTGTTGCTCGGCAAGAAGCTGTTAGTGTTCGGCGGGTACAACGACGACGGCCGCGAGAGCCGCTACTTCGACGAGCTGTACTGCTTCTGCCTGGAGACGAGGTCCTGGAGTAAAGTGGTTGCGAGCGGGCGGGGGCCTTGCGCGCGCTCTGCCTGTCTTATGCTGCCGGTTGGAAGTGATGCTGTAAGTGCTTAAGCATTTTTTTTATTCCAATCAAAACATTGGTGTTAGATGTTTTAACGCTTCATGGAAACACTGGAGGATACTCTCAAGGTCACGGGGGAATGGACGCCATTGCGGTAAGAGCGTCTCATCTACCGATGAGACACACTACACGCAATACCCGTCCATTCAGTCAATTTGTTTCAATTTTCTTATTTATGACACTTCGTAACACTTTACTGAATGAAAATCACACCACTTTTCAACACCAAACTGCACTAGATCACAAATAAAAAGATTTAAAACTAAAAGACGCGTGGACCCATCGCCTACCCTCCAGTGAATCCGACACACTTCTATTTCACGGGAAAATAAAAATGTATATATGCTTATGGCGATTTAGAGAATATTTACGGTTTCATATTGTACTTGTCTGTATTTAATTTTTTTACAGAAAAAAACAGTAATAAGGAATACTTTCTCTAAAGAATTAACAAACTTTATTTATAAATAAATGAACAATAGCATTTTAAATATTGGAGTGGATGAGTGGTTGGTTGGCAAATCTTGTCTGTGACTGCCGTCGTTGTGCCGGGAACAAATGACGATAACGTTACCTACTGTACAAAGATTCACGCAGTGAATCCATAAAATTTCACTGAGTATAGAATAATTTTAACGGTTTTAATTTCTAACGAGATTAAATTCTTCTGTTTTCGAGTTTTATTAAAAAGCAGTTAAACAACCGATCACCTGATGGTATAAGTGTTCTTAGTCGCGCATGAATATTTGCAATACCACATGCTTCGCATATACCCATATTGCTGGCACTTAAGGAGTTAAAGTTTCCTATTATAGATTTACTTTAAGTTCTGTTGAGTTTGAGCGTATTTGTTTATCAGCTAATGGTGTACGGCGGGTTCTCCCGCGTACGCGAAGGCCGCGTAGAGCGTACACTCACGCACACAGAGCTGTTCCGGCTGGCAGCAAAGAACGGCGCCTTCGCGTGGCGCACGCTCGCCGGCGGACCGTCCGCGCCGCCCGCCAGAGCAGGCCAGGCCGCAGCCGTCAATGTGCACAGCGGCCGGGCGTATGTCTTCGGAGGCGTCAGTGTGAGTATCAAGGCATTGAACTATATAGTCCGCCCTGTTAGTCCCAGAATATAAGTAGATTGGTTCCCTAACTTTAATAATGTTTTTTTTTATATTGCAATGTGTAACAAGACGAGTAGATCGTACACCTGATGCCCCTGATGGTAAGCGCCACGTCTGCCCTTAGACATTTCAGTGCCAAATAGTAACTAAGAAGTTACTGATTGGCACCGCCCTGCGCCTGCTACACCGAGACGACTGTTATTAGGTCTCATATACCCAGTAAAATCACTAGAAATGTACTGAGAGATTGTACTGAGAGCTTCTCAATTGGAGATCCCTCATCCTTAACCATCTGTCACCTTTGTGTTGCACAAAGTGAGGTAAGTTTGGTGAATGTGTTGAGCAAACATTTCTTTTCATTGAGTTTTTCTATGTATAATAATTTAAGTAATTACAAAAAAAACCTATAAAAGTAATTTTTATCTATGGTCTGGTACCCATAGCTTGGTTCAAAATTCAGAGCTAGATGGAGCTGAGCGAAATAATGTCCTAAAATATAATATAATCTTGATATCAGGATGTGGAAGAAACGGAAGAAGAGCTGCGAGGAGAGATGAGTGACGACCTGCAGATGCTCGACCTGGAAACGGGCAAATGGCACAACATGACGCTGAAGGAACAGAGCGCGCCAACCCCGGCGCCTGCCCAGGCCAACGATGTACAGGAGGAAGCGCCCAAGGAAGCTGTCACTGGTGAGCTTTCCCCCCCTTTTTTCCCATCGCCTATAGCAGTTCCTCTTTTCCCGCTGACGACATTAATCGCTCAAGGTCGTCAGCGGGAGAAGAGGACTTTACTTACCTTAATTTGCTACATTTTGTCGTTTGACACATTTTGTCTGTTTATCAAATACTAGCCTTCCGCCCGCGGTTTCTCCCGCGCGTATTTCTTTTTTCAAATATACCCCCCGCCCCTTCCCCCACACATTTCCGATATCAAAGTACCCATGTCACCCAGGGATAGAACAACAGACAGTAATAGAATTATTCAAATCGGTTCAGTAGTTTCGGAGCCTATTCAGTACAAACAAACAAACAAATCTTTCCTCTTTATAATATTAGTATAGATTTTTTTAAATAAAATTGTTAATAGCTTTTGCAAAAAAAAAACTTATTAACACTGTAAAATCTGCTATTTGACTGATTACAAGTAGGTACATCATGTGAACATATCGATAGTGTTGAGTTTCTAATATAACTCTTACGTTTCCTAGTCTGCGTTATGTTATTTTTTGGACATCACCATGCCCTTCTATATGTAATTATATTATAACTCTGTCTCCCCCAGTGGTGACGGACGAGGTGTTCACGATGAAGCTGGGCGGGGCGGCCGCGAGCGTGGGCGTGGCTTGTAGCGACGACAGCGTGGCCGCGCGGCCGAGGACTGGTCCGTCGGCGCGCATGTCGGCCATGCTGGCGGTGCAGCGCTCCACGCTGTTCCTGTACGGCGGCGTGCTGGAGCGCGGCGACAAGCAGTTCTACCTCGGAGACATGTACAGCCTAGGTGTGGCCATGCGACTACAAAGGACAATGTAAAAGACTGTGCTCCAAAAAAAAAAATTGTTGTGCAGATTTGGGACATAGACTACGACGTAGATCCAATAAACACCTTTAACTTTTATTATGGCGTCGACGAAATTGTTTATTTATGTTCATATAAAAAAAAATTATTATGCACGATAACTTTTCCCCCTGGGGCGGATTATGGTGTCATCATAATAAAAGTACATGGTCTGTGTGGTCTTTCACGTAGTACACCTCATCTCTGCACATTACCTTTAATTTTTTGGGCCCATAAACAATGGCAAGTTTTGCATTCTCCTTTGCAGGATTGGAGCGACTGCCGTAAGACCTCCGTAAACTTCAATAGGCAATCGAGACCAATTGGATCATGGCTACACAGCATTCGACTGTAGGGTTTCCTTACAATGTTTTCGGTTAATAAACATGCACATAGAAAAATACACTATTCGATGAAACAAATGAAAAAGTTTCTTTCCGCGATGATTCCTTCATTGCAGTCGATTCATTCGGCTCCTTCGGATAAATGTTTCGTTCACCTTTAGCTGTATAATGATGTCTCCATACATGTTATACAACCATTTTTCGAGTGTAATAATAGCTGTGCTCCCCCTCTCCAGACTTGCACAAGCTGAACGAATGGAAGACCATAATCGAGCAGCCGACGCTCCCGGACTGGCTGGGCTCAGACTCCGAGGGCTGGGAGTCAGGGTCGGGCTCCGAAGACGACGACAGCGATGGCAGTGACAGTGATGATGACTGAACGAATGAACTGTATACTGTGGGTTTGTGAACGACGGCAACTGGCGCGTAAGTCTGACTTGGTTATTATCTAAATGCTGTTAGTTTTTCTCAATTTTCGAAAAAAGAATATGTTATCCACAGATAAATTATCACGAACTTATGTGTCAGTGGTAAAATTGGCTCTATGTCTGTTGTAGAACAGAACGCACTCTTAGAATAAAAGTGACCTAACTCAAAATTCGTGTGATTCTCGATATTTTCATAAAATGACCTTAAAAGCCTATAATATATTAGCTAGCAGGACTAGTTAAAGAGACCGAAGAGTACGCTGACCCTGTTATACTTAAAAATAGGTCACTTTTTCTTTACAGGGTTATAGATTATGCTTTTTATGGAGATATCGAGAATTACACGAATTTTGAGTTAGGTCACGTTCATTCTAAGCGTGCGAGAAATAGTTTTCGTGACTTCCAGTTTAATATGTACATAATTAAATATGTAGTTGTCTGTTCACAATTCTATTTGTAAGTATGGATATAAATCAATGATGTTCAATATACAACTAGACTCCCATTCACGCTCAAATATTGTCCGAAGCAAAAGTCTGCCCACGCAACTATTGGGTAGAGTTTCCGTTTAGTTGCATACAATTGACATTAAACACTAACTGCCACGAGATAAGGTGTTAATTTGAACGAATGTGTTAATGTCATCTGTGTCAACGCCGCTCGGACGTTTTTTGAGGATTTTTTCTTAGAGATTGGGTGTCTAGTTGTATATGGAACGTCATTGATATAAATCTTTTATGTAAGTAAGTGAAACAGTGTTTTAGTAAAATGTGATATTTATATGATTATGTAAGTGCGTAAGATCTTAATATACTTAAAACTAATTTTATGTATTAAAACATGTTGGCTGTAAATAGCGTATTATTTAATAAGTAAAAAACGTCATTTTTGTATTTTTTTTTACTCTTTATTATCATTTATCAATAGAGATAGGTATTATTTACAAAACGTATGCTAACGCTCAATGTTTGTTGGAGTACACAAACGACTAATATGATGATGGATGATGTTGACAAACTTACATTATAACTTATTTATACACAAACTTTTTTTAAAACAGTTTCAAGGCGGTCATCAGTCTTCATATAAAACGGGTAACTTGTTAATATTCACTGTTTTACCACATTATAAAATAACAGCTAATAAATAATAATTAGGGGCGCTATCTTATTTCGACATGCACCCTGTCGTACTCGGCATTGAAATTCCTGTTGACGTCCCTAGTTCTGAAAAAAAATAAATGACTCCTTTTAGAAAATAACAAAAGATCCAAAATGCTTTTAAATCAAACCGTAAACAGATTCAGATGACTAAAAATTAAAATTGTCTATTTGCCAGAACACCATTTTTCTTGCAAAACTCCGATTAGTTTTACTTTAACTGTATAATACCTGGCAAAACTTTAGATTTACGAAGTCTGTGCCGAATAAATCTGGACAAAAGTGCGTTGACGTCCGCTTAATACAAATTTATCTTAAATTTGAGTGAGGCGCGAGCTCCGGTTCGTGTTAGACGCATCCGAAACCGCTGTCGGTTTAATGTTCGTTTCACGGTATTAAACGCTCAATGTCTCGCTGAAAAAACATACTACCAGAAAGCCGCTTCAAAATCCTAATGAACAATGAAAAGTGTTTTTAAATCAAGCAACGGGTTCAAGAGTTATAAGTGAATATATTTCAAAATATTTTAACGGCAAAGTGAAAGTGAGTTTACCGGCTTGCGCTCTGACTCATCGGCCGCGCTCATCATCGTCGCTGATCGTCGCTAGCCGATCCACCGTCCGCTGACTCATCGCAGGCGCTCGTCGCGGCGATCGATGCACACTAGGATCGCTACGCACAGGGTCGATTTTTTCACAAACTAAAATGCCGAAATCTTGTACCGCGTGTGGTAATAATATTATTAACCTGGAGTATATGGAGTGCGGAAAATGCAAAAAGCTTTACGACCTGCTCTGCCTCAATCTTAGCAAAGAACAATGGAAAAAGAATACTCAAAACAGGCGCGAAAAATGGATGTGTCCTTCGTGTACATGTTTGTTGCCAAAAGGAGACAACTCACACACTCCGGTCCGCACCGTCACTACTGGCCTGCCAGCAGAAGTTACAGACGAGAGCGGTTTTGTCAACACGTCATCAAGAGGAAGTTCTAGAGGTAATAAACTTATAAATCAAGGCGCAGACAGCAACGTGAACTTGGGCGACATACTGCTAGAAATTAAAAAACTCAGAGAGGAAGTAAGTGGGATACCCGCGCTGCGTAAACAAATAAGTGACCTAAGTTCTCAGGTTCTATCAGTCACCACTACTCTGAACGAAGCGTTGTTTGATTACAAAAAAAAGTTAGATGAAGCCAATCGCGAGATATCGAACCTTAAATGTTGCGTCTCTCAATCACAGAGAGAACTTGAGATACAGGAACAGAGCGCCATTAGCAACGAGCTCGAAATCATCGGAATCCCGGAGCAGACTAACGAGTCCCTAATCAAAATAGTACATGCCACTGCCAAAAAACTAGGGCTTGAAGTTGATGAATCAGACGTCAACTACGTATCCCGTGTTGGACCAAAATCTTCGTTAACACCTGCGCCTGGCCGAGAAAATAAACCCCGCCCAATTTTAGTCAAATTGGTGCGGCGCTTAAAGAAGAACGAAATCATTCAAAAATGTAAAGCGCAACGAAAACTTACGACAGACGGAATAACGCCAGGGCCACCGAGTGTCATCTACATTAACGAACGCCTAACGCGAAAAAACAGGCAGTTATTTCGGGAAGTCAGATTGCGTGCAAAGCAATATAACTTTAAGTACTGCTGGACTCGCAACGGCCTCGTATTCGTCCGACAAGCCGAGAACAAGCCTGCAATACGCATTGGTCATCTCGAAGAACTCGAAGAAAAAGTTGGACCTGCAAGAGCTGCCTGCGAGTTGTAACTGCGGTGCTATAAAATTGTTTCCCCTATTTATAGTAATATTGAAAATAATTACACAATTCTTACAGCAACACATCACACAAAACTCACTTACAAGTCACACTACACTCTCAGACATAGAACATTTAATCTCAGCATATCATTTTCATTCTGGGCGCATAGTTCCGAAAAAGTACATCGTCTACCGAGCCAGGACGTCAAGTGCAGACTTCCCCCTCTTAAAATTTAAATACAAACTTAAATGGAAACCCTGTCAGACATAGATAATATTTTATTTACAAAATGTCTGACACTTGACAGTCCTGAAACTTGTTCAACCTATTTAACTTCAGCTTTGAACTTTAGGGTCTTAACTTTGAACATCAGAAGTATCCAGCATAATTTTGACAATTTCCTAATCACTATGAAAAGGTTTAGTGTAGAATTTGATATACTAATTTTCACAGAATGTTGGCTCCATGAGAATACTATCCTTCCTTATATTCCGGGCTTTAGCGAGTATCGCACCAAACACTTGATTAATAAAAGTGGTGGTATAACTGCATACGTCAATGACAAATGGAATGCTGTCGTCGAGGAGCCTCCTTGTGATGAATGTAACTACCTCGCGATCACAATAGGTGACATATATATTTTGGGAGTATATCGCTCTCCATCTTTCAGCAATATAGACAAATTTCTAGAATCTTTAAATTGTATTTTAGCTAAACAAAAAACAATGAAAACCGTGGTGGTTATGGGCGACATTAACTTGGACTTACTTAGCGACACTCAAAGTGAGAGACTATCAGACTACACATATCTCATGGCTGAACACCAATTAATACCAGCAATCACGGAACCAACTCGTAAAACTGCATGCCTAGACCATATTTATCTTAGAACCCCAACTAGTAATACGATAGGACTTGTTTGTAGCAGCGACATTACTGACCATGATGTGTGTATTGCTGGTTTTTCTACTACATCAAAGACGAAGCGCCCACCTAAGAATACTACGCACAAAGTTGACATTCAAGGGTTAATATCCTATCTGTCTTCTGTGGACTGGACAAATTTAATGAAAACAAAAGATGTCAACGAGGCTACTGATAGATTCTCTGATGTACTAAATAAAGCACTTGTATTTAACTCCAAACAAGTTACCACCAGACGGTCCTATAACAACATTAAGCCCTGGATAACTCCTGGCCTTATCCGCTGCCAAAAAACTCGGGATAAACTACATTTAAAAGCAAAACATAATCCTTCAGATTACCTGGCACAAGTAACCTACAAACGCTATTGCAATTTTCTTACCGAACTGTTACGTAGAATCAAAACTCAATATCACAATGAACAAATAATTAACAACAAAAATAACCCAAAAAAACTGTGGGACAACATTAAAGACATTTGCAACATCACCAAGCATAAGAATAATCCTACTGAGTTGATTAAATCTAGATCCAACCCTATTGAAGCACTTAACCTAACAAACGCGTTCTTTACCTCAGTGGGTAAGAATCTATCCGACAAAATTCTTGCACAACTCTCTTCGACAGAAAGTGAACTGGCTTCCAAAGTTTATATCCCTAACACATCGCCAAAGTCCTTCTTTATGGCTCCGACTGACGTGTATGAAGTAGATTCGCTTATATTAAAACTAAAGGAAGGAAGTGCACCTGGTTTCGATGGCTATACTCCAAAGTTAATTAAACAAATACGTCACCTTATAATGGAACCTCTAGTTCACATTTTCAATCTCAGTATTAATACGGGTATTTTTCCTGATCATTGGAAGCAAGCTACGGTGACACCAATTCACAAGGATGGAGAAAAAAGCTCTCCGTCAAACTACAGGCCCATATCACTACTCAGTATATTCTCCAAACTGCTAGAAAAAGTTGTCAACAAGCGTTTGGTAGATTACCTAGAGAAGCACAAACTTATTTCTAGCTCTCAATTCGGCTTCAGAAGAGGCGTCTCCACGGAAGACGCTGTCTCTCTCCTTGTAAATACAATAACGACCTCACTGGACCAAAAGTTGTGCTGTATTGGTGTTTTCATAGATTTGGCGAAGGCCTTCGATACCGTGTCTTCCCCTATCCTTCTCAAAAAAATGGAATGTCTTGGTATTCGAGGGATACCATACAAATGGTTCGAGAGTTACCTTACGAACAGGCACCAAACTGTCAAAGTAGGTAACTACATGAGCGGTGAATCACCGGTTAGCTTTGGCGTCCCACAGGGTAGCATCCTCGGCCCGACACTTTTTACAGTCTACGTTAACGACCTTCTCTCTACCTCCATAAATAATGCAAAAACAATTTGTTACGCCGATGACACAGTCATTCTTTTTAGTGACAAAACATGGGAAAGCACACTTAAAACTGCCGAGGAAGGTATGATGCTTGTATCCAATTGGCTTGACAGAAACTTGTTAACGTTGAACGCAACGAAGACAAAATACATAGCTTTCCACAAAACCAGTGCCACTGCTCCAACTCATCTACCACAGCTAGCTATACACAAATGTTATGACAGTAGTACAATATTACCCTTGCCAAAACAATGTAAATGTGCAAAAATAGAAAGTGTTACATCGATAAAGTACCTTGGAATCCAGTTAGACCAAAACCTAAATTTTAAAAAACAAATTACCTCGTTATCGGCTCGCCTCAGGAAATTTTTATATATATTCAAGCCACTTCGAAAATCAGCTCCCCGAGACGTACTGATCATGGTTTACACCGCTCTGTGTCAGTCCATTTTGATTTACTGTTTGAAAGTATGGGGTGGAGCGGCCAAAACTAGCTTCATAGAAATAGAACGAGCACAACGTGCCGTTTTGAGAGTCATGTTCAACAAGCCGTACCGATTCCCCACAGACTTACTTTACAAAGAAGCAAAGGTTCTCCGTGTTCGTCAGTTGTATATCTGGCGTGTGGCGTGTGCCCAACATAAAATAACTATTGGCTCACAAATATACAAAAATCTACTTAAAAACCGGGTTTTTAAAATATCTGTCCCTCCCGTCCGTACAACATTTGCCAAACGCTTGCCCCCCTATTCTCACCCATTTATCTACAACAGAGTTAACAAATATTGCCCCATAAAAACACTAACCTCACATCAAGCTGAGAGAGTTGTCAAATCCTGGCTTCTGAACCTCTCATATTTGGAAACTGAACAGCTTATTCCCTCCAACAATTGATATGCTGAACCCTTACCTTATCCATAGTACACACACCTACTTACATGCTTACACTCGACCACAAAGTCATCTCATAGACTTACTCGCACACACATACACACACCACATAAACTCACACATCTCTTTATCTTACTCACACCTCAATTGCCGAGCCTGTTTCTCACTATTTTAGTGTTTATTCGTTTTTTCCAATGATATTAGAGTTTTTTCCTGGAATATTAATTATTATTTTTTGTGTTATTTTCTAAAATTTTCTATTAACATAAAATTGTATAACCTAAAACATTAATTATTATTTTTTGCGTTATTTTCTAAAATTTTCTATTAACTTAAAATTGTATAAAACAGAACCGGAGCTGAAACAAATATTGTTAGTTAAGCACATATTGTTATCTCACCCATAGTATTGCAATACAGGTCTTCGAGCCTAGTGCAATTACTACAGCAATTCGTTATTTTTGTAAGTGCTTTTATGAAATAAACATTTTATTTATTATTATTATTATCGGTAACTAGCGGCCGCCCGCGGTTTCACCCGCGTGGTTCCAGTTCCCTTGAGAATTGATCAAAATCCTTTCTTAGCGGATGGGGCAAGGTCACGCACTCACCCCGCCTTCTACTACGATACGCAGAGTACGCCGAAATAGCGATAACTTTGTACTGAGATGATTGCATCGTATCGTTTAAAAAATAGCGTTCACTTATTCCGCACAAACTATAGCGCTTTCACATTTAGGCGTCTTTAGCAGCGCGAAACGTGAATGTCATAGCGGAACGGTAGCGCGGCAGCCGCGTGCGAGAAGCGGGCTTCAAACAGATAGTACGATTCACGAAAGATGACCACTGCACAGAAGGCATTTTAGGGTTTCTTCGAGATGCGGGATGAGGCGGAATCATATTCACCTCCAGAGCGTCCCGTCGCGGATCAGCTTCTCCGCCTCGACGATGGTCTGCGGCATGGGCCTGCCCTTGGTCTCGGGCAGGTACACGGCGGACGCGCCCGCGGCCAGCGACATCGCGCCTACGATCAGCAGCGGTAGGGAGGCCCAGTAGCGACCCTGAAATTGACAGGCAGTAGAACTTTCCTACTAAGATTCAATTTGACCAGAGTGACAATATCAAAATATGACACAGGGGGTAAACATTTGTCAAATCTTCCATCCGGGTCCAATTTAAAACCAAAACATAAGTGGCAAGATTCGGTAGGTTAATAGGTTATGGAGTGGAGACTCCTTTGGTTCGGTAAACATAGTGAAGAACGAACCCTCGGGTCAGGTCGAGTGACGATTTGCGCAAAATTAATAGTAGGAGCTGGATGCGAGTAGCCGAGAATCGAGAAAAGTGGCGAGCCTTTGGATAGTCCTATATCCGTCTCTGGACAGGCTGCATGATGAGATGACTGTGAGTTTGAGGGAGACTCACTGAGTAGACGATGTAGGGCGAGAACATGATGGCGATGAAGACGGTGACATGCACCAGCGCGTTGCCGCTCGCGCGCGCGCCGGTCGGGATGAGCTCGGCCGTCAGCTGGATCTGCACCGCCACCGTCATGTTGATGAAGAACCGCATCGCGACAGCCAGGACGGTCTGCAGGAGACCTGCAAGAAATGTACTCATGTAAGGCTGGTTTTAGTGTTATGCGGACCGTCAGTACGGATCATTCCGCGTATAGCGTTCCGTACCGGCGGAAAGCTGCGTAGCTATCCGCGCGGACGATCGTCCGTACCGACCCGTTCGTATTACTCTAAAACGCTCCTAGAAGCTTAATACAGATGGCTGACGGTCCGCATAACACTAAAACCAGCCTAACACATGTGTGTTGAGTAGACCCTTTTTTGGAGGAGAATACGTCGTTGCATCATAACCTTCGTATCATGTATTCTATGCGTTGCGTAAACTTAGAGACACTTTGTTGTGTTGCACACCAATATAGCACTTAAGTGGACCCAAAATGTCTACGTCTGCATAGGTAGTTTTGTGGCCGTGTGTGTTGAACTCGTGGAAGTTTAGTGGATAGTGGGACGGACTGTCCGACTGTCCACTAAATTCGCCCGGTTTTCCCTTTACACGAAGAAGGGATGAGCTGGCGCCCGCCTTGTGGCGATTGACCAACCCATCATACGGTGGCAATTTGAGTTCTGCCACTAACTACAGATTTTTCAGCATAACTGCTCTGGCTGTGTTCCAGAAATGTAGAGGCAGATGCTAAGAGACACCCCCAGGAGCTGACTTTTTATTTTCTTACCTTTAGTTGTGAAAGCGCATAGAAGCGATATTATTCCTGCTGTCATCATCGTTCCCATTATTAAACTTCGGCGACCCCACCTGTAATTAAAGGAATGAATAAATAGTTTTCTTTCCTCTACAAGATTTAGTGGGTCAGAAAAGTTCTCAGGTTCAGCTTACAAAAGAAGTTATTTCAGAACTAAAAAAAGTCTAATAAATAAATGAAATAATATTCATTGATAATATCATTGAAAATTATTTTAAAAATTGGGTGTTTTTTCGAACTTTGGTTAAGAAAGAACCCAATATTAACTAGGCCCGCCCCGTGATTTAAAGCCAGGCTCCAGGGCGCCACAGTCGCTTTCAAATGCGACTTAGGTACTAGCAACTGCACACCACTAAAGCAGCCAATTAGAGGTATAAGGTATATCTATATAAATAAAAAATAAGTTGCTGTTCGTTAGTCACGATAAATCTCGAGAACGGCTGAACCGATTTCACTATTTTTAAGGTGTGTCTATGCTTACGAGCCGAGCACGAGCGGAGCACGAGCCGATCCAAAATTCGTGTACTGTGGACCGACTTGGAGCCTCGACGAGCGCGCTTCGAGCATTCGTTTCGTGTTCGACTGTGCTCCGCCCGTAGACAGAGACAACTATAGACAAATTGATAGTATCTATCGCATTCACACAAGAAAAAGAGGGCGATACGGATAGACCATGTAAAAGAAAGAGATAGAACTACACAATTTTTTGTCTCGCACCGCGTGCCGGTTTTTCTACTAGCTGTCTATAGTTTTCTCTGTCTACGGCTCCGCCTAATGTCGGGTTTTTGACGAACACAAAGAGGTTTGCATCGTGCTCGCAGTGCAGGCTCGTTGTGCGTCCACACTTGTCGCGCGAGCAGAGCGGCTCGGCTCGTGCTCCGCTCGTGCGCGGCTCGTGTTCGGTTCGTAAGCATAGACCCACCTTTAAGGTGCGTCTATGCTTACGAAGCGAGCACGAGCGGCGGACGAGCGGAGCACGACTCACGAGTCGAACCGTTCTGCTCGCGTGACAAGTGTGGACGCACAACGAGCCTGCCACGAGCCTACGACGATCTCTCCTCGAACATAGTTTCCAATGTTGCCAACTTAGCACTTTCGGTGCTAGATTGGCACTATTTTCGCAATTCCAGCACTGTTATTTAACATTCAGCACCTAGCACTTAATTTAGCACTAAACAGCCATCATTCATAAACTTTAAAACCTACAAAAAAGGATATTCCTTTAAGCAAAAAAGTGAGTTACGACGATGTACAAAATTACAGAAAACAGTGGTAGAACGATCCCAATTACTTAAATTTTTTTTTATCAATCTAGCACTATTTGATATGTCATTTAGCACCCACCAAAGATAATGAGTTAGCAACCCTGACAGTGTTGCAGTTTGTACGGCAATTGCCGTATCGTACGGTAATCCGGCTCTTTTTAGATGAATTGTACGGCATACGTACGCCAGAATAGTCATTGTTTTACGCTAAAATACGGCAATCAGGCAATTATACGGCAATTTTTGGTTAAATACGGCAATTTGATCCTTTGTTTATGGTAATCCTACAAATGACCAGCGGCAACACTGAACCCTGATGTAAAGTAGCTAAGTTGGCAACACTGGCTAAATATCTAAAAACCGGCACGCGGTGCGAGACAAAACATTGTGTAGTTCTATCTCTTTCTTTTACGTGGTCTATTCGTATCGCCCTCTTTTTCTTGTGTGAATGCGATAGATACTATCAATTTGTATGCAATTTGTCTATAGTTTTCTCTGTCTACGGGCGGAGCACAGTCGAGCACGAAACGAATGCTCGAAGCGCGCTCGTTCGAGGCTCCAAGTCCGTCCACAGTACACGAATTTTGGATCGGCTCGTGCTCCGCTCGTGCGCCGCTCGTGCTCGCTTCGTAAGCATAGACGCACCATTAGTCTTGAAATATTCGTGGAAGTCCAGGGAAGGTTTGAACGATGAGGAAAATGGAAAAATTGCGAGAAAAATACTAAAGATAGTGATATGAAGTTCGCGGGGTCAGCAAGTTTATAATAAAGTATTCTAAGGGTAGAGTACATACCTGTCTAACACAAGAGTCACTAAAGCCAAAGCTGGTATCTCCGCAAAAGAGGAGAGTGCAAACGTAAGGAAGAAGTTGGTGCCGATCGACTCTGACATCCGCAAGATGGCGTCGATGGCGATGCTGGCCACCATCGATATGATGATGAGCAGGAACAAAGCGTTCCTCAGCGGCGGGTTCATGAAAACTGCTCTGAGGGATTCGTCCACTGAGTTCTGTTCAGTTGACACTTGCTGCAGGAATAAAATATTACAATAACCCACTGTAGGACAAGGAACTCTAACATTGATATCAGGTGATCGTTAGAAGAACGCTTGACAAAGGCAATTGAAACATCACACAGGTGTATCTAATCTCCCGCCATAGCAGCTCTGGCTGTGTTTCGGCAATATTAATGTGGGAGCCAGTACACTTGAAATCAGAGGCTCGAAGATCAAATGAGTCTAACTTTCTGGTTAAGTGTCCCTCAATGGAATAGGCCGCAGTAACCGCTTACCAGTATCAGGTGGGCTGCGTGCCTGTCTGCAAACTGTTTAAATAAATAAAAAAATATTCAAGTATCCAGGCAGGACTGGATGCTTAAGTTACAAGACCAAAGTAAGTGTTATTTGTATTGCATTTAAAAATATATTGCGATATAATGTCGCTATGCCAAAGTAAAATTTTTAATGTTAGCACCTACTTACCATGAACTGGCCCATCAACTCGTCTGGTATCTTCTTCTTGTTGATTTTCTCAAATCTTTTTAACATGCCGATAGCCTTATCTATTTTTTCTTTTGAAACGAGCCATCTGAAACAATACTACATTTTTGACATCCTATTGGATTGAAAGCATTTTTTAATATAATATTGTGTTTTGGGGAAGAATAGTATTCTTTAAGGCTACAAGTTTTACAGATCACCTTACAGCTAACTAGCAACCCTTTTAAATTTTACATTTCTCTCGTTTTGGAGATAGAATAACGGCGAAAAATAGTAGAAGAAACTAATTATGACCCGTCGCATCGTATCCTCCACACCTACATATTTATCTCGAAGGAAGATGTTTGCCTTTTGATGAGTCATTCAATCCGATGCACTAAAGATTCGATAGATAGTCGTTACCGTTTTCCCCTACCTGACACTCTCCGGAGCTAGCCACGGCGCAACCACGACTACCAGCATAGGCAGAGAGGTGGCCAGCACCAACTTCCTCCAGTCGAGGAGCCATAGAGCCAGACCGACCAGCATAAGAGAGCCGCCTCCGCAGCCCAGTGCTATCGACATGTTTGATACCCACGTGCGGTGTTGTGGACCCACGTATTCTAAAACTGAATAAACAGAAAGTTTGTAAGATATGATTGCTTTCAGTAATCTCTGCCTTTTGCGCCCAGGAGTCATGGTTTTAATCCCAATTGATGTTTCATCTGCACTATCTGGATAAGTACTGGCAGTCTAGCATTGTTTGTCTTCCTGTCTTCTTCTTTATCCAAGCGTTTTGTCCCGATCTACTTGGGATACGAGTAAGCTAGCACCATGATGTAGGATTTGGCAAGTCCAGTTATTACATAGGATTAGTGCTTCTGCCGTCTGACCTCCGTATCGTAACCCTTGATAGGGAAACCAGACCAATTTAATCTTAAATATCTCTCTGGACATTATTAATCAGACAAAGGATAAACGTCATTACTTATATAGTTTTTGTAAATACATACATATCTAATCTATTATACATAGAAACTCCCAGACCGCAAACAGACATGTTCCTGCACACAAATGTTTGTACATCTGGTGTAATATCCGACTTCTTGACCATTACCACCAATATGGCTCGTCTTTAATCTTGGTTAATCTTGGCTACACAACCATTCGACTGTGTTTTTCTAAGCTCGTGCACAGAATAAAGTAGGTACTACGTATGTGACACCTATTCAGCGAGCCATTGCCGTATATATACGAGTAGGACATTGAATTTTAACGTAGCTCGTGTTAACATGGAGAAATGCATAGGTTCGCGGCGAGATTCGAACCATCGACCTCAAGCAAGTGAAGCGCCGTATGAAACCACTCGGCTACCATCTTCTGGACTTCCTTTGTAAATAAATGTTTACGCTCCTTACAGTAAAGTACTTAATTATTAAATATTATCGGTATGACATATTATTACCTAAAATGTAGAGAATCATAGAGCAAGCGTCGTTGGACATGCCGACGAAGAACCTTGCTATCGTGAAGTCCCAGACTGCGGTCGTGAACACCGTCGCTACGCTTCCTATACACCCTATTAGATTAGCACCTGAAATAAATTACTATATTAACTTTCTTTCGAAATTGTTGCAATAATCATAAATGCTTATTATGCTACGCTACCTATAAACGCAGGAATTCTCCCGTACTTGTCGCCAATCCAGCCAAATAATGCGCATCCGATGAGCGATCCCAGGAAGAAGGTGCTCTGCGAAAATGGCGCATTGCCGGCATGTTCGCACACCCACTCCCGCTGAAAACACAGTCATTTTTGATATTAGTTCAGTTGGCAGCCAACATCGATCACTAATAAGAATGGCAGCCAAGCAAGAAAGTCGCAAGTAGCATTTCATACCTTTTGGGCTAGCTGTCAGGCGTGCACCAGCTCGGCCTCGTTTCGAGTTAAAAGGGATAATCGGAGGAGTTTAGTGGGTTGAGGGACGAAAGCCTTTAGTCCCGAGCCCCACACACGGTCGCAGGCATCGCAAGCCTGCAGCTATGTAGCGTGAACGCGTAAGTAGTGTTTACGAATGGCACCCCAACAGTACTAGCTAAGCTTAGTTTGGGGCCAGACTAGACGGCGCTGTATGAAGTGTTCAGTATTATTTTTTAGTAATTACCTACCTCGCTGACGAATTAACTGTCCAAGGCTCTAGATCACGCGGTTGACGCGGTAGGCCCAAGAAGCGCTGGCTGGATGTCGTTAAGGCCGACATGACAGAGAACGATCTCACTCCTGAGGATGCAGAAGACCGGGCAAAGTGGAGAAAGTTAAGCAGGAAAGCGGACCCCGGCACTAGGCTGAGAAAACGCTAGGACGAAGAAGAAGACCTACCTCGCTGACGACAGTCGGGTAGGGTATGTCGTTGTAGAGGAACTCCCAGCCATGGCGGCAGGGTGTGATGTTGGACCCGATGGGCGGGGCCATGGTCTCCAGCACTTCGGTCCAGTTGGCGTCGTACACCGCGCACCGGTCCCAGTCCGGCCCGTTGATCGCGCCTGGTATGGATAAGTTGCGTCTGGGAAATTTGAAAATATTTGAAAGGATATACAATTAATTGCGTTGCCTGCGTAGACCATGTGACGCTATTCCGCAAGAATGATACATTTTTATGGGATAAAGAAAGTACCCTTTGTCGTTCCCCAGCTCTCAAACTATCACCATACCAAAAATCACACCGATACCCGTTGCTTTGCTCCGTTGTGATGTATAAAAACGAAAACACTTTCTGTTATCACACACGGCCATTGATGATGATGCCCTTTCAAGGCGGCATACAGGCACTGGCTTAGTAGGTGCCCATGTCGCCTTGCGCGTTGATGATGCGCTACAGTATGTCGCCGGTAGGTGACACTACATCACTATACGGGCATCACCTGAGTGCTACGTCCAAGTGCTGCAGCTCGGGCACACGGCACCAGTGCTCCTGCGGCGTGGCGGCGATGAACATCTGCACGCAGTACACGAACACCAGGAACACGGCGAACGGCATCATGGCGGCGAATAGGCAGCGCTGGTACGTGCCCATGTCGCCCAGCGCGTGGATGATGCGCTCCAGTATGTCGCCAATAGGTGACACTACACCACTATACGGGCATCACCTGAGTGCTACGTCCAAGTGCTGCAGCTCGGGTACACGGCACCAGTGCTCCTGCGGCGTGGCGGCGATGAACATCTGCACGCAGTACACGAACACCAGGAACACGGCGAACGGCATCATGGCGGCGAACAGGCAGCGCTGGTACGTGCCCATGTCCCCTTGCGCGTTGATGATGCGCTACAGTATGTCGCCAGTAGGTGACACTACACCACTATACGGGCATCACCTGAGTGCTACGTCCAAGTGCTGCAGCTCGGGTACACGGCACCAGTGCTCCTGCGGCGTGGCGGCGATGAACATCTGCACGCAGTACACGAACACCAGGAACACGGCGAACGGCATCATGGCGGCGAACAGGCAGCGCTGGTACGTGCCCATGTCGCCCAGCGCGTGGATGATGCGCTCGAGAATGTCCCCGCTGCCGGGGGCGGGCGTGACATCTGCATCGTTGAGCTTTCGGACCTCCTTAAAGAATTAGAACGTTACTTTTTTTTCGGAGAACCGCAGGCTAGCTGTTACTGTGGCCGTGTGTGAGACTCGGGGCTAAAGCTTCCCACTCAGTACACAGAAAACTCCCCCGGCTTACCCTTTCCACCCGATTGGGTAATGGTTCCAGCCTTGTGGCGAACTAAGCAAAACTTGTAACTAGGGACGCTAGACTATGTCGGTTTAGTGGTTTCAAAATCAAAACATTCTTTATTCATGTAGGCTTCAGAGTTAAACTTATGTTATGAAACATCAATAATCAAATCATCAATTAACGAAAAGTACAGAATTGACTCTACCACCGGTGAAATATTGTTATCTATCAAGAAAGACCGGCAAGAAAGAGTTTACACTTTTCAATTGCTAAAATACCTATTACAACAATTCCATTTGTTTAATCTTCAAATTGAGTAAAGTTTGCGTGAAAATCGAACCCGTTATTGAAGTCAAATTCTCTACCACTGTGCTAAACCGTTTGTGAATTATTATATTTTTTACAATATTTACTACAAAAACTAAATGAACTTCAATATTAATCATAAAAAATCTACATCACATTTAAATAAAAGTTGAAAATTATCTGTGTATATTTTCTAATTGCGAAATTATAAAATTAGAGGTTTAACTTTATATTTATTTAATTGTATTATTTACTTTTACATACGCCATGCGATATTTTTTTGTTATAAATAATAATATTCAATCTGATAGTACAAAAAAAATACAAACCTCAATTATTTTCTCCTCCATTGTAAAAAAACTTAATGCAGCACTCAATAAATCTCTAAATATTGACACAAACACAACACTTCCGTATGATTTATAATATTGTATCTAATACAGTCTACAGATAACACTACGCATCGGAGATAATATGACAGTTTGACCAGATAACATAGGGCGATGTGTAGTCGAAATATCGACACATTGTGAAACAATCATTACTTATTCACGAAGGCTTGTCTGCCGCAAGTTGCATTCAAACTAAGCGGCATATGGCTGGGGAACTCGTTTCGCCGCAGCCGTGACACAGGCCGTGATATCAACAGACCGGCAGCTATAGTCCAAGCGAGTATAGTATTTTATGTAAGCGTCGCGAGTCTCAGAGGTTTTAGTGGGTATGCCTTTTGGGTAGGGTCTCCCGAAGGCGGTGGGTATGAAAGATTCCACTTTTGGGCTAGCAGCATTTCAGTTTCTGTGTTGTCGCTGTCTGCTCCTATGGAAGGGGGTGTTACGTTGCCATTGCATATTCCTAAAAAAAGTTTGCGAATTAGGTGGAACCTGTCCCCGCGCTTGATAATCCCTTCCGTGTACCAATCATACCTTAAGTTCATGTTTTTAGGCAAAACTAAAGGTTCGCCGGGAGGAGGCAAGCGGGGCCCGCTTTGTAAGAGGTGGGCAGGTCGCCCTGCAGTGTCCCTGGTAGTAGGCTGATGCAAGGCCCAGGGACGATGGCGATGCAGGAGCGCGGGGGGGGGGGGGCTTAGTGGGTATTCTCGTGAGTCCCACACACGACTCGTCTTCCCCAGGCGAGTTATGGTGCGTAAATGCATTGCCCTCCACAAAAAAAAGCAAAACTAAAGGACTTAAAACAACCACCTTACTAAGATTATAGTCTATCTAGACACAAGGTCAAGACGAAGGAGTCGATGGGACAAACCTTCAGACATGTCTGTTTAACCTAGATTCAAGATAGTACGGTTACATCATCATAACATTTAGTCATTTGTTATTTGTATTCTGATGCTATATAAAAAGCAATTCTTGACCGACCAAGGTACAAAATGTGATAAACATAGACGCCCTTTGAAAGCTTTCATTCAATTTATATTGGAGAAATTAATCTTTTGCATTTTTTTACTTTTCTCGAAGCTTTTGGGTGCCGCTGCTATTATTATTATGGCGGACCCCACTCCCTATTGAGAAGCTTACCGACTACCTACCTATAACTTTGCTGTAGCCATCTTTACCTTCAGCACAAACTGGAGCACAGCCGCTTGCCTACACTGTGTCAGCACATTGAGCGATGCTTCCGAGTTTAGTTATCTCTTTGGCATATACCGCAGTCGTATCGCCGCAGTACCGCATACCATTAGGTGGACTGCATGCGTACCTGTTTGCTTAAACGCAAAAACGTTTCCCCGCTTGACTATCCCGTCTGCACATTATGAAATATTTCCTTATACCTTTGGGTTCATTTGGCGTAAAGACCATTTTGGCCAAATTGAGTTATATATATCATTTTTTTCAGAATTTTTTTCTCTATCGATCTGTCTATACGAAATAATGAAATTCGCAAAAAAAATGTTTATACGACCCACATTTTTCTTACTATAATGTCTTGCAAAACGTAAATTCACAGTGTAAATGCCAAATAATTATTTTTTGTAGTATTGTTTATGATGTATCCACCATGATTTATATCACTCCTGGGCGTACAAGTCGACGTTAATCGTATATGGTTTTTACGCCATAGCATTGTAAACGTAATCCATTATATCGTTTAACCACTCAACGCCGAACCGGCACTCGGGTGCCGCATAACAATAGATTTTCTATTGTGTCTAGTAATCCGGGGCTAGAAGGATTAAATAAGACGTCGTAAATCCAAAAGTTCAATAGCGTATTGATGTAAAGACCACGTTCATTGCAAAAAGCACTTTACGCCCAGCACACAAAGCATAAAACTAAAAAACTAACGTGGCACAAGTCAACGGAACAGCGACAGAAAGAAAAGCGAGATAGATCGTTACCTTTGGGTTCATTTGGCGTATCAACTAAAACCTGACTATTCAGGAGAGTAGAAAAAATTTTGTATTTTTTAATAAAAACTTATAACTTTTTTGTTTTTGAAGTTATAAAGAAATGACCTACAGGTAAGATTCTTAGAATTACGGAATGGAGAAGGCTAAATTATCACAACATACCTATCTTCTTTGGTTTAGAAGTTAGCCTTGGATATAAGTCACAAAGTCAGGCACAAGTCAACGGAACAGCGACAGAAAGAAAAGCGAGATAGATCGTTACCTTTGGGTTCATTTGGCGTATCAACTAAAACCTGACTATTCAGGAGAGTAGAAAAAATTTTGTATTTTTTAATAAAAACTTATAACTTTTTTGTTTTTGAAGTTATAAAGAAATGACCTACAGGTAAGATTCTTAGAATTACGGAATGGAGAAGGCTAAATTATCACAACATACCTATCTTCTTTGGTTTAGAAGTTAGCCTTGGATATAAGTCCAAAAAAAAATTTTTTTTGTTTATACAACTCACGAATATTGTAATAAAATTTACTGTGTACGTCGTATATCCAACTTTGGTAAATTTTAAACTACAATTACTGACGTAAAACCCATAGTTGTAGATTTTTTTGTATTAAAAGCCAGTTATAATCATAGAACAATTGAAATCTGACTATTAAAAACAATCCTATTGCTCCCAAAATATGTAGGAACTTAATAATTATTGTAAGCCTCATGCCTAAATTATGATCGATTTAAATAAAATAAAACTACCCTAATACGAAATCAATATTTATTCTTAAGGCCGCTCTACACTTAGCCCGTGGATCGCGCGCGATGGCTGCGAAAGGGCGCGAACGCTAAGTGTGGAGCCGTTTCGCATAAAATAGGAGACGGCTCCACACTTAGCGTTCCCGCCCTTTCGCAGCCATCGCGCGCGATTCGCGGGCTAAGTGTAGAGCGGGCTTTATCGTGGCATACTGACTGTTATAACAGTAACAGTTTAACAAAAAAAACATCTTGATTTAAATTAAATAAAAAAAAAAAAATTTTATTATTTAAACTTTAATGCACAATCAAGAGTACTTAGGGTGGACCTAATGCGAAATGGCATTCTCTGCCAGTCAACCTTTGGGCCAAGCAGAAAAAATCTATTGTAGGTAGTAGTGTTAATGGGCCAAAAAGCAGGCTGAAAATAATGCAGTGAACTATATTATATAATATAAAAACAACTAAATCCTCACCAAATTAATATAGCGTAGGTATAACATAAATATGATACCTACATAAATAATAATAATAAAACCAAAAAGAAAGATTCAATTCAATTCAATTTTTATTAAAATTCTTAGAACTATTCTGTCAGCTAGTACAAACATTTTCTTAAGATATAATTAACTTTATGAGCCTGAACTAGGAAATCCTGTGTTTCAGGCGAAAATATAAATTTAATTCTAATGATCTACAAATAATTATATCACTTAGTAAAATAGGCAGACAAAGTGACAGTGACAGTGAGATGACACAGTTAATGATTGGGACAGGTGGATGACGATGCTAGGGTTTGGAGATAATGTTTTCGGAGAAGGATTTTAACAGCGGAGGAGCGGGAAGAGCATTCCAAAGTCTAAAAGACGTTAGACAAAAAGAGTTGGAGACAAAGCCGGACCGGTACGAAGGAGAAGCTAGAACTGTATTATTCGAGGAGCGTAGCTGACGGGAATGTGTCGAGCTAAGAAGCTTGAACTTCGAATTAAGGTAAGCCGGAGCGTGTGATCGTTTTGGATAGAAAAGAGAGTAGTAAGAATTCTGACATTACGTCAAAATGGGATAGGTAATCAATTAAGCTTGGTGCGATAGGAAGAAACGTGATCAAACTTACGTAAGTTGAAAATGAACCGAATACCATAATTAACTAAACAATCTAACTTGTCGAGAAGATCTTTGTTTAAGTCAGAAGTACACCCATCCGCGTAATCAATTAAGGAAAGATTAAGGGCTTGAACAAGAGAGATTTTAGTGGGAATTGGAAGGAAATTTTTAAAATCTGTACAGAGCTCGCAAAGTGGAAATTACTTTACGACTCAGTTCACCTATATGTACAGACCAACTTAGTGTATTGTCGATATGCAGGCCTAAGTCTTTGACACTACTGCAGAAGGGAATAGGTACACCATCAAAGAGGGGGCAAAGTGTCTATATCAAGCCTACGAATATAGTATACAATAATGGCTTGACATTTATTCGGGTTTACTGCTACGCCAAACCGATCAGACCAACCAGCGATGGAGCACAAATCTTTGTTGACAGCAGCTATGGCAGAGTCAATACCACCTTGAGGGACGCCTGTGCTAAAATCGCACCAGCACAATACTGTCTGATCAACCTTCACCGCTTGCCGGCGGTTACGGAGATAAGAGGCAAACCATTGAATTGATAATTGATAGAAGGACATCATGATCGCAATATTAAAGGCGTTGGAGAAATCAATGAGGACAAGCACAGTTAACATGCCTTCCTCCATGCCGTCTCTAATATACTCTGTTACCGTAAGTAGAGCTGTGCTGGTGCTATGACAGGGGCGAAACCCAGATTGAAATTGACA
This sequence comes from Mecyna flavalis, assembly GCA_949319885.1. Classification (NCBI taxonomy): domain Eukaryota; kingdom Metazoa; phylum Arthropoda; class Insecta; order Lepidoptera; family Crambidae; genus Mecyna; species Mecyna flavalis. Next base: position 16,885,516 of record OX439427.1, read on the forward strand.
AAGAAGATTGTTATTAAAAATATAGTTGAAAAGTTGGGAGTGCACAACTGCTTCCAGAATCTTGGAGAGGAAAGGTAATATGGAGATGGGCCTAAAGTTGTTGAGATTAACGGGATTCGATATCTTAGGGAGAGGAATAATGTGTGCTTTGCACCAAATTGCTGGGAAAACCCCACAGGTAAGGGAGAAATTAATAATATGAGTAATGACGAGGAGTATGTGATCGAGTAGAACCAACACCATAATAGTACGACTGATCTCGTCATAACCAGTGGCTTTGGATTTAAGGGAGACTATAATTTTTAGAATTTGATCCGAAGAGACAATAGAGAGAGTAAAGGAATCTATCTGAAGAGGGGACAGGGAAGTAATCTCAGAGACAGTAAGAAGTTTTCTGGTATGATCTAAGAGGAAGTAGAAAAATGGATGTTTAAATCATCGCAAGAAAAAGAAGTACCAGAGAATGAAGCCTAGAATGCTGCACACTGACGGCCTTCAATGCTCATAAGTTAAGTTATGCCTTATTACTATAATTAACTCTTAAACACCCGACCGAAAGCCGGGTGTCGCGTAAACAATAGATTTTCTATTGTGTCTGGTTTTCCGGGGTTAGAAGGATTAAGTAGAAGTTTGAACTATTATGTTTAGTGTCATATTATGATTTTTGTTTCGGTTTCGGTTTACGTGACAATGTTGTTTTTTTATTTAATTTTAATTAAGATTATTTTTTTGTTAAACTGTTTAACAGTCAGTATGCTATAATAAGAATAAATACATATTGATTTCGTATTAGGGTAGGTTTATTTTATTTAAATCGAATATAGTTTAGGCATGAGGCTTACAATTTTAAGTTCCTACATATTTCGGGAGTAATAGGATTGTTTTAATAGTCAGATTTCAATTGTTCTATGATTGTAACTGGCTTTTAATACAAAAAAATCTACAACTATGGGTTTTTACGTCAGTAATTGTAGTTTTAAATTTACCAAAGTTGGATATACGACGTACACAGTAAATTTTATTACAATATTCGTGGGTTGTATAAACAAACAAAAATTTTTTTTTGACGTATATCCAAGGCTAACTTCTAAACTAAAGAAGATAGGTATGTTGTGATAATTTAGCCTTCTACATTCCCTGATTCTAAGAATCTTACCTATAGGTCATTTCTTTATAACTTCAAAAATAAAAAAGTTATGATTTTTTATTTAAAAAAAAAAAACGTTTTTCGGCTCTCCTGAAAAGTCAGGTTTTGGTTTATACGCCAAATGAACCCAAAGGTATTGATCGCTTTATCTTACTCCTAAAATGAGTAACTAGATATTTTGGGAGATTACTCCTACAGTACAACTAAGCATGACGTTCAGTTATTATGTCACGTTGGGTTACCTATAATCTCAGATAATATATTATTCTAACTAAGAAAAGATTTGAATTTTTGGCTGTTTGTATTGAATAGGCTCCGTAACTCTGAATAATTTGAATAATTCTTTCATTGTTGGAAAGCTACACTATCCTCTAGGGTACTTTTGATCCCGGAAATGTAGTGGGGAAGGGGGTATATTACAAAACCGCGTGAAACCGCGGGCGAAAGGCTATTATTAAAAATAGTAGGTACCTACCTATTAGGTCCGCCAATCTTTTGCGCGCCTGCGCCTGCCTCGCCCACGTGCTCACTATATTTTAATGTTACTAGCTGACCCAATGAACTTCTTATCACTTATTTTAGCATTTTCAGATAAATTATCACGTACTTATCTGAAGTGCTGACACTTACCTACCACTTTAAGTTCTTAGATTTTCCTATGTACCAATTATAACATTGTAAGTATCTTGTCTGCTATTGGAGGCTTCCATAAAAGGTGCTTCTGCATTGAAGTCATTATAAAATGGTTCTACAATATCCTATGCATTTTTTTCCTCTTAGGCTCAAGTGACCAATGCTAGACATACACTTGATTTATACGTCTTCAAGGCGAAAATCATTCTCAAACCTAACCGGTTTTTATCATTCTTAAATAATATGCCTGCCATTGCCGCTGACTTTTACTTAGTGACCTTGGCAAAGAAACCGATTCTACCTAAAGTACCAATACTTAGTAATAATTTTAAAGGGCGCTCGATATGACCCTTTTTTTGGAGACCCATAAGGAAGGAGTGGACACATTTATATCTCGGCGTTCAAGTCGACTTTAAGGTCTTATTTTGCGTGATTTGTTTTCTAGAAGTTCATTTCCTTGTGACTGTTTTCTTTTCCTGCTACCACCAATGAATACCTACATAAAAATTGTGGTTTAATCTTAAAGAGGCAAACAATACATAATGGAACTTCGGCATTATTTGCCTGGCCACTGGCTTGCAATTAGGATATCAAAGCTGTCTAGAGATGCGGCATGCTACGAGTATTAGCATGGCTGCTTCCAAGAGTCCCAAGGACGTCCTATACCTTCATTTTCGGAGGAGAATGCGTTTATGCACCATGACCGCAGGTTAGCTAGACTGTGGCCGTGTGTGGGAATCGAGACTAAAGCGTCCACTAAACTCCCTCGGTTCACATTCACACCCGATTGGGACGAGCCGGTGCCAGCGTTGTGGCTATTGACCAGCCCACGAAGGACGTCATACCCTTTTTTCGGAGAAGTGTGCTTATATCACGTATGTAGTAGGTACCTGGGAGTAAAACACGTTCGTCCTTAGGCCGTTTGTCCACCGCCGCCGTCACCGGACCGTCACCGAGAAAGGATGTCGGCACCGAGGTAGCGGTACATACATTGATTACAGTCGTCTGTCCACCGCAAGCCCGTCACCCGAGCGCCGTCATCTTAAATTGGTCAGAAAATCGATTCTCGTTGACGGCCCGGTGACGCGGTGGACAAACGCTCTTAGTTACGTTGCATTGGTAGAAACCCACTAAACTACACTATCCTGGTGTCCCCTTGATACTCTAAAAGGACAAGCCGGTGGCGATTGAACCTACCCATATCCATCATGTAACCTTAGAGTTTCGTCGCACAGCCTCTTAACCTAATCAGTATTCGATTGTTTAGGATACTTGCCAAAGCGATAACGTCACACCACAGGTCACACTAGCTGTCGGCGGAGCTTCAAGCGAACGCTATTCGTTTATTTCTTACTTCCAACTATGGAATTAGCCATTTAAATGTGATATAGAGCCATGCTGCAGACAGCTGTCGTGTATTACAGTCGATAGGCCGGCTCGCAATAGCTTTGCCTCTGCGCTTTATCTGGTAAGTATTTTAAAAGTGCCAGATATCGGTTGACACTGTTAGACTTAGTAGCACGTAAGCACCCTATTCAATTCTATATGTTCGTAATTAAGAAAGATATAATTTGGAACTGTGTTTAATCATTAAACATTTTGGATTCTGATACTTTTCTTTTTTTGATCGCCAGTGTCTCGCTTAACAAAATTCAAGCTAATTTTTTTTTGGTTACCAATGTGTTCTGGGCTTTAACGAATTCAGTTTGGTCTATTATTGAGGACAAGGCGCGCCGGTCCGCTGGGGCGAGGCCACGCTCGCGGTTTTGCTTTAATATTTATTATTATTTTGATCAAGTATTCTTTTTAACACTTCCGCACTCTTTCCGCTGCCTGACGCAGTTGAAAGGTCAAGTTTGTTTCCGATTTTAGGGTTTCGAGCGTCAAAAGGTAGAATACTTTATTCTTTCGTAATATTACCTACAATGTAAACATATGGACCTTCTGGTGGACCACGGGAAAAAATAGTTTCCCGTGGTTCACCCAGGTGGACCACGCGGGTGGACCACGGGCAATAGACGTTTTATCGATTCGCCTTTGTTCTATCAGGTACCCCTATTCTTTTTAAGAGGAGTCTGTGGTTCTGACTTCAAATTCGGGTAATTCTGAGTCATAACCTGGAGTTTATACTATGTTGGTTGTATAAATCTTTATCGTTACTCGGGAAGTACGCCAAGCCATTGTCCTGTGCCTGATCTTTCTTCAGGCGTGTCAGACTGTCCTTGTCCCACCATACTATGAGAGCCTTTTGAAAGAATACCCACCTGTGCAGGTGCACTCAGTTGTGCACCATATTTCCTACGTTAGTACCTAAATGTTTATACGGAACTGTGAGTAGCATCTGACCAGCTCGTTCGCATCTCAAGGCAGGACACGATTAGGACTTTTTGTCACTCTAACATAATTATACTGCGTGTTTTTTTAAGTCGTTGTTTTCTCGCAGCAGAACGCTTTACCTTCAGTAGTAGGGGAGACCGGGGCTGGAAGTGCCGGGGGTAAATTGTTCCGACGCGAATATCTCGAAAACAGAAAGAGATAGATATACGATCGTATTGTGTCGCGTAATGCCTAACAGTCGGGCACAAACGGCTGCCATTTTAGTTGCGTCAGCAACGCGGACCAAGTGGCAGTGTATGTGAGGGTCCTCAACGCCACGAAAGTAAATATTTTCGTTTCGATACTTTTTGGTCGCAAGGTAGCATTTTTCGTGCGTTTAACATGAGAGTTTTAGTAAAATATTTGTTATTTATCCTAGTTTGATAAGCAGTGTAATTTTAATGCTTTGAGCATAGTGATTTTTATATGTGAGACAAAATATCACACTCTAATAAGCGGGGTAAAATGTGACGGTCATGGGGGGCTGGTTGTGCCGGTCCATCAATACTACAGCATGTTTCTGCGCAAAGCAACTGCAACGTTGACTGTAAAAATGAACCATTTGGGCAATCAAGAACAACTGTCAGTACTCTCAGGAGCCTATTCCTTGCTGCAGCTTCCAGCTTCCTCAATCAGCTGATAACAACACAGGAGATAAAAATACAGCAATTTTCTCACCAGAGCTAATAAGACCACTGCCTAAAGCACCTTCCTGATTAATTGGACATAATAAAGGACGTAAAAGGATGACAGCTGTTCTTACGGACACTCCAAGGAAGAAATTTTTTGGCTGAAGAACAGGCTAATAAAAAGAAAAAGAAAAAAAGTGAAACTAAAATGAAGGTTAAGGGAAAAAGGAAGGGAAAAGGCAAAGGAAAAGGCAAGGGAAAAGTTAAACAAACAAAAAAGCCGACTAAGAACTCCGCTCAGAGAAGAGTTTTGCAAGATGACGACTGTTGAGACCGTTCTGATGGCGAAAACTGTTGATTTATAGTAAAATGTATAACGAATAAATATATTATTATAAAATTGATGTCTTTAAAACTTTAAATTAATTTTCATTCATGTAAATCACCTAGCATTATCAACGGCACAACCGACCTCAGGTACGGCACAACTTGCCCCAATGTGGGGTTGAAAGTGCCTTGCCGCCGCTGTATAAAAAAATCACTTTTTCTAAAAAACTATTAAAAATGTGCGAAATCAGTTTATAAATTCGAATTATAGACTAAATTTGGCTTAGGATGAACCACTACTTTCAGACATAGTACTTGTTTTATCCGAATCATATAAGGATTTGTCAAAATCGGCACTTTCAGCCCCGCTCTCCCCTACTATCGATTTATGCAAGTATTTTTTTTTAAATTTTTTTTAAACATTTTTTGATTTTTCTTAAATTTTAATGGGAAAATGGAAACCAAATGTGAGTAAATAGTTAAGAATCATTTTTTTGATAAACGCGAAGGGCAATGACCCCGGCCGGTGACCGTCCGTGACGCAGCTAGTACTATTGGTTCGAGTTTCGTCTATCATAATCGTAAAACTTTTGATTTGACTAAAAAAAGAACTTTATTAATTTATTTTACTACTAAGATAGAATAATTTTACTGCGGGAAAACAAAGACTAAAATTCCACGCTATATATTCTTCTCAATGACTCTACTATTGGTGAGTTCAATTCCGAGGCGTGAATTTAATAATTCTCAAACGTAGATTTTTTGACCACCAATCCGCATTTGATAATAAACTACATAATAATATAACCCTACAATGACTCTTGATATCAGTAGAAGGTAGAGGTTTTTGCTGTGCATTGGGATCAATGGTTTAACTAACATACCACATCAAGTTGAAGTTAAACGAAAAAAATCACTCGATGTCTGGTTAATGAATAATACCTACCTACTTTATTAATGATGTACCTAAGTAAATAATATGAATAAAAACAATATAATATTACGACACCAACATTTATTAATTTACATTCGTTATTAAAACTAAATTATTGTACATTTTCTTATGAAAAAATAATTATTATTGGTCAGACTTAACAGTTGCTTTAACATAACCATCGATCGGCACCTGTTCAATTTCTTACTTACCATAGAAAATACTCAGTGGTAGTACATTCACTTCTTCATTCAAAGTCAAAGTCTTAAAACATTTGAGAATCGTACCTAGGTTCTATACGGTGGCATTAATAATAGCGTGAGTGTTCAAGGGAAGAAGCGCGCGTAATTAATTCCGGTCGTATGAAACTTTTTCAAACGCCCCGAAAGATCCAATCCATTTCTAAACATTGGCCTTGAGCCAGCATCCAGTAGATTTCTGCAATCTTAAGATCCAAAATTCGAAGCTAATCTATTATCTAGATCTTCCCTTTTTAACCAGAGCAGAATCAATATTAGTAAACAGGGCGACATCGCCCTAGCGCGGGTTGTACCTACCTACTGCAGCCATCTTCGCTTGCGAAGATGCTATCTGATGTTTTACTCCGTCTCTCCGTCTCTCAGTAGGTATCTATATGGATACTGAGAGACGGATATTATGATAACTATGCAACTGTTGCCCTTTTGACAAGTAGGTAGGCTGATCTATTTTTGTCTTTTCTGGCGAGCTAATATTTACACTTGTAACTCCTGAAGTGTTAAAAAAGCACCACATAAGTTTGCGGAGGAGTCCCACTACCCTCTAAACTCCCCCGGTTCCCCCTTCACAGCACATCATACCCTAGCGTTGTTTAGATATTTGAGAAAAGGAGAAGAAGATTTCTTGAAGAAGAATAAGTTGACAAACGCCACTCTATTGCCCCAGCGGTTTTAAAACGTAAGTATAATAATTAAAGGTATTATAAGCTTTCAATACATGCGAAAAGTGCTGTATTTTATTTAAATTATAAATTCAAAACACATCTTATAAAAATATATTAATAATTAATTATTGACACAATTATTTAACAAATTGAACATGAAGTTATGCAATTGTAATTGATACTTAACTTACATTAAGATACTACCTACCTATATTTAATATACAAGGAAGAGATATCATTCATTCGATTAATCAGTAAATTACGTCATCCATAAGATTATATTTAATAATAAATATAGTGAGATTAATAAAGTAAAGTTTTAAAATAGTAATTAGAAAAATAATTTTCTCGAGCACTCTTAAAACTCTTGTTAAACTTCTACCAAATATTTATTTCAAAAGAATACCTATCAAATCGCATGAAGAAAACTGGAAACACTGGAAAACTAAACTCAAAGGAGAAAAATTATTTTTGTAAGTAGAATATATTATGTAATTAGTATGACGTAATTTAAGATGATTGTGGGAATCTGCACCATTACCCCTCTACCTATATCACAGCCTGTGGCAATATTGAACATTACTTCCATACATGCATCTGCTAACAACAATTATCATTCATCACATTTCATCATCAACAATTCGTAAGTATAACTATTTGTATTCTTAAATACATGATTTCTTAAAATTATTATCACTAATTAGGATTTTATTGTTAATTGAATTAATTATTCAAGATCAAATCGGCACTAATTAGCACTATAAATATTGACAATATTGTATAGCTAATGAGGCACGCATTTAAAGCTTAAAAAATATTTATACAAATCAAATAACTATGAACATGTACAGAATTTATATGAATTAAAAAACTGCATACCTAAAAAAATATAGGTTCACTATTTGTATGTAAGACTGTATGTAAAAGCAATTATGATGCATAAAAAAAACAATTGGAGGCCACTTAAATGAAATAAAGTAGCATAAATACCTGAAATATTGCAATTACGACTACAAAATTCTAGGTGAGTCAGCATTTATTTCTGAGGCTGCTACATGACAAAAATATAGTACCTATATCTACTTAAAGATGCAGTTAAGTACTAAGTAGGTAAATGTATTTAATATCACTATGATATGTCACTGTATAAGGCAAGTTATACGGCTATTCGTATATTTTTGAGCCAATTTTATTAAGTCGAAATTATTTATTAACTCGTACTTACATATCTATAGAAGAACAAAATTTTCGCGAGAAAAACCATTTTCTTTAATCTGTTATCGTTTCGTATTTTTGGGTTGGGTTGGTTGATGCAAAATTAGTTAGATTTAAACTGTTGTCAATAATATAGCCAAAAGCTTTATATGGACCGACATATATCGTTCAACGTTATTATAGATTCAACAAGTGTTGATAAGAGAATTAAATGTGTCATATTTAACAACACAAAAATCAATAGTATAAACAATAAACAAAACAGCACCAAGTATGGAGCCCTGCGGATCTCCTATCTTCACACCGTTTAGTTTGGATTCAATAAATCGTTTGAATAAAAACTTAGTTTAAGACTTACATTATTAAATAAACAAGTAGGTACCTAACATAATTATGTTTCTGTATTGTGCTATTTGAACGCAAGATCCCTTGCTGGGATCATCTAGCATTAACCTATAAATGAGCTGGTAGCAATGGTTTCTTATTCAATCTTTGTACTACAGCGACTACGTAATTAGAGCTCTTTCTTTGTCGTTTTTCCATTCTGCCACATCCTCTGTGTCCTCAGGTTTTCTGAAAGATGATAAATATTTTATTAGTGAAATAGACAGATGAAAGGGTAGGCTTACTTTCGGTCGACAGTAATAATTTTCATTATCAAATGGTTACGAATTGATTAACTTTTACCTTATAAGTTTAAACCAAGTATTGTGTATTGAATCATTTTTTGCATAGGTACGTTTTTACAAATCTAACAAAATATTAAATTATATCTCCCACTTGAGGCCTGACTGCCTGAGTTCGATTTACCTGTAGATTTACCCCTTATTCCTACAACACATTTAAAATCTACTAAAACTACTCCAAATTACGTATACCTTCTGGTTGGGGATTAGTCAATATGATCGACATTCGGTAAAATATCATCATCATCATCGGCCATAGGCCTCTCCCAATGCTCGCCACTTAGTTGGATTATTGGCTACTTGCATCCAGCTCCTGCCATCCATCCTGCGTAAATCGTGATTTCACCTGGCCTGAGTCGCGGAATCCACTCCAGAACCCCTTTACCCCAGTTATTGGTTCTACGTTTAATGTGACCAGCCTACTGTCAAAATGGTAAAATGTGATTCGATTCTAAGGCCAACTTACCCGCACAGAGAGAAGTCCCTGACGAGCCGCTCGCCGTCCTCGATGGTCTGCGGCATGGCGCGGCCCTTGGTCTCGGGCAGCAGCACGCCGCAGCCGCCCGCCACCAGCGACACACTGCCCAGGATGAGAAGAGGCAGGGCGCTCCATGTGCGCTCCTGGAAGAAGTGGCACTAGTTAGACTGGTGAACTCAAACAAGTTACGTTATGTAAGTCGATCTTAGGTTATTCTAGATCCCTGTATAAATATTAGCAAATAGTCGCCCATCAACATTGATTATCTTTTATAAATTGTCATTGCACCGCCTCCAAGTACACTTAAGTTATCGAACTCAGATCACATATCTAAGTTCGATGAGTTAAGTGTAACTTTTCTTCGTTTTGCTTTATTCCGAGTCTGGCCTCATTTTTTAGGCAGATGCTCAAATGTTTTAACCACAGCCACATAAAAGTTTAACAGAGCAGGTTCTTTACCACTATAAATTGAAGCCGTTTTACGCTCACCAATAAGACTAAGTCGGTAGACCACTGGATAGCCGTGTTTTAAGATATGTTCACTTGCCATGAGGCTAAGATATAAACATCACCCCACCCCACAGCCACACAAAAGTTTAACAGAGCAGTTTCTTTACCACCAGAAATTGAAGCTGTTTAGAGCTCACTTAAGACCAGGTCGGTAGACTACTAGATAGCCGCGTTGTAAGATATGCTATGAGGCTAAGATATAAACAATCTTCACCGAGTAGACGATGAAGGGAGAGACGACGGTGGCGACGTAGCCGCTGACGTGGATGAGCGAGGAACCGGAGGCGCGTACTCGCGTGGGCAGCAGCTCGGTGGACCACTGGATAGCCGCGTTGTACGACATGTTCACGCAGAACCGCGCCATTATGGCTAGCGTCACTTGCGGTATGCCTGCAGGAACAATGGGATAATTAATAGAAAGAAACGCTGTTTATATAGAGAAATCGACAAACAAAAAATTGGTTGCCTGTAAAGTCGGTATACGGGCGAAAGTTTTACGTGACAACGACTTTTTATGTCTGTCTCTCTCGCTCTTAGGCGGGACGCGTGCCTCTCACTCGCTCTCATTGTGAGCGCATAACGTGAGCGGAGCGTAACGCAGTTTCTTGAAGTGTCACCCGGCAAACCAATTTATAAGACGTTGTCACGTCAAAATTAAACTTAGTTACTTTATGATATGCAACCAAAATGCAAAGAAAGTTACCTTTTGGAACAAACGCTGCAATCAGTGTGAGAATACCAGCTATTGTCAATGGAGTGCACGTTAATATTCTACGACCATATCTGTAAGAATAACAATAAGTAAGCATCATGAAAAATTTAAGTGGTCTATAAAGTCAATATCTAGACGGATGACCCATAAATAAGATGCTGGAATTGGTTCGGCTTTCTTATGGCCTATTAATCCCTAATCGCCTACTATGTATAACATCCGCGGGCAGGGAATAAACGAAACGTAATAGAGATCTGAAAAGTGAAGATCTAAATGTGATCATCGCCGATATTGATCTATTCATAAAATAACTAACCTGTCCAGTATTAAGGCGAGCAGCGTGACCGAAGGTATCTCGGTGGCAGAGGTTAGCGTGAAGGTGATGAAGAAGTCGACGCCGAGCCCCTCACTCAGCCGAACCAGTCCATCGAACACCACCGCGCAGCCCATGTACACCACCACCATATAGCACAACATCGTGCGCAGTGGGCCAGACCTGAACAGAGCACCGATGGACTCGTCCGTCTGCCGCGTTTGACGGGATTTCACCTGGAGTGAAGGAAGAGTATAAAGTTCCGGTGAAACCTGTAGCATGGAGAGATATCATCTCCCGCGCGTTCGCGAAGAAATCGGGGGTTCGGAAGTAAGCAAGTTTTGACCACACCCGACTTTCGCTAACTGCAGCCGGCAGTTTACTCTCACCAGTGTAGACGTAAAGCACAATAGATAGCTGTATTTCAAGAAAAGCTCTTATTAGGAGAATTTAATAAAATGTGCTCTACGGAGAGAAAATTTCTCATAATTTCTAGGCTAATCTATCATTATTGTACTTGGTATGATGTACATAGCTCAAAATGTATGCAACTTGAAGACGAGCAAACTGCCGTTCCTATATGTATATTTTAATTATTTCGGGCTCTAAATTTAATTCGAGAGAAAAAATATTTTAAAACTAATGAGGCTACACTTACAATAAATTCATCCAGTACATCCTGTGGTATCTTCCTGCCGTTGACGCGCTCAAACTTATGCAGCACATCAACAGCTTGGTTCACTCGGCCTCGCGATGACAGCCATCTGGAAATAAGTAGGAAAACATTTTATCTGCGTGCTTTGTATCCGCTGTAAACTCTTTAGAATACGAAGGTATTGGAGCCGGCGTAGGTGGGGTGTTGCCGGGTGCGAAACAAGGGTCTCTGCTGATTCCCGTGCGTGACCGTCCATTAAGGCGAAGAAGGAGTCCCGAAGGGTTTAGTGGGAAAACTCCAGGGGAATTTTAGCAGTGCCCTTTTCAGAGCACCGAAAACCCCACACACGGCTCAGTTTATCGTCCTAAGACAGTGTTTAGGTGCGTAAAGCAGAAAAAGTGTTAAGGGATTCCAAAACTAGGTAAAGGTTGTTTATCCACCTTTATTTATTTCCTTTGGTACCCCAGTCAGATCAAATAAAAAATATTAAATACACATCGCGTTCCCAAATGCAACTAAGTTACCAAGCTCGGTTCAACATTAATTCAATATCCATGACCTAATAAAACCGATGGTAAAAGGAGATTACGCTTTATCAGAACAAACAATCTAATTTTTTTTAAATAATTGGAATCTCATGTTTTCTCTATTTGAACAATCAGGATCTTCAACAAAATATGATAAGATCTGATCTGATTAGTACAGACTTGAAGCTTTCGCAACGATTTAATCATCAACTAATACAAAGTAAATAAAGAAAATTTTATTAGTTACCTACAAATAGTAATTTAATTGATCCATTTCATTAAACATTCAGTTCAGTTGTTTTACTTACTTTGCCTTATTGTTCCGAGTCAACGAAAAATATAACCTTTTTTCTACGTCAGTATTAAAAACCTCAAAAAATATAATCACGTTTTCAGATTAACCTTAAGACTTGTTTACTTTGAGCTTTGGCATAAAACTCATCTAAAGCAATTTTTTAGTCCATGACTCAAACGTCTGATAAGCTCATCTTTCAAGTTTTGTTTTTTTATCACGAAAGTAGATTGAGGTCAATGTAATTAAAACATTTCAAATTCTTTGTGTTAGCAGATTAAGATCTAGATAAATCTTTTTCTCCTTCGTTTAATCTTCAGGTTTAATTAGAATGAGCTAGAGAAAATTTCGTGTAAACATCTTTATTAAAAGTATTATTTTTGCATAGATTATTTTTAAAAACCCAGCAAGCGGTCACTAAATTCACCATTAAAACATTATTTTAAAGAAGAATCTCTTTAAGTGTGGCCCACAAAATATCTTAGGCTTAATTAAAGTTCAATTTCAACTGAAGGGGTATTAATATAAAAATATTGGAGAACCTAGAACAACCGCAAATGTTCAACATGCGCATGTTTGTAAATAGGTCGCGTAACTCAATGTAAATATTTTTAGGTGTTTCTATTTGAAGAAACTACAGCTCCGATATTATTAAAAAAACAGCACAATAAAATCCATATGTTTCCCACTAACAAACGATCATGTGACGAACATCTGTTTTGTGTCTGGACTTAGCCAGAACAAGAAAACATTTATTTGACGTCTGTTATAATGGTCATTAAAATGATGATGACGAATGTAGAGTAAGCCTTTTTGGACCGCGTCTTTGAAGTCCCTATGTTCAATTACGACTTTGTGCCTTCTTACAGGTGAAATCTGCCACCATATGAATAGTGTGCCCATGGTCATATGAAAACCTGCTGTAAAAAAAATGTTGTATAAAGGGCTCCAGAATCACCAGAAAACGCCTAGAGTATAAATAAATAAATAAATATATCTCTGGACATTATTCACACAGCGCCATCTAGCCCCAAACTAAGCATTAGCTTGTGCTATGGGTGCTAGACAACGGATAAACATTACTTATATACTTTTTTTTTTGTAAATATTATACATAGAAACACCCAGACCGATACAAACAGACATTTTCAGTTCATGCACACAAATGTTTGTACCGTGCGGGGATCGAACCCGCGACCTTTGGTGTAATAGCCGACTTCTGGACCATTACACCAAATGGCTCGTCGATAGTAGTATGACAGGCCTATAGGTTGATACATACATTGAGCGACTGTCCAGGTGAATAGTTCATCTATGTATCCGTGATGGCAGCTTAAGATCAGTTGCCCAAGCATATCCTGAAGACTAAAGTACTTCTGCCTCAACTGGCGCTCTCCGGGACTATAAGCGGATTCACGAGCGCGACCAGCATAGGTAGAGAGACGTGACGAGCAACAGCTGCCGATCCAGACAGCTAGCCAGGGCAGGAGGAGGCAGCCGCTGCCGTAGAACAGCGCGATGGACATGTTCGCCACCATCGTGCACCAGTTGCCCAAGCATGTCTGAAGACTAAAGCACTTCTGCCTCAACTGGCGCTCTCCGGGACCACGAACGGAGCTATTAGCGCGACCAGCATAGGTAGCGACGTGACGAGCAGCAGCGTGCGCCAGTTGCCGATCCAGACAGCCAACCAGGGCAGGATCCGCTGCCGATGAACAGTGCAATGGACATGTTCGCCACCATTCGTGCACCAGTTGCCCAAGCATGTCTGAAGACTAAAGCACTTCTGCCACAATTGGCGCTCTCCGGGAACACGAACGGAGCTATTAGCGCGACCAGCATAGGTAGCCACGTGACGAGCAGCAGCGTGCGCCAGTTGCCGATCCAGACAGCCAACCAGGGCAGGATCCGCTGCCGAAGAACAGTGCAATGGACATGTTCGCCACCATTCGTGCACCAGTTGCCCAAGCATGTCTGAGGACTTAAAGTACTTCTGCCTCACCTGGCGCTCTCCGGGACCACGAACGGAGCTATTAGCGCGACCAGCATAGGTAGCGACGTGACGAGCAGCAGCGTGCGCCAGTTGCCGATCCAGACAGCCAGCCAGGGCAGGATGAGGCAGCCGCTGCCGAAGAACAGCGCGATGGACATGTTCGCTACCATCGTGCGGTGCTGCGGGCCCACGTACTCCAGGACTGCAAAAATAATAAACAAATATCTATATCCTTGGACATCATTCATGCAGCGCCATCTAGCACCAAACTAACCATTCATCACCAGCCTGCTTCAGTCCACTGCTGGACCTCTTCAAATGCTCGCTGCTTTGCTTGCACTCTAGTACCTACTTATAAAGGCGCAGTAGAAGTATCAACCACCACATTGAAAACAGTTTCCGTACAGCTTTGACTGCCCCCGAGACATAATGGTTCTGACGCTTGTACCTACATTATTTCAATTATGCGGGGCACCCAGTGATGGGCCAGTTATAGTTGGCGCTGAAGCTAGTACACTTGAAATGAAGAGACAACAAGATAAGGATAAGGGAACGCAAATTGTGTTGATGATCTCTTAATGCAAACAATGTAGAGAATAAAATCAAGTCAATCCAGACTTGCGAACGTTACTTTTGTTTGGCAGATAAACACAAAGGGCCAAAGTTAAAAACTATTAAGTAACTAAAAATCTTCTCGAATTCATTTCCGACAACACAATCTTTTCCCTATTTTCTCCAGTGCCATTCACAACCCTGAGTTATGAACATTCCACATAAAACGTTCGTTGTTCTTTAACATTACAGTGAATAAACCGCTTAAGACGATAAATAGTTTTGTTTACAAACACGCTAATTGAACCCAACGATCGCTTAACTCAGCTGATGGTCGTGGAAAAGTAAGCTTAATAAAAAGCCCTCTGTTATTATCAATTGAGCTTAATTACTTAAATAATCATTCTGGTTTATAATCAAATGTACGGTCTCAGGCCCAAGACGATAAAGTCGTGGTGGGTTTCATTGATTAATCTGTTTGTTTCTTTAACTTGTTTTTGTTGTATACATAAGAAATGACTTGTCTCATTTCATACTTCAAAATATTATAGGTAGGCGTATCTATCATCTTCGGTCGAGGTTCGGGAATATTGTTTTTCACATTTTATTTCAAACTTCTTACCAATTCCGATAGCTTTAACAATACTAAGATTTAAATGGGCTATATGTATGTACATACATATGTATATGTTAAATATTCGCACATAAAGTTCGTAAAGAGCATAAACGTAACGACATGATTAACAAAACAAACTAAAATAACACACACGCGCATAATATTAAATAAATACTCCTCCTCGTTAAACACTTTTACAAACATTAAAAGACATGATATGTTCAAATATTTACGATTTTACAATCATTTTTGGTCTTGTGATTTTATGGGTCAAAAAAATGATCCGGTAAATTCTGAAATAACTCTGTTTTGTGATGTCCAATTTGGTATACTTGGTGATTAAAAGATTTTAAAATTCTAGATGAGATGGTAAGTGGCTACTGCAGCTTAATCTATTGAGGGACATTTTCCTAGGAAGCGTCGCTCTATGTGCCTGTAAACTGTATAAAGTATCTAAGTTAATATTTTCAGTAAACCGTTTTCTCTTAACAGTAAAGGGGAACGGCGAAAATGGGCCTGATTTTTAGTGTTCGTTACACAATTCAAAATATATTTAATATTCGTTTCAAATTTTTAAATACTTATTTACAATTTATTATGTTTTTTTACCAAGGGATAAAAAAATAATCTAATAAATGAAAATACTATTGTTTTTGTACTTTTTGTAGTGCATCCGGTGTGTTGTGTCCATAGTGCATAATATGTCCGGTAGAATATCGTAGAATAATAATAATGTTGCTAGTTAAGATACTTAAATACTGGTTGTCCCATTAGATCCCATACAAATGACAGCTTAGAATAGAGGCACGGCATTTTTTCTGAAAACATTATGGCAACAGAAAAGTAAAAAAAAACCAAATGTCAAACAACGTTTGTCATTCATTAGTTTCTGTTTGTTTTGATTTTCATAAGTGAATCCTATTTCTTTGGTGTTATTGTTCGAATGCTTGGTTTATATTATTGACTTCTTTCGCTACGTTTAAAGGTCGGTTTCAGCGCAAACAAACGACCTAAGCTTTTCTCACAACGGACCCAGTAAACTCAACAATTGGGGTTATTTTGTGGAAATCAAAATCATCCTATAACTATATTTTCCCATGGAGGGGGATCTATAAATTGTAGTGTATTTGAAATAATACTTTATTATCTACATGATAAGAGTAAATATATAAGTGTAATCCTAAAAAAATCTAGGCCCAACTTTCTATGGAATTTCGCCCGTCTCCTTTGACACTGAACTGAACTCACCTAAGATGTACATCATCATGAAACAGCTGTCGTACGCCATGCCGACCAGAAACCGGCAAAAGGCGAAGTCCCAGAGTCCAGTGGAAAACACGCTTGCCACGCCACCCACGCAGCCGATTAGGTTTGTTCCTAAAATAAGTTAATATAAATAATAATAAAATCGTTTATTTTCTCATCACAAACCACAAAGTTACAAAAGGACAATGCTCATCTAGTATGAAAAAAAAACCCAGGCTGGAATCAAATGAAAAGTATCTCCAATTATTGGTAATAATATGTAATTAAATATTCTATAGGGGGCATCATCGAAATCAATGGCGGTATGTGTGAAATTGCTATTCAGATTTTTCAGGGGTCACATAAAGTATCAGTTAAAGGGAGCAGTAAACAGATACAATTGCGGTTTAAAAGTGTATAAAATGGTTATATCTAACATAATTATATTATATAATTGTATATAATTATTATTATTTAATATAATAAAGCGTAACAGTTTGTTTGTTTTTGTAAACGTGCTAATCTCAGGAACTACTTTTTTTTTTTCTTTTTGAATCAGTCTTGTAGTTCCTGAGATAAGCGCGTTTACAAAAACAAACAAACTGTTACGCTTAATTATATTAAATAATAATAATTATATACCTACAATTATATAATATAATTATGTTAGATATAGCCATTTTATACACTCTAAACCGCAACTGTATCTGTTTACTGCTTCCTTTAACTGATACTTTATGTGACCCCTGAAAAATCTGAATAGCAATTTCACACATACCGCCATTGATTTCGACGATGCCCCCTATGGAATATTTAATTACATATTATTACCAATAATTGGAGATACCTTTCATTTGATTCCAACCTGGGTTTTTTTTGAGCATTGTCTTTTATTTGTATAGTCGACAGCACACCAAACCACCCCGCCCCGACAGACTTTCACAACCAAAATTCAGCTTTGTTCACTTCACATAGAGTTCTCTTTTAATCTTTCAAGCCCCGGATCACCAGACACAATAGAAAATCTATTGTTACGCGGCACCCGAGTGCCGGTTCGGGATTGAGTGGTTAATTGTGAAATCCCGACTGAGCAGGGCAGGTTGATCCGCCGCCATTAATGATTAATTTTGTGCAAAACGTAGGCTAGGTTTATTGCTTATGATTAAAAATGAAGGTTAAAAGTTCGTTGATTCCTTTCTTTGTCGAACCATGAAGTGGAATCTTTGCCGGCTATGTTCCCCTTCCTACCTATAACATGGGTGTCTTTTAAAACGGAGCGTGCCAATTTTACCAATAATTAATACCAATGGATAGAACGCCTCGGTGTTGTGCCCGTTGTCATGGTTATTTGGGTTCCCCTTTTGCTTACTACCAGGCTAAGTAGAGTCATTGTACAGCATAGCTGGGCATCGTTAATCCGTTAACGCAAAGTAAAAACTTTGGTTCCCAACACTGTAACCTGTAACTAGTCGCACTTTAACACGTTAGGAGATCTTTTTTAAATGATTCCCAACCAGTCAGCACAATATTATTTTGAATAGTTGGGAATCATTTTACCAAGTTATCCCGACAAGTCACAGTGTTACAGGTTACAGTGTTGGGAATAAAAAAAAACATTTTTTGTGTCGAGCTGACGATAAAGTTAAAATTTCACTAAATTGACACTGTGTCCAGTCTCGTGTGTACAGTTTGTGAGTGACCCCTTATAAGTATAGCTAAAAAAAAAACATTTTTTACTATGCGCAGCTATATTGTACAGTCAGCTTCAAAATGATTTGAGTGTTTAAACCCACCAAAAATATCTGAACTGATAAAAATTAACCTTACATCAAGACATAAAGGTGCATTTGTTTGAGAACAAATGAAAGCAAACTATATTTATACCTAAAAGTATTGTGCTAAGATTGATTTTTGTCAAATGTTCAGATAGGTACTTTTGGTAGGTTTGAAAGCTCAGATCATTTTGGCGCTGACTGTACTGATTAACTATAAAAAAAATGGTTGAACTGCTCCGTTATGAGTGGTCCATCGTCCATTGTGCTACCTTCTTCTTTAATAAATGGACCTTCAGGACTTTAATTTAAAACTTTTAATTAGTTTCAGCAATTACTTGAGCTTAGTGTTGAAGTGCTAGTCTAGACACGCTATATTATTTACAAATCGATTAATTGATATCACGCGTATCATATCTGTTGTGCTATGCAAGTACTTAAGATAAGCTGAAACATGTGTTCAGTGCCCCCAAATAAAGATAAATGGCAATAATCGCGATCCTATCTTTACGAGACTTCTTAAAAATATATTTTTGTGGAATGGAATAAATCATCATACTTAGATATAATTAATCTTAACACGTTTGACATGAGGTCGTTCATGAATACAATAAAATTAATGTCTTCAGAAACCTAAATTAATCAGATTTGATCCCTTATTGCTGTAATTTATTGCAGCAACGTTACGTTATGTAAATCAAAGGACAATGCAAAAGACTGGGCCCAAAAAAAAAATGTTGTGCAGATTTGGGACATAACCTACGAAGTAGATCTAATAAACACCTTCAAGGGCGTCGCCAGCTTATGGCTAAGGGGGGGGGCAAATCGCACCACCACCCATGGCCTTACCCATAATATTATTTATTTATTTATTTACCAATTATTGCACTTGTAAATTTATAGGTACATGAGCCTTAAGCTAGCCTAACACTTAGTACTATTCTATAAATATTGCAAGACCCTGTTAGGGTAAGTAGGTATAGCAAATCACATTAATAATTATCCATCATCCATCATCATCAGCCTGTAACAGTCCACTACTGGACATAATTATGCCTCTCCAAATGCTCGCCACGCCTGATCGATCCTCGGCTAGTCACATCCAGCTCCTGCCAGCCATTTTGCGCAGATCATCGCTCCACCTGGCCTGAGGGCGTCCTACACTACGCTTACCGAAACGCGGTCTCCACTCAAGATCTCATTTACCCCAACGGTTATCGGTTCTACGGCTGATATAGCCAGCCCACTGCCACTTCAGCTGGCTGATCCGGCGGGCTATGTCGGTGACTTTGGTTCTCTGCCGAGTTACCTCATTTCGGATGCGATCCCGCAGAAAAACGCCGAGCATGGCTCTTTCCATAGCCCGCTGAGCGGTTTTAAACTTGTGGACTATTCGTGCCGCAAGTGTCCACGTTTCGGCTCCGTATAACATGACGGGTAGGACGCACTGATTGAAGACTTTCATCTATAGGCATTGTGGGATCGGCGATGAGAAGACTCGACGTAGTTTCCCAAACGCTGCCCATCCCAACTGAATTCTTCTATTCACCTCGTCCTCAAAGTTGTTTCGACCCAACTGCAACGACTGCCCAAGGTACACATATTTTTGAACAACTTCAAGGAATCGTCCTGAATCGCAATCGGTTCCGGTCGAACATGTTCATTGACATGACCTTGGTTTTGTCCAAGTTCATCCGTAGGCCGATGCGTAAACAAGAATCAGCCAGGTCATTCAGCATCTGTTGTAGGTTCTGCAGCGTCTCCGCCGTTATGACGATGTCATCTGCAACTCGCAAGTGCGAGATGTATTGGCCATTTATGTTGATGCCACGTTCTTTCCAGTTCAGCATCTTAAACATATCCTCCATTGCATTTGTGAACAATTTCGGGGAGATGACGTCCACTTGTCTCATTCCTCGATGCAATGGTATAGGATTTGTCTGCTGTTTTTGTACTTGGACAGACATGGTGACTGCTTTGTATAGACATCTCATCACTTGGATATATCTTCAGTCTACTTGCCAACGTTGCAGGGACTCCAGAACGGACCAGATTTCTACCGAGTCGAAGGCCTTCTCATAGTCCACAAATGCTGGATACAGGGGCTGATTATACTACTCGGTCTTTTGTATAATCTGCCGCATTGTGTGGATGTGGTCTATGGTGCCGTATCCGCTCCAGAACTCGTCGAATCTTCGCGCAAGACGGTTCGTGATCACTCTTGAGAATAGCTTATAGACGTGGCTTAGAAGGGAAATGGGTCGATAGTTCTTCAGCAGGCTTTTGTCCCTCTTTTTGAAGAACAGGACGACCACACTCCTACTCCACGCTTTTGGAGTTCTCCCTTCAAACAGGACAGCATCAAGTTTTGGAGCTCCCTCGCTTCTTTCGTTACATTGAACGAACACCTTAGATCCCCGATTTTCTCTATAACTCTTTCGAACGAAAGAGTATTACAGCACCGGAGGTCGTAACGCACACGTTTATAAGACTGTTAAACGATTCGATTGCCGTTTTGACTCAAAATAGGCAGTTTTCAACGAGATATTTTCTATGAAAACGTGATCTAAGAAACATGCGACTCACAAATTATTATAAACAGTATCTTTGTCTAAAATCGTAGCCCATACCACTTTTCTTTCTATGGAGTATTTGTGAATACTGACAATTTACCCGAGCAGTGTTTTATAAACTTCACTTTTAACATCGATTTCGAAGCTCAATTGTTTTAATACCATTGTAAAAATAGGACATTTTACTTTATTATGCAAGTCTACATATCATTACGCAAATAGTTAGATGGGGTATGAGTTAAATTTGAGATTATTTTCATACGAAATTCAAATCCATTTACAGCGAAATTACAAAGAAATCACTGTTGTAAACATGCAAAATTTACCATTAATTTCTTTAATTTACAAAAAGTTTTTAGTCTAACTTAAAAGAAGAACATATTATCTTAAGTTTGAATACATAAAACCTATATAATGATGCACAATTTATTTTATAGACATTTTTTTAAACTGCTATAAAACACTCCGCGCAAAACATTTCAAATTAGTCAGCCGCCGGGCTCTTCAGAGGCAGGACGTATGTCGCTCGTACCCAGAAACGGCTGTGCCGCAAACATCGCTGATTTACGTAGCGTGGTACAGTTTAAAGCGCAACCGACACTTCTTAGTACTTTGTTGAGTAAATATTTTATAATACTATGGTTATGAATTTATGATAATATTATAATAATATACACTACATTAATTGGATAAAAAATGTAATATCTATATCTATATAATATATTATTATATATCTTATTATATAAAAGAAAGTGGGGTTAGTTACACTATTTATAACTCAAGAACGGATGAACCGATTTGGATGAAAATAAGTGGAGGGGTAGCTTAGACCCAGGAGACTGACATAGGATACTTTAATGGGGGAAGGGGGATAGGAGGGGGAAGGGGGATAGGATTGGGAAGGGGGGATAGGAGGGGGAAGTTGGATGGGATGGGGAAGGGGGACATTAGGGGGAAGGGGGATAGGAGGGGGAAGGGGGATATGATGGGGAAGGGGGATATGATGGGGAAGGGGGATAGGAGGGGGAAGGTGGATGGGATGGGGAAGGGTGATAGGAGGGGGAAGGGGGATATGAGGGGGTAGGGGAATAGGAGGGGGAGGGGCGATAGGAGGGGGAAGGGGGATAGTAGGGGGAAGGGTGATAGGAGGGGGAAGGGTGGATTGTATAGTTTGTTCTCGCAAGTTAGCAAACCTTTTCGTTTATATATCACGGGAATCCCTTGATTGTGTTGTACGTCATTTAATGTTGTTTTCGTTGTCAGTATCGTTAGTGCTTATGCAGAAGCACATTGCTGTAGTCGGTGTTATTAAAGTGAGTTCACAGTGTTCACTTCACACTGTAATGTCCACAAAAGAGGGAGATTTGTATCATCAGCTGTTCTTGGCCTATAAAGGCTCTCATGCCGACTTACCAGCGCAACTGTGTCAGAAAAATGCCAACGCAATTTGGAAAACGGCTAAAGCAAAACTAAAAAATAAACAAAAAATTATAAAACATATAAATGATGTTATACGAGAGTTGAAGGTGAAGGCCACGAAGAAGAAAGCCACAATGCTTAGTTATTTTACACAGGTAAGTTTACTGCGACATGATGACTAGGGAATGCAAATCTCGCGAGATTAGGGCTCAAGCGAGATCTTGTGAGATTATAAATATCAGTACTGCGAGATCTTGCTAAAATCGAGATCTCGCGAGATAAGCAGTTTTGTGTGTTTTTTTTGCAAAGAATCACAATATTTGAATACATTAGGATTTTTTTTTATAAAAATCACAAATTTTATAAGATAAACGTTTATTTTCACGAAATAAAAACTAGCGATATATTCTACATTTTAAATCCGTGATCACGACTGTTGAAAAGTGGTCGAAACGTTGGGTTTTAAATTAAAGGAAAAAAACTAACATAACTTTTTGCGACTTAGGGGAAAATTGGTCATTTGAGTGTTACGTAACGTTTAGAGAGGGGGGGGGGTTCAGAAAAACGTTACGGTGCGTTACGAGGGGGGGAGGGGGGGTCAAAAATCTTCAAAAATTGCGTTACGTAATACTTGAACGCTCCCTAGGGGGATATGAGGGGGTAAGGGGATAGGAGGGGGAAGGGGAATATGATGGGGTAGGGGGATATGAGGGGGTAGGGGGATAGGAGGGGGAAGGGGGGGGAGTTAAAAAAGGAAATTACGCGCGGGTGAAACCGCGAGGGCAACCGCTAGTGGGAAATAAAGCTAAACTACAGTGGAATCCGTTTATAATGACATCGATGGGAATTGACAAACGCGTCATAATAAGTGGACGTCATACAAAGCGTTTTGTAAAAAAAAAGTTTATTTTTTTGTTTCTCATGATTTTAAAACTACATATTTTAAGAATTAATGCGTTAATTTCTTGTCGCGGTTTTTTGAATCGTTAAATTTAAATGTTTTAAAACCAAAAGGGTTCAATTGAACGATTCCTTGATGCGGTTGTATGAGTATGATTCTCCATTTTTCCCCCTCAATTGTAAATGTTTTACAGCGTTGAGATGTCATTTTTTTCACAGGATATCACTAAAAACAATGCATGACCTTCAAGTGTCAACTACTCACTTGGATTTAAAACAAAAACGAGCCGCGTGCCAAACGTCGTCGGAAATCAACGAACAATACGAATCATGTCGGTCATTAAAACCGGACAATTTATTAAAAATAGGTCATAATAAGCGACATGTCACTGTAACCAAAGTCATTATATCCGACATTTTAACAAAGATTTTATATGAAAACCAAACTTCTTAGTGTAATTACGTCATAATAACCGATTGGTCCCGTGGGTTGGTCAATATAGGCGGAGTCATAATAAACGGATTCTACTGTATTTAAATAGTTATTTATGTGACTGTTGCATAATGAAGGTCATTAAAATACGAATGTGGTTTTATGAAACGAACGAAGTGAGTTTCATAAAAGGATCACATGAGTATTTTAATGCCTAATTATGTACAGTCACATACATTACTTTATCTTCATTCATACGATAAATGTCTATTTAATATTTTCAAAATTTGATCGCAGGTAAGTATTGGTTAGAAAATAGTTAAACTAATCATTTATTTTCTAACTTTTTGTACAATCACCAATTTGGCAAACGAATTATTTAGTCATGTGATTATTTTTAAAATATAATTTTAACAGTTAAATAATTTTCTAAGTTTAACATTTGCGAAACCTGTATTATGTCAAATTATTGTTTTTAAAGTAATATAATATGTTTGCGTAATGAAAGTTTGTCAAATGATTAGTTTTTCAAACGTTGTTTGTAAAATGATCTTTTGTCATACGTTTTTTGTCAGACAATAGTAAACCCTCCCGGCTTAGGGTTTGCAAACCGGTGGCATAGCTTCTTTGACATTCACAAGTGCTGTATCAGCCTAAACTGAATAAAAGTTATTCATTTTAAATTAAAATGTAATTCTATTCATATAAACAGGTAACACACATTTTGATTAGTGTACATAATGTAATTTGTAATACATAGTTGTTACTTGATTAAAATATTTACTTTTATTTTGTAAACGAAATTTGAACAGAATAATTTTGTAATACATAGTAGGCACACTTAAAATGTGATGTGCTTTATTCAAATGGGATGTTAACATTTGACTTTAAACGGTCTATAGGTGTAAATCAGATTGTTATAAAAATGGTATTCTGAAATCGGTATTTTATTTCTAAATTACGTATCGAATGGTCATACTTAAAAGACTTACATACGTAATATGTCAACAATTTTTATAAGGTAAGTAAGTATTTACACACACATTTGGGAAGGATTACTTTATTAGTATTAATTGGCTACTCTTAAAAAATCTAGGTACTTCATGTAAACAGTAAGTTATTGTCAATGTTTACTACATTGATAAATATTTTACCCATTATATAACAACACACACTTACTTATGCCCTGTTATGATTATGTAAGGATATAATATAAAAACTACACACTATTTGGTATATTATTTGAAATATTATTTGAAAAGGATCAAAGTGATTACTTTGACTACAGCAAGACATTGCTTATCTTGACCTGGCGCGCATGCGCGAAACCCGAAATTCGAAAACTCGACGCGACGCATTTTTCGTTAACCCTCTTAAGAGGTCTTTTTCCGGGCGAAGTGGCGATGGCGGGTGCGTCTTCACGTCGCGTTCGTTGCATTGCCTCGGTGCCTCCATTAGCCCTAAAGTTCCTGCGGAAAGTTTCGAGTTCCTGCCTTTGCGCCGTATGTTGTAAAATCTCCTACCTTCCTCCCTGAGGATTCGAACCACATTTTAAAGGTTTCGGTCAACGTCAATTGTGGTTTCCAAGGCAGCAAATTGGTTCTCCAGGTTCGACTGGAATGTTTGCGATCCTATCATGGATTGGAGCAGAGTGGCCGGAGTCAAGACTTCATCAAACGGACGCGTTCAAAAGTCGATATTCAGAGTGCCTCGGACAAGTCTGTGATCGCTGCCGGTATTAAACCTGTTGATCACGGAGACATCTCTAAATATTTGCCGCCTGTCCGCCAAGATGAAGTCGATCTCGTTTTCCTTCATAGTGTCGGGGCTCTGCCACGTCCACTTCCTTTGGGGCTGCTTATTGAATCTGATATAGCCGTGATGAAAATGGCGGCGATTTTAAAAACGGACCTCAAAATCTTAATGTTATTTTGAATATTTCAATATTTTCTACAATATTCCTTGTGAATTCATTTTCGTTTTGTCATGCGATGCGGAATTTATTAATAGGTAAGGAAGTCAATTGCTCGCACTTTGATCGCTTTGCGGCTAGCTACATTGGATCTCTAGGGGGGGGGCAGCTGCCCCCCCCCTGCCCCCCCCTGGCGACGCCCTTGAACACCTTTAACTTTTATTATGGCGTCGACAAAATTGGTCCTAGTGAAATAAATATGTTTATTGTGTTAATTATGGTCATATAAGAAAGAAAGAAAGAAATATCTCTGGTCATTATTCACACAGCGCCATCTAGCCCCAAACTAAGCATTAGCTTGTGCTATGGGTGCCAGACAACGGATAAACATTACTTATATACTTTTTTTTTGTAAATAAATACATATTATACATAGAAACACCCAGACCGATACAAACAGACATGTTCATGCACACAAATGTTTGTACCGTGCGGGAATCGAACCCGCGCGACCTCTGGTGTAATAGCCGACTTCTCGAGCATTACACCAAATGGCTCGTCGAATATAAAAATAATAAATGATTAAGGACGATAACTTTTTCCCGCTGGGGCCGATTATGGTGTCATTATGGGTTGTTGATGGTGTGTGTGTGGTCTTTCACATAGAATACATCTCATCTCTGCACATTAACTTAAAGTTTTTGGGCCCATTGTTCTTAGCAAGTTTTGTATTGTCATTTAACGACAATAATTCTATCAATACCAATGAACCGACCGACAAACGAATTAAAAGCATTTGCCAAAAAACACCTACTTAATCGCGTTTTTAAATACACTCTTTGTGTAGTTTACACGATTTCCAAACCATTCCAAGGTTTGTTTACCGTATCGCGATGCTTGGCGGAGCCAACTTTGCAAATACAAATATTTCATAAATGAACAAATATTGTATTAACATTATAACAGTTTCATCGTTTACTTTAAGATACGTTTGAGGTACGTTTAGCTTCTGTAAAACTAATAAAAAAAATCTAACACGTCATAATAGGTAGCGCAATTTTTTTTTTGGGAATTAAGTTCAAATTAATAAAAATGCGTTCGGCAAATGCTGAAGGTCCACAAGCTTAAGTTAATCGCTGCAACAAAAACTCCGGAAATCAGGACACGTATAAATCCTACTAATATTATAAATGCGAAAGTCTGGATGTTTGGATGTTTAGTGTTTGGATGTTTGTTTGTTCCTCAATCACGCCTAAACGGCTGAACGGATTTAGATGAAATTTGGCACACGTATAGTTCATAACCCGGAATAGGACATAGGCTATAAAATTCCTACGGGAAACGTCTCATTCCCGCGGGAATATCAATTTTGAAACTACTGAACCGATTTGAATAATTCTTTCACTGTTGGAAAGCTACACTATCCCCGGTGAACATAGGGTACTTTTGATTCTGAAAATGTGGGGGGAAGGGGGGATTTTTGAAAAAAGAGATTACGCGCGGGTGAAACCGCGGGCGGAAGGCTAGTTGCTTCATAATTTGAGCACTGAGCGAAGGCGTTTTTATTACTCTATGACTGAGGACTTCGTGCAAATGATTAATTTTATCCCTCAAAATTAATCGCCGAACTGTGTATCGATATAATTATATGTCCGTGCGTCACCTCAGATCAGAAATTACTATACCAAAGTTTTTTTTTTTTTGGGATTATTTATTTTTGGCCGGAAAAGATTTGCTCCTTTCATTCTTTTACCATACGAAGCAGGGACGGGCAGCTAATTAGTTAAAAATAACATTACCTTAAACGTTCCAGCACTCTAGCAGAACATTCTATAAATAATATCGTGTCGCGTGTCGTTAATATCTGTGACCATAAATCCATTATCATTTGGAAGAACTGAACACTCGCAATTAATGATGAATGTTATTGTTTGAGCTTAACGTGTTTAATGAGAGCGGTTCAAGTGTTGACATTTCACTAATCCAACGTTTACAGTTTTGAGCTCCGTAATCCGCCGTAAAATGACATCCATCACTCTGTGTAAACCTAAGTTACAAAGGTTGTGTTTTATATTTTACCTCGCTCAAAGATTATCTCTTTACAACATTAATTATGTGTTTTCACGCAGATGTTGTTATTTTTATTTCGTACAAACTTGGCCTTGGGGGCCGTCCATTAATCACGTGAGGCTCAAAAGGGGGGGGATGGGGTACGGAAAACATCACGAAACATCACGAGGGGGGAGGGGGGGTCTCGTTAGACATCACGTGTATTAATTTTATTTATTTTTTGTCAAAAAGCGCTATTTCTGAACGGCACTTTTAATTGCCCCAACGCATGAAGGTTTCATGAGAATGCCTTATGACCTGTATTGCCCTAGCCTGCAGAAGGATTGTAAGCTTCTTGTGGAAAGAATATGTCAGCAGTGTGGGCAGTACTTCTGCACTAAAAAAAGAGCAAAAGAGTGCCATGGGCACCATACTGCCCACGACACTGAAACTGTTCGGCCCACGCGTATCCTCACGCTACGAGGGAGGGAGGTTCTCTGCGTAGTGCGCGAGGATGATGGTGCCGAGTGGCTTGACGAAACCGAAGTTAATATGTCACAAACCTCTCAGCAAATAACAACTGCCAGTGAAGAAGAAGCTTTACCAGTTGTAACCTTAAATGAAAGTCTTGCCACTCCGTGGGACGAAGACAACATTAATTAATTATTTATTAATTTTATTACAAATACATATAAATGTTTTTCGAATCAAAACGCCATTTTTTAAATATTTTTTTCCAGTCAAAAATAGCCTTTACATAGACTTCCAAAAAAATACACGTGATCCAGAGGGGGGGAGGAGGGGGTGGTCCCAAACCTCACCAAATATCACCAGGGGGGAGGGGGGGGTCAAAAAATGAGAAAAACGACCTCACGTGATTAATGGACGGCCCCTTTATAATATTGTGCGCGGGTGGAAGGCTAGTATATTAATAAAATTATTATATGAATTAGTCTTGCAACCTTATCAGCATATAAGGGGCCGTCCATTAATCACGTGAGGCTCAAAAGGGGGGGGAGGGGGTACGGAAAACATCACGAAACATCACGAGGGGGGAGGGGGGGTCTCGTTAGACATCACGTGTATTAATTTTATTTATTTTTTGTCAAAAAGCGCTATTTCTGAACGGCACTTTTAATTGCCCCAACGCATGAAGGTTTCATGAGAATGCCTTATGACCTGTATTGCCCTAGCCTGCAGAAGGATTGTAAGCTTCTTGTGGAAAGAATATGTCAGCAGTGTGGGCAGTACTTCTGCACTAAAAAAAGAGCAAAAGAGTGCCATGGGCACCATACTGCCCACGACACTGAAACTGTTCGGCCCACGCGTATCCTCACGCTACGAGGGAGGGAGGTTCTCTGCGTAGTGCGCGAGGATGATGGTGCCGAGTGGCTTGACGAAACCGAAGTTAATATGTCACAAACCTCTCAGCAAATAACAACTGCCAGTGAAGAAGAAGCTTTACCAGTTGTAACCTTAAATGAAAGTCTTGCCACTCCGTGGGACGAAGACAACATTAATTAATTATTTATTAATTTTATTACAAATACATATAAATGTTTTTCGAATCAAAACGCCATTTTTTAAATATTTTTTTCCAGTCAAAAATAGCCTTTACATAGACTTCCAAAAAAATACACGTGATCCAGAGGGGGGGAGGAGGGGGTGGTCCCAAACCTCACCAAATATCACCAGGGGGGAGGGGGGGGTCAAAAAATGAGAAAAACGACCTCACGTGATTAATGGACGGCCCCTTGGACCCTGTACGCGTATGTATTTCCTATTCAGAATTCAAACATTCAAACAATGGTAATAAATGCTTTCTATATTCTTTTGTTTATAATAGCTTAGACCGTCGATTTTCAATATCGATGTTTCAAGTGAATTTTTCCTTTATTGCTCACACCACAGAAAAGAAAAATTTTGCTGTTCTGTGGCTCAAACATTATTTGATTCCGGAATTCCGCGAAAGCGCTAGTTCCTAAACAAAGGTGACGGATTCAATCCACGACACATTTGTTTACGTGAACTGGGTGTTTGAAACAACCTACCTTTGAATTTGACCGCCTCCGTGGAACAGTGGCTAAGCCGCTCGGGTATAAAAACCCGGAGGTCGTGGGTTCGATTCCCACCTTGGGTTTGGTTGGTGGTAGGGCTTTTTCAGAGTCCGACTGGCTAGCTACCACCCCCACAGGTAAAATCTGCCGCCATAACAGCTCTGGCTGTGTTCCGGCAATATTAACGTGGGAGCCAGTACACTTGAAATCTTAGGCTCGAAGATCAGATGAGCCTACAGTCTGGCAGCACATTGAGCGACGCTTACTGATGAAGTGTCCCTCAATGGAATAGGCCGCGGTGGCCGCTTTCCATCAGGTGGGCTGCGTGCCTGTCTGCCAACTGAAGTTGTATAAAAAAAAACCTAAAGTATGATTATTCGTTGTCTGGGACCCAAAGCACAAGCTTTGCTTAGATACAGCGTGATGGTAAGGATCCAATGATTTTCATAGTATTTATTTTTGATGCCTTACAAGTTAACTGAGTTCTTACCAACCAAAGCGGGCACCCTCCCGTAGGTGTCTGCCAGCCAACCGAAGAAGATGCCTCCTACGAAGGACCCGGCGAAGAAGATGGCTTGCGCCAGCGGACCAAAGCCGGCGTACTCGCACACCCAGCCGCGCTGTATCAAGCAAAGTCATCATTTTATGACCATGAAGATAAAAATTAAGGATGGCAAATGATCAATAAAAACGACAAAAAGAAAATATAGGGCCACACGGCCGGTGCAAACCGGAATAACTTTTTCAATGTGGAGGCATACCGGCCGGGGCAACCCGGAACGGGGGCATAACGGCCGGACGCCAAACTACTGATCTAGGAAAGGAAATTTTGTAATATTCGCAGAAGATAAATTCCATCACTATCGGCGAATTCCACAAAATTCAAAGTGCAATTAACAAACCAAATGAAAGAAAGCAGAGTGGGAAAGCTATACTAGTCTGGTAATATAACATAAGGTTAAGACTACGCTTAACACCAAAGGATCAAAGAACTTGAATATCTCCTTCCTATTAAGTAAAGAAGTAATCTGTGAGCTGGAATTCTCAGTATTCTCACAC
Organism: Mecyna flavalis; assembly: GCA_949319885.1. Lineage (NCBI taxonomy): Eukaryota > Metazoa > Arthropoda > Insecta > Lepidoptera > Crambidae > Mecyna > Mecyna flavalis. The sequence goes on from OX439427.1 coordinate 16,916,452, forward strand.
AACATTTTGTAGCATAATTTTTATCTTTAACGTATCTTAACGTAACTTTACGTATCTTAAACGTAGAAGAATTAGAAACAGGTTGTTTATAGCACGAGCTGAGTAGGATTTATTCATATAAATATTTAATACATCCTTTTGTCATTTTACGTTAAAAGTAAAAGAGTCTTGCTAATAACAATGAAGCTACTACAATTACAATATGGTTCTTTCTGTAAATCTTACCTCACTAACGACTGTGTGGTACGGTATGTCTCCCAATTCGAAGTCCCACCCGTTTGAGCAAGGCACAGTAGGCGTGTCTGGGTGTGGCGGCATCATGGTCTCCAACACTTGGCTCCAATTTGCATTGAATGTCGAACATTGGTCCCAGCCATCGCCCAGTGGTATTGTTGAAAGATTCCGCCTGCAATTCAATTGACCTTGTGGTGACCATATTAATTCAGCAATGTGTATCTATTTCTCCGTCTCAACGAATTTAAATATCGTTGCTCCGTCTACTTATTCCATTCTGAGATTAATATCCTGTTTTAAAGCAATCATCCTACTTCCTACTAATATTATAAATGCGAAAGTCTGGATGTTTGGATGTTTGTTCCTCAATCACGCCTAAACGGCTGAACGGATTTAGGGCACACGTATAGTTTATAACCCGGAATAGGACATAGGCTATAAAATTCCCACGGGAAACGTCTCATTCCCGCGGGATTATCAATTTTGAAACTACTGAACCGATTTGAATAATTCTTTCACTGTTGGAAAGCTACACTATTCCCGGTGAACAAAGGGTACTTTTGATCCTGGAAATGTGGGGGGAAGGGGGGATATTCGAAAAAAGAAATTACGCGCGTGTGAAACCGCGGACGGAAGGCTATAATCAATAACCATATCAGCAATATGAATAATATCATGTCCACTATTAAACATAGGCTTTCCCCAATATTCACCACAACTCAATTCCTCGATCTCGCATACATAGCATTCGATTCAGCCAATATGATACATATCAAGCGTGGAGGAAAATCGGTAACTATGCAAAAGAGAATAAGGCTGTCCGCCCACGGCACTCTTTTTGTGTGAACGATAATCCGGCAGATTTTTCCGCCGATTTTTATCACCGATTTTGTGACCGACTCAACCTACACGGCGCGCACACCGCCGACTTTTTGTTTGTGGCTATCGAGGGTAGGGACACGGTATCGAATAGAAGTATCGATACTGTACCTGTACTTATGAGTAGAGTATCGAAAAAAATGTATCTATCGTACTAATAAAAGTATCGATACCGCAAGCCTAAGACTAGAATAAACGCTATTACAAAACGAAGTTTTACGATAATAATTTGAGTACTATCAATGGTCTAAAGTAGGCACCGCGCCGATGCCCCTAGTTTTTTTTTTAATGTTTTACGGCTCAGTGAAAAGCAAGGTCTAACTTTCAAACGTCAAAACGATGATATTTACTTTTAAAATTTCGCTTCGTTTTACGTATAGAAAGATAATTTTGGAAAAGAATAACTTAATTTGTGAACAGAAAATAAAAAATAAATGTTACTTTTTCTTACATTACTAAAATACATTAATAAATAAGGAATTATTATTTTTACTATCATAATTAACGATATTAAAACATGTCATCAAATAAAGTCTTATGTTGGTATTTGTTTTGTAATAAAGAACAGTTCTACTTCTTCTATTAAATTTTCAGTATCGATATCCATACTGTACTGTCACAACGTCCTTCCCTAGCAAGTGCATGCGGCCGACAGTTGGCCGGTGAGTCGGTGAGTCGTGTGCGTTGTTACATACATTTCCGAACGTTCCATTTGTCGCAGACAATCGGGTCGGCCGGGATGCGCCGATTTTATTTCTGACCGACTTTTTGTTGGCCATGTGGGTTGCTCCATCGCTATCAGTACGTTCTATTTGTCACCGACTAAAAGTCGGTCACCGATTATCCGTGGGCGGGCAGCCTAAAGTTGTAACCTGATCAAACGATAGCGCATGCTCGCCACTTGTTACATAGGGAGGGACCTATACAAATATACATATCGAGCGAGTTAAGTAAATAAGTGTGGCTTTTTATTATTTTATATTATTGGCTCAGGTTTTTTCTCTGCACTTTCGGGGATGTTAATTTGTTAATGTTATGTTTTCAATTACATTAACCGCTGCAAGGATAACCTGCAGCATTGGGGTTACGTGGAGCCTTAAAAAAACGTTTGCCCCTGGAGTCCCCCCCCCCCCCTCCCTATACAAAGGCTATACTTACACAAGAGTAGATACTAGTACAAGAGAAGAGTTGTTGCGCGCTGACAAAATGCTGTTCGGGTGGCTGCATACTGGGTCAAAAATATTTAGCCTCGACACGCTAAGAAGAATAACACTGTTTAAAATAACCTTATGTGCGGATCGAGGTGGTCCAGCTCTGGTATCCGGCACCAGTGCCGCTGAGGCGTGGCGGCGATGAACATCTGCACGAAGTAGACGAACGCGAAGAAGAAGCCGAACGGCATCATGGCTACGAACAGCAGCTTCTGGTAGCGGCCCATCGCCCCCACGTACGAGAGCACCTTGTCTAAGATGTCTTCGTCGTCATTCTTCATTTTCTCTTCCTTTGCCTCCTAGAACAAAAAAAAAGTTTATGGTAATTGACATTTATTTACGACAGATATGTACCGAAAAGTTTTAACGTTCTTAGGAAGTCATCATCATCATCTCAGCGTATTCCTGATTGCATCTATACTAGATCTAGAGCTCTAGGTCCGCTTCGTGTATGATCCTAGATTCGGCAAGCTTGGTTATTACAATGGATCCATTGCCGTCTGATCTCCGTATCCCTTAAAAGGGAAACCAGACCTTCTTGGAACATAGTCGGAAACTCGGGACCAACGGCTTAACGTGCTTTTCGTAGCACGGAATCATACTATGCTACTACTCGTAGTAAGCCTATTCTTTAACACTAGTATAGATTACAAATAGTCCAAAATATAGACTTAAATAGCAAATGCATATTCCAGAAAAATATCAAACTAAATACTACTGTTTAAACAACTTCTAAATCACATCCGCATTTAAATTAGCTGTTTTCAGTATTAATTCTAAATGATCTTAGAGATGATTGATATTTATATTATGATTATTTAACTCGCTAACAATTTTAATATCATACGCCAGTACGAACATCGTTTCAGGTACCAAAATCCTGATCACCAAGCCTAGATTTTAAACTGGTTCAACGATACATCAGACTACCATAATAAACAGTAGGTTCCCTCAACACATTTTGAACTTTACGCCGTCACCTTGGTTCCAAATAAATAAAAGACGTTTGACAGTTTTGGGTCACCTGGTCCACTGCAAGTTTTGAAAATAACAAAAAAAACTTCACACTTTCTTTTTCTATAACTAAGAACCTACATTTATAAAACAAATGCCTTATTTAACTAACCTGGAATCCATTAGTATCAATTTTCTCCTTATCTTTCATGATAGTCGACGCGATCAACAGTGGGAACCAACCACGCGGCCTGTGTTCACAGCTAGTGGACATTAAATGGAGATAATCGGCGCTATATTGATTATTTAGGGAAAGGTGAACTGATAAAAAATAAAGTGATACTTACGCGCTGATGCACGCGTGTTCCGAAAACAATTATTGAATAAAAAAAAATTATAGCCAGTACCGTATCTTATAATTTCTCAATCTTAAATAACGCTAACAAGACATTTTCATAGGTTTGGATTGGATTCAAAAAAAAAAGTTAAAGTAAGTTAAAATTTATAAACAAGTCATTAAAAAACAAAAAAAATAAGATTTATTTTAATGTAAAGATCATAGTTACAAATCCGTCATTCTAATTTAACTATAAGAACATAATAAATCAGAGATGGTATAGTTTTGTTTACTAATCTTCTTAGTTTAAAACTTTATCGTACTCAACCATATTAGTGGTTATAGGTAGGTACGTACGACGCGTGCTATACGGTTTAAGAGAAACTTTCTCCCTCGTAACAAGCTTTTAGACTATGGAATATGTGCCCACCGAGGTTTTTCCAAGAAAAATTATATAACATACCCTCCGGTACTCAGAAAAAATTGATGTCTTTTCCTTAGCAGGACAGTTTTAACTGGTCACAAACACAATGCATACTTATGATAATTTACTAAATTCGGCTTGTGTGGGTGGCATCTCGAATAACTAGGTAGGTAAAGTTTTGTAGTCTAATTATTGTCCATTAATACGATTACGTACGTACTAACATGCTTGAAATCAGGTCATCAGGGGGCTTAGACAAGATGACATCGCTTCATAGCTGGCGAAATTCGCTAACTTTAAATTGTATGGATTTGACAGATGCCATAGAAAAGTCACGTGGAGAAAGTATGGGTTTTGACATTCGCTATCGCAAATTGAGCTATAACGAACGTCATAAATGCCGCTTGTCTAGGGGGGCAGATCCTTATTAGGGGTAGAGGCGGATTTCATCATTTGAGCTAAACAGATGCTAGGTAGGTATCTAATTTTGTACTGGCCTACCTACCTGTAGCAGTTTTGCATAACTGCAGTTCGTTTCAGCCAATCCTTACGACGCTTTCCGATGACATGATATATCAATACAATAATTATGACGCGGTGAGTGATGTTTATCCTATATAATTTTTTTTTTGGAATTTGCAAAATTTAACAGTACAAAGATTTGCTGAATGAATACCTACCATCGAACCTAAGAAAGTTTCATCTAAAAGGAACCCAAGAACAAACGTACAAAATAACATTATTTTTTAATAATAAAAAATAAAATGAATAACGCAACCTTATAAAATCGATTCAATAATTATTACAGATTCTTGTACATAACGTTAATAGGAAATTTAATATAATAAACAAATATAAAAAGCTTGCTGCAAAATACTAGAATAACTGGCAGGTTGTGGTGGAGTAGGTGTATAGGTATATGTTTCATCCGCCAATTTTGAAGTGTAATCGTTTAAAAAGTTAATTAAGAACACCAAAGCACAATGCCAGTTTTAGACCATGAAGAATCAACCGTGGCAATGCTTTAAAGCGATCATGACTAGTCGGCTATTTTTGACAGTCGCATAATAAGGACTGATAAACGAGAGGAAGCCATTGTTTTTCTGGGAAGACTTAACGCATGAGAATTAATTCGATAATCGCTGTGCAAGGGGTTTTAATTAACTTTTTGCACCTTTATTTAGTTCTGCACAGTTCATGAGAAAAGCTAAAGTTTACAACCAACAACCAGAGAGATATCTGGGGGCACGGCAGTGCCCCCGCCAAGTCGAGCGCGAAGCAAACACTGCCGTACCATCCTTTACTGGAACCATTTCGCCGCATTTTCAGGCCCCTATTTGAGAACCTCTGGATAAGACCAGAACGCAGAAATTTTCGTCATTTAGTAAGCTATAATCACATACTTAGAATACAAAATTTCAAGGCTGTAAGTCATTTAGTTCCGAAGTTAAGCGAAAGCAAAGTTTCGCATTTATGACAGACACTCACTGACTCACTGATGATCATCAAAATAGAACTAGTACTTCCCATAAACTCAGAGAGCTGAAATTTGGTACAGAGTTAGGGTTTAATGGCTACATAAAGGGAAAACTATAAAAACTAGTATATTCGAAGATCTGGAGTACCTGGTGACCCTGATTAGAAAACACAAGAGCCCAACCAAACTATTAGAGATCGACATATACCGCCTTTACAAAAAATACTCAACTTAGTGAGCCGCTTCATTTGGTGGTGGTGGGGGGATGGGAGGGAAAAGGGGGATGGTAGGGGTAGGGGGAGGGGGGAAGGGGAGGGAGATGGGAGGGGGGACGGGAGGGGTAGCTGGGGGGGTGGGGATAGTATATGGGAGGGGGAGTAGGGGGGATGGGAGGGGAAAGGGGGATGGGAGGGGCGATGGGAGGGGGAAGAGAGATGGGATGGGGGAAAGGAGATGAGAGGGGGGGTGGAGGGGGGAGGGGTATATTAATGGGAGGGGGAGGTGGGGGGATGGGATAGTACATTATCAATCCAATCCACATGAAATTTGGCACAGGTATAGTTTATAACGTGGAACAGGACATAGGCTAAAAAAATCTCACGGGAAACGTCTCATTCCAAATAGATACAAAATAAATCAATATGCCCACGTTCCTACAAAAAGAAGTGAAATCCCACCAAAAACATTCTGTAAAAAAACTAGCCAAGTCTCGATGGAGCTGCTTGTTTATCTCTAAAAAGTAATGAAATCTAGACATAGTCGTGCCAAGTCTAAGGTTCCTTACTGCGATTTCTTTATTATTATAGTTAATGTTGTGTGACTTGGCCGTTGAAGGGTACACAAGGGTACAAAACCAGGTGCTCCATTACTCCATTGCACCAATCTGTCATTGTTTACATGTAATGTTATATCTGTTGTAACTACCTATATAATAGCCCATACTGGTATTGGTAATTGGACGCTAGTGTCTCATTTGGCCCTTCGAAGTTGAGTTGCAGGTCCGTTTGGCCGTCTGGCCCTTCAACGGCCAAGTCACACAACATTAACTATAATAATAAAGAAATCGCAGTAAGGAACCTTAGACTTGGCACGACTATGTCTAGATTTCATTACTTTTTAGAGATAAACAAGCAGCTCCATCGAGACTTGGCTAGTTTTTTTACAGAATGTTTTTGGTGGGATAACTGATTCACTAAGGAATATTTTACAGACGTAGCAAAGGATATAAGTATGCTAAAATTTATCTTTTTATCCAACTCTACTTCCGCGGTTCTCTCATCATCACACACAAAAAAGCGGGCTGGTGCCTGCAGCCTGCCTTGCGGCTTTGACCGACCCAAAGTTGACAGACGCCTAAGTAAATACAGTACGCTTTTCATAAATTTATTAAAATATAACATCAAGTAAATATCAAAGGCTGCAATAATAAATATGAAACAAAAATGAAACCACTTAAGTAACTTGTGCAAACAAGCGAAAAAACAATAATGGGACAGCTACACATTTCTTTTATCTGGTTTATGAAAACAAAGAAAGACGAATAATAAATATCAAACTTTGTCAATTGGCAAGAAATGTATTCTCTAACCCACTCAAAGGACTACGGCAATCTTGTTGAAACACTTACTGAGTAATCTGAGTTAGATATATTGTTTCACACAACGAACATAATGACTGACATTAAAGGAAATAAATCATGATTTTATTACTCGTTCACATCACGTAGATGTAACGTGCACAGATGGCATACATGTGTTAAAATTACAAATAACTACTTTAACATATTTAAAGTCTTCATAACTTGATGATTGTATGAATTCTCAATGAATTTATGATACTATTGAATCCATTTTCGATTAATTGATTTAAAAATATAAATATTCGATACATGGGTTCCAACACTTTATCCGCATAGGTTTCACATTTTAGTAAGAAAATCTTTCTTAAATTGCCATCTAACTTTTCTAAAGCTCCTTTGACCCGACCGACGACCCTGCTAAATTGTAACTTGGTCATGAGTAGACCAGGAAAGTAGGTATTAGTGCGAACAGAACAGCAAATAGTAATTGCCTATTCGACACACGCTAGCCATTGAATAATGCACGCGATGGCATCTCAAGCCATCTTCAAGGTTTAAACTAAGAATTTGCTAAGCCATCCTATGTCCGCCAAAGCCGAGCGAAAAAAACAAATGCGTGTGATGTCTATATTATTAAATGTTGTTTTTTGTGATTTTACTAAGAATAATGTAGGGAAATATTTACTTACTACGGTAACTAAAAGTCAACCAAAACAGTAATATATAATAAATAATTAAAATAGCACTAACTGTAGTTTTGAAACGAAAAATCAAAATCCTTTTTATTGGCTTTAATGGTGTGTTTGCATTGGCAGTACAAAGTTATAATGTACGTTTGTAACTTTTAGCGCCATTTGAATACATTTCCACTCAGGCCACATAAGTAGTTTTTACAGTAAGCAACATGTAGCATTCCAATTTGCCGAGGTACCGTATATTCTATAATATGGCCTTATGATAGCCGAAAACGAGCCGCTACTTTGAAAGTCTGTTTGGGACGGTTATGTTTATACGTAGCCACATTTGGCCATTGTGTCGTTGCATGTTGTTGCAGCACTGCAGTGCAGGAAATGACAGCCTGTCGGTCAAGCAATTGGATAAAGGTGTAAAGTTCCATGAATTACGGAAAATAGCTTAACAGGAGACATATATGTAAAAACTCTAATCATTCAGGAAAAACGGCAGATTTTGATAGGCTGTTGTGTCGTTAACCACATTTTAATTTTTTTGTATCCACTGCATGTAAAAATACATTCAGACAGATTCTTCCTGTCCTATAGGTGAGCTAGAGATTTCGAACACCTGAGTAAGTAATGCAAATCTCTGAATGTAGATTCAGCTGTTGATTGCGGAGATAATGATATCGTTAATTAACCTCTTGATATAAGTACTGCGTGTTTTTTTAGTCGTTGTTTTCCCGCAGCAGAACGCTTAACCTTCAGTAGTAGGTACTATCGATTTTTGCAGAAAATAATTATATATATTTTTTTTTACCTTTTTTGATTTTTTTTAGAATTTGATGAGAAAATGAAACCAAATGTTAGTAGGTAAATAGTAAATTATCATTTTTGTGACCGTCCGCGACGCAGCTGCTGCAGCAGCTAGTAGTAGGTGTACTATTGTTTCGAGTTTCGTCTATTATAAAATCGTAAAACTTTTGATTTGACTAAACAAACAACTTTATTATTCTATTTAACCCTTAACCACCTACCCGGAGTCTCTCAGACTCTGATGACATTGTTTTTGGTCATAACTAGTCGCATAAGCGTCCTTAGTTGTCAAGTGTCCCTGTACCTTCTGCCCTCACCCCGCAGAGCCGCGTCTGCGCTCCTCAACGTTATACGTGCGCGCGCTTGCTCCCTGGTAAGTATTAAACTTTTTTTGGAGTCTGTGAGACTCCGGGTAGGTACTTATGTGATTTTTTGTAACAATATGTTTTAGTGAAAAATGGCATCTAATGATGAAATTATTGAGCGCTGGTTGGAGGAAGAACTTCTTTGTGAAGATGATATACAAAATGCGGAATATAATGATGTGGATGTAAATATTGATGACAAATTCGCGGGACATAAGACTTTCTCTTCGCCGAGTGCTACAACTGGACTCAGAGACACTTCCTGGTGCTGCGGGAAGTAGTTCTGAACAGCAAGAAAGGCTGGCAATTCGCAAATACTGTTCTCTGTGTAATCCTTAAAAGAAACGTAAAACCCAGTATTTGTGCTGCATTTGCAAAAAGCTTATTTGCCTAGAATGCTCACAAAAGATATGTGGTTTCTGCCGTGATAATTTGTAAAGTTTTGGGCTTGCAATTTTGTTTAATTTTTGGTTGTTTCATTATTATTTATGTTCAGACTTGTTAGTAGATTAATAAATTTTTATAAATTAATAAAGAAAATTCACTACTGTATGTTTATTTTTTTATAATGGATCTCATATCCTAAGAAGATATTTTTAAGTTTTTTTTTAAGTCTATGAAAGATTTGAGCTTTTATGATAAATATATTTGTTTTCTTAGTGTGTTATGATTATTTTCATATATAAAAGACTATAAAAATAATATATTTTACATTCATTTACTATTTGATGTCATAATTATATTTTTTGAGAGCCATTAAATATTGGAGTCTGAGGTACTCCAGGTAGGTAGTTACGTGACCGAAATAAGGGGTAGGTAGCTGAGGGTTAACTACTAAGATAGAATTAATTTACTGCGGGAAAACAACTAAAATTCCACGCTGTATTTGATGATTTAGAGAATGTCGTCAATTCGTCATATCGAATAGTAGTTATAGGTGTAAAAGTAGTAATTATGATTGGTTAGTAAGTATTTAAAGATAAGTCTAATAAAAAATTAACCTCATGATATATTTGATAATGTAGATAATTTCGTCATATAAAAGTAGTAAATATTGGAGTATGATACTCAAATAAATATCAATTTCTATTTTAACCAATCCTGCGTGCAAACTACCGGGGGCCTAGACAAAGTAAAATTTTAAAAGCGATAGCGAAATTCGCTAACTTCAAATTGTATGGATTTGACAGGTGCCTTAGAAAAGTCACGCGGTCAATCGATATACTTATTGAAAGTACGAGTTTAGACATTCGCTATCACAAATTAAACGATAACGGTCATAATTATGGCGTTCCTTAGATCACAGGCCCAAGACAAGCGGCACTTAATGAGGTACTCGAAAAGATAGTAAGGAACTGTTTACATCTTATCATCTTATCTACTAGTTATTTTAAGGTAAATTAAGCAATCGAACCACAACAAATTATTATCACGTGAAGATTATTCGAAAATGTGAGACATATTGATAAAAAACAAGTTACAAAACGACATAATTATATAGGTAAACTCATTCATGTTCTTTGATATTTCTCAATAAAATAAGGATAAGGTTCTGAACTAATCATAAATAGACAAGCTTTTTTTTGGGCTTTATAGACACTTTAAAAATTATAGTTGTATTTTTCGCTTGTTGCCAAACTCCTTTTCTGCATGTGTAATAAAACATTTTGCAAAATCTATTTGGAATTGTGATCGCGTCGAGTAAAATTCTGTAAACCTGTATAAAGAGTAGGAGTATCCTTCTTATTTTTAAATTATAACTTTTTAAGCTATTGCATAGCTTTTATCGCGGGTTTTAAGCTTGGCGACCGAATCAAGAGATTCTGTAACGAAATAAACCTAAGGTAAAAACCAGTCTACACGCATACGTCTAGTCACACGCATCACACAACCACTGTGCCGGAGTCTGCCTGCCGCATAATGTTGATAAAAAATACTTATGCAATAGCTTTCCCGTGGCAGTCCCCGAGTGCCAAGTCCCACGTATTTTTTTTAATGTTTTCCACGTACCCAAACACATAGTGCAACATGCATGCATCCACATGACACGAAATGTACTTACAAACAGCCCTGAAAGGTAACTACTCAATTACCAGGTGTTTGACTGATTGCGTGATACTGCTCAAGTAATGAGAGCTCGTCGTAGTGTGAACAAAAAAATTACACTATGTACAGAACATACTCATTCAGGTTAATATGAAACTAGGGCCTTAAAAAAATATTCCCTAACTATCTTACATGTATGAAAAACCGGCCAAGTGCGAGTCGGACTCGCCCATGAAGGGTTCCGTAGCAGCAAGTATCATCATAATATAAAAGTTCTTGTAGTTCTTTGTAAGTTTGATCGACGTTTTTATATTTGAGTTGATTGAATGAGAGGAAAATTGCGGTTTACGATTTACGACGTTTTAAAAAAAAAAACTAATTACTTGATCTTGTTCAAACCAATTTTCAATGGAAGTTTGCATGGTAATGTACATCATATATATTTTTTAGTTTTATCGTTCTCTTATTTTAGAAGTTAGAGGGGGGGTGACCAACATTTTACCACTTTGGAAGTGTCTCTCGCGCAAACTATTCCGTTTAGAAAAAAATGATATAAGAAACCTTATTATCATTTTTAAAGACCTATCTATAGATACCCCACACGTAAGGGTTTGAAGAAAAAAAAATTTTTGAGTTTCAGTTCTAAGTATGGGAAGCCCCAAAAATTTATAAACTAATAACTCGATCTCGTTCAAACCAATTTTCAATGGAAGTTTGCATAATAATGTACATCATATATTTTTTTTACATTTATCGTTCTCTTATTTTAGAAGTTACAGGGGGGGGGACCAACATTTTACCACTTTGGAAGTGTCTCTCGCGCAAACTATTCAGTTTAGAAAAAAATGATATAAGAAACCTTATTATCATTTTAAAAGACCTATCCATAGATACCCCACACGTAAGGATTGGATGAAAATTTTTTTTTGAGTTTCAGTTCTAAGTATGGAGAGCCCCCAAAATTTATTATTATTTTTCTATTTTTGTATGAAAATCTTAATGCGGTTCACAGAATACATCTACTTACTAATTTTCAACAGTATAGCTCTTATAGTTTCGGTAAAAAGTGGCTGTGACATACGGACGGACAGACAGACAGACAGGCAGACATGACGAATCCATAAGGGTTCCGTTTTTTGCCATTTGGCTACGGAACCCTAATAAAAATGCAAAAATTATGAGCGCGTGCGCGTAAGTCGGAAAAACCTATTCATACTGGTAGGTAATGCTTTTTTTTCGGGTTTTATAATTATTATCGGGACAAGGTTTGTAAATAATAGTTTTAACCCGTGCGTAATTGAGTACGAGGCTTTAGGCAACTTGTCTACCTATATCTATTTATCTACTTATACTCATATTATAAAGAGCAATTTGTTTGTTTGTATTGAATAGGTTCCGAAACTACTGAACCGATTTGGAAAATTCTTTCACTGTTGGAAAGCTACACGATCCCCGGGTGAAATATGGTACTTTTAATCCTGGAAATGTGAGGGAAAGGGGGGGATAATTGACAAAAGAAATTAAAAGTGAAGTAAAAGCTTAGCTACTAACAAACTATGGATCCACGCTGTCCGAAGTAAAAAGTTTTTTTTTGTTTATTTAGCACCTAGTTGAAGGGGATCTTTCTAGGCTCATAACGTTGACATGATTAAGTTCCAAACAACTGATTGTATGAAAAAAAGCAAAGCAATTTGGCCATGAAAAAGTTGATTAGTGTAATCTATCTTAGTAAGGTAATTTAATTTGGTATTAATACTTGTAAGTATTATATTATCTGTGGTATTATAAGCCAAGAATGCAATATTCAATTCTGCATAGAAATTCAATTAATTGCTTAAAAGGTATAAAATATAAACTACTGTTATACGCGTAATTTCCTTGGCCCACAATTGACGTACATTTTTCTTTGATTGCCGTATTGCAATGACAGACATTATCTCTATGAGTAGGAGGTACACATTTATGTTTATTGAATTACACATATTTACTTGCTCGTAGTTAAGGATAAGTGGTCATTTGATAAAAAACATCTTTAATTCATGTGGATTTTTACTAGCAATTAGATGGGACATAATTTACTCCGATAATGTCTGAGTAATTATAAAGAACTTTTAATTTATTACAATATATACTATGGTAGAAGAAAAATTCAAACAATTCGATGAATGGATTGTGATGAAGATGATACCAGTGAAAAAGTATTGTCGTTTACGAGTGACAGGGTTAAAATGAAAGCGAAGGCGAAGAAACTTGGTTGGTGGTAGGGCTTTTTCAGAGTCCGACTGGCTAGAGCTAAGCTACCCACACAGGTGAAATCTGCCGCCATAACAGCTCCAGCTCTGTGTTCCGGAAAAATAATTTGGGAACCAGTAGATACACTTGAAATTAAAAGCTCGAAGACCAGATGAGCCTACAGTCTGGCAGCATATTGAGATTATTGAGTAACGCTTCCTGGTGAGGTGTCCCTCAATGTAATTACGCCACCTCAATGGAGTCAGCTGCGCTGCGTGCCTGTCAACCAACTGATGTAGTATAAAAAAGAAGAACCTGATGTAGTAGGTATCAATGACGTTCAATTAAAAAACTAGACTCACAATCACGCTCAAATATTGTCCGAAGCAAAAGTCTGCCCACCCGACTATTGGGCAGAGTTTTCGTTTAGTTGTATACAATTGACATTAAACACTAAATGCCACGAGATAAGGTGTTAATTTGAACGAATGTGTTACGGTCATCAGTGTCAAAGCCACTCGGACGTTTTTTGAGGAAATTTTCTTATTGGGTGTCTAGTTGTATATTGAACGTCATTGTGTAGTATAAAAACGTCGACAATACACAGGGAACAGGGCAGGAAGAAGAATTAGCACTTTCAAATTGGTATCCATCCAGCTTCTATGAGCGGGAAAGATGAAAGAATATAAATTGTAAAGCTCTACATTAGAGTTAAGTTCGTCTAAAAAAGACTTAAATGCAAAGAAGAAAAGAGTACATACATAATTATTATGCTGTTTTAATCTCGTTAACCGAGCAGGGTTAGTTCTATTGGTGTTTTTTTATACTACATAGTTCAGTTGGCGGACAGGCACGCAGCCCACCTGATGGTAAACGGCCACTGCGGCCTATTCCATTGAGGAACGCTTTACCTGGAAGCTTCCCTCAATGTGCTGCCAGACTGCAGAATCATCTGATCTTCGAGTCTCTGATAGCAAGCTTCCACATTAATGTTGCCGGAACACAGCCAGAGCTATAATGGCGGCAGATTTCACCTGTGGGGGTGGTAGCTAATAGCCAGTCGGACTCTGAAAAAGCCCTTCCACCAACCAGACCCAAGGCGGGAATCGAACCCACGACCTCCGTGTTTTTATACCCGAGCGGCTTAGCCACTGTTCCACGGAGGCGGTCAAACGGGGTTCCGATAGCATCGCTTGCGCGACCACATCGGACCGTTTTGCTGAGCCAATAACTGCAATGACGTCACGCGGCCCCCTCAATGCCCCTTTGATAAAGTTCAAACACTTTACTCCGTAATCCCGCCTTATCTGTTACGAGTTCGTGATATTTCTGATTTAAGTACATGTTATTTTTATGTCTTATTAAAAGATATAATTAAATTGATAATTTTGTGAACATACTTTTGTGTATTTTTGCATACAGAATAAAATCGTAATATAAGCATATAGCTTGGGAACTAGTAGTTTGGAAAAACATGGTGTTACCACGGCTTGGCATTTATTTAACTTCTGCATAACTGTATTGCCGTATAAAATCCTTTACATAATTTGTACTTTATTTTATTATAGAGAACCTTCCTAAATTGGAGTTGGAACTTAATATTCCGAGCTGTTATCTACAGACTTTTTCGCCTTTAGGTTCACACCTTCATGTGTGGAAAAGCCATCGACTAGCTTTTATTAAGCCGTTCAATACCTACTTTTTTGGGAAATTGATCTGTAGATTTGATTCCAATTGGCAAACATAGAACATAGACTCACTCAATCAACCTCAAGTATATTTTAAAATTAAACAACGATCGTTGGTGTGTAGTTAAAGACTTTTAATGCACCTTGTCCCTAGCACCTTATTCTAGGGATGATCGATATTCATTGATGTTGAATAAACATCGATGTTTAGCTGGAAAACATCGATGTTTTGACATCATATGTTATAAGAATGAATTATTGAAACAGGGGGGGACACTTCTAACAAATTACATTAATGCAAAGAAAGTATATTTGTTACAAATTATTTCGTAAATCATTATGCAATAACTCTTCTTAGGTACCTATATTAATCTTTAAAAATTACTTTTACAGTCTATTAATTTTACAAGGTTGATTCAATTAAGTTTTTTTTGCGTACTGGCAACTTGAATGTGATTTTGCACAGTGTGCAAAAACAACCAAACAAAATGTTTCTAGTCAATATTTGTAAAACTCGAAATATTGACTTCATTTGTTTCGCTATTGCATAGATATCAGTGTTTTACAAAAAATTGACTAGAACTGTTCTAGACTAGATCATTTCTTCAACTTTTTTTATTTCAATAACAATAAACACATTTCATAAATTTAGTACAGTTTTATTTGTTACCGAAAACATCGATGTTTTTAGACATCGATGTTTTTCGAACGATATTTATCGTACATCGATACTTTTAATTCGATGTTGACATCGATGTCAACATCGATGTTTTTCAAATATCGATCATCCCTACCTTATTCTTTCATTGCGTTCAAGCACCGACCGCATAGCGAAATCTGCAGGCCAGTGTGGGTGGTGCTTAGGACTTACCATTCGTTGTCAATGCTTTTTTCAAACTTAGCAAATACGTTTAAAGTTTAAACTTGTTCAAGCCCTTAGTGGCAAGGGTCAAACTAAATGGTCACTTATTTGTTTACGCAATTACGGTCCGCCAACTGCGCCCTAGAGGCGAAGGTTATTTGCCCTTGGCCCTAACACCTGAAATCCACATGTAGTCACGCAAGCGATGCTATCACACCTGCTATGCATCACAACCCTGTTTAGGAGTTTGAATATTTAAGATGGTTCACCTTCAGAGGTCAGCCCTTCAGGCATTTGCGCGCTCGAGTAATGTCCATGCAATAGGTTTTTCTTTACATTTTTTAAATTTACCCCTACCGACGAAAAGGTATTCTTTTACGAAGACGAATTTTATTCTATTTATCATCTAAGTTTCGCAACCGTCTCGTTGGAGTAAGAGGTACAAATTTAGCATCTTGTCCGAATTGAGCTCGCTATTACAAGGATAAAAATCCAAAAGCGAAAGCTCCAATTATTTTTGGTAGCCATTTCCATTTTCGTTTTTCAAATTGTTAACTACTCTTCTACGCGCAAAAATTGCTGTAAGAACTGAACTAGACGTAACTTTACAGAAATATTAAAAACACAAACTAGATTACCACATATGCTACAATTTTACGCAGTCAAAGTCGCGGGCGTAAGCTAGTGACTTCATAGGTATTATACAAGTATTACCTACAACACGTAGGTATTACTCTTATCATTGAATGACTAGTGAAAGGTTCTGAAAAACGCAGCAAATAGTACCTACTTGTCTGGCGCATTCATTTTATTGCGCGTGATGTCGTTGATCGATTCTCGTCTAAGACAAATAATATTATTTGTTTTCCTTGCTAGAACAATTGCAAGGGATGAAGATCTTTAGCCGGTTCCTCTTTGGTTGTTATAGGGGAGTTTGGTGGGTATTGCGACATAACAGTCCCCATTCCCACCGCACACACGGCCGCAGGTCTCGCAAGCCTGGGGTTATGGTACTTCCACTCATTCTCCTGCGCAAATAAAAGGGTTGAAGACCTTATATCGAGAATTAAGAAAAAATAATCCTTCGCCGCTGTAAAGGAGCACTTCGCAAATTTTATCATTTACGTTCTTTCATCCAATAGGTACTTACCTCGTAAAACATTCATTGGATACTTCTAAAAGTGGGGAAAAAACTCTCCCCAAATTACACAAAACATTTTCTCACTTTTTCAGACGTTGAGTTTCACATCATCTGACTCATGTCTGAAGTGTCAGGATTATTAATGACCTCCTCCCTACAGGAATAAATAAAGTAACAGGAAGCGGGCTCGATTAAAATAATAAAATAAATTGTAATTCTATAAAAGAGCAACATTTGAAGCCATAGAAATTGAGTTTGTAATAAAACAATGCTATAATTAGATATTTTATCGGTAACAAAAATGAGGAAAACTAGTTTTAATAACGGATTAACCCGGTACGGCGATTAGTAGAGAAGAATACATTAAAAAACTTTATAACTATATCAATTTATTGTTGTAGAGAGGTTTATGACACATCTGGGAATCGTAAATATCGGTGGTTTGAATGTGACTTAGAATTTTAAATAAAAAAAATATAGTGCAATATCTAAACCACGTGTTTTACTAAAAATTGAATCATACAAAGTGATTACATAGGATAATTCAATCATTTCGGTGGTAGCGTGAGCAAAACGCGTGACATCTCGGTTATCAAGCCACGGGGTCACTGATAAATAATTATATAAAATATCTTAAATTACAATGACTTTAAACAAACATTTTAAGTTGAATTAAATCGGCGTTGCGTGCTTATATGTATCTGCCATCCAAGGAGATTGTACCATTCATTGTCAAAAACATTAGAAGACTTCCTACTATTAGGTACCTATACATTTATATATATATTATATAGTTCTTGTATTTGTTTACTTATCGGCTCATTTTAATTTCCGGATAATACACCGATTCGATTTTCAATTCATAAAAAAAATTACAAGTTTACGACTTAGAATAGGATAGAATAGAATAGAATAAATCTTTACTTAATCAACTTTTAAACTTGTGATGGACTCGGCCACAAAGCAATCTGCGGTTAAGAACAAGTTAATTGTAGTTCAATGGTTAAGAAATGGTGCATCGAAGGTGAAATCTGTTGTCATTTATAATAGCTTTGGTCGTGATCCGGCTACTGTTAATGTAGGAGCTGGTGCTGAAAAACTGAAAGAGCATTCAATTGATCCTTTAGCTCAAGCCTACACTGAGGCATCACATTGATGCTTGTTTGCGGTGGTACAGTCAAAAGCACGTCAGACTTACACTTTGGACTTTGTACCGCTCTTATGTCGGGGGCATAAGTGCTATTATCGAACTGCAAGTGTTTACCGTGATGTGCTGTTGACCGTACTCTATGGAACAAGCCGCTGGCTGCTTACCTGATGTGAGCTGCATGCCTTTGCCAACTTAAAGATGCCGAATAAGCCTGTTTAGATGAAAAGGTAAAGAAAGAAGCTAAAATGAAACAGGAAGATATAACTACTAAGTTAAGTAGTATTAATTTATTTTAAAAAGAAACACAGAATAGGCTGCCGCGCTTCCGTGGCGCAGCGCATAATTTCACAGATCCTAGTATATGTAGGTATTGTCAAAACAAAAAAAGAAAAACAAAAAAAATATATTTGAATAAAAGTTATTAATTAGTTGTAGACCATAAAACAATTGTACACAAATGGCCATAACTGTTAACAATGAGTCGTTGGAAAGAAACAATAATATTGGCACGTTCTGTTTTATGTTATCTATCGTTATTTTACCATTTATTTATCCCTTCTGACGTTCGTCGTCTTTGTTAACACGTTTGGACACATCTATGAATAGCTTAGTGCAGATTTTCCATAAATTGCTGTTTCTATGGTCTCGTCCGCTGTGGAATCTCATAAAAAACGTATGAAAACATCATACGTTTTTTATGTCCATATATTAAAAAACTACTAACCTTTATACTGAAGAAAGGTTAAGAAGCAGGAGGGGAGGGACTTGCAAATTAACGTGTTGCTTTAATTTATAAAGAGGAAGTTTAGGCCTAAAAACCTCTGAGAAATAAGTAAACAGAAGATATAAATCGTATTTCTTTTCACACAAAACACTGCATCAACCATCTTATAGATGCTGTGGTCAATGACGATTCAAAATCAACATACAATATAAAATGTAATTTAGGCATACCTAAGGGTTAGTACCTAACTAACTATGCTGTTTATGGGTAGGTATAGGTACATTAAATGCCGCAGCGCAGCCTGCACCCATACGATTGTATTCAACAACCAATTAGCTACGTTGAATTATGTCCATTTTAATTTGTACTAGGTACAGTTATCATTGGGTATTATTATTACTTTGAAAAATGACGTTCCGCTCGCTCGTATTTCTATTATCACTATTTCTAACAACACAAGTTTATTTCCGCTGTTTTACAGCAGTGCATAACAAACCAATTTATATGTTGACAAATTGTCTCAAATCTTAATTGCTTTATTGTGAAAACATTTTTAAATTAGAGATGAAATTAATGTAGGTATTGTTGAAGCTACTAATTACACGTTAGGAGACAAATAAGACCAAGATTAGGTAATGAAATTTCAATGATGTAAAATGTGACTAAAGTCCGAAAGCTCTTTTTTGCTTCTGTAGGTTATTTATAAATATCGGAAGTAGTTAATCAGAATTTTTTGTATAAATGTACGTGGTTTTATAAAAATCATATAAAAATTTCGAAATCCGGGAACATACAGATTCTAAGACCTTAGTCTAAGTCTATCAATGTCCACACAATTTAGTTTAAAAATACGAAAGTTAGCTTTTATTTTTTAAGTCACTTCAGCTGGCAGACTACAGGATGCGAAGGGAGGAATAGCTGTGTGAAAGAATGGTGCTCTTATCAATAACATTATGCTGATGACACCATTTTGTTAGCTTATAGTCAGATCGGCCTTCAGTCATAAATAAAATAACCGCTATCGATCAACAAAGCAAGAAGTATGGTATTAATAAATCAACTCAAAAAAGACCAAATAAATGATTTAAACGATATGATATTATGATTATACGATTAAACAGCAATACTTGGGACGCATGGTGCGGAACGAAAAGGTTAAAAGTGCACGAGGGTAGACGAAAAACATCATGGCTGAAGAACTTACGCCAATGGTAGGTACAACAAAAGTACCCGGTCACTGTTCAGAGCGGCGGTTTCTAAATCTAAAGTCGAGATCGTCATCATGATCGCCAACCTTCGTAAGAAGACGGCACCGTTAGAAGAACAGCTGGCAGACGTCATAATAATAAAATACATATATTTAAGAGGATACATACCTACTCGTTTATATGTATTTTACAATTAGTCATATAGTCGATGTCACGTGTAAATCACGAAAAGTATTAAAATAAGGCAAAATTAAGTCTCTTCAACTACGGATCATTACGGATGGCTTCCATCGTTCCTTATAATAGAAGCTAAAGGTTATGGACTAAGTAAGTAAGGAATAAAAAACAAGAACACGTTTATATCCTTAACGCCAAACTCTGCAAAACCCAAAAAAGAGCTAGGCGTTAACAAAATCGTTTCAACATAAGAAACGTGAAAGTGAATTATTTGCAATCGAAACAGTTTAACGAGCTCGTTATAGGTCGTCCATGTCAATTCGATATAAAACAATGCATTAGCAGATAATATAAATTACAGCAATGCAACGTCCTGCATTTGTTAACAAACTCGTCAGTATAATATTATCTTTGTACATCATACAATACCTACCTACTTACTCGTACATACCTACTTACTCGATAAAAATTTATGACTTGCAAAAACTTTTTATAGAAATCGTTTTTGTCATTAAAAAATGAATAAAATAATAATTTCTCGCAAGAATATGAACCCATTTGAAATACAAACTATGTAATTATAAACCTCAGTTTTGTGTCGTTAATACCTTACTTGAACGCTCTAAAATATGTTAAATAATTTCATTAATTTCATGTCCTCAATAACCACTCAAACGTCCGCGCGCGTTTCGCTAGGTTGTCAGGACAGTCCGCGAGTCACGTGATACGCGCAAAATAAAATCGATAGGAGACGTATGCTAAATAAATGCTTATTACTCAGTAAATAACTCAAATATCGCAAAATGAAAAATACTAATGAAAGGCTCATTAGTTGACGATTTTTAGGCAATAGTTATGTTTGATTTTAACATTATATTCTATTAATGATCTTACAGTGAACTTTAAGAAATGCTAATTTTGTCCTAGTTTTCAATTTAAATATTTTTTTTATTAGATATTTTTGACTTTTACAATATCAAAACAATTTTGGGTTTTAGGTAATTTAATGGCCTTTCATTTGGAACCAAAATCCCATTATAAATCATCTTAAAAATATTACAAATAAAATAAAAACTAAAGCTACATGATCTGTGAAATCGAAGTTCACGTATGGTAATTTGTCTAATCCAGAATGAAATATGGAATATTTCAAGAAAGTATGGTAATAACCAGGCTATAATATTAATAAGTTTTCATATTAAAACATTTAATTACGATATAATATAAGAACTTTTTTAGATGTTCCAATTATTCACTAATAAAAACACAGAGTCACCGACCTATTTTTAATCCAAATTTTTACTTAAAAACTGACTGGAATCGCACATAATGTTATAAAATATGAAAATATGTAAGATTATAAATAATTTGATATACAAAACAATAATATTTAATTACTTACGGCATGATTTCTCGAATAAAATAGCTGGAGTCACTCGCGCACTGATCCACAAAAACAACAAGCAACTTGACAATTTATTTTTTTTGTAGCCATGAGCCGAAGTTATGTTCCACTTGAAATAAGGTGTGGTACATATCATAGAGCGTCAAAAACCAGCAACACTACAGACTATAAACATCCACAGCGATAAGAAAAAGAAAAAAAAAATGGGCGGGCGCGAATTCTTAAAAATGTAACTGTAGTTACACGGACTGTCCTGAGGTATATGGTCTCTGTAACTGTGGTTACAGTGGACGTATGAGTGGTTAAGTCAATAAAAGTCTTTCGAAGGCCAAATTGCACAATTACATTAATTGGGTTAGATAAGGTTTCAATAACTATGTAGTGTACATTACGAGTAAAATAGAAAGATGAAGAACATTATGCAAGCATTCTCGTGATAATTTCAATAATCGAAGTAATGAATTGGCGGGCTAGGTGAAAGTCGCAGATTTTAACGACTCACGCATGCAAAGAACATTTTTACTAGAGAGAAGAACGTCAAGCTCATACAAAAAAAATGTCATGAAAAAGTCCAACGCCATCTGTTGGGTGCCCCCTCGTAACTTAAGGGCGGGAAAATTTAAAATATGTGAGAGCGGGAAAATCTAAAATCTGTGAGAGCTGGAATATTTAAATGTTTCAAATAAAGTATTATAAGCAACTTTGAAAGATGGGACATAAATCTGTTTCTACAAAAACAGCTATTTTGTTTTTGTAGAAATAGATTTATGTCCCATCTTTCAAAGTTGCTTAAAATACTTTATTTGAAACATTTAAATATTCCCGCTCTCACAGATTTTAAATATGAGAGGAATAAATACTAATAAAAAACGTTTGTTTATTCAAACGAAAGATTCGTTTGATGGATTTCTAAGACAATTCAAACAAAAGCTTTTTATTAGCTAATAATAAAAACAACAGTTACATAATATTATAAGTATGTATTGGACATAACTTTATAATTTTAAACATCAGCGTAATTTCCCACTTTTATTTTTATTTAACTTGCATACGTCCCAGAAAAAACAAAAAACACATCTTTGATTCTCCTTCATTGTCAAACACAAACTGAGTCACTGTCTCTTTAATTAAACACAACACTGCACGACATAAACTCGACACAACAACGGAGGAACCAACTTGGCCTATTCGACGTCGTTTGTTATGGAGCAAAGTTACAAACAATGTTGAAATTAATCGGAAATACAACAAAAATTAACAATGCACGCGATGGCAGTCATATTTTATTGTAAGAAAAACAAAACAGCAAAGTTGCCAGCTAGTAAATCTGTTCTGTGGTTGCCAGGTACAAGAAATAAAATTCTACCTGTACCCGAATGGAATTGAATTTATAAAATATCTTTTTCCAGATGCACTGAGGCCTTAGCACCTTAACTATATTTAAAAGGAGCTTAGCACGGATTCCTATCGAGTATCGAATCGAATTCGAATCGACGAGATTTTTTTTTATTTTGTTCACTTAAGATTTCTCTAAAGACCATATAAAACTACATTAATTTTTGTAATGACTTTCATATATTTCTCGAATATTTGACATATATTTACTATACTCTATGGTAGCTTTATGTGATTGTCAATGTTGCTTGTTCGAAAAAAATAATAATTTTATTTTATTTAATTTTCTGGCGAGCGGAGTTTATCCCCCGTAGGTATTCCAAACATCTCATAGAAACTCGACCGGGCCTGGCCTGCACGCATGCCACATCTGTGACTACGGATCGCCTAACTGTTCTTTATCAATCAAACTAAAAGGACCAATATAACATTCACAGTTCATTTCGATTGATCAGTGCAATAAGTACCTAATGTGGATGAGATGAGAGACGCTCGTGCCTTTTTATTGTGTAGATTGTAGATAACAATATTTGTGTGACATAGCTAACTACTAGGTACAAAGGAGAATGCAAAAATTGCCATTTTTCATGGGCCCAAAAAATGTGTAGAGATGAGATGTATTCTACGTGAGAGACCACACCATACTCGGTCCCAGGGGGAAAAAGTTATCGTCCATAATAATTTATTATTTTAATATTAACATAAATAATTAACATAATAAACATATTTTTTTCACTACGATCAATTTTGTCGACGATAAAAGTTAAAGGTGTTTATTGGATCTACATACTTCGTAGTCTATGTCCCAAATCTGCACTACAATTTTTTTTTGGGCCCGGTCTTTTGCATTTTACTTCGTCGGTATGAGAAATTGATTGATTGAACCTACGAGCAACTTGGAAGATTAAACAGACAAGGGGCTAGACAACGGGCGCCGCACGGGCCATCCAAGGATGGGGAACGAATGACCTACATTTTTCTACGAGATTTCGAAATAGGTTTTCGGAATTAATTTATTTTGATGTGGAACAGTTGTCAACAAATGCGAATGATGAAGAGAATTCTAAATCGCTTCCTGCACACTAAACGGGGGCTTAGTAAATCGGCTTGAATTTCGTTATTTTTGTGTTCTGTAGCGGTGATGAAACTTTGTATAAGGAAAGCAATATCGGATGACATCTGTTTTAGTTTAACTTATTTTGAACTGTTATTTTGCCTTATTAATAAAACCTATTAAACCTTTCGTAGATATCAAGCCTGCCTTTTTTATGTTAGAAACATGTCAATGTGCCGGTGAAAAAGTCTATAACTTATTGATTCTACAAACGACATTACATGTTTAAAAATAAAAAATATTTTATGCAAGACCATGGCAGGCGTAGGTTACCAGATTTTAATAAAAAAAATTAATGAAGCAGATTTCTTAATACGTTTCACATAAATATTAGTAGGTACAGTCTGTTCCACATAAGTTGTCCTTTAGCCGCTATATTAGCAGCATTGCCTACGCTTTGTAAATCTGTCAAAAAACAGATTGAATGTATTGAAAAACAATACTACAATATAGCGGCTAAAGGACTTCTTATGTGGAACAGACTGTATATGAACACTTTTACAATTTAGTTACCTTCCTACTGTCACTAACATGATAAATAAAAGCAATTCTTTCTTATCCTCTTTTATAAACCGGTATCGCAGGATTTCAACAAATCGCTGGTCATTACACCGGAAACGGAAAACTCATAAAAAATGTGTAGGTATTGTGTAACTCCACTACATATAAGTTATATTTATGTATTTTCAATTTGTGCATATTATTATAAAGTCCTGTGAATGTGATTTTTATCTAATAGTAGATTGTTAACCAAGGGCTGTATGACATCAATTGCATACGAGGTTTTTGGCGCCCGAGCGCAGCGAGGGCGCTAATTAGCCCGAGTATGCAATTGATGCTTACACCCGAGGTAAACACTCTGCTTTACATATCGATTGTGAGGTAAGTAAAAAACTTAACTTTTGAGAAAGAACTCCAAAAACAAGAAAAAAAATTACTTTCGCGCCTAGCTAGTCGACTGCCTTTTTAACTCTTCACGATTTTATGGCACGCAAGCGCGTCAAATCGTGCTGGCCAGTTCGATTTTTAAATAGATTTCAACTAACAAATAGTTCGATATTTAAAATAAAATCTTCATAAATTCTAATATAATTAATTGTCTTGATTCCGATTCAAGAGAAAAAAAAATTACCTAACTTTTTAAAAATATTCTTCTTGCAGTATGAGTATGACAGTTCTTTTTTCAAATTCAAAAACCTATGCTGTAATGATATCCATACACCCCGGCATTCAGGGAAGTAAGTGACTACTTACAGAGCAAGAGATATGTAAAAAATATTACGTTCCCCATAAAGAAATTTGGGAAACAAATACTCACAAGTAAGGTATTAAGCACAGTATTACAAAAAGTATTAAGTAACCCATCGCTCAAAAGAAAAGATAAGTTACCTACGAACTTTTCTGTTAGTGACGAAACTGGCCCTAAGTATGTATTTGCTTTGTGGATAAATCATTTTTAAACGAGTATAAAAATGCATCCTATCAGTTAGCATTATCGTCAGGACAGACTTATGTTTGTTATGCCAGTAGAGCACTCAATGTACTAGGTATAAGTATCAAGTATACCTATACGATAAAAATATATCTTCAAAGATTAATAGACAAAAGAGGTAGGTAGTTAAGGTAAATTTTATAGTGTAAACAAACACAGATTATCTTAATACAACTTTTCCATCGGTGAAAGTTAAGATTTTGCTTTAAATTAACTCTGTACTGCTAAAAGGATCTGCGTATCGTATTTACAAAACATATAACATTAATTTTTTGTTTAATTACATACACACATTCATGATGATGATGATGAAATACAATATGTCATATTACACAAATATTTCGGAATGTTTGTACCTATGAGTAGGTATTTGATTGTATACAAGCAAAAATGAAAACTTGAACCAGCTAATAGGCTTTTTAATAAAGATTCCCATCACCCGTTATTATTATGGGCCGTGCAAGTGTTACGGATAGTTACTATTTACGAAAAAAGGAACGTCTGCCAACTTACCATTTTTAAAACACAAACTTGCGATAAAAATAGACTTCAAACTGGTACTTTGTTCGGCGGTATCAACTTTTTTCTTAATATTAAAATATCACAGTAATTCTCATTTCTTTTCACGTAACAATCTTCGCTAAGCTGATAAAAACCAAAGACGACCGCTTTCGAAGTATTCTAATTTCATAAAACGTTTGGCGCGACCACGCCACGCCGGCACGCGTATAAACTGCCAGCCAGTCAGATGGCACACAAAACACATGAATGACTAGGAGTTGTACGAGTATTCTCGTTTCAGTTATGAAATTAGAAACTTGACTTTAAATCGAGGGGAAAGAGCCCATATTGGCTTGGAGTGACGTGCACATGTTGTTCAGTGCGTCGGACATTGCAAGTTGCATTTTTTAATTGATGTTTGTGTTTGGGAGAAAGCAAACGTCGCAGTGCGGTAACCGGACGGATATTTGGCCGCGCGGGTGAGGCGGCCAATCGTGGAGCGGGCCGTCGCGTGGGAGACTTTATCGACGAAAGTCCTTCAAGGGCGTATGAAAAGTTCACAATGCAGGATACAGGTAGAACTATTTTAATTATGCCAAATATTAATTTATAAAAAAACCTTTGGATAAACTTCATCTAAGTTTTGTAGGACACAACACAAAGGCTTAAGTAGTTGGAATTTTCGAATATTAGTCTCAGAAAAATAGCTCAGATAATACTCCGCAAGTTAAAGGTCGTCAAGATATCAGTGCAGAGTACCTACCAATTATTGCCTATCTCCTACAAAAAAAAAACATGTTTTTAAGTATATACTTATCCTACTTACTCCAATTTTTTATCTTAAATAACATAACACAGTTCAATTTTAAAGCAAATAGGATTCGTCGAACATTCGGCGATTTTATGAATCAGAATCAAATTACTTCATAAAGGGGTTTGAAGATTTTTGTATGGAGGCTGGCTTACCTTGTGGTACGCCATTTTGATTTTTTTTCAAAATAGCGTTCACTTAAAATTCTATGAAAAATCGATACCTTACATTAATACAAACATAAAATGTTATTAGACGAAAACCCGTAAAGTGTCACGTTTTAAAGATATAATCAATTAAAGTATTATTTCTTTATTTTAAGATTTTTTTGTGTCAAGACATCGTAGTTCACATAAAATTCATTCAAAAATGGATACCTGACAATAATACAAACATAAAATGTCATAAGATGTCATTATTACTATAACTTGAGAAAAAAAACTCAAAATAAAGAAGTAAAACTTTAATTGCTTATATTTTTAAAACGTGACACTTTACGAGTTTTTGTCTAATAACATTTTATGTTTGTATTGATGTCAGGTACCCATTTTCAAATGAATTTTATGTGAACTATAACTTGAGACAAAAAATAACTCAAAATAAATCTTTAGTTGCATTATATCTTTAAAACGTGACACTTCACGAGTTTTCGTCTAATGACATTTTATGTTTGTATTGATATCAGGTATCTATTTTTGAATGAATTTTATGTGAACTATAACTTGAGAAAAAAAAACTCAAAACAAAGAAATTTTACTTTGGTTGCTTATATCTTTAAAACGTGACACTTTACGGGTTTTTGTCTGATAACATATTATGTTTGTATTAATGTAAGGTATCGATTTTTCATAGAAATTTAAGTGAACGCTATTTTGAAAAAAAATCAAAATGGCGGACGCGTAGGAAGGCCAAAATCTTCAAACCCCTTTATTAGATACCTTTTTATAGCCATAAATCTTATTTATGGCGCATGTGGTGAACCCCTGACCCCGACATACTTAACATACTTACACCTTTGATCAATACATTTGTAGCGTCTAATCAACAAAAGTATGAAATAATAAAAATATCACGTAAGTATGTATGTTCCTTCCAATCTGTAATTAAATAATAAGCATGGTAACAAACGCTGAAGAAATTACAAGATAGATGTCTCATAACGTATTTTAAGAAAAACTTATGACTAGCACCACTACATAAATTTACGAATGTATGTACCTACATAGATTTTCAGGTCTCCTTCTTTGATCTCTTATCCATATTGTTTTAACTAAGATAAAACTAGATAATTTCACTCTTCATGAATAAATCGTACTTTATATTTATTATGAAACATTTACAAGAAAATGCAAAAATTGCCATTGTTCTGTTCTTGGGCCCAAAACATTTAAGTTAATGTGTAGAGATGAGATGTATTCTATGTGAAAGACCACACACACACCATCAACTTTTATTATGATGACACCATAATCGGTCCCAGGGGGAAAAAGTTATCGTCCATAATAATTTATTACTTTTAAGTATATGAACATAAAATTATCATAATAAACATTTTTTTTTTCCTAGGACCAATTTTGTCGACGCCATAATAAAAGTTCAAGGTGTTTATTAGATCTACTTCTTACGCTATGTCCCAAATCTGCACAACATGTTTTTTTTTGGCCCAGTCTTTTGCATTGTCCTTTAATTGAGTAAATTGTATTTATCAAATCAACTTAATCAGACACTAGATGTTATTCATACTATTTGCTACATGACGAGCCGACGACTGCAAATTTCTGTACAACAAAACGGGTAAGCATTTGATTGGGCACGATCTCACCTGATGGTAAGTAACACCGGAACTAGTGAGAACAGATTACCCAGATAGAACCTATTCAGTATTCACTCTAAACTTAATGATTCCCAACTAAGTTATATTAACAAAATGTTACTAAAAGTTTTGTCTGAGTTGTTTTATTCTATTTACCTACAGCTTAACAATCCCCTAATTTCCGACCGGACTTCGCACGCACCAGTGAAAGGTAGGTATCTACCAAATGAAAAAAAGAGATAATAACGTAGATTTCTGTTATTTTACTTTCGTTTGGTAAATGTGTAGGAATTATATTTTTAAGGATGGAGAATCGACGACTTTCTGCTATACTGATCCAATTATTAATAAGGCTGCTAAAATGATTAGACTTATGCTCATAAACGTGGTCACTCATAATTGATTTCCAAGTCCTTAAACCGAAACTAACAACATTAAATGACAGTTAATTATGTAGCAAAAACTGTGACCAAATGATGACTGTACGATTTTATTTTACTCTAGGTGCCACTTGACGATAATGAGACAGTCAAAGAAAATAAAGTAGAATGACTTTTTATTGTAGAAAAAAAAATACAAATTATTAAAATAGCTCCTGGTAAAATTTGTCATCATTGCAGATCAAATGTAAAAATTGCCTTTGCTAAAATCTCAGGCGGTAAGCAAGAGCGTGCAGCAAGCCGTGTTAAGCAAATAAAACTGTATTCAAACTAAAATAGCTAATGAAACCATTAGTAAATAAAAGAAACCCGAATCTACGAAGTTTGGAAATAATAAATACTAGGGAGTGACTAGTGACTACAATCAACAGAAACCATTATCTGCGTTTGGCAGAAAAAAGCGCTAGCGAGCGCTTGTTGGCAAAATGGCGGATCTACTTCAAAACCATGGAATTAATTTAGGTCTATGTTCAAAACGAACAAAATAAATAAGCAAAATGGCGGATTATGTTCGCGCAATGGCCGAAAATTGTAATTAGCGCTAGTAAGCGCTCGCTAGCGCTTTTTCTGCCAAACGCAGCCATTGCTTGTGTACAACATTAAAGAAAAAGAAAGTCAAGTGACAGCTGACTTTTGAAGCTTTTCTTTTTATACCAGAACAATACAGAAATTTTGTACCAATCGCTACCGAGCTTTAATTGTAAGCTCATTTTCTATTGGTCTTTCTATTAAGCAAAATGACAAACAACACCATTTGTTGGTCGATGGTCGATGTCGATATAGATAGACATTGTGTGAGTAATTTTTGCTTTGACAGATTCTGCGGAAGAACGAGATTTTAGTCGTAATTATTTGTAATATTTATTTCGTTTACAAATCTCGTTTATTTCCGTGTAGTTGAGTGGGAAGGAATCAAAATAAATACAGAGGAAGTGTTTCGTTTTACTAGTTGTGAGTAAATTGTTATTTTTGCTTTGTTCGTCGATACGTATATTTTTATTGCATAGGTATTCTGTGTATAATTTCAAATGAAATTATTGTGGTTGTTTAACACGTGATCCAATACCGACAGTGTATAACGTGTGTGGATAAATCAAATTAGTATTCTGCGACATCTATTGTTGTTCCCATAGGCTTTATGATACATTCTTGTTTGCTGTTGGTCTGAAGACCGCTGTTATCTTTTGCTAAACAATGCGTTGTGTGACCCAGTATCTTGGTCATCTCGGATAAGTGCATATGAGGTCGCGAGATGCCTTCGATCGTGATTAATCTGATTAAATAATAATTTAGGGCAGTGGTTATTGATAGTGTCAAGAAAATGCAGATAATGTACTGTGGATTATGACAAATTCTGATAAAACTGTTTCGTTTTGCATAGATATCCTAAAGAGGGTTCAAGAACTATTGGACAGCTGCTTTTTTGTTATAAATCAATACAGATAGTATTTGTGAAGCTCAGTATATGGTTTTAGTGTTTTGAACAATATGAAGTTACCATTGTATAAAATAGAGCTTAAAATCTACACTGTTATTCGTAAAATAAAATACAGTTATTTTATTGGCATACCATTAGGAACACCATCAAAAACATGTGTGTCAGTATAATTGCATATATTCTGCTTACTATCTTACTATCTATTTCTACTACTATCTATTTTATTACTAATATTATAAAGAGGAAAGATTTGATTGTTTGTATGTTTGTTTGTTTGTTTGAATTAAATAGGCTCCAAAACTACTAAACTTATTTGAATAATTCTTTCACTGTTTGAAAACTACACTATCCCCGGTGAACCCTATGTTCACCAGGGATAGTGTAGCTATCCAAAAGTAAAAGAATTATTCAAATCGGTTCAGTAGTTTCAAAATTGCTGCGGGAATGAGACATTTCCCGTAGGAATTTAATAGCCTATGTCCTAATTCTAGTTATAAACTATATGTGTGGCAAATTTTATCTAAATCCGTTCAGCCGTTTAGGCGTGATTGAGTAACAAACATCCAAACATCCAGACTTTCACGTTCATAATATTATAAGTAGGATTAAATATTGGAAATAACTTGACCAAAATAAACAGACACAGTCATGCACAGAAATTTTAATGATTGTGATGTCAGGGGCCACACCCACAACCTTTGATGTAATAACTATTACACTAATTAGCCATCATAATTTACTTAATAGTATCAATTTGCTTGAGTTCTTGATGTGTTTGTGTGATTAGTATGAGTAACTCTTAAAACACTAACACATTGACTATCATATTTTATCAGATTGAATGTTATTTCTGTAGAAATTTAATTGCAAGTATTCAGAGATAAATAAAAAATTTAGGTTACAATTTTCCCAAACATATTCAGCAACTTTTGGCGAACTCTTTCTCTGCCAAATCTAGTCAGAGTATGCATTTATGCACCATAAGCAATGACGTTCAATATAAAACTAGACACCCAATCTCTGAGATCAATGGGGATTTGTGAACTAAAAGTTCCGAAATCCCCATTGATGGGGATTTCCGATGGGGATTTGTGGAATAACCCAAGAAAAATTCCTCAAAAAACGTCCGAGTGGCGTTGACACAGATGACATTAACACATTCGTTCAAATTAACACCTTATCTCGTGGCAGTTAGTGTTTAATGTCAATTGTATACAACTAAACGAAAACTCTGCCCAATAGTCGGGTGGGCAGACTTTTGCTTCGGACAATATTTGAGCGTGATTGGGAGTCTAGTTTTTTAATTGAACGTCATTGACCATAAGTGATGATTTTGCAGGTCCTGTTATTATATTGAACCGACTACCATCTTTAATAGGATAACTAAATCAATTGGATCATGGCTACATAGACTTTCTATGTAGCCATGATCCAATTTTGTGATCCAAATTCCAATTCTATCATCAGAGCTAGTGGCAAATACGCACAAAGGTATAAAAATCTATGCGTACGCGCCGTGATTGAAACCTACGACTTCACGCAGTTGGCATTTGAACCACTAGGCTACCGTAGCTCTTAGCTCAAGTATAATTGCATAAGTATATTATTTTATCTTTATTTTGTCATATTATATTCCTTTGTACATTCATCTTTTGTCTAGAACCCTCAGTAGACACTTTGTTTACTTTGGTACTAGATGTTTTCCAATAATATTATTGTTTGAAACCAGGAAAATAATAATTTGTACTATAGTTTTTGTTAGCTTTGATTGTGACTAATGTCCTTAAATATTCTTTAAGTATGTTATGTAACGTCCTATTCATCTAGTGGTTTAGTGCCCTTGAACTCATATCTGTGTGTTTATTGTTCTATTTTAAACGTGTCTTTATTATTTGTAATTCACTTCTTTCAAACAACTAGAATAAAGTAGATTTAGATTCAAATAATTATTTTTGTACATTTAGCAGTTATCGATGTATAGCATTTTTGGCACGCCTTGGTTTTATTTTTTTTACAAGACAGATAATTATGATGCTTGGCAAAGGCCTATTTTGTAACTGGACTTGCCATCCTGAATTATGATGCAAGCCGCTTACTTATCGGGACAAAACAAATTGAGAATAAAAAATGCGGTCTATTTATTACGCCTACAATACATCTCCTTTTTTCCAGTTGAAAACCATGCGCCAAACCGTACGAGATACATTGACCGAAAGAGCATGAGAGGTGGAGACACAAGTGAACGCCACTGGTGATGCGGTAAGATGGCGCGCGTGCTCGCAGCCGTGCTCGCCCTGCTGGCGGCGGCCGGCGCCGAAGTCATGGTCTACGAAGAGGAGATACCGCATATAGTAAGTGTAAGTTGTACTTTAATATCATTATTATAATTCAGAAAATCTCATTTCATTAGTATTTAAGGAGTGAGGGACTGTTGAATGTGCTGCCATAATCAAGGTCTTTTCTTTGTTGTAAAAGAATAGCTATGCCGGTTCCTGTGACAATCGGGCGTCTGTGAGGTGAAGTATTGTTGCTAAAAAAAACATCAGGCGAAGGATACTCGCATACTCAATACATTCCCCATAATAAAAACAATTTAGGTATACCAAGAAATCGAGGAAAATAATAGATAATATTGATACTATAACCTCCTCCTTCTTAATTTTTTGGAATCGTTCTAGATCTTTTTCCTTACTAGGCACGGATATTGTGACTCTGGAATTTGTTCCAAGAATTGAACTCAGAACCCTGACGGCCAGGTATTGGTATTTAAACCACTGGACCAGCGAGTAGTCATGAATTCGCCTAAATGTTGTTCATGATAAATTTTAAACTCCAAAATAAATGCCCACAGTTTAACGCATTAAATG
The DNA here is from genome assembly GCA_949319885.1 of Mecyna flavalis. NCBI lineage: Eukaryota > Metazoa > Arthropoda > Insecta > Lepidoptera > Crambidae > Mecyna > Mecyna flavalis. The sequence continues at coordinate 16,949,906 of OX439427.1, forward strand.
TCTTTGTTCATTGTTGCATTGAAAGCCCGCGAGTGAACCTAATGTTTAATCAAATGGTTCTGTAGGTCAATGAACCACTTATTCGGAGGGTCATCTCATTTCAACAATTTTCCTCAATTAAGTTTTTGCAAAACGGTTCTTCTCACGCCTGGCTTGTATGGCAAAGGCTCACACTTATTTTAAATTATATTGCCAGACCCATTTTTGTAATCTCATTGATTAGCAATGTGACGCAGCGTGAATATTGTGTGCTCTTAGAATACCTATACAGAAAAAAAAACTTGTTAAAATTACGATACTTATGTCCATTCGTTGGAATAAAAAAAAGTGGTTATCCCCTTACTTGCAAAGAATGCTATGGGGCATTAATTCTAACTTTTTGCCATTCTGTAGTGCGTGCAAAAAACGCATAATAATAAATTAATAATATTGAGGTTGAGGAGTACGTGTGTGATCTAGCGATGCAGTGCATCATAAAGCAAACGACGTATTTACTTAATTAATCAATTATTAATAATTACGAACAGCTATCCTCTTTCCAACTAGTTATCATGACCTATTACTATGTTGGCATAGTAAACTGGTCATTATTTAATCTCTGGTTAATGTATTAATGGAATGACAGCGCTTATTTATAAACCACCGTATGTTGAAACGCTAGGCATCGGCTTATACCTAGGGCTACCATCACCTAAGTTGCAGACGCAGGATAAACACAGCAAAAATTCCGGACATTTGGGCAAAATATGGTGCTTTTTCCCCGGACATCTCTAAAAAGTATTTTTGCAACAAATATAAAAACATAGATATCATTTTTATGAAAGTCTTGTGAATGAGTGGGACACTTTCAAAAACCCCTGCCGGATGCCCCCCGGACGCTCTTCAAACAGGACAAATCCGGGGAAACCCGTCCGGGTCGGGATGGCAGCCATACCTGCCTATGCCAAGTATTTAGCATAACTATTGTTTTTATTTTATAAAAATAGAACCAGTACTTTTTTAGAATTTATTTTTGTACATGGAGTCCAGAGAAAGTAGTAAATATTAAAAAAAAAAGTTTTTGTCGTTAATTTATGATGTAGTTTCACCCATTTTCGTTTGTGCACCTTATCCGGGAGGAACATTGTATATTGTTAACAATTTTTAAAACGTATTTCATAACAATTCTTGATTAGAAACTGATATAACATGTATGTTTATTTTTACTACTCCCCACTACATTCCTATACATTTAGGTGTTTATAATAACCGATATATCTTATCAGGCGTCTCCAGATCATTGCCAGTGGAATATTAGTGTGTAGCGTGGCGGACTAGTGTGCAGTGCGGTGTTAGGTAATCGAGGTTACACGCGTCTGCTGATTACACTGTAATCCTGTAATAACTTCTGTTAGTGCGTGATCAGTAACTTTACGAGCTGAAATTTTCGGGTCTTTGTGAAATTAATTCTGTGTGTATAAACGATGCTAGATGAGATAAATCTTAATTTAAAAAATGAGTAAAATAACGTGTGTTTTCGTATACATAATCCATACTAACTTATGTTTGTTACGGATATTTTTAAAATGGACAAATCCTTTGTGGATACCCTAGTTACTCGAGAGAGCAGCTGGAATTTTCGTACTCCGCTCTCTGTCGAGACGGTTACCGATTAAAACTCTACCATAGCCATTTATAGCCCAGATCTTTCAGGGTGAGGGTGTGACTGTATTAATGGGTACTATGTTCTATTGAGCCAACCAACTTATATTTGGACCTTACACCCGCTTACCATCTTAGTGAGATCATCCTGACTGCTTCCTTATAAAAACAAAGATGGAGGGCTGGATAACCTAGTGCGGGAATTGCTTAAGCGCCCCCAGCCATATTGATGCTCATAGATAGCCACATGGTAGCAGCACGCTTTATGGGCGAGGAAGGAAATAAAACTCGTCCGACAACTTGTTTAGTGTGACGCCACTGATGACTTTCTCGGGGGTGTTGGGACTGCTTGGACGGTGCGTTAATAGTCCAGTCATTTTAGGATTTCACCTCGGAATTCGAGATACCCAGCTGTAAGTCTGTAAATACTTTTATATTGACACCCTAAAAGTTGTCTTAAAACCTACATATGGTAGGGTGTACGCAACTATTAAATTTCAAGGTCAAAGGGTCCAAAAATGGGACTTTTTTTACTATTTGCTCTCCAGGGCCAAAACTATGCTTTTATTGCGAATCATGTTTTCCCCACTTATAAACTGTATTAAATTACTTGCAATTTGAGCCTAACAGCAGCGCTATTGAATCTATAGGAGCTAAGCTATGGCACTTTGAAAATGACCAATATTTGTCGAAAAAAGAAATTTTCAGGATACTCCCACTTATTTCGTGAAATATTGGCAAAACCACTTGGCCTATGAAGAAAGGTCACTGAAAACATTTTGTAGTACATTTATTAAACTTTTATTAGAGCACAAAACGAAGTCTGTGAGACTAGCTGTTCCCTCACAATCTCAAAAAAACGAAAAAAAGGTAAAGTGGGTTATATAGACAAAAGACTATATAATATTGGGTTATTGGAAATTAGACGGGAATGCTATAAATAGTAGTAGGTGGAGATCATTTGCGATCGTTTAGGCTCGCTTGAAGTTTGATTTGAAATCTAATTTCTAAGCAAAACATAAAATCATCATTGATTTTATGACTAACCGAAAAAACTGCGATTGTCTAAAAATTATAGCCTGTAAATGCAAAAAAGGATGTAGAAGGGCACGCAAATGACCTCCACCCACTACTATTTATAACATTCCTGTCTAATTACCAATAATCCAATATACAGGGTTATTGGTAATGTGTCTTGATCCTTTTAAGGGCATGTAGAGGAGGTCCCCAGCTAGCAATTGACCCATTAAAGTGCAGGTCAAAAGTGAACCAATAATGAGATATTTTTTTTTAAATATTTTTTCGGAAAATTCGGGATTCACAACTTTAAAAATTTATTAAAAAAAAACTACATCATATTTTAATGTAATTATTTATGATTAAGTTAGAGCTTAGTCTAGTACATAATAAAACACACTAGGATAACTGAAAGTTTTGTTAATTTTGAAATAAGAGATCAAAAACTAGATTTTTTTTACGACGCTTATAATTTTGTTTACAATAAAGTATAATTTTCTTCAAAAAATCACCTAATTACTTGGACGGCGGAACATTTCAAAAACATCTTCATATCAATGGCTATCCAACAAGATACAATGTACACTTAAAAAATTGATAACAACTGTAAAAACAACTAACGAGCATAAAAGGGTAATAAATCTCTATACATATGTTTTCGCTATAACGGTGTATTTTTCAACCAGATGACAATCAATAGACAAACGACACTTGATTAAACCATGAATGGATAAAAGAGACAGGTAAAGAGATGACTTATCATCAAAAAAAAAATTCCGGGAATTAGTTTCATATCTGCTTTTATTATGTCAAAACGTTTTATTCCAATGATGTCTTAAGGACACTCACTTGAAATTTTGCAATGCACCTAAAGAAGGTTTCTTCCCGCCTGACCCCACCAATTCTGCCTTTAGTGGGGGCTTTTAGTTTTGCATGCCCCCCCCCCCACCATAGGGGCAGACGAAACAAAAAAGACGGAACCTAAATTAGTAGTTAGTTTAAACTAAAAAGTTTCAACTGCCCCCACTGGCACAAACTTAAATTTTTCAATGCACTTAAAGAAGGTTCATTTCCACCTGACCCCACCAATTCACCAGTGGGGGCAGTTGAAACTTTTTAGTTTAAACCAACTACTAATTTCGGTTCCTTCTTTTTAGTTTCGTCTGCCCCTAGTGGGGGGGGGGGGGCAAAACTAAAAAGTTTCGACTGCCCCCACTAACGGCAGAATTGGTGGGGTCAGGCGGGAAGAAACCTTCTTTAGGTGCATTGCAAAATTTCAAGTGAGTGTCCTTAAGACATCATTGGAATAAAACGTTTTGACATAACAAAAGCAGATATGAAACTAATTCCCGGAATTTTTTTTTTGATGATAAGTCATCTCTTGACCAGTCTCTTTCATCCATTCATGGTTTAATCAAGTGTCGTTTGTCTATTGATTGTCATCTGGTTGAAAAATACACCGATATAGCGAAAACATGTGTATAGAGATTTATTACCCTTTTATGCTCGTTAGTTGCTTTTACAGTTGTTATCAATTTTTTAAGTGTACATTGTATCTTGTTGGATAGCCATTGATATGAAGATGTTTTTGAAATGTTCCGCCGTCCAAGTAATTAGGTGATTTTTTGAAGAAAATGATACTTTATTGTAAACAAAATTATAAGCGTCGTAAAAAAATTCTAGTTTTTGATCTCTTATTTCAAAATTAACAAAACTTTCAGTTATCCTAGTATGTTTTATTATGTACTAGACTAAGCTCTAACTTAATCATAAATAATTACATTAAAATATGATGTAGTTTTTTTTAAATAAATTTTTAAAGTTGTGAATCCCGAATTTTCCGAAAAAATATTTAAAAAAAATATCTCATTATTGGTTCACTTTTGACCTGCACTTTAATGGGTCAATTGCTAGCTGGGGACCTCCTCTACATGCCCTTGAAAGGATCAAGACACATTACCAATAACCCTGTATATAGTCTTTTGTCTGTATAACCCATTTTAACTTCTTTTCGTTTTTTTGAGATTGTGAGGGAACAGCTAGTCTCACAGACTTCGTTTTGTGCTCTAATAAAAGTTAAATAAATGTGCTACAAAATATTTTCAGTGACCTTTCTTCATAGGCCAAGTGGTTTTGCCAATATTTCACGAAATAAGTGGGAGTATCCTGAAAATTTCTTATTTCGACAAATATTGGTCATCTTCAAAGTGCCATAGCTTGGCTCCTATAGAGTCAATAGCGCTGTTGTTAGGCTCAAATAAAAGTTAAATAAATGTACTACAAAATATTTTTAGTGAACTTTCTTCATAGGCCAAGTGGTTTTGCCAATATTTCACGAAAAAAGTGGGATTAACCTAAAATTTTCTATTTTCGAGAAATATTAGTCATCTTCGAAGTGCCAATATTTCTCGAAAGCTTGGCTCCTATGAAGTCAATAGAGGCCTCCAATGGTTTTTTAATACAGTTTATGAATGTAGGAACATCGTTCACAAAAAATGCATGGTTTTGGCCCTGGAGAGCAAATAGTAAAAAAAGTCCCAAATTAGCTTGTGGCCAATGTAATGGGCAAGCTTGTCTCAATGCTCTACCATATCAGAGCGACATTAACGAAGATGTAACCTTTGACCCCGAAATCATGGAAGAACTTGAGACAAATGTCGTTGAAGACGATAATGAAGACCACTTTGAAATTTACCAGCAGCCGGAAAACGACGATGAAGAGGAAGAAGATGATACAAATTATAATAAAATATAAATAAAAATAAATGTATTGAATATTTTTAATGAAAACTTGAAGTTTTTTTTTCATCATGTAAGAAGTTATTAATATTAATTAGGTTCAAATTCTCATTAACAATTCTGCAATAACATGGGCAGGTATAAATTGATACTGAATAAAAAGTGGATAGGTTAGGAAAAAATTATAAAATTTGAAATAAAAAATTGACAAATATTTATAATCATTGATTTATCGATAGTTCATTAACTATTATGGCGCGTTTTCGACCGGAGGCACCGGTTGACCTGAAGTGATGCTGTGACCGCGCGCTCTCCGCCCTCTATCTCGAAAACGGTTCACCGTATAAAAATTTTTTTTAAACAAAATTTGTAGAGAATTTTGTATTCTACAATATTGATAATAAATACAAATAGCATAAAACCCATAGGAAACGAGATATTTACAAAAAAAGCGCAAAGAACCGATTTTTGGACCCTTTGACCTTGAAATTTAATAGTTGCGTACACCCTACCATATGTAGGTTTTGAGACAAGTTTTAAGGTGTCAATATACAAGTATTTACAGACTTACAGCTGGGTATTTCGAATTCCGAGATTCATACCTAATTTAAGCTAAAATGACTGGACTATAAACCCGGTCCTACGCACCAACAACCCCATTTAGGGGGCTTTTATTACCCCAGGCAAAGGAGCACGGTTATAGTATTACGCCCCCTACTACATGAACTCATCTTTATAATCGACATGTGTTAATTTTACCTAATGGATCAGGCATAAAGCAAAGTTCACCATTTAATTTATCTATAATAGTATGTTGTGAAAATTATCAATTAAATAATTTAGAATAAAATAAAATTCACAAACGTGGTTTGTAATCAGTACGTGTTGCTGACTGCTGTATATTGTGACGATTCTTCTGTATAAAGCACAAGCAGTAATAAAGATAGTTGTGAATCCAGATAAGATAATCTTGGCTTACAAATCATAGGTTTCGACAATTTAGCTCTTCTGACATAGCTATTTAAAATTGGAAAATTCCTTTATTTGCATTGTAACAAGAGTATTAATTTTTGCTATACCGATCGACTGCACTCTGTGTAGGTACTCTACGTTGACGTCACTAAAATATGTAAAGACCACTCAGAGACAGGTCACTCACAAAGCGCCATTTCTTGCATACAATGTAAACTTGACGTTTCATTTACCACCATTCTTAAACAATATCAAGCAACATTTAAATTAGTAACATTGGAATATTTGAATTATAAGTAACGTTATTACATTGTTATTGATCCCCACTACCGTTATAATTTTTGTAGTTATTATTTTATACTTGATAAAGCAACGACATCTTGGGTGAAATTTGACTGACCGGTTTTAAGATCCTTGGGATAGCCCTATTTCCAGCTTGTTTTTTTTGGTAAATCAAGCCCTGCACGCAATGAATGAACTATAACTACCATTGAACTAGAATTATCAATTTATCAGTGTCATGCGCTTGCTTTTCCGTTACTTACAAAATGATGTTTAGGCACTCTAGTACTGGTTTGCATTCCGCTGTTTTAAATTAATTGATAATAATATCAGCGTTTTTAATTAAACCGTTTTTGTTGTGACTGCGTATGCGTTGTTGCTAATTAAATTGTAATCAGACAGGCAGGGGCCCGTCTGGGCGCAACTTAATGAGTTAATTTATAAGTTAACTGTATTGTTATAATGCTGTGGTGGTATAGCTTTCATTAGGAAGTATAATAATAATAGTGGAATTGTTTCTTATATCGGGTTGCGAGAAAGAGAGATTATACCAGGTAGAATATATCTTACTCTTATTTATATGATACATATTCTCCTCCCGTCCGCTGTTTAGCCCGCCCGGACTTTACGATATCCCGCAGGAATATATTATTTTTTCGGGATAAAGAATATGACACTCTTCAGCTCCCAAACTGTCACCAATTTTACGTAGATCCGTTGTTCCCTTGCGACATCAAACAATGACATTCAAATGCACTTCTATTTCGGTTATCTATCTGGGATGGCCCATGTCCTTTTTCAAGGTCTAGCTAGTCGATCCTTGGGTGATTTTTTTAGTACGCGCCATATATCTCTTAAGTAAAACAAAAGAAAATCAAACAACCGATAAAAGTTTTGTTTTGTTTCTAAAAATATATTTGGAAAATATCCAAATGTCCAATAATTTACATGCGTACAAAAATATGAACATATTTTGTAAGCATGTACTGTACGTTGTTGGAAATAAAGGAATCGAGCGACAACCTCTAACATTTAAAAATTTATTATAAAGTTAGTTTGAATAAAAAACTCATCATTTTCCTGCCCTTATCCCACGCTAAGTAGGGTTTAAATAAAAAACTAGAAAATAATAATTGCAAGTGAATGGACTGCGAGGTCTGCAAGCTATTTGTCTCGTAACTACGATCGATTGTAATTAGCTTGTGTAAGCCGGCAACTGAAGCATACTAACATGCATCGATGGTTGCAGTTTGCACAAAGAACTTCATTATTAGTTTCACTTCCACTTTAGTTAAAGAATTATGCAGAATAATATATTTTTAATAGTAATGTTACACAATATTTTTTACAACTTCCGAGGTCATAAAACCCGGATATCGAGGCATCGATTCCCGCCTTTGGTCTGGTTGTTCGTAAAACTCTTCCAGGCTCCGTCTGACTAGCTACCATATCCCTATGGGTAAACTATGGCGTCAAAATACCTATATGACCATATTGACTATATTAATGTGACAGCCAACAAGGTTGAAATAGAAAGATTTCATTTTAGGGGTTGGTATTAACTAATTTATAAAAAAGTGACACAACCATTGAGGATTTGAGGCAGCTTCAAACAGAACTCTTTACCTTTTTTCGTGGAGAAATGGTGATAAAAACTACCTTGTTTAAAATGTGTAACAACTAGGGCCTGGACCTGTTATTAATTGGTAGCTTTATTATGTACGGTCAACAGCACATCACGGTTAACACTTGCAGTTCGTTAATAGCACTTATGCCCCCGACATAAGAGCGGTACAAAGTCCAAAGTGTATAGTCTAACGTACGTTTGACTGTACCTACTTTTATGATTTTATGTTTCTTATTGCTCTTTGAAGTTCGCGTCGAGTAGGCTGTGTAGTGTAATCTAATAAGATAAAATATTTCTTTTATCAAATAATCAGGTTACAATAAGTACCAGAGAAATAACCAGTAATTTTCCAATAGTGAATGTCAAGCATTTAATCTATAGATATAGCTTATCGGGTCTTCGTCCTTACTATAGCGTTCAATACGAGAACTAAAGATGTAGTAATAAATATTATTGTCACTATCTATGGCAAGGAATCAAGGAAATATACATCCTTATTGTGTACTGTATAGTTGAATGACTATAGGTGTAGCGTTGATATTTAATCGGATGGAAGAGATGATACTGCACTTAAACCGTTTGGCGGTATGTTGATATCGTAAAAAAAATCTTGGACAATATTCACAAGCTTGTATTATTGGGGCCGGGCAACAGAGAAACTTTACTTATATGTACATAAAAACACTGAATCAAATCAAAAAATCAAAAATTCTTTATTTATCATAAACTTAAACAACAAAACTGTGATTTGATAATAGGGCGTTTGGCCTCTCCATTGACGTTAATAATCATTGCACAGCTGCAAATAGTTTTTTATCTTTGAGACGCTAAAGTGACCGCGTTTTTATGAAAAAAGCCCAGTGGCCAGGTTTTATTGCCGGTGAGTGTATTTTAAAGCCAAAATTCTATCATTCTGTTCGCATTTCTAGACAAAAATATTCGTTCAGCTTCCATCAATTAGTATCTTTCCACTTTTGACGGTAAGAAGTGTAGTGGTAGTGGACAGTCTATACATGGACAGCGGTGGCAGTTCGGGTCCCGGCAAGAGTGGCATCGGTTGAGTGGAGTGAGATGTGACGAGTGGTTCGAGTGGTTAACGCAAAGTGACGCGATGACTCCGCAGTTCGCTGTGCACGTGCTGCAGTTGGTCGGCTTTCAGTACTTTGTTAGTATTGTATATGATTGTGGATTTTTTATTTTATGGCAGCACATTGAACGATAATTCTTAGTAAAATCCAATTACAATTTCCATTCAGAGAAATTTTCTTAATAAATTGACCGCAGTGGCCGCTGACCTGATGCGTAACAATAAAGAGTATTTACTACAGAATCCGATAGCATTTTTAAATTCTAGATCATTGAGTAAGTGAGCCTTAACTACTAGTACGGGACAAAAACGTTCGGAGAAAAAATTTTGACCAATAGGGTAACGTCCCATTGCCCATAGGTCAATTTTTTTAACCAATGCTGCTTACCATCAGGACGGCTGCTGTCTGCCAAATGATGTAGCATAATAAAAAGTTACAATAATAACAAATGTTTGTTTTTGTAGTTAAAAGATGATTTCCGCGACCTGCCGGCGAGCTTCGGGCCGGACCTGCCGTTTGAGGGGCTCCGCGGAGTCTTGGTGGAGGGCGCGCCGGCGGACGGCTGCGGCAACATGACCGCGCCGCCGCCGCTCAACCTCACCGACAACTACGGGTGGATCGTCATCGTCGGCAGGTGCGTCACATAATATCTCAGGCCGGTCAATTCGGTTCTTCTGCGCTGAAAATTCTCAGTCACAGTCTAGAGACTACGCTGCAAAACAGTCCCGTGCTTTGGAAAACACGTATAACTAGTCTACTGACCGACAGTGCTGTGAGGGTATTGGAATAGGGAGGCACCAGTCCTTGCGCACTGTGATATAAATCCTGCGTAGTTAGTTGATCATATACCAAGAATCACGTCTCCATCCGTTGATCCGATTCGACGTAAAAAAGGGACCAAACAAAAACTTCAGTTTTTCTTATGGGAACAGAGCATTGTCCCGGAACAAAAAGTAGCCTGCGCCCTTTCCCAAGCCCTAGTTTAAGTCTTTACCAAACATTAAAATTGGCTTCGTGATGTAAGCTGACAGAAGGATAGGAATTATTAAAAAAAAAAATATTACAATTTTCTTTATCTGCTTGCGTCATCCATATAATTTGTGCCCAGGTTCAACTGCACCTTCGAGGAAAAGGTGCGGAACGCGATGCTGGCTGGCTACGATTGCGTCATCGTCTACAACAACTCTACTGAACTAGGTGAGTCCAGTGCCGCTTAAGACTGAGCCCCTCAGAATCATATAATGTGTGTGGTAGAGACAGTTCCTGTAGAAATAGGCCGGCTCGACGGGGGTAAACGCTCACAAAAGACTGACACAAGAGTAGATTTGATGATGAGTGCCTAAGGGCCGAACCCCCATCTCCTCTCCCCGTCCCCCGCAGACTTCCCCTTCATATTCTTTACACATAGGTGAGCTACGCTTCTAAGATCCTTGTCACAGCTGTTTATGGGCAAAAGTGACTAGGTCAAAAAAAAACTTAACTCCCCTCAATCAAAATCGTATTTTTTATGTCAGAAATTAAAAGCCACTCAGGTTTAAGAGCGGAAAAGTGATTATTAGGTTGATGATAGGACTTTTTTAAGTGCAACACTCAATGGAACAGGCTGCAGTGAACGTGTGCTGCGCCTGTCTGTCAACTTTAGTAACATAAAAAAGATAATTTCGTTATGTACAGCAAGCCATTTACAAATCTGTCAAAATTCCTGCAATCAATTTTCAGCATAATGTCCATCGTATACATAGAGTTCCATTTCGAGTAAGACTTTTTGACAGATTTGCAAAGGTTGATCAGTGGCTCACTGTACAATTAGAACAGTAAACGGTTATTTCTTATAGTCGAGTCCGCCCCACTTTCCTATCAATGTGCAAGATAAACGAAACTCCGGAAAACAAAACGAACAGGTTAAGAAACCCTAAATAACAACATGCCTTGCAACAACGATAATAATGCTATTTATAAAAACGACCAACATGTCAGCTAAGTGCTCTCGGTAATCTGTACTGAGCAAACGCTTCCAGGAATGTTTGTTTGTCTTTATCAGTCCCTCTCTACTACTCGTGTTTAAAATACTAGCCATTGTCTACAGCTTTGCCCGAGGTGGTGATAATAAATGTGTAAAAAAATGCCTTTTTTATAGGACATTATTTAAATAGTTTTTGGGGCTTAGCAATATAACATTTGGAAATAATAAACTTGAATATCACGCATTTTTAATTCTCGCAGAAAGTAAAATGTTTCCCCTGAAATACTTTAAATATAAAAAAGTAATAATGGATCCAGTTACTCGTTAAACTTTGTTTATCGGCCAATGAAAACTCCAACAAAATAGGTCTTGGCTATACCTAACCTTTTATCATGTATTTATTAAAAGACTTCATTTTCACATTTGAATTTAAATGTATTTGTATTTTATAAAGAATATTTTAACTTCATACTGCGTTCTGAATTTTCAGATTCAATAATTTCACTGATGCGTGCGCCTGATGTGTCGAACTGTGTTAAAACAGTTTGATTGGTTGGTTGAAGTCGAAAATTATCCATGTTTTACCAAAGCCATAGATTTGTTGCAGCAAACGCACTACAAAATTGTTTAAGTAAATCTCTTCATTAAATTGATTTTGTGCTGTGTTAAATGAACAAAGGACAGTAGGCATGTTTTCATTAAGCAGAAGATAAAACAACCACCTCAATATAACTTGTTATGAGAATCACGCCATCCTTCGCAATGACCAGAGGTTTCCAACCTTTCTGTTTAACCACCACTGAAACAATTGCGAATTAATTCGTAGATGTAATTCTAAAAAGACGATAATGGCAAATCAAATTATTTTATCCTCATATTTGATTCATTATTGTAAAAAAAAAAACATGAGCCACTCAACTCTCAGCTTCCTACAGCCAAAAACAACGCCAGTATGTAGATTAGGCAACCCAAACCTATTCCTTGCTGTCCGGGCAGTACAAACAAACAGACATGTTCATGTACCTTCGGGAAATCGAACCTGCGAGCTCTAATGTATTAGCCGACTTTTCATCCATAGCACAAAGGTAATCATATGTAAACACATAGATATCACTAATAGACGTTAACGCGGGTTGTTGACAGTTCTAATTACCGAGATAGCGCCCCCAAGGGCCGAACCGCCCGCTTTGAGAACAAATGACGTATGCATAATAAGTGCTGCAGTTATCTTTGGGATACTGTCAGCTGTTGACGCCTCGTCCGTTCCTAATAGTTTTATAGTAAAGTGAACGTTATAACAATAATCATGGCTCTTTCGGTAAAGTTATTGGTGAAGAAGTATCGTGCGAGATGTTGCTGTGTTTTGAAGTGAGTGGATAAGTGTTTTAAACGTTGGTTTTAAGCAGTTGGTAACAAATTATAGTGTGCTGTACCGCCCTAAGCTTTTCACTGTGCTTTTCTCGTTAAGAGCTTTCGTTTCGCAGGGTGATGCGGTTTGCCAGGTTAACCGGAGATCAATTACTAAACTTAAATCCCCTGCTTTTCTCTTCACACCCGAAAGAGATGAATCGGTCCCGAGTGGCAATTGACCGGCTCATACCTACCGCACCTACAATAAAATACCTACACGTGTGACGTTCCACTGAGCGAGCGCGTTAATAGCAGTCACTTGTTGACGTATCCCTCTGACTAGTACCATTTTATTGCACAAATATTATACGTATTGGCGTATTTTTTAGCATTGAATCCCATGTATGACCCTCAGTCCTCCCATGGTCCTCCCAGAGAAGAACTTAATTTGTTATCAACGTTTTTATTTTGCTGCGACAGATTGTTAAGATCTATTTTACATGCTTTTAGTGATTTTGATACATATTACACAGGTTTTTACCTAACCAATGTGTGTAATATCATTTAGATTGATGATAGTGTGTTATGTGCTATGCGCAGGACATTTTGTGTAATTGGTGTCTCAACAATAGTGTAACACAAGTGGTTTTTATATCGCTTGCAGATCTGTAACTAAGCGGCCACTGCGGCCTATTCTTTTAAGGGACAAAATCAAAAAGCATTGCTCAATTTGCTGTAATTTCAAGTGTACTTGTGGCTTCCAATACAATATGTATATACAAGTACTTTATAATATGAAGTATTTCATGATTGTCTTTTCAAACCTAATAAGTTCACGTAATGCCTGATCATATTTATACAGGTCCTCAGATGATAAATGAAAGAGCATTTCCCGGTAATTAAAATGAGTGATCAGATATGCCCGGTCAATTGCCCCCCCACATTCTGCGAGTTGGTTTCTTGTCTCACTTTGATATTTTGTGTTGGACAGAGACGATGTCGGCGCAACATCCTGAGGGCATCAACATTCCGTCGGTATTCGTGAACAAGGAAGCGGGAGACGCGCTTAGGGAGAAATACACTTATACTAACCGGTAAGACATGCTGTTGAAATAGTCATAGATACCAAGTCCAAAGATGCGTATAACTTCAAAGCAAAGAATTTTACGACACAGGCTAAAAAAAACTACGGGCCAGTTTTACATGGTCAGATTAGTTTGTAATCCAGTTACTCAAATGCCATCTTAGACTTAAAAAAAACGTTCTTATGAACGCACTGATAACTTAAATCTTTTGAATATAATATCTTTTCGACTTAATGTATATTTCCAGTGAATTCTACATAATGGTGAACGGGGACCTGCCGTTCAACATCAACACGCACCTGCTGCTCCCGTTCGCGGTGGTCGTGGCGCTCTGCCTCATCATCATCATCATCTTCATGGTGAGCTTCCATCACACTATCATCAGGACCATTGGAAGAAGAACAATGGTTCCTTGCAGAGCAAACCTATCATCTGAGGCTAGCGGCAAAAGCTATGGATGGGGATCCATTGTTAACTTTTTTTATGTGCAATGTGTAACAAGACGAGCAGATCGTACACCTGATGGTAAGCGCCACGTCTGCCCTTAGACAGTTCAGTGCCGAACAGTAACTAAGCAGTTACTGTATGGCACCGCCCTGCGCCAGCTACACCGAGACGATAGCAGTTATTAAACTTACTTAGATACAACAAAATTTTGGAAGTTATTACCGGGCTTAGACTGTTTCCTTGCAGTGCGTAACTATACCATTTAGATGGGGCTCCCCTTCCATTAGTAAGTAGGTACTTAAGGCTGTGTAGTTCCGCAGATGCCGCGCGTATGGTTTTTAAAAGCCACCTGAGACATACAAATCAGTGTTTTCAATTCTAAAAAAAATATATGTATCAGTTAAGGATCTGATCTAGTTAAAATCGCATTCAATTACATGTTTTTATAAACTTCACTCGAAAATCCCAAAGTTACCCCTTTTTTAACGATTTTCGTATTTTATGTCTAAGCTCCTGCCAATTAACATTTGATTTTCACTCAATTATAGCCACTAAATATTTACAGATAAATTCGCAGAGTTTGACTTGATAAAATTAGTGTCTCGTTTACTATGTTTAAAAAACTACGAAATGTGCGAGCGCGGCGCCATATTTGGACGTCGCATAATACAGACCTACAAACTTATCTGTTCCGGTGGCCAAAATTGGAACTACGTGAAATACAATGCAAAAACGATATTTAATGACAGTTCTAAATAGACAGTAGCGACGCCGCCACCGGAACAGATAAGTTTGTCGGTCTATGCCTCTTTTATGTACTCCCACCCCCCCTTAAGTTCAACGATTATTAAAAATTTTAGGTTATTTCTGAATTCGGCCAGGGCCTTTCCGGGTTTGGGGCGTGTGACATTTTCCCACACCAACCATCCAATAGTTACGCTACAATTTTTTTGTTGTACCTGCAACCGTGTGCGCCATCATAGCGTGCCGCTAGTTATAATAAAGCCCAAAACAACGGTTTAAAAAACGGCTCTAAAATTAAAAACAGCACATAAATTGCTGCACATTAGATAGTTAATATAAAAAGTGATGACAGTCTTGGCCTTTCCAAAGTTAATTTTAAGTTTATTTCTAAAAAAGCAAAATACTTATGAAAAAGGCCTATTTTTCTAAAAATTATTTAGATTTGGGGTAAAATAGATACTAAACTATAGTTTTAAACGAATTTCCAAATTTTGTCAACTAGCCTATTGTAATATGTCAAAACAGCCATCATAGAGTGCCGCTAGTTTAAAGCGTCCCACTACCCACTAAATTCCCCCGGTTTCCCGGGTGTGTGTGTCGCAGCAAAAGGGCAGGTTTAGGCAATTTTTTATTATCGGTGCCGGTTTATGCACAGTACCGATTCTGGCAGTGCTTGCTGGCGGTCACGCTCGGTCCGCTGATGATACCGATCGTGTTGGTCGGAGCGGCCGTGCTAATCTACGTCGCGGTCATCCTGATGGTGAGAATACTGTTACAAGCTTGGGTCCATTCGGATTTATAAAATCACACGCTATTTGGAGTGTAAATAATTTGAATTAAGCATTTTTTTGCATTCTACAAAACGCATTGTAAAAAAACATGTTACAAAATGTCAATGTATAATAAGACGCGCTAAATTCTCAGGTTAAAATGTCAAAGAAGGCATGGGCCGGTGTAAAATCATGCATGGCACTAAAGAATTGCACAAAATTTCGCAATGGTGGTTGAGTAGGTAAATCATATTTTCACGACCGTGGGTAAGTCGCTCGGGTTGGTTGGTGGTAGAACTTTATCAGAATCTGCCTTACTACCCCACAGGTAAAATCTGCCGCCATAATAGCTCTGATTGAGTTCCGTCAATATTGATGTGAGGTATACTCGCATTCAGACAGCACATTGAGCAACGCTTCCTGCTTAAGAGGGCTATTACAAATTTCCACTCTGCGAGAATAGGCATTTGACATGTTTTGACAACTCATTGGTCACGTGACCACAATACTGTGTTGAAATAACGACCAAACCATTATGATACTTTTCCCAAGTTTTGTTGTTTTGTTTCTATGGAATAATCGTTATCGCTATACCCGCACATTTGTGCCATGGATCTAGTAGGTGAAGAAACAGATTATAATATGAAGATGATATCATAAATGAGACAGATAATATTTGTTAAAAATTAAATTTATTTTATTACCTTGTCCTTTATCTAGCAAAGGACGTTTTTCGTTTTAGATAAAAGTTATAGCTTAGATTAGAATAAAACTTATGACAATTTACATGGTTAGTATAAAACACCATAAAGTAACTAGGTATTTTGGTGTGAAAAAGCATTAGAAAGACAGTGTTTTTATTACAGAGTCAAACGAGGCCAAACATTTGTTTAGATTAGAATACTATATGCCTAAATGGCATCGATTTTCGAGAGTTGACTATTTCTGGGAGCAGACACTCGTAGTAAAAGCGTGTCAATTTGGGTAACATCTCGATGTTACAAAAGTTATCGTTCCGTGGAACTCAAACTACTTTCATTAATAGTCCGGACCAGTCCAAACTGCAAAAAGGCAGAACTACGTAATCTGTCACCTGAAACAATTATATTTATTAATAAAATATGAAAATAGAATAACAGCTTCAAAATTCTTGGGTTCATTCATACTTACATTCTCAGATTCTGTTTCTATCGTCCTAGCATCTATCTCCTCAAGTTCTGCTATTGGCGGTTCGTCTTTAATTGAATTTTCCGTAGATAACGAAGGAAAAGAAACGTCGTGACCGGTAGATATCTTAAATAAAAACAAATATAAATTAAACATAACAATTAACCAGTGACTGATGAATTGGACAGTTAGTATACATTTTTTATAATTACAGAGTTCTGAGGTAACAACAGACGCGACCAGACGCGACGACGCGACGTGACGATTTGAAGAGTAGCTGTCCAGTTATTATTATTTTCAGAGATCAACTCTTTCTTATTATTATTTCAAAAAAGAGCAATCTATTTAATATGATGTGTGAAAATTTCGGAAAACAAATTAATGTCGGGAAAACAAATGAATGTCGGGAAAACATTGTTTATTGATCTGAAGTAAGAAAAAACAGGTGCAAGCGATTTTCGACCTTATCGTCATTTACCAAAATAACGGATTTTAATGAACCAGCAAAGATAGTCAACAAGCGGTTGCGAAAAAGCAACAAAATTTTAAATGTCAATAAGGTTGAAAATCGCTTGCACCTGTTTTTTTTACTTCAAATAAATAGACAAATAAGAAAAACAGATGCAAGCGATTTTCAACCTTATTGACATTTGAAATTTTGTTGCTTTTTCGCAACCGCTTGTTGACTACCTTTGCTGGTTCATTAAAATCCATTATTTTGGTAAATGTCGATAAGGTCGAAAATCGCTAGCACCTGTTTTTCTCACTTCAGATCAATAAACAATGTTTTCCCGACATTCATTTGTTTTCCCGACATGCATTTGTTTTCCGAAATTTTTGAAATAATAATGATAATATAATTGGGCAGCTACTCTTCAAATCGTCGCGTCGTCGCGTCTTGTCGCGCAAAAAAATACTCTCAAAAACAAGTCAAAACAATTCGTACGGTACATAATATAGGCATCTACTGGGGTAGCCCTTCCTACCTATCTAAATAACCAGTAGGGGCAGTCGAAACTTTGCCCCTACTAGGGGCAGACGGAACTAAAAAGTTTCGACTGCCCCTACTGGTGGCAGACTTAGTAGAGGCAGTCCGGAATAATCCCTACTAAGTGATAGTGGGTACTTTATTTTGTCAGTGATCAACTTACGAGTTGTTTATAAATCAACATTTGAGAAAAACTTTATGGAGGCCCTTATTTTGTTTTGAGTAGGAGATTCAATATAAAACAAACACTAAAAATAATTATACTTACGTGATGAAAACTTGGTGGTCGCACTATACACTGACGCTCGCTCGATCGTACTGGCGCGAAAAAATTCGACATAGGTCCAACGCCGAGAGCGCTCCGCGCAGTACTGAGTTTGGACGGCCAGCGCATCGCATTTTGTAGTAATTTTGCAGTTATATTAATGTTATTATCAAAATAGGATAATAAATGAATGGTTTAAAATTATAAAATCTTCATTCCTCATGATGTAACAATTATTTTGGTATATATTTTGCCTAATTGTGTTGTCGTAGAAAGGAGAAATTCACAGTTAACTTAAAGCGATTTTCGAAGATTTTTGCTTTAGGACTAGATGTTTTTTATATATAAAACCAAAGATATTTAAAAATCCGAGGCCGCTAAGAACTATACGACTATATAAGAGATAACATTCTATTTTTTTTATTTAATTTGCTCAGAACAGTAGTTCAATCCAGGAGCTTAAAAATGTGCCTTCGCGCATTTTATGAAAATCTTTCTCTGCAATTTTGGGTTCAATTAAAAAGTTAAGCAAAATTTCGAAAAAGCAAGGCCGCTACAAACTATTCCAATAGATACTCTACACTATTTAATAAGTCATTATTGTTAATGTATTTTTGTTTCTGAGATCGATAACGCCAAAGTTGGCCATTTTATGCAAAAATCACAGTCGAGATGTGATAGGTCTCTTAAGGACTCTTTCAAATTAGACGTTTTGTGTCGGACGGCTGCGGTACGGTAGCCGCGCGTTTGCCGCTCCGCGTACGGACGGTCGTTAGTTTTCATACAAAACACGCGGTGCGGCAACAGTAAGGTTGCTGTCTTACTGTCGAGCGTTCGCGGCACGGACGCCGTACTGTTGGCGCTCCGCGTGTTTTGTATGAAAACTAACGACCGTCCGTACGCGGTGCGGCAAACGCGCGGCTACCATACCGCAGCCGTCCGACACAAAACGTCTAATTTGAAAGAGCCCTAAGTGTTTCTCAATCTAGGGTAACAGGTGCGTTGCCCGGCTTTGAAATTAGAATATGAACGAGGCGGGGAAAAGCTATGGGAAATGGGTAACGAATGTGTAGGAGGGAGGGGGAGGATTTGGGTTATCTAAAAATGTCCTGTATGATTGTATTCCAGATCGTGAAGTGCATAAAGGACCGTCGTCGCGCGCGGCGGCACCGGCTGCCGAACCGCTCGCTGCGCAAGATCCCCACGTGCAAGTTCAGTAAGGGCGACCCGTACGACACGTGCGCCATCTGCCTCGACGACTATCAGGAGGGCGAGCGGCTGAGAGTACTGCCCTGTGCGCATGGTCAGTGCCACTATATTACACCTACTAGATTCAAGACTGTTGATTCTTCGAGCGTTTTGTCCCAGTTTTGTCAGCATAAACCCTTGCATCATAAATTCATAATCCAAGATATGGACAATAAAAATATGCTACGAGTCTCGTGGTTAATTGATATTGTAATAGCATTTTTTTCGCACACGTCCCTCTAGCAACAACCACGGAACGCCGCCACTGGCATATTCCTATGTTCTTATTCATTTTAAATAAACTCGTCGCACAGGTTGACGCCGGGGCCCCCCAAGGGCTACAAGGTTTCAGGTGGTAGCATTTGAGACTGTGTGGCGTGTGGCCGGCCACGCCAGGCTTCAACTCTTCCCTTGGAAACTTATTTATTTATATACACTTTATTGCACAAAACAAGTACAATTGCCGAACTTAATGCCGAAAGGCATTCTCTACCAGTCAACCATTGGGCGTAACAGTAAGTGCGAAATTGGTGCGGTAATTGTGAAAAGAAAATGAAATAGACAAATAAACATGATAAAATAACAAAAATACACATACACATATAAGTAAAATGAAAAATACACATAAATAAACGTACATAATTAAATATAATGAACCTATTTTTTTTCGTGGTCTGCAATGGTCGTTTGTGTTCGCAGCGTACCACGCGAAGTGCATCGACCCGTGGCTGACGCAGAACCGGCGCGTGTGCCCCGTGTGCAAGCGCAAGGTGCTGGCGGCCGGCGAGCGCGACCGCCCGCGCGGCTCCGACAGCGACGACAGCGACTCGCCGCTGCTGGACCCCGAGCCGACCAGACCGCCCACGCAGGTGACATGTCTCATAGACTCCCGCACGCTTACACTGACAGCGACCCACCGTCTAAACAAAATATTATATTTACCACCCATTTTGATTACAAAAAGTAAATAAAGACAAGAATGACAAGAAATGAAATGAATGACATGAACGAAGTGTATGAATACGCTACTATAGCCCGACCAATAAAATAAAAAACCTCGCCATATTGCGGAAAATATTCAAACTAATTTCTTCAAGTGGCAATTATCAAATAAAAAAAATAACGAGATGTCATTCATTATTATTCTGTAAAAGTGTGATATCAATTGTCATTGGTGCCTTGTTACTATTGGATATTGTGAGTTGTTTTTGAGTATAACCATAGCTAATGTGGCGCCTCCAGAGCAGGTTTTTTATTTTCCTGGTCAGGCTATAAAATAATGTAAATCACCACCCCGTCGGCCGTCATGAATGATTTCATATATTACGAGAATGAAGCACACTTCAATACTTGATAACTTAGTGTGAATATTGTTGCGTAGGGCGGCACGTTCGAGGAACAGAGGGAGAACCCGTTCACCCGCGCGGCGCGGCTGATGTCGCGCCTGCGTCGCGGCAACAGGGCACCGCCGCCGGACGTTGAGGTGAGCAACATTTGACGCGACCACGTGATTACGCTGTTTAGTGCGGCGGCCATTTTGAAAAACTTCTCATTCATCTCATCATCATTCACGCCTTGACCCGCGCCGCGTCAACAGGGTGCCGCCGCAGGTCGTTGAGGTGAACGACGAGAGAACTAGGATATGCCTAAGATTTTTGGTTGGTGGTAGGACTTTTCAAAGTCCGACTGGCTAGCTAGTACCCCCACAGGTGAAATCTGCCGTCATTAACGGCTCTGGCTATGTTCCGGCAGTGTTAATGTGGAAGCCAGTACACTTGAAATTAGAGGCTCGAAGATCTGATAAGCCTACAGTCTGGCAGCACATAGAGCGACGCTTCCTGGTAAGGTGTCTCTCAATGAAATCTCAGGTGAGCTGTGTGTCTGCCTGCTAACTTAGTTTTTAGCAGCGTGGTTTTGTGCGGCGGCCATTTTAACTATTCATCACTAATTCATTACTCTCAAATCGTCCGACGCCATGACGGATATGAGCGATGGTGCGGCCATTTTTAAATTCTTTTCAAATATCTCTACGCCTTGACGGAAATGAACGATGGTAGGCGAGTGGTTAGAAACGATGCGTGAAATCTATGGTCTATGGTCCGAATTTGGACGCTTACTTGAGGATTTTTCTAGGTGCAATTGTGCATTGCGTAAAAGAGACAAAAATCTATGCTTACTTCTTCTCTTAGAAGGATTTTCCGGTTATCTAGATTTGTTTGTATAGTTTATGTATTATTTTCAGGAGGCACCTGCTTCTGAGGAAGCCAGTCCGACTAATGAAACTGAAGAGTAAGTATAAATTATAATTTTTAACTTATTTTTTTAACAAGTATAATTATTATGTTTGAAAATTAATATAATAAGGGTGTTGGTGAATTTTCAGTTTTTGATTTATTGAAGTATATGAGATTAATTCACTCCAATTTAAAGAGATAACAATTCAGCCAGCACGGTGATTTAATTCAGGCTTGAAGGCCTGTTTTACAATTTGAATTTTCAGATTAATTTGTCAGATATTAAAGATGCTGTCTCATAAAAATGAATATACACATTATCTGAAATTTATTTTATAGTGTATGTACAGGCCCCGGCAAACTTCTTGACTATCTGGTGGGGATTGCGCAGAACACGAATTTTGACATGCCTGCGCGATATTGGTCATGCGAAAGTGCACATGCGCGAACCGATGGTCAACACGTTTGCCGGCATGTATAATTAGCCACGTTTTTGATCTCGGGGAATCAGACTTTAAACCTGTATCTTAAACGAGCACTATCCGAGAGTGGAGGAATTCCAGTAACCACAGATAATTTATAACCTCGTGTGTCTCCTGCCAGGGCGAGCGCGGCGGACGCGTCGGCGGACACGGCGCCGCTACTGCCGGCCGCGGCCGTAGTGCCCGAGACACGCCGCACGCGCTCCCGCCGCCGCGCGCGCAGCGCCACGCACGCGCCCGCGCCGGCCAGGCCCGCGCCCGACACGCACTCCATCAACACCGAGACCAGGGGCGAGATCGGTGAGTTGCTGCTGCCGGCCGCGGCCGTAGTGCCCGAGACACGCCGCACGCGCTCCCGCCGCCGCGCGCGCAGCGCCACGCACGCGCCCGCGCCGGCCAGGCCCGCGCCCGACACGCACTCCATCAACACCGAGACCAGGGGCGAGATCGGTGAGTTGCTGCTGCCGGCCGCGGCCGTAGTGCCCGAGACACGCCGCACGCGCTCCCGCCGCCGCGCGCGCAGCGCCACGCACGCGCCCGCGCCGGCCAGGCCCGCGCCCGACACGCACTCCATCAACACCGAGACCAGGGGCGAGATCGGTGAGTTGCTGCTGCCGGCCGCGGCCGTAGTGCCCGAGACACGCCGCACGCGCTCCCGCCGCCGCGCGCGCAGCGCCACGCACGCGCCCGCGCCGGCCAGGCCCGCGCCCGACACGCACTCCATCAACACCGAGACCAGGGGCGAGATCGGTGAGTTGCTGCTGCCGGCCGCGGCCGTAGTGCCCGAGACACGCCGCACGCGCTCCCGCCGCCGCGCGCGCAGCGCCACGCACGCGCCCGCGCCGGCCAGGCCCGCGCCCGACACGCACTCCATCAACACCGAGACCAGGGGCGAGATCGGTGAGTTGCTGCTGCCGGCCGCGGCCGTAGTGCCCGAGACACGCCGCACGCGCTCCCGCCGCCGCGCGCGCAGCGCCACGCACGCGCCCGCGCCGGCCAGGCCCGCGCCCGACACGCACTCCATCAACACCGAGACCAGGGGCGAGATCGGTGAGTTGCTGCTGCCGGCCGCGGCCGTAGTGCCCGAGACACGCCGCACGCGCTCCCGCCGCCGCGCGCGCAGCGCCACGCACGCGCCCGCGCCGGCCAGGCCCGCGCCCGACACGCACTCCATCAACACCGAGACCAGGGGCGAGATCGGTGAGTTGCTGCTGCCGGCCGCGGCCGTAGTGCCCGAGACACGCCGCACGCGCTCCCGCCGCCGCGCGCGCAGCGCCACGCACGCGCCCGCGCCGGCCAGGCCCGCGCCCGACACGCACTCCATCAACACCGAGACCAGGGGCGAGATCGGTGAGTTGCTGCTGCCGGCCGCGGCCGTAGTGCCCGAGACACGCCGCACGCGCTCCCGCCGCCGCGCGCGCAGCGCCACGCACGCGCCCGCGCCGGCCAGGCCCGCGCCCGACACGCACTCCATCAACACCGAGACCAGGGGCGAGATCGGTGAGTTGCTGCTGCCGGCCGCGGCCGTAGTGCCCGAGACACGCCGCACGCGCTCCCGCCGCCGCGCGCGCAGCGCCACGCACGCGCCCGCGCCGGCCAGGCCCGCGCCCGACACGCACTCCATCAACACCGAGACCAGGGGCGAGATCGGTGAGTTGCTGCTGCCGGCCGCGGCCGTAGTGCCCGAGACACGCCGCACGCGCTCCCGCCGCCGCGCGCGCAGCGCCACGCACGCGCCCGCGCCGGCCAGGCCCGCGCCCGACACGCACTCCATCAACACCGAGACCAGGGGCGAGATCGGTGAGTTGCTGCTGCCGGCCGCGGCCGTAGTGCCCGAGACACGCCGCACGCGCTCCCGCCGCCGCGCGCGCAGCGCCACGCACGCGCCCGCGCCGGCCAGGCCCGCGCCCGACACGCACTCCATCAACACCGAGACCAGGGGCGAGATCGGTGAGTGCTGCTACTTCCCGGACTGAACCGATTAACATACAGGATCTCCCTAGACTATACAACATTAAATCGAACAAAATCGAAACACGTGTCAAATATTTTCATTTAAGGAGTCAGTATAAAAAAAAAAAAATAATATCTTGAAAACTCACGAAATTACAAGCTTTTTGTGCTGTCCCGTTGTCCTCGTGCGAACATGGTCACAAACAGCACGCTGCGCTGTAACCTTGTTTGCGCCCTCTCGCATCCACGTGACAAGTTATGCGCGTGGCCGGCCGGCGCAGAGTGAGATTGTTTTTTGTGTGATCTACAGCACATACATATTCATTAAACCGACGCATATTGCACTTAGTTAAAATACATAAACATGTTTTAATAACACCAAATTGTTTCCAGGTGTCGCAGCATTACCAGCCCTCCCGCACTCAACGTCGACGCCGCTCGACAGGCAACCGTCGATCGAATATCGATAGTGTATCCAGGCAAATATATCGATTGAGTCCCGTCACTGTCTAAACACGTCGATAAGTGGATACTGATCGTATCGATAACATGAAACTTAAAGAATTATCGTATTAATCGCAAAATTATTTATAGTTGACCGATTCAAAAATATGGACCTACGAAAAATTTTGTCTTCACAACACTACATTTCACAGATAAATACATTTAAAACTACAATCTATTTAGAACGTGACATCTATATCGATTGTACAGTCTGTTCACCATAAGTTGTCCTTTAGCCGCTATATTGGCAGCATTGCCTACGCTTTGTAAATCTGTCAAAAAACAGATTGAAAGTATTGAAAAACAGTAGTACCAATATAGCGGCTAGAGGACTTCTTATCGTGAACGATCTGTACATTGATTGTTACAAATGGCAAGGCAAGCTGCAATTTATCAACTAATTTGCGGCCTATGTAAAAAGTCATAAAGTTCAACTTAAATGTTGACAATGTTAGTATGTTTGCAGGCGAAACGCTGCTGACGTTTTGATTTATTATCTGTGGTAAAATATTGATCCAATATTACCGACGGCGAATGACATCACAAAATCTGATCGTCTTCCGTCGAAGTCTAATTTAACAGAGAATTTTCCGGGTTACCATTTACCAAGACTTATTAACATCACAATAAATATTATCACAACACACCATGTTTATTATACAATATGCTCTTGATATCGGAGCCTCGTGCAGTCGGCGGAAAAACTGATGTCAAAGGCTTTCTATCTTTGCAGCCGAGTGTGTGTGTATTAAATTGTGTTTTTGTGTATGCAGAGTATTCTGTGTGTTTTGAACCATCCAAATGATTGAACTTGGTTGGCTCAACTGTTTCTACCATCTTCCCTTGTGCGAATCACAAGTGAGGATGGTAGATTAACGGGGTAAAAAAACTGGTAACTACAGTCCATCAAATCTAAGAGGTACCGTTTGACAGTTCATTTATGCAAAGCAAAGTGCTACTTATGTACATCAGGAGTAGTCTAAATTTCTAAATAAAAAAAAACTGATGTTGTTTTCTGAATTTTATTCCTTTAGCGTAAGGTATATTTTTCTTTGCATAAATTAACTGTCAAACGGTACTTCTTAGTTTTGATGGACTTTACATCGGAATGTCTAGAACCACGTGCCACACGTCTGACACTCCTAGATACTGGCTAAAGGCCTTTACAAATTATTATGTTTTATTTTTTCATTAAATACATTGTTCTCATCCTACCGCCATTACTCAGTTATATCGGTACCGACTCTGGGAGTCTCGACGTTTTATGTAATATATTTTAATTTGGCCTCAAATCTTTTATTTTAGAACATAATGCATATATAATATGAATATAACTGGTATTACTGTATGAATGTTAGAATCTGAGAGTGTAAGGTTAGCCCAATCGAACAGATGAACCCGAAGCGAAGGAATACAGTTTATATGTAGATAGTCCATAATTTTATTGATGATTTTTATAATGGAGACATTACGGTTTATATTATATACGATTGATATTTGAATGGTGTGACTGCCATTGCTGCCCACAAGTTTTTACAATTTCCAATTGTCTATTATATAGGGTGTAATTGAACACGTATACCTAAAATAATTTGTGAGATATCAATGATGCTTTTTCTATTGTGAATTTTAAAAATTAAAACTGCATTATTATTTTGTGACAGATGAATTACGAAGAACTTATCTGACAATGATGAAACTTGTTGTTTTTGTTTGTTTTTTTTTTACAACTAAATCATTTTACAGCATCTTATTAAAACTTCAATAGCTGGCAATTATAGGGTAGATATTGCACATATTTTACGAATTAAACTGTCCAATTACACCTTTTGTTTAAAACATGCAAAATGTTAACTTTGGGTTTCATCTTTAATTTTAATTAATACATTTTATATTTGCGAGTGATGCGAGTTGGGCAGCTGTTGATTTTTTAATTATCAGGAGGGGGTTGTGATAATCGCGAATTATATAAAAACTAAAAACGTGTGTTACATAATTAGATTTAATTTTTTTATTTTAAATTGACCACGGTGGATAGCGCACGACTAAAATTAGTAACAGATGCTTATATCTATGTAGTACTAACTTTATCTGAAGAATGTTATACGGTTCTTTTTTTAATGTAAAACAGCTCTGTAGAATTGTCCTTTGCCATCATTCATAATATTGTTCAATCTGCGGGCCTGCGGTAGCCATTATGTGTGCAGCATACTTGTTTGCCCGCTTTTTTCTTTAAAAAATAAAGGAATGCTCATGTTCCATTACAATACAGGTGCAAAAATATCTTTTTTTTTTGTGACATATCATTCCTTGACACTACAGAATCATCATTATAATAATATATCCCTTTTTTATTTACAGCCAGTAATACTGGCTCAAACTTATCACGGCCGTCCGTCTTCCACAGAGCTGTTCTGAGTCTTGTAGGGCCGGTGCATCGCAAGGTACCCACCTCCTCATCGGTAGATGTTATACTTATTCGCTTTAAGCTCTAGTCATACTGAAGCCATATAATGGAAATTGGTGCATATGCAATCGAGTTGAAGTTGTCTTCAGTCTGACTAGAGATGTTAATCAATTTCACGAGAAGGTAGGCTCGGATAATTTTTTTTATTAATTGACGTAGATTTTACTAATATTTATTTAACAATGCGTGCAATTGTAGTAGTTTTATTTATATTATTTACATTAAAGTTCTAAATGATATACAATCTGCTAAATTGTACAAAAACTTATTGAAATTGTTTAGATGAACCTGTCTTCTCGTGCAAATGACTGATAGTTTATTTCCTCGGTAAGTATAGGTTTAGTGAATTGTATAAATGATAAATCAGCCGTGTATATAAACTAAATAACTTAAAGTAAGACAGTATATTTAAGTAACTCCTTATATTGTTATGCCATTTTTAATAGCGAGGTAACGAAGTACTTTTTTTCTCCTTATTCATAAACGTTAGTATAGAAATGTTTTAAAATTTGAGCTTGCTCAACAGACGTACAGGAAAACTTAGTCGATTAAATTGATTAAGGTAGGAGCATCTATAACAATTATAAAGCATTTCTATGCAAATAAAACTGCTCACCCGATGCAGCGTTTCCACAAATTTTAAAGTATTCGAAAGATCGATGTATGTAATCTATATTTCAATGTGAAAATTCTAAGACGTTTATGAATGGGGGGCTTATGTTCGTTTAGTCTCAAAATATCTAATTCGCAAAACGGCCAACACGTCTCGGAAAGGATTTTCGCGAATGTATTTAATAATCTTAAGGGTTCTGTTCTGTGATTGTTTAAATTAAATAATGTTATTCGTTGCGTTTAATTAGAGAGCCTTTATGATAATAACTGTTTTCGCGAATTAAGACCTTTCTAGACACGTTGGCAATTTTGCGAATTAGGAATTATATGACTAAACGCTAATGTTGAACGATTTATCAAATAACTTTATGTTTAAACAGCTATGTGATATATTTCCTCGTATTGTAAATTAGCCGGAGCCCCGCCTGCGGGTAACATCTGTACATTGACTGTCAGCGCGGGGCCCGGGGCTACCCTTCCGGGGCGCAATTTTAGGATACTACCAAAGAAATAAAATCGTTTTGACACGATATACTTCTTTTATTTTCATTGTTACAAAAAACCTTTTATTTCAATACCTACACAGTATGAACATGTAGTTAGGAGCCCATCGCCTAACCTAATTTGTCAGTCTCATTTAAATAGAACACTATGCAATGGACATAAAGCCGATAATTGATTGTACAAATTAGACATATAAGGAAAGGGTGATGTGCTTGCTGAATAGTGATCTTGTTTAGTTTAACTGTTGAACCGGATGGTGCGACAAAATATAAACTTAACTTCGAAATTATTTAATTTTATATCATCTTGCAATTTATTAATCCATTATATAATTATTATTACAGACCAGAGGCCGTTCAATGTCAGTATTTGTAAAGGGCAATAAATAAAAAATACAATTAGAAAAATTATCATTTAATTCTTTCAAAACCCAATTAATTCACGTAATCTATATACAAATAGTATACATAAATAGTTATTCGATAGTAATATTCACATTGCGCTTGGTACCAATACTTGTATGAACTATAATTATGAAGGGAATTTGTATAAGCTTCTACATAATATTATGGAATTAGTGCTATGAAAGATAGAAGAGTGCTGAATTATTAGCCAACGTTGTTGCCACCAGGTGGCATAACAATCACATTATCTTTAAAAAAATATCATAACGGGGTCGCGTAAAGCGTGGTATTACTGTATTATACTCCTTAAAACGTAACATGATTAGAATGACAGCTGTCAAAGTGTTGTGGCTCTCTCGCTCGCTCTCAATAAACCTCTATCGATGTGTCTCACTCTACAAAAAAAATCTTAGAGATGAGACACATCGATAGAGGTTTATTGAGAGCGAGCGAGAGAGCCACAACACTTTGACTGCTGTCATTCTAATCATGTTACGTTTTATGGAGTACAGTCTGTTCACCATAAGTTGTCCTTTAGCCGCTATATTGGCAGCATTGCCTACGCTTTGTAAATCTGTCAAAAAACAGATTGAAAGTATTGAAAAACAATAATACCAATATAGCGGCTAAAGGACAACTTATGGTGAACAGACTGTATAAACTTCGACTTTGATCACCTACTTTTGCTGTTGACTGTACAGTGGGCCACGAATCAACCTTTGCATTTTTTCAAAAAATCTCACGTGATATAGAACTCTATGCCATCGACATTAAGCTGAAAATTGGTTGCAGGAATTTGACAGATTTGTAAGCGTGATTAGTGGCTTGCTGTACATGGGCTTGCAAATTAGTCAGTAACGTATACGTATATTACAATGGTGCTTAATATATTTTGAAATTCAGTCAAGTAAAAGACAAATTCATTTCTAATTTCTATGTCCTTGAAGGCAGGTAGGTATAATTTAGATTTAAGCAACGTCTTAGTCTCAATTCGAATTTTTCACGCTCGCTATTCGAATCACCATGTTTTGTAATAAAAATCTTATCTGAATATCAAACGTCCACATATCTTACTATTACACTGAAGTCAACCACTCGACTCCGATCGCACCGAATGTTACATAGATATTATACTATTCACAATTATAATTAACTTATAACATCTCTACACCTGATGGTAATATTTAGCCAAGAGGCATCGTTCAATGTGCCACAATATAGGCTCCTGTAGACGTTAAGTCTTTGTCGAGTGTAGTGGTTCCCACACAAATGCATACAATACTGACATGTGCCGTGTGTCTGCGCGTGCGGGATCCGGGTCATTCCGCGGCGCGCGCCTCCGCTATCACGGACCGGGCCTGCTCCAGAGCTTTCCTGTAAAATGTTAGTTAGAATTAAATTTCATGAAGTACAGAAAAAAAAGAAGAAAATTTTGGGTACATTCAATGTCGTTCAATATACAACTAGACACCCAATCTCTAAGAAAAATTCCTCAAAAAAACGTCCGAGCGGCGTTGACACAGATGACATTAACACATTCGTTCAAATTAACACCTTATCTCGTGGCAGTTAGTGTTTAATGTGAATTGTATACAACTAAACGAAAACTCTGCCCAATAGTCGGGTGGGCAGACTTTTGCTTCGGACAATATTTGAGCGTGATTGGGAGTTTTTTAATTGAACGTCATTGGGTACATTCTATACTTTCGGAAAGATTATGCGGCGCGGCGTGGTCTACCCGAAACACACGGATTTTTGTGCGCCGGACTTTTTGCGCGTCGTGGGCGTTACTGCATATAATTGCAAAGGTTCTGTTTTCACAGACTAAAAAGTGCGTCACGGATAGTCTGTCGTCTGCGCTGCCCCATATACTCACAGATGCAGCGGGTTGTCCTGGTCGAGGCGGGCGAGCGCGACGCCGGCAAGAACGGCCAGGCGCTTGAGCGCGGCCGCCCGCAGCGTGCCCGCGCGCGGCAGCGTCTCGGCCAGCGCCACCGCCGCCGCCGCCGCGAACGGACCCATAGCCGCGCCCGCTGCGCAGCTCAGTGTGTCTGACAACAGAAACATGACGCTAACTCCTGGTGCCTATTCTTCTTCTTCTCGTGTCGATGACAAACATTCTGGTTGCACTGTCCCCAGTTTGGGGACTGATGTCGATGATGCATTTCACTCGGCACAGGACATTGAAACGACCGAAGACGATTGGAGAAGGTGTTTATAGTTAACACTTATCATTTGTTAAACAATACTTCACATAAGTCTCTAAATTAATAATGTCTATACAGGAGCGATTACCGCGAATCATGCCCATGCCGGGTCGGCCGGCTCGGCTCTGATTGGCCGTAGCAGGTTAGCCAAACGTACTAAAACTAACTTATTCTACAGATTATTAAATAGTGGAGTGCCTATTACCTACTGCCCATCTTCAGCTTATTAATTAATGTCATCCTAGCCAACTTCGGCTCCGGCGCTCAATCTTTGCGATTAGCCACCTCCGCAGGTTAGATAGGATCTTCGGCTAACAATGACTATAGTACCGTCGCCGAGGAGGACGAATTTCGTCCCCTGTTCTTAACTCGTCCACGTCTCGTTCACTTAACTCCTGTAGCACCCTGCAGCGAATGCGAAGCGGAAACAGAACTACAATACATGCGTTTCGTTTCACTTCCACTCCGCATTCGCTGCAGTGACTTTTAAGTAGAACCGAAAATTCGGCTTTGGCTGAAGAAAATACCTATACTAAAAGTCACAGCTTTCTCTGTTTAATGCTTGGTTAGCCAGTTCTAATGAAGCGTTAAAGAAATTTTGTAAAGAAATAAATAAAATATAAATAAAATATAATAATAAATTGACCCACACAAAAAATAGTAGGTTAGCACCTAATTAGTAAATTAGCATCTAAATGTAGTTTAGGTGCTAACTTAGTATTTTTGTGGGTCAGGTTAGGTTAGATTAGAGATCAATTAAATACAACCCAAATATAATTAATTACCGATTAGGGATAGCACAAGGGGGTCAGCTCGCAGCAGCGCCGGCGGACCCGTCAGCGCCAGGGAAGCCCGCAGCAGCCGCACGCCGCCGCCCAGACAGCGCTTCCAGAACTGCGCGCTGGGACCCTCCGTCCCCCTAGAAATAACATCAAATTCAAGTAAACTACATTTGAGTGGTTGGGTAATTTGATTAAAAAGACGATCAGTGCACCATCAGCTACGGGTTCTATTCAAGCACGATTTGAATCCATCTAGACTCTAGATGGTTTTGACAAAAAAAAGAAATACAATAATCGCGGACAAACATACACAAATACTTAAAAGTCAAACTGCGAACCTCCTTTTTTTGAAGTAGGTTTAAAAACAGGTAGGTTGATGTGCTACTTAGGTACTGTACGTAGTGCCGCAGCAGCGTGCTCGTGCTGTAACGAAATCGCCGTCACACTGCTCTCCGTCACAGTACTCACTGCGGCGCGGGCGGCAGGAAGGCGTCGGCGGCGAGCGCGGCGGCGAGGCGGGCGCGCGCGGCGGCGGCCAGGCGCTGCAGCGCCGCGCGGCCGCCCGGCACTGCCGCCGCGCGCACCAGCAGCTGCCGCAGCCGCACGCACGCGCGCACGCACAGCGGGTCCCACGCCTGCTCCACCAGCTCTGACGGACGCAAACACGCCACATTACTATCAAGCAGGCGAAAACACTCCTATGCATAATAAGGGTTAAAAAACAAAAACGTTTAGAAACTGGCCCATGAAATTTCTTCCATGAAAAATATCCCC
The DNA here is from genome assembly GCA_949319885.1 of Mecyna flavalis. Taxonomy (NCBI): domain Eukaryota; kingdom Metazoa; phylum Arthropoda; class Insecta; order Lepidoptera; family Crambidae; genus Mecyna; species Mecyna flavalis. The sequence continues at coordinate 16,982,222 of OX439427.1, forward strand.
ATAATAGTACAACAATCTGGTTCTATCTCATCTTATTGTACGCAAAATATGTCTTATAAACAACTCGCAACCCCGAAACCTCGTATAGTCTGTAATATTAACTAAGAAAAGCGTAGGACCTAATAAGCTCCCTTGCGGAACACCTCTAAAAATATGACTATCACCTTAATTAACCTAAGCTCACACATAATTTGGATTTGTTAGTTAATAGCTTTAGAACCACTCCAGAACGTCACCTAGAAAACCAATATATTAAAAAATTTAAGCAGGTGGACAAAAGCAAAATTATATCAAAAGCCTTTTAATGATCAAGAAAAACAGCATACATCCATCATCTTTGATTTCCAATGTAGATAAAGAATGTATTTATATTTAAGGCTTGTATGTGGCCTAATAAACAATTTACTACGTTACTCAGATAATTTGCAACTGCCAAACCTGTGAGCTTGGGTATGACGACGCGGGTGACGAGCGTGGGCACGAGGCACAGGTCGGGATCGTCCCTGACGGCGTCCTCGGTCAGCGCCGGCGTCTCCGAGCCCTCGTCCTCCGATCCCGACGACTCACTCGACAGCTTCTCCGGTCGGACTCCGTACATCATCAGACATCTGCAAATATAATGTGGCCTATTCAAAAACCTGATTAAATCCGCAATTTTATGTTTTATCTAATTTTTATAAAAATACGATATTTCGATTACTATTAAACCTCGCCCGTGTAAGAAAACCCTAACCCTTGTAGAAAAGTTAAAATTGTACGAAACCGTTTATTATAAAATTTTGAAAATGAAGTCAATAAACATCGCTCACTTGTACCAGTCCATTTTCTCATAATCTTCATTGTCTTCATCCGCCAACGGATTCCAAAGGATGAGCTGTAATCATAAAATATAATAATTATTATACTGTTGTGACGAGTTTGTGTGTCTAACACAACTAATTATTTTTAGATCCTTTTTAAGTCCCAATTTAATTTAGATTTTTCTATGTCAGGCACTTAGAATTAATTTGATATTAAGATAATTGTTTGTACTAGCTGATAATATAGTTCTAAGAAATATAATAAGTTTATTTGAACATGATCAACAAGCATTGAGCACTCGTTCGCTGCAAACAGTTTTTCAAACTGATGACAGAAGGCACTGACCCATGATTACAAATTTACGCTTTACGCTTAGGTGATGTCTGAAAATCAGTGTTAAAATAAGCCTTGACCTTTCTGCGGGCTAGCTGTGCAGCATTGTATTATTGTTCTTTATATTTGTAATTATTATGTATGTGTTGTAGCTGAATAAAGATTAATCAGGGTATAATACGCGTCAACTTAATTAGCTTGCCTGAAAATCGTGTTCAGAACACAAATGTAGCTGTGTCAGAGGGACGCAGCCGCACCGCACCTGCGCAAGCGACGCTCGCCGCAGCTAACTACAGACAAGTCAATTATAGACCGACAAACTTATCTGTTCCGGTGGCCAAAATTGGAACTACATGAAACGTCAGTTTTTGCAATGCAAAAACGATATTTAATGACAGTACTAAAACGACAGTAGCAATGCCGCCACCGGAACAGATAAGTTTGTCGGTCTATAAGTTGAGGCGGATACCTGATGGCGGATGTAGGGCGCCAGCAGGCGCGGCAGGCAGTCGGGCACGTAGGCGTCGGCGTAGAGCGCGGGCGAGCGGCGGCGGAAGCTAACTACAGTCGCGTTAATGAAGTTGAGGCGGATACCTGATGGCGGATGTAGGGCGCCAGCAGGCGCGGCAGGCAGTCGGGCACGTAGGCGTCGGCGTAGAGCGCGGGCGAGCGGCGGCGGAAGCTAACTACAGACGCGTTAATGAAGTTGAGGCGGATACCTGATGGCGGATGTAGGGCGCCAGCAGGCGCGGCAGGCAGTCGGGCACGTAGGCGTCGGCGTAGAGCGCGGGCGAGCGGCGGCGGAAGCTAACTACAGTCGCGTTAATGAAGTTGAGGCGGATACCTGATGGCGGATGTAGGGCGCCAGCAGGCGCGGCAGGCAGTCGGGCACGTAGGCGTCGGCGTAGAGCGCGGGCGAGCGGCGGCGGAAGCTAACTACAGACGCGTTAATGAAGTTGAGGCGGATACCTGATGGCGGATGTAGGGCGCCAGCAGGCGCGGCAGGCAGTCGGGCACGTAGGCGTCGGCGTAGAGCGCGGGCGAGCGGCGGCGGAAGCTAACTACAGTCGCGTTAATGAAGTTGAGGCGGATACCTGATGGCGGATGTAGGGCGCCAGCAGGCGCGACAGGCAGTCGGGCACGTAGGCGTCGGCGTAGAGCGCGGGCGAGCGGCGGCGGAAGCTAACTACAGTCGCGTTAATGAAGTTGAGGCGGATACCTGATGGCGGATGTAGGGCGCCAGCAGGCGCGGCAGGCAGTCGGGCACGTAGGCGTCGGCGTAGAGCGCGGGCGAGCGGCGGCGGAAGCTAACTACAGTCGCGTTAATGAAGTTGAGGCGGATACCTGATGGCGGATGTAGGGCGCCAGCAGGCGCGGCAGGCAGTCGGGCACGTAGGCGTCGGCGTAGAGCGCGGGCGAGCGGCGGCGGAAGCTAACTACAGTCGCGTTAATGAAGTTGAGGCGGATACCTGATGGCGGATGTAGGGCGCCAGCAGGCGCGGCAGGCAGTCGGGCACGTAGGCGTCGGCGTAGAGCGCGGGCGAGCGGCGGCGGAAGCTAACTACAGACGCGTTAATGAAGTTGAGGCGGATACCTGATGGCGGATGTAGGGCGCCAGCAGGCGCGGCAGGCAGTCGGGCACGTAGGCGTCGGCGTAGAGCGCGGGCGAGCGGCGGCGGAAGCTAACTACAGACGCGTTAATGAAGTTGAGGCGGATACCTGATGGCGGATGTAGGGCGCCAGCAGGCGCGGCAGGCAGTCGGGCACGTAGGCGTCGGCGTAGAGCGCGGGCGAGCGGCGGCGGAAGCTAACTACAGTCGCGTTAATGAAGTTGAGGCGGATACCTGATGGCGGATGTAGGGCGCCAGCAGGCGCGACAGGCAGTCGGGCACGTAGGCGTCGGCGTAGAGCGCGGGCGAGCGGCGGCGGAAGCTAACTACAGTCGCGTTAATGAAGTTGAGGCGGATACCTGATGGCGGATGTAGGGCGCCAGCAGGCGCGGCAGGCAGTCGGGCACGTAGGCGTCGGCGTAGAGCGCGGGCGAGCGGCGGCGGAAGCTAACTACAGTCGCGTTAATGAAGTTGAGGCGGATACCTGATGGCGGATGTAGGGCGCCAGCAGGCGCGACAGGCAGTCGGGCACGTAGGCGTCGGCGTAGAGCGCGGGCGAGCGGCGGCGGAAGCTAACTACAGTCGCGTTAATGAAGTTGAGGCGGATACCTGATGGCGGATGTAGGGCGCCAGCAGGCGCGGCAGGCAGTCGGGCACGTAGGCGTCGGCGTAGAGCGCGGGCGAGCGGCGGCGGAAGCTAACTACAGTCGCGTTAATGAAGTTGAGGCGGATACCTGATGGCGGATGTAGGGCGCCAGCAGGCGCGGCAGGCAGTCGGGCACGTAGGCGTCGGCGTAGAGCGCGGGCGAGCGGCGGCGGAAGCTAACTACAGTCGCGTTAATGAAGTTGAGGCGGATACCTGATGGCGGATGTAGGGCGCCAGCAGGCGCGGCAGGCAGTCGGGCACGTAGGCGTCGGCGTAGAGCGCGGGCGAGCGGCGGCGGAAGCTAACTACAGTCGCGTTAATGAAGTTGAGGCGGATACCTGATGGCGGATGTAGGGCGCCAGCAGGCGCGGCAGGCAGTCGGGCACGTAGGCGTCGGCGTAGAGCGCGGGCGAGCGGCGGCGGAAGCTAACTACAGTCGCGTTAATGAAGTTGAGGCGGATACCTGATGGCGGATGTAGGGCGCCAGCAGGCGCGGCAGGCAGTCGGGCACGTAGGCGTCGGCGTAGAGCGCGGGCGAGCGGCGGCGGAAGCTAACTACAGTCGCGTTAATGAAGTTGAGGCGGATACCTGATGGCGGATGTAGGGCGCCAGCAGGCGCGGCAGGCAGTCGGGCACGTAGGCGTCGGCGTAGAGCGCGGGCGAGCGGCGGCGGAAGCTAACTACAGTCGCGTTAATGAAGTTGAGGCGGATACCTGATGGCGGATGTAGGGCGCCAGCAGGCGCGGCAGGCAGTCGGGCACGTAGGCGTCGGCGTAGAGCGCGGGCGAGCGGCGGCGGAAGCTAACTACAGTCGCGTTAATGAAGTTGAGGCGGATACCTGATGGCGGATGTAGGGCGCCAGCAGGCGCGGCAGGCAGTCGGGCACGTAGGCGTCGGCGTAGAGCGCGGGCGAGCGGCGGCGGAAGCTAACTACAGTCGCGTTAATGAAGTTGAGGCGGATACCTGATGGCGGATGTAGGGCGCCAGCAGGCGCGGCAGGCAGTCGGGCACGTAGGCGTCGGCGTAGAGCGCGGGCGAGCGGCGGCGGAAGCTAACTACAGTCGCGTTAATGAAGTTGAGGCGGATACCTGATGGCGGATGTAGGGCGCCAGCAGGCGCGGCAGGCAGTCGGGCACGTAGGCGTCGGCGTAGAGCGCGGGCGAGCGGCGGCGGAAGCGCGCCAGGCGCGCGCACACGCCGCGCACCGACCGCCACGCCGCCAGCGCGTCCGCGAACAGCGCCTGCTGCCCCGACAGGATCGCCTCTGCGACCAACCGTCAATGCCGTTGTTATCAGTGAGAGTACTTGAGAATCAGTTTCATAGACTCGATTCAAGTACAAAATTCAGGCACAGAAATTAAAACAAATAAAATTATATTGCTATTTCAATGTATAGTTCCGTATCTTCGCGTTTGATAAAGCAAAATTGTTTTTTCCTAATCTTCTTATCACTGGAATATTCGTAATGTAAAATCGCAATTTTTCCTTGACTTTCCAAGTAGCCTCGTTTATTTACTTGAACACCTGAGATTCTTCGACTTTTCCTAATTTTGCAGAAACCTCTTCCTCAAATTTCTTAGAAGCGATGCGAGGCGGGCAACGCCCGCACGGTTCTACGTGCACAGGTGTTCACCGCTTGACAAGAGCGCACCGCTCGTGACAGCTCATGACAGTCCGCGTCAAGCGGGAACCGCCCGTGCGCCAGCGTACAATGTAGGATTGGGTGATTGAGGGTGATAAAAGTGTGAAAAAAAGTATATAAGTAATGTTTATCCGTTGTCTAGCACCCATAGCACAAGCTAATGCTAATTTGGGGCTAGATGGCGCTGTGTGTATAATGTCCAGAGAGATAGAAAGATATTTATTTGTTCAAGAGAAACTTCATTTCACTGGCCACAATCCTTCCTGTTCGTCCGAGAGATACATTGTCGCCTCGGCCTCACACATTGAACTACAATTACTAGCGTATGGAAGCGTATGGAAGCCGTACGCAACAACTCATTTCGAACAAAACGCGTAAGCGCCGTGCTTTGCATGGCGCTTACGACGTTTTGGTCGCGAGAAAATTATACTCTGTAAGCAATTAGCGCTGCAAGTTTTATAGTTTGGTTAGACGACATCCGCTGGAGCAAATAGATCAGTCAGTCCAGCGTGCCTGTCATCATTTTGCGACACATTTTTTGTTCCGTAAAGCCTCTCTATACGTAGTACTTGTAACTCAATGGGCTCACCTCTCTCGCGGCGGTAGTGGTGCGTCTCGGCGGGCGGCAGGTCGTCGTCGCTGGAGTCGCCGTCGCGGTGCGCGGGCGCGGCGCCGGCGGCCTGGGCCTCGCGCCGCAGCCGCCGCGCGCGCCGCCGGCCCTCGCGCTCGGCGCAGCGCCGCCGCTTCTCCTCCGACTCGGCGCCGCGGGCCACGCCGGACCGACCTGCCGGGGCACCAGGTATCCATTAATCCTATCGAATAAAGTCCATCCTTGCCGAGTTTTCGGCTCCGGCGGCCAATCTTTACGACCAGCCAACTACGCAGGATATACAGGGTTACAGAAAAAGTCGTGCTAAATTCGTTAAGGGAATGGAGTACCCATCATTTCTGACTTATTTCACTATGAAAGACCCTACCCTAAAGTTAACCCTTTTCGAGATATACGACTTTTAATTTTTTTAATTGAAAAATATTTTTAAAATTGCATCTTTACATTGTAATAAGATGCTTTAGGACTTAAATTATTAAAATAGTGCATAAGTTAATTGAATAGGCCGTGTAGTAGGGAAAGGAAATTTAAGAAATTAAAAAAAGATATCAGAAAGTTTTTCTGTGAGGGATATCTAAAAAAAATTATTGACAGTTGTTCGGCAGATGTGTTTTAAAATATCTACGTTTCATCAGCTATCTAACGACGTAATAACACAACAGTATCAAATACCGATGATATACCTGTCAAGTGCAGCACGTCGTCGGCCTGGTCGCGCACGTCGGCGCGGCGCCGCTCCACGAGGAAGTCGCAGCGCCAGCGGTGCAGCGCCAGCGCGCGCGCCTCCAGGCTCTCCAGCTCCGGCAGCTGGCGCAAGCGTGCCATACACAATGTCATTAACGACGAGAGTTTCAGGTATAGACCGACAAACTAATCTGTTCCAGTGGCCAAAATTGGAACTAAGTGAAATGTCAGTTTTAGCAATATAAAAACGATATCTAAAACGACAGTAGCGACGCCGCCACCGAAACAGATAAGTTTGTCGGTCTATAAAGGGACTCAACCAGCATTGCCAAAACATCATCAGAACAGCTTCCCGTAAACTCGGAATCCTGAACAGAGTGAGACGATTTTTCACTCCGGTGCAGCTTTGTCTCTTATACAAGGCACAGGTTCGCCCGTGTGTGGAATATTGCTCTCATCTCTGGGATGGTTCCGCAAAGTACTTATTGGAGGCTCTCGACAGGTTGCAGCGACGTGCTATCCGTATTATCGGTGATCAAGAGGTGACTAAGACCCTAGAACCTCTTCAGTTACGTAGAGACGTTGCCAGTCTTAGTGTTCTCTACCGTCTCTATAATGGGGAATGCTCTGAAGAGTTATTCCAACTCATCCCTTCCTCCCCTTTCCACTCCCGAACAACACGCGCCGGACTGCGTTGCCATCCCCATACCATCCAGACACTGGTGGCCCGTACCAAGAGGTATAGTTCCTCTTTTTTGCCCCGTGCCATTAGGGCATGGAATGCCCTTCCGGTTCACGTGTTTCCTTCCTCCTATAATCCTGGGCTTTTCAGGCGGGGCGTGAAGCGGCATCTATGCAGGCCTTCGGGGTGAGGGTGACTGGCTCAATTGGTATGATCTATTGAGCCAGTCAACCTTACATTTGGACCTCACTTCCGCTTACCATCAGGTGGAGTGAGGTCATCCTGACTGCCTCTTTATAAAAAAAAAAAAAAAAAAAATGTTTCATTTTCTACATTTTACGTTACTTTTAATTTAACCTTCTCGTGTTACTGTCTATATAATATTGTAAGAACACAGCCTAAGCTAGCACCTATTGAGGATGCCAGATCCAAGGCGGGAATGGAATCCACGACCTCCGGGTTTCATACATAAAAATTCTGTTGTATAAATAAAAAACATATACGACGATAAAAGCTACTGTAGCTGTAGCCTTTCAGCGTCAAATGATCCTAATCATTAACCAGGTAGGCGGGTCAAAATGCGACACGTTTTATACATAGGCTATACCATCATACTACACACGTACCTTCTCGTCCAAGCACTCGATGAGGTCGGTGAGGTAGCCCCGCGCGGCCTGCGCGCGGCGGTAGGCGGCGTCGAGCTGCGGGCAGCGCGCCGCGCACGAGTCGCGCGTCTGCATCGCGCGCGCCAGCCGCGACACGCACTCTGTGCGCTTCTGCGACGTTTTAGTCCGGTCTAGTTCGAGCTCGTCCATTCTGAACATGGGGTAAATGCCAATAGACATTATTAGATTTTATAATGTCCAAAACTATAAGCTCCGGAGAGGATTATCCAAAATTCGTTGGATGAATCCGCAAACTAGTTTTGTCCAAACAGCGGATAACTACTACTACCATAGCTTAAAACGAAGATTTCAAATAAGTTGGAAAAATCGAAGGGAGGTTAAAATATATTTTTTTATTAATTTAATATTTCGAAAATAATCAAGGCCCAGGATCCTGCGGTACACAAAAGGGATTGATTGAAGAATTATTTACTCTAAATTAAGACACGAAATTTGACTGTGATAGTTGAAATTTTAATGTTTTAATGCTGGCATCTTTAATTAATTTTACTGAAAAAAATAATAAAGCGGCCAGCGAATGATCTACTTTTAATAAAATATAGATTCTCTAAGCCAAAACAACAAGCGATAATCAAGATAATCAATTTACAACATATAGAGAATAGGACCCAAGAAGCCCCCCTGAGGTAGCCCCCAGCTCACCTATCCCGCAGCGCGTCGAGCAGCTCCTGCGCCGTGGCGGGCGCCTTGCCCGCGCCCAGCGGCCGCAGGTGCGGCGCGGCCGGCAGCTGCGGCGGCGGCGGGGCCACCGCGAACGGGTTCATCTCGCCCAGCCCGTCTCCTGGGTGAACGGATGTTACTCTATAGTTGAGGCAAGTGATCGGGAGTATCGGGACATCACGAGAAGCATTTTCTAAAATATAATATTATGTTAACATACAGGATGTCCCAAAAATTACACGTCATAGTGACACTGGAGGTCGATCAAGCTTAACATAATCCTCAGTAAAAGTTGATCGGTTTTCAAGATATTGCCAATTAAAACTTTTTCTAAATTTTCACGTTTTTAACGTGTTTAGTGCTTGCATTAAGTTAGAAGGTTCAGCTAAATTAAGATGTGTGAAAATTATCTGAGGATTTATTTATGTAATCTATACTAGGAATATATGTATAAAGAGAAAAGATTTGATTGTTTGTTGGTTTGATTGTTTGTATTGAATAGGCTCCGAAACTTTCACTTTTGGAAAGCTATGTACATACACTATCCCCGGTGAACATAGGGTACTTTGATACCGGAAATGTGGGGGAAGGGGATATTTGAAAAAAGAATTTACGCGCGGGTGAAACCGCGGGCGGAAGGCTAGTTAGTTATATAGAAGTTTTAGTGTGAGACTTGTATATTTTTGTGGTTGGCATGGCAGAGAATGGTTATAAATAGTAAGAAAATATAGACAGAGAGATGTGTATGTGCGACCGTAAATAACATTACATGAACGCACCTGTGATGTCGACGATAGCGGGCATGGCCTTCTGCATCTGCTGCTCCTCCCACTCCTCCGCCTCGCTGTCCAGCTCTTCATTGGTGGGCGCGGCCGCGGTGCCCCCTATTCATACAGCAAAGTACTTTCCATCAAGTTAACCGTTTAAATCATACAATTCGACCATATAAGTAATGTTAATCCATTGTCATCATTGTTGTCATTGTTGTTGTTTAGCTTGGGTGCCAGACATGGCACCCAAGCTAAATCTAAGTTTGGGGCTAGATGGCACTGTGTGAATAATTTTCAGAGATATTTAAATCATACAATTCAAATCAAGTTTAATTTAATAAATCAATAAATATCGTACAACATACAATACACATTGATCTGATACCAAACTACGTTTCACCGATGACTAATTAGTAGGAATTTATTCCGCACAAAAATGGCTGTCAACACCGGGCTATTTCCGTCAGATTGTGGCAGAAATGCGTGCCATGCCATGGAAGTACTAATAACCTGCTGATCCTGGAGGAGCCAAATTGACATAACGTCGTGCTCTGGGATGGGATGAGGATGGGTATCCTCGAGACATCATCCTGACGATACCAGCCATTCGTGGCGCATGTACAGTAAGAAGCAAATCAACCTTCTTTTTTTGCGTCAGGAAATCCTGTTACCCTCCGGCTCGGCGTCTCCCTGACAAAACGGACGCCGGACCCCCTCGGCTAAAGCCGAGGGTCACTCAGGTGACGGAGGTGAGCGGTGTGTCGGACTCGCAAATCGGCCCTACCGACTAAAACCTGACGATGACTCTCTTAGCGCAGTGAGAGGGAACCGGGAACCCCCATGCGGAGATAAGGCCACGGAACCCCCTATTGCGCGAGCCGCTGCGGCCCGCGCCATGGTGTGACCGTCTTCTCCGAACCCGTTGCCGGGGCTGCAGGCTTATGTAGAACTCCCAACCTGAAAAGGACGGACTACCCACCTAACCACTATCGTGTCCCTTGGGCCCCGTTATGAAGTACTGTACCCCGGCGACATCCGAGTCTTACTCTGCACTACAAGGAAGTGTATGCTTAGTATCCTTTACTCACGCTTCGGCTTGTCGCTAGGCAGGTCGAGTCCGCGGACGTGCATGCGGCCGTCTTCGTCGTCATCGCCGTCGTCGTCATCGTCGCGCGCCAGCCGCGAGCCGGGCGGTGCCTCCGACGGGACCGGCACGAAGTCGCCGAGCTCGCGCGCCTGCAACCATAACGCGTTGCTATAGCGAATACTCAACACATTATACGATTAGTTAGATGACTCATAACACGTGTATCGTCCGCGTCAACTTAATTGGCTTGTCTGAAGTTAGCAGCGAGCGTCGTTTGCGCAGGTGAGGGGCGCGGCTGCGTCCCCCTGACACCTAAATTTTTGTTCTGTGCAGGTACACTCGCACAAGGTTCAGACAAGCCAAATATGTTGACGCTTATTATACGCACTGTACAAGGACTTTTTTTAGTATAATACAGAACTAACGCTGCACTCTCATAAAATTTCAAAGATTATGTTTTTCCAGCCCTATTGAGTAAGCTTTTATTATTACGCTGCAAATCTATCGCTAATTTATATACTTACATTGCAGCTTTAACTTTGGTCTAGTTTGACTCAAGGCAAGACCCAAACAAAGCTTATGGGGAACATTTGATCATCACATACCATATATTATGCTGACACATAATGGAGTGAATTGGAATTGGAGTGTCAAAAAGTAGATGAACTAACGAATCATTGTCGTAATGTATGACAACTTGACAAGTATTCAAGGAACAATTCGCTGTTGCATCCTGTAATTTGAACTAAACTAATGACTAAATAGGATAATTCGATCATTAGATCATAGTCATATTAACGAATAGCCGAAGTCAAAACAAGGACTTGCAAACTGATAAGGTAAGGGTATTTTTAGATCGGCTGCAGAATAAGGTAATGGGTAGGGTAGACTCTATCGATTTGAGTAGAATCCTACGTAATGACATACGCATGCGTGCCCTGCTGCATGAAGGCAGCGGCGGGGCACATAATAACAGCATTCAATAAGACGGATTTCAAAAATACCTAATCTAAATCTTAAAAAGGTGAACCTTTTATACAGAAAATTTATAAATGCAGTTCAACGATATTAAATACATTCGTTGATGCAGTTGCAAAATATCGGAACTGGTTAAACAATAGCTTCAATAAAAATATTTACCTCGCTTCGGAGACACGCTGAACAAAACAACTTAACCTTCACAACAACTTAAAAAAAACAGAAGGCCAACAGGATATCACGTGGACAAGAGAACTGGCGCCGCTCCCGCTAGTCCCTCACCTCTCATACCTGCTGTCGCGTCTTCCTCGCGGCGTGGATGAGCGCCGCGTCGGGGATGTGCCCCGGCGCGACGGCCAGCGCGGCCCTCACGGACTCGGCGCGGTACTGGTGGAACCCTCTACTGTCTTCGTCGTCGTCCTCCGGGCTGTCGGACACGTCGCCCGCGCCGTCCGCCGCCAGCGCCTCCCGCCCCGACAGGATCAGACCCTCCAGTGTTATTTTTTTTTTCGGCTTCGGCTTCTCCTGGACTGTGCTGTTCCCGTTGTCGTCCTGGATGTCGAAGTATTGTTATTTGAAACCATTCTTATGTTTGTTTTTAATCCTTCTAGCCCCGGAACACCAGACACAATAGAAAATCTATTGTTAAGCGGCACGCGAGTGCCGGTTCGGGATTGAGTGGTTAACAACCAATTTTTAACTGGCCCGTAATGAAAATAATGTCAACTGAGGTATGTTTATCAATCTTCTTTTATTAGTGCAATCAAAGTCAAATAGTACCTATTCTAATTAGGGTCAGTTAGGGTAAGAGGAACACCGGTGTTCCTCTTACCCTAACTGACTGACCCTACCTACTATTGAATTAAGAAACGGAATAGGCATTTGATACAATTTTACTTAATTAAAATAAAAAGTAATCATACATCAACATTAATCAGTGTTTATTTTTTGTTTAATTCTAGTAAGCTACAAGAATATTACGATAAAAAAAAAGGCATTTTTGTTATACAACTGTTTTGAATATTCATCCAATGTTATAATGTTAAAAAAAAAATCTTAAAAATAATAATGCATTCCTTCATTTCTAGAGAAATCACAGAGGCCAAATCTTCTAGTCACACTCATCATTTCAAACATGTGTCCGAACACAACAGGTTGTTTTTTAAGTGGTCACACCCTATTGCCTACTTAAACATACCTACTTTAACATTGATATATTTGCAAAAGATGTAAATTACATAAATATTGGTCATGAAGCACATTACCTCATTAAGATTATTGTCATATTTATTATTATCACCGTCAGGCCCTCGTCGCTTCTCCTTCTCCCGCCGCTTGGCGAGCCGCTTGCTCTGTGATGACTTTTTCACTTTGAACACCTCTCCATCCTCTTCTGCAAACATCATTCTTTCAATTAAATAAAAATAAAAAACACTGTTTTAGAAAAGCAAGTATCAGCCTAATATCACTGCAGCACAAAAGCATCCTTCATTGAAATTAAATGTAAATACAGTAATACCCCGACTTACGCTACCCTGTTTTATGTGAATTCGGAGATTTCATTTTGACTCTGAGTGTGGGTTTAAATGTGTTCGGCGTGGAATTGTTTTATGTGCGCAGTGCGTTTTACTTATAATCTCTAATTATGTCATTTAAAAGAATGAAAAATTAGTACTTTGAGCCTAACAAGAAAAGAAAAATTTAACTCGGCAGGCAACATTGTTAGAATATACGCGAATTCGACTTACACGGCAATCGCTCGGACCCACCTACCGCGTAAGTCCGGGGTATAACTTTATACGAATAAAAAGTACTAGTTTAATCGTTGTGCTAACCACTTAAGACAAGTATTCATAAAGCTGAGCTGTTTTATAAAATCCAAAACAACCGGTTATTTAAAATTATCTTAATATGTAAAAATGTAGAAAACAATTGTCTTCTAAGGATAAAACTGCATGGAAGGCAAGTAACAACGCATAGGAATTTATAGATTATGGCCAATTAGTTAAAAACATTGCAAATCCACTGCGCCCTGGCCAGACTAATAGAGGTTACCTTCGTCCGCAAAACTCAAAAGGGTGGTGGATTTAACCGGTCTGTTTTCCTTCTTGTCCTTATCGATGCTGATGACCGGTGGCGGTGGCGGTTCAGGGTCGCCCTCATCCTCATCGTCAGCACAAAACATGCGACGTTGGATCTTCTTTGGTTTGCGAAACATTGACATTCTTATAATTTATTTTGCACAATACAGAAATATACCCTTTTAACACAAATTCAGACACAAGAAATAGGTCATTTATGCGCTTCTTCATAAAAACATTTGATTCATTTTAATAGAAATTAACGAAGAAGAGAAACAGTTCCGAAATCCCGTTCCCGTTTTGACATAAATCGTGAAATTCTGTCTGACAGATCAGAAAAAAAAAATGTCATGCAAAGCGTCAAAATTAGGGATGTTGAAATATCAATTCTATTTTTCAATTGAAAGAAATTGAACTGTGGCGGACGTTTATTTCCCCGATTCCGCTCTCGTCTTGTACATTGTACGTACGTACGTTACATTTTGCGCGTTGCATTCGTTTTAAGGCCGCTCTACACTTAGCCCGCGGATCGCGCGCGATGGCTGCGAAAGGGCGCGAACGCTAAGTGTGGAGCCGTTTCGTTCGCATAAAATAGGAGACGGCTCCACACTTAGCGTTCGCGCCCTTTCGCAGCCATCGCGCGCGATTCGCGGGCTAAGTGTAGAGCGGGCTTTACAGGCGCATGTTATCACTAATAGAAAGCCTATCAAAAACAGGACACAAGTCGGACACATAAATATTTAGCCAGACACGAGCACGACCGAAAAAAGCCAAACATTTTCAGCTAAAGCCGGACACCTGGCAACCCTAGATCTATAGACTAGACAAACAAAAGGCGAATTTCTTGCAGGCGCCTTGTTTTTCCCTAAGTTATCGTTGTTAATAAAAAAGCATGTAACCTTAACCTTAGACTGTGAAGTCTGTGAAGAGTAGAGCATTTAAGCCATCCAGCATATTGTGTGATTACTATACATCGTTATCGCGCGGGCAGTTTGGGGGCGACGTATAGGTGACCGAAGGGCTGTCACACGTATATAACGAGTATAAGAATATTTGCATGTTTTTTTATTCTTTAAATTAAAGCCTTTCATGTTATATATATTTCTTATGAGGATAAATACCTTATGAGGATAAATAGAATATTATATCTATTTTGATATTGTATTCAAAATTGGGACAAAGTAGTGTAGAAGCGTTGTTTAAGTTAACACTTTCTCTGAGGGTTGATTCAGTCCAGTAAGTCAGAAATTGACATCATACAGCATCATCATCATCATAAATTAGTAATTAGGATAAAAATAACATTTTCATAAAATTGGTTAAGTTATCGAAACCGAAAAAATCGTAAGGTAACATTGTTGTGTCAGTGGTCGATTTAGGATTACAAATAGATTCAATGCATAATATCGATTTAAAAATCGATATTTTTATTGGTCAAATATAATTAAAAAAAAAAGATCCATGCGTGGCAAACCTATTCATCAGTATCCACGCGTCGCCCCGAAACTGCCCGCGCGATAACGATGTATAGTGATTACGACAAATATCAATTACGGTTTGATAAGAGTATCGAAATTAAATCGATTCGATACCATGCTAAATTGAAAACTTAATTCACATCACTAGAATCTTATCAATTTTGTCCCGCACCGAGTACGTGCGTTTTGCTTTTGGTAAGTTTTAAATCTTTAATTTTTACTTTAATCCTACTGGTAATTGATTAAGATTTTTGTGCTGCGTTGTAAATTTGATTCACAAAACGTTATGCTCGAAATATTTTACGCTTTTTCTAAAAATGTCGATTACACGTCAACGTCAACTTTTACTTTGTGTTTCAGTCCTTAAATTTCTACGAAGTCCCTACACACTTCACGATGGGTAGGGAGGACAAAGCTACCTGGAAGTCCAACTACTTCACCAAGATCATCGTAAGTATTACAACAAATTTTAATGTTATTTATAATAAACATAACCTCAAAAGTGACCTTATTGAAAGTGAACTTTTATTTACAGCAACTCTTAGATGAGTACCCAAAATGTTTCCTTGTGGGTGCAGACAACGTGGGATCCACGCAGATGCAGCAGATCCGCATCGCGCTGCGCGGGTCTAGCATCATCCTCATGGGCAAGAACACCATGATGCGCAAGGCCATCAAGGACCACTTGGAGACCAACCCCGCGCTGGAGAAGCTGCTGCCGCACATCAAGGGCAATGTCGGCTTCGTCTTCACCCGTGGAGACCTTGTCGAGGTAAAAATGGAACTTTCATAATCATTTCATACAATTTTATTGTTGCTTTTTATAGTAACATGGTAAAATTGTAATTTCTAATCAATATGAAAACCATTTTTAGCTTTATCATGTCTACGGATGCCTTACTAAACACATGAAAAAAATCTAAATGTAACTTTTAATCCCAGACTTGAGAATATGATATAATAAATATTATATTATTGCAATGACTATGAATTACCTATAAAGCTTTTTATTATAATTACTGTAGAAGTAACAGGATCAGTGTATAATATTCTAATTTCTACTAGGTCCGTGACAAGCTTCTGGAGAACAAAGTGCGCGCGCCCGCCCGTCCCGGAGCCATCGCGCCCCTCGCCGTCGTCATCCCGGCCCACAACACCGGCCTCGGACCCGAGAAGACTTCTTTCTTCCAGGCCCTGTCCATCCCTACCAAGATTTCCAAGGGTAAGAACTAGTTATACTCAAGACTCAAATTCATCAAGAATATCATTTGACTGAACAACATACTCTTCAAAAAGATTTGCAATTTCAAAAAGTTTGTTCTATAAAAATAGCATGCTTGTTTATAATTACATTTCGGGAAATAGCTCAAATTCTAGAGACTATCAATAAGTAACATCTAACTATTTCAGTTTGAATCTAATCACACTAATAGTCTTTTAATATGTCTGTTCTAATACCTGGGAGTGTCTCATCATACCTCTCTGGATTCGCTTTCAGACAAAAGTAAAGCTTTGAATTTATCCTAGTGTGATGGTCTATGTCATAGATATTGCACTGGCATTTCAAAGATACAAAATTATTGTGGTGAATCTCTTTCGTCTTGCAATCACTGTACCAATTTTAATTCTGGGGATGCCCAAATTTTTTTGCATGATTAGTTTGCCAACCAGTTCAAAAACTTTTTGCACCTGTTTTTCAGGTACTATTGAAATCATCAACGATGTGCACATCCTGAAGCCTGGAGACAAGGTGGGCGCTTCCGAAGCCACCCTGCTCAACATGTTGAACATCTCTCCCTTCTCGTACGGTCTCGTCGTCAAGCAGGTAAAAATTGTCCCTGTAGCTGCTTATAAGATTTTTGTCATTTATTAAGTTGCTGTAGGCTGTGACATCAATGATTTTGGTCCTTTGCCAACGTGTTATACATAAATAAATAATTTTAAAAGGTGCATATTTTGTTATGGAAGATTTTTACTTTCTGCAGGATTTGAATATAACCCAAAGTGTTGAGTACAGTTTGCACTTTCCTGTGCATCCTGATAATTTACCTTTGGTATATTGACTGCACTTTGATATTGATATTGATTGGTCTTGTGCCCAATTGAATAATCAATTGCAAACATTTAAAATACTTTTTTTAAATAAATGTCTGCTGGTTTATGAGCAAGTGATCTCAACATTTAATAGGTGCAGTTAAGTCTTTAAAAAATATAAGTGTAAAGCAGGCATAATGACAATTATAAAAATATTTCTTTGAAGACAGTGTAATAAAAATCTGTAAATTGTAATTATCTTCAGGTTTACGACTCTGGCACCATTTTCGCCCCCGCCATTCTGGACATCAAGCCAGAGGACCTCCGCGCCAAGTTCATGGAGGGAGTGGCCAATGTGGCCGCAGTGTCGCTGTCCATCGGCTACCCGACCGTGGCCTCCGCGCCGCACTCCATCGCCAACGGTTTCAAAAACCTGCTCGCCATCGCCGCCGTCACCGAGGTTGAGTTCAAGGAGGCTACCACCATCAAGGAGTTCATCAAGGTTTGTCAATTTCACATTTCAATATTTTTATCCAATGAAATTCTACCTTTTAGAAATAAGTGTCAGATGAAAAATCTTGACTGTTATATTATATTGTCTGTTCTAATACCTGGGAGTGTCTCATACCTCTCTGGATTCGCTTTCAGACAAAAGTAACTCTTTAAATTTATCCTAGTGGGATTGTCTACCTTATAGATATTGCACTGGCATTTTAAAGATACAGAACGAAATCTAGTATGATTTTAACTAATTTGAACTAGTGAATGTTTCTATTCCGATTCTAATGATAGCCTTTTATCTAGGACCCGTCAAAGTTCGCCGCCGTTGCTGCTGCCGTGGCCCCGGCCGCTGCCGCCCCGGCTGGTGACAAGAAGGAAGAAGAAAAGAAGGAGGAAAAGGAAGACTCCGAAAGTGACGACGACATGGGCTTCGGTCTCTTCGACTAAGCTATGTCACAGCTGTGAGAACGAGTTTTCCTTTGAACATACACCACAACTGTATTGTACCAAAGCAAGCCTTGTTCTCACTCTGTTAGGTCGAGTGTTGTCTGCATTCGCTAGGAAGACAGGCTGCGCCGCCGGGTTGGACGCCCAATGGCGGCCGACATGTCTGTTCATTGTGTGTGCTCGTCAATAAACTCTTCCAAATATATTTACTAGTTTTATTTAGAATCAGTTTCAAATAAACCTTATTTTTTTCTGGATAAAGTAGGAAATGATTATATTTTTTTTCTGATGACCAGTGCGCCCACTGGCTTCACCCACCGGTTTTCTTTAAACCGCTCAGGCGCTAGGGGTCTACTTCGCAAATAGCAAACTTCACGGAACCTAAACTACGTTTCGTCTGCCCCCAGTAGGGGCAGATGCGACTAAAAAGTTTCGACTGCCCCTACTGGGGGCAGATTTGGTAGGGGCAGTCGGGAATAATCCTTCGCATTCAGCCTACTCTCAAAGAGACCACTTCGCATAGTGCCTACTTGTCAAAGAACGACCCAAGTACAGACAAATAGAAAATTGTTCGTTACATTACCATAATTTCAGCCATTTCGTCCACTAGGATCCCCTAACCTAATCCCCGTGAACTGTCTGTTCATCAGAATCCTTAGAAACAAAAATCGTTCAGGCGCCAGGGGTCTACTTATCAAACTGTCTATTTCTCATTTTGACTACTTTTCGTGAGAACAACTTCGCAAATTACCTACTTGGCAATCAGCCTATTTCGCATTCCGTCTACTTTTCAATTGAACTACTTCGCAAACTGACTATTTTTTTCTGTAAATAAGTAGGCGATTTGCGAAGTAGGTATAAAGAGAAGTTTGCTATCGAAGTAGACCCCTGGCGCCTGAGCGCTCCTTTTCAATTTCAATTCCCACAACCCTATTTGTTCAGGGGTACGGTTTTAGTCCCACCGTCACCGTACCACTGGGGGTACCGGGTATGGGGCGGTGGTACTATCGAGTACGTTAGGGAATTTTCTTTTTTAATTCGTTTTATTTTTTAAAAAGCGTTCATTGAAAGTAACGCATTTTATTTATTATACTAGCGTAATTTCCTTTTTCAACTATCCCCCCACTTTTCCGGGATAACAAGTATCCTAAGTATCTCCGTCTTCTGGTTCTAAGCTACCCCTCCACCGATTTTCAGCCAAATCAGTTCATCCGTTCTTGAGTTATAAATAGTTAAACACCACTTTCCTATTTAAAATAAGATTTTAAAATAAAATCAGTTTGGAGGAAGGCCAAAATCTCTTCATTTGACCTTTTGCGTGTTGATAACACGCCGTAAATTTTATACTGTAGCGCGCGCGCATCTCCAAATTTGCGTTTTGTCTGCGCAATCCCCACCCGATTTCAAGATGTTTGGGCTATAGGGCCACCAGGCATAGCCCACATTGGTCCCACAACTTCCACATAACCATGTGCGTGAGCAAAACAAAACAGTATTTCTCCTCTAGGGAGAAGAAGAAATCTATTGGAAAGGTCTCGAGAGATTTTATTCTGAGGGTAAGACTGGCACAGATCAAACAGCACAGAACATACATACCCCAAACAGTGTCGGCATATGAACCAATAAAAATATCGCTTTATGACATTGAAAATCGATTTATTAAGATTATATTTTCAACATTTAAAATATCACATAAAATTTTAACTACGGTACACTTGTTTACATAAAACATTAAAAGATAAAAGTTTACATAGAGATTAATACATTTTCTGTTGATTAAATTGTTTGAATAACAATAATTTCCTAAAACGCGATAGAATACGAGTACGATACATTATAGTATAGTATAGTGCAAATCAAGAAATTAAGTTGATTAATTTTAGGTAGAGGAGACCTAAACTACATTATTATATTGACATAATAAAGTTTCTATGTGGACGGGTGTCCTTGCACAAAACCATTTATTCAAACTAGGTACCTATCGTAAAAACGGTGAAGTTAGATTTTCTTTGAAAGTCTAACATTTTTAGATTATAAAAGGTAGTTAATGTATAATAATTGTAAATCAGATTTTTTGTAGAAAATAGATACATTGGTCCTAATTTGGAGTTTCTTCACAGCCCCATTTTCTCCTAAAAATTTCTTATTCCTAAGCACGCAATATTCCCAGATAAGATCACTGTGAGATTCAGAAAAATCATGCATTGTAAATACTGCATATTTGCAATAGGTAAACGGTTCTGCGTGCTGATTTAGCTCCAGAAGCCTTCATAAAGCGGCCAATCCATATACAAAAGTTTGGCTTTTCACGCCTTCTCCACAATAAGACCTGTTATAATAACTGTTATATAAAAATCATACACAGTTGCCCGATAGTTGTAACATTGCATACCAATACAAAAATTAAGGATCTATGATTAAAGTCCGTTTTTGACACACCATAGATGGTGATTTATGTTTCCCTCGCGTTCCTGTAATTACTGAGCTTGTGGATTTTAATGTCTATGTTAAATTCTGTTCCACTACAGATATGAGATTGTGGAGGAAAGGGCATCAAATGATTTATCTATTTTGTAGGTATTAAAATTATTAGGGTGCGTCCACATCTGGCGAATGTGCAGTTTGCGAGCCATTAGGCTTTTTGTTCGTGCGCCACTCCTGCGCCGCCCGCGCACAATCTAAGCGCCGCGCCGGACGCGATCTGCGCGCGGGGGCGGCGCGCTAGCGGCTCGCGTCTTCCTTCCCGCGCCTCAAACAGAACTGGTAAGCACGAGAATTGAGTGCGCGCCGCGCGCACGCCTTATACGAGCCTTGCATGAGTTGTGCTAAAGAAGCGCACCAAACTATTGACATGAGTATGACTGCCCGCGGCCAGCTCGCAAGCACAAACGGCTCGCGAGCTCACATTCGCCAGATGTGGACGCACCCTTATGTAGCTATAAACTTAACTACTTACTTACATAAGCTTAATCCTAAAATTAAAGTGAAACAAATTGATTTACAAGCAAATACAGATTCTTTGAATCAACTAAGGATATTAATTTGAGCCACATTGAGCTAAAACAATAGAAATAATTTACGCTACAATATCTAGGTACATACAAAAAAAACTAAAGTTTAACTTAAACATATAATTAAACAGACCTTATTAAACAACGTCATAATAAATCTACCATTAATGTTTAGTGGCACATGGATTTTGATTACAACATTACATTTAGTAGACAATTAGACACTAAGTAGGTACGGTTGGCCTAATATGAAAACATGTATTTCAAAGGTGATTTGTGTTGTCATCATCAGTGTCATGTTTTTAGTAGTATAAAACACTAATAAGACTATATTATTAACTAATTAAATAAATAAATAATAAAATATAATTAATTTAATCATCATTGCGTATGGCTTCTTCGATTTCTATATAAATCAAATGCGAGATTTTACTCAGAAATAACATCAGATTCTACTACTAGTCTGATTATTATTTTTACATAATATTATAATTATAGACAAATCGAACACATACATGAATCTACATTCAACGAGAAATTCATTACCAGTCACCCTGTGATTTGGATTATTAGCTACAAGTATAAAATAAAGTGAGTATTTATATCATGTAATGATTGACACTCAACAACTCACAACATGTAAGCTCAGATATTGATTGTATTGTAAGTTATCATTTAAAAAAAATTCATTATCAACCATTACAAAACTTTTAAATTATGAGATTACAAAGAAATATAATTTAACAAATGCAACACAGTTATATTGATAAATAATTTAAATTGAGGATATTGAGATCATGTTATTCAAGCTAAAGAATATGAAATCAGTGGTAAATTTAAGAGACTTCATTTCTAAAATTTATTCTGTATGCTCCTTCATCATCATTTGTGCGAACGACACAAGCCATTCGATCTGCCACCAATGGTTGCGGGGGGCTGATCAGGAACAGTGTTCCATCCATGAAACTATGGGGTCTATTGGTTGATATTGCTTGCAGTTCTTCAGTCAGCTCTATGTCGTACCAGCACAATATAGCATTGGCTTCACTGCTTTTAATAATCGGCAAACTTATAACTTCCGTTTTCACATCACTATATATTGGACCTAAACATGTGGGCTCTGTGACAATTGTTAGGTCCAAATTAGAAAAATCAATGCAGAAATTCTGTGTAACTTCATATTTGTTGATGTATTCTGCAACTTTGTATTTCTTGATATTCTCATCATAAACCCTATTATTAATGTTCAGCCAAGGGCTATTTACAATTTGACCCATTAGTTTTATGTTGGCTGGCATATAGAGACCACCAGACATGAGGTGTTTATTTCTTAAATGTAGAGATAAATCTCGGAATCGCAAGTCAATATCACCACTCAAGTCAAAAATGTGGCTAAAAATTGCATGATACTTCTCCCCCCTAAATACTTCTTGTCCTAAGTCATCTCCTTCCAATACTGTTACTTTAGCCCAATTTATTTCATTTGCAATGAAAACTTTTCTGAAAAACTCTTTGTCACTTTCAGTCTTTGCATAGCAAATCAAAGATTGAGCACCTCTTTTTAACATGAGCATCCCAAACATTGGGAATGGACTCAGATCAACTATGCTGATTTGGGAAATATCTGCCATTTGCCCCAAATAAATACAAGTCATGCCAATGCATCCTTTGATGGTCTTCATATATTCTGCATCATTTAAGAACCGAATCATTTCCGGAGATATTCTAGCAATAGGAGTGTCGGAGTTAGGAAGCATGGTTAATTTACCACCATTAATGAGGAATGCTGCATTGATAACTTCATTTTTCTTCACTTTCTTTGGTATATTATCAAAGAAGACAGCTTGTTGCCAAGCATTTGCTCTGTTTTCAGCTCTCGGATCCGTAGTGAGTGTGATAGTCTTAGTCAAATAGAGATTAAACCAGCCAATTACAACGTTGATCTCCTCATCTTCTTCAGCTTTAAACTGAACTTCATAAGGGTCTGTTGATTTCAGCTTCTCCTGTATATCACGGTAATCATTAAAGTCTACAGTGAGTAAAGATTGAGGCTCAGAAATGTACTTTATGTTTTTAAGTAAATGTACATCTTCACAGTCGTAAGTATCATCATCTGACAATACGTGGACATGCATGTCTTGAATATTCAAGAGCTCTTTTGTACATGAGGACAACTGGTACTTTTTATTAAGTTGGTCACACTTGGCAGGTACCACAAAGAATTCTGCTTTATTGGGGATGAAACGAGTAGTAGGTATCGCAAAGTATTCCCATGCATGAGATAAAGTTTGAAGCACATGTTCCCCAAATAACCCCGCATCAAACATTTCACTTACCACCAATGATCTTTTCCCTCCAATGTCCCTATAATTCATAGTTGTAGACATCTTATTAACAATAACTATGTCATGCCTGTTGTTCCCCTGAGTTACACATTCTGCTAACCAAGCCATGATCTCCGAAGCCTCAATAGCAGTGACAGCAGTAGCAGTGAACTCACTAGCAAACATGGCCAGTATGCCAGTACCAGTGCCAATATCGAGAATAGTGTCTTTAAACCGGTTCGTGCTGTCCTTGATCGCGTCATAATACGCGTCATTGCGGATTTTATCATTTAACATTCTGAAATGCCATCTTTCAAGAAGCAAGTTCTTGATTGAGTTCACATTTTTCTCAGCATTAACGAAAGTAGGGTCTATCTTTAGGGCCTTTTGGAAATGGCCCCAGGCCTCAGTGTAGAAGCCGAATTTGTATAAGTATTTACCGATATCGTTTAACAAGTTGCTATTGCTGGGAAAGGCATCTATGGCTTTACCAAAGTTGGCAAAGATGTCTTCCATTTTACCCGCGCTGACTAGCACTTCATTCAAGCGGATGAGGACTACACGGAATTCAGGCTCGAAGCGCTCTTTCAGCTGCGGATCTTTGTCGAAAGCCAGCATGTACAGATCAAACGCTTTGCTATAACTTCCACCGGAGGACATCTGCCGAGCAAGGTTTACGTACTCCCTCGCTTGCTCCTCTCTTTCCATTTCGTCAAATAATTTATACTTCTTTGTTTGTTATTTTCGGCGCTTAGATAGCGACAAACAGCGGTAAAAATTGAAGCAAATGTACTTACTGAATAAGCGTGACTTATTATCTGGACATGAGTTAAACAGTTGCTCACATTGGAAGCCCCAGGAGCAAAAAAGAATACGATCAGTTTAGACTTTAATACGCAGTTCCCGGCAAAGAAATAGGAGGTGTATGGAAGAAAATCAATACTTTCATGCTTTCAATTCAATCTACAAAAATAAAAGTCAAACAAAACAGACTGTCACTGTCAGTCAGTCACAACCACAGACTCAGAGTCAGACGCGTTTCGTTTCACGTTCACGTGTATGGGAAATTACAAAAACCATTAAACCAAGCTTGCACCTCTGGACTAGGTATTCATTGATAACAATGAACAGTCCAGCCAGCCAGAGGTCCATCCAAATGGTTGGCTTTGTTATGTTTTAAGGTTCCAAACACATGACTGTGATTCCAACTAAAATAAACTCAATAGATAATGGGGGCTCATTCAAATATTTCTGCATTTTATAGTTATGGAAAACCTTAGTGTTTATTCTAAAACAAAATAAGGACTTCATATACAGTACTCTATATAGCATGTTTATTGACCACTTACAAAATATGTACAATTTCTCTAAAGAGCTACATTAAAAACATATTATGTAATTTATTCTCCATTTCTGCTGGTTTTTAAATTTATTTTATAAATAAAATATTTTAGGTCACACAATACAATATTTTCGCACAAGCACAAAATAGTTTTCTACTATTTTGATGAAAACTTCTTATTAACTAGTACTGTAGACCAATGGCCACAAAGAATTTCTGTATTCTTTTCACAGTGGAATGTTCTTGTATAGTAATTTAAAGTTGGATTTTCGTCTGGAGAAAATCCAAGCTGTCCATACTTGTTGTAACCTGTAGTCCAGACAGTGTTATCTGCAAGAAGCACAGCTGAATGTCTTGACCCACATCCAATATCTTTAACATCAATTGTGATTTCTTCCCCATTTTCATTTAGTATGTCTACTAATGTTGGAATAGGATAACTTTTAAGACCTTCCCTGTTTAAAACTCCTTTAGTTCCAGGATGTCGAACTCCAAGCTGTCCAGTATCATTCCAACCCCATGTGTACAGATCTCCAAACTCACTAAGAGCAAAGCAATGCCATCCTCCAGCTCTTATCTTTGTTATTTTAATCCCTGCAAGTGCCTCCACTTCTGTGGGTGATTCTAAATTGTCCAAATCACCATGACCCAATTGTAACCTCCTGAAATAATAAAAACAATGATTCTTTCATACTTATCCAACAAGATTGTGTCACACAATTTATTAGATATTAGTAGATTTGTTTTTATTTTGAAATCATTTTTTATTTAGTTTGATATGTTATCCTTTCATTTCATAAATCATCAATTCAATAGCATCTAAATCAACTTACAAGATTTAACAAAAAAAAAACATAATGCAAAAGTTGATAAAACACATAGACTCAACAAATTACTTATCAGAAAAGGAGAATTATGACCTTATCAGACTATGAACACATTACCTTCCATTACCCCATGTATAAACTCGTCCTGCATCAGTAAGCAGCATGAAGTGTTCATAGCCACACTGGATATCGCACACCTTACCCATACAGTGGCTTGTGTCCATAAGACTTGGCAGGGGGCCACTATAAAGCCTGCCGTCCGTCGTCAAGCACAGCAGCGAATTATTAGTACTTTCTACCTTCAATATCTGACTGTCTCGTCGCGGTCTCTTCGAACTATTCTCCAAAGGCGCCTCCACATTTAAATTGATCTTCTTAACGTTATGATCACCCTCTAAACTAATAACCCACATTGTGCTAGACTTTTTGTCAATTAGTATCAAATTATAATCATTGCCAACCATCTCTAAATTCGTTTCCGCATCGGTTGTATTGCAATCTTCTGGTAAATCCACTTTAATTAATTGGTTTTCCTTTCCGTCCCAATCCCCCGCAACATAAAAGTCTCCACCAATTTGGAAAATATTATAAGCCCAATTGATTTCAGTCAATTTAGCGAGGCTTATATCGAAATTTTGGTCAGTATTTTTCTTCGACAGACTGCGGAAACCAGATATTATTCGATCTTCTTCCAACCACTGCCCAAATAAATTAACACCTGTTACTCTATACATCTTGGTCTTATTGTATATATTATTTCCCTACATAAAATCATTAAAAACTTCTTTAGTTTTCCTACATTACAAAATTACATTATTCGCGATAAAAAATAAATAAACCCGATGATCCGATCGACCGACACTTTTTGAAGTTTTTGACAGCTCCCCACCCCCACCAGGCCCGGTCGAGTTTCTATGAGATGTTTGGAATACCTACGGGGGATAAACTCCGCTCGCCAGAAAATTAAATAAAATAAAATTATTATTTTTTTCGAACAAGCAACATTGACAATCACATTTGGTATTAGTCTTGCGCATTTTAGTTCGCGACCGGGAGCGATCAATTTAGTTCGCCGGTCTTTGGCGAACTAGGTCGTTCTTTTAGTTCGTCCGCTCCTTTCACAAATTCCGGTTAAATAGATCAGTCGTTCGGCGTTCGCTTCGTCGCGCTGTTTTGTTTATTATTATAATGTTCATCAATCAGCTTGCAGTAGTAAATTACTTACTATTTCAGTATATCAATAAAATATAGTGGATGAATATTGCAAATGGATTCGTTTATTAGTTGATTGCAGAAAAGAACACTACTTCACATTAATCATATTAAAAGTAATAGGTACCTAGCTACATAATTTTTCAATGTATAAAGTATTTTAATAGTAACAATAACCATTTAACATTACAAATACAAGGCAGTTACCTGTCTGTTATCAGTTATTGTTGTATTTACCATAACAAAACATTCGCCACGCGCGCACCGCTGACTGACTGAGCTAAAGAGCGATGAGGAATGCATGCGCGGCAAACGGTGAGTCAGTCAGTGCCCGCTCTCGCTCACAACAAATCCGCGCTCCGCGCGCCGCGTCGGAACTAGTGAACTAAGGAGCGGTCTCTCTCCGATCTAGTTCGCGTAGTTCGTACGAAAGAGCGGTCTTCCGAACTAGGTCGTTCGCGAACTACACAAGACTATTTGGTATTTTATCATTTTCAAAAGCTACTATTTACATGTCATAAAATATTCGAGAAATATAATTGTGAGAGATCAGGGGCCTTACCATGAGCATTTAAGAAAACCATCCAATCGCAGTGCAGTTTTCGGGCAGGGCAGAATCAGGCCTGCTTAAAATCATACTATGACCCCTTAAAAAGTGAACGACTATTGCACTGTTTGACATGAAGGTGAACGGTTTCTTTTGTCTCTGGTCTTTTTACCGTTCAATCGAATGCGTTCGAAAATCCATTGAAGATTTTATTTTCGTTTTACCGGTTTTTAAATTATGTTTTATAATACGAATGCTCAAGTAAAACCGCGTTTTTATGGGTTTAGATTACTTTATCAGTATAATTTTCTTGATTTACAGTAGTTTTCAATAAGTGAAGCAATAACTATGAAAGAGCCGTGCGTGCCGATTATTCCTTTTAACCTACTTAAATTTTTAAACGTTTCTGACACCAAAATAATACAAATGTCAAGTGTCAAATGCATTTTATTCTGTAATTCTGAAAAAGGCAAAAAAATTAACTTTTCCCGTGATTTAATACGATTTGGTCATTGAAATGCATGTTCTTCATTGAGTATAACACAGTGATTATATACATTGATTGAGAACATGGTTATCAATTTGAGAATACTACGATTTTTTGTTGAATTCTTTGACGAACCACTTTAGATGTTATCTTTCATTAGGTATCATTTAATTTTATCCCCATTGAACACTTCCATGTTCGTTTATACTTTCGAACTTTGACTGAAATATTCTAAGGATAATTTCTGGAGCATCCGAAGATTATGTGGAATGCAGCAGCACAAAGGCTCAACTCTTCAGTTAATATTGTTAATTATTAAGACTAAGTACATGAATGATAGAATATCCCCCCCTTCCCCCCCATTTCTGGGATCAAAAGTACTCTACGTTCACCAGAGGGGATAGTGTAGCTTTCCAACTGTGAAAGAATTATTCAAATCGGCTCAGTAGTTTCGGAGCCTATTCAATACAAACAAACAAACAAACAATCAAATCTTTCCTCTTTATAATATTAGTATAGATAACATGAAGTGATTGTAATATAATTTGTTATTATAATTCCAGTGCTGGGTAGACCTGAAGGCCAAGATTGAACAAAATAATAATCATCAATGATGCTTATAGAAGGACCTTGTGTTGATGAGCTTACGGAAATGATATGTAAACAAGTAACAATGTAATTTATTTATTTATAAAAACTTTATTGACCACACAAATTGGCTACAAAAGGCGGACTTAACACTAAAAGCATTCTCTACCAGTCAACCTTTAGGAAAAACAAAATGCTTGAATGCGGCAAAAAGCAAACTAATTAATTAAGTAATTATCTTCTGTCTGCACTTATATTTGCTTCTATCATACTATAGTATGTGACGAACTTAAAATCATTCATGTTTTTATTACAGAGTTCTACTTAATCAAGAACATTTGACAGAAGCACATTCAGTACCTAACTGCCAACAATGGCACAGGTTACTTCAGCACCTACTGAGCCATTGCCACCTTCTGCCTACAGCTTCGTGAGTGTCTGGTTCAGCATCCCAAGTTGGTGACATCACCCTTTTGCAGAGTGGATATCCAGAATAACCTAAAATAAAATATTATTTAAGTTTCAGTTTGTACTGTGTGTGCCTGTGTTCTTGTTAGATACAGTTGAAGGAAGGATACTTCCGTTGTTGTCTACTGTTTTTAAGGTGTTTTGTAAGTCTATTAAATTAATGTTATTATGCTAATCTTATTATTTATAAGCCCATTGTGTTCTTTTGTTTATCTTTATAAAAAAATACTCTTTATTGCACAAAATTATAAAAGAAAAATATGTTACAAGATTGGATGATACAATGTAGGCGGACTTATTGCTAATAGCAATCTCAATCAAAAAAATGTACTTAATTATAAAATTATTTTGAAAAAGTATAATGGTTTTGTTTTTTATAAATAAAGATAAAAAATAATATAATTCATGCACACAAATGTTTGTACCCTGTGGGGATTGAACCCGCCCTCTGGTGTAATAGCCGACTTCTCGACCAATTACATCAAATAGCTCGTCACTTAGTAGGTTTAGGATGAAAATACAATAATAAATATTACCTTAAAACCATAGCCTTATTAGTGCTCAGCTTTCCAAGTGTTGGCAAAGAGCATGGTTTGACCAAATGAAAGAATCTTGATTAGCACTGGGATTGCTTGCATCTACACTTCTGATTCTTAGCATTGCAAATCTGGAAATATAATGTTTAGATTATTATTATTTTACCACAAGTTATAATGATCGAAGTTCTAAATACTAAAATCACAGTTCACTTCTTTATTTGCTTACCAACTGGACATTCAGACTTTGTAAACAAATTAAATGGACATAAACAAATTAAATAGACATGCTTGTATCATAAACATTCCATTTCGAACGGATCACTTATTTCGCGAAGGTGACGCAGCTTATTTCTCCCATCTTATTGGAATTCTGTTTCCAAATACTTAAAGAATTCGTCAAACTTCTACAAAAATAGGTGTAAATGTTTTAAAATAGGTTACTTTTTATTTAAACGCTAATTTTACTTTCAATAATCCACTTCTTATCAAAAGATACTTACGTTTGACAAAAATACTGACTCCTAACCGGGGCACAAGAGACTCATGAACATAAGCACGAAAAGGTACGGAACAAAATTCGACGAAAAAATATGAGATTCACTCACACAATCACATTCACAAAACAATTCTGTTTAAGCTACTCCAGAGTAACTTTTTAAGGATCGGTTTATTTGACGTTTCCGACGTTCAAAAGACGCTTTGCTTGACATTTAAAGTCGCTCATGGTAGGAAACGTCCATACAAAAAAAAAGGTGAACGGTTGTCAAAACGTCAAAGTAAACAGCCCTGCCAAGGCCCTGCCGCAGGCCTGTTATAGGGAGGTCATGGTACAAAAAAGCAGAACAGTTCAATTTCAGGCCTGCTTTAAGAGCTGATAGTAAGGCCCCAGGTAATCTATTTATTGATTTTAAAGTCATTCAATATACTCTATGAAAGTCATTACAAAAATTAATGTAGTTTTATATGGTCTTTAGAGAAATCTTAAGTGAACAAAATAAAAAAAAATCTCGTCGATTCGATACTCGATAGGAATCCGTGCTAAGCTCCTTTTAAATATAGTTAAGGTGCTAAGGCCTCAGTGCATCTGGAAAAAGATATTTTATAAATTCAATTCCATTCGGGTACAGGTAGAATTTTATTTCTTGTACCTGGCAACCACAGAACAGATTTACTAGCTGGCAACTTTGCTGTTTTGTTTGTTTTTCTTACAATACAATATGGCTGCCATCGCGTGCATTGTTAATTTTTGTTGTATTTCCGATTAATTTCAACATTGTTTATAACTTTGCTCCATAACAAACGACGTCGAATCAAAGATTTAATCTTTGCGTCGAATAGGCCAAGTTGGTTCCTCCGTTGTTGTGTCGAGTTTATGTCGTGCAGTGTTGTGTTTAATTAAAGAGACAGTGACTCAGTTTGTGTTTGACAATGAAGGAGAATCAAAGATGTGTTTTTTGTTTTTTCTGGGACGTATGCAAGTTAAATAAAAATAAAAGTGGGAAATTACGCTGATGTTTAAAATTATAAAGTTATGTCTAATACATACTTATAATATTATGTAACTGTTGTTTTTATTATTAGCTAATAAAAAGCTTTTGTTTGAATTGTCTTAGAAATACATCAAACGAATCTTTCGTTTGAATAAACAAACGTTTTTTATTAGTATTTATTCCTCTCATATTTAAAATCTGTGAGAGCGGGAATATTTAAATGTTTCAAATAAAGTATTTTAAGCAACTTTGAAAGATGGGACATAAATCTATTTCTACAAAAACAAAATAGCTGTTTTTGTAGAAACAGATTTATGTCCCATCTTTCAAAGTTGCTTAAAATACTTTATTTGAAACATTTAAATATTCCAACTCTCACAGATTTTAAATTTTCCCGCTCTCACATATTTTAAATTTTCCTGCCCTTAAGTTACGAGGGGGCACCCAACAGATGGCGTTGGACTTTTTCATGACATTTTTTTTGTATGAGCTTGACGTTCTTCTCTCTAGTAAAAATGTTCTTTGCTCCCCACTCCCCCACTCCCCACACAACCTCGCTGACCGCTGACAGCAGGGTTGCCAGATAGGATTTTCCATTTCTCCCCAAATTTAAAATTATTTTTCTCCAAAACGATACTATTTTCTTTAGTTTTACCCAAAAGCCAAAAACCAAAAAAAGAACACCGATTTTTTTCCCGTGGTTCTATACAATGTCGTATTTTTACTGATAATAACAAACCAAACTACTAACAATAAGGTCGAAAACTCAAAATCAGTTGGTTACGGCACTTTAAATATGACAATTTCCCATGGCCTCATCTAGATTCGCGAGATTCTGGATGGGGAATAGTCAAAAATTTTAATAGACGCGTTCGTAATTTTTTTCTCCAAACATTTCTCCACAGTTTCTTTTTCTCCAAAATTTCTCCAGCAGCCAAATTTTTACCCAGAATTGCGAGAAAAATAACCAATCTGGCAACCGTGGCTGACAGACAGTCAAGTGTCAACCACAGATAACTGCTCAGATAACTGCGATTTTTTTCGTTTCGTTTTAAGTGTCTTGTACGAGATTAATTATAATAATGGAAAAATTATTTATTTTTATTCGGATATTATTTTGATCCTAACGAAATATACTTTGAACAATATTTCTTGCGTATCATTAATGTCTTATATTTTTTCTTGGTAAAATATCGATGTTTTAACACAATGTGCTCTAATATTTCTGTCTTTCTGATAAAACATAACGTCAGTAGACATTTTCCGTGATAGTGCAAGCGAGTAGATTACGCCGGTATGCAAGGTATATTTTTCAGTAATTCGATGTTAAACGCTTATTATTTACATTTTGTATACGTAAATCAATGATAACCGCAATAAACAGTTTAAGGATATTAAGGCTTTGTTTTGCAGATGTGATGCTAAGTTGGTGGAAGAAAGAAAGTTAGAAATCAATATGGCCCTCAAGCTGGGCAAATGCAGGCTTTGCCTGAAGCTCGGCGATTTTTATTCGATATTTGCGGTAGACAATGCCGTGCAACTCGCAGAGATGGTCATGGAATGTGCCCGGGTCAAGGTGAGTGCAAACCCCTTTATGCCTGGATGCTTTTGCCTGGCAAACAAACATTTCAGCTGATTCACAAGAAAAGGACACTAATATAGGTTGAGAACTGCGATTGTAATTTCACCTCTTTAATCACTTTCTTAGTGGTTCTAGAAGATAAATTTGTCTACACAGTGTTAAATCTTGAATAAACTTTTATTGCTCAAATTCCCTCTAGGATTGATGCTTTATCTTAATATTAATTCTAGAAGGAATTTAATTTTTAAACTTTACTTTAGGTTTGTTTAGATAGAATGTAAATCTATGAATATCAAAATAAATAGCAATATTAGTTTAAGAGTACATAAGTTATTCATTTAACAAAAAATAAAGAAAAGGTGAAGGTTAAAAAAATATTTTGATGAAGATTACAT
Organism: Mecyna flavalis; assembly: GCA_949319885.1. Taxonomy (NCBI): domain Eukaryota; kingdom Metazoa; phylum Arthropoda; class Insecta; order Lepidoptera; family Crambidae; genus Mecyna; species Mecyna flavalis. Next base: position 17,014,764 of record OX439427.1, read on the forward strand.
GTCATATTAAAATTTTGCCCATATTATAATAAAATACAAAAGCAATTGTAATTTGTTAAAAATATTTTATAAACTTGGAATTCAATGTTTTCTTTCATTTTATAATAATTGCTCCATACTTATGTGTATAGCAGAAGACAATTGCTACAGTAGGTATATTAGTCTTATCTATATAATACTAAATATTATAAGAGTTTACTATATCCACAGTTGGTAAGTATTGTCTGAAAAATCCTATTAGCATATTATATTCTTTTAATCCAGAAGCTAAAATGGTTTTGATCACAGTCATGACTTTATATTAAAACCCCACATAGGAAAAAGGTGAGAAGAATATATATTAATAACTAGCTCCGTCTGCGGTTTCACCTGCATGTAATTACCTACTTTTTTAAAATATCCCAAGAGAATGAGATATTTCCAGTAGGAATTTTATACCCTAAATAATCCCTTAGCCTGGTTATAAACTATAATAAATAACATAAATAAATAAAACACATATAGTTATAAACTATATGTGTGCCAAATTTCATCTAAATCCATTCAGCCATTTAGGCATGATTGAGTAACAAACATCCAGAATTCCAGACTTTCGCATTTATAATATTACTAGCTTTCCGCCCGCAGTTTCACCCGCGCGTAATTTCTTTTTTTAAATATCCTGCGTGAATGAGACGTTTCCCGTAGGAATTTTATAGCCTTTGTCCTAATCCGGGTTATAAACTATGTGTGTGCCAAATTTCATCTAAATCCGTTAAGCCGTTTAGGCGTGATTGCATAACAAACATCCAAACATCCAGACCTTCTCATTTATAATATTAGTAGGATAGGATTATATCATCGCCTCAAATCACATTAGGTAGTCAGTCTGATTAAAGCCTTAAGGATAGTATTTATATAATATATAATAATAATAAATTCTTTTATTTAAGGCCACTATAACCCATCATGTCATTATACATTACTACTCGTGCAAATAAAGAATGGGATTGAAAATGGCGGCTCATTGAGTCGGTACCGTCAGCATACTACGCAACGAAATATCGATTTATTTTACTAATAACTGAATAACGGTAAATAATGTTATAAAATATAGTTACCGTTGAAGTTGTTTCGTTATTTCATTAATCAAAATAGAATTTATGTTAGTAGGTTATAGGTAGGTATGTATATGCTATAGGTAGACATAAACTAGAATATATTCGCTTTATAACTTGTCACTGTGCAGTACTTTTCCGCGTTTATGCTCCATTGTAAACAATGGAAAAACGAGGATTCAGGCGACTGGGACCACTATATAACTGGGACCGCGGTCCCAGTTGCCTGATTAGTTTTTATTTGTTTATTTCGTCAGGCGAGTGGGACCACCCGTAATTTTAACCACAAATCCATTGTTGAAATACAAGATTTAGTACAGTTAGCAGAAAAGGTGTCACAAATAAAACAAAGTTAATTTTTGCAAAGGTAAGTTAGTTTTTGTATTACCTACATAAACAGTATAACAGTCTTAATTAAGTTTTAAAAATCACGTTGGCTCATATGCCTACTTAACTAGTAATTCTAAGTAAACATTCAACAGATATCTCCTCAAAACAATAATATAAAAATCAGTCTTAATGTCTCTTAACTTTATACACCATAAAGTAAGTACTCATTACTCATATTATTAATATATATTTATAATAAAGTCAGAAGATGCACATATCTTGGTGTTATATTTATTTGCAATGACAATCATCTCCTCATAACAATGTTACTTAGCAACCGAATGTCACTCCTATGACAAATCCATACTGACACAACGCCGCACCGGCTGTCTACTCTCCATCGGTCTTACGAATTTTCGATCTACTCTTTGGTGTTTATGGGCGCCTGGTACTTCAAATAGAAGTTTTGCATCACTTCGCTTTTATTTTACATGAATTTTATTCACCACGCTGCATTTTAGGATGAAATATTCCTTGTGATTACTCTTCGGTACTTATGGGCGCCTGGTACTTCAAATAGAAGTTTTGCATCACTCGCTTTTATTGAAATTCTACTCCGCCATTAGATATTCCGTGTGACTTCTCTTTGGTGTTTCTGGGCGCCTATAACTTCGACGAGCATGGCGAATCAATCTTACTAATCTGTCGCGAGTTTAACATTTTTTCCCCATAAAAAAGTGTACAACGCCGCTAAAGAAGTTTTCACTTCAAAAATACTTGACCGTAATACTAAATAACATAAAATCCTGAGTTATAACTTGATTTTTCTGTTAACTGTACATTAAAGGAAATTAGGTATATGGTCCCAGTCGACCGATTCAAAAATGTTATCAGGTAACTGGGACCGCGGTCCCAGTTTTATTTGGTCCCAGTCGCCTGAATCCTCGGAAAAACACACAAAACGCTAACTACTTACAACGCTCAACAAATAACTAACAAAATTAATAACTATAATAACAAATTTAATAACCAACTATAACAAACAAAACCCCGCGCGCCCCGCGGACGTAGCGGTTGAGTTTCAATATAGCTCCGTATTTAAAATATATTAATAATAGTAACACCGACGTAATCATAATATAACTGATACCTGAGTAAAAATAAACATCTGGTGCATGGATTTAACGCAGAAATTCACCAAAGTAAATCAGTATAGTGCAGTGTTTACAAAAACAATTAACGGAAAAACGTTGTGGTTTTGTGTTGTGATTCAAACAAGTGGTCGATCAGCTGTGAGTCAGCTACGAGTGCACACGAACACAGTCGATATCCCCCGAGCGCCGATTCGTCATTCGAGGCGAGAAGAAGCAGCGCACAAATTCGCCGCAGTATATTAGCGACCGGTGGCCCTGTGCGTATAGTGCTGGAGTGAAACCATAGTACGCTTGAGGTCAGGAGCTCGAATCTGCATAGTGGTCGAAATAGTCTTTTTTTTAATTTTTTTTTCTTTCTTTTTTATTTTTTGCACTGCAAAAGATGTCAAAAAATACTCAATCTAACGAAAGCCGCAAGAAGGCACTGGTTACGTGCAATAAATGTAAGAGGAAGGTTGACTCCACAAGGACGATTTTATGCACTATGTGCAAACATAATTATGAGTTTGACTGTATCGGTTATTCGGAAAAGCTACATGGCCTCAAGGATTTAGCAAAAAGGACAGGTTGGATGTGTAAAACGTGTAGGCACAAAACGGATGCGAATGTAACGCCTAGCACAGTTACTATAAGGAATAAAAAATCTCTAAAGAGAGTAGAGGAATCTTTAAATAGCCCGGATGACTCGTCCACATTTCCATCACAATCGACGCCTGTTGCTTCATTAAAGGGTGATACCCCCCATATAGACGACTCACATATTCTTACCCAATCACACGATAACTCACTAGGTTCTACACCCAATAAAAAACTATCCAGAAGTGTCGATAACACAATTATTGACTGGGTTACAACTGAGGAGCTGAAGGAAACAATAAAGAATATGCAGTCTGAATACAACATTTTGCAGAACGAATTTGACAACACCTCCCTGGAAAATACTGATCTAAAGCGACAAATCACAAAATTGACCAAAGAAAACAATATGCTTAGAACTTTTTGCCAATCTCCACTTAATGATACCCTAGGCAGCAGTAGTTCAAAGAAGAGGAATAATACATCGCCTCTTCATTTGCCTAGCTCTCCAACCGAGAAGACGGATCCTCAACCTGACAAGCCCATAACTCTCCAACAAAGAACTGTTTATCTAGAAGAACAATTACGATGTACCAAACAGGAGATCTTGAGCCTTACCAAATACATCGAAACTTTAGAGAAAAAGCTGTCAACGATGAATAGCCGACTATCATTACTAAATAAAGAGAATCAAACCACCGCTTATATCCAAAAAGAAGACGACAGAAGTAAGATACTTATCTTTGGAACCCAGCGATGTGTCGGACTCGCTTCTGCGCTAGTACACTCAAGGGAAAACACGAACTATGGAGATTACGTGGTCACATCTCAAACGAATCCGTTTGCTCTGACCTCAGAAATAGTAAAGACTTGCCAAAATGTAAAGACGAGCACTGGTGATAAAATAATTATTTGTGTAGGTGAAAATGACTATGACATCAAAATTTTAACATCACAATTACGTATTCTCCTTAATAATTTTAATAATAATACCATAATTGTATTAAATGTATTGGCAAATATGTATATTAATGTAAATGACTTAAATGACTCTATAAAAAAAATTTGTTCTGAATTCAAAAACTGTAATTTTGTAAATTGTAAATATCAAATATGTAAATCTATTAATTACGCCATTGATTATATTGACTACGAAAATAAATATTTAAATGTTAAGGAACTAAAAAAGCTGGTAAGGCGCGAAACCGGTTGTGGTAGCGGTAAACCAATGTCTCAAAACTCCTCTTCCATTGTAACAAAGTACCCAAAGGGGACAATTCCGTACTATTTTGCAAAGACTCGATTGGATGATATTCCGCCTAATAGATCTGATGCTTCCAACTCGACATCTCTGAAAAAAACCACCATACCCGATTACTTCAAGAAGATTAATAAGGAAAAGTTTTTTCGTGAATGATAATGATCGTAAGCAGCATCTCTTATTCACAATAATGCACCAAAATATCGCGGGCGTCTTGTCAAAGCAGGAGCTGTTGGAATTTGCTCTGCCGGAGTTACACAAGACTGGTAACTGTCCGGATTTGATATGTTTCTCGGAGACCCACTTGCAGATCGGACACAAAAAATACCTCCATATCCATGGATATGACGTGGCGGCCTTGTTTTGCAGAGACAAATCGAGAGGCGGAACGTGTATTCTAGCCAAAAGTCACATTACCTACAAAGAATTAACAAAGCTAAAAGTCTATGCAAGCCATAAAACATTTGAGATCTGTGGTATTGAAGTTCCTCTACACAAGTTATTGGTGGTATGCATCTATAGAATTCCTCAATCAGATCCAAATATATTTCTCAATAAGTTAGATAAAGTCCTGTGGGACCTAACGAGGAATTATACTAACAACACCAAAATCGTTCTGACCGGCGATTTTAATATCAACACACTAAAGCCGGGTAAAGTCACAAACAGACTACAGGATCTATGCTACAACTATAACCTGAAACTTCACATTGACGTCCCAACAAGGAAGAACTCGTGCATAGACCATATTGTAAGTAACGTAAAAGATGCTAACACGTCTGTCCTTCCCCTGTATCTATCAGATCACGAAACTGCTCAGTTCATTAGCTTTCCTGTAAAAAAAACAAGCGTTAAACCTAAGTCGTACAACATTGTTAGAAAAGACTACAGCTCTGAAAATATTCTTAAGTTCAAAGAGTGTCTAAACAGTATGACATGGTCGGACGTATACTCAGATAATATATTGAATAGAGCTTTTAGTACGTTTCATGAACTACTGTGCTTATTTTATCATCTTTGCTTCCCACAAGTAACGATAAGAATAAATAGTATAAACAAAAATAGACAGAATTGGATGAGCAAAGGACTTAGGAATAGCTGTAAAATAAAAAGACATCTGAGATTTAAATATTATAAAAACAAAACACCACCAAATAGAAATAAATATTTAAAATATTCAAAGGTTCTCCGAAAATGTATAGATTGTTCTAAAAAGAATAGCAATATAAGATTCATTGAGAAAAGCAAGAACAAATGCAAAGCTACATGGACCTTAATCAAAAACGAAACTGGAAATTCGCAATCTTTTGATGACATTAGTAAAATCGATTTTAATGGAAAGTCCCTGACAAATCCCTCTGACATTGCGTCTTGCTTTAATGAATATTTTATAGAACTGACCAAAAAAGACAATTTAAATTTTTCACAACCAAAACAGGTGAAAAATGGAACACAAACAAACTCAATGTTTCTGCGACCCATGACCGAAGTGGAAGTAAGAAAAGAGACCATGACTTTAAACAACACGGCCTCTGAGGGATATGATGGAATCAGCACAAAAATAATAAAGGCATGTGTTGAAGAGTTGGTCCCGGTCTTGACGTACTTGATTAACTTATCGTTTTCAACGGGGACTTTTCCTGATCTTTTGAAGTATTCTGTCGTCAAGCCTCTATATAAGAGTGGAGATAAAAAAGATAGGACCAATTACCGGCCGATTACCCTGATACCTATCTTATCTAAGATTTTCGAGAAGTGTATGCACAAAAGGTTACTTAGCTTCTGCGAAACTTTTGAAATAATTAAAAAAGAACAGTTTGGCTTTCAAAAAGGAAAGTCGACAGCATTGGCTATGTTTAATCTGATCAAAATAATATTGACGAATATAAATAATAATTTATTAACAACAGGATTATTTTTCGATATGTCAAGAGCATTCGATTTTGTTGATCACAAGATTCTTCTACAGAGGCTGGAAGGAATTGGAATCAGAGGACCCACCTTGTCATGGATAGCATCGTACCTTACCAACAGACAACAATGTGTCACGATTAATAAAATAACAGAAAATTGTTTAGTACCATGTTCATCTAGTTTTAAATATATTACACAGGGCGTACCCCAAGGAAGTGTCCTTGGTCCAATTTTTTTCATTCTTTATATAAATGACATCACACAAGTGACAAATCATAAATGTATCTTATTTGCAGATGACTTATCAATAATTGTGACTTCAGAAAAAAAGTCCACTGACATGCATGAATTAGAAATCAACAATACTATTGACAAAATTATAGAATGGCTAGAAAGCAATAACTTAAGAATTAATTTAAATAAATCTAATTTTATTCAATTTAATAAATCTAATCACACAAATTTTGACATACGACTTAATGTAAATAAAATTAAGGAAGCAGAGCAAACCAAGTTCCTGGGAGTAACGGTAGATCAAAACTTGGATTGGAAAGCACATGTTAGTAACCTGTGCACACGAGTAAATCGCTTTGTTTATGCTCTTAATAGAGTTAAAAAAGTAACAAGCAAAAAAACCGCAATCTCTACCTATCATGCTTATGTTGCATCTATACTTCGGTATGGACTAATAATATGGGGCAATAGCACAGATAAAAACAGAGCATTTATTGCACAAAAAAAGTGCATCAGGGCTATATGCGGGATTCCGTCTGATGAGTCATGTAAACCATTTTTCAGAGCCCTTGGTTTGTTACCGTTACCAGCATTGTATATTTTTGAGATAGGCTGTTTTGTTAATAAACATACGAACTTATTTTTAAGAGCGAGCGATGTAAACTCCAGATTGAAAAGAAATGCGGATAGGCTGGTACTAAGTACTATTCCGAAATCAGAAAAATACAATAAAAGCTGTCTTGCAATGTGTGTACGAATATATAATAAAATTCCTAATGACATAAAAAACCTAAATCATAACTTATTTAAAAAAAAATTGTATCAATGGCTATTAGACAAAAATTTTTATGATGTTAGAGATCTACTTGACGGATAACTTTTAGTCTGGAGTAACTCATTACTTTAATGTTTATCTACTGGACTGTATTTGCATGCAAAACTAATTTGCAAAACATGTGTTCTAATCATATACCTATTGTAACATCATTTTATACCATGTTTGTGGCAAATAAATAAATTATTATTATTATTATAACAACAATCAAATTTAAGGCGATTATAGTTCTCAACGACCTTGGACGTTTGAGTCTATCTCCCCGCGCCGTAACCGCGCACCCCGCACGAAAACACTTATCAAAGAATGCACGGGCGTAGCGTACAGAAGCGCACTTTTGTACACTACTATAATTATTATCAGAGCCTAATAGAATAATGTGATTGGTTCTACTTTTAAAATGCATCATAAGATGTGATTGTGATTATAAGAGGATGTCTATGGAATAATTATGCATAAAAATATATATAATTATATAAATATATACGAGTACGTATGCAGATAATGTATTTTAGCCAATACATTTAAACTTGTAACTACTTGTCCACCAGTGGGGACACCAACGCTACTGAAATCTTCTCGTTGGCCCCCACTGGTGGACACTGGGATGACATGAGTTGCTCGGATTACTAGGGGCAGACGTAACTAAAAGATTTCGACTGCCCCTACTGGTTATTTGGATAGGTAGGTAGGTAGCTACTAGCTACCCCAGTAGATGCCTATAGTACCGTGTGAACCATTGAACGCACAATACTTTCCTTGTCCTCGTTCAATAAAAAAAAATATAGCAAACGCTCGTTGATTAACTTTGCTGGTTAATTAAAATCCGTTATTTTGGTAAATGTCGATAAGGTCGAAAATCGCTGGCACCTGTTTTTATTGTTTGTCTATTGATTTGAACGAAAAAAAACAGGTGCAAGCGATTTTCAACCTTATTGACATTCAAAATTTTGTTGCTTTTTCGCAAACGCTTGTTGACTATCTTTGCTGGTTCATTAAAATCCGTTATTTTGGTAAATGTCGATAAGGTCGAAAATCGCTTGCACCTGTTTTTATTGTTTGTCTATTGATTTGAACGAAAAAAAACAGGTGCAAGCGATTTTCAACCTTATTGACATTCAAAATTTTGTTGCTTTTTCGCAAACGCTTGTTGACTATCTTTGCTGGTTCATTAAAATCCGTTATTTTGGTAAATGTCGATAAGGTCGAAAATCGTTTACACCTGTCTTTTTAACTTCAGATCAATAAACAGTGTTTTCCCGACATTCATTTGTTTTCCGAAATTTTTACACATTTTATTAAATGTATTTGCTCTTCTTCTTTTTTGAAATACAAATACAAATTAAATACATCGCTCTTCAGATATTTGCATTCAATGGTAATTGGACAGTCTACCTACCTCCCCATCTAAATAACCAGTAAGGGCAGTCGAAACTTTTTCGTTTCGTCTGCCCCTAGTGGGGGCAGACGGAATCTAAATTAGTTCCGTCTGGCCCCTAAACCTAAATACAACATGCATTCACCGCTTAAAAAAAAAGCTAACAAAGTTTGGGAAGTTTGATGTGATTTCTAGGTTTCTGAGGGTGCTGACTAAACTAAAATTACTAAGAGGTCCCGATATCAATAAGTAAAACACGTAAATTAAAAATTATGTAAACTTTAATTCTCAAACACTAACTATTAAAATTTTCTATAGCACATAATATATTATCTTCTGCTTTTTATTTTGTCCTTCAGCTTCGTTGTGCTGTCTTTTTGATATTATGTTGAGATTTGTATGTTTTTATGTTTTGCATATCTCTTCATTTTTATTTTCTTCCTCTGTGGTTTTTAATTTTGTTTTTGCTTGTTTATTACTTCTAAATTATAAAATATTACGAACATGTAGTATTAAAAACAAGGTTTATAAATATTTTTACACTAATAATTATACACCGTCCCCGCACGCACCAAATCACAACGCAATCGTATTGCCTATCTCTGACTGCACTATTCTTTGAACACACTGACACGAAAAATACGCACACAAACAAAGGACAAATACGCGTGAGCAGTCATAAAAAAATTGCAGCGAGCGACACAGCCTTCCCGTCTGAACGCCAGCGGACGACTGCCGCCCGCGCCCGCACAGGCCACCCTCTGCAACCACTCTCTCGGAATTGCTTTATTTTGATATTTATACAGAAAATATTTATTCGATTTACAAAAGCATTGTTTCATTTTAAGATTAAGAAATTTTTTATATGATTGTGTAAAAATATTTCCAAATAACATAGCCGTTTAGGAGCAGTAGGCATTTCAATATAAAAATCGACGTTTCGTAGATATTTTTTTTAGTGTACAAAATAAAGACTTAAAGAAATATCCAGTGTTTCAAATGTAGTGTAAGAACTGATGTTTAACATATATTTTTTTCAATTCTTTCTGACCAGTATTTAATGAGGAGTAGGCTTTACCAATTGCCCATTTTCAGGAATTGAGAAATCCAATCGCCTTAATAAGAAATAACAACTTCAAAACCACGAAAATCCTCAGCAGAACGCGTCTAGCTCACAGATTTGCGAAACCGGAGTACATACCGGCTGGTGGATTATTTTTTTGTCACACGGTACCGACGAGTGTGAGTATAGACGCAAATAGTGTGCGAGCGAGAAGCGAATAGATGCGCCGCCATTTTCAATCCCATTCTTTAATTGCACGAGTAGTACATAAATAAAACATCTTACAAATACTTAAAAAATTTAATAAATATGTCTAGCACTCTTTTTTACAATTCTCATGTTGGCTATGTGCACCATTAGATCTACGAAGGGGACGGCTTACCTGACAAGATTTGTTCGGAGTGCGTGCAGAAGCTGAGCAGTGCTTATATCTTCAAGCAACAGTGTGAACGCGCTGACCAGGAGCTGCGCCGCAATTATGTTCCACCACCAGGTAAGATATTTATAAATGGTGTCTAGTTTATGGGCTTAGAGGATGTTATTTTTTGAAACTGAATCTGAATGTCGCATTACTTATTGTGAGCTATTTATTTTGGTCTTATAAGGCATTCTTTTTATTAGTAACTTAACCTTCCGCCCGTGGTTTCACCCGCGCGTTATTTATTTTTTCAAATTTCCCCCCTCCCATATTTCCGGGATCAAAAGTACCCTATGTCACCCGGGGATAGTGTAGTTTTCCAACAGTGAAAGAATTATTCAAATTGGATAAGTAGTTTCGGAGCCTATTCAATACAAACAAACAAACAATCAAATCTTTCCTTTATAATATTAGTATTGATTTCAATGATAAAAAGGGTTAGCACTACATCAAGGATTATGATAGTCGATAGTTCACTTTCTTTGAATTTTGTGAAAATTTTACAGCATTTTAAGATGAAACCAGAATATCTTAATTATACATTTTGATAAACTACAAATAAACATTTCTATAACTTAAAATTTATAACAACAGATTGTATTTCTACCTGTCCAATTTATTACTATTTGTGAGTTTTACAATATGCATGCATTTCATTCCAGGTTTCAGCATATCACCACCCCCTCCGAACAGACAAAGCAGCGACTCTGCTTTCTCCACGCACACCGACGTGTCAAACCAAACCAAGCCGTCCTCTTCTGCCGAGACGCCGTCGAGCACGCCCGCGCCGCGCGGCCGCAAGCGCAGCCGCGAGAGCGACGCCGCCGCGCCCGACCGCTCGCCGCACGCGCCCAGCGCCAAGCGCGTCGCCGAGCTGCGCCAGGCCAGGAAGAAGCGAGCCGCCTACGAGGCCGACTCCGACTACGAGGACGACGCCTCCTTCTCCCCCTACTCCGGCGGGACCGACTCCGACGAACCTCTAGTCAAGGAAAGGCTCAAATGCCCTCAGTGCCCTCGGACGTTCGCCACTATGAAGAGCCGCTGTGGGCACATGAGGACGCATAATAAAGACAAGTCCCTCGGCGAGAACGAGGTGGTCAGCATCCCGAAAAAAGTCGCGACCGAGGACGCGACTGACGACGACGAGAAGCTCTCTTGCGACAAGTGCGGGAAGACTTTCAAGTTAAATATAATGCTGAAGCGGCACGCAGACATGTGCGGGGTGCGGACTGAGGTCTCCCCGCGGAAGGAGCTGATGATCGCTCTCGAACCCATTGATGCGGCTCCGCCGAAGACGAATAAAATCGAGTGCGAAATTTGCACGGCAAAATTTAAAAGCGTAGATAACCTCCGGAAACATATGCGGGTGGTTCACGCCGCGGCTCTCAACCCTGACCAGTCGCCAGTGAAACCGAAACCGACGGTATCGATTCCCTGCGTATTCTGCCGGAAGTGCTTCGACGACTACTACGTATACACCGCTCATTATAACAGCTGCAGTAAGAAGCGAGACCTGGAGTCGATCTCCTGTCCTGCATGTAAGAGCGTGATGGGGAAGCGGGCGGCGTTCTTTGTGCATTTGAAAAACCTCCATTTTGAGCCTAAAGTGCCGAAGACGGAGCCGACGGAGAGTAAGAAGAGTACGTTCGAGTGCCGGATGTGCAGCGAGCTGCTGCCGTCGCAGGCGCAGCTCATCACGCACCTCGCCGCGCACATGGCGAAGATGGACGGCGGCCCTGACGCGCTGGCTGACGAAGATTCCAGGTAAATTTAACTTTTTACACTTGGGGTTATCCTAGGGTTATCACCCAAAGGTTGCGATATTACGAAGTCTGAAACGACAAGGATGTGCCTTTACTTTGTGCAACTTTGTGTTGTAATTGTACTCAATGATGATAAGTGTTCCAAAAATTTCGTTATCATTAGATCTTAACCCCAAATTGATGTCGGAAGGAGTACAATGAAAAATGATATCTGTTCACTAGATCACTCCAAGAGGGTATATCTTAATAATTTTCTTCTCCAGGCCCAGTACCATTGGCGACTCCGTCTCGATCGGATCCGACTACAGCTCGTCGCAGGTAACCTCGGGCCCGCTGAAGTGTAACGTGTGCGACAAAAGCTTCACTTACAAGAAGGCCCTGGAGACGCACCGTCAGAAGGTGCACTCGAAGACGGAGGTGCCGGTGAAGGCGGAGCCGCCCGACCGGCCGCCGCCCAACCTGCTGAGCGAGGCCGCCGACCCCGGCCCGTCCGAGTCCGAGTCCAGCCCCGACGAGGGCGAGGACAACACCTGCGACATCTGCGACAAGCAGTTCTCGTACCGGCGGCTGCTCGACCAGCACAAGCGGACGAAGCACAACATGAGCTCGGGCACGAAGCGCGCCAAGATCAACCTCAAGGACTGCTCCGTGCGCTGCCTCATCTGCGACCTCGAGATGAAAGTGAGCGCCATCAACGAGCACAACCAGAAGCACACGTCGATCGGCATCAAGCCGCGCAACGAGTACACGTGCGCGGACTGCGCCGCGCGCTTCAAGAGCTGCAGCGCGCTGGCCAGCCACATCAAGTTCGTGCACCGCCTGCGCCAGCCGCGCGACCCGCAGGCGCCGCGCGCGCTGCAGGGCGGCGAGGACCTGGCGGATTTTTGTGAAGTCGTTGTGACGAAGGCGGAACCCCTGGACGTGATCCAGAGTCACAACGGCTTTGGGGAGGTTCCGGGCGGCTCGGCGGACGCGCCCGTCGGCGACGGGTTCGCCTGCCCGATCTGCGGCAAGAACATGCCGACGCTGATATCCCTCAAGAGGCACGTCAACTGGCACCAGAATGTCGGGAACAATATCGAGAAGATAGTAGAGTGTTTCGTCTGTAAAGAGGTATGTACATCGCATCTTATCTCTATTTCTTGGTAGCCTTCATCGTATAACAATAATTCCATTGAAATAAAATCTTTTCCAATTTGGTTCAAATAAATCCTTATGTGATGCTCGGCGAAGTCATAATGTTAAAAAAATACTAAAGGTGTTTTACATACCACTAGTTTACAGTACATTTGTTGCCGGAATTTTTTTAGCTGTTGTTGACTACTTGTGTTATGCTATATTCAAAACTAATAGTAGTTTTTTTAATCAGGTCTAGTTTTAGAGTTTAAGCTAAATACATTTCACAATCGACTCATACATGCATAGAAATAATAAAAATCAATAACATCAATCAATAAGCATGTTTTAACAAAAAACTTAACCCAAGTGAATGTTTTCAACCATTAAATCCACGGCAACAGACAAAAAGTTAAATGTAAACTAGTGTAATCTTCTATCTCAAACTGGCCAGGGCAAACCAGCGTTTAAATAACCTCATAACATGTTTGTTTCAGACATTCCGTTTCAAGGGTCACTTCAAGCTGCACATGCGGCAGCACTACCGAGACCCGAACCTCGACCCGAAGCACCTGACGTGCCCCATCTGCCACCGGCGCAGCAAGCATCTGCGCGCCGCGCAGGCCCACATGAACTTCCACAAGCAGACGCGCTTCCAGAACAAGGACTACGAGTGCTCCATCTGCAAGAGAGTGTTCCAGCACCGGAAAGTCTACCTCTCCCACATGGCCATCCACTTCAAGCGCGGCGAGAGCGTCCAGAACACGATAGTCGGCGACCAGCTTCCGCAGACCGCCGACCGGACCGTGTTCGACGGCACGCACACCTGCGCCCACTGCGGGAAGGTCTGCGACTCGGAGAACTCGCTCAAGCACCACGTCCGCTGGCACAAATCCAAGTCGTCTCTCTTCGGCGCGCGGCACGAGTGCTTCGTCTGTCAGCTGGTGTTCACCAACAAACGCCGCCTCGATATCCACACCAGATCCCACTACGAGGACGACAACGGCCCCTACAAATGCACCATATGCGGCAAGGGATACATCGACGAGGACTACTACAAGCGGCACGTCAAGGGTCACAACTTCGATCACCAGGTCCATAAGGATCGAATAGCGAAGTTGAGAAAGGATAAGGTGAAGTGTCCTATCTGTGCGCGCTTCTATCCCGATCTAATCCATCTGATTCGGCACTTGCGGCGGACTCACCCGGAGAGCAAAATGATCAAAACCGACCCTGATGCTCCTCCACCGAGCTACTTCTCTTGCAAGCTTTGCGCCAGGGTTTTCCTCGACGTCCACCGGCTGCAGAGGCACGAGGAAGCGCACATGAGAAAGCCTTTGTTCTTCAAGTGCAAGTTCTGCGGAAAGAACACATCTTCATTGAAAATTCACAATGTCCATATTAAATCTCATTTAACGCAGAAATATTTAGATAATCCATTGAAGTGCACGCAGTGTGATGAGAAGTTCTACAAAGGTTACGACTTGCACCATCATCTGCGCGACGTGCATCAAATCAACGAGACCTGGATAGCGGAGAAGACGGAGCCGACTCTCAACGGGCCGCTGCGGGAGTTCCAGTGCGCCATCTGCCTCAAGGTGCTCGCCAGCAAGGGCAACTACGAGCGGCACATCGACTACCACAACACGCTGCGTTGCAACTACTGCTTCGTCTACTTCAGCACCCTGAGATTCCTCGAAGGCCATCTGGCTTTCAGCTGCGAAAAGAAAAAGCTTATAGGCGACACCGAGATATATCCTAAGAAGATTAAATGCCCCCAGTGCTATAAAGCTTTTCATTTGCAAGTCAAGTTGGATTGCCATTTGCGAACTCAGCACGGAGTAAAAGTGAATAGAGAGGCATCTTCTAGCAAGAAAGAGATCGTGTGCGACTTCTGCTTCAGGGTTTTCGAGAACGAGGAGGCGTTAGGCTCCCACAAGATATATCACCGCACTATAGGCTATTTCGGCTGCATTTATTGTAAGAGAAAGTTCAACACGCTCACTCTGTATAGGAAACACAAGAACCATCACTTCTCGCAGCTGAACGTGGACAACCCCACGAAGTGTGAGCACTGCGATGAGACGTTCGTAGCGTTCCGCGAGATGATCTACCACATGCGCGACGTGCACGGCGACGACAAGGAGTGGGTGGTCATGCCGAAGGATTCCATAGAGGAGACGTGCCCGATATGCAACAAGACGTTCTTCAACCTGCATAGACATCTCGAGTATCACGAGGACAACAGATGCAAAAAATGCGCCGAGTACTTCTTCTCGCGGGTCGACTTCGACAACCACCTCTGCTCCATCGAGAGCGACGACGAAAGCGCGCAGAACAACGAGAACAGCCTGCTACCCGCCTACGAGGAGTGCCGGTTCTGCTTCAAGCCGATAACCAGAATAAGCTCGAAGGCGAAGCACGACGGCATCCACAAGGGCTCGGGGTCGATATCCTGTCGGTTCTGCCCGCTCAAGTTCAAAACCATTGACGCGTTCAACATCCACGCGTTCTCGCACCGCAGCAGGAAGTACACCAAGCGGCCGATCAAGTGCCGCGTGTGCGGCGAGAAGTTTGTCAAATACGGGCCGTTCATGAAGCATATGAAGTCAGTGCACAAGTCGACCAAGAAGGTGCACTACCGCGCGCAGGTGCTGCCCGAGCGCTGCGTCGTCTGCGGCGACGACTTCCCCAACCTGCACAATCACTACCGCGCGCATTTGCAGAACCAGTGCCAGCAGTGCTTCAAGTACTTCACGTCTGCGCGGCTGTTCAGCCGGCACCGGTGCGACGCGGAGGACGCCGACCCCTCCAAGGTGTTCGTGTGCGACGAAAACCTGCAGGCGCATATTAACGCGTACGTGCCGAAGGACTTGAAGGATGACGAGAAGTTCTACGGACACAGTGACGAGGAGGACGAGGAACCGCCCGCTCCCGAGCCGGACCCCGACCGGAAGCCTGCGCTCAGCCAGGACGACGATAGTCAACCCGGTAACCGAGTCGACTCCATCACTTTCTCGGAGGATCAGGACGACGCTAGTCAAGATGAGAAAAATCTTCATTTCATGGTCTCGTCCCCCATAATCTCTGACGTGCTATCTCTATATCAGAATAAGGAGGACGATAAGGAAAACGACAAAGATGTGGTTGTACTGACTGATGATGATTCGATGGATATCGATGTTAGTATCCCAGTCATAACGATTGACTAGTACTTCCCACTATATCACCGTTTTTTTAGTCGTTGCTTTCCCGTAGTAGAACGCTTCACCTTTAGTAGTCCTATCGATTTTTGCAAGTATTTTTTTTTTGATTTTTTTTTTTATTATTTTTTTCACTTTTTTGATTTTTTTTAAAGTTGGGAAAATGGAAAACAAATGTTAGTAAATCGTAAATTATCATTTTTTGATAAACGCGAAGGGAAATGGTCCGCGACGCAGCTAGTACTATGTAATATTGGTTCGAGTTTCGTCTGTCACAATCGTAAAACTTTTGATTTAGATAAAATAAAAACTTCATTAATCTATTGTATACTACTGAGATAGAATCATTTTACTGCAGGAAAACAACGACTAAAATGTCACGCATTATTAATGTTTAAATAGTATTTTATGATCTGCTTACGTTAAAGATTAAGTGTCGTTGGTTGAAATCGCGTTATGGATAGGAATAGATGGCACTACATTTACTTAAACGTCGAATAGGGGCACAAGAGAGTGGTATTAAAACATATTTTTATTAACCTAAAGATAAAACTTTATGAGAATATCATAGTGGCTCGGCTATTATCTATAAACACAGATACAATGGTACTCGTAAATTAATTAGTAATTTTGTAAAGTTTGTGAGAATACCAATTTTTTTATAACAATTAATTTATGCATAGGCTTTTCATGTAACTGAGTATTATACCTTACTCGTTGTAGTGTTCATTCAGTTTAGTATAACCACAGCTATGTTTGCGAGAAATGAGTGTATGTGTTGTATGATTTCATGAGATAGCAGAAAATGATATAATGTTAGAATTAGTGTGTTTGGTAAGATTAGATTCCTCGAACATAGATTTATAAAATTTTCTTGGAATTTGTGTAGAAATTATGATATGTATAACTATTAGAATTAATGTAAAAACCTCATTTACCAGCTATCGGGCTGCCATATTATTTGTAAATGGATATATATAATATGCATGGAAATTAAGAAAAATGTTAGCAAAGAAAATATATTGTCACTTGCATTTTAAGTTCTGTATAATTAAGTATGGGTAGGTATGTTATTTTTTTTTCTAATGTCATTCTTTTGTGGGATGATGATCTATGATATGTGATAGAGCTTTCAAATTGGCCACATGCTGAGTTTTTTGAAAAAGTAAATGGTTCTTTACTATTTGTATAAAAACCGGAGTGATTTCATTGTGTTAAAATTGGTCGTGAAGTCAGTCAGCTGGAACGGTACGAAATGACTTGTGGCGTCTGTGTTTGATGTTTATAATTATTAGAATTAGAATTCTCTTCAAATAGGCCATAGCCTATTTGGAGAAATTTCCAATGCAGCTGTAGGATTATTCCTAGCATTGACTACTAATATTGTGGAATAAGCCATTTTACTTTACTATATTTATCTTTATGAGCATTTGTTTGACGTTTGAAGATAGGCATGATGGTGTATGGCCAGCATAAAACTGACAAAATGGTGTGGCCTTGGTTGATCTGGTTTTCTAAGCGGGTGAACCTATTATACTGATCAAAGCGTAAAAGGACCATCCGTTTTGGCTCAAATGTGAAAGTGGCCGGCCAAATAGAAGTGTTGTAGACTCTGCCTGTGGGATATATAGAGTTCAGTTAAGAAATTAATTTCTTATAATCTAAACTTGCTGTAATTATAATTAAGGTCGATCTCTATCTTCATAGATTTTTGATTAAATGGGGGGAAAACTTTTTGACCTATTTTATTTTATTTTAAAAATGATCTTTGAACGACGTTTGTTAAAATGGAGCACTTTCGTTGTGTGGCCGGTTTCACATTTGGACGATAAATTTAAGAATGCGAAAGATGTCCTTCTTCCTTATTTAAATTTTTCTCTGTGGCTCTCACTCATCACAATGTGTCCGCGTCAACTTAACTGGCTTGTCTGAAGTTAGCTGCGAGCGGGTTTGTGTTCTGCGCAGGTCCCGCACGATGTTCAGACAAGCCAATTAAGTTGACGTGTATTATACAATATTTTGTAGAATTTTTACAGCATGCAGTTATTAGAAATGTAGTCCACAATTCTGAAATATCTCGTATGGTAACATTGGAAGCAACAAATGGATATTTGAATTGTGTCCTATTTTGTATTTTCTTAAGACTTTTGTTTCGGTTAATTAGACAAAATGTTTCAACAGAATTTGTGTAAGCGTATGAATGAATGTCGCTATATCATAGACAACTAACTTAATAATGGTTATAAGCAATTAGGGACTTTGAAATTGGTCAGTTTTCTTGTAAATACAATATTATATCCAAAAATCCTTAGTCGTTCTTGTATGTGGTGCATCATTTCTTTTTATTAGCATGTAATATATTCATTAAAAGTGTATGTGATTGCCAAAGCAGACGGAGTATTTTAGCTGTTAGTTATTGAAAACACCTAAAACAATTACCGTTGTTGATTGACTGTAAAGAAAAATAGGTAAACTTCTTCTTCCATTTCATATCTTCACAACTTAAACAACATACAAATACATATAGGAGAGTTCTGTAAAACTGCCCAAAACATGACTCGTCACATTTTGAAAATTCTAGGACTTTAAAAGGTGTAAATTAAGTTAAACTCTTTGTAAAAGTAGGTGTGAAGGCGCTTTTAAACGTTTGATTCGTTAAAAAGGGGATCAATATGATGTGCATCGGTAATATAAACAGATGCAATTTTCACAGCGATTGAAATAAGCTGTACAAGTGTCGTTTGTTTTTACAAACGCATCGAGTATTCCTTTTACTATAGTAAAAAGAGTTCTCTCCCTTAGAAGTCACATGAATAGAATCATTTAGTTAGGTATAAAATATCTTGCTAGTCTAACGGTTTATTTGAGAAAATGTGAATTATAAAGACTTGAATGGGCCACATTTAATATGACAACCATTTGCAAATCAGCTAGGCGATCAGTCTAGCCAACCAGACATATTGAGAGCGCCTTTATTTTATTATTTCAAAGGGATTACCAGCATTCAAAATATGTAACTAGGGTTTTTTCAAAGATATAAATAAATTAAGAACATCGGTATGTACTATTTGCCGAGATCGGAATGAAGAGAGCTGATTTTCCTTGTTGCAGGCAGAATACGACACAAAGAGTGGGTAAAACCATCAATATGTCAATCTTGATTATAGTTTTGAATCTTATTGTAATATGTAGATATCAGTTACTTACATACATAGTTGTATGTTATCATAATTACATAGTGTATATACAGCTACTAGTCCAGTCAAATTAGGTCTTAAAATAGAAGTAAGGTTACAAAAATTCCCATAGAGCTAAAAATTGGTATGAATGTTCAGAATACTATTATAAATGAATTGTGAAAAGTCCTCATCAATCCTCCTTGTGCATTTTTTTTTATTGATGTTGAAAGTTTGTAAAAATAGGTTTTTCGCGTTTTTCAGCTAAACGGTGAGTTTTACAGCAAAATAGTTAAGACAAAAATTTTAGATCATCCGATTCTCTACAAAAAATGTATCCACACTTTTTTCATAAGTATTGCCATTTCCGTGATATAGCGATTGAAAAAATTGAAAAGAAATATTTTATTCGTAATATGCACGTTAATATACTTTTATATACATTTTTGAACCGTTATACAAGTAAAAATATGTGTCCATATGTCTTATACATACTAATTATAAAATTATTAGAATATAAATGAACGTGAAAAACTCTGCTCTTGTGCATTTTACTGTTTTTAAAAAAATGTCGCTATTCTGCTTTATTTGTAGTCAACCTTTGACTGAAAGTGGAGTTGTTACTGTTGATCGCGGCATGAAAGCATTAATTGATGAAAGTAGGTATTGAAAGAGATGATGGGTTTTCGGAGTACCTGAAAGACCTGACATCTGTAAAAAATCATGTGCAGTGTCGAAAAAAAATATACTCGAAAAAGTAGCATTGATGCCGTGAAAAGACGGTGCCAAGAAGAAGAAACTGGTTCATCAAAAATAAGTCCTCCTCGTACTAGAGCAAGTGTAAGTGAACATTTTGCTTCAATCAGTGATGTTTATTTTGCGGCAATGAATTAAATGAAGAGTTGAAGAAGAAAAAAGTACTGCAGTACCATCATACATCGTAGTATGGATGAGTTCGGTTTATTGTTTTTCCTTTTTGAGAAAATTGAGCGGTTTTTGGCAAATTTAGAAACTGTGATTCAAAAATTGGGCGTTTGGCCTCTCAATTGACGTAATAATCATATTGCACAGCTGCAAATAGTTTTCTATCTATGAGACGCTAAAGTGACCATGTTTGTATGAAAAAAGCCCAGTAGCCAAGTTTCATTGCCGGGTGAGAGTATATTTGTAGCTTCATCTTGAGGACAACCCACTTTACCCCCAGTGGTCGGTTTCAAAAAAGAATTGTAGCAATCGTTATGATACTCGTTATGCCTCGGCAGCAACTAAATCATATTCAAATTCAATTCGAGCAGCAACAGCACTGCTTTTGCTACATCGTCACGAGTTTAAGCTATAGTTAGAATACTGTCTTTGAACGAAAGTGTAGTCACTTTAAAAATCTTACGACAGTACTGCAGTGCTTTTTTCTTCTCCAACTCTTCATTTAATTCATTGCCGCAAAATAAACATCACTGATTGAAGCAAAATGTAGTTCAATCTGTGATGTTTATTTTGCGGCTAGTTCACTTGCTCTAGTTTGAGGAGGACTTATTTTTGATGAACCAGCTTCTTCTTGTCTTTTTTCAGGATCAATGTTACTTTTATGAGTATACTTTTTTCGACGCTGCACATGAATTTTTACACCATCACCTCTTTCAATACTTGCATCAAATAATGCTTTCATGCCGCGATCAACAGTAACAACTCCACTTGCAGTCAAAGGTTGACTACAAACAAAGCAGAATTGCGTTTTTTTTTTAAAAACAGTAAAATGCACAATCTTTGTTAAATGAAAATAGGGGCAGAGTTTTTCACGTTCATTTATATTCTAAGAATTTTATAATTAGTATGTATAAGACATATGGACACATATTTTTACTTGTATAATGGTTCAAAAATGTATATAAAAGTACATTAACGTGCATATTACGAAAAATTTTTTCTTTCAATTCTTTCAACCGCTATATCTCGGAAATGGCAATACTTATGAAAAAAGTGTGGATACATTTTTTGTAGAGAATCGGATGATCTACAATTTTTGTCTCAACTATTTTGCTGTAAAACTTACCGTTTAGCTGAAAAACGCGAAAAACCTATTTTTGCAAACTTTCAACATCAATAAAAAAAATGCACAAGGAGGATTGATGAGGACTTTTCACAATTCATTTATAATAGTATTCTGAACATTCATACCAATTTTCAGCTCTATGGGAATTTTTGTAACCTTCAAACAACGATATTAAATACCCTAGATACACTGACAGCGCTCAAAAAATGTCCCGCAAAACAAGTGCTTAAAAACGGTTTAAGCACTTGTTCGCTCCCAGTCGCGCGCGAACCGGCCTAGCGTCATTATGCCGAAGTGCTCCGTAAAAAAGTGCAAGAACAACACTTTAACCACTCAAAAAAAGGATGGAGTTTCGTATTTCCGGTAAGTAATAAATCGATCTTTGATAATAGAATGCATTAATGGTAAAAATTATCCTAAAACGTGCTAAAATTGTAATTTTCTAAAAAAATCGGAAGAAATCAGACACGTGGCTGGCTGTATAGTTGTCCCTTTCCCACGCGCTGCGGTATTAATGCTTCTAACACTTTCACACAGAGTAATATTTAGAACATAGTAGTCATGGAGTCGCGTAGTACTAAAATTTACTATGGTATTTTTTTTTATTTTGTCCAATATTACAACCAATATTTGCACAACTTTTTACAAAAATATCTGTATAACAATAAAAGAACTGTAAGAATAAAAAAGAATTCGGTGTTTAATGATTAATTGGCTCGATTTCACGCGGGTTCGAAAAATCGTGTTTTTGAAAGACTGTCGTGTTTTGACTGACTGATGGCCTAAAACGGTTTCTTTTGTGAAATTATACACCCCTAATGATAAATTCCGAAGGGGTTAGTGCTCAAAGTAGGAAAAAAACAACATTGGTGTTACACGAATGAGTTGGGTGATTACACTAATGAAAATTTATTAAACACAAGTGGTGTTTAATAACCCTAATGATGTCTTGATTAAATTATAAAAATGTGTAACTTTTGAATGAGTAATTAAAATAAGAAGACCCGGATCTAAGCAGTTGTATTTATACCTAAATATTTTTAAACACAAAAACACATTCTTTAGTTCTCACTAATGTGAAAATATCCTCAAATTACCGACCAAATAGAGAGTATGATAATAGAGCGTATAATTAATAACCGCTTGCTTGCTTATTTAAAAGGTAACGATCTCCTATGTGACTCTCAATTCGTGTTTGATAAGTAGTTCTACAATGGACCTTCTTGGTTACGCACGCAACGCATTTATAGAGCGAGACCACAGTAAGGCCATTGCTGTCCTTGGACATATCAAAGGCATTTAACAAGGTCTGGCACCAAGCCCTTGTTGGCAAACTTCCTTCCTATGGGATCCCCGCTCCAGTTTATGTTTGAATAAAACATTTTCTGACTGGACACATTGTAAGTGGACGTCGTTTTGCTGAAATGATGATGATGATGATGTACATAACCATTAAATAATATTAATTTAACCTACCTTGTTTTATTTTACTTAATATAGATATCTTTCAAAATTTTAGAGCTAATGTTACAATTGAGTAATGATTTATAGATAACTAGCGGGCGCCCGCGGTTTCACCCGCGTGGTTCCCGTTTCCGTGGGAATTAATCAAAGTCCTTTCTTAGCGGATGCCTACGTCATAACATCTACCTGCATGCCAAATTTCAGCCCGATCCGTCCAGTGGTTTGGGCTGTGCGTTGATATCTATCTATGTCTGTCAGTCAATCAGTCAGTCAGTCAGTCAGTCAGTCACCTTTGAGTTTTATATATATAGATATAGTAAAGCCAATTACAAGTTTCCACCTTTAGACTAACAATTTATCTAACAGTGGGCAAAAAGCTATAGTAATAATAAATAATAATAAATAAATAATAAATAAATATCTCTGGACATTATCCACACAGCGCCATCTAGCCCCAAACTAAGCATGAGCTTGTGCTATGGGTAGACAACGAATAAACATTACTTATATACTTTATTTTTTTTGGAAATACATACATATTATACATAGAAACACCCAGACCGATACAAACAGACATGTTCATGCACACAAATGTTTGTACCGTGCGGGGATCGAACCCGCGACCTCTGGTGTAATAGCCGACTTCTCGACCATTACACCAAATGGCTCTTCGCTAATAATAAATCATTAAGAGTTTAAATTTAATAAAAAATCGTTCCTTCAGTAGATAAACTTTAGTTAGTCATTTAACAAATAATTTTGTTTTTCATTCTAATTCATTATAAATAAAAAAATAACATCGATGACGACTCCTCTACTAACTCTGTTCTAAATGCAACGATTTAATGATTTTCAAACAGCGCAAACTGAACTAGACCTTATTTCTATTGATTTACAGCCTACATTCGTCTTTACAGCAATAAAGCAATAAAAATTTTACGAGCTTGCTGCCTGCGTACATTTTAAAATGTCGTAACTCGCGGACGCCTGCATTTGAAGTGAGATCGTATACCTGTGCATTAAGGTCAACTTTTGAATATTGAAATTAGAATTGATATTATTTTCCTCCTTAGCGCACCCCCCACCGTTGCTATGTACTTTTGGGACACTTTTTGAAGGCGGTTTTATAGGCAATGTTGCTTCTAGGGTATTTAAATTCGTTGCCTTCAAAGTCTTATTTGACTGGACTATACCGGCAAACTTCTTGAATATCGGGTGAACACGGACACAGAACACGATGACACGCCTGCGCGCTATTGGTCAGAAGCATACCTCTGACCAATAACGCGTGCGGGCGTTTGGGAGGTCACGCGCAAGTTCAAATGCGCGAACTTTCCCTTTCTCCGTCGACCGATGTTCAAAAGGTTTGCCGATACCAATAATATAATATCGAAATTCTATGGAAATAAATTATGAAAATGTTGGTGATATTTTTAACCACTTTTGATTCGGTACTGACTGTAAGTGCTTGTTTAGCGGCAGCGCAGACGCCAGACTATCCGTGACAGACTTTTTAGTCTGCGAAAATAGAACGTATGCAACTGTATGGAGTAACGCAGACGACGCGCAAAAAAGTCCGGCGCGCACAAAATCCGTGTGATTCCGGCAGACCGCGCCGCGCCGCGCCACACCGCTCCGCACAAAAAGTGTGCGAAAAAAATGGAACGTTTGCTTCAACACGGGCTAACGCAGACGGCGCACATTGGCGTACATTTTAGTCTGCAATCTAGTGGTGGGACGTAACGTACGTATGCGATCTATTATGGCGCCAGACATCGATGTAACGATGCTAATTAATGAAATACAAAATAGACCAATAATTTATGATACTTCTATGGCAGACTAAAGATATTAATAGGTACATATATTATGTAAAATCATTAAAACTCGGTCCGCAGTGAGTTTAAACATTAAAACTTGTTTCTTGGTAATATTCTGTATAAGAAAATTTTTGTAAACAAATTGTAACTAGTGATTGCTCTGTGTAATTGGTAGTATTATTATTATTATTTATTTATTTTTTGTTGCCGGATAATTTGTTTTATTATAAATTTTAATGTTCTCATGTAAGTGTTTATGTAATTTCTTTTTGAGAATTAAGTTTCTTTAACCGAAATACTAATTTGACGAGCCATTAGGTGTAATGGTTGAGAAGTCGGCTATTACACCACAGGTCGCGGGTTCGATCCCCGCACGGTACCTACAAACGTTTCTGTGCATGAACATGTCTGTTTGTATCGGTTTGGGTGTTTCTATGTATATTATATATGTATTTACAAAAAAAAAATATATAAGTAATGTTTATCCGTTGTCTAGCACCCATAGCACAAGCTAATGCTTAGTTTGGGGCTAGATGGCGCTGTGTGAATAATGTCCAGAGATATTTATTATTTATTATTAACTTCCTCATTGTTGTGTCTGAATGAGTCAAAGCAGGTCTTAAAATAAATAGCAACTCATCATATTATGTAGTAACAGACATTTTATAAAACTTAAAAAAAAAATCCGGTGTTGTTCAGAATTGAATGTTTAATATAGAACTCTCCCTTCAGTAATCTTTCCGAAAGTATAGGATGTACCCAAAATTTTCTTCGTCTTTTTCTGTCTGTTACATCAAGTACAAAATAACACTTCGCGATCTTTAATCTCTGCACGATTTTCATAGCGTCTACGTCCCTACAGTTCTGCCGACAAAATGATCGAAGATGTGCGTCGTGTGCGTTGAGTCTGTGAAAAATCCGCGACAGACTTTTTGTGCGTTGAGTCTGTGAAAAAGGCAGACTCTTTCGCACAAAAAGTGTGCCGTCTGCGCTGCCCCTTAAGCAGATGCGGGCGGGTGGATCTACGAGGGCGGTCAAATGTCATGTCCTACGTGTTTACTCAATAACCATTCAATTTATATTTCAATAAAACAATCATTCGGTTCTTATATAAGTAATGAACAAGGTTTTTATAAATTTACGGCTATAAAGAAATAAATAAAAACGTGATTAATAAAATATGCCCAAATATTAAGATTTTTGCCATGTCCGAAAAGCACTACTGCTCGTTCAATTAATTATATTAAATCATCATAACTGTTTTAAGCACACATTTTCTAAGAAATATATATTACGTTTATAACACTACCGATTAATAAAAAACAAAAATAGTTATCGAACCATTTAGTTCTCTAAATATTGGATCAAAAAAAGTTTACAAAATTAAGTCATTGGTCAGCGCAGTTCTTGTTTTCAAGATTATCGCAACTTTGAGACATAAGGTAGAACACTTAAGTGTGTGACCAGACACCCCGCCCTGCTCCCCAGTCGATCAACGCACTTCACCGCGGAAAAACGCACGTTGTTGGCTCTGATAAGTTTTTAAAGTTCATTCTACAACAATTGACACTTCTATAGTCATTGTTATTTCTCTATCTAAATTCAATTTATATTCATGCCTACGTTCTTTTGCAACAATTTAGAATAAAGATACAAGTGTTTAATAACGTAATCATAACATTAACTAGCTGCCACGCCTTTTAGACGTGTTTCGACTTGTCCTTTTCAAATTCATCATTTGTCTGAACGTCATTGTTCTAAATCTTGATGAAGGTGACAATGACGCTGGTTGAGAATAATGACAAATGTTGTTTATGACAATGACTTGCGTTGAGAATAATGATTTTATTTCTTTTTACAGTAATATTTCCTTGATATCGCTATGAAACTAACCTATCACGTATTGCTGCTACATGCTGATAGTCATTAAACAGGCGACCTGCATCAAAAAATAAGATCCATCACCAAAACCCTTTCTTCTAAAACATGGGCTATTTTAGAAAACCCACAATGCGAACTACTGACTGAAATAGATGCAATATCTGAAACCTGGAAGGACCTGGACTGTCAGTCTTTGTTTGGAGATCCTCATGCTCACAACTATTTCCTGACAGAGCCCATGACGAAGAAAAAGAGCCATGTACTGAGTACATGTATTGAGGGACGAAGTTCGGGTCGCTATCAGGCGACTAAAAAGCGGAAAAGCTACAGGAAGAGATGCCATACCAATTGAAACCATCAAAGCATCAGGGGAGTATGGTGTCGATATCTTTCATACCCTGTGTAACAAAATTTGGGAATCAGGAATCTGGCCCCGAAGTGGACTCACACAGTCTTCGTACCTCTACATAAAAAGGGCTCCACTAAAATATGCAGTAACTACCGCCTAATAGCCTTAATTTCACATGCAAGTAAAATTCTACTGCATATAAATCTAAGGAAATTTCTCCTGAACAGGCTGGTTTTGTGAAAGGGAGGGGTACTCGTCAGAAGATTCTGAATGTGCGCCAGATCATTGAAAAAGCCAGAAAGTTCAACAAGCCGACCTATATTTGCTTTGTTGACTTCTCAAAGGCGTTCAACTCAGTGAGGTGGCCAGTATTTTGGGAGACTCTCCTGGCTATGGGAACACCTAAACATCTGGTGCACCTTTCTTGGAAGCTTTATGAAGAAGGAACAGCATCGGTGAGAACGAACGACGTGTCGTCAAATCACTTTCATCCAAGTGCCGGGGTCCGTCAGGGCTGCATTTTATCACCATTGCTGTTTAACACCTACACAGAATTCATTATGAGAATAGCACTCGAGAATTGGTCAGACGGAATCACAATTGGAGGTTATAGAATTTAAAATTTGCAGTATGCAGATGACACAACCCTATTTGCAACAAGCATCGGCAATATTAAAGATAATCCCTGTTGAGTAAAATGGAGCAAGTTAGCCTTGATATCGGTCTGAATTTTTTTTATATGGGAGCAGTCTGGATTGTCAAATCTAGGATCATAGTCGAAGCGGACCCTGAGCTCCATACTGGATGCAATCGGGAATACGCTAGGATGAAGAAGGAGGAGTCTGGATGACCTCACTCCACCTGATGGTAAGCGGAAGTGAGGTCCAAATAAAATAAAAATTAAGGCTGACTGGCTCAATAGAACAAAGTACCCATTGAGCCAGTCACCCTCACCCTGAAGGCCTGCTTAGATGCCGCTTCACGCCCCGCCTAAAAAGCCCTGGATTATAGGAGGAAGGAAACACATGAGCCGGAAGGGCATTCCATGACCTAATGGCACGGGGCAAAAAAGAGGAACTATACCTCTTGGTACGGGCCACCAGTGTCTGGATGGTATGGGGATGGCAACGCAGTCCGGCGCGTGTTGTTCGGGAGTGAAAAGGGGAGGACGGGATGAGTTGGAATAACTCTTCAGAGCATTCCCCATTATAGAGACGGTAGAGAACACTAAGACTATAGCAACGTCTCTACGTAACTGAAGAGGTTCTAGGGTCTTAGTCACTTCTTGATTATCGACAATACGGATATCACGTCGTCAACCTGTCGAGGGCCTCCAATAAGTAATTTGCGGAACCATCCCAGAGATGAGAGCAATATTCCACACACGGGCGAACCTGTGCCTTGTATAAGAGACAAAGCTGCACCGGAGTGAAAAATCGTCTCATACTGTTCATTCCGAGTTTACGGGAAACTGTTCTGATGACGCTCTTGATATATTATTCCCGTTGGTTCAAGTTGCTACGAACATCGATGCCAAGGATGCTTAGGCTATCCTGTATTGGTAAGGGCGTGATCTGAAGAGTGGAATGGGAAAGAAAAGGAGAAGATTTGCAGAAAACAAACACACCTGTCAGGTGTTTTCTTGGCATTGAACTCGATGAGATTGCTGGCAACCCATTTGGATATGCGGTCCAGGACCTCGTCAAGCTCGGCGACAAGAAGATTCCTGTTTTCCTCGGTTTCGGCCTGTTTAGCCGCAAGTCTTCCGAAATATCGTGCGTGGACAGTGCTGTCATCCGCATAGCAATGAATATTACCTAGTGATAACATGTCATTGATATGCAGAAGAAACAAAGTCGGCGACAGGCATTGAGGCACTCCGGAATTTATTGGGAGGAAGCGAGAAGCGCGTCCATCACGGAGGACACGAATCCTGCGACCCTCCAGAAATCCCGCAATCCAGTCGCATAATAAGCGAGTTGGCAGACTATATGCCGGAAGCTTGGAAAAAAGCGAGCGATGCCAAACACGGTCAAAAGCCTTGGCAATATCCAGGCTAATAGCCATAGATTCACCATGCTTCTCCATATCCTCCCCCCAGAGGTGCGATACGTAAGCTAGAAGATCACCCGTGGACCGTTTTGGTCTGAAACTATACTGTCGGTCATGTAGTAATGATCTTCTAGTTAGCGGACAAGTTGGGAGTTGATTATCCGCTCAAACACCTTTCCAAATACAGAGGTTATGGCTATGGGTTTGGTACCTGCTTGGTACCTATACTATTTGGACACAGTTCCAAACCAACGATTCAATCATCCAAGAACTCGACATCAAACAGCGTCTTTCTTCCATCGTCCAATGTCGTATTCTCACTTTCTTTGGACATATCATACGTCGAGAAGACATCTGTCTTCATAGATCTCTATGGAGCGACTTGTGGTGCAGGGGAGAGTCGAAGGCGCAGTAGATCACCGATGCGATGGACCGACCAAGTCAAGGCTACATTCAATGGTCCACTCCATGAATGCACAAGAAGAGCTACAGTACGAGATGAGTGGTGGCGGATTGTAAAGGTTGCTACCACCCCTGATGTGACGACCACTCTGCCAAGAGTGTGACGACAAAGAAGAAGAAGAATATAGATCAATATGGCCCTTTAAAGCATGTAATTTAAATGAATATTTTCGAAGATAACAGTTTTACAATGCAGGGACATAGCGGTTGAGGCAATAATATAGTATACATCAGAATAACACAGGCTATAATTTATAAAAATCCCGCGGGATAACGTCCTATAGTTCACGCGGGCGAAGCCGCGGGCGAAAGGTTAGGAAATTATATAAATTAAAAACAACAGATTGTTACTAGGTACTCATGATTAAAATCATGTTTCCTACAAAATTGGGTTTTATTCCTGATATTTCAAAAACATTTATAAGTTTGTCATTGTTATCAACACAGGTCATTGTTCTTTACAGAAATATCATTTTCCTAATACGCAGTCATTATTCTGAACGTATTTTTTTCTTCTTTTGTCAATATTTTGATTAGTATAGGTCGGATTTGTGTGCTTTTAATATACAATTGCTTAGAATCTTGAAAACTATAGATCCTATATTGTACTGAAGCTCTGCACGTGGGTTGATAAAAAATCTAAATTTTTTATCAAAAATAACATTCTACGTAGATCCACCCGGGCGCGGTAGACGTTGCGAGCTCGTGTTCACATTAGCCGCCAAGTGTCAAGTTCAAACTAGTTGAACTTTTTGACGTCGCGAGTGAATCGGGCGCTCCGAGTTCGACATGAACACACACGAACGTCTCACGCGTGTTTTCCCACTACTTAAACCGCACGTGCGTTTCGTACGTGAACACTTGGACATCAGTTCATATTATGTTTGATATTTCGTGACCGCGCCCGCGAGTCAACGTGAACAAGTACTAACAAAAAATTTGCCCTCGTCATTCGGATATCTGAATGTATAAAAAGCTAATAAATTAATATAGTTCATGTAGGCAGTACTGTATGTTTATTTTTATTTGTGTAATTATAATTTATTGGCAAATGTGTTGTTTATTCTGGGTCTTAAATGGAACGTTTCGAAAAAAAATCTTAATATGCCATTGTACAGAGGCGGCGGAAGGCGTGGGCGACGTGGGCCACCGCCCACGGCCTCGCGGTCCAAGGGGCCTCGCGCCTTGAAAGCCCGTGAACGCGAATCAAGCATCTAGCAATAAATAATAAAAAAACCGGCTAGCAAGTATCTGGCAATACTAACCTACCACATTCGTTTTAAAAAAATCTAATTTGGCAACATTTGCTGGCGTTTCGGGTGGTGAATGACGCGGGGAATCCTTGCTTCGCCAGCTTAGCCTTTTTTTTTCAGAGGAGAATGCGTTTATGCACCATAACCGCAGGCTAGCTAGACCTGCGGCCGTGTGTGGGACTCGAGACTTAAGCGTCCACTACCCACTAAACTCCCCCGGTTTCCCCTTCACCCCCGATTGGGACGAGCCGGTGCCAGCCTTGTGGCTATTGACCAGCCCATCCCTGGGTCGCCCGCTTAGCCTAGTTAACGAATAATTTGTGGATGGAAAAGTCGAAAGCGCGAACATAGATGGGGCAAACAGAATGGGAAATCCCCAGCTAGTTTGGTCAATGAATGCTCACAAGGGGAGTGTGGATAGAAAAGTCGAAAGCAGAAACTTTGACTTAGGAACTTTGTTTGGACTAGTCAGGAGATAAACATACTAAAAGTCCTTACCCCTCCGAGGTGAGCCCGAGGGGGAGGGGGCACATGTTTTTTGCTTACTTCTCGAAAACGGTGCTTTGTACGAAATTTTGTTGTACTACATAATAAAAGCTAATTAAATTCTCTACAACTTTGTCTTTTGCACTTTGTATCTATCCTATCGCCAATGGTTGCCTAGCTATGAGCTTCTAAAAGTAGTCAATTTTCAAAAGTGTGTTTTTTTCTCTGGAGGACTCAGACCGCTCGGATGTCACTGCAGATTACATAACTAGAGCCATGAATGAAATTTATAAGCACATGAAGACTAACAGTGACTGTCAGTTCTCCATTACCATGAATGAAATTTATAAGCACATGGAGACTAACAGTGACTGTCAGTTCTCCATTACCATGAATGAAATTTATAAGCACATGGAGACTAACAGTGACTGTCAGTTCTCCATTACCATGAATGAAATTTATAAGCACATGGAGACTAACAGTGACTGTCAGTTCTCCATTACAGAATTGCGGGCTGCAGTATCAGGGCAAGTGCCAAATGACAAAACGATCATTGGAAAAGATGTTGACTTGGTAGTTCTGCTTATAGCAAGGACTCCACCTGACCATGATATTATCTTTGTCAAGCCTAGTAGAGGTAAAGTACCTACCACCTATTATTCAAGTCAGGAATTGCAACAGCTAGGCCTGAAAGACATATTATTTCTACACCCTCACGGGATGCGACACCACTTCTGCTGCAGTTCGGAGAAGCAAAGTTGGTTTTTGTAAACTGTACTTGAAAAAACCTGAGATCCGTCAAGCCGCAGAGGTGTTTTCGAACCCCACTTCATCGCATGCTGACATAAGAAAAAATGGAAACTTATGCTTTTTAAGGTTGTATGGAGCGAAACCATGCAGTCAGTATCAAATTTCCAAACCAGACATTTCCTCCCTTCCACCAACTGAGGGAGCAGCGTTGGAGCACTCTTTCCGAACCATCAGGTACAGACTTGGCTTGGACAAGACCTTTGTCCTGAACTATGGGGATGGAAACGGAATGAAAGCACCCTCTTGGTTCCTGTTCCAACTAAAGAACCAGCTGCACCGATAGAAATATTGAAGCTGATATTTTGCCGGTGCACTCAGTAGATTGTAGTAGTGCTAGATGTGGGTGTAGGAAGGCTTCCATTCTATGCTGTGCTCTACCATTTGCCACAATTGCAACGGAAGCTGCACGAATAGCATTTTCATGTTGGAGGACAACGATGATGGGGATGATGAAGCAGAAGTAGTAGCTTACGTACCATCATCTGCTAACGATTTGACCGATGACGAGAAAGAAGAGGCAAAAGTTAAGGAACCACAACCAGGCCCGTCATTAGGGTTCCCAACCCTCCCGGATCGCCCGGGAGACTCCGGAAATAATAGTTAATCTCCCGACCTCCCGGGGAACAATAATTTCTCCGGTTTTTGTAAAAATTATGCATATCCTTCGCTCGCACGTCACTACTCGCTCTCTTTGCGTGCTTTGCAATCACACACACACACAACACCATGGCCGCTGCATGTATAAACCTGTTCGTCTCACCGTCGCGCCGTCTTGTGGTTAAAACAACATACGTGGTTATCAAAAAAAGATGGATCTGTGAAACAACATGAAAAATCCTTGAAGCATCAAACTTATATGAAGAACGTTTTTTTTTTTTTTTTTCTTTCCCCAAAGTCTCCCGGGTTGGTCCTTTCAACAGTTGGCAACCCTACCCGTCATGCCCAAAGAGAGGCGAGTGGTTAAGTAATCCATTTATTCATGCATAGGAGGAATATTTTTTTTTAGTTAGTTATGAATCTTGAAATCTACGGTAGCAGCTGAGAACAAATATATGCCAGAAAATGTAAGAGTGTAGAACACATTTTTCAAAATCGACCACTTTTAGAAGCTCATAGCTAGTAGGCAATGATTGGAGAAAGATACAAAGTGTAAAAGACAAAGTTGTAGAGAATTTTATTAGCTTTTATTATGTAGTACAGTAAAATTTCGTACGAAACACCGTTTTCGAGAAGTAAGCAAAAAACCAAACAACGGGACCTTCTTTGTGCCCCACCCCACCTCGGGCTCACCTCGGAGGGGTAAGGACTTTTAGTATGTTTATCTATTAACTAGTCCAAACGAAGTTCCTAAGTCAAAGTTTCTGCTTTCGACTTTTCCATCCACACTCCCATTGTAAGCATTCATTAACGAAACTAGCTGGGGATTTCCCATTCAGTTTGCTCCATCTATGTTCGCGCTTCTAAGCACATGCAGTCATGCAATCATGCGACGACGCATGTGCCTAATATTTTAATGTATACTCACCGGCAATGAAACTTGGCAACTGGGCTTTTTTCATACAAACATGGTCACTTTAGCGTCAGCGAAAATTGAGCGGTTTTTGGCAATTTTTGAAACTGTGATTCAAAAATTGGGCGTTTGGCCTCTCCATTGACGTAATACCTAATCATTGCACAGCTGCAAATAGTTTTCTATCTATGAGACGCATAAATGACCATGTTTGTATGAAAAAAGCCCAGTTGCCAAGTTTCATTGCCGGTGAGTGTATTTCCAACAGATTTCGATGTGAGAATAAGTGTTGCGTTTCATTGTATGAGAACTTAGAAATAAAAATAAATCCATCCTTGTGTCATCCATCAGGGGGCCTCGCAAAATATATCTTGCCCACATCAAAATTTGGTCTTGCCCCGCCACTGCCATTGTATTTAATTCTTTGTATCCAAAGAAACTATAATATCTTATTTTATACATTCGAGAGCGGACACGGGAAAAATGTACAATTTAAGTACTTTTTTCTTTAGTATGAACTATTTCTTCGAAACGTTTACATCAGTGATAATTTGTTTTTTCAAAAATGTTGATTTTGTTTATGTTTTCACAAATTATAATTATGTATGTCTCAATATCATCAGATTTTTAACTACATTGTACCGTACATGTAATTGTTAAAATAAATGATTAAACAGATATGTTAATATTTTATTTAGTTCTTTTAAATAAAACACTTCGTTAATTTTAGAAATGAATATTTTTATTTGTCAACATAGTGTTACAGGTGGTAATAACATGTATGGTTAGTCAACCGCTCGTACACCTCACATTAACATTTAAAATAGAAAACAAATTTTAATATTATAAAAATAGCTTTGCGCATTTTTACAATATACACAGTTATGTGCTTATTAATTACACGTGCTTAGTCGACGATTAGGTGGAATTGTACCTCTCGTTTCAACGTGCGCCAATCAGAAAACTATCTATTTAACTAATGTACTTGCAAAACGGAATTTAAGTCCGCATGCAAATTTAAGCAAACACAATTTCTGACCTAGCTTGGCTAAAATAACAATACTTGTCTAATAAGTGAACCCTGAGGGACACCTGATCTGTCAGTGTAGAATTAACGCACTGCGGCCACCTTGAAGCGCACGTTGGAACGTATGAGTTTTATCGCACCCATTAGATGAGATGTATAATAAAACACAACTTTAAATTTCGCCTGTATCACCTGTCTGTTTGGTACAAGTATAACAGTTCAGAATTATTTTACTTTCATGGAGATAATTTTTATCACCGAATACGATACTGGAAACTTGCAAGCGATACTTGTTTTTTTTTTTATCCCTATTGATTTAATTTGATTTACATGATAATATGAATTATCTCAGTGGACTGCGACAGGCTAATGATGACAAATTATTTACGTCTAAAACTTTTTAAGATCAGGTGATCCAGTATAATTTAAAATCGTGCTATTATAGACGCAACAAGGACAGCCTTCAGCTTCGATGAAAATGTCCAAGCGTCCATGATGGTCGAATGTATGATATGGAAGCGATGAGTGACTTAGGCCTACTGTCCACGGCGGCGTAGCTTCATAGACGCTTCAAAATACGCTATGCAGCTTGTGCAGCCCAGCGTACTCAACTCTGTCCACGAGGCGTATTGCTAGCGTACTGTCTGAACAAATTTCGCGGCCGCTGTCGCCATTTTTACGAAAACAATACGTGCGCTCACTTGATGTACGCTCGGGCGTATGACATGCGGGACGGCAGGCGCCATGAAGCCTGCATGCAGCGTCGCGAGTGCGACGCTGCCGCTCCGTCGACAGTTACATAGTTTTGTATGTAAACTGTAAGCAGGCGTACATCAACCGTATAATGACGAATGCGCGTCTATGAAGCTACGCCGCCGTGGACAGTAGGCCTAACGCTTAGCGACTAGTACTCCGAAGTTACGAGCGAAATAATAAAATAGAAGATAAACATAAGTTATATTTGCCTTGTTCCTATTTTATTGACACACATCCGTTAGTTGCGATGCGACGTTGCTAGACGGCACTCCAAGAGTGACGAACTAATGGCCTCTCTCTGTCAAGCGGATTCAATTATCACATAAAAAAATTACAAAATAATTTGTAGAAGATTTGTATACATAATATACACATTATTTTTTATCATATCGAGGATTAATTACTCCACTTGTAATTTGTCCGCGCGAACATGATGTAACACAACCAGACTTAAAGCAAAAGACAGTAATACCTACTTATTATGCATGATACAGCCTTTAGTCATTTTAAGCATTTTAATGATATCAAGCGCCAGTTTTGCCACTGACAGATAACTTCGTGATAATCTATCATTGTCAAAAAATGGTACAATGGTCATATAATACAGACGCGGTGTCGTTTGTTTATTTTACAAAAGAACACATCAACATTTTCATTCGATATAAATTATTACGAGCGTTTCTGTCAGTAGTGAAACTGGACATAAAATAAAAATAAAATCGAAGCCTGCTTCGTCCATTTATCATTATAGCATTTGTCAAATTTGTACTGCTTTTAGCTATTTTTTCAAGAAATTGGATTCAAAATATGATCACGTAACACTTACAAGAAACAGGGGGGGCCTCAAACTAGCGGTACACTTCTGTTGCGACTAGAATGTTCCATTATCGTCACAGAACACCTAATATATTGATCTTAGTTTGCACAAGCATTAAAACAATATTACAATAAGTGTGAAGTAAATCCACTTGCAGAGAGTGGACTTCTAAAAATCAAAATTTACCTTATTTATAGACACTTGAAATGAATCTATAACGTATCTAACTAGATATGATTAATTTTAAACACTTTAGAATCACCATGGGTTTTCCTCAGTCATTTTACCTAATTTATATTATATACAGATATACAGAAAAATAAGATATACAAATATAGTCTACAAGCTAAGTGTATGAACGCCCCATTAACATTGTCACATAAAATATAAATTAATTAATAATGTTATCGTCTTACTGTTCTAAAATTAATTCTGCGTGGTTACATTATTCACAAAAATAATAATCTTACATAATATGAATATAACACTTAAACATTGTATGTATGTGAAACTATATTTAGTTTGAATAAGTGATGATGAGAGACTAAATGAGTTCGCAGTGTGGTCAGTGCGTCGCTCATTAGCACATTGTCACAGTTTAACAAACCATAATTATGTGACATTGTTCTGTTAAATGAATGCCTCATCTCAACTTTCAAATATTTAGTTTCGTCGTCCGTCCTCCAACAAACGACGCAATACAAGCTAATGCCCATCTTGTATTGTGTCTTTTTTTGGTTTTGTAAATCGACGAATAAAGAATTATTCTGAATTTGGGCTAACACAGAGAATTTTTTTAAGGCCGGTAATACCAATGTGAGGTAAATTCCTGCTAAAACAATAATCAAATAATCATTTGAACTTATCTGAAATCAATTAAACTGGCCCTTAAACTATTCCTTATGTAGCTCAAAACCACTTGGATGTGTTCAAAACCCGTCGCAAAATATTTTTTTTGTCAAATAGTAACAATTTTTAAAACGTGTTTTTTTTTCTTGGGTGTGATCGTCTGTAAACTGAACCACGGTCTTCATAAACGTTCAGAATTAAAGCCTAAATGAAAAAACGACATAATTCCAAATTATAAATATTTTGGGTTACAGAAGTTTTGTACTGGTAAATATTACAATAATAAAAACAAACCAGTTTATCATGACCCGAATTTATACAGACGTCACATTAAGAAAGGCAGCTGAATAACGTCACAGCACCTTGACTAGTTCACACCATTTACACAGAGGCACTGAACACTAGTACTAACACATTGGCACACCAATCACTCGTTTTACAAAACTAATCCTTACTGTACAAGGGGGCGAAATCACGCATCGATCGTACTTCCAACCATCGTACGTCGATCCATACAGTGGATATGATAATGTGAAAAGAAAGCAACTCACAGAAATTCTATTTGGCATAAAAACACGCGCGAACCAAGTTCTTAAAAAATAAACCGCTCAAGCATGTGCGAGTATTTTATTGAAGACATAATTTCAGTAGAACATACAGGTCCATTAGGATTTCAGGCATGGCCATAGAAAATTCGCACTTGACAAACAACACAAAGACACTTAAAGAATATCGCAGTGAAACTGTAATAACCAAATATTTATGGAAGCTACTATCGGTTGAATCGTTATTAATGGTATGTACGTACAATACACCGATGATAATAACCCGATCACCAATCCAGTTGGTACTCTGAACTATAAAACAAGCGTTAATTAAGTAGATTTAGCGTTTTCTAGAACATTTCTTTAGGAGCAGTGCCCTGGCGTCTGACGGTAGGACAACGTTACCAAAGGCCCTAAACAAGCGGCATTTATGACGTTCGTAATCGATTTGCGATAGCGATGTCAAAACCCGTACTTTCAATATCTATTGACTACGTGACTTTTCCAAATCCATACAATTTCAAGCTAGCGAATTTCGCTATCGCTGTCAAAATGTTACTTTGTCTAGGCCCCCAGGATATTATTAAGAGTTCTACATAAAAACTGACACTCAGCAGTTGGGTATGTCGAAAACCCCCTTATAATAAAGTCTTTACTCCTGAATATGGTTCTAGAAAACCAAGTCTTATTTTATTAAACTATAAATGTGAAATAATATTTTACATAATTTACGTGACATTTACTTTATAAATTATAATAAACTACGTCAAATTAAACTTGTTAGAACTATTTCTATACTCAATGTCAATACTGTTCTTGTAGCAAATAAACTGAGACTTGATAATAATTCTACTAGTAGAATATATCTAGTCTTAACTCTTTGATGTATAACATAATCGGATAGCATTGATTGTACAAATCTCATAAAGACGATGACTCTATTTCAATTAACCTTTGTAAAACCATGAAATGTACAGTCAAGTTGAATATTATGTTGGATCCCTTTTCATAGTAGTCATACCAGTAACATAAAAGTTATTTATGGTACACTAACAAACGGCCTTAGGCCGTTTGTCCACCGCCGCCGTCACCGGGCCGTCACCGAGAAAGAGATGTCGGCGCCGAGGTAGAGGTACTATCGAGGTCACCCACGCGTGATCACCCTTAAGGCTAAAATCTTGTGCAGTATTTCACGTTTATAAGCGCCGCTCCGAAGAAGTCACGATGCGCGTGCACGGTATATTTTTCCAAAAGTGATCACGCGCGGGATACCTCGATCGTACATACAGTTACTACAGTCGTTTGTTCACCGCACGCCCGTCACCCGAGCGCCGTCATCTTGAAATTGGTCAGAAATAAAATCGGTTCTCGGTGACGGCGGCGGTGGACAAACGCTCTAAGTGTGCGAAAAAAGCTGGAAGACAGTAACTAAATAAATAGTAAACAATAATATTACAGACTAAACAAATAAAACTGCAATATTATGCCAAGATTTTACACAATTTTTTTATTGCATGATTAAAATGATTGAATGAAAGTACGTTTGCTTAGAGCTTTTATATTTCAAAAAGGATTAATCTTTTTTTTGAATTGACTTTATCTTAATACAAACAAATCCCCACTTAACATTATTAACACAAATAATGCTGTTTTGAACCCTACTTCCGTTCATACCAGATTCAGTGAAACCACTCGTACATTTAAAGCAACTATTTGACTGTACCTACAGACGACTACTCAGTCAATAATGCGATTTGATCGCTCATTCATTGTAATGAAGATGGCAATACCTAAAGTTGCTGACGGTATTACATAATTTAGACTCTTCTCTCAATTACGTCACATGACTTTATAGAAAACAAGATACGACAACTCTACCTAGTACGTGCTCCGTGTATCAGCACCAACGTCACGGTACTCGATATAAAACACACCGAAATGTTGGTGGATTTCAACCACTTTTTTTGATACCGCCTGTTACTTTTGGTAAATTAGCCCCATTTTTCATAATCATTGCTTATCGTAGAATTAAAAACCTTTCAGACCTCCCTATCCAACCCATTTTTTTATTATTTACGGAAACTTTACTGATATGGCCCGTCATGCTTAATAGTACATATTTGAGCTGAAATGTAGAGTAATGAAAAAAGTCAAACATTACAAGAATAATAAAAAAAGTGTTTATTTTTAAAGCGCAAGTAAATCTGCGTTGTCAAAATAAGTATAAATTATATTTATTAAAACATCTGAGTTGTGAGCGAATATTGAGCAATGAGTTTTTTTTTTTCAAGAAAAGGATAGTCAGATTTTTCTTGCCAAAGGTTTTACTATTTTAGTATATATGGGGACGGCTGCATTATAATTTTACGGGAAAAAAAGTGATATTAAAAATATATAATATCATGGTTTAGGTACCTAGTAGAAATAGAAAATCGAAACTGGTAATATCGAATCGAGACCAAAAGTTCGAGTGCACGGTACTCTGGTTTTCCTTTATGAAAAGTTAAGAGCAGGCGCGGTCCGAAGGGGGGGGTCACAGGGGACATGACCCCCCCCAAAATCTAAGGTCAAATAGAAAAAATCTCAAAAATTTGCCAAATAATAATGGTGGTGAACGGTGGTTTAGTGATGCAACGAATACTACTTTTACGAATACGAATATCAAACCTACTATTCGGCGAATACGAATACGAATATCTCGCCGTGGTCATAAAAGACTTATTTATTTGAAGAATTTTTTCTCGTGTAATAGTTAAAATTGACAACAGGCAATTTTTTATTTAAAAAACATAAAATTCGTAGATTTTCTAGTTTTAGGCGATTTTTTTCAGTCTGGATGTTCCCAGCCGTTGAAAAAAAGTCTTTTCGAGGCGATTTCAGTGAAAAATATTTTTGGGCAAGTTTTTTGAGACTAACAGACTGAAAATGGACATCTTCTCGCTAAAAGGCCAGTGGATCAGCAGTCGGCGATAAAGGGAGCTTTAGATACGCATCTATCTCGTTTTTAGATTGCGAATCCCCTGTAAAAAAAATTGAAATTAAATTTTACTTTTACTATACTACGTTGTACGTTTTTCCCATGATTCCTTTAAGAAGAACGCTTCTTTCTTCGCTGGTGTAAGTTTTTAAATATTCGTGTTAGTATTCGCCGAATACGAATATTCGGTAAATGTCTACTATTCGGCGAATACGAATATTCGTATTCTTTGCATCACTAGTTAGGCCGTCGGAAATAGACAAAATAAGGGGCTAAATTCGCAAAGCGTGATGTAGTTCTGCATTTTTGGTATGTTGTATGGGTATATTAGAGTAATGTGATTTCAAAGAACAATGGCAAAGTCCCATACTACGTTTGTCCTGGATAAAAATTGGGGCGTCTATGATTTAAAAAATGCTTATACACTAGCAATTGCATTACATAAACATTTCCAAAAAGAATTTTAACAAACGGTGGTTGCAAAAAAAAGTAATAAGTATTTTTGTACTTTGAGGTTATGTTGGTAATGAAACAAATCCTTGTTTATTTTCTTCTTTTAGTAATTAATAAAATATTTTTTTATTAAAATAGTCATCTTAGAAGCAGTCAGAGGAAAAATAAACAGTCTCCTAAAACATTTATGAGAATACTGGACCTTTTAAATAATCGTCTGTGGCTAAAGTACAAACCGTGCAAAGCCAAAACCTATAAAAAAAAATAGACTGTCAAACAAATTGCTTTGCAGTTTCCTGCTGTCAAAATTACTTTGGTAGCAGTGTTGCAATTGGCAGATAGTTAAATATTACGCGAGACCGCTTTAAAAGTTACATTTTTACCAATAAAGAAACATTACGCTATTTTATGTACGAAGGGAACTTCCACTGTGCTATTTTTAATGATAAATAATTTCTAAGTTACACATTGCATTGAAATAAATTATTTTTATTCCTTTTTCTTATTATTGAAAAAAATATAAATGTGTTATTTTTTCTAAAGCGGCAACACAAACGCGTAAGATATTAATATTGTAATCAACTGAGAGGTTTTTAAAATTCATGATTTAATATC
The DNA here is from genome assembly GCA_949319885.1 of Mecyna flavalis. Classification (NCBI taxonomy): domain Eukaryota; kingdom Metazoa; phylum Arthropoda; class Insecta; order Lepidoptera; family Crambidae; genus Mecyna; species Mecyna flavalis. The sequence continues at coordinate 17,056,458 of OX439427.1, forward strand.
AGCCTTTAAATAAAAATGTGTTATGATGTAAAAATCTGGCTAATTCAAATAATCGTTTTTGTATAAGTCAAGTTTTAAGACACTTTAAAAACATGCAGGTATAAAACTGCCATTGTTCTTTGCAACTTCGACAAACCTGTGGAAACTGAGAAAATCGAGAAAATCTTCGAAATTTTGGGACTTTTTTTACTATTTGTTCTCCAGGGCCAAAACTATGCATTTTTTGTGAACAATGTTCACTACACTCATAAACTTTATTAAAGTACCTACAACTGGAGGCCAATCACAGCTCTATTGGCTTCATAGGAGTCAAGCTATGGCACTTCGAAGATGACCAATATTTCTCGAAAATAGAAAATTTCAGGTTTTACTTACTTATTTCTCGAAAAATTTACAAAACCACTAGCTCCACGAAGAAATGTCACTGAAAATATTTTGTAGTACATTTATTTAACTTTTATTAACGCCCAAAACGAAATCTGTGAGACAAGTAGTTCACTCAAAAAATCGAATAGAAGGAAAAATGGGTTATGCAAAATAGGCCGTCGGATAAAGACATTAAATTCGCAAAGCGTGATGTAGTTCTGCATTTTTGGTATGTTGTAAGGGTCTATTAGGGTAGTATGAATTCCAATTTGCAACTTCGGAAAACCTGTGGAAACTGAGAAAATCGAGAAAACCTTCGAAATTTTGGGATTTTTTTACTATTTAATTGCTCTCCAGGGCCAAAACTATGCTTTTATTGCGAATGATGTTTTTTACACTTATAAACTGTATTAAATTACTTGTAAATTGAGCCTAATAGCAGCGCTATTGACTCTTTAGGAGCCAAGCTGTGGCACTTTGAAGATGACCAATATTTGTCGAAATAAGAAATTCTCCTCCACTCACCTCCACCCACTACTATGTATAAAATTCCTGTCTAATTTCCAATAAACCAATATAATAGTCTTTTGTCTCTATAACCCAATTAATCTTCTTTTCGTTTTTTTGAGATTATGAGGGAACAGCTAGTCCTACAGACTTCATTTTATGCTCTAATGAAAGTTAAATAAATGTACTACAAAATATTTTCAGTGACCTTTCTTCAAAGGCCAAGTGGTTTTGCCAATATTTCACGAAATAAGTGGGAGTATCCTGAAAATTTCTTATTTCGACAAATATTGGTCATCTTAAAAGTGCCACAGCTTGGCTCCTATGGAGTCAATAGCGCTGCTATTAGGCTTAAATTGCAAGTAATTTAATACAGTTTATAAGTGTAAAAAACATCATTCGCAATAAAAGCATAGTTTTGGCCCTGGAGAGCAAATATTGAAAAAAGTCCCAAAATTTCGAAGATTTTCTCGATTTTCTCAGCTTCCACAGGTTTTCCGAAGTTGCAAATTGGAATTCACACTACTCTATACCCTTACAACATACCAAAAATGCAGAACTACATCACGCTTTGCGTTTTAAATGTCTATTTCCGACGGCCTAAGTGGTAATTCCATAAGTATAATTATTAGTTATATATGATTTTGTAACACTTCCATAGGTTTCCTTTTTCTGAGGTAGTGAGTGACCCGGGCTGGTCAATAGCCACAAGGCTGGCTGGGGGAGTTTAGTGCGTAGTGGACGCTTAGTCTCGAGTCCCACACACGGCCGCAGGTTTAGCTAGCCTGCGGTTATGGGACAAAAACGCATTCTCCTCCAAAAAAAAAGGTAAATGAGTGAGTGACCCCCTCCAAAATTTCAGGCTGCGACCGCGCCTGGTTAAGAGCTCCCTGAACGAGAAAGCTATTCATAAGGAGCCGAGTAAAGTTGGTAGTCGAATTCGTTTTTCGGGATATGATATTGTCGGACACAAGGGGATCTAGTGCGGATATACGATGTGTACATTATTAATGCCAAGTTTTAAAGCTCATATAACTTTCAAAAAAGAATTTGATTCTTGAAAGTTTGGGAGCTTCTTTTAAACTCGGGGAAGGAGTCTGAGTCAAAATTGCAGTCGGTTGTCGAACATTTCACATTCCGTGGCAACCTCGTATAATGAGTTATATTATTTTAGTCAAAAGTTTGATTGTAGTGTATGCCTTGACGGTTGTTTTTATATAAATAAATAAATAAAAAATTCTAGAAATGATACCAATTAGTTTGGGAGCGCGCATCTCAAAATTCGCGCAATCCCCACCCGATTTCAAGATGTTCGCCGGGAACTGTACAAAAGTGATTAATGGCACCGACTGTCACGAGTTTTTGTGTTTAGTAGTAGGTATGGGAAGTCCTTCTTACCGCAGTAATCAGTCGGGTGGGGGAGCTCCTACAACGCTCAGATGGGATCGAGCTCAGTATAAACCGACAAAAATATCTGTTCCGGTGGCCAAAATTGGAACTATAATGACATTGTCCATTTTAAAAACTGCTACAGGTCAGTGTTGCCAGTTGTTGCTGTTACAAATAAGCTAAATTATATGGTAAATCCAAAGTGAATTGTTAATATTATAAAATGGATTTTAACAATAAAAATGTCTTTTTAATTAAAAGATCATCATTCATTCTACGTTTTTGTCAACAACAACCATTATTAAAATATCAAATTAATATTTGGATCACTTTTTGCACACTTAGACAATAACATTATTTTTACTCCCAAAAGTCCAAAAATTATATTTAAAGGCAATACTAAAACTACAATAGCGACACCGCCACCGGAACAGATAAGTTTGTCGGTCTATACAATATTCCTGACGATATCATAGGTTAGTACGGCAGTCCAGTAGTCTCATTGGTTAGTGTTGTCGGTCGTACCGGTGGTGCAGCCGGGCGCGGTCGGCGGCGGTCAGTCGTCCCACTCGTCGTTGCTGGTGGTGGCGGCGCTGTCCTCGGAGTCGGAGGAGTGTATGGCGCGGTTGCGCTCCTGCAGCGCGCGGGCCAGCGCGCCGGCCAGCCCGTCGCCGCCCGCCAGCTGCCGCGAGCTGTCCGAGTTGCTCGTCGACCGAGACACCTGAAACATACCTTCCGTTACGATGCCGGCGATGATAGTCTTTTTAAGCTATTGCATACAATGATATTATAATAAAAAAGAGGTTATGTCAGTAGTGAAGCGAAGTCAAAAATTGTCTATGGCGAATGTACAGACCGACACAAGGGCGTCGCCAGCGTATGATTAAGGGGGGGCAATGGGGCAATATTATTTAGGAAAAAAAATATAAACGCCGAGGGCATGAAGCGTTACCGCTTTGCGTCTTGAAACTCGTCGACATTTGATCACTGCCCCCCCCCCCCTTGGCGACGCCCTTGGACCGACAAACTTATCTGTTCCGGTGGCGGCGTCGCTACTGTCTTTTTAGTACCGTCATTAAATATCGTTTTTGCATTGCAAAAACTGACATTTCACGTAGTTCCAATTTTGGCCACCGGAACAGATAAGTTTGTCGGTCTGTCAATGCTTTCGCTCAGGTTTGCTACTAGCTTAGTTTACGGGTGCCATTTTTTTTAGCACAAGTAACCTATCTACCTCTTTTTTTTATAATATCCTTGATTGCATAGCTTTTATCGCGGGCTTTGAGCGCGGCGACCGATTTAAGAAATTCCGTAACGAAAAAAACCTAAGAAAAAAACCTGACACTCGTCTAACTTCGTTTCAGTCCGGCTGACTCCGGCACGGTGTTTGTGTGCGTGCGACTAGATGTATGCGTGTAGACTGTACGAAGCTCGCACGGATCGAGACTAGCGAGCAGCTCGTCTCGATCCGTGTGAGGTTTTTACAATTAAAACACGTGACTCAAATTTTGGTCAGTTCCATGGATTGAGTCTGCCGCATAAGTTGATAAAAAAATGCTATGCAATAGCTTTACCGCGGCAGTCCCCGAAGGCCACACGTATTTTTGTTATATTAGTTCAGTTGGCAGACAGACAGCCCGTCGGATAATAAGCGGCCCCTGCGGCCTATTCCATTAAGGAATATTTAATGGCTCAATGTGTTGCAACACTTTAGGCACATGTGATTTAACCGTTTATTTTATTTTGACGAGCCATCTGGTGTCAATAGTGAATTGTGTAAGCAAAATGAAGGATATTGTTTTTGTGCTCACACAACATTGTTTTAATCACTAACAAATCCACGTAGTCTATCAATAAACAGAGACATTGCAGATTTCACACTATACTAGCACAGTAGACCACATTACGCAGCGCAGCGTAGTTTATAAAGGCTACAGAGAAAATATTAATAAATAGTAGCTGTACTGACCGCGCGCAACTCCACGCCCTGTCTGATCTCGCTGAGCAGGTTGCTCCTGTTATCTTCGGGCACGGCTTTGGCAGCCACTTCCACGTGCTGAAATCAATATTGCAATTTAGTTAATTAAATCTATAGTTTATAATGCATATGCAAAAGATTTTTTTATACAGATTTTGCAATTATTGCGCAAAGGATGGTTGTAAAATGATAACTAAAAGATTTTGACGGTATCAGCTTCTTTTACGATATTTTTATACTAGTGCGAAATCTGGTGTTAAAATAAAGAAAAATAGCGAAAACTCGTATTCCAAGCGCTTTAGTTGTTTTAACGTTACTGCAACAGCACTTTAGCTACAAGTATTGTACAGCAACAAAAGTAGCTATCATTCACTAATAACATTTAACTTTATATTTTAGGGAAGAAAAAAATACACAGGTGAACGTACCTTAAGATTCTTATTCCCGCTACGTATGCTCTCCATGAGCGCGGCGCGCGGGTCCGTCGCGGCGGGGGCAGCGGGAGCGGCGGGACCCGGCGGGGCGGCGGGGGGCCCGGGCGGGGCGGGCGGCGGCGGCGGCGCGGCGGGGGGCGGCGGCGGCGGCGGCGGGGGCGGCGCGCCGGGGGCCGCGGGCGGCGGCGGCGGGGGCACTGATGGAGGTGCTGTTGATGGCGCTAGAGAATACATTAATAAGTAAATTTAGTACCGTGCCCGGTATACATCTTGAAATCGGGTGGGGACTGGGCAGAACGCGAATTTGGGTATGCGGGGCGGTGAGTTATGAGGACGACGGGAAATGCGCGCACGGTATTGGTCTTACGCAAGTGCACGTGCGCGAACTTTTCCCCACTCCGTCGAACAAGCATTAGGGTGTTCGCTGGACTCTCCACGTCCACAATCGGCTTGTCTGAAGTAAGATAAGAGCATCGTTTGCACGGAGGCGGGGGAGGGGGGGATCTGCGTACCTCTGACTATCTACATATTATGTATTCTGCGCAGGTTCGCACGCGATGTTCAGACAAACCATTAAGGATGATTCAGATTATATCCCTGGCCACAATTTATATTTTGTAAAATCTAAGATGATACCTCGGACTCTCCCAGTGACATTTTAGAGACGTCGCCCTATCATAAAATAGTAAACAGTTGATAAGTAATCGATTCTTCAGTCTTCCTACACTCTACACCATTAGAAAGTATTTTTATTTTCCAATCGCATACACATTTAAAATTATTAATCCAAGCGTACTTTTAATTAAATTGATTGATTTTTAATTATTGAACGTTTGAACTGTCCCTGTCCAGAGTTACGGACGCCAGATAGCAGTCGCTCTAAAGAAATAAATGAACTTGCCAAATACCTACTAGGTCATGGACCATGGTGCTAGCGTACACTGATTAGTTCGACACAGAACGCTTGGAAAAAGAAAAAAATAATGTAAGGTTTTTCAGAGCGCACAGAAATTAGGCGCTTTTTTTCTAAAAATTGATTTTCAATAGGATATTCATAACGAAACGCAATGATTTTTTCACCTTTTTTTCCGATACGTTAAATCTTGTGTTTATGTGTAATTAGAGTAATTTTCCGTTTTTTTGCTGGTACTTTGCCTTAAAATTACTGTGTAAAGGTATTGTATGGTTAAAGAGACTTACGCTGCGCGGGTCTCGGCGGCGGCGGGTTGCGCGGCAGCTGCGGCGCGGCGGGCGGCGGCGGCACCACGCGCGCCGGCGGCGGCGGCGGCGCGCGGGACGCTGTACATACCATAAATATATTCAACTAACCTTCCATCTGTGGTTTCAAAAGCGCATAATTTATTTTTTTAAATACGATAATAATTAAGAAATAAAAGCTACTTTTTTTTTTAATTAGCAACACTGGTCTATTTTGAAATAACTTTTTTTCTGTATTTGATGTTTACCTAAAAAATGTGTAATCATAATAAGACTTGTCGCTCGCTAACAACAATTATGTATGTCGGTTGGCGAAATACTGGTTTGGTAAAATGTAGACATCTATTCACTAAGGGCTCTTACAAATTGGACGTTTTGTGTCGACGGCTGCGGTACGGTAGCCGCGCGTTTGTCGTTAATTTTCATACAAAATATGCGGTGCGGCAACAGTACGGTTGAGGTCTTGCTGTCGAGCGTTCGCGGTACAGACGCCGTACTGTTGCCGCTCCGCGTGTTTTGTATGAAAAATAACTACCGTCCGTACGCGGTGCGGCAAACGCGCGGCTACCGTACCGCAGCCGTCCGACACAAAACGTCTAATTTGAAAGAGCCCTAAGAAGAAGACCTATAATATTGTGTGTATACTCACGCGGCGCGGGCGGGTGCTGAGCATGCGGCGGGTGGTGGGGCGCGGGGCTGCGCGCGGGCACGGGCGGCGCGGGCGGGGCGGGCGCGGGCGGCGGCGGCGGCACGCCCGCGCGCTCGCTGCCACTCACTGCGCACAACAACACTAATCGTTACACAGAATTATATCAAACTACGGCTCATTCCCGCTGTCAACACCCAGATCTGCCCCCGCCGGTGAACAGTGACACAACTTTAGAAAATTAGTCGCACTGTCCACCGGGATGGACAAAGAAACTAAATTGGAAAAACTGTGACAATGCCCACCTCTCGGTGGATAAAGATAATTTTAAGAGAATTATTTACAAATGTACTAGGGCAACATGACCTTATTGGAGATGTAGTAATTTTTCAAGCATTTTTTTTACGTTGATTATTATGACGAACCAAGCGTATAAAAGAAAAAAGAGATTAAAAGCTGCAGTATATAACCTTGATGAAAAAATGCATGACAAAATAAAATATCTCCAATAAGATTATGTTGCCCTAACAATATATACCAGTATCGAAGAAAAAAAGTACATACCTTTGCTGGGCTTGTGCGCCTCGTGCAGCTCCTCCTTGACGGCGTCGAGGCCGCCGTGCGTGTTGATGAAGTCGTAGATGAACTGCCGCGTGGCCTGGTCCTGCAGCTGCGTCTCCGACACGCCCGCCTTCGAGAAGAACGACCGCATCTCCTCCTCCGGTAGGTTCTCCACGTCGAATCCTGAAGGTTATGCATTTTAATAAATACCCGTTCAGGGTTTCTTGGTGGCCGCTGAGGCGGAAAGATCCTCAATTGGTTTACCACTAACGGCAACGCAGCCGTTGTCCCAGAAGTTGTCCACCTTGGTCCCAATCATTTTATAAAGATCGCAATAATTTACTGGATGCCGGTAGAGCACGACAGATCGGTTTAGAGATGGCGGAGATCTTTGTCCAACGGATGATATTTTTATGTCACAAAGGTAAGCCGTTACTGCGACCTATTCTATCGTTTCAAGCTTCTCCATTAATATGGATGGACTACAAGCAAAAAATAGTTTTTAAGGAAGAGGCTTTATTTTTTAAACGGAAAAGTTACCGTCGAAGGATAGTACAGCCGCCAATTGAATTTTTTTTAAAACAGGATCTGGGCCTGCAAATAGGAAGGAATTGGTGCAGAGCAGAAGTGGAAGGCGTGATCACGAACCTTTGTTGGCATCCCAGCCGACGTGCGATATGTGCTTGAAGTCCTGCGGCATGCCGATGTCGGCTTTGGTCAGCTTTCTCGTAGGCTTCTTCTTGCCTGAGCTCTTCAACGTGTAACCGCCTCCTAGAAACGCATAAATAATTATAATCAACGTCAGTAACTGTAAAAAAATATCTCGCCAATTGTGTGTTCGCCTTTTTTTGAAATTTTTGGAAATATATCCAGTTATCCATGTTCACAACTGTGTTAAGTTGATGAAATCAAAAGTCCAGTTTTATATACAACACGTTTTAAAAACTGTCACGTGAATAAAACAAGTATAGGTACTGCTTGGTTCGTCACCAGCTAACACGCCATCCAAGTGTATCTCTGGCACAGCTGGAGATACGCGCTATTGGTCATGCGCAAGTGCACATGCGCGAACTCCACTTCCCACTCTGTCGAACGAACGTCAAGATGTTTGGCGGACTCTGTACGAGTCCTTGTGTCTCTTGTTTTTGGCTGGTATTTAACCGTACACCAAAAAAAGGCTGAACGTCCACCAACAAAGGCTGAAAGGCCTAACCTAACCTTTGGTGTGCCTTTGGTTTATTATGGTGAACGTTTCAGCCTTTTTTGGATATTCACTTAAATATTTCCCTTTGTTTTTTCCCCCTTACCTCCCAAGTTGGCCTTCGGCATCGGCGCGGGCAGCGGCGAAGGCGCGGGCGGCGGCGTGTGCGCCACGCCATTGTGCCGCGGCGCGTGCGCAGCGTACCCCGACCCGCTGTTAGCGCGCGACGCCAGCATCGACCGCTGCCGCCGCTCTGCCCAACGCAAACAACACATCTCAACACGCATTGTTTACAAACATTGCTTTACGACTAGTCTAGGCTTCTTGCGACCTCTACCGACAACGAACATCAAGTACCCGCCTGCCGCACAGTTCTACCGATTGTCCGTTGTCTGGCAGGCATGACTTCTTAGTTTAGGACTAGATGGCGTTGTGGCCATGAAAATGACGACAACAATTTTGTTTACTACATCAGACAAACAAAGGTACATATTATTCATTGTCTTGTTATAATGCAGCCCTTCCCAGTGCTTGAAAGAGCAATCTATTCTTATAAGTACGATTTAGAGACATCAGAATAAAGAACATAGAATCTTACTTTATGTCGCAATTTAACCCTGCTTTATGTTTAATTTAGCCCTGTAACACATTACAAAATAAATAAAGCTTACAATGTTTGGATTTGTTTGGAACTGATCACGTGCGGCTCAAAATGGCTCCTGTACCTGTTAATAATATTGATAAACCAGCTTGCGTAGTTATACGAGTAGTATATAGAACTAGGCGTTAATGAAGAACTATATTTTCAAATAAAAAAGATTAGACTTCGATTAGGTCACCGTCGAGGTCAGAGAATAAATAATCAAACTAAATCTTGTTAGTTGGTACCCAGGCCAGAGGACACACCCACTAAATTTACCAATAAATAAGTAGGCTATTGGACCACACAGAAACAATTATGTATCTTGAACACAAAGTAACGTTTATATTTTATTCAATTGTTTTGCTATCTAGGCATTGATAGTGTATTTAAAAAAGAGGTAGATACGGCACTAGCGCTCGAAAAATGCTCCGCTCATATTGTGTTAATTGACACAAATCATTTTAGACGCATAATGTCAACGGTTGGTGAAGCACATAGGTTTAGTATATCTTGACGGATCAAATTCTAATCGCCGTGCGTCAAAGGATGGCATATCTACCTCTTTTTTAAATACACTATCAATGTATCTAGGCGTAAGATCGTACAACAATGGACATTCACCGAAATTGCTTTCGTTTCCCATTTCATAACCCGGACAAAGACATTGCGGCTTTTACATTTATATTAATTGATATTAAAATAGCGTGATCGTGACGACTCGGCTTCATCGTTTCGTTTCGATACGGTCGAAATTAGAGCTGCGTGGGTCAAATACGGTAAGGTGAGGCAAATTAAATAAGGTTAATTGGATCGTTAGCCTGCTATGTCTGTCTTTCGATTAGTTTTGATAATTTCAGTTCACGTTGTCACAAGAATGCTAGAATTAATAGGTAGGTATTGTCTAGACAAACACGTTGATAGTGGTCAAGGGCAAAACCTAATGTATGAAGCTAAAATCCCAATGCAGAACAAAAGTCTCCATTAGTGAAACCAAGAAAACAATATATGATATCATTCGTTCATTAGGCGAATGTGAGTTGGAAAAATTAAACCGACTTCAAAAAATAAACAAAAAAAAATTGGTACCTACCTAAAAACACTGAAAAGCAAAAAATAATTTTAAAAAGACATTCATCAAATGCGCTTATTGTCTAAGCCTATTAACTAAATTAAATTGTATTTTACGTGCTAGGTAGGTACCTACTAATCTGTTTGAAGTCGGTGCCAAGCCAAATAGTAGGTACCCAGACTACGTACCGTCCGCGGATTAATTAGTTACCCTGTAAAATACATTATTATTATGTATCATTTTTCATTTTCTATGGATTGGCACCGACTTCAAACAGATTAGTAGGTACCTACCTAGCACGTAAAATACAATTTAATTTAGTTAATAGGCTTAGACAATAAGCGCATTTGATGAATGTCTTTTTAAAATTATTTTTTGCTTTTCAGTGTTTTTAGGTAGGTACCAATTTTTTTTTGTTTATTTTTTGAAGTCGGTTTAATTTTTTTTTTAAAAAAGTTTGTTTATTTTTCTATTTTTAGTGTGAATAACACGCAGTGAGTAAAACTCTTTCATAATAATGATAGCGAAAATACGAGTAAAATAGTAGAATTGTATTATTTGACAATATTAGGTATTCTTCATTAAGTGTTCAGCACCATGGGTAGACCAACTAAAGACGCAGCCCGCAAGAGGGACATAAGAATTAAGAAGTCGTACCCTGTAGCTTCCATCATCATAGTTGTACCTTCCATCATCAGCTTAGCTGCAAAAGTACATGAAATAAAATAACGGTCCTCATGTTCCTACAACACTGAAAGAATTATCCCCCAACTCCTAACCATTAAGGAGTTGTACCTTCCATCATCAGCTTAGCTGCAAAAGTTCATGAAATAAAACTAACGGTCCACATATTCCTACAATACTGAAAGAATTATCCCCTAACTCCTAACCGTTAAGGAGTTGTACCTTCCATCATCAGCTTAGCTGCAAAAGTACATGAAATACAACTAACGGTCCACATATTCCTACAATACTGAAAGAATTATCCCCTAACTCCTAACTCTTAAGGAGTTGTACTTTCCATCATCAGCTCATTAACATAAAATTATGTCTATCGGACGCAAAAACTTGAATGGCTTCAGAAAAAACAAGTAACGCGTAGTGTGCGCCTATAAAATTTGAGGTTTGCCCTTGATTTTCCCGGGATCCCATCATCAGATCCTGACATGGTGACAATGGGACCACCTCGGAACTATGCACTTTCAAATAAAAAAAGAATTATTTAAATCGGTCCACAATTGACGGAGAAATCGACGGACATACATAAAAAAAAAAAAAAAAAAAAAAAAATACATACAGTCGAACATATAACCTCCTCCTTTTTTGAAGTCGGTTAAAAATACGAAGTCGGAAGTTATTTTTTAAGAACATTTGAAAATTTTACTGGTCCGATTGGCGCATTTAGTAGTGACTCTGCGCTAAGTGGGTTTGAATCCCACCCAGGGCAAGCATTCATGTGATGAACGTTTGTGTTTTTCCTGTGCCTGGCCTATGTATTTGTACCAGATTCGTTGATATTGAACAATACAATTTAGTACGAATACAATCTTTGATTAAAAATCAAAGAATACAATACAAAATATCATGCACACCAGAATCGAATCAAAACAGAACCTAAAAGGTATTCGTTTTTTTTATCAGTACGCGAATGCTAAAATATTTCCACAACATTCTGAAAAATAATGTTCTTCTAAGGATTACGAAATCAGTCTTTTATTAAAAAAAGCCTTAGATTAGTGTTATAGTAATCGGCTTAAGATTACATGCGATTAACGCCGCATTACCCGAGCAGATGTAAGCCGGTGACGTGACGATGCGCACACGCAGCAGATATGTTTAGCGTTCGTCTGAGGACACCGTTGTTGGTAAACATCGAGACAAATAACCAAGAGGTGATCGGGTTCCATTCAAAGTGCTCGGGGAATTAATATATTTAGGAGTAAATTTTGTGTAGATCTTGAACTCGATGCAAGTCACGATGTTCTAATTAGATCCTAATCTGCACTTGTAATAGCACGGTCCACTTTGTGGAAGGCCTACCACGGCTGCGTTTCCCAGTACTTCGCCACCACTTGACGACCTTTCCGCCCCAACAGCCGTCAGTCCTTCTTGCAATGTGCTCTGCCCACTGCCACTTAAAGCTCGCAATTCTTCGGGCAATGTCGGTGATCTTGGTCCTTCTGCGGATCTCATCATTTCTGATGCGATCACGTAGGGAAACTCCAAGCACAGCCCTCTCCATTACCCTCATCGTTGCTTTACTAACATTATATAAAACTGACTAGTTTGTAAAAGAAAATTGAGTGCAATAAGTAATATTATATTCTATCTGTAAGGCGGTCAAGGTAATTCTTTCGTGGTCATCTGCTTCGTTCTCTGATGAGCAATGTCTAGCATTTCTCGTACCATAAGGTGACCAAAACTATGTACTATCCGATTCAAATACTATTAGGATAATACCTTTTAGAATTTAGCGAAAATTTACGTCAACTGCGTGATGACTTATACAAATACAGATATTATTTGGCTTTGCTAACTCTACGGACAAGCGCATTTGACGTCGGTTTTTGCCCCATTCCAAAAGGTGTTATCCTAATAGCATCTATCACCGGATAGTATGTAACTGGAAATTTTATTCTACTACAGTTTGTACAATTTTAATCTTGTTTACCTTCTTAGTTAAGTTTTACTTTTAATTAATTATTATAATGACCATGCACGATTTCAGTATTCTGGTTATTCTACTTGCACGATTTTAATTACAGTCCTGATCAAACACTAATGTCGTAAGTAAGTCAAGGTCGTAATTTCAGCTAGAATTGACTAACGCTGCAACGGCTTATTGGAAATACTGGGGAAGTATTAGGTATCCTTCCGGTAAGTTATTGGAGTAATATTCGTAGTGTAGTCTTTAACGGAACTTACATAGTCGGCAGCACATCAACCTACCCTAATCTCAAGTCCTAGTCAAATTCCAACAACCAATTTTTTATTTTAAGTCTGAGAGTTCTGTTTCAATTAATTGATATTGAGCCTGAGAGATCAATTAAGGTTGCTCTGCCGATTGCACTTGAACACATATTTAGTTTTATTGTGAATTAGTGATAATAAATGCATTGAAAATAGCACCAGTAAACAACATTTAAGCGTATACAATAGTACCTACTTATGAGTAATTGAAAATTGGTACACACATTATCCCAGTTTCGTTATCAAATTTCTTAAGGAAAACCAATAAAAACACTTGATAAGTATTCTGCCTATATCCAAAGCATAATATTACAGCGAGCGTTAACCTATGGCATTGGCCGCCCACGTTTATGAAGACTTGAACGATCGCCCAGTAGCCTTATACCTTATTAGTTACCGTCCAAACGACTTTTTATTCACACTGTGATCCAACACACCACTCAAATCTCGTATCGGTCAAATTAGTAAACCCGAATATTGTTGAACGTACTACTCGTCAAGGGCGTCGCCAGGGGGGGGCAGGGGGGGGCAGCTGCCCCCCCCTAGAGATCAAATGTAGCTAGCCGCAAAGCGATCAAAGTGCGAGCAATTGACTTCCTTACCTATTAATAAATTCCGCATCGCATGACAAAACGAAAATGAATTCACAAGGAATATTGTAGAAAATATTGAAATATTCAAAATAACATTAAGATTTTGAGATCCGTTTTTAAAATCGCCGCCAGCCCCAAAAAAATATCGACTTTTGAACGCGTCCGTTTGATGAAGTCTTGACTCCGGCCACTCTGCTCCAATCCATGATAGGATCGCAAACATTCCAGTCGAACCTGGAGAACCAATTTGCTGCCTTGGAAACCACAATTGACGTTGACCGAAACCTTTAAAATGTGGTTCGAATCCTCAGGGAGGAAGGTAGGAGATTTTACAACATACGGCGCAAAGGCAGGAACTCGAAACTTTCCGCAGGGACTTTAGGGCTAATGGAGGCACCGAGGCAATGCAACGACGTGAAGACGCACCCGCCACTTCGCCCGGAAAAAGAGCTCTTAACCGGGAGGTAAATAAACGTGTGCGTTACGACCTCCGGTGCTGTAATACTCTTTCGTTCGAAAGAGTTATAGAGAAAATCGGGGATCTAAGGTGTTCGTTCAATGTAACGAAAGAAGCGAGGGAGCTCCAAAACTTGATGCTGTCCTGTTTGAAGGGGGAACTCCAAAAGCGTGGAGTAGGAGTGTGGTCGTCCTGTTCTTCAAAAAGAGGGACAAAAGCCTGCTGAAGAACTATCGACCCATTTCCCTTCTAAGCCACGTCTATAAGCTATTCTCAAGAGTGATCACGAACCGTCTTGCGCGAAGATTCGACGAGTTCCAACCACCGGAACAGGCTGGGTTTAGGAGCGGATACGGCACCATAGACCACATCCACACTATGCGGCAGATTATACAAAAGACCGAAGAGTATAATCAGCCCCTGTGTCCAGCATTTGTGGACTATGAGAAGGCCTTCGACTCGGTACCCAAGTAACACGTAATCTGTATATTCACTGAAGTAAAGACTGATTTACGTTTTAAAGTCAGACTATCACTTTAAATCAGTTTTGACTTAGTTTAAATGCTTTTGAGTAGAATGTGGTAAAATTTATAATGCATAAAGCTATTGTATGGTCTAAAAAAAATAAGTTAATTGGCTTATAATCGTACTAAAGCATGAATTACTTTTAATATACTGCACCTTAAACAGCATTTACACTAACATAAAGGTTAAGACCCTATATAAGTAAATAAGAAAACCTAATACATTAAATAAACGTTGTCGAAATATTTTATAGTGAACTTAGACTTATTAACACATTTTTCAAGATTAAACGCATTTTAATGATCTTTTCTTATGCTTATTTACAGCTAAGCATTAGCCAAACATTTACTAAAGTTTTAGCTCTGTTATCTTCTTATTTTAGTGTTACTTTAAAGCTTTCTGCACTGTATAGATAAATAAAAATGTAGTTTTATTACTATAGGTCATAATTTGGCCATAAAACCATGAGAAGTTTGATTATTTTCATTTGATACACAAAATACAGAACAATCAGGAGTTGTGTACGAGCTAAGCACTAGTCAAGAAGTTCCATCAAGTGGTTCCGTAGTATAGGTATTCAAGATTTGAAAATGAAAATTATTTTGCAGAAGTGTTATTAGAAGGTACTACTATCTATAAATATAAATAAAATAACTAATTATTTATAATAATATATAAAATAAAATAATCAGTTATTTAAAAAGGAGGAGGTTCTCAATTCGTCGGAATCATTTTTTTATTGTGCGTTACTCGATTACTCGAAGACGGCTTGACAGATTTCACAAATTCATTTTATCTTTGAAAGGGTGTAGGTACTTTCTCGTTAGTCCCATTGTCACCAGGCCAGGATCCGATGATGGGATCCTGGAGAAATCAAGGGAACTCTTCAAATATTATAGACACACCTAGAGTGAAATAAAAAAAGTTTTATAAAAAAATAAAACCAACTTAATTGCGTAACCAACTAATATATTTTGCAAATCCATGATTTTGTTTTGGTTTTCCATTTATTGTATTCAATTTGTGTGTGTCAGGCTGGTGGAATGACTGGCTCTGAATTTGCTGCTATTTCATTTGGGTCTCCTATATGCCAAATAGTATCTTATGCTATTGGCTGCTGCTGAAGTTGTGTTACAGCGGATGAATTTGGATGTGAATGGATTATCTGAAAACAAAGAAAGAGCGGTTTGATACATTAATTTTTTTAAATTTCAGTTGATTTTTAAAGCGATTGTCTGTCGCCCTCGTGTCATCTATCAATATAGGTGCCAAAAAAGAACTGATTTGTCGTAAAACATTTTTAATTTTATTTAAAGTTTTTGTGTAAGTATTTCATTCGACATACGGACTGTATAAAAATCAGTACCAAATATTTAGAATGTTATAGTACAGTCAGCGTCAAATTCATGTTAGCTAATAACAACGGCTAATAAAATCAAACTGGAGACAAATAAAATATGAAAGACGTGAAGTGGGGTATCATGTGAATTCTGGTGATTAAGGGATTCTAAATTATTATTTCGGTACCCTGATTAACACTATAGCAATCTATTTTTATGACATTTAAGGGTAATGAACATTATAACATGCCTAAAAAGTGTTACAATAATGCTAAAGATATTTTATATGTAGGTTGAATGACTTAAGCTATTTTTTTATACTATAATAAGACTGACAGCATTATAAGACACTAGTTGAAAGTTTAAAACATTAATATTATATGACGCCATTTGCTTTCTGATTTCTCAAACATAAAAAATAAAATTATAACAAACATATGAATGAAATACTACTTATTATGTTTTTCTTATAAACGGAGTATCGATAGAAGCAATTTTATAAGTTAAAATTAATCAAATCGTTAAAAATTTTTACAAAAGGTGTCAGATGTCGATTCTAAATTTGTTCCTATTTTTATTAAAAAAGCATTTCTGTGAGGGCGCGTGAATTATAAGCCACAAACATACATATATTTTCACATAAGACTAATACCCCCAGCTCATTTGCATTCAAAACAAAATAAAATTGATGATTGACTTACCTTATGATAAATTATTTTCAATGAAGACACATTATAACATCTTCGCACAACACCTGCACTGCAATACACTAAACGAAATAATCAAATCGGACTTAAGTTTCAAATACAAAGAAAATAAAACGTTCAGCCTTAGAGTAAAACTTAACTATGGCATTGTAATTCAAAAAGCTGTTTAACAGCTGTACTAACGTCTAAAAAAATGCTTTTTACATTAGAATATGCTGTCTAACAACTTTACTAATGTCTGTCTGCAATAACATTATAAGCGCTGGTTAGCAGCACTAATAATATTTAATAATGCTCATAGCTGTATTATTTGGGGCCCAAATTAAGCTTATAAGACACTTATAAACTTATATACGGCTGATATAGTGCTACATATGCTGCTCATATACTGCTTTGCGCGTAAGTCCATGCTGTTGTACGCTTCTTATAATGTTGTTTGGTGTTACTTGGGTAGAAATCTGGTCCGTTCTGGAGTCACTGCAACGTTGGCAAGTATACTGAAGATATATCCAAGTGATGAGATGTCTATACAAAGCAGTCACCATGTCTGTCCAAGTACAAAAACAGCAGACAAATCCCATTGCATCGAAGAATGAGACAAGTGGACGTCATCTCCCCGAAATTGTTCACAAATGCAATGGAGGATATGTTTAAGATGCTGAACTGGAAAGAACGTGGCATCAACATAAATGGCCAATACATCTCGCACTTGCGATTTGCAGATGACATCGTCATAACGGCGGAGACGCTGCAGAACCTACAACAGATGCTGAATGACCTGGCTGATTCTTGTTTACGCATCGGCCTACGGATGAACTTGGACAAAACCAAGGTCATGTCAATGAACATGTTCGACCGGAACAGATTGCGATTCAGGACGATTCCTTGAAGTTGTTCAAAAATATGTGTACCTTGGGCAGTCGTTGCAGTTGGGTCGAAACAACTTTGAGGACGAGGTGAATAGAAGAATTCAGTTGGGATGGGCAGCGTTTGGGAAACTACGTCGAGTCTTCTCATCGCCGATCCCACAATGCCTAAAGATGAAAGTCTTCAATCAGTGCGTCCTACCCGTCATGTTATACGGAGCCGAAACGTGGACACTTGCGGCACGAATAGTCAGCCGCAAGTGTCCACGTTTTAAAAAACCGCTCAGCGGGCTATGGAAAGAGCCATGCTCGGCGTTTTTCTGCGGGATCGCATCCGAAATGAGGTAACTCGGCAGAGAACCAAAGTCACCGACATAGCCCGCCGGATCAGCCAGCTGAAGTGGCAGTGGGCTGGCTATATCAGCCGTAGAACCGATAACCGTTGGGGTAAATGGGATCTTGAGTGGAGACCGCGTTTCGGTAAGCGTAGTGTAGGACGCCCTCAGGCCAGGTGGAGCGATGATCTGCGCAAAATGGCTGGCAGGAGCTGGATGTGACTAGCCGAGGATCGATCAGCGTGGCGAGCATTTGGAGAGGCATAATTATGTCCAGTAGTGGACTGTTACAGGCTGATGATGATGGATGATGGATAATTATTAATGTGATTTGCTATACTTACCCCAACAGGGTCTTGCAATATTTATAGAATAGTACTAAGTGTTAGGCTAGCTTAAGGCTCTATGTACCTATAAATTTACAAGTGCAATAATTGGTAAATAAATAAATAAATAATATTATGGCCCCATTGCAACCCCCCCCCCCCCTTAGCCCTGTATAACCGAGAGGTTGGTAAGGCCATGGGTGGTGGTGGGATTTGCCCCCCCCTTAGCCATAAGCTGGCGACGCCCTTGCTACTCGTACTAAACTTTAAGAGCGTCGTGCGACCTTTAGTACACAATTGAGTGGGCAAGAATTAATCGAGTCTCCAGAGCGCTCTGGTGTTCCCTACACAATCAATAAAAACAGGTTATAATTAACCCCTACCCTTAGGGGCTATTTTTGTGGAAGGGTTATGTTTTAATAATACTTCTGAAATAAATAAATACGGCAAAATATGAAATCCTATCAGAATCCTTTTATCGATAATAATAAAATAATACCAGATAGTGGGACTTTTTAAAATTTTAGATTATACAATGAAGAGTCTGGTCTATTTTTCCATTATATTGATTTTACTTGTACTTTTCCAAATAAAAATATACTGTGACGAGAAGATAATTTCGTTTTCTTAGCTGAGCAGAGTGATGGCAAATGACTAGGTGAACGAAGTAAGGTTGTTGGCTAGTATAGGTCAGGCAATATCGCAACATTTGCAACAAGGCGAGTACAGGGTCGTCCCTCTTCGGGTGAAAAGGGAAACTGGGGGAGTTGGGTCGGTAGTGGGACGAAGTTTCGCTAACCTCGAGTTATGGTGCTTCAACGCATTCTCCTACTTAAAATAGGTTGTTGAAAAGATAATTATGTGGCGTAACAAAATAGTTACAGACAAACAACCTAGCCGGTAACATTAAATATCCTGCTTTCTGGGTGTTTACCTCATTTAATATTTATCACAGTTAATATTATTAATAACACTCATACCATGAGTACCTACCTCTAGACGTCTTTGTTTGGGTTTGTGTAACACGTTTTAAATTTTGTTTTCGGTATTTGCATCTACTTATAAAAAAACTAAACACGGTTTATTATGATAAATGTTATTTACAAAAAACCGTGACAACGATTGCAAAACACATTATGTATTTGTAATTTTAATGGTAAGATTAATTTTGCATGAGAACTAAAAGAACTAGTGTATAAATAACAACCTTTACCTTCTCTTCTCTGTTTCCGCAGCTCGATCTTCTCAATAAGTACATTCCTAAGGACTTTGGCTTCATCTTCGTTTGCGAAATTGAACGCAGTCATGTACTCCTGCAAATAAACGTTGTTTTAGTGTACAAATCCTAAACCATCGGGTTATACGTTGAAATTTGAACGTAACAATTGAGAAAATAAAGCACATTTTTGGTTGCTGCGACCGATTTCCGCCGATTTAGTAGTTCAAGCGGGAAAAAATTACGTCGCCACATCGCGAGGGTCCGTGCGTGGCCGCACATACCGAGTGTGACAAATGTAACGTGCAAAAATAACGATAGAGAGCGAAAGTTTAAGTTACATAAAATGTCGTGTCGAATTACGCAATGCACTTCCTGACCTGAAAACTTGCAACACAATAAATATAGGAACAATTAGATCGGGTAGGTAGGCACGCTTTGATCGTAAGGGTAGTAGGTAGTACCTATACTATAGCGATTTAGTGCTCTTTTAGTAAAAAGATGCGTTATCGATTCAACGACTAAACGACAATATCATATAAAATAAATTAGTTTATTTTTACTCTTGTCTCAAAAATAAACCAATTTCGATATGCAGTATACAGGATGTTTATTTTACGTGGACGAGATTTTTTACTTGAATGACAAGAATAATAATTTGAAAAACTTCAGAGAAATAACCTTATTTCTATTATTATTAGTAAATATCATCTTATTGTCGTACCTACGACATCGCGACAGGCTTTTGACAGCCTTTATGATAATTATAGTAGTTCGGTAGAATTTTTTTTAAGCCTAATAAACAGTGGTTTCTGATATCCAATATAGCTAATATTTGTGTCTTAAACAATTTGTTAACATTATACAACATACCTCAGCTTCAAATGTATGCAAGTACGGCCTGGGGCTCTTGTACTCTATTTGCATGTATACTTCATGTTCCCATATCATGGACTTTCTGTAGAGGCAGTAGATCCTGAAGAAGTATGACCGCTTCGCGTTGTCTTTGATAAGGCAGAGCACACCCGTGTCTTTCTTCTTCCATTCTGAATGCGCAGGCCCTTCTGTCGTAAAGAGCTGCACCACTGCTGTTGCTAAACTCTAAAATAAAACATGTAATCAAAATATTGTATCAATTATTTTACAAAAAAAAAAATTTGTTTGGGTTTGATAGAACCATATTGAAATAATTATTTATTCTGCAAAGAGATTGATAACAAAAGTATTTATTTCCCTACCAGCACTTTGACGCCAATGGCCTGTTAAGAAGTGCAGCTATTAAGTTTTACTAAAATTTTATTTGCAAGTCCAATTTTTTGCAAAAAAAAAATGTCATCCTACTCAGATTATACATGCATTAAAAGAATCAAAAGAAGGCATATATACATTCATAGGTTTATTATGTATATGTCTTGTTAAATAATTGTTAGTCACTATAAAGTTAATTTTGAAACTTGAGGCACAAAATACATACCAAAAGAACATTTTTTGGGAAGACCAACAATGATTTTATGATGGATAACACTAAACTGATATTGTAATGTGTCATTTATAAATATATTTTACATCATAAGGAATATGTGCTATGAGTCATTGTGAAGAATGATGAATTATTGATAATATTATGAAACTATTTATTTGGTATTAACATAATCTAACTAATTACTGAAAATAATGTAACAGATTCTTATTGTTAATTTTTACCAATTGATGTAATATTTTTATCATGTATAAATTAAGAAAAACCTGATACAGAATTCATCATTCATATTGAATATGTATTATTATTAAATTTGTACCAGGTAATACATTTTATAAAAAAATGATTTTGTTTCTCAGAAACCCTAGTCTACTTGGATATAGATGCCCAGAAAAGATTTTAACTTATTTTTATTTATTTGTAATTCAATTTATTTTTGTTAAATAATAAAAAAATGAAAATAAATAAAATGCATTATGTAAATACCTACTATCAGTTGTGTAGTCATACTAGTCCTATTTAAAATTATACAATGTAAACTTATAACATAGGGTAACTTGTATTTTATTATGCCTCTTAACTTTCAGAACAGGTGCATGTAACTCTCACACTGCATACATACAAACTTGCACTTGACATAAGGCTTCATATCCATTGGGAACTTTTATTATATACGGCATTGTTGTACAGTTAAATTTCCATTACATTATTTGCTTATTAATAAATAAATAAATAAATAAGTATTTTATTCAAAAATAAACCAGATGACAGCTAGCTTCTCTTAGTTTTATTATAAAAATTATAAGTGTTATTGTCTTCTCAAAATCTTCAAAAAAATTTTTTTCTAATTTGTAAATAAAGCTTTACTTAGTAACTTTAACATTGTGTAGACACATTGTAAACTATCAAAGTTATATTTCAGACAATTATTCTGAATACATCAAACATTTTACTCTTTTTGTAATCCCCAATTTACAAAATGAAAAGAAAATAACAACATACAAACATTGTGCTTTATTGTTATAACAATAGTGTGCATGCAGCCTAACCACAGGATCAAGATTTATTGTCACTTTCACTCTCTATAAGGTTCTGTGAGAGAAAATATGTGACCAACCCGTCTCTGATAATCTTTGTTGATAAAATTTTATGCATCAATTTCATCCATTTATAAGCGGTCCCAGATTTTACATCCATGGTTTTAAAAACTAATGAAGAAAACAATGACAGGCCATCTGATATAATATCAATATTACATTCAATTGTTAAAAATATTTAATACAAAATAAATGCCAAGTATAGGCAAACTAGGTCTTATCACAGAGATATCGAATGATAATCCTGATATACACGACGTAATCTGAAAATTATATGAATCATGAGGAGAGGTCTGATGAGGTGACAATAAATACCTGGCATTTCGGTCCAATTAAGCTGAACACCTGATCGTTTTCATCCCTTGACAATAAGACACTGGGTCGGTTCTCTCCTCTCGGCATCCTTTCCGTTAAAATAATAAAATACACGTAAAATTACTTTAAATACACAAGAACCGAGGTGTCAGTCACCGCAGTTATCCAACATTTTAACACTAAAAGGCTTGAATTTTGGCACTGAATACATCCTTTGGGCGAGGAAAATATCATTTCTTACAGAGCTATAATGTTCATTTCACCATTTTTATGCGAAACACTTAAAAAACTTTAAAAATACTTTCTCCACATCCGTGTGTGAAACATCAATCATCAAACTGAAGTTGGCAACTATTTTTTTTTAGTGTAAGTCACGGCCGTTTGACTCAAAGTAATAAAATTGGTGCGTTTGTTATATCTGTGGTACAGGGGGCCAACCTCAGATGACATTTCGTAATCTGTGGTCGTAACCCCTCTCCCCCGCCAGCTCGCTTAAGGGTCTGCTGACATGCTTTGACAGAGTGAGATAGTCTTATTGAGATTCCTGTAAGAGGAAATAGAATAGAGAAGAGTTCAAACTTCAAATCAAACTGAATCAAACTGAGCAAAAAAATCATTAAAGTGCCAAAGAAATTAAAGGTTTTGTGGATTACTACCTAAATTAATATGATTAAATCGAATGTGGAACGTTTGTGTCTAGCATACAAAATGGTAGAGTGTTCAATATTTGGCTTCAAAAGCAACAATCAAAGAGAAAAAGCGGGTGTTACATTTCATACGTAAGTACACTGTTTTATAAATTTTGATCACGTATTTCTTTCTCAAATCTCACAGGAACCAAGTTTCTGCGCTAAATCATTAGTTATATCATCAAAAACTTGATAAATGGGAAATATCTAAAAATTATTTCTAAATATAACCTCTAAAACATCTGACATGCAAACCGGTAAAATAATTGCTTATTATTACAAATTTACATCAGAAGCCAGCATAATAATTATCATAGATGTCTATGTACTGAAATTTTATTAATAATTAGTAGATTCATAATTCGATTTCCGGATGCCTAATGAAAGGAAAAATTTCCCCAAAATTACCCCATATTTCAGGGAATTTCAAGCGATTTGTTGTTTCCAGATTTCCGACTGATGATAAAACTCGTGAGAAATGGATTTATGCAACAGGAATACTATTAATAACATTTTGAAAGGGACTGACGTGTTTACAAAGGAGAAAATTACCAAATAATATGCAACAGAAGGATTAATTATTACAAAAAGAAATTGAAAAATAAATCAATTAATAAGTAATTAACTTGTTTTATTTTGTTTTTCACCTAAATAGTCTTCTTAAAATGATCTTTTTTGGCTCAAATTTGAAATAAAAGGGAATTCATGTATCGGGTATATGAAATTATGAATTCCCTTTTATTTCAAATAGGGTAATCCTGCAAATAATACACCAAAATAAATAAAGTGGCTGTTTGAATAGAATGCCTTTGCATTTGACACCACCACAATTTAAAAAAAAAAGAGCTGTCATATATCACTGGCCCCCTTTTCCGTAAAGCCCATGTTTACAGTACGTGAGTCGGTTGTCTGATTTATCTTCTATCTAGTCTGTGGTGTAAGTTAATGCCTTTGGAATACATTTTTTGAGCCAAAATAACAAACATACGCCAGAGGGCGCACTAATCGAATCACGGAATAGAAAAAACGAGAATCAAATAATGCGTCTATGAAATTGAAGAATAAAATCCAGCAGATGATTTCTCTTTCTCCGACAGCTACATACTATATCTATGGACAGCTATCATCGATTTGCCAGGGAGGAGTAATTTTTTATAATTTTTGACTGTCAAAGGTCTCCCCCCAACAGTTACAGTGTGTGTGACTCATTGAGAACAAAACGCAGAGGAATAACGTTCATGATTGGCTGGCGGGCCCCGCCACCTTATAGGGATGGACATGGGACGGATGTCCATTGTTGAAATCTTTTGCTTATAAAAATATTGGGTTGTCGACAGGAGCTATGTAGTTGGTTGGCAACACTGGAATTCAGTAAGTAAGGTCTGCAAAAGTTTGGCCAAACTTTGAGTGTAGGAAACTTCCCGCTCGAGTTGGAATCTTATGCTGACCAATACCATAAAGTTTTGTCAGTATAAGACCATGTTAAGACTCTCTAAATTAATACCATATTTAGAAATAGAAAAGAGGAGAGGGACCTAAGGAGCGAGATAGAATGCAGTAAATTTTGCTTCAAGTAGTTAAGGAGGAGTTTGGTCTCCAGTTTTTCTTTAACTTTAAGGACAATATACCGTCTCTCGGACCTATATTTCTCTTTGCTCTCGACTCTTGAGAGGACTAGGAGGATTTGGGACTCCAGGCAGTGTTCTATCACGTATGGGATGAAATATTGGTCTTTCGCCGGAAAGTAAAAATATTATGTAAGTAGACGTCAAGTTTTTTTTATAGAAGAGGGAGATATTTGAAAAAAGAAATTACGCGCAGGTGAAACCGCGGAGGCGGCCACTAGTGTTAAATATATTGCTTTAAAAGATTTGAACTGGACTGGAACAAATAAATAGTGCATGGAAAAAGAAATAAAACGCCAAAATATTTTTTACATTTTATCTCCGTTTGCTTTACAACAAACTAGATACAAAACGATACAAATTGGTTAAATCTATCCTCGGGCTAAATTACAATGTCGATCCATGATCCTATGAATTCTTTAATGCACCAAGTTACATTCATTTTTCTATTGTAGTCAAAAATACTACTATACATTGTGTGCTTTTTCATACATCTCAATATTGCATGGCTAAACTATTTTACTATAATAGGTAAAAGGCGAGGTTATCGCGTAACTCATAGAACGCCAAAAACGATGGTCAAATTCAGCATAGGTACTATTGAAGCTACCTCCGATAGAGCTCAGTAATAATATCATCTTTTAAGTCCAGTATGTTATGTAGGTATAGCAATCTGTGCTTGAACATGGATTTAGTTATTTATTCTATTCTATAAACAAAAACAAATAAAGGTTCCTTTATCAGGTTACATTGTGATGTACTATCGAGGTCACCCGCGCGTGATCACCCTAAAGGCTAAAATCCTGTGCAGTATTTTCACGTTTACAAGCGCCGCTCCTAAGAAGTCACGATGCGCGTGCACGGTATATTTTTCCAAAAGTGATCACGCGCGGGAGACCTCGATCGTACGTGTAGGCAGATCAACCTATTGTACTCTAACGTAGAAATTCATTAGAGCGTTCCCATTCATTTTAATGATATGGAGTGAAGTTGGCTCACTGAGGGTCCACACGTTTACTTTGATCACCTACTCTATTTACTTAGACTATACACAATTGACGGCATTATTATTCTACACAATCTAGCCAAAGGGGCACTTCAGGAAACCATTATACCCCAGACAGGATAGACTGGCCATAGGGTAGTAAAAAGTGACCTACACATTACGTAAACATTCTTTTTATAAAATTGTCGATGAACAAGTATACACACAAGGTATTTGAAGATAAGTACAAAGGAATAATGCAGTAGCGTAGCGATGGGGCAGTCCGCCCCGGGCGGCACTTTTTAGGGGGCGGCAAAATTTACTGGAGAAGCAAAAAAAAGACAAAAAGGGGCGGCAGAATTGTAAAAAAGGGCGGCAGAATCGTCTTCCGCCTCGTGGGCTGCTTTGCGAACTGGAGGAGCAAAAAAAAAAGGGTGGCAGAATTGTCTTCCGCCCCTGGCGGCTTACACCCACGCTACGCCACTGGAATAATGTACCTTTTAACTTGCCAGTTAAAGTTAATTTAAAAGAGATGATATATAAATCAATGTGATTGAAATAATAAATCAACAGAGGTATTGGCGTGTGGTAGATAATCGTTACTTGTGTAACTCACCACAGACTAATACCAATAGGTAACTTTACTATGATCCCAAAGCGCAGACAAAGTGATTCCAAAATACCCGGATATATGTACATATTTGGGCTGTAGTATATTACGTTGTCACGAGGCAATTTTTTTTTTTTAAGTAGGCACTAAGCCTACAAATTTATTAAGGTACACAGTTATGCATGTACAGTCAAAAGCACGTCAGACGTAACACTTTGGACTTTGTACCGCTCTTATGTCGGGAGCATAAGTGCTATTATCGAACTGCGAGTGTTAACCGTGATGTGCTGTTGACCGTACCTAACAACTGGAATTTAGTAGCTGTTGGGCTACACTTAATTTTAATACCTATATGTAACCACGATAGAATGAAGGATGTGAGTGTAGAACTGACGGCTGATAGGAATATGTGGAAGGGGAAAACATGTTGCGCCGACCCTACTTAGCGTGGGATAAGGGCAGGAAAATGATGATGATGTAACCACGATAGGCATGACACTTATATATTATTTCTACAGGCATATACAAAAAACAAAATAATGCTAGTAGAGAACCCTTAGTTAAAAAAATATGTTACATTTTAAGTTTGATTTTTAGGTTAGCAACACCTAATATACACATTTAGTACCTAGTAATTTTAAAACCTGGCAGCCCCGCATTTAGGATGTTTTTTGTACGACATTCAAACATAGAGACCGACAAACTTTTCTGTTCCGGTGGCCAATATTGGAACTACGTGAAATTCAATGCAAAAACGATATTTAATGACAGTTCTGAATCGACAGTAGCGACGCCGCCACCGGAACAGATAAGTTTGTCGAGGTGTAGAAACATCGAGTAGGCTCCAAACGTTGATTTGAATTCGATGTCGAGTAAGATTTATAAAAGATAGTAAGGCAACAAGTAGATGCGTTGATCTGGTAATACATAGATTGTGCATAATACAGTTCTTACTGGCGCGCCAAATACGTGTGTGCGTATTTAGATTAGAGTGACACTCTGAATTCTTCAAAATTCAAGACATTAGAACGCCTATTAAAAGGCCTATTAATTTCATACTTGGTTACGATTATTATCAAGGGTGTTATCAAGAATTTCAAGTATGATATTTTATTTTATGGAATAGATTTTTTACTATAAGATTCAAATGCTATTAGAATAATACCTTTTGGAATTGAACGCAAAATTACGTCAACTGCGTGATGACTTACACTTATACCAATGACGTTCAATATACAACTAGACACCCAATCTCTAAGAAAAATTCCTCAAAAAACGTCCGAGCGGCGTTGACACAGATGACATTAACACATTCGTTCAAATTAACACCTTATCTCGTGGCAGTTAGTGTTTAATGTCAATTGTATACAACTAAACGAAAACTCTGCCCAATAGTCGGGTGGGCAGACTTTTGCTTCGGACAATATTTGAGCGTGATTGGGAGTCTAGTTTTTTAATTGAACGTCATTGATTAATACACATATTATTTTGCGTTGCTAACGCTACGGACAAGCGCAGTTGACGTCAGTTTTCGCTTCATTCCAAAAGGTATTATCCTAATACCACCTGAACCGGATAGTACTGACGGTTGACAATTTCATTCTGACAAACAATGCTCACAAATCTTAATCAAAAATCTAAGACTCGTTCTCTAATATAGCTACATAATGCGAACATTCGAAGATAACAATTTCAGCAAGCCCATGTCAATATCTTAATACCGCAGTCGCCAACAAAAGTAACTGCACAGTTTAAGCTGTCATAGTCCTTATTGCCATGACAATAAGGCACTTGGCAATTTCCAAAGCTACTTCTGTTGTCGACCATACATTCAGCATCTAAGGAACATTTTACAATTTTGTATTGGTTTTTCTTGTCATTTACTAAGAATTGTTCTATTAATAATAGAAGCGTTTTACCTTACAATAAAACGCATATTAAATACTTACCTTATTCAAAGCTTAATAATAATGAGATAGGCTTCCGTTTTTCGTGCTATTTCCTACCTATTCTTCCCCATAGTTCTGTCCCTTTCTCACAGCTACTAGCGCCATCTGGCGCCGGTGGCGCCCCCACCAGGCAGTGTTCGCGACTTGAACTATGGACTTGAATTTTGTCGCGGACTTCTAGCCCCATTGCGTTAATATTAACCAGGCAGGATTAAAAGTTAAGCTTTGAATAAGGTAAGTATTTAATATGCGTTTTATTGTAAGGTAAAACGCTTCTATTAAATAGCTTGCCCTTATTCAAAGCTTAATAATAATGAGAGGTGTTTGTTATCGCCTGGTGGTGAAAGTAGTGCCATTAGCGCCAATGTGACAGATTGATAAACAACTATTGTAGTGATGTAGGTATTATAACACAGTTTGTTAAAGAAATCAAGAGTATCTCTAAAATTTAAGCTATCAATTCATTATTAAATGAATAAAACAGAATATATGGAAAATTATCAGTTTATTTGTCTTATCAATTAGTTACATCACATCAGTCAATCAACAGAAACCATTGTAAAAAATATAAAAAATAAAAATATCAATACACACTCAACTCATTCGAGTATCACACCACGATATGAGAATAATAAGGGTACGATTATTACACTTAGATACACAAAAGACATCTGTATTTTCATTTAGAAGGCAGTTATATTAAAACATAACAATAATGTTAGGTGACCGGCTCAAACAAACTCATAATGCTTTTACTGCTTGAAGCAACTGGTATAATTTCTCTCTTGTAAAACTTTTTAAACGTATTTTCAGATCTCCAATTACCTTTTGCAAGGATATCGTCAATTGGTAGGTTATTTGCCCAGCTTTTTGAGGCCACAGCGGATCTGCAACTACCCGGAGATGCTATTATACCAGCTTTTTCAAGAATAGACTTAACCCATCCTGCTATAAGTGTTCGTGAAGCTGGCTTAGGGGAACCTCTAAGACTAATAAACAAATTATTACAATTCGCTTCATTCCGTCTATCATTTAATAATTCTTTTGTACGAATCAACCAAAAAACTGGATCTAGATTTTTATTTACAGAATTATGCAAAATTTTCCAGCCTGACTGTTGGTAAGTAGCCGAATCAGTCTTTGAGCCAAAACTTGGCCATAAGATAATACTATTGCTTGATTGGATCATATGGTTTGAATCAACATTTAAAAGCGTTAGGTCGTGTATTCTTCTACCTGAACAGAGCAATAGTAATATAGCAGTATGTCTGGAAGTTTCAAACATATTATTACAATCAATTGTACTATTAGCTAAATATAATAAAAGATCATCGATATTCCAAACATGAGATTTTCTTGCTACCGGTTGTTTGAGAGCAATTGATTTTAATATATGTTTAACCATGGGGTGATTACTAATGCTACCAGAATCGTTAGCATTGCATAGGGTTGATATCACAGATTTATGCAATAATATAGTATTGTAAGACAAGTTCTCAACTAAAAATAGATCGGCTAGGAACTTTGCCACATTAGACGCCTCAGGGGCCAATGGGTCAATACCTTGAGAATCTGCCCATTTTAACCAGCGTTGCCAGGGAGCTTTATAGGTTTTCCGTGTTGACGAACGCCACGCTGACTGGAGAAGCTCGACCTGCTCTGGTTTCCAGTTTTCTAAATATGTACCCCAGCCCCACATTTCCACGCTTCTAATGTCATCTCGTCTACTTTGGGAGGAGGTAGTTGCGTTGCAGTGTCCACCAGACAGTTCGCCAGGTTCCTGATTGTGAACGGGGGCGCAATCGCTCTCTGTTTGAGATCTGCCCGCCAGAATACCCGTTCCCATCGTGGGACTACTAGAATGTAGCATCCCTTCGCTTTGTTTAAGTGGGTGAGAATCCGCGGTATTAGATATGGAGGGGGGAAAATCCATGCAAGTGGATATTCCCATATCTCTGAAAATGCGTCGTGAAATATTGCCCGAGTGTCGCTCAGGTCGAGTGATACATAATTGGCAACAACATGTGCCGTTCTTGAGGCAAACAAATCTATCACCGGAATGCCGAATCGATTGAAGATCTTGTCTGTACAATGAGGTAGAAGATGCCACTCTACAGTCTGCCGATGGCGGGAAAGAGAATCGGCGTGTACATTGAACCTGCCTGGCAGGTAATGAGGAACCAAATGTATTTGGAACTGCTCTAGAATCTCGTACACCTTGTACGTCAAGTCCATCAAGTAGAAAGATTTGGTTCCCCCTTGATTGCGGAGGTAAGAGACCGTGGTCTTGTTGTCGCATTGGAGTAGTATTGTCGATTTTGTTAGCGTCTGACAATTGGTTTGTAGGACTTTTAGCACAGCTAGCAATTCTTTTTGATTGCTGTGTAGTCTCTGCTCCTGATCGCTCCAGGTTCCTGAGAGAGAGCAATTGTTCAGTCTGGCACCCCACGCTACGTCCGATGCGTCTGTTGTTAAATAGTGACTTGGTGTGGGATAGTGTATTGGAGACGCAATTTTGTAATTTCGAAGCCACCACCTTAGATTTATTAGACAATTCTCGGTCAAGACATACACCTCTTGCGTGGAGGTTTTCGGAATAGAGTTTAGAAACCTGAGTAGATGACGATAATTTAGTCTGCCATTCGGAACCACAAAGCTCACGAAATTTAATAGGCCCACGAGGCTTTGAAGCTCTTTCAAGGTAACTGTGCCTTTTTGCAGCACCTGAACAATTTTGTTTTGGCATCCTTGATGTTTCTCCTGTGGAAGGCATTTGCGGTTTTGCCACGGGTCCCATTGAATGCCCAGATAAATAATCTGTTTCTGAGGTACTAGCTGGCACTTTTTGGAATTTATTACCCACCCCAGGTATTTGAGCATTTCTACTACTCTGGATACTTGACTCGTTAGTGTCGCAGCATCCTGGTGGGCTAAAAGAAAATCGTCTAAGAACACGATTATGCGTATTCCCTGCTCTCTTAGAATTTGGGCAATCCAATTCGTTATGGATGCAAAAATTTTCGGAGCTGTGCTTAAGCCGAATGGAAGGCACGTCATTTCCATGAGCTTCCCGTCGTACATTAACCGTAGGAAGCGTCTTTGGGCTTTGGTTATGGCCACGTGAAAATAAGCCTGTGAAATATCGATTTTGCAAAGCCAGTCGTGCGGTTGTAGGAAGTCCGGCACTCGACACATGTTTATGAGCTTGAATCGCTCTGTCATTACATACAAATTCAGGGTCTTTAGGTTGAATATGGGACGATAGGAATGAGCGTCCTTCTGAACCAGGAATATTGTTGAAAGAAAACTTGGAGTTGGGTGTTCGACCGCATTTAGAACTCCCTCTTTCAACATCCGATCTATTTCTTGTGACATGGCATGCGAGGGCGGCATGTTCAAGGCACTGTTTCGATTCGGCACAGCAAGAGGTGGCTTCAGAGCAAAAGGGATTCGATAGCCTTTTATGATTTGAAGAATATAGGTGGGAGCCCCCATCGCTTCCCATTGCGCAATGAATTTTGTTAGTTGCCCTGCTCTGAAACCCTCGACTTGCTGTGACGAGTCAAAACTTTTTCTTTTTATTTGTAGTATCGGACTTAGAGTTTGAGCTTGAGGCTGCAAACTTTCGGTTTGTCCGGAATTGGTCACTAGTTCTGTATTGTCGCCCTTGACGGTAACGAAATGAACCCCTAGAGGTGCTTGCCCCTCTACGATTGTTATAAGTATGCCCTTGCGGAGGACGCATTTGTTCACCCTGCGAGGGTCCATAGTAAGGTGGTTGAAATTGAACATAACTAGATCCACCAGTAAAATTACCCTGCGAGGGTATAAATCGGTCAACCACTCCCTGCGAGGGATGGGAAACGGTCCTGTTATTTGACGCTGTTGCCTGCGAGGCAGAGGTGTTGGACCGATGAAGTGGCATAAATGCTTTTTTCACACCGCCAGCCTTTTCTAAGATAGTAGCTAATTGACCTGCATTAAAAAGATGCTCGTTCGATGGTGGGATTTTTCTTACTACTGACTTCACCAAAGGATCCCTAATATGATTAGTGATACCATCCCTACGCATTTGAATAATTTCTGCCCTATGACCACAAATCAACTGTAAAAGATCGGATGATATTTTCGTAAACTCGCCTTTTTGAAATGAATCTACAACTTTATCCTGAATTGAATCGTAATTTAAGTTTTCTTGGATTTTTAACCAATTTAACAAGTCTTTAACTGTATTTTGGAAACATTCTCTCTGTTTAATAAGACACAAAGACATGGCAGCATATGCTTTTTCAGTATGAGGTAAATTGCGTAATAAATCGAATGCTTTAATTTCATCATTTGCGTCGAGCTCGACAAAACCCGGGAATCTACAATAATTCTTTTGCGTGTCTGCATAACGCACTTCACACCACTCACTTGTATTAAAATGTTGTACATTATTAAGGATATTCAAATAAACATCAGAGGACTTCGGAACTGTGGGCTCCTTAAGTTTGGTTTCAATATCGAACGAAAATTCATTACTAGTTTTGGAGGTAGCCGCAACATTTTCTAAAGGCTGGTCATTTGGCAAAAACTGATCTAATGAATCGTGTTCCAATGATATACAGTCTAAATCAAGTAGAGGTTCTCTATTTTCTAACTGGTAACGTAAATCACTCACTTCTTTAAACAATTTTTCAAACTTAGAATCGGACCGTCGAGTCCGTTTGCTACGCTTATGATGTCGGTGTCGACGTTTGCGCTTGCGCTTGCGCTTAGACATACCCTTTGAGGAGTCTGAACTTGAAGAATCCGTACTGGACGAGCTGCTCGACGAGCTGCTCGAAGTTGATCGCGACCGACGCCTGGACGGGCCCGGCTGGTCGACTGTTTCCTCGTTTCTCAACTCTTGCACCATGTTAGAATTATCCATCCTACAATGCAACTCTGATTAGAAAACACAAGAAAAAACTTTCGTTAAAGAACCTTTATAATGGGACAATTATTAAAATTTGTAACACTATAAAACACTTTAGATAGGTAATCTTACTAAGTAATAGTTACCCAAACGGGGAACACATTTAACACAAGACGAACGTTTAAACGTTAAAAACTTTTTTCCCCAAAAGAGAAAAAGGTACTATAAATTTTAAAGTATGAACACTTTTTAAACACTTACGTGTAGGTAGGAACAAAATGGCGGTCTGATAGCGGTTAGTACGTACTAAGCCAGACCGACCGTTCTCGACGAAAAACAAAGCGCCAATGGGGCTAGAAGTCCGCGACAAAATTCAAGTCCATAGTTCAAGTCGCGAACACTGCCTGGTGGGGGCGCCACCGGCGCCAGATGGCGCTAGTAGCTGTGAGAAAGGGACAGAACTATGGGGAAGAATAGGTAGGAAATAGCACGAAAAACGGAAGCCTATCTCATTATTATTAAGCTTTGAATAAGGGCAAGCTATTTAATATTATAATTATATGAGAAGACATTGTAGAAAGTCTTTTTAAAATGACTTTACACCGGCCACGGGCTAATTTTAAATTTATTACAAAACTTATTTTATTCATTCAACTACCTATGTTGAACACTATTGTTTTTTTAATCTTATCACAACTTATCAGCAGAAGACTGCAACTTATGTCGTTCAATGATCTTTTGTTTCTCATACGAAACAAAACTATACTAAGTTTTTTGTTCGGTACTTGAATAAAAAATTGATGGTTTCTCTTACTAGATATTATATTTCTCGATTGGTAAGTATTTGAACAGACAACAATTTTCATGTAGCAAATTGACAGTCATAAGCAAATATTTGTTCTTTTAATCTGTGGAGGTAGTGTATTGTTCTAGCACCCTCCAATAAGTTCAACATGGTTACTTCAAGAACCGTTCAAGAAATGACCCAAAGCAAATTAAAACTAATTTCTAAGACGAATCTAGCCGAGAATTAGAGCCACCTTTAATTATTGAGAAAGTGAAGAACAATAGTTACGCAGTTATAAACTAGAATCATCACGAGTTATCGTTTCAAGAAGCGACAGCATCGTTGACATGAATCTGTATTCGCTTGCAAGGATGTACATGTGTACATCCTAGCAAATTCGGAAGTATTAGCCTGTCTTTTTAAAACAAGCGGCCAGTATCACAGTTAGATAAGTTCCTGTACTATCTAATGACAAATATAAAAAAGAACACACCATTATCAGGAACTTGACGGCCGTGAAACTGGCTCTAAGCATAATATATTAACGGGACTAAACTAGACAGGTAGCTCTGAAGTGTAATACTGGCTGACCGTGTAATCAGTTTAGTCGAAACTACGATTGTTCTTTGGACACGCACGACACACAATCGAAACGACAAGCAGCTAATAGTATAACTACACATAATAAATACTTAAATCATTTACAAACAAACGTGAGCTTTTAGCCGAACGCAATCACACTATGGCGATACAATACTTCATGAATCACCGTCTTTAAAACCAAGTCCACAATCTAATACTACGTAAACTTATCAGACAGTTGTACTGCGAAGTAAGAGAAGAAGATATGTGCTCTATTAAAATATACTACAATTACTACTAACTTTTACGCTTTAAATAAATATAATTATTAACAGCCACTAAGCAGCCTTAAACTTATAAACCTGTTTCAAACTTATCGCTATTTTTTTATCTGTAAAGAGAGGAGACAATTCAAAAGAGTAAGAAAATAGTAACTTAATTTTTCATACAGAGTTACTTGTGGAAAATGTTTTTACGTTACTAATGTTATTGATCTTTATAAATGCATAAGTCACGGTTTATTGACATTTTATTTATTTATTTGGTTTCCATATAGAACAGCAAATATTATTGTAATGTCCCAGATGTTATACGTCAAGGAATGTTAAAAAACGACGGCTATTTAAATTAAGTAAATCATAATAAACCGCAAACTATTGAGTTTAGCACAATGAGCTGCAGTAGTGTAGGAAAACATAAGAAAACAATAGGTTGATATTTCCCAAGTATATTAATTACTACAAATTGATATGCAATATTTTTGCTTTCATGATATAAAGCTTTTCCTAAGAATGAATTTATAATCAAAATAAGTAAACTAAAATCAGTATTGAGTAAGAACAATACGACACAAGTTAAAAGATAGATGACTTAACCAAAACCAGTGTGTGACACACGCAAGTTCGAATAATAACCATTGTAAACTATACACACAGTATAGGTATAGATAAAAAAGTAACTTTTAACTTCTAATTTAAAAAAAAACAATCAATTTTAGTAGTCCGGAGTTGTAGAGTCTGTATTTTCATCCATCTGATAACACTTCTAATTTGTGTCGTACTGTATTCATTAGTGTGGCCGTACACAGCCACCCGCCATAACCACAAATGCCACCTGAAACTAGATACACTTGTAGCTTGTGGCGGCCACCGGCGTCAATCGTGAGCGAAGCTACAGAAAATAGGCCGGTAGAGACGTTTCGGGGTTACGGCCGGTGGCCCGTGTGTGGCAACCATTATTGCTTTACACTTATTACACTCTTGTCTAATCAGCATCTTAAAGAGTCATCTTTGGAACAAACTCGCTAAAAAGATTTCAATTGTAAGCTTTTGTTACAATATCATCTAGGAAATCGAAAGTAATGTTACATAATATTGAATTCCATGATAGACAAAGGCATAAGGCATGTTATTTGTTTTTTTTTGTTCGATGAACCACATCACACTTACGTATATATTTTGAAACCATGTTTTTGTATATTCACAATACACATAACAATAATATTACACTCTCAATCACTCTCATCAACACTCGGGTTGACAGCTGATCTGCTGTGCTCCCGTATTTAAATTAAATAATAATTAGATTTTTCGCATATTTACGGCTAAATAACGCTCACTAAACATAACTAAGTGTATAACTAATTATAATACATGTTAATTAGTGCGTAAGTTGAGTGTCAGTGCTACTAAACCAGTGTAATAAAGGTGACGAAATTTCCTAAGGGTTATTTCGACACTTTGAAAATTGTTAATCATTATCTTCTCTTCAGGTAAACATTGTATATTATTACTAAAATAAAATATTATAGATCAATATATTTCGTTAAATCTCAGATAGTCGTACGCGCAAAGGTTAATTTTATTACAAAATACCTTCATAAGTTGTTCGATCGACGCTTTGGGAATCTTTGTTTACATTCCGCTTTGCGATTCGTTTTAACGTAAATAAATACCAAAATGCAGACCCGCAGTGCCTTAGCTCGCCAACTTGACCTAGCTTTAAAAGAATTAAAGGTGTCTAAGGAGTTGATCGACCAATTTCACCAGGAAAGAGACGATAATGAGAAAGAAATGTTAGAGGTTTTGAACAGAAATTCTGTTTTAAAAAAAGAGATGGCTGAGTTGCACACACAGTACATTCTAGCTATTGACGACCGGGATAGGTTACAAGGCATAGTTGACGAATTTGGCGAGTGCAGCGAGGACTACGTGCGTGGCCTCAGGCGCATCACCATGCTGGAGCATGAGCTACAGGAGGCCCACCACCACATATCGCACATGGAGTCCGAGAAGACAGACGCCCTGGTCGACCAAAGCCAGAGCCTATTCAGCGAATTAGTTAACAGTGCACCCAGCCTGGTTTCTGCTGCTACTGACATACCTACAATTGATTTAACAAATGAATCAAAACAAAATTCCTTGCCCTCAGTAGGAATAGTCAAATGCAGCAAAAACAAGTATAAAAAATATGTAAAAATCAATAAGTTTATAAAAAGAACACAAAAATTAATCAAGAAACAAAAATGTATGTTTAAAAGTGTAAAATATATTAATGAGAGGAGGCGTTTAGGTGATGAATTAGATGTTTATTCTATAATGTTAGAGAATAATAAAGTGTCACATGAAAAAAGTGTAAAATTATTCCAACAAGAAATATACAGCCTTCAGGAAAAATTAGAAACAATTACAAGTAGATATAATTATAATAAAAAAGAGTATGAGGAACATGTTTTGGCCTTGAAGAAGCTCATGGACAATTCAGATTCAAACCATCATAATATTAGTAAAAACAATTGTCCACTGAGTACTCGGTCAGAAAATGAGTCATCATCCTCTCACTATCCATTTAACTTGGATAGTAATAAATCCAATTATGTTATGTTTAGTGATGACGTTGGTAAACATATGGGCCAATTTTTAAGTACCCAATTAATTGAGCCTGTTATCAATTACTGTTCACCAGAATCTTCATATGATTATATCATTGATAAAATTATTAATTATAAATTTAATCCTAATACAACCTTAATAATATTAATTGGTAACAGGGGTAATCTGAACAAAGGAAAATTAATAAATCATTTTAATAACTTATGTTCTCTAAATGTAAAGAAAATTATCTTGTTCACATTACCTTATTTATCAGGTGTGCCACAAGTAGAAAACGACCTAAGATATAAATTAAATATGTGCCTTGACACTATGACATTTTCTAATGAAAAATTTCATTTAATTGACATAAATAAAATAATTAAAAACTATAGTATACATGCGACAAAGGATAAATACTATCCTAGTAATTATTGTAAACGACAGATAGCTGTGTCGCTATCTTATTTTATTATTAATTCAGCCAAGAACTTGGCTAACAAGCCTGCTTCTATTGAGCAGAGCAGTAGATCTGACATCAATCAGACTTTGGATTTTAATCCAAGTAATTTAAATTAAATCATAAGACAAAAGAGGACATCTCTTGCAAACCTATTACAGTGACGAAGGATAAGTCTTGTAATTTTTTTAATTTAGTTCATCAAAATATACAAGGCTTCTCTGGTAAGGAACTTGAAATAGGTTTATTCTTAGACTGTATGAATATACATGTCTTATGTTTAACCGAACACTGGTTAAGACAAGAAAATTGTTTAATAAGTATAGATAATTTTAGGCTAATTAGTTCGTTCATGAGAAAATCTGCTATTCGTGGTGGGTCACTTTTATTGGTACATAACAAGTTAAAATGTAAAGAACGTAAAGATATAGTAGCACTTTCAATTGAGCGAACTATAGAAGTAGCATGTGCAGAGCTAGAACAATATATTATAGTTTGTGTGTATAGACCCCCGGCTTCAGATTATAGTTTATTTGAAACCACAATGGAGGAGATACTCAAGAAAACCTGTATGTCAAATAAAAAAGTTGTTGTATGTGGAGATTTTAATGTAAATATTCTGGAAGGTTCACAATTGGCCGTAAGATTTGTTAACCTATTTAAATCATTCAATTTAGTAAATCTCTTTACTGAACCTACCAGGATCACACCCACTTCTGCCACCTGCTTAGATAATATATTTTGTAATAATAAGGTAATTGATAAGAAAATTATTAACTGTATCCAATCGGACCATAGTGGTCAGCAAGTTAAATTTGAACACTGTGCTGCCTCTAAATCTGTAGAAATCATTTGTAGGCCTGTCACTGAAAGACGTAAAGATAAATTTAAAAGCAACATTGATAGAAAAATATCTAATATTTCTCTTCATGGCGGTGATGTAGATACTCTTTATGGAAATTTATTTGGCTTGCTAACTTCTGAGTTTGACTCAACATTTACTAAAAAGACAATAAAAACGAATAATTCTAAAGCTTCATTCAATGACTGGGCAACTACAGGTATTTATAAGAGTAGACATAGATTATATGAACTGTATGGTTTAAAAGCATGTTCTAAAGATCCAAAGGTCATAGAATATGTTAAAAACTATTCCAAGATTTTTAAGAAAGTATGTTATAAAGCAAAATCGATTTACTTGCGTAACAAAATAAATAAGTCAAGTAACAAAGTCAAAGCTACTTGGAATATAATTAATAAAGAGACATGTAAATTAAAGCCATACGAAAGCGACTATTCCTTAAAAGTTAACAATGAAATTCTTAAATCTGATATAGAAGTCGCTAATGCCTTTGAAACTTTTTTCTCAAATATACCTATTGTAACAACTAGTCAATTAAATTCTAGCTCACACCAAGCTCAAATTTTATTAGCTTCGAGTGTAGCTGAATGTCAGATTCCGTTTAAATTTAATTATATAAACCCAAACACAATTTTGAAAACGTTCAAAGAATTGAACATGAAAAAAACCGAAGACTTATGGGGCATCTCTACTGATATAATGAAAACAGTAATTGATGTTATTTCACCCCATTTAGCATACATTTTTAACAAATGCATTGATGAAAGTCAATTTCCCAATTTGATGAAGTACAGTAAAATAATTCCTTTATTTAAATCGGGCAATAAAAGTGACCCATCCAACTTCAGGCCAATTTCTATTTTACCATCTTTAAGTAAAATTTTTGAAAAAATTATGTTTAATCAATTACTTGAACATTTCAACATCAATAATTTACTTCATAAAAAGCAATATGGTTTTACTAAGAACAAAAGTACAACCGATGCGGGAATTGAACTTATTAAACATATCCTTGATGCTTGGGAAGGTAAACAGAACGCAATAGGTATTTTTTGTGATTTATCAAAGGCATTTGATTGTGTTGACCATACAATACTACTTAATAAATTAAAACATTACGGTGTCTCCAACGCTGCCATGAAACTAATTGAATCGTATCTCACTGACAGGATACAAAGAGTCAATATCAACAATATTAATTCGTGTGGTGCTAAACTGAGAATGGGCGTGCCACAAGGCTCTATACTGGGTCCTTTGCTATTTTTGATTTATATAAACGATCTACCATACTACACCGGGGACCTCTGTGAGATTGTTCTGTTTGCTGATGATACTTCTTTGATATTTAAAACAGATAGAAAGGAAAAAACATTTGACAAGGTAAACAGGGCTCTGTCGCGAGTGTCACAATGGTTTAACACAAACAACTTATTACTAAATGCAAAGAAAACGAAATGTGTTAAATTTATGATGCCTAATGTAAAACAGATGGATACATTCATTACTATGAATGATGAGCAATTAGAAATAGTTAATGATACTTTGTTTTTAGGAATTAATATTGATTCCAAACTTCAATGGGGTCCTCATATTACTGCATTAGCAGCAAGACTTAGCTCAGCTGCTTATGCAGTAAGAAGAATAAGATATATCACTGATGTTGAAACGGCAAGATTGGTTTATTTTAGTTATTTTCATAGTGTCATGTCATATGGTCTACTGTTGTGGGGCTCTGCTGCTGACATCGAGTCTATATTTATATTACAGAAAAGAGCTATTCGTGCAATCTACAACCTTAGACCTCGTGACTCGCTCAGAGATCTATTTACACAAATTAACATTTTAACCGTTCCTTCACAATACATTTTTGATTGTTTAATGTATGTTCGGAAGAATTACAATAATTTTCTAAAAAAATCCGATTGTCACAAATTTAACACAAGGAATAAGCACAGACTTGCCGTTCCTAATGTCAGGCTTCATAAAACAGGAAAGTCATTTGTTGGACTGAGCATTCAACTATTTAACAAAGTACCACAACGTCTTGTAGAATTACCTTTAAATAAATTTAAAGTCATAATTAAAGATTACCTTATGAGGAAAGGTTACTATAAAGTAGAAGATTACTTAAATGACAAGACTCTGTGGACATGAAACACATTTGCTTCTCTGCACATCTACTCTTATGCTTATTTATTGTACTTATTACATATATTATTATTAAGTTGACATTATATTGTTATTTATTTGACATTATATTATTATTAAGTTATTATTGTACAAAACAAGATGATTTAAAAAAGGCTATCATATGTAACTGTTGAGTTTCTTGCGGCACTTCTTCTCAACAGCAGGCCATTCATTCACGTCGAAGTGCTGGTAGGAAAAAAAAGTTTATGACGTGCAAAAGAATTTCTTGGTAAATCAAATTGCAAAATAAATACTTTGACTTTGACTTTGACTTTGATTAACAAAAAAATGATGAGCACCAAAATGTACACACTCATCTCACTCAACGAACGTTAAACAAATTGTACTCTTCAATAAATCAAACTAATGTTTTACTAGTAACTTACGTATTAAGTTGAATAAATAACTCTAACATATAACTGATTAAGCGTACATTTGTGTCTAATCATAGGAACACATTACAATCTATGTAAACAGCTGCAATACACGTAATAATGAAATATTACTAAAATACACAATAAATATTTTTAATATACACATTTGTATTCTTGTGCTAAAATATCTCAGTGACGATGCTGTTAACTGACACAGGTAAACGTTAGTCAAAAACCATCACTTCTGAACTCAGGGCAACTTCAACCTTACGACAGATTGTAATTTTATAAGCAATAGTGGTACTAATATCATTATAAGTAACAAGTCTGTGCACGTGTACTAATATCGTAACAAGTCTTTATTACGACATTAGTACACATGCACAGACGCTACTTAACAGCAAATATACCATTTAAATTAAAAGTAACGGTAATTACATTACCACATCAAAAGTCAATTCCGAAAGCTTTAACTAATGAAGCGAAAATAAAAAAAACTTTGGTATCTGTTTGTTTTCTGTATCATTAACAGCATTTGCCTCCAAGATATTTATCCTCTTTAATGTCATTCTTATCATTAGTCAACTACAAAACAAAAGGCGTAAAAGGTCCCATTTGTGGAATCATCTGACTAAGTCCAAATGTAAATTATCATTTTCATTTTAACATTACATTTAAATTGTAAATGGAACACGTCTCATAATCCCAAAAAATATGATACCTAATCATACAATCAAATATATTTTTGTACCATTTTTGATTGTCTGAAACTTAGTAAGAATGTGAATTGCATCTCTTGTGTGGATTTGTTAAAATAATCCCTAGACCTAGAGGGCTATTTTATTTAAAAAAAATCACTATATTGTGAACAATCTACATAGTCGACATGAATGAAACTCATTATACGTTTATCCAAAATCGAAATAATAAAGTAGCATAACAATATCGTACTTGGAGGTTTCTCTGATGTTTACACGGTTACTTCTCATTAAAACAACTTTAAACGGATAAAACTTGCGATATATTCTACCTTTTAAATTTAAAATATCGTACTTGGGTCTATTTCATTACGAAATGTAGAATATTTGCGAATAATAATATAAAATCGATTGTGTAACAATCCATTACTGTAATTATGGAAAATAAAAATCTGCCCCAGCGGTCGTAATAGGTATGTAGTCTGTTAATTAATTCGAAGATTTTAGTAAACATATTAAACATATTTTAAGTAATAAAGACTTTGAATTTAATAGCTAAAAGAAATTGAAATATATTTTTCAGGATTAAAAAGACGTTTTTATGACTACAGAACCTTTAGTTAAAATTCAAATAGATTCATCCACAATTTTACCATAATCGAGATCTCATTCAAACATTGGATTCAATTAGGATCACATTAAAACATGTCGTTTCTTATATTTCATACAAATTAATATTGTCTACTTTGAAACCGATTCCAATTACCTAAGTTTCGTCTCACACCATAAAACTAAAGTACACGAAAGTAAGCTGCTATATTTTGTTGTACCATGTCTCTTATGTTGGACTAAACTGGCATTGTACATTTATAATCACTACGATTACGTATTGAAATTATTTATATGACCTGATATCCTCTGATAAAAACTTACAAAATCTCACACATGTTTCTCCACATATTACAATTCATACAAAACACTGTTATTATATAAATTTCCGTAATTTTAAATTCGACTTCGAGCCCCTATAAAATACCTAAAACACTAATTTCACTGCAAAATCTACCTTCTCACCATTGACATAAAAAGCTATTTTGTACACCGTACCTAAATCAAGGTGTGGCTACATTACTCAGTGCTTAGTAATACTAGTTACCTGATTGAGATTACTTAAGCTTTGGGCAAGTCCAGGGTAGTCCGAGGCGGACTGTGAGTGAGGGAAACAGCTCAACTGCAGCTGTCCTTTTTCGCCGGCAGTTCGTCGCCCGCTTTCTTCAAATCGAGATCAGTTTTAGATGGACCCGGTTGTGGGTTGTCTATATCTGAAAACAGATTGAAAAACCAATTAATAAGATATTGTAGATTTCGACCACAAAGTTGTTAAGGTAGACTTGCAGGTAACATCAGTAAATATGATTATCTTCTACACAGAATGTGCGACCGAAATGGAAGTACCATCTTGAAGTTTATGTAAACATTGCTATACTAATTTAGTTAATGGCGTATTTGAATCCCCAGGCCAATTTGTATAGGGCCATTCCATTATCGCGGGTGCAACGTTTAGACGCCTGTTTTAGTTTATCCTTATTAAATTAAAAACATTTTAAATTAAATTAGACTTTGAAAGACTACATTTTAATATGTTCTCTTTATATTAACTAACAAACAATTTAAAATAATATTTTAAAAGCCAGGAGAAAGG
The DNA here is from genome assembly GCA_949319885.1 of Mecyna flavalis. NCBI lineage: Eukaryota > Metazoa > Arthropoda > Insecta > Lepidoptera > Crambidae > Mecyna > Mecyna flavalis. Next base: position 17,099,980 of record OX439427.1, read on the forward strand.
TTCAAAGTGCCTTCGCGGGTGCAACAGATTTGGCCCAACCTTCCCAGATCACAAACAAAAAACAAAGATATCTGTTAATTCTAATACATTTAATATGTTATGCCTTAATATTTTGAAACTTAATAAAGTAACAAAGAACATAAAATAAACACTCTAATCAAATTAAAAATAAACAATGTTTTATGAATTTTTTAATCAATCGCGGGTGCAACATCAAATTATCGCGGGTGCAACCCGTCTAATTTAAGCGAACGTAAACATGATTTTTACTTAGATATGAACAAAATTTGAGATCAAACTATACTTACTAGGTACAATTATACTTTTGTTGTTGATTATATTAATTATTTCTTTTGATTTAAGTCTTTTAATTTCTTTTGGAACACGTCAACATCTGACGAAATTCTAAAAATCCCTTTTTTCAAATAAAATTGAACCCTTTCCATTTAGAGGTGTTCCGCATGAAGCTCAGGATTTTCTTTCAATTTCTGTGCAGCAGCTTCCTTATGTTGCTCTGTGGTCATTTTAAACGATATTTCGGTGAAAAATGCAGAACACACACATATTAAATATAGGTATATCATCAATCGTCATATATAATTAGTCAAGGTTAGTCAAACTTTCCATAAATAACAATAAAAACAACTAATGGCGTGATTGAAAAAACCATGTTGGAAGTCGTCTATAGCGGAATGGCCCTATAATTATTCTTGACGTCAAAATGGCTCATCGAAGGAATATTACATGACTTATTCCGCTGCTGGCATACATACTTGGTTTGGAACACGTCTTATATTGAAATAACTTTAGTCTCTACGTCCTCCTGTGTTTACTTTGGCAAGACTCAAGAGTTCTATTACGGAACGTGTCAGTGGTTACAACAATATGTTTATATTATTATAAATTTATAATGTTATTATGTATTGAAAAAGTAAAGGAACGGTCTATTAATAGGTCTCAACGCGTCCATTATTGCAATTGTGGCAATGAAAGGTAATGTTTTGAAATAATTGTATTTTGTTGAAATGATTCATCGATTCTATTAAAAACTCAAGATACTAAAAGAAAATTTTTAATCGCAAGAGAGATCCTAGCTCCTTTAGTTGAAGTCTTCTTGTTGTTATGTGCGTAATAGAGCCAAATGTAATTACCAAGTAAAGCTGAGAATAACTACAAAACCGCTAGCCACTAATATATTCCAGAATAAAAACAATGTAACTAACTATACGAGTATTAGTTCTTCAATGTAATAAACCAACACTGAAATTCGTCTCGCTTTTTATGATCGTCGCGTTGAATATACAAACAAACAAAATGAGAGTTCTCAAGCAAACATTTAAAACAATTAATGTAGATTTACACTTCATAGAATATATTCTCCGAGATGTTTGCGTACGGGGGAAGACGACATTAATATTTATGAATGTATACAACATAGGCTGATGGCGAATTAATGAATAAATTTTGTAGCATTCAATAAAATAACTAATTTACGGCTGATAACACTCGCTAGTCAATTACTCTCATCAAATTTAAAGCATCGAAGACAGTTTTAAATTTAAAGGTTTTGTTTGTGTAACTTATCGCAAGAACAATTCACCAACCAACACATAATTTTGGGAAGTAATAAATTCATAGACACAATATGCGAGCGTCCATTTCGTTGGGCTTACTTGTATCATTTTTTTTCGAAGGCTACAATCCTACAATCATATTAAACATTTCCAATATGGAATACATAGAAATGTACATTTGGAAGTGGGGTAAAATAAAAAATATGTTTAAATTAAGTTGTTAAAAATTAATGTAATAATTATCGAAAACGTGTGAAACCTAATAAACTATTTTTATTAGGTTACATTGTTGCGATAATTTCTTGGTAAGATTTTGGACGGAGAAACAAATTAAGAGAGAATGATTGAGTAGTCTTTATTTTATTATTAATTTGCAAAACATCAAAGGAACCTAAGCTACAAATTACCATCAAAATAAGTCTACGCCTCCGCCTCCCAACATTTCACAAGGTAATTGACGTTTCTGAATACTGGTTTTGTGTAAGTATGACTAAAAATAACTTCACGCAATCGAATATTTAGACTGCGAGTATATGTATATTATAACAATTTTACCGAAAAAATACATTTTTTACTATCAGATTTAAATGCTATTAGGATAATACCTTTTGGAATTGAGCGAAAAATTACGTCAACGTGATGACTTACACATACAGATATTATTTTGCGTAGCTACTTGCCAACCATAGATGTAGTATATTTTTTGGTCGCTAACGCTACGGACAAGCGCAGTTGACGTCATTTTTCGCTCCATTCCAAAAGGTATTATCCTAATAGCATCTGAACTGAATAGTACTGTGTAGTTTTTTTTTTTTTTACGTAAATGACCGAAAGTGGCTCTTGAGGTAACGTAAGGAAATTTTTTTAATCAGTGTCGGTCGTGATTCTCAGCGTCACGTCCAATGTTCTTAGCACATAAATCAAGTTTAAAGACCGCCTAATTAAACACATCAATTTGCACCCAGACGCGAGAGGACACCAGTCAACAGAGACACGTGGTTCTGTCATCACCTCGCCTGACGTCAAGCCAGCCGTTATCTTGACGTCATCAGCGCACGATTTATGCTTGTTAATCGATAACCTGACTACGATAGCTGTTCAACGTGTCCGCATAAGCGCATGTTCCTCATTTTATCACGCAGTTATCAAGTAGGTTGACTTGTCAAATTCTTCACAAGGTCAATTGTGCCGCAGTACGGAGATACCTATTTAAAATCGCAGCGATGACATTCGCAAGAATGTGTCTAAACTCTAAAGTATTCGCGTGGACGTTACGTATATTTATGAGGACAAGGAAGAGGGCATGTCGATATGCGCATAGGCAAACACAGCTTTGCCTGCGAATGGCATTCCCTATAACACCTGCGACTCCTGCGAGTGGCAGACACGGAGACGCGAGTCGCTGTCATTCGAGATACATTAGTTGTAACTTCATACAATTCGTGATATGTAAATTATTTGTATTAGCCACCGGTCATTAGCGACAACAGTGTTCATGATTTTTATGACAGCACATTATTGGCGTAATGGCTGAGAAGTCGTTTAGTTTTCAATTGCTGCACAATATAAATATTTGTTTTGATGAACACGTCTGTCTGTATTTCTGTAGATGTATGGTATATTTACATGTTAACAAAAAACGAGTAGTTATGTATGTTCATCCGTTGTCTGGTGGCGCTGTGTGAACAATGTCCAAGCCACCAAACAATGTGCCATTGTTGGCCAATCACGACAGTCAGTTTATACCAAAACCAAAACGCCCACACTTGTTACTGACATATCACTCAGACCCATCTCACCCTCTAGTTAACCGCCCATTGTGGCAGGCAACATTCGACCACAGATAATTCGTAGTGAATCATTTGCATGGAGGCCATGGAGCTTACACCACTATAATACTACGCGTAACTAACTACACCATGAGCACCTATAAAATGTTACTGCGGTCATTACTTCCCAAATATGCGTTTTTAATGTTCCCACAACTATAAAGGTTTCTTAAGGGATCATAATCATAAAACAGGTTGTTTTTTACAATCTGCGTATTAGTAATTTCACAGGAGATAAGGCAGAGGAGAAATATAAAAGAATCATTACATGCTTTGAAATCGGAGGTGCTTTAGATAAAAGTCATTGGCTAAGAGCCAACCTCTTTTATTCTTTTATCTTATTCATTTTCGAGCTCTGAGGTTGCTTAGGACTGTGGAAATATTACACGAGGTATTGTAATGTCAAGATATGTTTTGTTTATCTTGTCAAAGATGGAAGTAGGCATTACAAATTGCAATGGTGACTGGTACAAAATAGGCCAATCGTTAACACAATATACTTATTCTAGGTTTGTGGCGACTATTTACATAATTTATACTCAAATGAATTTTAATATTATTTATGTGTATGTGCTTTAGGTAATATAACTTTTTGGTTCGGACTACTACCATCCTAGCCTACCTACTCATAATAAGGTTTTTCTTCCACTATTCCGATACTTATCTTAAAGCATGTCAGCACTCACCGGGCAAATTTCCTAAGTCAGAAGGAAGTTCCGGAAGATGACCCGGCACTTACAGCTAAAAATGTGACCAATCTATACGTGTTTTCCCCCTAACAATAAATTCAAGGCCCTAACTAAAAGCTTTGTTCTCCTGATTACCACTTTTACCTTGAATGGAAGCCTTGATGAGTTTATAAACAAAATGTGGCAATCTAAGTACCAATAAAAAAAACGGGATCGAATGTGTTTAATGGCGAAATCATACTGTTTAAGCCTGACCGATTCTGGTGAATATAAGTAACATGATAGATTTTTATTCCGGAAAATAATAGCATTAATAACATTTCAGCGAAATAACGTAATACATAGGTATAAAATATTGTCAGAGAGGGCGATGCGGCGGATGGAAGGTTACTATGTAAATAAAAACAGACAATCCCACAATTTGGCGATTGGCAAACGTTGAGATATTATATAAGATTTTTGTCAAGCCTTACAGGCCTTTGAAGGATAATCAATAATATTTTACTCTTTTTAAAACAATTAGTACAGGACGCCCTTTGCGTAGAAAGGCCGTTCTGAACTTGTTTAAAACATCTGTAGGTACTTGTTTTAAACACCCGTACCTTAAGACGGGTGAAAGTCTTTTCAAAGACGATGCTTATGTTACAAAATTAACTTCAGTTCCAATTTGAACTTTTTAGACGGAGAAATTTTACTGTTTGTTGTTAGTGAGTTTTAAAAGATTTTATAAGTCTATTTTTACTGCTACGCTGATAACAAATCAGCAAGATTGTCTTGCGTGTCTAGTAGAGTGTCATGTCGGTCGTGTCCGCACATAAACGTAATATAACTAACTAGACTGTGCTCTCGTGGCTAAAAAACGAGCCGAGCGAAACAGTCAGACAGAGCAGCTTGTCCCTTTCCAATAGGGTGACAATAAGTTTCGGTTAAGTGAGACAAATTCAAACATGCAATCTGCGGATCTGCTTATAATATTTATAGTATTTTTAATTCATGTTAAAAATTTCAACAGTCGGTTGTGTCGGCAGCAAAACTTCATATTCAACCGTTGATATAAGTTTATAGAGAGCTGTGTTGTTTAAGACGATGTTATAAAATGCTGTAGACACAACGATATTTAAATTCGTTGTGTAGACAGTGCAAAAAATGTGATAGAAAGGCTCCTGGTCTTATTCATCAGCATCACATAATGCTTTACGGGGTAACTACCTTAAGAAATAAAAAAAAAGGCAATTTATAACATATACGCTTTTTCAAATTTAAGAATACATTGAACGAAAAATAAGTAAATATACAATTGTACATTAATACATTGTAAAAATAACATTAAAATACAAGCGTTAAATTAAGTTTTTGGTCAGGCAAAATTGTTGCCCAAAAACATTTCTTATACTGACAATATGAAAGAACGAGAATCGAGACCGTCCTTGCCATAGACCTAGTATTCATGGTCACTCTAACTATGAATGAACTGTCATTGCGTGCTAGCAATGTGAAAGAACGAGACAAGCTACTCCCGTCTTGATATCTTTCTCGTCTCGGATTTGCCTCGCGTCAGGCGCAAGCAAATATAAACTTTAGTGCGTTGGGATAGTGTTCATTTTCAAAAATGCAATTTTTTTAAGATATCATTCCGGTTACATAGACAATATTATTTCCATGTGTCCGCAATAAATATTGCTTTGTCCATGAATCAGACATTATTTATTTTATTTTTTATTATTTCTTGGACATTATTCACACAGCGCCATCTAGCCCCAAACTAAGCATTAGCTTGTGATATGGATGCCAGACAACGGATAAACATTACTTATATACTTTTCTTTTGTAAATACATACATATTATACATAGAAACACCCAGACCGATACAAACAGACATGTTCATGCACACAAATGTTTGTACCGTGCGGGGATCGAACCCGCGACCTCTGGTGTAATAGCCGACTTCTCGACCATTACACCAAATGGCTCGTCAAAAACATTGTCATTATACCTAATGAACGTCATCATGAATCCACTGTATCTACATCTATCTAGGAAAGATTTGTATGTTTGTTTGTATTGAATAGGCTCCGAAACTACTGAACCGATTTGAAAAATTCTTTCAGTGTTGGAAAGCTACACTATCACTAGGTGACATGGGCTATTTTTGATCCCGAAAATTTGGAGAAGGGGGGCGGGGATAATAATTGACAAAAGAAATTACGCGCGGGTGAAACCGCGGAGGCGACCGCTAGTGAGAGTAGAATTGGCTCACGTATGCTCTATAGGTAGAATTATACTATCAAATCGTTTACTTTTGATCTAGATTAACATGAAATAATGGAATTTCATACACGAATAACCGACTCAAGCAAAATTCACGGGCAATAGGCTAACACGAGCTTGCTGCTAGTTAGATCGCTTCTAGTGATAAGAAAGATCGTTCACACTAAACAAAAATAGTTAGGAATATAGACACTTATTAATGATGGCAGTGTAAACACAAAGCTTTATTCTTGTCAATCAACGTAATTACATAATTATACATAGGTGTAAAAACACCTTAGGACAATGTGGGCATATCGGGAAGAAAAAGAAAGTTTTTGAATCCAACACTGAAAAAAATTTGCTTTAGCAAAGTACCAATTTAGCTCTGTTAAAAATTACTCGGCTGCATTCAACCAAGACATATTTAAAATGGGCAATAGAGCTTTGCTAATATTATAGAAGCAAGTATTGCTAAAAATGATTGGTTGTTATTTACAAAGTACTTATTTATTTCTAAATAACCGACTCGTTTAATTTTACCCCTAACAAAAACTAGCAAAAATAGACAAGCTAACGTTATTATTTCATAATAAGTAAGTTATTTAATTTTAGACATAATCATAGTTGGCTAGAAATTGACACCGAGTTCGGGTAAAAATAGACAGATTACATTGCTATTTCATGATAAGTAAGTTATTTGATTTTAGACAATCATACTTGGTTAATAATAAACATGAAGTTCGGTAAAAAATAGACGAGCATACTTATCTATTTATTGATAAGTAAGTTATTTGATTTTAGACAATCATACTTGGTTAAAAATAAACATGTAGTTCGGTAAAAAATAGACGAGCATACTTATCTATTTATTGTTAAGTAAGTTATTTAATTTTAAACAATCATAGTTGGCTACTTGTCTTTTTACTCTCTCAGTGCAGCCAGTCAGCCACGAATCGATTACTCAATGTGTCGCTCCTACTCTCGTGCTGCGTTCGCGAGCTGTGAATCTATCATAATTTTTTACTAATATTGCCATTAACTGATAGTGTATACGTGTTTGGTTGAATAAACGCATTAGTGAACATTATACAAGTTAATTATCTATTCGTAAATAAGCACAGCTCGGCAATTAACATTGGAAATGTTTAGTGAAGCTTAATTTAAAAATGGCGTTCCTTAGATTATGTTATTAATATGATTCTAAGCGTATTTCAATCCCGCCGTAGTCTGAATCTAATTTATTTGGATTGGTTACCAAAAAGAATTACTTTGTAAGTATTTTCACGGTTTATTTTATATGTGGATTTTATAATTTAAGCTTAATAGTGTGAGTGTGAGTTACCTACCTAAAAATATTTCCAAGCGTAAAGATTTTATAGAATCGTTGTAAATTAAAGTATTTTAATAAAGATCTTTGCTTTGATTTTTAAAACAAAACGTAAAGGTTCGTTTTCTGTTTCAGAATACTATGGATACACCCAAAAAAAGAAGTCCTAACTTCACAATTATGTTGGAGGTTTTACAAAAAATATGTATCACATATTTTAAAATTATTGAAAATAAAAAGAGTGATGCGGTATCCTGGCAAAACAAGCGCAATGGGATAAGATTGCATTAGAATTCAATTCCCAGAACACAACTAACAGGTATTTATAATGTTATTTCTTCTATTATAAGCAAACATTAATAAAATGTTTATTTCTTGCTAAGCAATGGAGTATTAATCTAGTATTAATGGAGTATTATTAATTATTAATCTAGGTGCAGCAAAGTATTAAAAAAGAAATGGGAAAATATGAAGAAAACTGTAAAAGATTAAGTTGCTGGCCATAGGAAACATGAATAGTCATTTAAATATATTTATCACCTATCATTTATATCACAGTGATTAGCATAACTGGTTAAAATTATGTTCACATGAAAGTACTCAATTTTTGGGTAGAATGTGCTTTAAGTTATATTCGATAAACATGTTATTAGCAATAATTACAATGATATTCATAGGAGTTATGTATGTTTCGCAGTCTGTTTTCTCTGCCTATCCCACAAGTGACACAGTATGAAAATCATAATAGTAACAAATTTTTCTTTTTACAGGATAATGAAAGCCAAAATGTGGTGGTGGTATGTGGTACAGACCCATTGAAGGTGCATATTGATTTATATTGATTGATATTAGATAAGTGTTACAATATACTTTAATAAATTGATTTGCATTGTTTTGCAAGATTTACAGTACAAAGAAGATATTGAGAGTCCAGCTATTATTAAAAAGGTAAAAATGATTGTTACATTAATATGCCACCCCTTAAATATATTAATTTTTATTTTTATTTTTAGGCTAATGACAGTTTACAAATGGAAGAATTCGACCGTCCTAGGAAGGATAACAATCTCAAAAATTGGGATACATACACTCCAGCTATGTTGCGAAGCCCCTTGACAGAGACGTTACAGGTACTTATCTGACTATCCCTTTATATGATATATGAACCTATTTTCATAAATATCTTCAATGTACAGACTTTAATTATTCCTGTTTTATTATGTGTATAGATGATGTGACTTTATGTACTCCATATTTATTTGTTTTTTAATGCGAACAATATTGTATTATAGGATAAACAAGGTACATCCGAAGTGAGGCGGTACCGTAAAAGAACGTACACTGGCACTACAACAAACAAAACATGGACTGAATTAGGGGAGGTGAAGACCAAGGTAGCCCATTTGAAGGCCAAAAAATTGGAAAACGAGATAAAACTGCAAGATGCCCTTTTGGAAGGAAGTAGGCTAAGATGTAAAGAAATGAAATTAAAAATTGAGTTGTAACTTGATAAAACTAAACAAGGAATTGGCTGCATAGCCTGTGAATTCGGCCATTTCTCTTAAATCATAGTTGAGTGACGAACGTCTTTTGAAGCGCTGCTGCCTCACACCTACAAGGTTGTTCCAATTTTCACATAAAAACCACTTTTAAACATTATTATGAATTTTGCCTTGTTTATTTTATAACAGTGAAGTGACAAAAATAAACAATTACCTACTTTTTTGCAGATATTTTACCGCGCGTGTGTTAAGTGAAAACAGGATTTTAGATATATCTAAAAGATGTATGAAGAGGTTAAAAATCTTCTCACAGCATGGAATTTGGAAGAATATATTGAAGTTATTAAACGTAAGTAGACATACACAACAACTTTTTTTAATTAAATAAAAGTAGGAAGGATATCTTCTGGAGAGTTCAGTTTTTAGATTTTTTTACTGATTTAGTTTAAATATTTGTATACTTACTTATGTTTCATTTATTTGTTCACAGCTAGAAAATGATTTTGTCAACCTGTACAAAGGACAATAATTTACCGAAATAACTGAAAAATTCCCCACAATCAAGCCAAAAATATTTGAACTGGCAAAGGCGCGCAAGAAAAGCAGCAAAGATAAAAATATTGAGCTATATTTTTAAGACTAAGTACAATTTAAGAGGAGTATACGAGTCTAACCAGTAATGTTACCTGAAATGTTAAATGTTACCTTTGATCTGTGACGACAGACATACTATGTATCGTGTAAGAAAGAATAAAACAAACATTAATATTTAATGTATATCATTTTCTTTCAGTTCCTTTGCGGTTTGGTCTGTCGGCAAAATATGTATCTGTTGTTTTACTACAGACGCAGAACGTTTCATTGGTTTTTTCCCGACATGCCAAATTTTTGCCTACTGCACAGTGAGTAACAATGGTATAAACGACAACATATCGAACTACACATTTTCAGTATGAGCTGACCTCACATTGTAGGTATATTAAGCCTTACGTACAGTCACAGGTCAGTTGTTTTTTTGTATCCCATAATTCTAGGTGAAACTGAACAACTTTTACTATGGGACCAACTCTGAAATCGCGAAAAAAATCAGCTGTTTCATACATTGTGATTTTTTTGTTATTAATTTTTGTATGAAACAGCAGATTTTTTCCGCGATTTCAGAGTTTGTCCCATAGTAAAAGACGTTCAGCTTTACAGACCATAGATTATGGGATATAAAAAGACACGCTAGCTTAATATGTGTCGTTTAAATTGGTACTTACTTGCAACAAAGTATTTTAGCTACGGTTACCCAATAAACACGATTGATAATACCAAGTAACTTTGCTATATATACCAATTTGAATTGAGTAGAAATAACAAAGTAGGTTGGCTGTCCCTACCCAATATACATGATTAAAAATATTCAAGCTACTTAGCTAGTTTTACGAAGCAAAATAATTGATTCTACTGAATTACTTTGCTAAACACAACAAAGCACGTTGGCTGTGACGACAGTTGTGTTTATTCTTTAACCAAGTTAGTTGTTGCAGTGACCGATTGAATTTGCTATTGTTAACAGAGTGACTCGATTCACTATAGATAATAGGTTTGCTAAGTTTACTGAGTGAATAGGTTAGAAGCAACCAACCTTGGATATCTATTTTTTGACCAACTTACTGGGTTTATATTACCAACAACGTTAACAAAGTTGACTTGTGTAATTTTAGCAACAAACTTTGCAGGCTCCCTCCGAAGCGAGTTACTCGGCTGTAAATAGCAACGACTTGTTTATTTATAGCCGTTTAGTTTTTTCAGTGAAGGGAAATTATGGCAAAGAAAATTTTTTGGCAATGAACGAACCTCTGTCGCCCACTCACAAACTACTCATAACAATATGCTAAAACAAACAGACCGATTGACCTTACAGGGCGAATCTATAAACGTTCATAGGTAGTTTACCCTGCGTATTATAAGACCGTTATTTTAGATAGTTACACGGAACATAAATAATGAATTTATCGGCGAACTTCATTTTATAGGCGATAATCCAATATTATATTATGTAGTTTTTGGCTCCTCATAAAACAATAATTGTATAGTAGGTACAATCGTGATATTTTTACGTAATATATTTAAAATTATTCATTTTCTAAGTTTTTCAATTGACATTGGCTCGTAAAGACTTTATGTTATAGAAATTATCGATGCGAAAAAAGTTGGCTGCCTCTGCTAGTATATCCAATATTAGTGTGTGCATAATCATAGATAACCATATAGATTAATATTCAAATACGATAAACGCTAATCAATCATCACTATTCCGTTATCAGCGTTGCGAGCATTTCAGCCGTATCCAAGGACTATCTCAACAACCCAAACGCGGTTTTACTGAGAATGACGTAAGTTATCCACGCGATGCCTTGGCGATAATACGAATAAGGCATTTCCCTTCATCCTGCAGTTTTACATTGCATAGGCACTGGATGAAAGTAAGATGATTTATTAGTGTAACACTAGTGGCAATCTAGACCCCTAAATTACTAAAAAAAAAACCTACTGTTCATAACATTTGTCTAACTCTACTACATGTTATCTACAATTTGAGTAAATAAGTTTACTTAGTGGAAAATTACATTTTCCAGCAGTCTTTATCAGAACAAGAATAGCCTAAAACTTTAAATTTCAGGTCGCTTACATTTTCTTAATGGATTCTTTATTTGCGTTAAATTATTTTAGTAACTGCACATAAATCATGAGATGTCTAGAAACGATCAAAAGTACTTTAACCACTCAATCCCGAACCGGCACTCGGGTGCCGCGTAACAATAGATTTTCTATTGTGTCTGGTGATCCGGGGCTCGAAAGATTAAACCGCATTTGCATCTGTGGCATCATCATTAACCGTTTGCACATGCACGCCAGGAGAATATTTGTCACTGTCGTCCTTGTCCAGATATATCCAGATGGAAAACAAAAATTTTCTAAATATGAATTTTAAATGACAGGTCTTTCAAACATTATTTTATTGCGAATCGGTCTTTTTAATCACAATTTGCGTCATCTGTGAACGTGTTAAAATTGCGTCAACAAATCAACTTTCAGACAGAACGGGTGACCGTGAGCGAGCCGGAAGTAAGATCACAAGGAATCTTATGGACGGATATCTGCCATGCGATCATACGGTTGGCAAGGTCAAGCAATCAATATAATGGCAAGACATCACTTAGTGTCGTTATCAGACCTTCTACTATTATTCTTTCACCGCTAAATGACTGTAACGGATTGGTCGGTCCAATTTTTAGTCGATTGAGTGTGAATTGCGATAAGAAGGTTATCGGATTGCCTGAATCAGTAAAACAAATTTGATACTATTGGTGGCAGTTCGGGGGTTTTTGTGACGCTAGAGTTTGTTCTTAAAAAGTGTAAGATGCAGATATGTATGTATAATAAAGCCTTTGAAGTTGTTGAACCAAACACAGGGCAAGATTCGAATTCGAACGACGATTGGGTACACGATGCTGAAAATAGAAATAACTATGAAGACATTTTGTGAACTATTCTGTGTGGTCAATATCCGGGGCATCGAGTGTCCTCATGACATGAGACACTTAGATACACCGAATGCTTTCTAACCTGAGAACATATAGGATGTCCATGTTCAACAAAGTCAGTAAAACACCTACTTTATTGATCGATTGACCTAACTGAGCAAGACTCGCCAATGGCAATTACATTACCAATTTCATTAATTACTAGTATGGTGGTCATTTATGCATAGGTATCGAGGGATTACCTACGTTTTTTCATTGAAGATAATTCGCTGCAATGTCAAGAGTATGTCCTTAAATTTGTAAAAAATCCTCAATAGAATGCTTAATTGCTTAATTAAGCCCATACAACGGCTGTTTTGTTTTTATCAAGCTCTTTAACGACGCAGGTTACGCAAGAGGCAGGTTTATCATAACTCCTAGCTAGTGTTTATCTTGGTCACGCCCTAAGCTTTTATCGCTAAGGCCAACTTACACAAGAACAATTTTTGCTACAAAAACGATACAACAATTTACTGAGACCAATAAATAATAAAATAGTCGAACGTGGAGAGATGCTTTAACCACACGCATATCTCTGGTGTAGTAAACAACGATATTAAATACCTCGTTGGTAGTAAATGTAATCCTAAAATTATGCTCTGTTATAAGTGAAGCTTTGAACACTACACTAAATCACAGGCTCGAAGATCAAAGGAGTCTACATTTTGGCAGCACAGCACATTGAGTGACGCTTACTGGTGAAGCGCCACAATTAAAGAGGCCGCAGTGGCTGCTTACCATCTGGGCTAGTAATTAAAAATACACAGTAATCTGGTTGGTGGTAGGGCTTTTTCATAGTCTAACTGGCTACCACCCCCACAGGTGAAATCTACCGCCATAATAGCTCTGGCTGTGTTCCGGCAGTATTAATGTGGGAGCCAGTACACTTGAAATCAAAGGCTCGAAGATCAGATGAGTCTACAGTTTGGCAGCACATTGAGTGTAGTGTCCCTCAATGCAATAGGCCGCTTACCATCCGGTGGGTTGCGTGTCTGTCTGCCAACTGACTTAGTATAAAAAAAACTCACCAGTCGTGACAAGCTGCTGCAGCCGCGAGGGCAGGTCCGAGGTGGTGACCTCGGCGCCCTGGGGGTGCAGGATGTCCGGCATGGCGTTCCTCCGCCCGGTTCGGCCGGTCTCGAGGAATTCCTTGGGTACTTCCTCGCTATTCCTGTCTTGCATTATGGCCATCATTCTCAGCACTGAAACGTCAAACCATACCGCTGTAACACTACTAAATGTATTCGACGAAATGTAACAATTCTTCTTGGATACCGAAATGATTAAAGGGAACTAAATTACGGGGTCATGAGTTCAATGTATTTATATTTTATTTTATAGAATTATTTGACAAATATCTAATTACAACAAAGCCACAATAGCTTAACGAGTTGATCGAGCTATTAACGATTACATTTAATTTGCAAAATCCGACATAATATAATAATAGTTCATTTTTTCGAAAACACTGCAAAATGATCGATGGGATTGTGTAGCGTAGTTATTTGTATCAGAATTCATATTTCTATTGATAGATTAAGTCATCCTCGAAGTCAAAGGAAGTGTGTGACTGCTCTAGCTTTCTAGTTACACAGAAGCTCGTTAATAGCTTCTAGGACATTAGAGATTAGGTATTTGAGTGTCGGTAGAATGACGCAACCAGTCAAGTCACATAGTGGCTAAGTACAATTAATACGATGGTGTGGTAACGCTCGTTCGTTAGTTGCCGCCTAACAAATGTTAGTGGTCTAATATCTAGCTAACAATATTACTAATTTGAACTGTAGAATGTATAAATTATGTTTCTTTATAAGAACCGCTGTATAGCCTTGACTGCAAAACTATTGTTAATTTTTCTTCATCTTCCGTAAATGTTGACTTAGTTGACATTTCGTATGAACAGGAAAGACTGAACCTCACAATAGGGTATCTTATCGTGGAAGTCAATACTATCAGATTGTAAGACCTGCTATAGAATGTGCTTGTTATTTATATTTTCATTCAAATAAGCTACTGTTTTGAGTCAGTTACCGTTGATAGTAATAAAAGTAGTCGTAGTAGTTGATAGTAATAAAGCCTAAAAGCAAACCTAGCATTTGCGTTTGATAACGCATATCTCGGACTCTAATCCATGTTATATCATACAATTTGTTTTGGAAAGATATTTGCCTTCCTACCTTTGCTACTTTGAAATCAAGACTTTATTAGAAACTATTAGAAAGAATCCCATGTCAGTCATGATACTTCCATTTTAAGTTTCCTTTTCTTTTACAAATAGGTGCAAAAACATAAGTGAGGAATACTCGTATTATGTTTTGGAAGCATTGTTATGTTATAAGCAAATATTGGCAAATTATTTAGTGAGAGGCTACCTCGCCACGATCCTGGTGACAAGAGCTTATTTATTATAATTTGATTAAATAGTAAAATTCATTTACAACCGATAATGTAGGAGGATTAACCGCAATAAATGTATTATTATTATTCGCTCTCTATGTGGTTAAGTAATATGGTTAATTAGATAAGATAAACGAGACATACTGCGTGCAATATTGGAGAATAAGGCCACAATATTGTAATAGTTTTAATGAAAATAGCGATATAGGTAACTGTGGAAAACTTCAATTTCAGCTATAGTAGGAATCTTTATCCCGGGATCAAGTTACTACTATAGCTACCACATTATACCACAATTTCTAATTTAAACTTACAAATTAAACTTCAATCCCTCTTCAAGAAATCCGCTTAGGTACATTGGCAATTGATTTTGATTAGTCTATCACGAGTAAGTATTTTTCTGACGAGATTGATTGAGTTTGAAAAATTTAAGGATACACATAATATTTCATACATTCAATAAACGTCGGTCATATAACGTTATAACAGGAAGAAAATAGGGAAGATGGGTAGGAAGCTGTTACGTAATTGTATTTGCAGGGGATGGGGTCGAACTGGATGCAAATAGGTTTAGCTAAAAGTACCGACAAATGCGGAAATTCGTGAGAGAGGGAAACGTAGGTAAATCCGACAAGATACTGAAAATAATTTTGTGTAATATTGGAAGTGGTTATTTATTTAGGAAGCATCAAGCACGCCAATTACTTATTATGATTTTTCATTAATTTCTCTCTGATCTTTCCAAAGTCAATGACCAAGACTTCTTTGAATAAAGTAATTTTTTTAGCTGAAGGCGCAGCTTTAATGTACTCAATGGACTGGCAAATTTTCAAATCAAGGCCTGATGCTTATTGTAAAGCGTTTGGAGAATATAATTAAGACGATATATTATATTTATTAACGGATATAAAACTGAATAGCTAAACATAGAAGTCTTACAGATACGACTGCCAGGGACAGAAACAGAGTAAAGCCTTGTTTATGTTTTTTATCAGAAACTACACTACTTCTGGGAAGTATTTAATGAAATTTGATTTAAGTTTTAAAAATCATATAACTAGACATAACGATACATATTGTACAAGCCAAACTCTAACTAAAGAACCTTAGAATAAGGTTAATAATAATTCGAGTAAGAATCTGTTTAATATATTTCTCAACCCCACAGTTGTCTGCGTAATAACCTTCTTTCAGCAATTTGTACGTGAAGGAAACCACAGACCGAGCCAAGTTATGAATGTTAATATGCGACCCAGGCCATTTACAGGCCCAAATGACATAATATTTGAAATGGCCCTATTTTCCTTAGCGAAAGCAATGATAATAATGGCCTAAATTCGTCATTACGCTCTGCAAAACGTATCTACCTAGTCTACTACATTGTTTTGGCATCTTACTCGTATAATTTTTTTGGCACAAAATAGAATTATTTAATCAAAGCATACAACGTAAAGGAATAGGTAGAAAGAACGCTCTATTTCACAAAAGCACTTAGAGAAAATGGCAACAGGCGTATCTAAATAAAGTATTATACTGTATCGTCATAACTACATTTAGGTAGTAAAAAGTTTAGTAAGGTATAAGGGCAACACAAGTAGATAATACATAATATGATTAATGTTAATGTTTGTAAATAAAACAGAATTTTACTTCTCAGACAAAGATGCTTACAGTACCGTAATAAACGAATTTATAATTGGCCCTTCCATACCAGAATTGAATGAACGATAGACGACACGTTCATGGGATGTTGTTATGTGAAACGCAGGAGATAGGTATATCAAAATTGGAGACTGAAAGCCCTAGAGTCCAGATAAACCGTGTCGTCGATGAAAAAAATCATACCGTGTAATCGATGAAAAAAATAATGACAGCTTCGTAAATTGGTGTGAACATTACAGGAGTGCCTAAAGTGCCTGGCCTGGTTGCAGTAGATGGGAAAAACATGGTCTAACAACCTTTTCAGTTGTTTTCAGAGTGGATGCAAGAAAAGGGACAACTGAAGAACGCAGAGATAGCTGCTATAATTGTTTACACAGCGCATTGCCCTAACGGTAGACAAGCCATTTATTGCAAAACTTATCTCGCAACAGACCATTCCGTTTAGTTCATGTACTCGCCGCTTTATGATAAGTACCATTTCCGTCATCAGTCTTAAAGATAAAGTGATTAGGCGTGGAGACATTTCTCTTTTTTTCTCTCTAGACTTTCAATAAAATATTTTATTGTATTTTAAACAAGTAAGAGGCAAACCAATAAAATAAGTGGAATATTTCTACTTTTTGAACAAAATTATTACGTTCGTTTAGATTCTCTGTCGTTGCCTTCGTTTTTTGAACCAGTTAATTATTTTGTGACTGGTTGGCAGACATAAACGCTGCTTCCCCGTTGGCAACTGCGGCGTATGCCATATTGGGAGAAGCTTCACTTTTGTCCACTACTAGCTTGGCGGCTTGGCGGTGACGGAACATGGGAACATACCTAGCTGAAGTCAGATGACATTACAGACGTCTAAATGCATCATCTTATAGTAGAATAGAGGCTAGTGTCGTAATTGCCACGGCGGCGACTATTATAATGCTAATGAGCCAGCTTCAAGGCATTGAAACGTTTTCCACCTTCATTATAATTGCTAGCTCTTAGCGAATTCTGGTGACGCAACGTTCGGTTCATAAATAGATGTAAACAAGTAATAGATTCACGAAATGGATGCTTAAAATTCGATTTTTTAAACTACTGCGAGATAGAAAAAAATATAGTATAAAATTAGCATACCTACCTACTTGTCTGTCACTCACTATTGAGCAAAATATGTTAAAGGTATTGGTCACAACATTCTTAAGCTTCTGCGAAAAGTTTGTTTCGATTTTGACAAAAACAATTTTTAAGTTTTTTTTAAATATTTATTTAATTACCTGTACAGGGTTAAAAACAAATGTGTTTTAGTAATTGCCGCCCAATTGCTGGCCCAATGGCGCATTTAGTAGTGACTTTGATCTGTGCGTCTAGGGGTCGTGGGTTCAAATAGCAGCCAAAACAAACATTATGTGATAATCATATAATATGTTCGCCTTATTTTATGTCTGGATGTTTCTTTATTTTAAATTATATCTGTGGTACTTTGTTAATTTTGATATCCATAACCCAAGCTGCTTAATATGGCTCAGATCAATGTGTGTAACACTGTATTATATTTTAATTAAATTGACTGCTGTAATGACAATATCACATAAAGTTTTTATTTTTCTGGCTGCATAAAAAATTGTGGCTAAATGTATTTTTGACCATACAAAGCAAAGTAGATGGGAGACTACTTAAATTCAATCTAGAATTAAATGACTTATGCTTTTTCTGCTAACAGAGAATGATAGAATAAAAATAGCAAGCAAAATATAATCAAAACATTTTAAAATAAAATCAAAGACTAGCTTAAGAATGTTTTAAAATGAATCCGAAATAAGCACCCTTCTTAAAATTATCATAAAACAACAACCATTCAAAGAAGCAGGAATATTAAAAAGATGATAATATAGATTCCATGGAATAGCAGAAGAATCCCACCAATGGAGTGTAGGACCATGAGAGGCACTTGTGCAGACTTAAGCTTTGATCATGGCAGACACATAATGGTAATTTTATAGAAAGTTAGAGCTAATTATACATTATATCCCTTACGCAGTATAAAATATGCTTTTTTTTTAAATAGGTATGAAAACCAGTTTTACAGCACTAAAACTTACGAAGGTACTCATACAAAAATCTGATAATCCCAGTGATACTAAATCTAATTGGCAAACAAAAATACATTTTTTCTAAGATGAATGACAATATATTTTTATAGAAAATAAGAAATACATGGGACTCAGTCAAATTCATTAATTAAAATATGCCATCAATTGCTAATAATTGTCAATATAGACAAAATTTTAATGACAAACTGCAAATTTACCAGATTATTTCTCAAATTTGTTTTGTATTTGGGCTTTCCATTTTGAATTTAACCCATGCCATGTAATGTGGTCAGGATATATAATTATATTTAAATAAAATATTTATGTTTAAACTGATGCTTCAAAACAAATAATGCACTGTCAGTAAACTAAGCCCATTTTCATAAAATACATTTTATTAAATCATGTTCCATAATTACTGATTGCAATCATGAAAATTGATTTTTGCTTTTTAAAATCACTTACTCAAGTGGCCAATCACATACACTGACAGTGCAGATACGATGAAATAATAATTTGGAATTTAATATAAGAATAATGGCTGTACCATATCATCTCAAGATAATCTCCAGCAGTGTAGCAGACACCGTGACCCCGTGACTCAAGTTGCGGTCACGCTATGCGTCATGCACCTTACTTTCCTGAATCAACAAGACAATGTTAGTAATCTTTAGCGAGTCCAAATGAGCAATAACAGATGAACAGAGTTAGTTTTTGACCTGCAAAATGTAATGTCTCAATAATGAATGGTATCTATTGTCAATAATGCCTGAATTTTATTTAAAAATGATTGTTCCTTATAGGTGAATTACTTTTTGTTTTTATAATGTTTAAAACATATGTTAAAAATGTAATATCTGTTAAAATGCAAATTATTCGGGCATTAATGAGTGTTCTTAGTGTTTAAAATAAAGAGTTTCTATGGTTTTAAAAAGAAGAAATGTTAGATTTCAAGTTCAGTAACTCTTCCAAACAAGCAGAACTATAGTCCAAATGAAAACTTGAAGCGGAAATCAACCCGCGTCTACAAGCGAGCCCCAACATGCGGCCCGTGTACCTGAGCGGGTCCTCGCGCGGTGCCCTCTCCTTTGCTTGGACACTCGGCCCACTCGCATCGTAGACATCGTTACAAACTTCTTAAATCACTGCTCAAAAAATCTCCATATAACAATTTATTGATTCGAAAACATATAACCGTACTCACAATCACATAACTGTAAGCCGTCAGAACACAAATCTACAACAAATCACAGAGAAACTGATCTCACTGCGTGTTTTTCTAATTTATAATACGTATTAGTAAGATGCGATGTTCTTTATATATTTTCTGATTACAAATTTATCGGTGCACAAGAATCACATTATCACAGCAGGCAGTACACAAAAGAATAATTATTACTTTATAAATGGAATGGTGACAAGAAACTTGAATGATCACAAAAACTCGTTCGCGAAAATGACAGTAAACAAACTGACATGAACACCTTTTTTTTTTTGCGTAGTTTTTTTTTTTTTGTTTGTGGCTTCGCACGGTTTGTGCATTTAGCCAATGACGATGTATAAAAGGTTGGGAAACGTAATTTATAGGAACAAATAAAGACGCGGATCAGGATCAGGAAAGGAGAATATTATGGATATAGTATCATAATAAAATATAAATATATATTTATGGATGCTCTAACAGAATCAGTGGGTGCCCTCTCGACACATGATCATATTGTTCTGATGGGCGACTTTAATATAGATTTATTAAATCCCAATGGGCCGAACTATCAAAGATTTCAGGAGTTTTTAGAATGCATGAGTCTCAAGCAATATATAAGTGAACCTACTCATTTTACTGACCACTCAGAGACGCTTCTTGATCTAGTTTGCAGTAGTACTAAAGTCACCAAAATTATCGTCGATTACATAAAAGACCTGAGTGGCCACGCTTTTATTACGTTCGAGCTTAATATTAAAAAAACAAAACCAGAACCGCGTTGGATCAGCTACAGGCCACTAAAAAATATTATAGAGTGGGAGAAAGTACTTTGCAATGACGTGAACGATTCGCTTAAAGGCCTGTATTCACTTTGATTAGTGCGAGTGCGAGTGATTAGTAGCTGAGGGTGATTAGTGCAGGTGCGTAGTGCAAGTAGTGTCCAATTGTTGGCGAGTGCGAGTGATTAGTAGTTGAGGGTGTGTGTGTGTGTGGCAGGCACGCCGCGAGAGAGGGGGATGGGCGGGCGCGCGGGACGTGGCTACTCGCAGTCCACTCGCAGAAAAATAGAACACGCTTCTAAACACTTCACTACGCAGCCAACTAATCACTCGCACTAAACAGTCGCTGTCCACACTTATTTTCTACTAATCACTAATCACTTGCACTAATCACTCGCACTCGCACTAATCAAAGTGAATACAGGCCTTAAGACATTTAACGCTTTTCTAAGTATAGTTTTTGATAGGCATGCCCCCCTTAAAACCTCACGTATCAAAGAACAGAGCTACCCTTGGATAACTGATACAATTAAAATTATGATGAAACTTCGGGATGACGCATTTGCCAAAAGTCGTCGTACAAAGTTGGATTGTGACAAGGTTTACTATAAGGAATTGAAAAGAATGGTAACTACAGCAATATACCGGGAAAAATCTGCATTTTTTCATCAAAGTATAAATAAAAACATTAAAAACCCTCGCGCACTGTGGAAAAATTTAAAACAAAACGTTGTTGACTTCAATAGAAAACTTACGGAATTACCAGATAACATTTGTGACCCTGACCTTTTAAACACGCATTTTCTAAAAGTCCCTGGAACAAATAGCGTTAGCATTTCTCAACTGACCTCTTACTATTTCAATCGCTTTTCCCATGCACAGTTCAGTCTAAAATCTGTGGATGAGGATACTGTTTTCAAAATTATTAAGAATATTACAACTAACGCCCAAGGTGTTGATGGCATCTCTTTTAATATGCTAATGTTGACACTGCCACAGACTCTTGGTATAATTACTGCAATCATTAACATGTCAATCCAGACAGGTACTGTTCCTGAAATATGGAAGGAAGCTATAATTAAGCCTATACCCAAAGTTAATCATCCCACAGAGCTGAATGACCTTCGGCCTATTAGTATTTTACCGTTGATGTCCAAAATATAAGAGAAAGTAGTTTGCATACAAATGACAGAATACCTTTATAAGAATAACATCTTACCCCAGAAGCAATCGGGTTTCAGAAAAGGTAGAAGTACGGCAACAGCACTTTTGGATGTGATTGATGATCTATTGGCCGGGCGAGATGTGGGGGAGGGAGCCATCCTTGTCTTACTAGATTATTCTCGTGCATTTGATACGATCAATATTCCTCTGTTATTGGCTAAACTCACATATTATGGTTTCGACCAACATACTTCGAAATGGTTTTGCAGTTACTTAACGGATCGTTCCCAGAGAGTTGAGGTCACTCTCCCTAATGGCGCGAAAAGATTCTCCTCTAAATCACCTGTTACCCAAGGAGTACCGCAAGGATCGATTCTTGGGCCAATACTCTTTGTGCTTTATACTCTTGACCTGCCAAATCATATCCTTGATTGTGAACATCACATTTACGCTGATGATTTGCAGATTTATCAAACGGTTAAACCTGGAGGGACAGCCACAACTGTAAACCAATTAAATAGTGATCTTGAACGCATTGCAAATTGGTCAAATTTAAACTGCTTAGTACTTAACCCGGCTAAGACTAAGTTTATCATAGTGGGCTCAAAATTACAGATAGAGAATATTGAATCTGGTAAACCCAAAATTATAATTAAAAATAATACGATTGAGCAAGTTAGAGAAGCGCGAAACTTGGGTTTAAAGTTCGACGGACAACTCAAGTTTGAGAATCATGTTATTGATACTGTGAGGCAGTGTTTCTTTAGATTAAAAGTGTTGTATAAGATTCAACGGTTTTTGACTGAGGAACTGAGAATTCACCTATGCGAGTCTCTGATACTGTCTAAACTTAACTATGTTGATACTGTCATTGATGGATGCCTACTTAGTCGAACCAGAAAGCTTATTCAACGGGTCCAGAACTCTTGTGCTCGTTTTTGTTTCCCAATACCCCGCAGGGCTCATGTTACCCCTTTCCTTAATAGCGCTGGGATGTTGAACATGGTGTCACGACGGGCTCTCCATTTTGCGACTCTGCTATTTGGTATTATAAAGACTCAAAGTCCTCCTTACCTATTCTGCAAATTAAAATTTACTCATCGAAGGTCACGAATGCCCGATCGCCTTATATGCCCTTCTTTTAAAACCGCTGCTTTTCGGGGAAGCTTCAAGTATTTGGCAACAAAATGTTGGAACAACATACCTCCTCCTCTGCGTCATTCGGTTTCGGTATCTTCCTTTAAGTTAAAGTATAAGAGACATTTAATGTTAAAACAAAAATATGTGCCATAAATAAATATTAATAATACATAAATGTAATAATGATATTCTAAATTATTCTTATTTATAAGTGTAATAACTATAATAAATATAAAAATATAAATATAATGTTACAATATTGTATAGAAATATATAAAAATGTTATAAATAGAAATATGTATAAATATTGTGTTCTACTCACAGAGTACTTTTTTATATAAGGAATAGAGACTTAACTTCAGCGTTTTTTTGGGCATAGTACACTAGCGACATCTATGTTTGTATGTTGGCAACTTTATTGCCAACATATACCGTACTGTAGGTAGGAATACTATATTTCCTTAATTTTTTATGTATTTTCAGGAAATTAATGTATAGACTGATAGAATTTTTAAGCAGTTGAGTTGAGCTCTATCAAATCCATACATTGATAATAAAATAAAACAAAAATCTTAAAAAAATAGATTACCTTTATTTTAGAAATCAGAATTAAAAAAAAAATTATATTCACAACTTAGAATTCTAAGATTCACAATGAAATCTATACAGCCCAATGTCTGAGTCTTTCTTTGGTGATCGGCCACATTTGAAACATTTTGTCGAATGTAATCAATCATAAATTAAACTTGACGAAAATTACTTTATCAAGAGTCACTGTGTCACATTCACAACCGGCAAGACATACGACTTTATCCACAACTCGACACTAACGCAAATAATGTAATAATGTAATGAAGTAAATTGGAAACTGCTACTTAAAGCAAAAAGTGGGTTACTTGATTGATTTATGAACGAAATACAGCGAACCGCAACAAACAAACAACAACAAACGCCATTTTGAATATTTATTTGATTGAGAATTTTTCAGTGTTGCTATTGTACTATAAAATTAATTTACTACGGAAGCTAACCAATATTGTAAACAATATTGAAAATACTTGTTTTAAAACCAGTTTATGTAAAAGTCCGATAAAATCATTTCATTTCCTGGTTAAATTAATTTAAATTAATAAACATTAACGCGAAAGAAATCAAATTGAAACTACTAATAAGTGTTTATGATTGAAAAAATGAAATTTATATCATAAAGATTTTTATAATTAAGTAAAAAAATATTTACATAGTCTGATTATCAAAATCTATTTTGTATTTTACTGCACCAATAGTAAATAAAAACTCCCATAATGGCAGTTAAAGGAATTTAGCCTAAAATTGGCAACAATATAACCAACAGAGTACTAGATATAACACCTCTAAATTATATTGTCACGCAGTAGAAGTTTAAAAGGAAGAACGTGTATTCTTTTTAATTTGTCTGTATAATCTAAAAGCGACATCTATATTTACAGTTGGGCAACTTTTGCAGTTTAGTACTTGAAAAATTATGCCAGTAAATTAGTTCTAAGATTGTAGACCCTGGTTCTACTTCTTGAGTTCCTGCGCGGCTGTCATCTTACTGTTATTGGTATCCGCAGAATACCAGCGACCGTCACGCGCACCTGCCCAGAGAGTATATTGAATATATGGAGATAGAGGTATCAGTTAAAAATCGTACTACTAGCGCTGACGGCGTTAAAAACCGTAACTAATGCGATGATATATATAACCTGACGTAGGTATAGTTTATATAGAATGCACCATACGTGGTAGTTTTGTATTTTTCATATTTTTAAATGCTATCTTAGTCAAAAGGGAGAGATTTAAAGAAAACAAACGAATGCAATTTCCCCTTTTATTAAGCACAAAAATAATCCATGTTTATAAAATACAGATTTCATAAGATTATTTAGAGAAACAGTAAATTACATAAATACGATAGAAAAGTTCAAGGTCCAGTAAGTAATACCAGGGTTCACAGTCAAAACAGAATCTTCGGGGCCCGGGGTCAATGCACAGTCAGTAAAAACACAGAAAATCACAAAAAAGACAGAAGAAAATCGAGACGAAATCAAGCCAAAACACAAGTGAGTGACAATGACAGCTGATGATTGTTGACAGATTATAGCCTGTCATGATTGTTTCTTTTCACAAATTCACAAACGAATAAAACATGTCTAGTTGAAATATTTTTTGAATAATATTTTGTTTATAATGTTTGAACTCGTTAATTATATATGTATTATAAATATAAAAAAAGGTAATTGAACTGTTATAAAGCAAGTTAAATATTTGTCATTTTCTTTTTGGTTAACTCTGCCATGACTCTGCCTGTAACGAAACGTCTTACGTATCAACTACAAAATGTTACCATAACGAATAATTATTTAATGATACCATTACTCAGGTTAATTTCATGAAAAGAGCCATCTATCGATAATAACTGGAAATAACACAAATTACACGAATTTCATAGAACCTCTTTTTGTATGGAGCTGCAAACACCGTGCACCTGCCGTTGCGGTCATATGCTGAGCGGAGACCATTTTGGCTCCAAAATTTTAGTTAAATAAGTATTTTAAGTTTAATATTGTTATTATTTTAAGTTCATTTTGTTATATTTTATCTTGTAGTTTAAGTTCATTTTATATAATAATGTGTTGTACTGTACTGTACATAATATTTGGTGCCAAATAAACGTTTTTCTATTTCTATTTCTATTTCTTTAAATCATATTTTAATATTATTATGACAGAATATTAATCCGAAATCTGAATCGAACTGTGGCGGGCGGGCCTGATATTTCTACGTACAGTAATATTAATATTTGAGGGAGAATAAACTACTTCCCAATATTTAGATCATAAAAATCTGAAAACATTAAAAATGAAACAGTTAAATAAATTATTTAAATAAATGATTGATTGAACGAAAGATATTCTTCAGTAACATTACATTCTACTACAATAGTAGAAAAATTTAACGCAATTTATGGCAACAGCTGCTTATGTAACGTCAGATTTAGCTGTCAAATTCAGCAGCTGATCAGCGAAAAATTTACGAAATCTTGTATTTATGTAATTTCGCGTTTGGAACATCTCGCTAGAGGTATGCGCGGCGTTATCTGCTTTTAAAAGTACTTACAGATTTTTTGTATTCACAAATTTAAACTTTAATTTTGCTTGGCTTTAGATGCTGCGAAAGGTAGTGTTAGGCTCTGGTCTAGTGGCCCTAGTGCCGACGGTGAAGGCGGCTTCGCCCGTGCCGGCTGAACCGAGCGGGCCTCCTAAGCCGCCGCCAATGAGGCCCTCCGACTTGCCTATTTACGAAGCCCCACATGCAGAGTACGGAGAGTAAGTCAAATTGTATTATAATGCAGTAATTTCTCTTCTTTACCTTGCTTGTTTTGAACTAAAGGTAACTTTTTCTTTAATAGCACTATTTATAACCTTATTTTTCATACTTGAGTTTATATTATCATGAGTTGAATGTTATAGAGGTTAGATAAGGCATTCATGCAAATCTATACAATATACCTAAAAGATATGTTTTGGTATTGCATTCATAACTTTTCATCTTTTAATACTGTTCAAAACATTTTTTGTCTGATGGTTTTATTTACTGAAGTCATTGAGACACATGGAGCACAGTGTTCTGTTTCTACAATCATTTTTTTTTATTTAAACTTTATTGTACAACAGTAGTACAAAATGGCGGACTTAACGCCATAAGGTATTCTCTACCAGTCATAAGTGTTTTCCAAATTAATAGAATGATGATTCAGCAGAATGTCTCTCCTGACTTTATTTTACCTTATAATGTGTTAAAAGTATAACACCTTTTAAAAATTTCAGATACTTACAATCAAAAACACAAGAAAAAAAGACAGGCTACATCAGGTCAGCCCTACTTGTGCCAGTGAAGGCTGTCCGTGAGCAGGTGCAGGTAGTGTGGGACCAGACATCAACAGTCAAGCATGCAGTGCAGGATAACTACAACGAGATCCGTGACCGATCAGACTGTTAGTGCCATGTGAATATCAGCTTTTTATTTATTATTTTGCAACCAATTATTATTGACTTATGAGCAATGACGTTCAATATACAACTAGACACCCAACCTCTAAGAAAAATTCCTCAAAAAACGTCCGAATGGCTTTGACACTGATGACATTAACACATTCGTTCAAATTAACACCTTATCTCGTGGCATTTAGTGTTTAATGTCAATTGTATACAACTAAACGAAAACTCTGCCCAATAGTCGGGTGGGCAGACTTTTGCTTCGGACAATATTTGAGCGTGATTGTGAGTCTAGTTTTTTAATTGAACGTCATTGCTTATGAGTGAGTAATTCAAGCCATTGAACATATAAGAAGTAGGTAGCATGGATTGTGATGGTTAAAATTTGTCTGATTCTCCAGTAGCTACACCATATTATAATTTAGCCCATATCTCTTTGATTTGCAAGTTCATCTTTGCAAAAGTCCTATATGCTATATCTATGGCTTTGTGCGAAAAAATACTTAAGGTTATTTATTTATTTAACTAAGTGCCACATAAACATTTTAGTATTTAAATTATAGTGCAGGGATGTAAATAGACCTATATATAAAGTACTTAAATAATATATAAAATTATTTTGGTTTCCTTCCAGGGATTGTGCAATATCTCCGAGAGGAGGACAACAAAGAAATTCGATATGGAGCTGTGGCTATGGGAGGTCTCACTGGTTTCATTTTTGGCTTAAGAGGAGGAATTTTCAGGGTGAGCAAAAAATCACACAGAATGCCTTTGCCCTTTACAGATACCACTGCGGTCCAGTGGTGACAGCCCTGACTGTGTCTGGTCACCCTCCATTAAAAGAGAGTGAAGACACTATGAACTTCTATGACAGAATTATGAGCACATCAGGCATTTTCTAGTCTCAGGCAAGAATCTGCCTCATCAGAATCTTTTGTTGGGAAAGAAATATACCGTACATGCGATGAACTCTGCAACTATATAAAATATGATGACACCTTCGATCCATTTAGCGTCTAGTTTGTAGCGACAAGGTTAAGATGAATGCGTTTTTTATTTGTTACAGCGGCTCCTATACACTGGTGTCGGTACTACAGCCATGGGTTTAGTCTGCTTCCCCGAACAAACACAGGAGCTGATCAAAAGCAATGGTGCCCTTGCAAAACAATACATCAATATCGCCTACAACTTCCTTTATGGAGGTAATGTACATGACAGTTTGTTATGATTATGGCAAAGAAGTTACACTGTGGAAATGAAATGATAAAACAATTGGAGAACATAAAATTAAGATAATAATAAAGAACTAGGATATTCTAAATTCTCATAACTAGTCTCGGACCTGAAGTCCATCACTATTTCCTATGTAATCAACTTGAGTCTTAAGGGTGCTGCCACTCTAGCGGATTGCTAGTGGTTTCAACGCGGAGGCGCCGCCGCGTCACTGAATCTAGCGAACTAGCTACTAGCTATTTATAAAATGCAAAGAATTAAAATGAATAGGAGTACCAAATTTCTGAAAAAAAAAATAAGCTTACTTAAGCTGTAAAATATAATACATTATCTCTTGGCTTCAAGAAAACGAAGTATTATAAATAATAATTTTATTAAAAAAATAATGTTCTGTTTCGTCCTCTTCGTCAGTGAAACCCG
Source organism: Mecyna flavalis (assembly GCA_949319885.1). NCBI lineage: Eukaryota > Metazoa > Arthropoda > Insecta > Lepidoptera > Crambidae > Mecyna > Mecyna flavalis. The sequence continues at coordinate 17,128,811 of OX439427.1, forward strand.
GTGACCCTCAACTTGAAGTCAAATTCCCCGAGCTGACTTTCCCCAAAGACTTTTCGGAGTTTGTCGACTTGACGGCGTCTTTGGCTTCCTCGGTCAAACAGGCGGTCATGCCTCCTCCGGCGAAAGAGTCTGACTCTAAACCTGCGGAAGCCAAGCCGTCAGATAAAAAGGATTAGGTACAACTTAAGTGTAGGTGGTCTGTTATTGCACGCTGGTTGTCTGATATTGCACGGTGGTTAATATTTTTTGTCTTTTGCTTGGCAGATCTTTGTTCTAACAGCATGACTTTTTTCGTCTTCTCTTTTTGGTGCTTTTCTTGGTTTTTAAGCTGTTCTCAATTTAATTCCTGTTTAAATTATTATTTACTATTGTTACAACATATTAGTCATTCAATAATATTTTAACATAGAAATGTTACCTCCCTAATTTAATGTCTGTACATTATAGGAATTAATTAAATAAATAAATATCTCTGGACATGATTCACACAGCGCCATCTAGCCCCAAACTAAGCATAAGATTGTGCTATGGGTGCTAGACAACGGATAAACAATTGTGAACATGATGGTTAATTGATTTTACACTTTAATAATTTTGTTTTTTTTTAATGCATTTTTTTTTTTATGTTGCATATATTTGTTTGGTTTTGTGAGCTTTTTAAGTTTATTAAATATTGGCTACCATGGGCATAGCCAGAGTGGGCACTTGCCCCACTCTGGGCACGAGCCCACCCATGGCTGGCTCCGCCCATGTTGGCTGCTACAATGTCAAGGAATAGTTTAACTGCTCAGTGGCACAGATGATGGTATCAAAACAACACATTTTGTGTCTCAGCTTTTATAAATGAAACCTCAGAGTGAAAACTCACTTGGGATTGTAAATGCTGTGTTCTTCAGAATTTTACTCTTAACTATTTCCATAAATGTCGCTCTCATAATCTCATGTCTTTTACTCTTTTATGTACAATGTAACAAAAAGGAGGTATTCCTCGAAGCGCAACCATTTTTAAGCGCAACAAATTAAGCGCAACTAAACTATTCCTCAAAGCGCACCAACGTTCGAAAATAGGGAGGGATATGAAGTAAACGTAATAAATGATATCGATGATGTTTTGAAACTCTATTGTGCAGTGGATAGGGTCACTATGTCAAAATGTACTAGGGCAACATGACCTTATTGGAGAGTATTAATTTGTCAAGTATTTTTTTACGAGTTGATTATTATGACGAAACAAGCGTATAGAAGAAAAAAGAGATGAAAAGCTGCACAGTGTATTTAACCTTAATGAAAAAATGCATGACAAAATAAAATTTATCTCCAATAAGGTCATGTTGCCCTAGTACATTTGTAAATTATTTTCTTAGATTTCTCATTATCCACCCCGGTCCCCGGGTGGACAGTGTCACAATTTTTGGAAAGAGATTTTGCAAAATTAAAAAATACGTGCATTACTGTTATCGATAGTTTCAATCAGTACCCATCACTATTCAAAAATAAAACGTTGGTGCGCTTTGAGGAATAGTTTAGTTGCGCTTAACTTGTTGCGCTTAAAAATGGTTGCGCTTCGAGGAATACCTCACAAAAAGTTCCGTGTCTCAAGTTCTCAACATAGTTCTCGTACATCATTGCTATAAAAAATAAGTTGGGCCAAGTTTTTGTACCTAATATCTGGAATGTAGCTATTGCAAATACGTTTATTACGAAATGTAACTGTCTTCTGTGTTTTCAGATTACTTATTTCAAGATGATGTAGAGAATCAGTCTGTACCTTGTAAGTAAAATTACAGCAACTCATTTTATTAAACACTTTTAGCTTAAATTAACTTTTTTATGCTTTTTTTTTAAATCTTGGATCATAGTCGAAGCGGACCCTGAGCTCCATACTGGATGCAATCGGGAATACGCTGGGATGATATGATGCTTTTTTTTTACCACATCAGTTGGCAGACAGACACGCAGCCCACCTGATGGTAAGCGGCCTATGCCATTGAGGGACACTTCACCAGGAAGCGTCGCTCAATGTGCTGCCAGACTGTAGGCTCATTTGATCTTCGAGTCTTTGATTTCAAGTGAACTGGCTCCCACATTAGTGGTAGCTAGCCAGTCGGACTGTGGTGCAGTGGCGTAGCTAGGTAACCAAGGGCCCTGGGGCAAATCGAAAAATGGGGCCCCACTGCTATCTAAACTGGTTATGTTTTATCAAGTAAAAATATTAAATATACTAATAATTTAAAAATGCTTAGCTACTTTATCATCAGCTCTTTTTCGTGCACTGCAGGGCAGGTAATAAAAATATTAAACAGTAACAACATAAATTACAATGAATACTTGGTGTAGGTATTGAGAAAAGATTCAAGGGTTTATTTTATAAAGTCCGGAGCTACCAACTGACTAAATAACAATCTGGGGGCACGGCAGTGCCCCCACCAAGTCGAGCGCGAAGCAAACACTGCCGTACCATCGTACCATCCTTTACTGGAACCATTTCGCCGCATTTTCAGGATCCTATTTGAGAACCACTGGATAAGACCAGCAGAACGCAGAAATTTTCGTCATCCAATAAGCTATATTAACATACTTAAAATCCAAAATTTCAAGTCTATAGGTCATTTAGTTCCGAAGTTAAGCGAAAGCAAAGTTTCGCATTTATGGCAGACACTCACTCATTTACTCATGATCATCATAATAGAACTAACGTGCTTCCCATAAACTCAGAGAGCTGAAATTTGGTACAGATTTAAGGTTTAATGGCCACCTAAAGGGAAAACTATAAAAACTAGGATAATCGAAGGTCTGGAGTACCTGGTTACCTGGGTACCTAATTAGAAAACACAAGAGCCCAGCCAAACTATTAGAGATCGACATACCGCCTTTACAAAAAATATTCAACTTGGTGGGCCGCTTCATTTGATGTCAAAAATCGAAGGTCTGAAGTATCTGATATAAGAACCCTCAGCTGATCTCAGCTGTATTAGAGATATGCTAACGCCTCATTTTACTATTGGTACTTAAAAACGACTGTCAATGCAAAAAACTGTGTCAAATAGGAAAATCTTATAACATAAATCAATATGCCCACGTTTCTACAAACAGAAGTGAAATCCCACCATAACATTCTGTAAAAAACTAGCCAAGTCTCGATGGAGCTGCTTGTTTTTCTATAAACAGTAATGAAATCTAGACAAGGTCGGGCCAAGTTCCTTACTGTGATTTCTTTATTATTATAGCTAATGTTGTGTGACTTGGCCGTTGAAGGGCCAGACGGCCAAACGGTCGTAAACTCGACTTCAAAGGGCCAAAATGAGACACTAGCGTCCAATTACCAATACTAGTATAGGCTTATATCTCGCTTAACAAACATAGGTAGTTACAACAGATATAACATTACGTGTAAACAAAATTGACTTGTACCCACTAACGTATAAAAAATGTTCAACGGCAAAGTTACACAACATTAGCTATATTAATAAAGAAATCGCAGTAAGAAACCTTAGACGTGGCACGACTTTGTCTAGATTTCATTACTTTTTAGAGATAAACAAGCAGCTCCATCGAGACTTGGCTAGTTTTTTACAAAATGTTTTTGGTGGGATTATATTTACAATCTTTTTCTAGCTTTAGTTTTCGCAAAAGTATCAATGACTTCAGTTAAATCCACGCTTTAGCTTACTTACTCCTGATACAGCATTAATTTTTTTATCGTTCTCGAAAAAAATACTTGACTCGAATTCACAATAAAACGCACATCGATGAATAATAAAACACACATATCGCTATCCGTCAAGTTGACAATACTGCCAACCCACAGAAAGTATTTAGGGGAATTCCGAAGGTACAAAAACTTTCAAATTTCTCTCAACTGAGTTGCCATGATTAAAGTCGGGTTGCAACCTGTCATATTTATTTTGAAAATGGGAGAAATTTTCAAAAGTTCAGTTCGATCGAGATTTTCAGTCTGGTAAGAGTCCAAGGGCCCCCTGAGCTTGAGGGCCCCGGGGCACTGCCCCGCCTAGCCCCTGGGTAGCTACGCCGCTGCTGTGGTGTCTAAAAATACCATCTAATTCGAAAGTTCTATACACTGCAGGTCTAACGAAGTTTTCCTTTTTTCACAGCAACATCATAAATGGCACCATAAATTATGGATTCCCACACGAAGACATGTTTTAGTCATAGAATAATTATTAATGCTTATATTACTTATTCTATGGTTTTAGTGAAAATTTAATTTATTGTTCGAGAGTCTACAGTGTACTTTGACGATATTATTATATTGAAATAAAAATTATATTTTTATGGGGCGAGTTTTATTTTATTTTAGGTATGTAATAATAAAAAAAGGTAAATAGTTTAAGATATAAACTTTTTATTTGAAATTACACATTACATTTTATTTTATCATTGCAATTGTACTCAAAGTCACAAGATTACGCGAATATCATTTCCTCTCTTCTCTTTTTGGTAACCACTGTGCCTGGCTTATGCTGAGCTTCAGAGTGATTCATCAGTTCAGGAGGACAAGTCGAAACAGAACTAGCTAGCAACACTTGTTTGAGGTCGTAGAACAGCGCAGAATCTTCCTTAGTGACGAAGGATACAGCTTTACCAGTCTTACCGGCGCGACCAGTACGACCGATACGATGTGTGTAGTCTTCAATTGACTTCGCCATGTCGTAGTTTATGACCATACTAACGTCCTTGATGTCGATACCACGACCGGCGACATCTGTCGCAACCAGAATGTCTTTAGATCCGTTCTTGAGACTTGCCAGAGCGAAGTCACGCTGTTCTTGCCCTTTACCACCATGCAATGTGCACGCGTTAAATCCAAGCTTCTCCAAACCTTTCGCGAGCACGTCGGCGCCTTTCTTCTGGTTGACGAATATTATTATCGGAGGCTCGACATTACGCTGCAATATCTCCGTCAGCTTTCTGCGCTTCTCGTTCTCGCCTATCATGTACACTACCTGTTCGGTTCTGTCTACAGGTTTACCAACAGATCCGATATAAACTATCGCTGGTCTCCTAAGATAGCTCCTGGCTAAACGTTCTACCGCCGGCGGCATAGTCGCGGTAAACATCACAGTTTGCCTGTATTTCTTTTTAGTATTATAGTTAGCTAAGAGAACCGAGGCATCTTCTGCTGCATCTGTATCTGGTTTGATATTAGTCACGGGCATGTATTCTAGAATCTTCTGCACATCTGGTTCAAACCCCATGTCAATCATACGATCAGCTTCGTCGAGGACAACGTAAGTACACCTATTCAATACTAGATAACGGTTCTCCAGAACATCTATAAGTCGCCCTGGGGTCGCAATAACGATTTCGCAACCTAGCCTTAGTTTGAAACCCTGGTCTTCTCTGGACAGACCACCGACAACTACGACTGAAGTTATTCCTAAGGGAATACCAAACTTATTTGTCTCTTCCTCTATTTGTTGTGCTAACTCACGAGTTGGCGCCAAGATAATGGCATACGGACCTTGATCGGCATCTTCCATACGCTCATTCTTGGGAAGTGATTGTATCCAAGTAAGCAGAGGTATAAGGAAGGCCAGGGTCTTACCCGAACCTGTTTCAGCTACACCAATGATGTCACGGTTTTGTAAACCAATTGGTATAGCTTGTCTCTGAATAGGTGTAGGACTTTTATATCCAACTTTGTTGATGATTTCCATAATGTCATTGTGGAAGCCTGCTTCTTTCCAGTTTCGAATAGGATTTGGTATCTTACCACCCTTAATAGTAATGTTGTAATCTTCCCTGAAAATTCGCCAATCTCTCTCTGTCATTTCATCATGGTCTTTCTCTGACCAATGTCTGTCATCCCATTTTTGCTTGTCTTCTTTCTTTTTGACTTTCTTCAACCTCAATTTTTCTTGTTCCTTTTCAAGTTCTGTCCTACGTTTCTCAAGAAGATTTCCATAAAACTTACTGTGATCTTTCTTCTGCGCTTTTATATCAATCCCAGCAATATGACCTCTGCCAAAAAATTGTACTTGATGCCTTTCTTTATATAATGCATTGTAATCATTTGATGTATCTTCTGAGGCATCCCAATCAAAAACAAATTTTCTATCATTCAATCTTCTTACTCTACGTTTCTTTTTAATTATACCAAGGTACCGTGCCTTGATGGCTTCCTCCTCACGTTCCTTGTCTTTTGTCTTTGATACTTCTTCATTTTTTTCTTTTTTGTCGTCACCGCCACCACGACGGTCTCCAGTTGATTTTCTTTCATCATATTTGCGTTCTCTTTCTCTTTCTTCCCTTCTGTTTTCCCTCTCTATCCTTTCTTCTTTATGTTTCATTACTTTTTCTTCCTCTTTTTTAGCACTGCTGCTACCAGTCAGGTCAATAGTTGTTATTGTTGGTTTCTCAACATTGGCTCTAATAGCTTCCACCTGTTCACGACGTCTCTCTAAAGCAAGTGCCGCTCTTTGTTCTTTAGTTAAGAAAACAGGTTTGCTTCGAGCTTCTTCCTCTGCTTTCTTCTTTGCCAACAACTCTTCTAAAGACAAAGGCTCTCTTTTTACTGGTTTCGATTCCTCCTTTTTTTCTTCATCTTCTTCCTGCTTCTCTTCATCTTTTTTGCTCCTACTCTTTTCTTTGTCATCATATCGCCTATCCTTTTCTTTAGCGTCGCGTTTCTTAGGACTTCTAGAACGTGCACGATCTTTTCGGGGGCTTTTAGAACGATCCCTATCTTTTCTTGGGCTGCGTGATCGATCTTTATCCTTTCTAGCCGGGCTACGTGATCTTTCTCGTTCTTTTCTAGGGCTTCTGGAACGCTCTCTCCTCTTAGTTTTCTCGCGATGAGACTCGCGGTCTTCGTGTCGATCTCTATCACGTCTCTCTCGAGAGCGGGATCGCCGTCGCTCAGGGCTTCTGTCCCGTGCCATATTTATTAACGATTTGACACCATTAAAGACATTAAGTTTAATAAATTACAGAAAGAAAATGCCTCCAAAATCTTTCGCACAAAATATTTTTGTCAAACGAACGAGGAACTGACATTTGTGAGTTTTTAATTTTATACAGATAAAAAAGCCTGAATTGATATTATATTACCGATTGTATGGTTTTTTTGGAGTCAATTTTAAAATTGTTTATCTGCCTTTTAATAGCTGTATAGTTGTATAAATGTTAACTTTATAGACTGTCTATTTAGTCATTTTAAAGTAAAATATTTGTTTGAAATGCTTTTTATTAAAAAATAAATCTTTACTTGACATATCGTATCTTAGAGCGCGTGCGTTAAAATAATTATTGTGACACCGAGCTTCACCAGTGAAAAATGAAAATATTGAAATAATTTCGTATTTTTCATAAAATTGACGCCACGAAATTCTCGAATTTTATAAATAAGAAGACCAAATATTCCAACTAATATAATGATAATTTAAGTGAATTAAATGGATGAATCTAAGTTGAATTTTTGTTTAACCTCAACGGCCGTAATCGTTGGCTGTGCAGGTATCGCATATTTTATTTTAAAAAACCGGAGGCAATTACGGGATGCAGCAGATGCACTTAATTATTTAAAAATAAATATTGTGGTCGACGATGTTGTATGTGATGATGTGGTATTTGAATTGCGCAAGTAAGTAGATGTTAAGTTAATCTCATTTCTGTTGTAAGCAGTTGAAAAACATTTTTATACTAGGTTTAAAAGAGAGAGTTGTTGTTGAATGCTTATTACTATGTTGATTTTCTTGTTATAGACGTTGCAAATATCATCATGCAGTTGGTTTTGACTGTGAGTGGGTCACAGAGAATGGTAAAAGGAGACCAGTGGCATTGCTTCAGCTGTCTACGTTTGATGGATATTGTGCTCTATTCAGGTTAAATAAAATGGAATCGGTGCCTAATTCCCTAAAGGTAATTTTAGTATATTCACTGGTACAGTCAAAAGCACGTCAGACGTAACACTTTGGACTTTGTACCACTCTTATGTCGGGGGCATAAGTGCTATTATTGAACTGCAAGTGTTTACCGTGATGTGCTGTTGACCGTACTTGTAAATTTTGTAAAAAGTATACTTAAATAATTATTCTTCAATGCTTAGAAAACTAAAAAAAGTTTTGTGTCATTCTTTAAACAAGAGCAGTATTATGCTGCTGCAATAAAATCAAACATTCTATTGCCACTGTCCAACTGAACTGTGTTTTTTGATTAGTCTAATGAACTATTTATAAACTTACTTGGGCCTTTTGGAAAAGGCCTCCTTTTTTGGCAAAGGCGAATATTGATAGATGATAGTAAATAAATAAAATTTAAACTAAATATTTCAAAGGAGCCAGTGAAAACTGAAGATTTAAAATATTACTAGCTTAGCAGTGAACTTCATATCACTTATGTTAGTATTTTTCCGCAATTTATCCATATTTTCTCATTGTTTAAACCTTCCCTGGACTTCCATGAATTCTTTAAAATTAAAATTAGTCAAATCGGTGTAGCCGTTCTCGAGTTTTAGCGAGAATAACTAACAGCTATTCATTTTTATTTATATAATAGATATAGCCATATTAACTTGAAGTCCTGCCATATCACCTGAAAAATCAATGTGTACATTATTGAAGAAATAAAGTTTGTATCTAAGCAAAGGTTGTGCTAAGGATGCTAGATATCTTAGAAACATATTCAAATATTTACTTTAGTAAATACATGACAATAAAAGTAACAATAAAAACCAATATACCAACATTTTCAGGAACTGTTGGAAGACAAATCCGTGTACAAAGTGGGTGTGGCTCCCGACGGTGATGGTAAATATCTTCTTCAAGACTACTTCATACAAATGAAGGCATCACTAGATATACGCCACATTGCCAACCTCTGTGGCCATGACGCGGGCGGATTGGCATCTTTAACTAAGACGTTGCTTGGAGTTCTTCTAGACAAGACTTGGAGGGTAAGGTATACATAAATGTAATTCTTTTATTTATGTCTAAAAGAACAATAAAGGAATTGAAAGGAAAAGAAACAGCTTGAGATAGGGATAGCAGATAACCCAAAGCAACCACAATAATTGTAACTTTACATTTCAAAATGTATTTAGATAACTGGCTAGTGACTGTACATAATATCCTAGGTCCGCTGTAGTGACTGGGAAGCGGACGACCTGACGGATAGGCAAGTGACGTACGCAGCAGCCGACGCGCACGTGGCCGTCCGTATATTCGCCAAGCTCGTCGACGAACTGAGCACGACCACCGTCTGGTGGCTGTTCCGCAGGAGGGACGAGGCCAATTGGAAAGACATTGACGCACTGTGCTGCCAGTTCGCCGATGTTCACTATAAGACAAAGAAAAGGCCTAGTGACCAAACTGGGTAAGTGGAATAGAAAAGGATACTTACAAATGCTTATTTGAGAAATTTCTTTTCTCTTTACTGAAATTTAATATTTTGTGTGGATGGTCTATTTAAGATCTTTGTTTGTTTTTGCTTAAAAGAGTACATGCAAAAACTATCAAACAAATTCACATGAAAGTAATGTGCTCATAATATCAGAATAAATAACACATAGGCTGCTTGTTATCAGCGCACCACGCGAGCGAAGCCGCGGGAAACTAAATGCAACTACACAAAAATAATATGGGTAAACGAAGCGAAGAAGCACCTTGCCCAGTACTACTGTGCCAGCGGATAGAACGCCTCGTTGTTGCGTCCGTTGTCATGGTAATCTGGGCTCTCCCTTGGCTTACCATCTGGCTAAGTAGAGCCTGTAAGAGTAATGAGCTACTAAATAAAGAAATGTTAACATAAATACACTATTATCCGATTCAAATGCTATTAGGATAATACCTTTTGGAATTAAGCGAAAATGACGTCAACTGCGCTTCTCCGTAATGTTAGCAACCAATCAATAGCAACGCATTATTTATCTGTGTCTGTCTAAGTCATCACTGTCGCGTAACGCAACTACAAAAGGTCGTATCCTAATAGCATTTGAACTAGATAGTACAGTGAATTGTAAATCTACATTGTTATTGATTATTTATTATAGAACAAGAGAGAAGAGTCCTATGGACAAGGAGCTGCCGATAAGCAAGCGGTACCCGCACGCGACGCGCTCCAAGCCGCTCTACCACAACTGCTTCCTGCAGGCGCCCGACGGAGAGCTGCTCTGCACTTGCGATGTGAAGAAGGCTTTGTGGTAAGTATTTTCTAGTGAAATTACTGGGTATATGAGGCCTAATAACTGTCGTCTCCATGTAGCGGGCGCAGAGCGGTGCCAGACAGTAACTGCTTAGTTACTGTTTGGCACTAAACTGTCTAAGGGCAGAGGTGGCGCTTACCATCAAATGTACGATCTGCTCGTCTTGTTACACATTGCAATAAAAAAAAGAAGTATATACTATCCATAAAACACCTACTTACCACACCAAGATAATTCTTTGAGTTTGATTTTGACAAGTCGAGCTTCTCTCTCATTCTTTGTCTGCACATTCAGTGTGTGAATCCAAAGATGAATCGTTGAAATGCATGTGCTTGCATTCAGATGATAGTAGTTAATATGTTTTATTCTTCGAGCAGGTAGTCTTAAATTATTTCTGTTTATGTTTTAATTATTTGTTATCTCCACTCATGTCCATAGTTCCCCCCTGCCGCCCCTTAGAATTCTTACATACTTCCTCTTATCATAGAAGTAAAGGCGCAAAACAGTTCTTAGCCAGTTATACTGCCCCATTTCGACTGACAGACAAGAACTGTCTACAGCATGACCACTCTACCACACATTTAATATGTCGATACCACTGGAAATGCATAAGTCCTTATAACTTCTTCTCCTTCTTGTGAAATCACTGGGTATATGAGACGTAATAACTGTCGTCTCGGTGAAGCGGGCGCAGGGCAATGCCGGACAGTATCTGCTTAGTTACTGTTTGGCACTGAACTGTCTAAGAGCAGACGTGGCGCTTACCATCAGGTGTACGATCTGCTCGTCTTGTTACACATTGCAATAAAAAACTTGTGGTTAAAAGGTATGTGGAGAAAGAGCTAGCAGAGATGGTTCAGGAGGATCCTCTGACCGTCCGCCTGCGGTTCGAGCCGGCGGGCCGCTGCGTGGGCGCCGTGGGCCGCTACTACCAGCTGACGAAGGAGAACAAGTGCGTCGTCTGCGGCGCCACCAACTCCTACATCAGGAAGAACGTCGTGCCTAGGGAATATAGGAAATACTTCCCTGGTAAGTGGATATTTAAAAAGTTTTTTCGCTTTTATAATTTCTTTATTCTATGTAAATGGGTAATCTCAAATTTTTTAAAATTGTATTTAATCTATCCTAAAGCCTTAATTACTATCATCATCTTGATCTTGACGAGCCTTTGGTGTAATGGTCGAAAAGTCAGCTATAACAGCAGAGGTCGCGGGTTCGATCCCCGCACGTTACAAACATTTGTGTGCATGAACATGTATGTTTGTACCAGAAACACCCAGTTTCTATGTATAATACAAAAAAAAGTAAGTAATATTTATCCGTTGTCTGGCACCCATAGCACAAGCTAATACTTAGTTTGGGGCTAGATGGCGCTGTGTGAATAATGTCCAGAGATATTTGATTCTCTATGGACGGTTATGGAGGTCAAACTGCATCAATGTTTGGATTTGATTGCAAATAAATTAATAAAAAATAATAATAATAATAATTCGAATCATAGTTTAAGTATAACCCGAGATCCATTAGTTGGGGCAAAGTACTGATCTCGTCGTTTCCACGCAGAGGTGATGAAGGAGCACTCGTCGCACGACGTAGTGCTGTTGTGCGTCCGCTGCCACCAGCGCAGCAACGCCGCCGACGAGGCCGTGCGCGACTCGCTCGCCCGCGCCTGCCGCGCGCCGCGACCCACCGGCGACTGCGCCGAGTACACCGAGGACGGCGCCTGCAAGTCAGTATAGTGCGACGTAGTGCTGTTGTGCGTCCGCTGCCACCAGCGCAGCAACGCCGCCGACGAGGCCGTGCGCGACTCGCTCGCCCGCGCCTGCCGCGCGCCGCGACCCACCGGCGACTGCGCCGAGTACACCGAGGACGGCGCCTGCAAGTCAGTATAGTGCGACGTAGTGCTGTTGTGCGTCCGCTGCCACCAGCGCAGCAACGCCGCCGACGAGGCCGTGCGCGACTCGCTCGCCCGCGCCTGCCGCGCGCCGCGACCCACCGGCGACTGCGCCGAGTACACCGAGGACGGCGCCTGCAAGTCAGTATAGTGCGACGTAGTGCTGTTGTGCGTCCGCTGCCACCAGCGCAGCAACGCCGCCGACGAGGCCGTGCGCGACTCGCTCGCCCGCGCCTGCCGCGCGCCGCGACCCACCGGCGACTGCGCCGAGTACACCGAGGACGGCGCCTGCAAGTCAGTATAGTGCGACGTAGTGCTGTTGTGCGTCCGCTGCCACCAGCGCAGCAACGCCGCCGACGAGGCCGTGCGCGACTCGCTCGCCCGCGCCTGCCGCGCGCCGCGACCCACCGGCGACTGCGCCGAGTACACCGAGGACGGCGCCTGCAAGTCAGTATAGTGCGACGTAGTGCTGTTGTGCGTCCGCTGCCACCAGCGCAGCAACGCCGCCGACGAGGCCGTGCGCGACTCGCTCGCCCGCGCCTGCCGCGCGCCGCGACCCACCGGCGACTGCGCCGAGTACACCGAGGACGGCGCCTGCAAGTCAGTATAGTGCGACGTAGTGCTGTTGTGCGTCCGCTGCCACCAGCGCAGCAACGCCGCCGACGAGGCCGTGCGCGACTCGCTCGCCCGCGCCTGCCGCGCGCCGCGACCCACCGGCGACTGCGCCGAGTACACCGAGGACGGCGCCTGCAAGTCAGTATAGTGCGACGTAGTGCTGTTGTGCGTCCGCTGCCACCAGCGCAGCAACGCCGCCGACGAGGCCGTGCGCGACTCGCTCGCCCGCGCCTGCCGCGCGCCGCGACCCACCGGCGACTGCGCCGAGTACACCGAGGACGGCGCCTGCAAGTCAGTATAGTGCGACGTAGTGCTGTTGTGCGTCCGCTGCCACCAGCGCAGCAACGCCGCCGACGAGGCCGTGCGTTGCGGCTACCACAGACTCGCCGAAGAAGGGATCATGCTTTTTTGCGCAGAATGGCCGGGAAACTGTCGATCTGCGCATCCGCAAACATACCCGATGAGCTACAGAATCGTGGCAGCCGCAAGAGTGTCCTGAATGCATTGTTGTACTGCACGCGTACGACTTCTGCATATAGTAGTTATAGTTAAGAAGTTTTGTAGTTTCGACAATATTCATTTGAAAGAAATTACGACTAAACATACATTTTCAACTTCACAGAAAAATAAGGTCCGCAGCAAGGGCGCTACTGTACCAGTCGCAGAAGCACGTGCTCCCTGAGCCCAGGCGGCAGGAGCTGGAGAGCGTGGTACTGCAACATTACCCTGAACACGCAGAGGTCACTGAGGACCTCCTGCGCGAGGCTGCCGAAATCGCAGTCCTGTAAGTATCAATACTCACTTGTTTAATCAAGGAGCTTATAAACTATCTGGAAGCAGCACGTAAAACATCGAATTAAAGACAAGATTAACTTGTTAAAGTTTTCGGTACCAGTTCGTCTCTAACTCTCTCCATAACCATTAGTATACTGGTATAGTCCGCGTCAACTTAACTGGCTTGTCTGAAGTTAGCTGCGAGCGTCGTTTGCGCAGGTGCGGTGCGCGGTTGCGCCCCTCCTCTGACACCTACATTTGTGTTCTGCGCAGGTACTCGCACGATGTTCAGACAAGCCAATAAAGTTGACGCGGATTATATAAAACATTAGGTATGTACAAAAATAAAATATTATTTACATATCTCTTGCTCTAGTCACTTACTTCCCTGAATGCCGGGGTGTATGGATATCATTACAGCATAGGTTTTTGAATTTGAAAAAAGAACTGTCATACTCATATGTACTGCAAGAAGAATATTTTTAAAAAGTTAGGTTTTTTTTTTTTCTCTCGAATCGGAATCAAGACAATTAATTATATTAGAATTTATGAAGATTTTAATATAAATATCGAACGATTTCGATTTGTTTCGCAGTCACATTGTATGTTATTAAAAATCAAACTGGCCAGCACGATTTGACGCGCTTGCGTGCCATAAAATCGTGAAGAATAAAAAAGGCAGTCGACTAACTAGGCGCGAAAGTGAATTTATTTCGTGTTTTGGAGTTCTTTCTTAAAAGTTGAGTTTTTTTACTTACCTCACAATCGATATGTAAAGCAGAGTGTTTACCTCGGGTGTATGCATCAGTTGCATACTCGGGCTAATTAGCGCCCTCGCTGCGCTCGGGCGCCAGAAACCTCGTATGCAATTGATGTCATACAGTTATATACAGTTATAGTCATAGTTAACAATCTATCTACTATTATGCACGACCTACATTTTAATGCATTTTTTTTTACTTAGTTTTATTTTTTATCTCTGTATAATTTCTGTATAATGTGTAACGTGTGTCAATAAATTTTAATGCTTTTTCTTTCTTTCTTTCTTTAATGATTTTTAAATCGTGCAGGTTCAAGAACTCTGAGTACGAGTGCCACGGTCAGAAGGTGGTGGAGCACTTCGCGAAGCACGGCGACGGGCTGCTGAAGCTCGAGGAGATATGGCGGGCCCACTTCCTCGACGTCATGCGGCCGCGGTACATGCCCGAGCTCTGGTCCGTCAAGCACAACGAAGAGAGGTGACCTTCAACCCTTATTATAAACTTGTTAACAAAAGACTGTGTCATGCTCTGTGTATATTCTGCTTTATTGAGATATATTGGCAAAATTGTAGGTCCAGACTGTATTAAGAGCCATGCTGGTTTACAGTACGAATGGACCGGCTCTTCCGGGGAAGAGCCGGCCCATTCGCTCTACTTGTTTTGTGAAATAAAGTGTAAATTATAAATAAATTTTGTTATTTTCAGGTTGCTTGTAAAACTCAAAGAAGGAAGATTGTCTGAAGAAGAAATTAAGTTAATTGGTGTGTCCAGGTGGCTGTGAAATTCCATATTTATTTTAAGATCATGATGACATGCATTTTATTCAAATGTTAATATTGAAATATTTTTTTATATACACAATTGTTGATGGACAAATGATAATGATGAATGATGATTTATTTTACTAAAGAATGAATTTACTTCTGGCCATTTTATTTGAAAAAATAGTTATTATATTTTACGGCCTTAGTCATATCCTTAATTTGTGACTTATCTCAATAAAGTAAACTTTTATAATATAAGTACTTTTGTTTTACATAATACATAATCCCAAAACTTTTAGAATTTGACGAGCCATTTAGTGTAATGGTCGAGAAGTCGGCTATTACACCAAAGGTCGCGGGTTCGATTCCCGCACGGTACAAACATTTGTGTGCATGAACATGTCTGTTTGTATCGGTCTGGTTGTTTGTATGTATAATATGTTTGTATTTACAAAAAAAAAGTATTATATGTAATGTTTATCCGTTGTCTGGCACCCATAGCACAAGCTAATGCTTAGTTTGGGGCTAGATGGCGCTGTGTGAATAATGTCCAGTTGGTCCAGAGAATACGGTGATGCCACACGGGCGCGTTGCGCTGCGCTGCGTCGACAGAGCGTCGTCGATGCGTTATATTTCATACAAATTGAACGGCATGCCACACGGTCCGTTGTGGCGACGCGCGTCGCCGTAACGCGTGTACAACGCACGCGTAGCCGACAGACGAAGCGGGGGGAGTGGTGCAGCGCTCCGACGACGGAGCGACGACGCACGCGTCGCAGTATGGTTTATGCAGTCTTATGAGATAGCGGTGCGCCCGAAGTACATAAATCATCATGAGTGTTAAAGAAATTGACGTGGACTACCTAATCTCGTTAGTGGAGGAAAGACCTGTTCTATGGGATAAAAACCATGAATATTATAAATACAAACACAGAAGAGAAAAGGAGTGGTTGGCCATAGGTGGTTGGTTGTTGCGGTCCATTGTTGTGTTGTTCACAAACTAAACCTAAAATCAACGCAGACAACGCACGACGACGCACGACGACGCGTGGACAACGCAGCGCGTTGCGACGACGCATCGGATCGTGTGGCACCCATTCCGTCGAGCGCTTGCGGTGCGTCGACGCAACGCAGCGCGTCCGTGTGGGATCACCGAAATGTCGGTCTATAATGGCCTGTCAGAAAATCGCCCGTTCAGGTTAATCTTTGCCTGTGCAGCGCTTTGTCTTAAAAAAGTAAACTGTCACATTTAAATTTCAATCAAATTCAAACCGTGATCAGCTTGAACGGAAAATTTAATTTTGTATTGTGATTTCAAGTGTTTTTCAAAGTAATTATATAAATCGAGTGAATAAATATATACATTAAAATGACTAACACAAAGCAAACAAAAATTACAAAGTTATTTCGTAGGGGAGGTAAGTTTATCATTATTGGTATGTTTACGAAATTATGAACCTAAATACTGAAGTTTCTATTATACATCATAATTTTTGCCAAAGCAGCAGCTAAACTGCCAGAAGATTGTGAGGAGATACAGGAAGAAATCCAGCAGTTGGAACTAAAGCTGAAAGAGAAAGAGGATGAGTTGTTCCAGATACAAAGAAATAGCTACAGGCACAAAGTTTCACCTCCAAAAAAGAAGCCTGAAAGTTTCGTTCGACCGCAGGTACCTCTAAGTTAATAACAAATTTTGTGCTGAAAGTTATGCAACACTAATCTAGACGGCATCCCAATATAGCTAGTAGCTCTAGTGATAAGGGTATCCAAATCATAGAAGTCATCCTACTAATATTATTAATGCGAAAGCCTGGATGTTTGTTACACAATCACCCATAAACGGCTGAACGGATTAAGAGGAAATTTGGCACACCGTTATCTTGGGGTGAACTAAGGGAAGAAATAATTGCCCTTGGTACACCCGGGTGAACTATGAAGGTGGACCATGGGCAATGCCCGACCAATAGTTTATAACCTGGATTAGGACATAGGACATAAAATTCCTACGGGAAACATCTCATTCCCGAGAGATACTTAAAAAAGGAAATTTCGCGCAGTTGAAACCACGGTCTGAAAGCTAGTAACAAATAAAATGAGATCATACAGGTATAATTTCAAGATTAATTAATATAATATTTTACATCTTACAAGCTATGGTTTAAATCACAGGTTTAAATATTATCATATTAAACACTAAATCATTGAATCATAAATTACTTAAATGTTTTGATTATAGAAAATAATACTGAACAATTCGGTAGAGAGCTTAAAGAAGAACATTGAGCTGATGTCAATGCTATCGGGGATGGAAGTGCAGTCGTATGTGGCCAACGACCACTGCTGTATTGTGTTTCACATGCAGCATGATTCACACAATGAAGTCAAATATGGATTGAAGATTAATATGAGTTCTGGTATGTGAATTTACTATTAATAAACAACTATTAAAGCTTCTATTTAGAATAATAGATACATAAAATACAACATTATAAAATACCCAATGATCACTTAAGTTTCCACATTGCAATTTTACTATTTCTCATCATCTAGATCCCCAGTTTGTAACTTGGTAAATGCTAAAATAAATAGTAATTCCTCAATTTCAGGAGTTAATGAAGTATCACAATCTTCTTTACCACTTGGTTTCAACCTCAACGCCGTTATGGAAGATTTTAATAATGTTATGATGCCTAATTGTCTCGGGGCCATTCGGAAGGCACTTGTAGCATATAATGATAGGTTGGAGCAGTATGAAGCATTAAAGGTAAATATTTTCAGAGCTTTATTTCCATCTGATTTTAAACTTTTTCACAGTTTAGCATCCACTGCTTTGTGTATAATAATAGTATAGGCCTAATATACGCATACATCAATTGTATAGAACAATTCAAATAATGTGCTGTCTTCTGGATCAGTCCCTGGATGAGATAGTCCCCCAAACGATACTAATGTAAAACCTATTTATGGAAACTTGTTTGGCTAATATGTAATTTAATTGAGCTATTTATATGTGCTGTAAACTGCTGTTTGTTTTCCTAATAAATAAAATAAAAATAAGATAAAATAAAATATTGAATATGCTGTACTGTCTACAAATCATGTTGTTATACAAGTTTGCATTTGCGTTTGTTGTGATATTTTGGTCCCACATTCCAATTTCCATTTAGTCTTACAATTTCTATCTGTGATTGATATAATTGAAATGGTTTTTTTTTTCCAGAGACTCCTGAATATTGAAGCGCAGTTATTCAAGGTTATTGATGGGTCTCACATTGAGATAACCTTTGTAGCTCATAGTGACATGGAGGAGGAGGATGAGCAGGTCAACATTGTGCTCATGCTTGACTACAGGGTCTATGATATACGACCAAAAACATTCTCTTTTAAGGAAATAGGTGAGAGAAAAATCAATTTTTTAGATAATATTAACATCAACACCATGGATGTCATCGCACCTGCGCCTTTTTGCATGGGGTGTGGATGATAGTTTATTTATACAATATACAGGGTGTCCCAGAACTCAACGTCAAGCCGAAACGGGGTGACAGGACTGATTGTAACCATCATGAGAAAAATAAGAAAAAAAAACTATCTCATGCTGTAAGGAAATTATGGGCATTTAAGAAATACCTAGAAATTTGGTCAAACTGTAACCATTTTTCGGTTATTGTGGTTAATTTTTATTATTTTTGTTCATTTAAACTTTGGAACCGTAACCCTAAATAACATTTCTAGAACCACAGTCAAAAATAATGCCACAACTGCCCCAAGTTTTCTAGAATTAAGACTATTTGTTAAACTATGAATTTAAAATTTTCAAAATATGTCGACTTTGAAAGGCTCTCCTTTAAAAAAAATGTACTAAAGTGCCTTGGCAAGTGCCATCAAAAGTTCGCGCATTTAATCAGGATTGCAAAAAGGTACAATACTTGCTAGTTTTATACTAAAAAAACTCTAGTAAAGAAATAAAAACGTCGAGTAACCCGATTTTTGCTAACCCATTTTACTCAGTTCAAATGTTTTTATTCGCACAAGCTCTTGGTAGTTTCTTAATTTTACGGCAAAATGATGAGAGAGATGGATAGTGGACATGTTTGCCATGAGCGAACGAGACAGATAGTAACGCCACTTTTACCAAAGTCAACAAAAGTAAGTAAAATTAATAAAATAATGAAAAATCTTGACCTAGTTTAGTTTAGGTTTATTGGAATAAACGTCAGATAGGGAAATAACATTTTTTATTACAATAAAATATGTTCAAATTGTTGACCATCAGCCTCAATACACGCCCTACATCTTATTAAAAAAGATCTAGTTATTAGTCGGGCATATCCTTGAGAGTTGATGTCCTTAGCGACTTGAGAAATTCGTTCACGCAGCTCGGCTACGCTTTCAATTCAATAGGCTTTGAATAAACTTTTTCTTTGAGAACGCCCCAATAAAACCAAACGACTAGTTGCACTCCGGGAGTGCCGGCAGAAGTGAAAACTTGATTTTTTTTTTGAAAGTTTTCACTTCTGCCGGCACTCCCGGAGTACAACCGGTCGATTTTTTTTATTGGGGCGTTCTCAAAGAAAAAGTTTATTCAAAGCCTCTTTGACAGCGTAGCCGAGCTGCATGAACGAATTTCTCAAGCCGCTGAGGACATCAACTCTCAAGGATATGCCCGACTAATAACTAGATCTTTTTTAATAAGATGTAGGGCGTGTATTGAGGCTGATGGTCAACAATTTGAACATATTTTATTGTAATAAAAAATGTTATTTCCCTATCTGACGTTTATTCCAATAAACCTAAACTAAACTAGGTCAAGATTTTTCATTATTTTATTAATTTTACTTACTTTTGTTGACTTTGGTAAAAGTGGCGTTACTATCTGTCTCGTTCGCTCATGGCAAACATGTCCACTATCCATCTCTCTCATCATTTTGCCGTAAAATTAAGAAACTACCAAGAGCTTGTGCGAATAAAAACATTTGAACTGAGTAAAATGGGTTAGCAAAAATCGGGTTACTCGACGTTTTTATTTCTTTACTAGAGTTTTTTTAGTATAAAACTAGCAAGTATTGTACCTTTTTGCAATCCTGATTAAATGCGCGAACTTTTGATGGCACTTGCCAAGGCACTTTAGTACATTTTTTTTAAAGGAGAGCCTTTCAAAGTCGACATATTTTGAAAATTTTTAATTCATAGTTTAACAAATAGTCTTAATTCTAGAAAACTTGGGGCAGTTGTGGCATTATTTTTGACTGTGGTTCTAGAAATGTTATTTAGGGTTACGGTTCCAAAGTTTAAATGAACAAAAATAATAAAAATTAACCACAATAACCGAAAAATGGTTACAGTTTGACCAAATTTCTAGGTATTTCTTAAATGCCCATAATTTCCTTACTGCATGGGATAGATTTTTTTCTTATTTTTCTCATGATGGTTACAATCAGTCCTGTCACCCCGTTTCGGCTTGACGTTGAGTTCTGGGACACCCTGTATATCTAGTCATGTGGTAAGAGTTGATAAGTACATCTTTAAATAAAAGATGAAAAAATATTGATTTTGATTTTATACCCCACTACTAAGAAAGCACTATAGTGCTATGGCCCACCTTGGAGGCTAAAGTGCGGAAACTTCACAGTAAACCTAAGAAAGCACTAAGCATAAATGTCATATTTTCCAGATCTTCCAGAAGGCGCAGTAGAGGCTCTCAGAGAACAATGTACGGTGTTTAAGAGGAAGCCATTAAGAAAAGCTTTTAAAGAGGCCTTCATCACTGGTATTGGGCCCTACAAATTGACACATCAGGTATACTTTTACTAAAATTTGTATTAGCTTAAATCTAATATTTAAAATACGGCAACAGCATAGTCAATTTAATCTTAATTTTTTAAGAAACTTCAGTAGCAACACAGTACAAAATTCACCTAAGGGTAAGCAGCCACACTACAGCCTATTTTATTGAGGGAAAGATCACTAAGATATGCTAGAGGATCCAATATATAATCTTTTTTTTTCTAGTAGTGTCGTTTTCGAATGAAAAAATACTATAAGCATATCATAGTCACACTCCATGGTGTTCTCCTAAAACACATTAAATATTTATCACTTAGGTGGGTCCCCGGCCAGCAGAGCGCGCGCGACGGCCGCGGCGGCGGCCCAACAAGCAGTACTACAACAACGACGACACATTCCACCCCGAGGACTGCTCGGACCAGAGCGACAACGCCAGCGATAACTGATGTCTGTTTCCTCTATTGTCTACGAAATATTTTCAATTGCAATACACATTTATTTCAAACTGCATGAAAGAAGTTCATTTTAATTTGAATGTACAAACATGGGCATATATTAAAGCCAGCTATACGAAGAACCATTCCATTTACCATTTAAATCTATATACAGAGGGAGAAAATAAGGGCAACAATAAAAAAAGATTCAGACACCATTATATTTTTCTTTAAAGACCCAAAATGTCTCATAGTGTAAGCCAGATCATTGCAAAAGAAGTCTAACCAGTCTAACAAACAAAAATATCTTTTGATTATACGTCTTCAATGAATGGGTTAAAAAGCCCCTGGACTACAATTAAAAGTCGAATATATTCCATAAACTTTATTTAAAATAAAAATAGAAAAATGAATTTATACAACTTTGATTTTTACAATTTTTAGTTGTTAAAATATTTTTGAACTAACATGAGTGATTATCAATTTACACATCTTTTTTGACTAAGTACAGTATGTAATTTCCCTTCAGGTTTTTATCACTCCTGTTAGTTCAAAAATTAATAATTATTAATTATACTTTAAATGAGAAGATGAATTTACTAAAAAATCTGCTAAATGTCATGACATGACTCATGAGTTCACTACGAGTGACTGGGAAGGGCGATGGAAGTTTTTGTGAATCATTTGTGCGCTTATTAGATAGTCGTACCTAAGAGGTAATATTAAATGACTGGTGTTCACGTTTCATAATACATCTACTATCATTATTCATAATTTAGGAGCACACACATAGGTTTTACGACACACAACGGCACCGCAACGAATACACTATACCAATATGAGCCAGTCGTACTGGTAAAGTATATTTTTGAGATAAAGCGACTAAAAATTACCAACTGTGTCGTTCGTGAACTGTACCTTCATGTAAATGCATTTTACAGTCGAACTTTTAAGACATACCTCAGTCTATAATACTAAATAATAATTATAAATTCACACTTATAGTACGATGGTAATTAGAAATCAGACATAGATATCTCAGAAATTAAATATTTGCATAGATCAAATTTGTAAATCTGATCAATACCTTCAATGATACATTAATTTGAATTATTTCTATAAAAAACTATCAATAATAAGATATTGTTTACACAAAATATTGTTTTAATAATTGCTTACAAAATCTTTTGTTTCCTCTTCCTTTTATTTTAATTTTGTTCTTCCCATCTTACCATTATCATTTCTGTAGCATAGGCACTTGTCCTTTCATAATACAAATTAATGTATCATTTCACTATATTATTTAGATTGCACATAACTTTATTCTCAACGGGCACTTGTGACACGCTGACACAAGTTCAAATGTAACAAACGTCTTTACGCCTTAGCAATCGCAACCCGTCACACTATTATGGGACACAGCCGTATGGGACAATTCATAAATTTTAATATGCCTAAGTTGTGGTAAAATGGTGTAGGTGGACTATGATAATATTTTTCTTACATGTAGTTTATGTGTATACTTCAATATTTTAGTTATATTTTTAACTAGAGTGAAATTTTATAGAATTTTTCATGTTTTTTCATGTGATCGACTGGCTTAGTTTTGATAATTTTAGTGAGAATAAATATCAGTAGTTGATTAGTACCAAGACTAACTCGTGGGACAGTGAGAGAGCTATAGTGGCGTCACGTCACGTGCCGTTAAATAGAAAACACTGATCGCAGGCTAACGTTTAAATAATTCCAACAATTAACATGTACAATATAACATAACTCTTAACTATAAATGACATGTATCGAGACATATATTTCATTGCAAAATTAATATTAACTATATAACGGGGATCCTATTGGCATTATCTGTAGATTTTGTAGGCAGGGGTGCGTCACCTTGCGCTGGTCAATCGCTACAATCGAGCAACGTCCCTTTCGTGTGTGCAGAGGAAACGGATAATGTTTCGGTGGTCAAGTTGACTCGAGTTGTGTAGTAGTGTTGTCTCCTAATGTTAGTAAAACTCCGCACTTATGTGGTCAAGTTGACTCAAGTTGTGAACTACTGTTGATCTCGTTGTTGAGGGCGCGTGTTGATTGTCCCCTGTTAGTAAAACTCCGCACTTAGGTGGTCAAGCTGACTCAAGTTGTGAACTACTGTTGATCTCGTTGTTGAGGGCGCGTGTTGATTGTCCCCTGTTAGTAAAACTCCGCACTTAGGTGGTCAAGCTGACTCAAGTTGTGAACTACTGTTGATCTCGTTATTGAGGGCGTGTGTTAGTTGTCCCCTAATGTTAGTAAAACTCGGTACTTAGGTGGTGACCGAGTTGCGTAGTACTGTTGATCTCGTGGTGTCGGGCGCGTGTTGCGTGGTCGGCGCGGCGGCCGGCCTCAGACGCCGCGGTTGGGCAGCGGCTTGACCTTGTAGATGCGCACGAGCCAGTGCTCCGTGGTGTAGGCCTCCTCCAGTACGTCGAGGTTGAAGTCCTTGTTGCCGATCTCCGCGCCGCGCACGCGGTCGAAGCCTGGTGGTCGGCCTGCGATATGAGACAACAAAATAAGGTTTTTTTTTCAGAGAATATCTTTTTGACGTCTATGGTTTTATAAACTTTGCATGCCATTTTTTCATAGAGAAAATTAAGTATACCTTGGGACCTATTAGAAGACGCTTTTCATGGATTTATTTGTGGATAATACTCACACATTCATATAAAGCCAGTACCTAAACATTGAAAAGCACCCTGAAGACCGAAAGTGTCTGTATAGCCCGACCAATAAAATAAGAAACCTCGCCATATTGCGGAAAAATATTGGAACTAATTTCTTCAAGTGGCAACAATCAAATAAAAAAACAATAAGATGTCATTCATTATTATTCTGTCAAAGCGTGATGTCAATTGTCAACAGTGCCTTGTTAATATTGGATATTGCGAGTTATTTGTGAGTATAACCATAGCAACCAAGTGTTACTATAACCATAGCTAATGTGGCGCCTCCAGAGCAGATTTTTTATTTTCCTGGTCGAGCCATTTGATGTTATGGTCGAGAAGTCGGCTATTACACCAGAGGTCGCGGGTTCGATCCCTGCACGGTACAAACATTTGTGTGCATGAATATGTCTGTTTGTATCTGTCTGGGTTTTTCTATGTATAATATGTATGTATTTACAAAAAAAAAGTATATAAGTAATGTTTATCCGTTGTCTAGCACCCATAGCACAAGCTAATGGTTAGTTTGGGGCTAGATGGCGCTGTGTGAATAATGTCCAGAGATATTTACATACCTCCCTCGGTGTAGACGAGGCCGAACTTGTAGTAGCTCATCTTGTACATGAGGCAGTTGAGCAGCGTGTGGGAGCCGTCGGCGTCGACGCGGAACTCGCCGGCCGGCGTGTAGTAGTCCGACTCGCGGATGTGCGCTCCTCGGTCGGTACTGCCGCCGATGCGCACCATCCACAGGAACTTGTTTATGTCTGCAAGCCATAACATACCAGCTTTTAATGACATGAAAAAATAATTGTGTGTTAACTTTGGACTTTGTAAGTTTGTACCACTCTTATGTCGGGGGCATAAGTGCTATTATCGAACTGCGAGTGTTTACCGTGATGTGCCGTTGACCGTACCGTACATATGTATCTTGGATACGTTCGTGCATTGCCAAAGTTAACACACCAGGCAAGTAAGACATCTTGTCTCAATAAATAGATTTTTACAGGTTAGCTCTCTACAGCTTAGATTAGATACTGCTTAGATACTGTTTCGTTTCGTGTGTTCGTTTGTTGTTCGCGAGATGGACGGACCAGATGGAATCTGCACTGGGTTAACCTGCCCATAAATGTTCTAGAAAGGCAGCGATACGAGACGAGTGGCGGAGAATTGTGAAGCGAGTCACTAACCCTGGAGATACGACCACGACCACTCTGCCAAGAGTGTAACGCAGGAGAAGAGAGTTACTGTTTGGCACTGAACTGTCTAAGGGCAGACGTGGCGCTTACTATCAGGTGTACGATCTGCTCGTCTTGTTACACATTGCAATAAAAAAAAGAAAAAAAAAGCGCATGCTAAGATGCTTTCCTGACTTTATGGGCTATCAACCATTGTCAACAGACTTACCGTCAGAGGAATAGCCGACCAGGCCGCCGAAGATGACCAGCACGTAGTCGACGTCGAGCTCCCGCATGATCTCGTAGGCGCGCTCCTCGCTGGACGCCATGGCCTGCCCCACGCGCGAGATGTGCGTGTTGTTCCACGTGTTGTTGTCCACGATCACCGTGCGGTTCGCCATCGCCGTTATCTGGTACCCGTAGTCCCACCAGGACATCACTTTTGCGTCCTGCGAAATTAACAAACATTTTAGTGTTTGGGTTTCTTAAATCTGGACTTGGACATCACTTTTGCGTCCTGCGAAATTAACAAACATTTTAGTGTTTGGGTTTCTTAAATCTGGACTTCTCGACGATAGAATACATAAGTAAACACTTTAGGTAAGCGGGCTATACGTGTAGTAGGCAGCGATCCGATCGACTTATTTTATCATAAAGGCTGCCCGCCCACGTCGGATTTCGGTGACCGACTTTTTGTAGGTGACAAATAGAACGTACTAATAGCAATGGAGCAACGCACACGTCCTACAAAAAGTTGGTCAGAAATACCATAGAAATAAAGTAGGTCACAGACTGTCGGTCATACAAAAAGTCGGACGTGGGCGGGCACACAAAAACAAAAATTCTATGCAAGGGCGTCGCCAAGGGGGGGCAGGGGGGGGGAGCCCCCCCCCCCCCCCAGAGATCAAATGTAGCTAGCCGCAAAGCGGTAACGCTTCATGTTCTCGGCGTTCATATTTTTTTTCCTAAATAATATTGCCCCATTGCCCCCCCTTAATCATAAGCTGGCGACGCCCTTGATTCTATGGTAATAACTTTTCTTTCTGAAGTACCTATCTTCAGAATATGTATGGTATCTGATGAGAGTGGAGTAACACCCCGGAGACTCCGTACAATGCTCGCAAATTAATTACTTATTACTACTACACAGACAAATAACGTTTGAACACGCGTTAATTTTTGCGTGAATTTAAGCATGTGAGTGGACAAGAAACCTAAAAAGAAAGAAGTGGTTTCAGAACTAGTAAATAAATATAAATAAATAAATATTGGACAACATCACACACATTGATCTGACCCCAAAGTAAGTAGTGTAGGCACTTGTATTATGGGTGTCAGAAACAACGAAGGTACCCCAAATATATACTTAGATACAAATAAACATCCAGACACAGAACAAATACAAATGTTCATCACATAAGTGTTTGTCCTGGGTGGGATTCGAACCCGACCCCTGGCACAGAGGGCAGGGTCACTAGCAAATGTGCCATCAGGCCAGTCAAACTAGTTTTACTGACCTCGGGCGTGTTCATCTTGAGCCAGGTGTAGGCCTCGCGGAAGTCGTCGAAGATGATGCGCGCGCCGTCGTGCGCGCGCGCCGACAGCACGATGCTGGGCGACGAGTACGCCTCCGACGTCACCCACGTGCAGTGGAACACGTACGACACCAGCAGGCAGCCCAGCACCGTCACGAACACCGCGCCCACCTGCACGTCACACCAAAATAAAAGTAACGTACAGTACCGGCAAACTTCTTGAATATCGGGTGGGGTTGCGTAAAACACGAATTTTGACACGCCTGCGCGATATTTTGCTAGTGAAATTACTGGTTATATGAGACCTAATAACTGTCGTCTCTTAAGGCGGGCAACGCACCTGCGACCCCATGGGGGTCTCGGGTGCTTATGGGCGGCGATGATCACTTATCATCAGGTGACCCACTTGCTCGTTTGCCGCCCTATAATATAAAAAAAAAAATTGATCAGTGGCATAACTCTGACCAAAAGCGCGCGCGGGTGTTCGGGAGATTCACGCGCGTTATTGGTCACGCGCAAGTGCACATGCGCGAACTTTCCCCCTCTCCGTCGACTGATGTTCAACAAGTTTGCCGGTACCTGTATCACCCTACTAGGTATTTACTTTTTTTACTATGGCGGCAATTTACTACGGGCGGTCACCGATCACAGCAGCGTATCGCTCGTGACAGCTCGCGTCAAGCAGTAAACGCCCCCGTGCGCCTGCGAGCGGGCGCTCACTGCTTGACGCGAAATACATACTAATTTTGTAAGTAGTTATCAGTATCGATTTTGCAACATTTTTTTATTGGCAGAAAGTCGCTTAAAAACATTTTTTTAACTAGGCCTTTCGATACCAGATAAGTACTTAAATCAATATACCGTTGATCGCTTTTATGTCCAATATTTTATAAATACATATAAAATTACCTCAGATCTGAAAACCAGATTGTTTTCATGCTTCTTCTTCTTCTCATGCTTCTCCACTTTCGGCTCGATGTCCTTCACATGTAGACTGAGCAGACTGGACGCCGCCACGCCTGACACGATGCACATCACCGGTGCCAGAACCAGCATCAGACGGACCATCACGCCCTGCATTCAATACCAACCGAGAGGTCTTAGTATACTGGAGGTAAGTTGGCTGTGGTCGGTGGGTAAGGGAGGCGGGAGTTCAGCGATCAAAGTGTGATGGGTCATGGCGCGGAGTTGACGGAGTGTTGTCACTCGACGTCAGCTACAACGCACTATAGCTTCGGTTGTCATCATAAGTTTTTTTATTACTGTGTATATGTAGTTAGCTTTTTAGCTCATTCAATAATGATTTATGTCCAAAAATTTAAAAATTCGATTTAAAAATAAAAGGTGGTCGATCTACTGTAATCAGTAGACCAACACCCTTCATATTATACAGGCTAACATTTATTCTAGAAAAATATCTTAGTGCTACAGGCTAAGTCGTAAATCAACTCAGTGGGTGGAAGGCAAATTATTTTTGAACATAAAACGTACACCAGTAGAAAACGTCTAATTAGCCTAGTGTGAGAAGGACCCATAAAATTTTAATGTAGAAAATCATCATCATCAGCCTATATACGTTCCCACTGCTGGGACACAGGCCTTATCTCAATTGTGAGATAGTGTGGGCCATACTCCACCACGCTGGCCTAGTGCGGGTTGGTGGAGCGTAGAAAATCTTAAATACTCACGGCAAAGTATATGCTAAGCACTCCGTAGAGGATGATGAAGATGTTGGCGTCGGTGAGCTTGCTGAAGCAGAAGTACAGTCCGGCGGGGAAGAGGAACACCAGCACCTGCAGGTCGAAGTAGAAAGACGACCACGATGTCGGCTGGTGCTCCGATACGGACGCTGGGAACAAGGTATATTTATAATGAAGCAGTGAGGATGACCTCACTCCACCTGATTGTAAGCGGATGTGAGGTCCAAATATAAGGTTGACTGGCTCAAAAGAACATAGTAACCACTGAGCCAGTCCCCCTCACCTTGAAGGCCTGCTAAGATGGCGCTTCACGCCCCGCCTAAAAAGCCCAGGATTATAGGAGGACGGAAACACATGAGCCGGAAGGGCATTCCATGACCTAATGGCACGGGGTACAAAAGAGGAACTATACCTCTTATAAGGTGATAAACCTTTACTTACAGTTAGCATTTAGGCGCTGCGCAGACATAAGACACTTTTTGGGTCTATTACTGTGTCATAGAATGTTACACTTACAATGTTAAACCATATCCGCAACAAAATAATATTGTGCTGTCAATAAAATTAATATCGGTTATAATTTTTGGCTCAAAGGCACATATTATAACATATTTTTCGTATAACTTACCAATGATTGGAATGTGATTTTTGGCGTAAGACGGGTCCAGCAGGGAGTAGAAACGTCCAGTCCATGGTGATATTTTTCCTGTGTAATAGAAAACATATATTTTATAGCAAAGCAACTACTGAAACGTCAATCTTCTTTGAGAGGGTGGCACTTCCCGGGTCGAGCCACTTACAAAAAACCTCCCAAGAAGATGAGTCGGCCTATAACATGATGGGAGAAAAATGTTATTGATAGATTGAACAACCTTTAAGGTAGTACCAATCATTATAACGACGATTAGGTTTTAATGATATATATACATAGGCCATAATTTAACCCCATGACACCATCATCAGGTAAGGAGGAGGGCGGAGTTTACCCACTAAACCCCTGGGTTTTGTGGGTCTGAAACAGGGATGTTACGGAGCTCCGGTTTCGTTATGTTGGAAATTCCGATTTATTATTACACTTTCGGTTCCGATTTCGGTCCGAAACTTTTAAATCGGAGGTTTTAATCGGAAGTCGAAGCATAGCAATACACTACTTTTGGAGTCAATGTATTTGATTTAATTTGATGTTAGTAAGAAACATGTTGATTTTTTCATTGTCTGTGTTAATTTGATCTTGTAATTAAAAAAATGGTGTCCGTTCATATGACAAAAAACGAATGACAAATTTTCATTTGAAAAACAACGTTTGACAAAATTATACTTGATAAATTTATTATTTTACAAACTTTTGTTTGATAAACTACGCATTAGACAATATATTTAAAAGAAAAAAACTTATTATGCAAAAACATTAATTTACAATTTGATTATTTTTTAAACATGTTACTTGGAAAAACAACGTAAGGCATAAAAACATTTGACAAAATGCATTGCTATATAAAAATAACATATTTAAGTACACGTTATGTCGAATATTTTACTTTAAGCACGGAATCATATTATATATGTGTAGGGTCAACTGAAAAAATGGCTGGTTAGGTTAGGTTAGAACTGCGACCGAAACCAGAACCGAATTTTACTTATTTTCCTTAATTCAGGCAGTGTGTATTTTTTTTAAAGACTTAAGTTTCTATGGAATTAGTATTAGTCGTAATACAAAATTATTACTTGCCTATAAATAATGTCCAAGATGAAAATTGCAACCATGCAATTTAGTATTTTCAAAATTTGATCGCAGGTAAGTATTGGTTAAAAAATAGTAATTTTTAAAAACTAATAATTTATCTTCTTGCTTTTTGTACAATCATCAATTTGGCAAACGAATTATTTAGTCATGTGATAATTTTTTATATAAAATTTTAACATTTGAATAATTTTCTAAGTAAAACATTTGCGAAACCTGTATTTTGTCAAATGATTGTTTTTAAAGTAATATGTTTGCGAAATGAAAGTTTGTCAAATGATTAGTTTTTCAAACGTTGTTTGTCAAATGATCGTTTGTCATACGTTTTTTGTCAAACAATAGTAAACCTAAAAAAATACTGAATGATGTTTTATTTGTCTTTCAATAAAAATTGCCACTACTTCTTGCCTCTGATCCGATTCCGATTTCGGTTCCGATTCCGATAAATCAAATTTAAAAACTCCGATTTCGATTCCGGTAATTTTAGCTCCGTTACGTCCCTGGTCTAAAGGCATACCACCATATGCCACACATCATTTTCGACCCCGACGGAGGGTGACGGTACATCACGTATTTACCAGGTTAAATAAACGGCGACATCTAAGATGGTATACCTGTGATGGTGAGCACGACGACGGCGGTGCCGAGAGTGGCGAGCAGCGTGGTGAGCAGCGCGTTGAACAGCAGCTCGAAGTTGCTGGGCGACAGGCGCGCGCGCAGGTACTGCGTGAACGCGTACAGCTGGCACAGCCCGAACGTGCCCAGCGCCTGACCGACGGACGAGACGTTATAATGTTATGCGTTATCAGCCCTACTATTGAATATTAGCCGATGATTGGAGTAAGTATCCAAAAGTTTTTTTTGTATACCACAAGAGTAATGTAGCCCAAAACACGCCTGATGGCAAGGGGTTGCCATAAAAAATTATCGCCTAACGTGGTAAAAAATTTAAGTTTTTCTTTAAATGACCTAACCTTACCAATGATATTTGATCCTAAACTAGCCTTCCGCCCGCGGTTTCACCCGCGCGTAATTTATATTTTCAAATATCACCCCCTTTCCCCCACATTTCCGGGATCAAAGGTACCCTATATTCACCGGGGATAGTGTAGCTTTCCAACAGTGAAAGAATAATTCAAATCGGTTCAGTAGTTTCGGAGCATATTCAATACAAACAAACAAACAATCAAATATTTCCTCTTAAAACTTACTTAATATTTAAACGTCACGGTACAAGCATACCCTGATAAGATCCGCACATAGTGCTCAGAGAGTTAATGTAAGGAAATATCTAATTGGGAAATTTATTGAATAACTTGTGTTTACAGTGCGACAGTAATACAGAGAGAAGTGTCATGTAGATGGCAGACTATTTTTACAAGACTGGTCTTTGTTTTTCAACTTACCAGCATATGCTCAGAGCTCTGCACCGGCTGGAAGCCGACGAATGAGATCTGCATGGAGAGGATGGTGCCGACGCAGTACAGCGCGCTGTAGGCCACGTACACGCGCGACGAGAAGCGCCCGAGCAGCATCAGCGCCAGCACGTGGAGCGGGATCAGGTTGATCAGGAACACGTAACCGCCCCATGATGACACCTGGAATGTTGTATGAAGGTTACGACGCGTGGCATCCACGAAATGGGAAGATATTTCTCTGAGCTCGATGTCTGTTTTTTTTATATACCACGTCAGTTGGCAGACAGGCACGCAGCCCACCTGATGGTTAGCGGCCACTGTGGCCTATTCCATTGAGAGACACTTCACCAGCGTCGCTCAATGTGCTGCCAGACTGTAGGCTCATCTGATCTTCGAGCTTTTGATTTCAAGTGTACTGGCTCCCAAATTAATGTTGCCGGAACACAGCTAGAGCTGTTATGGCGGCAGATTTCACCTGTGGGGGTATGTCTTTGTGTCTGTCTCTGTCTGTTTTAGTTTTTCTTAATTTTTCGACTGTCAGTAGTTATGCATGATTTGGCCGAACAATGGTTAATTTGACTGCTGGAGTCATAAAACCTGCAGTGTATGGATTCGTTTCCTGCCTTCAATCTAGTTGATGGAAAGACTTTTTCTGTGTCAGATTGGCTAGATACATGCGAAATCTGCCGCCATAACAGCTAAGGTTGTAATCGTATTTCTCATAAAACAAACGTACTATCGTGTAACAATGAAATTGATTAGCTTCAGGCTTTTTACAGTGTAAATGTAGACTTGCTACAACCAATTTCACGATTCAAGTCACCTTGACGTATGTTCTACACTTTTATTACGTTCTGATTAGTTCCATTAAAAAGTAAATCACAAATGCAATAAAAACATTTTTTCAATCATTCGATCGATCAACGCAAAATTTCATTCACCAATTAACTTTTTTTTCTTATGAAAGATGGGGCAAACGTGTGCTTGGTACTTCCCGGTCAAGTTGATCTATTTCGATGGATAGACAGTTACTATCGGCAGTGTGGCTCTAACACACATATTAAGACGATGTCTTAGCACGATTCCAAATTCGTTTTTCACCCGCGCGTCTCGTTGTAGGCGGAGCGCAACCGCCAATCAGAGAGCGCAGCGTGAACACAGTATACGCAAAACAAGCAGACAATTCACCTCCAAACAAAAACTGGTAGTATTATTTTGAGTAGGTACCTCTACCTACTCACTAATATCAAAACTTTTTACTACTGTTTACGAGGTCTGGACATCATACTAAATTTTAAATATCAATATTTGTTTTAAGGCAGTTTTTATTTTATTTTTATTTTTATTTATGATTTAAGCAGGTTAATTAGGTTATTTTGCAGGCTAACTCATAAATTCTAGAGAAACTTAAATTTCGTTGGCAAAATAGCTAAAATAATTGAAAAAAGGATAATACATGAAACATGTGATAGTAAAAAACCACGAGCCCTATATGCAGCTTTTAGGCTGGATTCGAACCCTCGCGTCGGTGGATATTTTACATATACATTTATTATACATCAACACCAAATACATCAACGTATAGTCTATAATCCGAACTAAGGTCGATCTTCACCGAGTTGATAATAGAATGAAACTTATTTTATTATGAATTTAGCATATTAGAAAACATATTAAAAATGGGTTGCCTAAAAAAATCCTGGAACGAGTATGTTTAATTGTATTTTAAAAACATTTTTTTAACAAAATCCCAATTTTTTGCAGACAACCATATATCAACGTGTTCATAATAAAACAGCGCTTATGATGATATTAAAAAAAAACTATTATCCTATTATGTGAAATTAACTGGTATCGACACATACGTGTAGACCTGAAAACCCAGTAGTCCCCCCACGTAAATAATAGAAAACTATACGTTTTGTACGTTAAGTCAGGACATAATTTTCTTATTATCTTGTTATTGCAAAATTTTGTTTAAAATCATTAAAAAAAAAAGAAAAATTGGTCGGTCCAGGATTTTTTTAGGCAAACCATTTTTAATATGTTTTCTAATATGCTAAATTCATGATAAAATAAGTTTCATTCTATTATCAACTCGGTGAAGATCGACCTTAGTTCGGATCTTCTACTAGTACAATAAACATAAGTCATAACCTCACACATACATAATATTGCATAAATAACTGGCCGGAGTAATAGAAAAAAACCCAGCCAAGTGTGAGTTGAACTCGAACTTGAAGGGTTCCGCACCATCACAGCCGTGACACTCTCTATACGTGAGAGTTCGAGCGCCAGCGACCTTGAGCCAGAGCGTGTTACGCTAGGGTTGATGATACCGAAATGCCTACAATAATCTAAGCCGAAATGTAATTTAGACTTGTGGCAAAGGAGATTACATAGTAATAGTATGCCAGGAAATATTTTTATTTATCATAAGTTTTTGTAATCTCTAAATTACTTATATTAGGTAGGTACATCATAAATTGCAACTCATAAACTATATTTACTGTTATTTATAATTGGTTTTTTAATCTTTAACATGTAAATAAAGGAAAGGTTTGATTTAGGTATAATATTTTTTTTTATTGTCTTTCCTGCTTTCAATCAATTGATGATAAATATGATCCCACCAAAAACATAAATGTTAAAAAGGAGAGCCAAGTTCAATACAAAAATAATGTTTGGCTGTGGGCTTCGCCGCAAAAAGAATGGAGATCTAATTGAGTGCCAAGTTCTATGATCTTAAAGTAGGTAAGATTTGACTTGGCCAGTTTTTATTACAGCAGTCATTTTATAAAGTTATTCAACATATTATATAATTTTATGTATTTTAAATCTGATAAAAACTGGCCAAGTCAAATCTTACCTACTTTAAGATCATAGAACTTGGCACTCAATTAGATCTCCATTCTTTTTGCGGCGAAGCCCACAGCCAAACATAATTTTTGTATTGAACTTGGCTCTCCTTTTTAACATTTATGTTTTTGGTGGGATATCATTACTTTTTGTAAAGAAAACTAGGCAGGTATTGAGATTTAATGTGGTGCCGCGCGCCGCCGAAGACACACCGTCGCGTTGGCCGGTTGTTTAGCGCGCGTTTAGGACTGACTGACTTATAGTAGCAAAACCTAACCTACTTCCAGATGACCTAGAAGGATGAAATTTGGAATCCAGATCGATAATTGTGAGTGACCGTAGGAAAAAATCGGAAAATGGAAAAAAGTTAAAAAATAGGGGGAGGGGGGAATATTTCCCCCCCTAATTTTTAACTTTTTTCTATTTTCAGATTTTTTCCTACGGTTACACACAATTACCAAGCTGGATTCCAAATTTCATCCTTCTAGGTCATCTGGAAGTACGTTAGGTTTTGTTACCCTAACCAGTAGCAAAACCTAACCCACTTCCAGATGACCTAGAAGGATGAAATTTGGAATCCAGATCGATAATTGTGTGTAACCGTAGGGAAAAATCGGAAAATGGAAAAAAGTTGAAAAATAGGGGGAGGAGGGGGGGTTTCCCCCCCTAATTTTTAACTTTTTTCTATTTTCAGATTTTTTCCTACGGTTACACACAAATACCAAGCTGGATTCCAAATTTCATCCTTCTGGGTCATCTGGAAGTACGTTAGGTTTTGCTACTATAAGTCAGTGAGTCAATACTAATTTTTACGACTTTTTGACCTTCATATCTTTATAACCGTTTGAGTTAGCTTCATGAAATTTGGGCTTCTAGGTGTCCTTATGGACCTTATTAAACTCACGTAGTTTCATGTGTTTACGTTAAATAGGTATTAAGTTATAGAAGGGTCAAAAGTGCCACCAAATGGTTCGTGTAAATATACACTGGGCGCTGGCTAGCCCGTTCGCGTTCCTTTCCTTTTTGCTTGAACTTGGCTTGACACGCTGCCGCGTGTCTAGATAATATCTCGAGTGTCATCCCGCGTGTATTCCTCGGGTCTACTATTTCCGGGAAAATGCTGTCATATAAAAGTCAACGGTTTTTTTTTCATTTTTGATTTCCAAAACTTATTTTCTCTTTCTATGTACACATACTTTACAACTCCCTTCAAAAAAAAGTCTATGTATTTTAGAATAGTAAACTCTTAATAGTATCTACCTACCCTATAATCATCTGAAAATTACGTTAGTACTATTACTATATTCTGTGTCAAAATGCCATCGGATTGACATGATTAACGTTTCACAATTTTTTACTGTCAAAATGTATGCAGAGAAAAAGCGTTCATGATTGCCGGCGCCGCCAACTTAGAGATGTCCATTGTGGTCATCTTTCGCTTACAATTATTATCGATTGTAACCGAGTTAAATTTCGAAAAAAATTGTTTTGTTAATAACTTCATACGTAAAATCGTATAATAAAAATAATAATCAAATTGATTAAAAGTATAACGCTTTGGATAAAAAATCTAAATGTGAATCAGATTCGAAAATAAGAATACTTCCTTGTAGTTACTCAATCTTGCAGTATTTGTCGTTAAAAAATCGATAAGATACTTACGAATCGATTTTTAACTATTAGTTTAAGATAAATCGACGTCTCTAGATAAATATTATTTCACTGTGACACATGTCGCCGCAGGTATTAATCCTTGATTTTACAAACTATTGAATCATATTAGATTGACATAGGTAAAAAACAATATTTTTAGATCTAAAATCGGTGTTCGTTCGGGTATCGACAGCACCGCATCTCTAGTGAACTTGTCAAAAAAGCAGCTGTCATGCGACACAGAGCGTCCGGAGCCGACCTTTCACCTCGAGCGCTGCTCGACAACTAAACGGGTTACCGCGGTCTATTTTTATTCTACCGCTTTGGGATTTGAGTTGAAAATCGCATATCACACATAATGAAAATGGCGGCTTTGAGTTCGAAGATTATATTTTTTGCGGGTTTTCATTTAATTACTTATAATATAATTATGAAATAAAAAATCTAATCCGATACTTCTTTAGAGGATTAGCTTGGCTATTTATTTTGTAAAAAAAAAATTGGGGTCGTCGCTGAAAATTCAGAGTAATTGAATTTACGCAGTTTTTTTATTCGTCATTTTGCAATATTTTTTTTGAAAGAAACCAGATGGTTTTTTCAAATTATGCTCCGATACTCCACTGCAACAGACTGTTCTCTACTTACCATATTTTTTATAGTTCATAAATATGTTTCATACCCCCACACGTAAGCGTTTAAAAATACCTCTTTTGGTTGAATTTGGACTAATACCCTGCCTTAAATAACGACTATGACGCGTTTTTAGGCACCCGTCTTAAACGAAAACGGTTTACACCACTAAGATCGTGATAGAACTCACAAATTTGATTTTTATGATGGGTTGAAGTGTATGAGAGTGCAAAAACCAACATGTTGTAATAACACACTGGTGTGAATCTCTCATCTGGGTGATCTATGATTGATTTAGTGGTCCTAGTTAAAGTACACTAAGACCAATCAGAATTAATCAATCAGTATAAAATATATTGAAACACCATCTATTAAAAATTATTTACTTAATAAATTTCCATCGCCGCGCTAGGAGCTCATTTATAAATATGTTCTTTGATTAAAAATTGAAATTATGTATGTGTATAAGTGCAATGGTGAACTTGTTGAAATATTAATCCATCAAGCCCCGGAAAACCAGACACAATAGAAAATCTATTGTTTACGCGACACCCGGCTTTCGGTCGGGTGTTTAAGAGTTAATAAAACATGTGCTCACCATGTAAAAGTAGGCAAGGGCGG
This sequence comes from Mecyna flavalis, assembly GCA_949319885.1. Classification (NCBI taxonomy): domain Eukaryota; kingdom Metazoa; phylum Arthropoda; class Insecta; order Lepidoptera; family Crambidae; genus Mecyna; species Mecyna flavalis. The sequence goes on from OX439427.1 coordinate 17,166,036, forward strand.
TCATAGTGGCCCAGAGGATGGTGCCAGTGTTAACCGCCTTGATCCAGAAGTAGTAGGTGAGCAGCATGCAGAAGATGGCGATGCCCTCGTTGTCGTAGCTGCCGGCCACGGAGCGGCTGATGTAGCCCGGCACGATGGCGATCATCGCGGCCGCTACCAGGCCTGCACCCTCGTTCTGGGGGAAATGGATAAGTTAAAAATCCGAAAAATTTAGTTTGTGTACTTGTCCTTTATGCTTGATCATAAGAATAAGGATTTCAACACATTATAACAATCCATAAAGTATTTTTTTTCTTTATGATATCATGCAATCAGTCCCAGAACTATAAGCAGATGTCCATAAAGTAATAAATAAAATAAAATAAAAATAAAATAAAATAAATTTATTCTGCAAATAGATTTTTTAAAAAATACTTTTACACGTCAATCTTTTTTTTTTCCTACCAGCACTTCGACGTCAATGGCCTGTTGAGGAAAGAAGTGCCGCAAGAAACTCAACAGTTTTGCCTTTTTTCAAAAAAATATTACAAATTAAAAATTATAAAATTCAAAAATTTAAAATCACAAAAATAATTTAAGTCACAATAAATAATAATGTCAATACAAAGGATCATGTCAATACAAATAACAATACAAAGGCGCAGGCAGAGGATACAAAGGCGCAGGCAGAGTACATGTGCTAGGAAGCAACTTAATGTGTCCACAAATTTTTATCATTAAAATAATCTTTAAAATAATCTTTTATTGGATGTGGGTATCATTAAACTATTTTGTAATTCAATGTAGTACAAATGAAATGAGTACATAACACTAAGAAAATCTTAAATTAGCAATATTTTTGTCATATCTACCATAGAAAGATTGACAAGCTTTCCATAACCCCATACGTCCAGACTTACCTTTAACTCCTTGGTGAGGAGATAAGTGACAATGGTGGTGAGCGAAGAGAAGAAAGGTGCAAGGAACACACACACATTCCTGATGTCGATGGTGATATTCAGGTACTGCATAATGTTGTACAGCGTAGCAGAGGTCACCATCAACCCGGGGTATATTGTACCTAGAGTTAAAATTGTTTGTCATGTAACTTGATTTGATAATATAATAGATCTTGTGTAACTAACATGTCGGCATTTCAATGTCTGTAAGAAAAATTGTTTTAAACACTTTTATAATGTAAAAATTATTACATATTATGTTAGACAAATAATTGGTTCACTCGATTAAGTCATCACTATGGTCACCACGTACGGTGCCTCGCACTAGTTGGGGCGATTGACAGATAGATTTACTGCGCTTGCAATGTATAATGCAGAATATTGTAAAAAGCATATTAAATTGTAATTATCAACATAAATGTATTTTATATCTAACATATAGCAATGCAGGCGCGGTCGCAGCCTGAAATTTTGGAGGGGGTCACTCAATACCTTTTTTTTTTTGGAGGAGAATGCATTTTTGTACCTAAACCGCAGGCTAGCTAAACCTGCGGCCGTGTGTGGGACTCGAGACTAAGCGTCCACTACCCACTAAACTCCCCCAGCCAGCCTTGTGGCTATTGACCAGCCTGGGTCACTCACTACCTCAGAAACTCAAAAAAAGGAAACCTATGGAAGTGTTACAAAATCATATATAATTAATATTAACTCTTAAACACCCGACCGAAAGCCGGGTGTCGCGTAAACAATAGATTTTCTATTGTGTCTGGTTTTCTGGGGCTTGATGGATTAATTCAGGGGCGTAGCTACCGCCGTATTTGCCGTATCAATTATACGGGGCCCCCGGGCCACGGGGGCCCCCAAAGTGTGTAAGGAAAAAGAATAAAAACTTTCTAATTTATTTTATTTTACACATGACAAAATTCTATAAAGCAATTCCTTTTTTTTCCCGCCTTAAGCGTGCGTTCAAAAGTTGGCAACACTACATCGTTATGGCGGGCTGCGGGACTTCCCCGTTTTACTTACTTCCATAGAAGTAGGAATAATATAGAAGGCGTGACGCGCGCTAAACATTATGTGATAAATAAATATTACTTCTCACAATTTTTTTTTTCTTTTGTGAAAAATCTTTACCTCCATATAAGGGCCTCCAAAAAAATTTTTATACGGGGCCCCGACAAGGCACGCTACGCCACTGGATTAATTATACTTATGGAATTACCACCATTTACCACCATTTATTTGGCAAATTTTTGAGATTTTTCTATTTGACCTTAGATTTTTGGGGGGGGGTCATGTCCCCTGTGACCCCCCCCTTCGGACCGCGCCTGTAGTAATGGCTTCTACATCACTTGAAAAGCCAGGCAGATGCAGCTCATGGGATTGCAAAAAACCAATGAAGCTTAATTTTATAATGGCCCTTAAATTGAGTCCAGTTTATAATTGCTGTTGAACTGGAGGTGTCCCAGGCTATTAGCACTTTTTGTTTCATAATAATTACTAGTGTACCTATATTTTACAATTTATCAAAACTATATTTACCTCCAATAATACGTCCCAGAGGGTACCATGCTCTGTCATCGAACCAATTGTGGAACTTGTAAAAGCCCTCCTCTGTGAGATACCGTGTGGTCCGATAGTTGAAGTATGGATCAAATTCGTGAATCACACTCTCGAAGCGGAGCACAGAGAACAACCGAGTTGCGAAAGCTGCCAACAATATACTTTAATTAATAATGCTGAATAAGTGTACATATTTTTTTTATAAACCTTCAAAGTTAGTGTAATAAAACTTTATTTTATTTAATTTAAAAACATTCTGCACATAATTATATTTCTTATGATTAAGTTCAAAACAAAATGTAAAAAGAAAATTCTATGAGATGGTATATAAACAACACCATAAAATCACAAGATTTAAAAAAACCACCATTGGTGTAGACGTCCATGAATGAAAATGGGGGCTATCGTTTTAGTGCTCACCAGTTGGCGCCACCGTCGCATGAGGTCCAGAAACTTAAATATATCGGCCAGGGAGTATATATATATTTGCTTTAAATTACATTAGGGTATTGTAAAAAAATAATCAACACTGTTTAAGTCACAAATAAATCAGCGTAGCGGGCTAATACAGAGTCAAATGAAATTACAGACCTCACGCTACACTAGCACATCTAGCGGATATTTCACACGCGGTAGCCCCCATTAGGTAATGAGGGACACTGCAAAAATTACATATCAGACTATTGGCCCAAAAATGACCAAAACCATTTTACAAATAATAAAATCATTATATATATTAAGAAACCATTCCTATTTTGAAGTCAGAATTTCATAATAGTGTGATTTAGTGATTTTGTTGATTGTAGGTGCGGTTTATTCATTCCTGTCTGCAATATGACTTGGAGTTATATGTGTCTTCATCTTTTTCGATGATTTTGCAGATATGGGCGTGTAAGTTTTTGAGAAACGTAACCGGTTATTTTACCCAATTTACAATGATCTTACATTGAAATTTTTAAGATTCACAGTGATAATAATTGATAAATTTTTTTGTATTCAAAATCACATCTACAGATTTTAATTCTGTAAGGCCACGTAATAAAAACTTATCCTAGCGATAGTAGATTGAAAACAATGCGAACAAACTTACACAAAATCGCTGCCATCGACAGAACAGCTAGTTTTATAAATGTTAGCTGCTTGTCCGACGAAAGCTGCGGGAGCCTCGTCTTGCTTTGCACTTCCACCGTCATGTTGGCTTTGTTTTAACTTAAAATTCTGCTGAAAATATACATAGAGGAAATAAATTAACTGTATAAAATTAACGCCGCCGGCAACCTATCAGTTTTTCACACAGACTAGATAGAAGATAAATCAGACAACCGACTCACGTACTGTAAACATGGGCTTTACGGAAAAGGGGGCCAGTGATATATGACAGCTCTTTTTTTTTTAAATTGTGGTGGTGTCAAATGCAAAGGCATTCTATTCAAACAGCCACTTTATTTATTTTGGTGTAGTATTTGCAGGATTACCCTATTTGAAATAAAAGGGAATTCATAATTTCATATACCCGATACATACATGAATTCCCTTTTATTTCAAATTTGAGCCAAAAAAGATCATTTTAAGAAGACTATTTAGGTGAAAAACAAAATAAAACAAGTTAATTACTTATTAATTGATTTATTTTTCAATTTCTTTTTGTAATAATTAATCCTTCTGTTGCATATTATTTGGTAATTTTCTCCTTTGTAAACACGTCAGTCCCTTTCAAAATGTTATTAATAGTATTCCTGTTGCATAAATCCATTTCTCACGAGTTTTATCATCAGTCGGAAATCTGGAAACAACAAATCGCTTGAAATTCCCTGAAATATGGGGTAATTTTGGGGAAATTTTTCCTTTCATTAGGCATCCGGAAATCGAATTATGAATCTACTAATTATTAATAAAATTTCAGTACATAGACATCTATGATAATTATTATGCTGGCTTCTGATGTAAATTTGTAATAATAAGCAATTATTTTACCGGTTTGCATGTCAGATGTTTTATAGGTTATATTTAGAAATAATTTTTAGATATTTCCCATTTATCAAGTTTTTGATGATATAACTAATGATTTAGCGCAGAAACTTGGTTCCTGTGAGATTTGAGAAAGAAATACGTGATCAAAATTTATAAAACAGTGTACTTACGTATGAAATGTAACACCCGCTTTTTCTCTTTGATTGTTGCTTTTGAAGCCAAATATTGAACACTCTACCATTTTGAATGCTAGACACAAACGTTCCACATTCGATTAAATCATATTAATTTAGGTAGTAATCCACAAAACCTTTAATTTCTTTGGCACTTTAATGATTTTTTTGCTCAGTTTGATTCAGTTTGATTTGAAGTTTGAACTCTTCTCTATTCTATTTCCTCTTACAGGAATCTCAATAAGACTATCTCACTCTGTCAAAGCATGTCAGCAGACCCTTAAGCGAGCTGGCGGGGGAGAGGGGTTACGACCACAGATTACGAAATGTCATCTGAGGTTGGCCCCCTGTACCACAGATATAACAAACGCACCAATTTTATTACTTTGAGTCAAACGGCCGTGGTTTTTCAGACACCGACGCAAATTGACAGCCATTTGACAGCTCAATAGCGGCGTGGCAAATATTGTTGCCAGTTTATCCTACATTTATAATTTTCTACCATTTTACTTCCCCTCATTTGTCCTCTTGCCCTCCCCTCCCTCTCCTCCAAGTTCCTACACTTCCTTGGATTGGAATGGAAGGCCCTCTCTCACTCACTCACTCACACACTTACCACGGTTGCCAACTTAGGGGTTTTCCCCCCAGATTTAGGGGTTAAATAAGTGAGATGGGATTTTTTTAGGGGTGTTATATTTTTAGGGGTATTTTTAGGGATTTTTATAACTTTAAATATATATGTTTTTTATTCCAAATTCAGCAAAATAAAGGTGAGTATAGTCTCCATAGCCTTGGGATAATCCAATCCAGCGAATCATGTTCATTTTTATACATATCGCCTTAGCGACATCTAGTGCGATTGTTTGTTATTAAGAGTACAGAGCACATTTTTTTATTAATTAATTGTAATTGTTTTTAATAAATATTTTTGGGGGGATTTTCAAGCAATTGAGGTGATTTTAGGGGGTTTTGACTTAGGTTTAGGGATAAATATTTTTTAGAGTTGGCAACCCTGACACTTACTCACTTCTCATCTCATTGTCTCTCGTTTCATCGTTCGTGATTTATTTTTTGAACATTTCCTTTTTCCATTAAATTCGAAGGGTAATTTGGACATATCTCATACACCTTTTTAATTAGTTCTTCATAACACAACTTAGTTTTTATCGTGTAGCGTTAAAGTGGAATTTATTACCGGAAGAAACGGGTACTTTGTGACTAATCGCTCCAAAAGTGGAAGAAATCTGGTGGATATGACAGAACAGTGATTTAGTGGGTAGGAAAGTTGGTGGTTTTATGTGATGTCTGACGGCGACCCTTCACTCGAGGAAGACATCCCTAAGCCTCTATTAGAGAAAGTAGAGGAAAATGTGTTTACGCCGAAGATAACAACCCCAATTTTCGCTGGTGGTGTGAAGCTGCACCACAAACGGTCGGATGCGGGACTCGCAGGAGAGACGGAGATCTTCCTCTCCGACGCTCAGCGCAATGACCTCGCCTTTCAACAACTGTTCCAAGATGGAAATGACGAATTTCACGAGGTATGTCTAATTTCAATCAAAATATAACAAACTCCTAAAATACAGAAAAGTGAAAATTTGATATTGATGAAAACATTTAGTACATACCTATTTATTTAAATTATTTAGAATTTTTTAAGGGATGAATGTACAGTCGAAAGCACATCACACTACCCTAATCTGTCATATTTTTACTGATTCTTACAACCAATTTTCAGCATTATTTTCTTCACAGAGTTCTCTTTCAATGATAATTTTAGACAGATTAGGGTAGGTTGTTCTGCTGCCGTCTGTACCTCTGAATTCACACATCATTCACACACCTGTAAACACAACAATATTGTTTTATTCTATTAAAATCAATTCCAAATATTGTTACAATATGTATGTACGAAACACAATCAAAAGGAAAACAGGAATCAATTAGAACCTATTTAATGTCAGTATGTAATGATAACATTAAAAGATTTTTCCTTATTTAGTAAACCACGGAATGACTAAGGTGTTATGTGCCAGATGGATATTTTAATTTTAGGTTTTGTAACTAAATAAAAGTCTTAAGACTGTTAAACGATTCGATTGCCGTTTTGACTCAAAATAGGCAGTTTTCAACGAGATATTTTCTATGAAAACGTGATCTAAGAAACATGCGACTCACAAATTATTATAAACAGTATCTTTGTCTAAAATCGTAGCCCATACCACTTTTCTTTCTATGGAGTATTTGTGAATACTGACAATTTACCCGAGCAGTGTTTTATAAACTTCACTTTTAACATCGATTTCGAAGCTCAATTGTTTTAATACCATTGTAAAAATAGGACATTTTACTTTATTATGCAAGTCTACATATCATTACGCAAATAGTTAGATGGGGTATGAGTTAAATTTGAGATTATTTTCATACGAAATTCAAATCCATTTACAGCGAAATTACAAAGAAATCACTGTTGTAAACATGCAAAATTTACCATTAATTTCTTTAATTTACAAAAACTTTTTAGTCTAACTTAAAAGAAGAACATATTATCTTAAGTTTGAATACATAAAACCTATATAATGATGCACAATTTATTTTATAGACATTTTTTTAAACTGCTATAAAACACTCCGCGCAAAACATTTCAAATTAGTCAGCCGCCGGGCTCTTCAGAGGCAGGACGCATGTCGCTCTTGCCCAGAAACGGCTGTGCCGCAAACATCGCTGATTTGCGTAGCGTGGTACAGTTTAAAGCGCAACCGACACTTCTTAGTACTATGTTGAGTAAATATTTTATAAGACTATGGTTATGAATTTATGTTAATATTATATACACTACATTAATTGGATAAAAAATGTAATATCTATATCTATATAATATATTATATATCTTATTATATAAAAGAAAGTGGGGTTAGTTACACTATTTATAACTCAAGAACGGATGAACCGATTTGGCTGAAAATAAGTGGAGGGGTAGCTTAGACCCCAGACTGACATAGGATACTTTAATGGGGGAAGGGGGATAGGATTGGGAAGGGGGATAGGACGGGGAAGGGGAATAGGAGGGGGAAGTTGGATGGGATGGGGAAGGGGGATAGTAGGGGGAAGGGGGATAGGAGGGGGAAGGGGTATATGAGCGGGAAGGGGATAGGAGTGGGAAGGGGGATATGATTGGAAAGGGGGATAGGAGAGGGAAGGTGGATGGGATGGAGAAGGGTGATAGTAGGGGGAAGGGGGATAGGAGGGGGAAGGGGGATATGATGGGAAAGGGGGATATGAGGGTGTAGGGGAATAGGAGGGGGAGGGGCGATAGGAGGGGGAAGGGGGATAGTAGGGGCAGGGGGGACAGGAGGGGGAAGGGTGATATGATGGGGTAGGGGGATATGAGGGGGTAAGGGGATAAGAGGGGGAAGGGGGGATATGATGGGGTAGGGGGATATGAGGGGTTAGGGGATAGGAGGGGGAAAGTGGATAGGAGGGGGAAGGGGGATAGGAGGGGGAAGGGGATATGATGGGAAAGGGGGATAGGAGGGGGAAGGTGGATGGGATGGGGAAGGGGGATAGTAGGTGGAAGGGGGATAGGAGGGGGAAGGGGGATATGATGGGAAAGGGGGATAGGAGGGGGAAGGGGGATATGATGGGAAAGGGGGATATGAGGGGGTAGGGGAATAGGAGGGGTGGGGGGATAGGAGGGGGAAGAGGGGGGGGAGTTAAAAAAGGAAATTACGCGCGGGTGAAACCGCGAGGGCAACTGCTAGTGGGAAATAAAGCTAAACTACAGTGGAATCCGTTTATAATGACATCGATGGGAATTGACAAACGCGTTATAATAAGTGGACGTCATACAAAGCGTTTTGTAAAAAAAAAGTTTATTTTTTTGTTTCTCATGATTTTAAAACTACATATTTTAAGAATTAATGCGTTAATTTCTTGTCGCGGTTTTCGAATCGTTCAATTTAAATGTTTTAAAACCAAAAGGGTTCATTCAATTGAACGATTCCTTGATGCGGTTGTATGAGTATGATTATCCATTTTTAGGGTTCCGTAGCCAAATGGCAAAAAACGGAACCCTTATGGATTCGTCATGTCTGTCTGTCTGTCTGTCTGTCCGTCCGTATGTCACAGCCAGTTTTTACCGAAACTATAAGAGCTATACTGTTGAAAATTAGTAAGTAGATGTATTCTGTGAACCGCATTAAGATTTTCATACAAAAATAGAAAAATAATAATAAATTTTGGGGGCTCTCCATACCTAGAACTGAAACTCAAAAATTTTTTTATCCAACCCTTACGTGTGGGGTATCTATAGGTCTTTAAAAATGATAATAAGGTTTCTTATATCATTTTTTTCTAAACTGAATAGTTTGCGCGAGAGACACTTCCAAAGTGGTAAAATGTTGGTCCCCCCCCCCCCTGTTACTTCTAAAATAAGAGAACGATAAATCTAAAAAAAATATATGATGTACATTACCATGCAAACTTCCATTGAAAATTGGTTTGAACGAGATCAAGTAATTAGTTTTTTTTTTAAAACGTCATAAATCGTAAACCGCAATTTTCCTCTCATTCAATCAACTCAAATATAAATCGTCGATCAAACTTACAAAGAACTATAAGAACTTTTATATTATGATGATACTTGCTGCTACGGAACCCTTCATGGGCGAGTCCGACTCGCACTTGGCCGGTTTTCCCCCTCAATTGTAAATGTTTTACAGCGTTGAGATGACATTTTTTTCACAGGATATCACTAAAAACAATGCATGACCTTCAAGTGTCAACTACTCACTTGGATTTAAAACAAAAACGAGCCGCGTGCCAAACGTCGTCGGGAATCAACGAACAATACGAATCATGTCGGTCATTAAAACCGAACAATTTATTAAAAATAGGTCATAATAAGCGACATGTCACTGTAAGCGAAGTCATTATATCCGACATTTTAACAAAGATTTTATATGAAAACCAAACTTCTTAGTGTAATTACGTCATAATAACCGATTGGTCCCGTGGGTTGGTCAATATAGGCGGAGTCATAATAAACGGATTCTACTGTATTTAAAAATAAGAAAAGGAAACGAAGAAATGAAGAATTCAAATTCAAATGGGATGTTAACATTTGACTTTAAACGGTCTATAGGTCTAAATCAGATTGTTATAAAAATGGTATTCTGAAATCGGTATTTTATTTCTAAATTACTTATCGAATGGTCATATTTAAAAGACTTACATGTCAACAATTTTCATTAGGTAAGTAAGTATTTACACACACATTTGGGAAGGATTACTTTATTAGTATTAATTGGCTACTCTTAAAAAATCTAGGTACTTCATGTAAACAGTAAGATATTGTCAATGTTTACTACATTGATAAATATTTTACCCATTATATAACAACACACACTTACTTATTTTTGTTATGATTATGTAAGGATAAGTAAGGATATAATATAAAAACTACACACTATTTAGTATATTATTTGAAATATTGACTAATATAAATAGTTAAAAATAAACAATATTTAAAATTAAAACAAAAGGATCAAAGTGATTACTTTGACTACAGCAAGACATTGCTTATCTTGACCTGGCGCGCATGCGCGAAACCCGAAATTCGAAAACTCGACGCGACGCATTTATCGTTAACCCTCTTAACTGTTAAAAGTAACTTTTTTTTGTATGACAAAAGATACAATTCTAATATTACTTGAATCTATGGACCATTTGTCTCAGTTGGTTTGGCATAGCTTTTATACTAACAACATCCTGCTGGGTTAAGTTGAGTATGTGCGTAGACACTGTAGACAGCCACAGGGGGCCTGAAACTAATGCATTGACACTCTCTCCACTTTGCAGTTAAAGGTTAGGAAAGTATAGTACAGATTTTATTATAATACACTCTTGTTCAAATGGAGTTTCATGCCGTACAAGTTTTTTTAATGTGGTTTGCTTCTTAGAATATAACAACCGAAAAAGTAAGTTCTTCTTGATATCATCTATAAACTGTTGTTAATGGCACAGTTCTTTAGCACATTATTTTAAGTAGGTAATTTATGTTTGACTATAGTAAATAATTTATTTTAATAATAAGTTTTTCCGGTTCCGGTTGTCAAAGCAACAACAGTTTACGAAAAGTGCTCCTGGTTTATTTATCGAAACTACAGTGAAAATTACCTTTTACTAGCAGTGTATTGGAATATATCTTTATACCAGACAATATTAACGTGAATACATTATAAAGTTACAAATAAATCTCAATTTAAGCGATCGAAAGTGGTAAACAAAGTAACAGAAATTGAGGTTATTAGTATCAACTGACAGTTCGAAAAAGTTATTTGACAGTTGTTGAAAGTGACACGAACGTCAATCAGTCAGTGGTGCCAACTTAAAGTTTGAAAATACGTTCTGATACACGAAAATAAAAAACGTTTCGTTTCTTCAACATGAGTTCAAGCGGAATGTCAGAAGACATGGCAAAACTGTTCCATATGATGGAATTGAAGCTCGACCAGCAAACAGCTACAATCACAAAGAACGTAACCGAAAATATATTGCAAAATATAAATGACAAATTCCAACAAGTTTTTGAAGAAAATCAATATTTAAAAAGCGAGATACAAAGATTAAACGAAAAAGTGAGATATTTAGAAGACAAGAATAAGAAGAATAATTTAATACTACATGGCATTAAGGAAACAGAAAAGAACCACGAGGATTTATTTAATATAATAAAAGAAACACTAAAACACCTAGATATCAACATAAATATAAATGAAATAAATAATTTCCATAGACTCGGTAAAAAAGAAGTTGGAAAGAAAGTAAGACCTATACTTATATCATTTATATCATTCCAGAAAAAGATATTAATATTGAAAAACAAGATAAAAATGCCCAAACAAACATATATAACTGAAGATTATTCGAAGGAAACCATGGATATCCGAAAAAAACTACAAGAAAAACTTAAACAAGAAAAACAAAGTGGTAAAAACGCATTCATTTGGAAAAATAAAATTGTCACGAAAGAAAATTCAGATACAGAGAAAAGAAAGAGAGAGGTTTCAACATCCCCAAATAACATTCAGACATCAACACACACTAACTCGAAAAATATAATTGCACCCTCTAAAATGCATAAAACAAATGCGTTTGAATATATGAGAGCAAGATCCTCATCCATATCTGAAAAACCACCTCAACAAAATAAAGCATAGGAATCAACAGACACCGGGAACGAAATCAAAACAGTTAACATAAGCAAAAGGAAAAATAAAAACTTCAAAAGCCCCAATACGGTTGGTCACCGCGGGGTTATTGACCAAACCCCCCTAAACTCCACAAAGAACAAATTATCAACATCTAGGACTCAAAAAAAGAGACTACACGTTGCAACATTAAACACACGATCATTGAAGTCAAAGGAATGTTTATTAGAATTGGAACAAGCATTGAATAACATTAATTGGGATATTCTTGGTATAAGTGATGTACGGCGATCAACAGAAAAAATTGAAGAACATGAAGAATACATTCTGTATTATAAAAATGAAACACCAGGAATATACGGCGTGGGTTTCTTAGTCAAGAAGTATTTGAAAAGTAACATAATAGAATTTCAGGGAATTTCAGACAGAATAGCTGTCTTAAACATCAAGCTTCCTCATTTCGAACGCCCAATATCTATAGTTCAAGTATATGCACCTACTGAAACAGCAAATAAAGAAATAAAAAACATATTTTATGAAAAATTAAACCAAACCATGGAATCTTTATATAACACCATTATTGTAATGGGAGATTTTAATAGCCAAATTGGCCAAAGAGAAAAGAACGAAAATAAAATACTTGGGCCCTATACAACTGGTAAACGGAATGACAACGGACAGAGACTGATAAACTACGCCTTAGAAAATAACTTACATATTATGAATACTTTTTATAAAAGAAAACCTAAGAGAAAATGGACATGGGAATCTCCTAACGGCCAAACAAGAAATGAGATAGACTACATAACTACAAACAAACCAAAACTTTTCCTCAATGTTGGAGTTCTTAACAATTTTAACTATTTTACTGATCACAGATTACTCAGAGGCCAAATACACATACGTGAACCGAAAAAGTCAAGAAAATATATACAAAATAAGAAATGCCCAATAACCCTGCCATTACCAAATGAAATTTTGGAAACTTTTACAACTGAATTAGTAACCATTAATGAATTTAAAACAGTCCAGGAAAAATACGATGTCTTAGAAAAAGCAATAAAACAATTAAACAGAAGACTGGAAAACGACAAAAACCATATTAGGAAAGACAGATTGGGATCTGAAGCACGAAACCTAATAAAAGAAAGAGCACAATTATTTAAAAACAGGAAAACCAATAAACAAAAGATAACTAAATTAAGTAAAGATATTAATTTGGAAATAAGAAAGTACAGACATAAAATGAAAACAGAATCGCTACAATACCACATAACAAAATCAGGAGGCATTAAGAATGCGTGGAAGGAACTTCAAGAAAATAAAGATTGGATTATCAACCTTACACATCACAAAAGTAAGAAACAGAAATCTAACAGAAACGAAATACTAAAGACAGCAACTGATTTCTACCGTGACCTGTATCATGATGAAAAAATCATATCAAGTGATAAAATAGTTGTAATAACAGAAGAAGAAATAATTCCAAACATACTAAAAGAGGAAGTTACCAAAGCCATACACTCTCTAAAGAAAGGGAAAGCACCAGGAGAAGATAATATTTCTAATGAACTTTTAATTGGAATATCTAAAATTGTTCTAAACACACTAACTGACCTCTTTAATGAAATAATAAATACTGAATGTATTCCTGTACAATGGACTACATCTGCCATAATTCTACTTTATAAGAAAGGGAGAACAGATGATGTTTCAAACTACAGACCTATCTCACTAATGTCAAATGTTTACAAAATTTTCTCCAAAATAATATTAGAACGACTAACAAAGACCTTAGAAGAAAATCAGCCAAAAGAACAGGCAGGGTTCAGGAGTGGTTACTCGACCATCGACCACATTCACACAATCAAGCAAATCATTCAGAAATGTAACGAATATAAAATAAAATATTACTTGGCATTCATTGATTATAATAAGGCATTTGACTCTCTTATGCACGAAAAAATTTGGGAAGCTCTTAATTTACAAGGGGTCCACAACAAATACATTCGTATAATAAAAAATATATACGAAAATATGAAAGCTAAAATACGCACAGAAAAAGAAGGCGAATACTTCCCCATTAGGCGCGGTGTCAGACAGGGAGACCCTTTATCACCCAAACTTTTTCTAGCAACCCTAGAACATGTATTTCGTCAGCTCGAATGGAATGATTATGGCATAAACATAAATGGAGTATTACTGAACCATCTCAGATTCGCTGATGATATTATCCTAATATGTGGAGACCCAAAGACTCTACAGGTTATGATTGAGCAACTGGTACACGAGAGCGAAAAGGTGGGATTATCAATGAATAGTGGAAAAACAAAACTTATGACAAACGACGTCGAAATTCCAATTAAACCCAAAAATACCACTGAACTGGAGTATGTTAAGGAATATACTTACTTAGGTCAAATAATATCTCCCACAGACCTTACAACAAAAGAAATAAAAAATAGAATAAATATAGGTTGGAAGAGGTACTGGGCGTTAAAAGACGTCATGAAAAACCCTGATATACCCATTCGTGGAAAAAAGAAAATATTTAATACATGCATTCTACCAAGTATGACATATGGATGCCAGACCTGGAGTTGTACAAAGAAAAATATAAAAGCTCTAGAAACTTGTCAACATAGTATGGAAAGAAGCATACTAAACCTTAAGTTAAAGGATAAAATTCGGTTAAAAACTATAAGAGAATGTACTAAGTTTATTGATATCAAATATCAAATCAAACAGCTAAAATGGAAATGGGCAGGACATCTAACGAGAATTGAGACAGAAAGATGGGCTAAGGAGGTGACAGATTGGTGCCCAAGATACAAAAAGAGAAGTAAAGGCAAACAGTACCGAAGATGGGAAGATGATATTAAGAAGGTAGCAGGAACATGCTGGATGAGACTGGCAAGAGATAGATCGTTGTGGAGAACACTTGGGGAGGCCTATGCAAGAGAGCAAGACAATCAAGAAACCGGTGTCTAACAAGAACTTTAATTACTTACTGCATGTACAAAAATTATAGTATTAAGTATAAATTAATAAGATGAAATGTAACTTACAAGATTGTTAATAAAGGCTATTATTATTATTATTATAGTAAATAATACAAATAATAATAGAAATAATGTATACTTAATATCTTTTGGAATGGGGCAAAAATGACGTTAATCTCTGTATCGTTAGCAACGCCAAATAATATCTGTTTATGTGTAAGTCCTCACGTAGTTGACATAATTTTTTCCAAAAGGTATTATCCTAATAGCATTTGAATCTGATAGTAATTGTATTTTATATGGTCAAAACAAGTGTATTAAAGTCTCTTGTTGACCTATAATAGTATTTCTCTTAATATACAGCGTGCAATTTTAGTCGTTGTTTTCCCGCAGTAAAATGATTCTATCTTAGTAGTAAAATAGATTAATAAAATTATTTTTTAAGTAAAATCAAAAGTTTTACGATTATGATAGACGAAACTCGAACCAATAGTACTAGCTGCGTCGCGGACGGTCACCGGAGGGGGTCATTGCCCTTAGCGTTTATCAAAAAATATTTACTCCCATTTGGTTTCCATTTTCCCATCAAACTTTAAAAAAAAATCAAAAAAAGTTTAAAAAATATTAAAAAAAAAAAATTAAAAAAAAAATTACATGCATAAATCGATAGTACTACTGAAGGTGAAGCATTCTGCTGCGGGAAAACAACGATAAAATAACACGCAGTATAGATATGACTAATGTAGAAGACTGATGTAGTTCATGTAGTATACATTATAATCACCGACAGTATGGCTTTCGTCATTATCGCTCCACCGGCAATCTTCTAGTTTATCTTTTACTCCGCTGGGCGCAAGCCATTGAGAGTCAAGGAGAGATAGCGAAAGCGTTCGATTCGATCGGGTCTGGCACAGGGGTCTTCTTGCAAAGTTACCATCGTAAGGACTGCCCGAGGGTCTATGCAAGTGGGTCGCTAGCTTTTTGACCAGCAGAAGCATAAAAGCCGGTGTTAATGGCAGCTGCTCCGATAGCATGGACATCAATGCTGGCGTCCCGCAAAGTTCGGTGTTGTCTCCGACGCGGTTTCTGCTGCTTATCAATGACATGCTATGTATGTATTGATGGCATTCATTGCTATGCGGACGACAATACTGTGGACACAAACTATACGAGCCGTGCCAGCTTCTCTCGGTCCCAAGTAGAAGAAAGCCGTAAAAGACTTGAAATCGAGCGAACATTGACCAGGATCTCCGATTGGGGCCAATCTTTGGTTCAGTTTAACCCCATTAAGACACAAGTCTGCGCGTTCACCGCTAAGAAAACCCCACTTATTGTAGCTCCACGATTTATCGACACCCTCCTTACAGCCTCTGAGAGCATTGGGATCCTTGGTGTCGACATCTCTAGTGATGTCCAGTTCCTTCGTAGTCATTTAAGGATAAACTAAGCTGGCATCGAAAAAGCTCGGAGTGCTAAATTGAGCAAAAAAGTTCTTAACTCCCAGGCAGAGACTGCAGCTTTACAAAGAGCAGGTCAGGCCACACATGGAGTATTGCTCGCATCTATGGGCCGGAGCACCTAGGTACCAGCTGGGTCCTTTTGACGCGTCAAGGACGCGCTATGAGAATGGTCGACGATCCCGTGCTCACAAACCGTATTGAGCCACTTAGTCTGAGGAGGGACTTTGCTTCCCTTTGCATGTTCTATCGTAATGGGGAGTGCTCCAGGGAATTGTTTGACATGATGCCTCCAGCCACTTTCACCATCGCACCACCCGCCTTCGGCGGGGAATTCATCCACACACACTAAAACTAAAATGGTCGCGTACTATGCGTTTTTGGAGAAACTTCCTGCCGCATACGCTAAGGTTATAGAATGAGCTTCCCGGCGAGGTGTTCCCACGAGACTACAGTATGGGATCGTCTTCCTTAGCTGATGTATACGTGCGTCGCAGCTCACATGTTCAACAATCGAAACTAGGGAGAATCGGCTATTAAAATGCCCATTTGCCTTCCTGAATATAAAAAGAAACGATTTGATCTCGTGGCCTTGCTAGGTCAATTTGATATCGGCTAGACCTTTTCACTTTCGTAATTATGTGTGACATTGTCGCAGGTGATATATGCACATTGCCTGTTAATATATCTTATCAAACATGGTCAGGGTCATGCAAATCCCTCGAGGTGTTTACTAATAGAATTGCCATTGAATTAGCAATTTACAGAATTAAATAGACACATAGGCTAAATTAGATCGCTATTTTTCAGTTTGGTCATAATAAGTTGAATTAATTGGTCGCGTGTGTGGGGAAGGAAGGTTTTTTAAAGAACTTATATTTTCAATTTTTTCGAGCTTGCTTTCCACGCCTTACAAATTGTATAAAAACTAATTCGTTATGGTGAGTATTTAAAGTTATTCAAAAGTGTTTAAAATATTTTTATAAGGATCAAAAATGCATTGCAAATAAAACTTCCTCTTTTCGTATATTTTTCACAGAATATCGATTAGAGTACATTATAAATAAACGCATTGTTTGAACATTCTTAAACCATTAATCATTTACACATTTTGTATTCAAATGTACATAATATATCTTGAAATTACGCTCCAGTAGTATTTCGACAGATGTCATGTAATAAACTAATGATTGCTTCGAAACATTGAAATTAAATTTAAATTAGATGGTGTTGTCAGTATAAGTGCTTCTCAGTTACTTATTTTAGGCATATACGTAGTTCTTATAGTGTAAGTAATAAGTGTGAGAATCAAATTATCTTGAACGGCCGTGATCAGTAAGTCAAACAAGTGATTCAGTGGGAGTCCGTTCGCGGAGTCATTCCAAGTCAAGGTTAGTTGTTTGGCTACGCGGTCGTCAGTGTTGCAGTTTTTAAGGGGCAGTGATGTTTAAGTGTTCAGTGGATGTGATATCGTATTTGATGTACGATGTGGCATTGGAGAGAGTTAGCAAGTCGAGAAGGAAGCGCAGGAGACGTAAAGTATGTTGCTCTGTTTCGTGTAAATTGTTTGTCCTGTTTTGCCCGAGTTCAAAGCCTACAAATTACCACCGATTTGTTCCTATTATAATGGGTATATTTACCTTCAAATGATTAAATTTTATGTTTTGGCATAGTAATGTAGTAAGCAGCAATCGAAAAATAAGTGAGATTAAATTCCAACGTGGAACTCGTAAAAAAAATTATTTATGTGAACTGAAACTGTTATCAGCTAAGGATTAACAGATTATGGGATTAA
This sequence comes from Mecyna flavalis, assembly GCA_949319885.1. Taxonomy (NCBI): domain Eukaryota; kingdom Metazoa; phylum Arthropoda; class Insecta; order Lepidoptera; family Crambidae; genus Mecyna; species Mecyna flavalis. The sequence continues at coordinate 17,184,146 of OX439427.1, forward strand.
AAACAATACCCTCTTTAATTAGATAGCTCATGTGATTTGTTATCTATCCGGTCTCATCTTTTCTCGTATGATTCACTAGGATGTTGTCTAATGTCGGAGTTATAGGTAGGCTGCTTTTGGAAAATCCATCTAGCGGTATTGACAAAGCGCGGTAATGTTTTTGTTTAGGTATATCGTAGCATTTTAGGTGGGGAGACATCCGTCTTCATTCGACCAGGGCCCTTGAATTGACGCGCAAGGGAAATTAAAGTGATTGCTGAACGACCTTTTGATGGGGTCATAATTAAATCAGACAAAATGGGAGCACGGTTATAAATAGGGTGAGTGTACCAGTAACAAACCGATTAAGCGACATTTTGAAAGTTATTTTGATATTGTGACTCAATTATTAGAACAATCATTGCAAAAAATGAATTAAGTACTCCTTGTCTACCATAGAATCATGTAGCTTAATCAAGTTTTCTTAATAGCTGTTAGGTTTCTTTTTATTTAACAATCAATGTGGAAAGTCGCAATGTGCCTAAGGTTGACCAGATTGTACCAGCAGTAAACCAGACGTTGAGCCAATAGTAAACCAATAAATAAAATAATTTCTCTTAATGAAGAATATTTAAATTTTAATAACTTAAATGTTTTGTACATAGTAATCATTACAGATTTTCATTAGGCTACAAGTTTCAAGTAATACTTAATCCTGCATCCGGTAGGCGAACTTTTTTACGCCTTTTCTGGTTGCCTATAATTGGAGATTCAGAGGACCACACAAATGCTGATGCAAATGCAGGGCTTATTGGTTGATGGTGTTTTCTTGTAGAAGGATTTTCTTGATCAACGTGCATCTTCAATCTTGCATTTTCTATAAAAAAAAATGTAGGTGGTCAATTACTGGAACAAACTCTTAGTATAGATATTACCAGTAATAAACCACTGGTCTACAACTGGAACATTGTGGATATTGTAATCGTTTGTCTTATAATATTTTATTGCCATATTAAGTAAACATACATGTAAAAGAAAAAGTAAAAATAATTTCAAAAAGCTAAATCACCAGTAGTAGACCAAATGGTATATTACTGGAAAATCATTAAATTCGTGTTCCATTAGTTGACCAATGACAACTTTTGGTTAAAATTGGCATTTTCTGATAAAATAAGACGTAATATTATTGCTTTACAAACCATATTACTCGATTAATTAAAAAAACAGTTACAACAATTGATATAAACAAAGATTTAAACGAATTTAAAAAACTTACCGTCGACGCACAGTGGGTCGAAACAGTAATATGAGGGACATAGAGGTTTTTTTTGACAAATCGTATTTTTTTGGATGCCGATCGATAGTCCTTTAGACACTCGTAAAGACATGTTCTATAACATTTTTCACTAAACCTAATAGTTTGGCCATAAAAAAATAATTTGTGTTTTTTTTGTATGAAACAAGACCTAAAGTACTAAATATCTCCCAGGAACTGCTTGATCGTGCCTTTTAATGACTTAGGTCGGCATAAGTGCATTGTGTACTAACATCCTAATCTATTTTTAGCTGCTCCAAACCGCAATTTTGCCTGTTAAACAGTTCGGAAAAAAAAAACATTTTGACCAAACTTATTAAGGGATTATATTAACAATTCTAAGAAAAAGCGTCGATTAGGGTACTAGAAACTAATTACGTAGTTAGTCTACATTGTTCTGTACTATCAGAATCTATTAAAACATTTTTTTTGTTATAATCGGATGACTTTAAAGTAATAATGATGTCAGGTCATTAGGATATTAAATAAGAGAATAAAGAGATAATGGTTTGGGGTTTTACCTGCTCCTGTTAAAAAAAGCATCGATTAGGGTACCAGGAACTAATTACGTAGTTAGTTTACATCTTTCTGTATTAACAGAATCTTTAAAAACCCTTTTTTAGAACTGGATGACTTTAAAATAAGAATGATGTCAGGTATTTTTAGTGTATTATGCGAACAACAGAGATGATTTAGGGTAAGAAAACAGAGAATAGTGATAGAAGAGATAGATCATGGTCATTAACAACTGATGTTCTACATTAACTTCCTTGGCACTTGTAAGCTGAAGGGCATCTATCTCATCATTTATTGATTTTTTTACACTTTCGACGGATAACAAATTTTTTTTTTTAAATTTGAACATAATTGGTCGACAATAAAATGTTGATGAGGGTCTATCGTTTTCCCATCCCATATCCCATACTGCAACACCATCACGCAATAGCCTAATAGGTACTAAACTCGCCATAAAAACACTTAAATCGTCATTATTATCAGTATTTTTCTGTTTATGGTTACTCTGGCCTGCAGCTCCATCAAAACCCCACTTGCTAAGTAGTTTAAAATCTTCTTTATTTTCTGTATTAATTTCAACAGCCTGTAAAGGTCTGATCGCGGTTAAGCTTAGTAAGGCTTGCAACTTGATAGAAGCCCCCTTATCGGGTAAAATGTCTTCTTTTGCTAGGTAATATTCTAATTTAGCTAGTTTTATTTTGTTATAATATGATGGGTACAATTCCGTTCCTCGTTCACTGGCAAATTCTCTCAAGCTAATATATTGCCATTTTGATAATTTTAGTGAAACTAGTATAGCCAATGCTTGCATGGGAGAATATGTTGTATCTTTACCCTTCTTGCTATCTAAACAGCTCCTCACTTTTTCAATGTCTTCTGGATGTTCTGTCAAATGCTTAATTATCAAACTTATTTCTTCATTTCCACTTGTCTTCAATGATTGTATTGTAGCCGCGATTAATTCTTCTGGAGAATAAGACTCGCACCACACGTCTTCTTTTCTGCTTCGAGCTTAGTTCTTCAAACGGTTTCCTCGGGGTAAAAGAAGAAGTGGAAGCATTCTCTGTAGATGGTGGCAGATTTTCTACATTTTCCTCTATACTTAACGGTATTTCGTCTACATTTTCAATTACTACATCAATATTGTGCTCAATATTTTCTTCATTTATAATTTGTGGCCAATTAATTGGGGTTTCCAACCAATCTCCATTCCTTCTTAAAAATTGGGGAAATGATCGATGGGATTTTGTCCACCTACTATTAATATTAGCACAAAACACTGGTAAAACTTTTTTAATGAATCACTGTTTTCTTCCCGTCCCATTTTCTGCATAAGATGATTATATAACTTTTCACTGTCTGCCAAAGATTCTAACGTTTCCCTGAGGATTACGAATAAATCTAAATTATTCACAATGGCCTCTATTGTAATCGTAAGTAATAGATCGCAAATCAAGTTTAGTGTTACTGGTAAAGTTTCACTGCACAAACTAACTTTTAAAATAAATACACCTTCATTATATAACAAAGTTCCAGGTTACTTACCCCCAACCCATAACTATTGTCTATTAATTCGTATAATTATTAATATCCTAATGACCTAACATTATTATTACTTTAAAGTCATCCCATGATATAAAAAAAGGTTTTAACAGATTCTGATAGTACAGAACAATGTAGACTAACTACGTTATTAGTTCCTAGTACCCTAATCGACGCTTTTTCTTAGAATTGTTATTATAATCTCATAATAAGTTTAGTCAAAATATTTTTTTTCCGAACTGTTTTACAGTCAAAATTGCGGTTTGGAGCAGCTAAAAATAGATTAGGATGTTAGTACACAATGCACTTATGCCGACCTAAGTCATTAAAAGGCACGATCAAGCAGTTCCTGGGAGATATTTAGTACTTTAGGTCTTGTTTCATACAAAAAAAAACACAAATTATTTTTTTATGGCCAAACTATTAGGTTTAGAGAAAAATGTTATAGAACATGTCTTTACGAGTGTCTAAAGGACTATCGATCGGCATCCAAAAAAATACGATTTGTCAAAAAAAACCTCTATGTCCCTCATATTACTGTTTCGACCCACTGTGCGACGTGTCGCTTACTATAATGGCCGCCTGAAACGAAGTGCACGATTGTCGTTTCGAATTTTGCTTCTAAAACTGATGTAAATGGCGTGTTTGTCGCTTTTATCTATGACTATATGATTCGTAGAAGTACGGCAGTGCTACCAAACGTAAAAATAGTTGCGGGAAATTTGACAGAAGGTTAATATTTTGATGTGAAATTAGAAATGGTTTACTACTGGTACCTGGTTTGGCACTGGTGCACCCACCCTACTTCTCTTATCATAATGAGCAGAGTTCCTCATAATATTGTAGGAATGGAAACGCCGAGAAACACTTTTAGAAATTATCCATTTACAATTTAAAATCAAAACGTAAAACCAACCTAGAGATACTTATTTATATTTGCCTAAAACTGTGATTTCCTGAACTACCTATTTATTGTTATTTTTTACACAACTAAATTACTCACCGGACGTAGTACGGGGAATCTCATTATTGCCACTACCGCGTTTGATGATCGTATCGTATGTTTTAAAATAGCCTTGTAATCGGTATGAATATGATCCTATGTATGTATTATCTCTGTTAAAGTAAGAGAAATGGTGAATTCCCTTTCATACGAGAGAATATTACCTAAGTGTACAAATGTGGTGTATGATTCGAACTTTTGTTTGGATCAGACGGAGAGGGAGAGGGAGGAGAAAATATCGGACCTGCAGGCCATGTCCGTGCTGAGCATGTACCAGGACAATATGTCGCAGGACATGAACACAGACCGGTGAGTCGTCGTGGTCAACTCTTGCGCTGGCCAAGTGGTGTGGGAGCGAGATTGAAGTCCATCTCGTTAGGACGGAAAGGTGGGTCTACGCTAGACGAGCCAAACACGAGCCAAAATTTGTGTTGTGTGGATTGACTTACGAGCCCATAACGAAAGCGCCTTGACTCGTGCTTAACTGTGCTCCGTCCGCCTATTGACGGTTTTTGACGAACATATTAAAGATAGGAAAACTATGTTAGAGGAGAGTGATTGTTATAGGCTCGTCGTACGTCCACACTTGACCCCGCGAGTTGAGAGCAGCTGGGCATGCTTTCAGCTCGTGCTGGGCTCCTCGTCTAACATAGACTCACCAAGGCTTCATACGCTAGCACGAAATGCACGCACGCACGCACACTAACAATAAACCTTTTTGCATAAACACAGCGAGTAAATAACATTCAGATAAATATTACACTTACAAAGAACTTAAAAGTTCACGAATAAATAATTTTTGCATGAAAACTATTTTGTGTCTTAGATTGTGTGAATAAGATATCTAATTTTAGCGATACTAACATGACAGAATGTGCACTCTACATAGGTATAGAGGTTTTCTCATAGTCGTCAATGAAATATTTTTGTAGAAATACCTATGTACTTTTTTATTTCATTTAAATTAGGCAGCAGAATTGCCGTGAAAACACTGAGCTCTATGATAATACGCTCAGGTCTATGGAAATCAGTGCGTGAAAAACTCACATTACTATTTATTTAGTCGATTGTTTATCATATTCAATGGCTGTTGTTATTATCAAACATTTTAGTGATCTTTTGCTGCGCTAAATAAACGCTCATCTTTTTCTTTTAACTATTATATTTAACGTTTATATTATACCAAAGATAGACGGAATAATTTTAATTGCTTGTATGTTAACACTTTGTGCAAAACTAATTTGTAACATAACAAAGCTATTGCAGCTGCAGCGTGTAGGTACCAATTTCCTTTTAGGCTTATATTATGACGAAGGGATCAAAATACCTATATTATTGTAGTGATGTATGCGACATATTTGTTTTTAGTTAATTACGTTTTTTTACGTCGAGCTATTTATTACGAGTACTGGCAATTGGCCAGTGTACAATGCTCGGTTCGGTCCAAGTCCAAGTCCTTTCTCGTGTGTGCGTGCCTTTTTGCCATGGTATGAAGATAAACCCGTACTGCACAGCCTAGGTGGAAGTAGCGAAGCTTGAAAACGAAGTTGATGGAAATTGCTTGCGCGGCCGCGCGTTTTGTAGCTAGTCTGTGGTAATAGTTGGAGTATTATTATTAGTATATTATTTGGAGCTATGTTTTCGTACCGTGTTTGTTGATGGTATAAGAATTTTTATATGCCAAAGGACAATGCAAAAGACTGGGCCCAAAAAAGAAAAATGTGCAGATTTGGGTCATAGACTACGAAGTAGATCCAATAAACACCTTTAACTTTTATTATGGCGTCGACAAAATTGGTCCCAGTGACAAAAAATATGTTTATTATGTTAATTATTTATGTTCATGATATAAAAATAATAAATTATTATGGACAAAAACTTTTCCTCCGGGACCAATTATGGTGTCATCGTAATAAAAGTCGATGGTATGTGTGTGGTCTTTCACATAGAATACATCTCATCTCTGCACATTAACTTAATTTTTTGGGCCCATTGTTCTTGACAAGTTTTGCATTCTCCTTTTCATTATAAATATCTTTGAATAGGTACAAAGAAAAGCCTGTCACAGTCTTGTGTGTTTATATTATGGCTTTCACAGTGCACACGTGCGGTTATTGCGCAAATTAACTGTTTCATATCGCGTTTTTCTATTCCAATTATTAAAGACGTCTTTTTCGAGCATTTGTTCCAATCTTGTCAGAGTACGATTACCTCTTGAATTGATCCAGGGCTTGGCAAGTCCAGTTATTACATTAGAGCGAGTGCCCTGTACTGTAATGACTTCAATGATTTCCTTTACGATTTTGTAGTATGGATTCGTCCAGGTTAATAAAGTGCATAACGCGAATTCAAGTAGATTTGAAGCTAATGAGCAATATTTTCCAACTTAAAATATTTAAATTACATCCCTTTAAGTCCAGAGTGCGATGTTTTTCCTTCTTCACTAAACTTGATACATTAACGAATATTGTAGTACTTCGTTTCTTGGTTCAAATACTATCAATTGGTTCTATTTAAAGCTTGTTTATTGACTGTTGGTCTTTATCTCATACTGATATTTACGAGGTTCGTTTGCAATCTATAACTCGCTTTTTGTAATGGTTTACAAAAGCAAGGATTTTTAGATTCTATAATTACCTATTTTGATGTTGCCCGTTTGGCCTACGAAGTACGATTTTAAATTGAATGAATCTAACGTGGTTTGATATTTATATACCTATATCACGTAAAACAACGTAAATTGGCCTAGGTTTAGGGATACAACTGTAACGGCCACGTTTTGACCGCCTCCGTGGAACAGTGGCTAAGCCGCTCGGGTATAAAAACACGGAGGTCGTGGGTTCGATTTCTGCTTGGGTCTGGTTGGTGGTAGGACTTTTTCAGAGTCGAAACTGGTGAATATAGTGTTCTCTGCTCTCATCTCATCTCCGTTGATGGACTTACTAAATTAGCTGTGAATAAATTTGGCGTGTTTTAGTATAGATGATCATAATTAGACTAGAACTTCCTCAAGAGGCTAACCCTATTTGGTATGGTTGTTGTGTACTTAGTCTACCTACAGCAAAACAAGCTGCGCATGCACATACACTGAAAGTGAAAATCAAATCTTCAAAAATCAGTCTAGCCTACAGTAGGTATGGCAGCACATTGAGCGATGCTTCCCGGTGGAGTGTCCCTCAATGGAATTAGTTATGACCGTTTTTCATCAGGCATTAACAAACCATGCTCAGCTTGGTTTGCTGTTAGTATTATTAGTGGTTCCTGTAAATAATCCGTTGTTGGTGTTCAGATGTGATGTGTTTTCGTGTTTGTAGTTTACTTGATGTGTTTGTGGCTGTTATGTGGACCAAGCTTGGTAGTGATACTCCCTGTGTACAAAGTGTCGTGGTTTTCATACTTGACTAGGGTTGCCACCTTTTTTTTCTGCATTTAAAGTACATTGGATAATAAAGGTGAGAAAAAAAAGTACACAGTATAAAAATAAAGTACAATTTTTTTAGTAGTACAATATTTAAGGTTAAGTTGCGTTCAGAAATGCTTATGTGGCGCTGGCGAGTGGCGACATTGATTCAACATTAATAATTAAATTTCGTTTAACGAAAAATACTTACGACTTTAATAGAAATCAAATTTTGCAAAATAAAGTATTTTTGTGTACTTTATTATTCTTATAAAGTATAAAGTACAATTACCTTAAATAACGTACAATACTTTATAATAAAGTACGGGTGGCAACCCTATACTTGACCCAGAGTAAATCGTTTGATAAACTTTTGTGTTAGGTTTGTTTCATGGGTACCTATAAAATACTTTTAATGTATGTAGTGTAAGTAGCTTTATCGATGAACCCTATATTACCGAATTGTTGTATGATTTGCGTGACGGTAAATTACTGATGCAGGGTACTGAGTGTTAAGGGTCGTGGGTTTCTTGGGTGGGAAGCTAAATCAACCATTTATGCTAACTTTTTTAACGTACTATTAAATTCCTTTTATATAATAAAATAGTTTATTCTTTTTTTGTCTTGGATCTTTAACCAATCTTAAAATCAGTTTCTCTAACATTCGCAAAAGACTGCTAGCTGCTGCTTTGGCTTACATTTTTGCTTTAAAAATAGGAAATTATTTAACCAGAAAGTAGTTGTTCTCGTTAGATTAACTAACGAGAACAACTACTTTTTGGTTAAATAAACGAGCTCATTATCGAATGTCCTTGTAAGTCAGTGGGACATTATGTCGGCTAAAAGAAATGAGGGAGGTCGTGTACTAATTCAGCAAGCAGAAAATATTGGCATTGTTTTATACGATTTTCGTTGTGAGTTTGTGACTAACGCCTTTTAACCAATTTTATTTTGCGCGTAGATCGGATTTCCTGTGAACTTTCGCTCTGATTATTTTAACTTATACTTTCATTTATTCACTAAAAAGGTTCTGTGTTATGTAATATGCTTGTTAATGTTTATTTATTTGGGTGGAACAGTGATAGCTCCGGTTGTGTAGTGAAATTTAAACTAACCTTTCTTTGCGAATGCGAAAGTAACTCTGGGTGTTTCGGTCTGCCTCTTACTCTAAAGCTTTCGCACCTAAATAAAATCACCAATTTTGATGATATTTACTCGTAATAAAGACATAGACTCACAGACATAATTATGTAGATAGAATCTGTGCATAGACTAGTCTTTGAGAAAATACAAAGACTTATTTTGATCCCGGGATATTTTTAGGTCCCATAGCATAACAGAATAAAAGTGTTTTTGTTTTTCATTATTTCACATTGCAATGGAGCAATCGATCTACGTGATATTTAGTATACGGATAGTTTTAGACCTGAAGAGTGACACAGGCTACCTTTTAGTAATAATAAAAAAAATGGTTAAAACATACATGGGTAAATCAACTTTTTTTTGTTTTTGGCTGTCCACAATGTTTCATAATTTTTTTAATTTAAAATTGAGAAAATACAGCAATTTAAATAGTCTTAACAAAAAATTAGATAACTAAGGAATAATGTAAGATATTCAGTTGATAAATTATTCACTAATTTAGTAGATTTTAGTTGGTGACCCAAAAGACAATTTTGTGACCCCATACAAATATTGACTGTCCCAAGAGCCATTCGAATGGAATATCGCGTCGTGGTTTAAAAAAATCTTATGACCATGTCTTATTTCAGGCCTTCGCCAGTAACAATAGAGTTCATAGTTTGCATATCTAATTGCATTTTATTCAATATTTAATTAGATTATTGACAATTGCCTCCTAATTATGTGTCCTTTGCAAAAGAGTAATATTAAAGTCCCCTTACTCACCTAACATAAAATACCGCAAAGTTAAAGTGCGAGCGTGCGATCAGGGTAACCAATCAGAAAGCGTTCTGATTCTCACGTGATTAAGTCCGCCAATAGAGTGACCTTCACTTCAGTCGGCAATTTCGTCCGCAGCTCCAAGAGAGGCAAGGCGCATTTATTGTCGGTCCACTGGGTTACTCCGTTTTTTCGTAGATATTTTTAACTTCAGGAACATTTTAAAGCATAATTCATTAATAATACAGTCTGTAATGCTATTTAAACCTATGTTTTTGTGATTTATCAAAGAATTAGAATTGTAAAAATACTTTTACCGTTTAATGTCTTCTGAGTCACTGGTCCCCTGGGAAACTACCGTGGTGACCCAAGAGACAATTGTGGTGACCTAAGAGACTTTACAATGTTAAAAATTAAAAGATAAAAATGAAAAGCTCAAACACAAGTGCAAAAAATACAGAAAACGTTATCAGAGACTGGAAATAAAATTCAAACCAAAAAAAGAACCAAAACCTGATGAAAAAAACAAATATAAGAAGCTTACAAGAAAAAACAATAACTAAGTAATAACTAAGCTTAAAAGAACAATACAAGAAAGTTACCAAAAAATTACACTAGTTTACAAAATATAAAAAATTTCATGTCCTTCCAGTGAATTTCATATCGTTTTATTTAGTGACAATAACTAAACGCGAACATATATTTGTTTTATTTTTATTACGTCAAAGAATCAAGTTATCAACACATTTCATTTTAAGACTACCCGCAAGTAGGTTCTGAATTCATCCTAAAATTTTGCTGCATTGTAGTGTTCAGTTAAATAAATATTGTTTTTAACATGTCAAATAGGCTGTGTGAAGTACATCCTGACCGTTTTTGTTACGTTTGTGGTGAACTTATTATATCTAAGAAAGGATATCCCATAACGGAATACTGTTTTTTAGGAGTTTTTGGGCAACAAAAAAAATATGAAAATTACAGACAGTTAATTGCTGATTTATTACATAATTTTCAACGAATGGGTGTCAGCATGTCTCTGAAAATTAATTTCCTTCATTAGCACCTTGATTTCTTCCCTGAAACCCTCGGAGAAGTGAGCGACGAACATGGAGAGCGTTTTCATCAGGATTTGACAAAATTATCAAGGTTACTGGGACTAAGCCATGTTAGGTGATTGTTGCTGGTCTGTTATAAGAGACACAGACTCAAAAAAATACAATAAAAGCTAAGGAAATTCATTTTAAATTTTCTTTTTTAATATTTTTGTAGGCATTTTTGTAAATCAAAAATAATTAATATTTTGGAAACGTGACGTGTTGGATTTTTTTATATTTTTTTTTAAACTCAGTGCATCTCAAGTGATATGAAAAAACACTTTTCATTTCAAGGACAAAAACCATGTAAACTAGTGTTATTAAGAGCCGAGACAAGAAACTGATTAAGAATATTTTCGAAAATATTGATGGACGCGCTAAAGAAGAAATAATAAAAGAATCTTAAGGACAATTAAGAACAACTAATAAAGAAAAAAAGATAATCCAATCGAATTAAAGAAAGTACCTACTACATAATTTTTTCGTGAGAGACGATATTTCTAGAACTACGGCGGGTAAAAAAGAGACAGTAACGAAGAATGGTTGGTTCAGAAAAGGTTTTTGCTAGGCAGTATGAAAACATTATATAAAATATTCAAACAAGAGAAACCAGAAACAAAGTGTTCATACTATAATAATAAAGCCCTTACTTCCGAACTTGCTACAACTTTGAAGATACATATTTCCAGGGTTTGGGTGGTGTGCCGCTTGGCATAGGCCTCCTCCAGCTCTCTCCACTGAACTCTATCTTCTGCTACACTGGTCCAATAAGGTCCCAAGGTTAGGCGGATATCGTCATTCCATCTTGTTTTTGGACGCCCCTTTCTCCTAGTGTCCTCTCTTGGGTACCATAAAGTTAATTGTTTGCTCCATTTGTTATTTTGCAACGTAGCATGTGTCCTTTCCAGCCCTACTTTAAATGATCTATACGTGTTATTATATCTGTAACTATAGTTTTTCTTCTTATTTCAGAGTTTCTGATTTTATCACTGAGTTTGATTCCCAACATGCTCCTTTCCATTGCCCTTTGTGTACTAGCCAGTCTTTCCCTTTGCTTGTCTGTTAACGCCCATGACTCACCGCCGTAAGTCATGCACGGAAGGATGCAGGTATTGAAAGTTTTTTTCTTAATATGCATGCTTAAGTCTTTGTTCTTCATTATTTCTCTTAAGGACCAGTATTTTTCCATCCGCAAGCTATTCTTTTATTAATTTCCTTAGACATAGAGTCCTCTGGGGATATAATTTAACCTAAGTAAACATATGCCTTCACATATTCTACCTTTTTTCCGTACACCTCTATGTTGACTTCTGAAAAGTTGGTCATCAGTTTTATTTTGTCTGCATTCAATTCGAATGGTTTTTAGCATGTGTCCTAGTTTTTTGGGGTCTTCTATAAGGACAATATCATCAGCGAACCTCAAATGATTAAGGCGGCTACCATTGATGTTGATACCGTAGTTTTCCCAATCTAATCTTCTAAATCGTAATCCAGCACAGCATTGAACAGCTTGGGTGAAAGCGGATCTCCTTGTCTTACGCCTCTGTATATGGGAAATGGGTGTTCATACTACCACTTCACTAAAAACCGGCCTTTCTTTGCTATCAAACCTTCAGTTGATGGACGCAAAATGTGTAAGTTGCATGTTAACCCCGTCTACAAAGCACAGGCACTTAAACGAAAACGTATCATTAACAAAGATGATTTGAATGTGCTCATTTCGTCCACAATTTGCGACTCAAAAAGACAGGCGTATTATGTATGGAACATGTAAGGAATATGGTAGCAATGAAGTAAATCATGATGCAATCAAGGATACAGAAAAAATTAAGTGGTTTGAGTGGGGCAGACAAGAAGAAACTTATTAGAAGGACGGCAAAAAATTAAAGCTGTAAAAAATGTCAAGCATGTCAAAGAAAGTCCGGCTAAATATTAGCAAAGCAACTTAGCTGTGTCTCCTGAGTCACTTAATTTGTATCCTGGGTAACCAAGTTGTCCCAACTCATGTCGTGTGATTTTTATTTTGTTTTGTTGATAAAACAGTCCGTATTTTAATAATATTTTTTAGTTATTGATTTAAATGTAATGGGAAAAGCTAGCCTGATTATTTTCTTCATTGTTGTGATCATTTGTAAGAAAAATACGACAAGTTTTAGTTAGTTTTTTTTCATTGGTGACTCCAGAGACACAATGTATAACAATTTCTAAAAATGTATGATATTTATCATGCGTTTGAAGTCAGTGACTTAAATATCTTGTATCCTTATTGAAATTACAGTGATATAACAAATAATTTGTCATCATTTTATTGAATAGAATACTGGTAACCCAGTGGACCCCATAATGGACCAAGTTTTGTACAGAGCTCTAAAAATGGCAAAATATATTTTTAAGTTCTTGCCTCTGCCTAAAATATTAAACTTTATTAGTGGTGCTTTAAGAATAATCCAAAAAATTGTGACAAATACGTATTTTTTTTTTTTAACAAATTTAGTCTCTCTTTACAATAAAAAGTTGATTCACCCACATAATAACATTAAAATCGAAATACCTAAAAAAAGTTCAGATAAGCCACAAGGACACTAGCTGTGGGAAACAGTGAAACTTCACAGCAGATCCGACCTTAGTGCACAACGCTTGCGCTTAGTGTATGTGTAGTTTAGTGCTTGTAACAACTTGAGAACACGAAAACACTGGGATTGGCAGCGATAAGGTCCCCAAATGGAGATTAATTTCAGGGACAATGGTAGCGATGCGTCCACCCGGCCCGCGGAGGACTGTGCCTGCTCGACATCCCCCGACGCGGCCGGGAATGGCAAACCCCTCAACCCCGCCAACCATTGCTCGTGAGTAGATGACACCGATTGATATCATGTCACTAAGAATTGTAAGCAGTGAACAAGTAGGTATTTGTCACTAGACGATTAAAACTAAAAAAGTTAAAGACATTTTCCAGGAACATTGCCAAATTGCTGTTGAGGAGTTTTTTAATGCCCTTTGAGCGTTCCTAAACCTACGGGTTTAGAGTTGATTATCAAAAACCAGTGTCGGCGCTCTAATGACTATGCCTATAAAGTTTTAAATTTCTCTCTATCCCACGTTATCGTGGTACAGTTTGGCACTCGTAGTTTAAGAAAATCTTCAGATCTTTCGCGATTGCATCGATCTAGATTGCAGCGGTCACGGCCGCCAACTAGGCGATGAGCGTCCAGTAGATAACTTGAACTCAAAAGCACTGGTATAACAATAAAAATCCTTCTTTTTTCGGTAATGATTGTTATCTTTTTGACGTCGATTATTGGGTATTGGTTTTCGAAGCTGGCCACCACAGACATAGATAGAACATATCTGTGCTGGCCACTATCTGTATTATATTTGGACGTAGTATAACCCCTTTTTTATTCGGGCGTCTAGGGAAGTGTTTAGCCCCGTACGCACAGAAATTGTGAACTGTGAAAGTGAAAGAAATCAACAATCATTTATCATTTCTTTACTGAATGAACTATTAATAAATATTCATTTATCTAATTGCCTCTTTATAACCTTTATACTGTATTCTTTCCTTATCCATTAAACGTTTGTGTTGATAACATAATAGCATTTAGGGTAACAAATAAATCAGTTTTTATACATGGTTTCCGATTGTACTCGTATGTATTCATAAATTATATACTGACTATTACTGTACTGTAATGTTAATGTTTGTTATTATTAACGTTAACCACTCAATCCCGAACCGGCACTCGGGTGCCGCGTAACAATAGATTTTCTATTGTGTCTGGTAATCCGGGGCTTGAAAGATTAAAACGACGTGGTGCTATCAGTATAATATTAGTAATATACAAACTCCCAGATAAACAGTCAATTTGGCAATAGTTCAAAATAATTAATCGTGTCTGCAGAATGTTGATAACTATCATCATTTAGTTCATTAAGAAGACTATTGTTATAAGATTAATTTCATTAAATAGTACTGGAAATGTTCGACGAAAATCTAGTCTATCCGAGGGTACCGACTACCGATCGATCTCGGCTGATTCGTTTTGTCAGATTTCCTTAAATTGATTTAAACATTTCTATTCTAGTAGGTCACTTACTATCATTATATGAAGAAATGAGCATGAAATTTAAATAACTTTTGGTGCGCCAGAGATTGAAAAAGATCTTCTGACCCTTTTAGCTATCGGGATGACGTAGAATCTGTATTCCATTTCGCTGTGTTTATTCTTATATCATGGATTCACCGTGTAACTTCCCATTCTGTGTCGAGTGCGCCATTTTACTGTCAGGGAACCGTCAAGGGTACTAGGTAGACCGTGGCTCTAACTATGGCCATTATAATATTCTGTGATAAAGCCGAGCTTTGATGTTTTTCTGTACACTATTTCCCCGTAAGTAGTTCAAGGCTACAATTTGTAACAAAATTGAGTGATAACACTAGTGTAATTCATTTGTGATATAAATGAGAATATTAATGTTTTTGTCGGTTGTAAATGTTTTTCTGTGCTAAAAATTGTTCACTTTCAACTTTATATGTGGTTTTCTATGTGTCTGATACGTCTTATTGCACGGTTGTAAGCAGGGCGAGCAGTCATTGTATCTTGTATGTGTCATGCCGGCATTTGTCGGGTATAATAATGCGATAAAATGAAAACGAAAAGATCCTTCGAGTGGATGTAGTGTCAGAAAGACACGTAATTGTGTGATTTGGCGTTAGGTCAACTAACTTCGCTGTGTATTTGGCATGGGGTGATAACTAATGTTTTTTTCCAAAATAATAACTTGTAGTATAATTAATATTTCATTAAAACTAATGCATATAAATATAAATTTTTTGGGATAATGTTTAGAGCAGTAAAAGGAAAACATTAATATTTGTTGTACATACCTACTCACAAATCAATACAAGTTCTAATACTTCTATTATTGACGTGTCAGAAATCCCTTGCTAGTTTTAGGGCCAGTTATCTGTTAGTTATCTTAGATTGAGTTTTTATGTCAATGTCAAAAAAAAAAAAGATAGGATTATTTTTGTCGGACAGTGAATTTGTCACGATTTTACCTGTCAGTGGTAGAAGTGGTGGTAATATTAGTAAATAATAATTGATCGATACAAATAATGATTCGGATCCCCTGAGCGAGGTATGATGTAAGAAGAACTAATGAATGCAATTCCCATATAAGAAAAACGACTTGTCGATGGAATTTCTTTGTCTATTAATGTTTAGATTAGCCTTTGTGTTATGAATTTTATTGATACAGGTCATTATATTTGTCATATACTCGTACTATTCATAGTTCATGCACATTTAATCGAGGCTTATTCCAAGACGAAGTTAGATTATATTTTGTAAATTATATTTATTTATGATGAGTAAGTTTGAAATCAAACTTTAGAGTGATTGTTTATCGAAACTAATATTTTTCAAGTTGGGAGCAATACGTTTTTGGCTACGTATTAAATCTAAATCTTATTACAGTATCTTTATGGTCTAAGATCCCACTGCTCAATTCTGCAGGTATCTGTTTTTTTGATACAACTAATTTTAAATGAATGATAAGGAAGTATGTAATGGATTAGGGATAGATTGCGTATAAAAAATTAGCCGCAAGTAAAAAAAAATTTTTTTGGTATTATTAATTCGCTAGTATAATAGGCAACCATATGTTTTTTTAATGAATTTTACGACATATGAAAGATAATAATGTCACAAATTGAAAAAAATAAAACAGGTGAGTGTAAACTGATATAACTGTTAACAGCTGGCAACCCTATGTTGCGGCTGACTAAGAGCTGGCAACCATATTTTTTTCAATTTGTGACATCATTACCTTTCAAATGTCGTAAAATTCATTAAAAAACATATAGTTACAAGTAATTTAACAAATTAAAAATACAAATTTTTTTTTTACTTGCGGGTTATTTTTTTATAGGCAACCTATCCCTAATCCATTGCATACTTCCTTATAATTCATTTAAAATAAGTTGCATCGAAAAAACAGATACCTGCAGAATCATGCAGTGGGATCTCATACTATTATGCTAGTAAGTTGAAAACAATTTCTTAGAACTTCAGTTCTTAAAATTCTTACAATATCTATCAGTTGTCAGAGCCTTTCATAATATCGTTCAAATAGCGGAAGATTCAAAATATAAACCCGCATAGCATACGGACATTTTTTTTTGTAAAATTCTCTGAAAAGTGTTAAGAAATTAGTTGCCAGTAATAAATTATGAAAACAGGATAGTAATGGGCGGAGTACTGAACAACCGGTCGTTGACCTTTAACGACGGGGTGAGCACGATCGACTACGTGCTGGTGTGGGAGTCAGCGAAGGACGACGCTAACACGCCCGAGGCCATCGAGCAGAGGAGGATATTCGAGGAGAACCTAGAGAAGGATGGCCTGCAGCTCGAGGAGGAGGCGCCGAAGGATCTCTATGGACTGCGGTTTCTTAAGGTGACTTATTTTTTATTGGCTTGTATTTAACCGTACACCAAAAAAGGCTGAATGTACACCAAAAAAGGCTGAAACGTGCACCAAAAAAATTGAGTTGCTAACCTAACCTAACCTTTGGTGTACCTTTGGGTTATTTTGGTGCACGTTTCAGCCTTTTTTAGGTATATGTTCACTTAAATATTTCCCTTTTTTATTCATTTATTATTTTCTTTTTATTTAGCAATTTATTTAATTTCCATAGTGAATTCTTTTTAGCGACAGATTTTTTTTACCCTATTTTTCACTAGTGTTGCCCAAATGCAAGAACAAGACGAGACTTAGCCAGTCTTGGTCTTGGTCTTGCGCCAATACACCTGGTCTTGGTCTTGGTCTTGGTCTTGCGCCAATACACCTGGTCTTGGTCTTGGTCTTGGTCTTGCGCTCCCAGTCTTGGTCTTGGTCTTGGTCTTGCAGCAAGAGTCTTGCAAGTCTTGCAAGTCTTGCAATTACCTATTAGTCTATTACTATTTATTAAAGTTTACTTTAAATCTTAGAAAAACGTATTAGAATTGGAACATTGTGAGCTTGAATTAACATAGCCATAGTAAAGATCAAGCAGATTAATAAATAACTGAAGATTTGATAAGAAATTCGAAAAATCAACTGACCTATATGTCGTTTTCCATGGAAGTAACTGTTTCTTAATAAACACGTGCGCGTGTATCATAACCATGTACTTCCGAAAAGCGGCAAATTTCTTTGAGAAGTAAGTACAAAACCTTTGATGCCGCATTATCAAAGTGCCGATGGTTAAAACATAACTATGCATGCACTCAGTTTGATTTTAATAGATATTTTTTTATTCGCTATGTTTATGGTATTAGTCGTAATGCGCATAGGTCCAGTTTTTCATATTCTTTGATACAGTTTTTTGCGTCTCATAGAATTCCTAAGCGTACCTACCTATACACCGAACTGTTACACCTAACTACTCAGTGAAATAGCGCTAAGTCCTAGCTGCAAGACGCAAGAGTCTTGCAGGCTATGTCTTGTTCTTGCTCAAGTCTTGCACGGTGAGTCTTGGTCTTGGTCTTGCTAAAAATACGCGGTCTTGTTCTTGGTCTTGGTCTTGCAAAAACGCAAGAACAAGACCAAGACTGCAAGACCAAGACTGAATTTGGGCAACACTATTTTTCACAAAGAGCCAAGTTTCATACAGGTTTAAAATGTAATAAAAAGCTATTTTTTATGTATTTTTTCAGATCCACGCGCCACTATGTGTTTTAAAGGATTATAGCGAAATTTTAAAATTAAGAATGCCGATGAAGGTATGTTTCCTCTGTATTATTATTATAATATTAAATATTAATAATATTATTATACATGTATTTTATATCTATTAAAAAGTCAATTAGTGTATTTGCATTAACGAATAGTCCCTTTCCTTTGCTTACCGCTTCTAAGTAAATCCTGATAGGTATATCTCTGTAGAAAGTTGAATAAAAAGTTTGACTTCAATAGAATTTCAAAATAATTATGAGGAAGTGATACTACCTCATACGAAGCGGCAACATCTCTTTAATAAAAAATAATGAAGATATAGGTATTAGATATACTTATTTCTCCAAAAATATAAAATTGAATTTTCTATTGAAGTCATATAACAAATCTTAAGTTTAGTTGATGTTAAATATAACAGTTGTTTATAGATTGGTTAACTTAATATTGTGTGAGTGATATTTGGTATTGTCACATATTATTTATGTTGTGACTAATATTTTGTTTTGAGTATTTAAAGATGACTGAAACAATTATGCATTTAGAGCAAACAAGTTTCAAATCGCTTAGATGTTTGTATGCATTTTGAAATACAGGGATTAACCTTAATAATCTTTTAAACACGTTTTCTGTTGACTTGCAGGCACAATAGACATATTATAATTTCGAGTTCCTTTAAAATAATATATAATTTATCACATAGAATAAAAAATAGATCACAAGATTGGTACTCATAATTTATAGAAAATGTGAAACGTTATCTAAAGATTATTAAAAGTTACACCCTGTAGAAGATTGGTTGTTTTAATATGTGAAAATATACTAGTAAATTATATAGGTACTTAAAAAGTAAAATTCTCCAATAATGTTAATCTCGTATAGATGTAAGAGTCATAGTTTTCCAAGAGCACAATAACATTTTATTGTGTACGTCCATAGGATTGCAGGAAGTTACAAAAAACCGGACGGACGAATGCCATACTGAATGCTGCCATGTATATGTCGAAGGTATGCAGCCGTGGTTACTGATGCGCCTGCATGGGCTTTTTAACCGGGTGGATCCAGGAATTTAGGTTATCTTCCTTTATATCATATTACAAATATGTCTTATCCCTTATGCTAATGCAACAAGGTTTATATTTGAACGTCCCACAGACCTTTTTGCACAAAACTGTT
Source organism: Mecyna flavalis (assembly GCA_949319885.1). Lineage (NCBI taxonomy): Eukaryota > Metazoa > Arthropoda > Insecta > Lepidoptera > Crambidae > Mecyna > Mecyna flavalis. Next base: position 17,203,791 of record OX439427.1, read on the forward strand.
AAAGGACGTCAAAAGATTTTAATTAAATCAAAATTGCTTATCCTGGAAGGATTATTACTTTAAAAAATTATCCCAAAATCTCCGTGTGAATATAAGCCGATTGAACGTTGCTTTGTGCGTGACTTGTTAGACATAATGAGCTAATTATGTCTAACAAGTCGACGGTAACCTTACGGATCTAATTACCTTTGAAAAAATCGCCTTAGAGATGCGATACTTCCCAGTAAAGTGTTTTATAATAAGATAGGCTGTAGAGGCTGTTTATCAACGGTCGAGTAGCAGCCAGGTGCTGATTTTAAACCTCTGTAGGGGGGTCAGAGGTCAGATGATTCTACAGTAAATTCAGCTATGCTATCTGGTGAAGAGTCTATTAATGGACGATCATAATCAATTGCCAGTTCGATTATTTACAAAAAGCTTGCGCCACATTTATAAAAAAATAAAATTAAAGGAAGTTAATCGTATTTTTAACTCTGGATCTGCCCAAGTTACTAACATAATGCGCTTTTGCGATTGATCTGTGGATTTGTGCTCTATCACTTTATAAAGCTACTTGAGAATCATGCCAGTTACGTTGATTTTCTGATATGGAATGGTTGTTGTGTATGACATTTTGATGGTTTGTGTATGTGTGTAAAAGTTCTTTGAAGTGTTGTTTATCTTCAGACTCTTTGTGACGAGTTTATATGAAGAATATTCTTTTGTGAATGTAACATTATAAATAACAAAGTTACGCATTGTGCTGCGTGCTCATTATTTTTTTGTACATAATATGAATAATTGTTATTAACGAAAGAAAGATCATCTTCATTGTACTCTTATTTAGACGTGAGGACCATTACGTTTAATGTTTAATACTTAGCTTATATAATTTTTAAATTGATTGAAGAAATATTTTATAGACATTCATATAGTTTTGGTTGGCTTAACATACGAAATATGCCATATCGTACACATTTATGAATATGAAAAAATACTGGGTATCATATGATAGTTTAAAGTGTACAGAAGTCCACATATGTATGTGTCATTGGTGGTGGTATTTACTTACACATTCTATCGTATGTGACGAACTTTTACATATTCTAACCTACGACATAACTTCTTTATTCGGACATCTTGGATAGTTGTAGGTTCAAATCTCACTCAGGACAAACGTTTTGTCTCTGAAGGTAGAAATTATCTTCCTTGATTCTGATAACATAATAAAAATGCTTTGGGATTATATCAATGTGGTGATGGTATTCAGAACAAAGGGTGTGAGTACGAAAAACGTTTAAGTCTTATGATCACTAACTAGTGATTTCGGTTGGCTTAATTATGTTTAGAATTACCTAATCAGTAGGAAAAGTTACATAATTGCTAAATAAGGATTCACAAGCTCCACCAAATCATAAGCAAACACAGGATATTTTTTATCATACTTTAGCGACTCGCAAAGCTATTGTTATTTTCGGATCAGTGACGTTCAGTTGTTTATTGAACGTCATTGTTTCGGGTACATAACGTAGCATATCACAATCGTTACCCTGGGACCAACGACCTAGCGAACCAAAATAGTCTCTTGTATTTTAAAATCCCGAAATAATTTATGTATCTAAAAATATTTTTCTATTTTATTTATAAATTGGTAGACCTGTATACTGAAGGTCGCGGTTGCTTGCTAACATGTCACAGTTTTAAGTAACTAACTCACTTATTTAACCAAACAATACTTTATGACTTCTTTAATAACTTAACCTTTCTATACTAATGAATCCATTCAAATCAAAAATTGTACATCTTGTTTTTGGAATTACTTCATTGTTTTTATGTTTTGATGTTTATTGTTCAAATTGGTAAATAACTGTCCTGTCTTTTTGAAACTATAGTTTACGTAATTTGTTTGTACTTTTTAAAATACTTTAAAAACTGATAGGGGTTTTGCAGTATGTGGGTTTGACGTCAAAACAACGACAAAATGGTTTGTGTTTAAATGAAGGTGAGGTGACCTTCGCTATAGAAACGCAAATGTTAGCTGCATTTCTAGTTATTATAGTAAAGTCAACGTATTTATAGCTTTTATTACCTCAAGTGTATTCCGCTGATTTCTGTTGACACTGCATTATTCATCAAACATAATAGATAAACAGCCAAACGCTTGAGTTCATGCATAATGTAGGTATTCTCGCAGCAGTGTGAGACGCTTTGATGACGTCATCAAACGCTAATGTATCTTACGTAGACAAGACATTTTTTATTTGAATGCGAATTCATTCCACTTCAAGTAACATGCAGGTAAAATAGGATTATTTAATCACTTCTACAATTTAAAACTAGACTTGTAGGCATGCGGCTATATGATTTAACAGGCGCCATTTTAATATTAAAATGGCACTCAAGTTACTAATAGACCTTATTTCACCATACTGTTTTACTCTGGGAGTAGCATCTGAATTTGTACCTAATGGTAATGCTCTAAGGTTGCAATTTCCAGTTCTCCGCCCTGAAAGATGTGCAGGAGAAGACGAACTCTCTTTTAGACCGCATGCATGCGTGTTGGGACGGCGTCATGTCCGGCATCCGGGTCGATCCTAAGAAGTTCCCCGAGAGGAAGCATCGTCTCACTGCCATTTACTCTAAGGATAAGGAATATTTGTAAGTAAGACGTCTTCTAAGGTAATTAAACGTGCGCTTCTTTTTCTAACTTTTCAATTGGCAATCATCATAGAACTGCTACAGAAACAAGTAAAACAACCACATATCTAATAATTGCCGAAACTAATGCTTTTGATCCTTTATGCGCAGATTTATCCTTTGAATAGCGGAAAAAAGCTCAAGTATAGAAACCCTGATATCCTTGGTTCGATTTATGCCTTGAGTCTGTTTGGTGGTGGGACTCCTGCAGAGTTTGATTAGCTAGCTACTACCCCCACAGAAGAAATCTGCCGCCATCATACCTTTTGATGTGTTCCAGCAATATTAATGTGGAAGCTAGTAGTACACTTGAGAGAAGTGTGGCAGCACATTGAGCGATGCTCTTTTGCAAAGTTTTCCTGAATGGACCGCAGAGGCCGCTTACCATAAGATGAGCTGCGTGCTTGTTTACCAATTAATAAAACCAAATTAGTTTACCAGGTGGTAGGTTCCTGTACTGGGTCGTCTAGGTGGGTACCACCGCAGTGCCAGATATTTTCCCTTGAAATAGAAGTGTGTCAAGCACTTCTGTGTTTCGAGGAAAGAGCACTGAAGCTAGTGAAATTACTGGGCATATGAGACCTAATAACTGTCGTCTCGGTGTAATAGGCGCAGGGCGGTGCCATACAGAGTAACTGCTTAGTTACTGTTTGGCACTGAACTGTCTAAGGGCATACGTGGCGCTTACCATCAGGTGTACGATCTGCTCGTCTTGTTACACATTGCAATAAAAAAATTGTTCTCAGATTCGACACAGCCTCCGAGTGTTTCTGGACGCCGTCGATACGTTCTCGCATAGTCCAGTTCATCCTGGACCGCAAGAAGTTCTCGAACAGGCCCGGCGATGACTTCGCGTTCGGCATCGCGCGTCTGATTAACAACGGCACGTACAGTGCAGCCTACCCTTTACACGATGTGAGTATTGTTTGTGTGCTTATTTGCTTGGCTAAGTGTACATAGCGAGGAAAGTCAGAGAAGCTCATGGTGGTTGGGAAAAGTCAGTGAAATTGAAGGTGAAAATAATGGCTGACTGACTTGCTAAACGTTGACTAAATGTATATTTTTCTCTGTCGTTGTCTTCTTCTTTGTAGGTCGTTTCTCTATTCCTAAAGAGTTGACGATCTGTTTTCACACCTCTCTCAAGGCAAGGTAGTCGGTATATTAAGACCGAAAATTATAGGCAGGCTCAGGTGTGAATGAGAGTCCGGGGGAGGAGTGGGAAGAAAATTTTAGTCTTGAGTCCCATACACGGCTGCAGGTCTTGCTGGCCTGCAGATATAGTGCTTTAAAGCAAGTTGCTGTTTAATTAAATAAGACCAGCGGAAAGTCGAATGACCTTCTCGCAACCACTAACTTGTTTTAATAATACACGATAATAATGTTATTTTCATTATGTATGTTACAGGGCGATCTCAAAACTCCTGGGTCCATGCGGCATCTTCTATACACTGAGTGGGCGAGTGTATCGAAATGCCTCAACTATCAACCTTTGGACTATGTTAAAGATTACTTTGGTGTTAAAATAGGTAAGTTGTAGGTAACTTCAAAACATACATATTTTTATTATTTGTTTGTTTTTTGACTGTGTTTATGATTCTTAACCCTTAGCCAGGCGCAGGTAGGTGAAATTTTTCATTGGTTTTCGCCCGTATCACAACTACATAAGGTTCAAATTAATGTGGTCCCTATTTGGCCACTACCTGGCTAAGGGTTAAATGCTAGAAAACCTTACTTGAAAACGGACATATGTATTAGGGTAATGTTGACACAGGTGTACGAAACCAAATAAATTGTTTGATTCCAGGTTTATATTTCGCCTGGCTCGGTTTTTACACGCACATGCTGATCCCGGCGTCTATCGTTGGACTTATCTGCGTCATATACTCGGCAGCTACTCTTAACTCTTACAAACCAAGGTAAGCAATCAACAAAAAAAAAAAAGATTTTATGTGTCAAAAGAAGTAACAATTCTGCCTGCCCCTACAATGGACTCCTCGAATTATCAAATGTGAAAGTAGTTCGATTAAATCTGGTTGTTAGACTACCCTAATCTGTCGAATTTCTACAACCAATTTTCAGCTTTATTTACTTCACATAGAGTTCTCTTTCAATTGAGAATTTTGGACAGATTAGGGTAAGTTGATCTGCTGCTGTCCGTACTTGAAAGGTTCGAAGAATGAAATATTATGAGCCTTTAGTGTGGCAACACATTGAACGATGCTTCCTGGTTAAGCGTACCTAAATTAAATAAGCCGCAGTGGCCGTTTACCATCAGGTGGGCTGCGTGCCTGTCTGCCAACAGTGCCAACTGATCTACAGACCGACAAACTTATCTGTTCCGGTGGCCAAAATTGGAACTACTTGAAATGCAATGCAATGATATATAATGACAGTTCTAAATAGACAGTAGCGACGCCGCCACCGGAACAGGTAAGTTTGTCGGTCTATAGTATATCTTCATCATTTGTTTCATAAAATTATTTGTTTTGGTTCCAGCCAAGATGTGTGCAATTACAACTCGACGATCAAAATGTGTCCGCTCTGCGATTACTTCTGCGACTTCTGGGATCTCAAAGACACGTGTCTGCAGTCAAAGTTCATCTACCTCTTTGATAACCCAACTACTGTGTTCTTCGCTATTTTTATGAGCTTTTGGGGTAAGTATTCAACCCATTTTGGTATATATGTTACAGCCAAAGTGATCAATCTGGATATTATATATAATGACTAGCCATTATATATAATATCTATTCAATTTGGTCAAAGTGATAAATAACACAGAATTGATCACTTTAACCAGCCATTATATATAATATCTTCATAGACTTGGTCAATGTAATATAACATTGCCTGACTGGTAATTTTTTAAAGAAATAATATTATTCATTTAAAGGAATGGATAGATTTGTGTTAGGTTAGGTTAGAACTGCGACTCCAAATGCACGAGCCGAGCGAGCGAAGCGAGCGTGCCGCGGCAGCGGCCGGCGAGTGCCAGAACCGAATACTACCCATGTTACTTCGTCAGGGCAGAGAGATATTATTTTGTTTATTTACTATTAATCATCAAATGGTCTATATGTTACGCTCAAAGATCGAAAACGCTCATTGAGCGGAAAAATAGCTCACAAGGCGTTGTGGTCACAAAAGTTTTTTTCAGGTTTTAAAAAAAATAACCACGAAGGCCAAGGCGGGAGCTCCGCTTCGCTCCGCTCCCGCCTTAGCCTTCTAACCTATATCCATCAGAGTCGATTTTCGCCTCCGAAGTTGTTTTTGTTCAAAAGATAGTCTCCTCTGTGTGTCAGTTACGTTGGATGTTTTACTGTGACCGCAATGCGTTGCAAGCTATTTTTCCGCTCAATGAGCGTTTTTGATCTTTGAGCGTAACATATACATAGTTTGTACAACTATTTATACACTTTATATGTCAGGAACGTACGTATTGATCACTTTGGCTAACTAGGACCAGCTATTATAAATAATAGCTGGATAAAGTGATCAATTTATCACATTGTCTAGTCAATTTGGTTATTATATATAATGACCAGTCATTATATATAATAGCTAATTGATCACTTTGACTGTAACATATAGATATTTTAGATCAATTCTAACATAATATTTTTCCGGCTTTACATACGGCTTTTGGTTTTTTGTTTAACTCGTGGTGTGCTTTATGCGCCTTAACTCTGTTCTGGGAGCGGAACGTGGCCATGAGTGTGGTTCCCGTGGCCTGAAAAGAGCACTGATTCAGGGAATATGTCCCAGGAATTTTCCCACTATCTCCTGCGGTACTCCCTCATCGCCCTAATTAACAGACACATCAGCCGAAGCTCTTTCTCTGCGAGACCTTACATTTCACCTTATATCAACACAGACTGTACAGGCTTGTATGATTCAAAGAAAAAATAAATTGTAGTGATATCAGAAAAAGGGATAAGTTAAAGTCACTGGTTAAACCGCGCGTAGGGTGTGTATTTGATCGCCCAAACGTACGTATATTGATTCATGCGCGTAGCAATATGTTTTTCAGTAGAAATGGAATAGGGCGTTGTGCTTAAAATTGATAAGTCGTAGCCTTTTTTATTTCATTCTTTCTTTTTTACTGTAATAATGTAGAAAAACCTTGAGTTCTTTATTGTTGATTCCAGCGGCATGTTTCCTCGAGATGTGGAAGCGGTACTCGGCGGAGATGACGCACCGCTGGGATCTGACCGGCTTCGACGTGTATGAGGAACATCCGCGCCCGCAGTACCTCGCCCGGCTGGCGCACATCAAACGCACACAGGTTACCTTCACTTACTATACAATGAAAGTAAATCGAATCGAGAAATTAGTGTGAAAATATTAGAACAGGTCGGATAACTAAAGCTGGCGCGTTCACCACATTCACACGTTGTGCTTGTGCAGTGTCTGTGACCGCCTCCGTGGAACAGTGGCTAAGCCGCTTGGGTATAAAAACACGTCGACAGGTTGTGGGTTCGATTCCCGTCTTGGGTCTAGTTGGTAGTAGGGCTTTTTCAGATTCCGACTGGCTAGCTACCCCCACAGGTGAAATCTGCCGCTATAACAGCCCTGGCTGAGTTCGGGCAGGTTGAATGTGGGAGCCAGTACACTTGAAATCAGTAGCTCGAAAATTAAATGAGTCTCCCAGTCTGGCAGCACATTGAGCGACACTTCTTGTTGAAGTGTCCCTCAATAGAATAGGCTGCAGTGGCCGCTTACCATCAGGTGGGCTGCGTGATTGTCTGCCAACTGTAGTAGTATAAGAAAAAAGTTAATCGATTTGAAAAAATTATATGAAAATACTAGAACAGATCGGTTGACTAAAGCTGGCGCGTTCAACACGTTCACACGTTGTACTTGTGTAGTGTCTGTGAATAAGCGCGTGGCGTGAGGTCGCACGAATGCATATCATGACAAGTCTTGCAATGTGTAACAAGACGAGCAGATCGTACACCTGATGGTAAGCGCCACGTCTGCCCTTAGACAGTTCAGTGCCAAACAGTAACTAAGCAGTTACTGTCTGGCACTGCCCTGCGCCCGCTTTACCGAGACGACAGTTATTAGGTCTCATACACCCAGTACTTTACTATAACCTACCTGTATCGCTGAAGATCTCTTGATTGTCTCAGTTAAACATCGTGACCGGAGAGCGCGAGCCGATGGTCCCGTTCTGGCGGATGCGGCTGCCGGCCGCGGTCATGTCGTTCAGCGTGGTGGCACTCCTCGTCCTCATGGCATTGGCGGCCGTCCTGGGCGTGGTGCTGTACCGCATGTCGCTGCTGGGCGCGGCGGTGCTGCGGCAGGACAACAACGCGCTCATCAAGCACAACCCCATCATGTTCACCACGGCCACTGCGGCCTGCATCAACTTGGTGCTCATCTGTGTCTTCAACTACGTGAGTAATGCTTATGTACTATTTTTGTTTACTACAGGTGATATCGATGTCAGTCTGTATAAGGTTAAATCTTTTTAACTGGTAATATTTGAGGAATTGATTCTACACTAAAAATAAAAGATATTCATAAAATTTTTTTTGTTAATACGATAGTTTTCGAGAAAAACGAAGACTTACATCTTGCTTTAATAGTCAAATACTTCATTCATCTTGTGTATTACTTGAAATACGCTTGTTTACTATCAATACTAAAAAAGTCGAAATCAAATAACTCTACACAATGTAACTTGAACTTTATGAATGATGGAAGAGCACAGAATAAATGAAATAAAAGAAACGGCGATAAGTATTTTATGTTTAAATAATATATAAATAAAAATATGGTCAAAGTTCATCTCATACATAGGTTGTTCCCAAAAATATTAGATTTTTTTTGTTTGAAAAAGTTAAGAATGAAACTATTAGGAACATTTGAACAAAATATCATGCATTGTGTGTGTATTACATAAATTGATTATCTTATAAAATATTGCCAGTTAAAAAAATGTAACCTTATATAATATCACTGTGGATTTGCATTTTTTTTCTATGAAAAAGGGATGCAAATGAGCTTATGTGACACCTGATGGTATGGGTATGTGGAAGAGAAAAGGATAAAATCTATCGTTGTATACCATACAATCAGGTTTATATTTACAAAAAAAACCCGGTAAGTACCAGGTTCTTGATTTTACCAACTATCATCCTCCATGGTTTTGGTTGTAGTTCATCCAATTGTTAAAAATAATGGCTATGTATCTTACAGATATATCAGTACCTAGCCGAGTGGCTGACGGAGAAGGAGCTCCTGCGCACGCAGACCGAGTTCGACGACTCGCTCACGCTGAAGATCTACCTGCTGCAGTTCGTCAACTACTACGCGTCCATATTCTACATCGCGTTTTTCAAGGGCAAGTACATCGGACGGCCTGGGGACTACGTCAGGATATTCGGACATAGGCAGGAAGAGGTAAGATTTATTTTTGAAGCAGAGTGCAATGAGTAAACCTTTTAAAAACAACACTACAAACCGACAAACTTATCTGTTTCGGTGGCTAAAATTGGAACTACATGAAATGTTAATTTTAAAAACTGCTACAAGATGCCAGTTGTTGCTGTTACAAATAAGCCATTAATTTTATTCGGCTAATCCAAAATGAATTGTTTATATTAAGAAATAGAATCAAACAATAAAAAAGGTGTTTTAATTATTATTCTACGTTATTGTCAACAACAACAATTATCAATATATCAAATTAACAATTATGATCACTTTTTGCTCACTAGGACAGTAAAATAATTTTTATTCCCATAAGGGCAAAAATGATTTATTTAATGGCAATACTAAAACGACAATAGCGACACCGCCACCAGAAAATATTGTCGTACTTTATGTAAGTATATAAATGAAAATTGTCGGAGATCTCGAATACACTATTAGAAATAATGTTATTTCTGTTTATTTCAGTGCGCACCCGGAGGATGCCTGCTCGAGCTATCGATCCAGCTCGCGATCATAATGGTGGGCAAGCAGTTCATCAACACCATCGTGGAGATGATGATGCCCTACTTCCTCAAGTGGTTGAACATCATCAGGGCTATCGGAAGGAAAAAGACGTAAGCTACGTTAAAGTATAGCTGAGTCGTGAGACGGTGTATAGCCTGACCAGGAAAATAAAAAACCTGCTCTGGAGGCGCCACATTAGCTATGGTTATAGCAGCACTTGGTTGCTATGGTTATACTCATAAATAACTCACAATATCCAATAGTAACAAGCTAACAAGGCACGTTGACAAATCGACATCACACTTTTACAGAATAATAATGAATGACATCTTACTGTTTTTTTATTTAATTGTTGCCACTTGAAGAAATTAGATCCAATATTTTTTCGCAATGGCGAGGTTTTTTACTGAAGAAATTAGATCCAATATTTTTTCGCAATGGCGAGGTTTTTTACTATATTGGTAGGGATATACAAGAATGTGTGTAAAAGTGGGAAACACCACAGTAAAGTCAGCCACAGAAGTTACTGAGGATTTGACATTTCCAAGATGCCTTCTATGGCATAATACGAGTAGCTAGGTACTAACTTTTATTGCTGCATAATTATTTATTTTTTATGAGTACAATGCTAGAGGGTACCAAGATTTTTGTACTTATTATATAATAGATAATATTCTTCGTAAAAAATTCTAAACTTATGTAGAAACTTCATTTTTAGCATCAAGAGTCCAATGCAGTGGGTGAAAGACTTTAAATTAGTGGATTTCGGCAACATGGGACTATTTCCTGAGTACTTGGAAATGGGTGAGTATTTTACGTCATTTGAGGTGTGTAGGTTGATGATGATGAGGTGTGTTCAATCATTAATGTAAATTAAATGGTTTGCAGTTCTCGCAACCGAAATATAATCTAAATCACAAACACATAACTAATAGAGAAGAAAATCGCCTCACATTATAACTAACGTTGTAAGTTGATGCATATTAGGCAGTCAAACAGTAAGGCCTCGAATTTTGGCGGCAGGTTATTTTCTGTTTAATCAAATAGACCGGCCCTCCAACATAATTATCGGAGCGGTGGCGGGCGGAAGCGGGTGACGAGCCGTGCGCTCTTGTCAAGTGACCGCATGGGCGTAGCCAACCATGAGCTCAGGGTGGGGCAGCCATGGACACAGGGTGGGGCAGCTGTATAAAATAATATGTAACTAGCAATCTATACTCGCGCCAGGGTGGAGCACTTGCCCCACTGCGCCATCGTGGCTACGCCCATGAGTGACCGCCCTTGTTCCTGCGTGCGGGCGATTGATAGAGTGTATAGCGAACAAACACTTGGACGACACAACACGACACCGCTGTAGTCCCGCGCGATCTACCTACTGGTTTCGAGAAAGGGTTTGCGTTGACCCCCCCGCTGCCCTCAGTATTCGAGGCAGAGGCCTAAAGTTTTATTGAAAGTCGCATTATGGCAAACAATTATTGTTATTTTAGCTGTAAAAAATGCTAATGTATACTAATTTGATACTGAACGTTTTCCCAGTGCTTCAATACGGGTTCGTGACGATATTCGTGGCGGCGTTCCCGCTGGCGCCGCTGTTCGCGCTCATCAACAATGTTCTAGAGATGCGCTTGGACGCCAAGAAGTTCCTCTCCTGCTACCGCCGGCCCGTGCCGCAGCGGGTCACCGACATCGGCGTCTGGTACCGCATCCTCGACTCCATCGGCAAGCTCAGCGTCATCACCAACGTGAGTGCCGTCTGTACACACCGAGCACGGTACATGGTCGCAGTGACCACACTACGCGAGGCAGTTCCTCTCCTGCTACCGCCGGCCCGTGCCGCAGCGGGTCACCGACATCGGCGTCTGGTACCGCATCCTCGACTCCATCGGCAAGCTCAGCGTCATCACCAACGTGAGTGCCGTCTGTACACACCGAGCACGGTACATGGCCGCAGTGACCACACTACGCGAGGCAGCTCCTCTCCTGCTACCGCGGGTGGGCTAGCTCTCTCTCTCTCTCTCTGTCTTGCGTGAGAGAAAGTGAAAGAGAGAGAGATATTTTTCATATCCATCGTAGATATGAACAATATTTCTCAATTTCTATCTTATTCCCTTCCTCTCTCTCTTTCAATCTTTATATCTTTCAATCTTTCTCTCTCTCAATCTTCCTCTCTCTCCCTCTTTCTTTCCCATAACATTTCCTAACTTTTTATACTAGACATACACATAAAAAATTTCCCTTTACAAAATTAGGATGACAAGTAAGTATTGCAAAAAAACGACCTCATTTAAAATGGCTTGCCCATAATTCAAGATTTTTTGAGAACCTACCGACAGAAATATAACCCCACAGCTATGAAAATACTACTCTATTCTACTTCACTATGCCCATCAGTAAGGTGGAGGTACTTCTCCAGATCTTTCCATAAACTTCTCGTCTACACTAACTATTTATCGCCACGTACCGTCTGTTACAAATTCGTTGTTAATTGCAGGGTTTCATAATCGCCTTCACGTCGGAGTTCATCCCGCGGCTGGTGTACCACTTCTCGCAAGGTAGTCTCGACAACTACGTGAACCACACGTTAGCCGATTTCAACGTGACCGTCTTCGAGCGGTACAGGCCCATTCGCTCGGAATATAACGAAACCATGTGCAGGTAACGCATTTTATGAAGTACTCGTAATAGTATCTAAGCTGGGATATAAGGATAATCTAAAGTACCGATAGTCAGTGGCGTAGCGTGGGTGTCAGCCGCCCGGGGCGGAATACAATTCTGCCGCCCTTTTTTTTGCTCTAGTTGGCAAAGCAGCCCAACTAGTGTTCAATTTTGCCGCCCCCTAAAAAGTGCCCCCCCCATCGCTACGCCACCATTATATGGTCGGTGTTAGAAATAAATAACCTTAACTCATCTTGTTTTCAATCAGGTAAATATCGAAAAATTAAATTGTGGTTGACGAATAGTCAAGTCAGATTTACGTTGGCTTCGAATTTGCTCCTATTAGTCCTGTTAGCTAACACGGGTATAAGTTCTATTAATAAAATTAGCAATCAATTCTAGAATTCTATAATTTAGTAACTGAAAGTCACATTAATCAGATTCGTATATGTAATGTGTTATATTTAACATCTCTGTATGTAAATATTGCCTGAAATAAATGATTATTATTATATTATTATTATTAATGTTTTATGATAAATAAGTGAATTTTTTTAGTTATCCCGGTTATTGGTACTTAAAAGAGGGTGATGACTACGAACGGTCCAACTGGTACTGGCATATCATCGGTGCGCGACTCGCCTTCGTCGTTGTTTTTGAGGTAAAGTAATCCATATTGTTTTATTAAACACATAAATAAGCTTTGGGGTTAGAGCCAATAAAATGAGACAAGATTATTATGCCATTTGAATATAATGAAACCGGAAAACAGAAGTTTTTTGCTTGGATCCATCTTGTTTTTTCACGATTCATCAAAAAGTAATTGTTTTCTTTCCTAAAAGGAAGGCAACACGCCTGTGATCGCTTGTGATCACTTAACATAATTAACATTAGGTGTGTAATTACTGAATACCCGACTAGTGCACCGAGAGGTGCCAGAGCTATAAGTGTGTAAGCGCGATGGCGCTAGTGATGACAATCGTCCGTTGGGCCATACTAACGGGAGGCGTTTGACATTTTCTCGTTTGCACTAAATATAGCCTGACTAAAAATAAAAAACCTGCTCTGGAGGTGCCATATTAGCTATGGTTATAGCAACACTTGGTTGCTATGGTTATACTCACAAATAACTCACAATATCCAATAGTAACAAGCCACGGTTGACAATTGACATCACACCTTGACAGACAGCAATAATGAATGAAGAAATGAATTGCATCTTATTGTTTTTTATTTGATTGTTGCCACTAGAAGAAATTTGTTCCAATATTTTTCCTCAATATGGCGATGTTTTTTTTTATTGGTCGGGCTATACAAGCACGACTGCCCCATAGACACAGTGAAATGTTATAATTATTTTCGATATTCGATACTTGTAATCTCAATTGACGTAAGGCTAAGGTAAGGTCTTGTGCCTTACGTCAATTGAGATTACAAGTATCGTATTGTTATGAACAGAACGTGGTGGCGCTAGTGATGATAATCGTGAAATGGGCCATCCCGGACATGTCGGCGGAGCTCCGCGACCGCATCCGGCGCGAGGCGTACGTCGTCAACTCTCTCATCATGGAGGAGACGCGCACTCGCTCGCACACGTCACGGACAACAGGCGCGGGCGCAGGCGCGGGCGATGCGAGATACGCCCGACAAGGTCTCGGCGTGCACACGCCCGTTTAGCTAACACGGTTACGGTAGGCATGGCGAAACGCTTCTTCTATTCTTTCATTTTTTTCTTTTTTACTAACAACGTTTTCTGTTCTTTGTTTAGTAATGAAAGCTCTTGTTTAGTGGATTAAAATGTTTCATCAATTTAAATATAATATAATATTTTAGTAGGATAATGTATTATAGCATATAGGTCCCATAGAAAAAAGTTATATCATGGCAGATGATTTCCTATATATAGTCTGTCTCAATCCAATTTAATGAAAATGTAAACAAAGACGCCATTATTCCGACCATAGACTATTTAGTGATGTGGTAAAAAATAGACATTTATAAATTGATAGATTAATTGATTGCTTCGATTCAATTAATTGAATACTGTGTTATGTTGGTTTTCACGTTTTTGACAAATATGGATTATTTTGAATAAAAGTAAAATAAGATCATTATTATAAGATTACATTATTCATATAATAAGTGATAATTTTTATCAATAAATACAGTAATATTTTATCTTTGATAACATAACATCGATTCACAATCGATATAATTGAACAAATAATTGAACTATCTGTTAGACATTTTACATCAAGCACTATGCGGCCACAGATTAGACAATATTTTTGCTTCGATAAATAACCTCACTTTTCATCTTAAAATTTTCAACTGCATTTTAAAAGTGTTAAAAAAACTACGATCTTTGCAATAATTTGTGAGATATAAGTTGAAACCTTCTAATTACTTATGAATGTGTTTTTAAATCCATTTAGTGGCCGAAAGTATGAGAATTTTTAATGAGAAAGGTTTGTTTACCTTTTTATTAAATTGGATTGAGACAGACTATAGAATCAAACATAAAGTAATAATCAATCACGACTTTCATAATGATTTAGTTAAGTCTCCTACTTGACGCAAACGCTTTTGGTAAGCTATGAGTAGTGGGCGTAGTTATCACTTACCATCAGGTTCTTTACTTACCAATTTTTACTCGTTTGCGTTTCCGTTTCAAATAAAAATATAAAACAAGAATAATAATCTTTAGCCTTCATTAAACCTAGTTTGCAATAGGGCAAAAAGATTCTAGGACTTATCCCTCAAATCTCGAATTAAAAAAATTGGTAGAGCAAAGAACAGAATACGTGTAATAAGACTGTGTTGTGTGTGTTTGATACATTGATAATTTTGACATATTCCCCTTCAGATGTACTTCGTACCCATAAAACGTTTATATCAAAAGTGTGTTTTGTAAATATTTGTTAATATTTGACAGATAAATCCTAATACTAGTTGTACTAAATGAGCGCCGAGCGAATCATAAAGATATTAATATAATTATAATTGTGTATTAGAAAGAGTGTAAAATAATATGCACAGCTGTTTTATTTGGCTTTAAGACACTAGTTTTCAATAACGAATTGCTCATAATATTATATAGCTTTATGCCGACAAGTTGGTGCTGCGACTGATAGCGTAGACTTTAAAATTAATTACGTATGCGTAGGATTGAAGTAGATTGTGATTGGTCTATTATGAGTGAAGAAGTCAACTTCCTTCGCGTATTATAAAAATTGATCAATAACAGTTTATTTGGATCCTACGCATACATTACGCCTTTTAACTGATATTTAATTAAGACTAGAGATGCTTTTTAATGTATGAATTTGTGCTTCACATTATGGTCTAGTTTCTTAAATAAGAAGGTAGGCTCTTCATAAAATCTTACTATAGGATTTATATTTGGCTCCTAACGTAAATAGTAATGATTATTAGCTTTATCTGTCGAATATTATTACAAATTTGCGGTTCAATTTGGTTTTGGGTACGCTTTTATACAGATTACCTTCGGTAGCACATCGCTTTATAAGCAACCTAAAGTTTACCTTAAAACCTGCGATATACATTAGTTTCCAATGCTTCTACAGAGCTATGTGTACCATATCCGCCCAATGCAGTCTTATTTGCTTATTGCAAGAACATTTACCAGTGATTCAGTATTGGTTGGTTAGATAAACTGGGGTATACATTAATTTAATTATTTTCTCATAATATGCTGATATGTTTTATGTATAAAAAACTAGTAATGGTTTTATTTTTAGTAAAATTACCAGCTTGAATAAAATTTGCTTGAATATCGTCTCAAAATAATTATAAAACGCATGAACGTTAGCATCTTGTAATAAAAATAAGGGATACATATCGGAAAGAGAGAATAGCTTTATATTAAATATATATTATATAATACACATTATATTATTCCGTACACTAAATGCCACTAATCAAAGAGATGTCGAAACAAATCAAACATTTCAGCTGCCAGGGGCGCTTTAGTACAAAAGGTTCAATCAACGCAATGTTCATGTTAATTTAAATGGGTACATAATTTGTTTAAATCATGGGTATGTTCTTGCAAAAAGTTAATTTATCCTTCCTTAAAGCAGCTTCTACTGATAAGTATGATAAGTTAAGCAGGCCGCAGCCGACAGCCCGCTGGTATGTGAGTGATTCAACATCATTACCTAACAGCATGCGGAGTTTGCGGAGTTGCATACTAAACTTATAAACACTAACACGAGAGAAAAGGAGTTTGCACGATATTAACACTTATTTACTTAAGTCACTCATTATGACTGAGTGTAGTTCAGCATACAACAAATGAGGAATTGAATGTATTAAATATTTTTTACACAAATGTATACCGAGCAAAAACAAGGCAAGGATCTCCCAAAAAACTGACTAATATTAAACAAACGCTTAAACGAACTTTAATTCTACACAAAAATAACAAGCACCCACAATATTATAAGTAATTGGTGCTCTACGAAAAAAGGTTTCCTTTGTATTAAAAGAGTTTTTGCTATTTCAAATCAAAGGCACAGACGATGATGCGGCAGTATGCCAATTCTTTAGACTTGAATTAAATACCTAACTGATATAAAAAAAACTTTTTCTTGGTATACATAGACGATTGGCTAATACATACAAAATTCATGCACCCCACTCACTCACATTTTTGTAGCCAAACAAGTTTGAGCATTGGCGAAAAATTGCAAACATTCATGCTTTGAGATTGAATTTAACGCAAAGCTTGGAAAATGACTTTTGATCAAAGCATCGGCTTATTTGAGCAAAGTATTTAGGCAACCAAAGCTTGTAGATTGGGATGTTTCACCTTTAACTACTTATATTTTACTAAAATCATTCAAAGAATTTTAGAATCTTTTGTAACTAAAACTACATGTAATTTTATTATTTTATATTTAATTTATTATTTAAAATATGCTCTTTGGCAATTGAGTTTTGGAAGGCCTCTCGCTGGACAACGTGACCACAAATTTGGTGTTCTACGGGTCATAAACGAAAATATATTTACCATTCTTCTTGACGAGCAAATTCAGAATTCCCTCAAGCTCAACAAAGTGATGGCAATCCAACAAAGTTGCGGCTAACCCAACGTAGTTAAGCGAATCTTAAATATAATCATGCCTCCGGTAGTTGGTACTCTTAAGCTTCATTTCGGCTTAGGTTGGAATGATATTGGGAAAAATACCTCCTTTGTTGATTTTTCAGCGACCACGCCGGATGGTAACGGCGCGTGCACATCTTTAGGCGACAGTACTGCCATTATTTTGCATGCGATAGTCGAGTCAGTACTTGTAAGAAAACGTAAAGGAATATTTTCATTCCTTATCAGCCGTAAAACAGACATCTATGTTATACACACCACAAATACAAATGCAACCACCTGATGCTAAAAGCCTTAAAGCTTGTGAAGTAAATTGTAAGCTGGGAGTCCATATAAAATGTAAGCAAACTGCAAGAAATATACTGGTGGCGGCGTATTGTAGTTGTGGCCGGTAGCACTTGTGCGGCGACCCTAAGGTTCAAATTAAGGTGATAGTGAACTACTATTGCTTAAAATTTTAAAAAGTCTGAAAAACAACAAGAAACATGTTTTGTAATGGACACGTTTTTCTCAGTTAATCTTTTTGCATGCTAACAAATATCCCTAACGAAATGTTAAAATAAATTCAAACTGTACAGATACAAGTGACTCGGGCGCGCCGAACTGGAACCACATAGCGTCAATGTCAGGGTCAGACTTCGACCTGGCGGCGCACGGCGACCAACATAACCTCAGAGATCTCACCAGGCATGTCCTAGACAACGAGAGAACAGCACACGATGATCCCCAACCAGTCTACGTATAGAAGCTAAGACCATCTGAGTGACGTTGTAGGCCTTTTGTTATAAGTGGGAGCTCATAAACCTTGCCAATAAGGCTGTTTCGGAATTTAAAATCCGTTAGGTGGCGCTACCTAGCCATAAGTTCCAACTAAAACGTGATAGTTTATTTCGACATTCATGATGGCGGTTTGACGTCTTCTGTCAAAACGTAAAGCTACGTAGCGCCATCTAGCGATTTTTTTTCTAGTCTTTCATGTAACTAGGTTTAAACTGTTTAAAAAAATGTCGAGTCACGTTTATTGCCTTCTACTTGGGTTTAATTTGTAACTTTCATGAACCTTCAACTTTTAATACCACGAGGGTGGCGCTTTAGCCTAACGTCCGTCTGATAAGCGGTTACCGTTGCCTATAGATGCTTGTAACACCAGAGGCATTTCTCGGGCGTCGCCGACCCTGTAATTAGAAGGGCTAAAATAATGTTGACAGCAAAAATGGTTCTTTCCGCTGCCAGCATCAAGCCTCCCCAATAGATCTCTGAAACTGGAAACCTTACCACCAGAAACAGCACAACAGTAATAAGGTGGAGGTCCCCAGACGAGTGGCTAATTTCCCTATGCTCCCTTACTTACAAGTGGGTATTCCCCTGCATACTTTAATTCTGAGTTCTGAGTCGGATAAGTTATATCAAACTGTTAAGGAAGTTTCAAAGTGCAAAATTATGTTTACACTTGTCCGTTGCTACATGATGAGCAACCATATAGAAGGTTAAATGCACCATATTCTGCGCTTCCATAAGTGTTCACATAACTTTAAGTGTTGCCATGTTATTGTCAATAAAGTAACTGCTGATTTTAACGTCCGCGATACTTCATAATTCTTCGTGGTCCAGTCACTATTATACATATAATATACCATAACTTCTTTTGACTATGACTAAGTTTTGTTGTATTTACTTGGTGTTGTGGAAATACTACCTATTGCAATGAAGTGGCAATACTATATATTATGCCAATTTGTAGACGTGCATTGTTCTGTGAAATAATAGCCCACAATAGTTTTAAGATGTGATTACGGTTGGCCATATCGCCTGTACTTTAGTTAACAAGTTCTCATTTTGAAATCTCTTACATATTATATGTTGTTAAAGGTACGTAAGTTTCTTTTAAATGCTCCTAACTCGATATCATTTTGGCAGATTCTTGTCAAACAATCCGTCTATGTTTTTTTTCTTGTCTCGAAAATATAAAAAAAGGGTACATGCGTAAGAGTTAGTTTATCAGTCCCAGATTTTCAAAGATAGCCATTATAATGAAATGGTTTATTGGTATTATCTATTCTTATATCTAATCTATTTATTTTCTATACTAAAAGACGGAGATTCACTAATAGCGACATGTATCCTTTACTATTGGCATATGAAATATGCTAATTATTTGGTCTCGTTTGACTTACCGTGTCTCGAAAACAATAGTCCTTTTTTAGTAGTGAGTGACGTCTTAAATTGTACTTAAAAATTACATATCATGATCACAGTAGAGTTAGCGGTGGCTGACTGTGTATTTTACTTAAATTATCATCAAAACTAAAAGAATGGTAGGAAATGAGCAAAGATTGCTAGTAAAATGTTTGAAGACCGCAGGGAATACATACCATGTGGCCTATGTGTTTGCCTGCCAACTTAAGAAATTACATTTAGTCGCGCCGCAAAGTTCCTATGCAGAAAATAGAAGAACGTAGGGTTATCTTCAGCTACGAAAGTGTTCACGTTATTTTAAACTTGTATGCAGGGATCAAACACCAAACAGCAAGTAAATAAATAAATATCCTCGGTAATTATCCACACATCGCCCTGTGGCCTCAAACTAAGCACAACTTTTACTAGGCGTACCTCATAAGGAGTTAGAATATAACGCTCCGAATAAAATAGGGGAGAGAATAAAATACCTATATAAACTAAATTGTATGGTTTAACAGTGACCTTGCATACAAGTGCCAGCAAAGCTTATGTCATTACATGTACCATAGATTCAAAGACGTTATTTTCATAATAATCTACTCTTCCTATTGATAATAAGTACTAAGATGACCATCGCTATGCAAATGTGTTCCTTATTGACATAGCTTGACGGTCATATTTGGCTTGTTTATACTCTGCTCACATTGTTGTATTCCACATTGTAACAATACACAATTATATAAGACTACAGTGATTCTCATAACTAAAGCTTGGCCGGAAATATTATGATAGTCAAGTATTTTTAATTTAGGTATATTTATTAAAGTGTAAAACACTGATATTTTCGTCAAAGAATCGGAAACATTTAATTCGCGAAGATTTAGATTTAATAATAGATCTGGCCCGGCTTTATACCTCAAAGCACTCATATTTACAATTATATTTATGAATATTTATTTATATAAAGTACTGAAGAAGTTGATAATAAAGCATTTTTCTGTTTTATTTACAATGTTTAAAGGTTGTAATCATAAGGATTGCTACAATATGCCTGGCATCGTGTTCAGTAGGAAATTAGAGGCAATGTCAAATTTTATACTTTATTATATGTCAACATGTAAATCGTTAGGATTTGGCTTACAAGTAGTGAACTCGTAGATGTTTGGAAGAATACCGCGTTACATTTCATTGAAAGACAATATTTCTTAGTGGCAGAAATTTAGTTTTACTAGTTGACTTACGACTTATTTTTAAGTTTCAAAGTGGCGCCCAAATTGAATTAAAATAATTTTATAGCATAATATAATAATTATAAACTTTAAAGAATCCTATGTTGCATTTGTTACAAAGAGATAAAGTTATCATTACGTTTCTATTAACACAAATTATTTACTTTTATTGTAGTATTCAAAAAGTACCAAAAACGGCTGTTATTGAATCTTTGGTTACTATATCGAATTCTCCTATTAGTAACAATGCAATTTGCGTAGCAAAGTAGTTTCTTTGTTTTATTAAATAATCTTATACAGCTATGGGGTCTGTATGCAAGCCTTACTTTACTTACTTACTATTTAACGGTAGATTACTACTTTGCAGTTTGACCATGTCTGTGTAGATAGCTATATAAAAAATCCAAAAAACGGTTTTAATGGAATTTAATGCGGTAACGTTGCCAAGTTTATTATAGTTAATACATGTTAGCTTTTTATTCAAAGTCAGATACGCTAGCCAATTTTATTATAATTAATTGGTAATTTAATTACAATAATTTGGCTTTTAGAAGGATTGTTAACTTATGTAATAGGTAATTTTGAATTATTATTGCAATGTTTAACGTTTTGAAACTGATATTAATGTAATTCTTTTATACGCGTTTTAATGTGTTTTTATTGCTTACTATTTTCGAATGGTTCGGTTAACTATTTGCTTGTCTACACGCAAAGTCTGATTGTGATTTATTGATTAATTGATTGGATTTCGGTGCGATGTATATTATTTAGCAACTGATAAGCGAAAAGATGAGAATATGTCAGTTTTAAAAGACTAAGAAATAATAATAGCTAAAACGGTTCGCTGTGATTTATGTAATAAGGTAATTATTATTAATTTATGATCAGGAAACCGCTGGGCTAAATTCCCGGATCGAACACAATTTGTGCCGGTCTTTTCGGACACAGTTCGGGTTTGTGATTACCAAACGTGGTGAATAAGTCAGTCTGTCATTGCTGTGATGAATTGATTTCAATTGCCCTTTTTTGGACACTATCTCACAATTGAGATATAATGCCTGTGTCCCAGCAGTGGTAGGCTGATGGTGCAGTGGCGTAGCGTGGGTGTCAGCCGCCCGGGGCGGAAGACAATACTGCCGCCTTTTTTTTTTGCTCCTCCAGTTGGCAAAGCAGCCCACGGGGCGAAAGACGATTCTGCCGCCCTCTTTTACAATTCTGCCGTCCCTTTTTTCTTTTTTTTTTGCTCCTCCAGGAAATATTGCCGCCCCCTAGAAAGTGCCGCCCGGGCGGACCGCCCCCCCGCCCCCCCATCGCTACGCTACTGTGATGGTGATGATGTACTATTTTGGTGGCCATTGCTCTGCAGTGGGATATTAATAGGATGTTACTATACTTTATTTTAAATGTTGTTAATTACTAATTTAACAACTGTTTTAATAAATAATAAACGTTATTTATAGAAGACTGACGTATTCTCTCTTTTTAATTAATGTATTTGTTTAACATTACACTGTTATCATTGGTTTGGCTGTTCATATTTTGTAATGAATTTTAATACTAGTCATGTAAGTTTTCCTGTTTTGTATGTAATATCTAAGATACCAAAATGAATGTATATGTAAAAGTTTTGTAATTACATCCCAAGCAGCATCACAAGCTGTATAACAGCTCTATTAAAGTTCGTTTATACTCTTAATGCTGTATTTCTTTGCCGCATAAACGCTGTATAAGCGCTTATACAGCCCTTATACCCCTGAAAAGGGCACAAATTATACAGCGTTTTGCGTTATATTAGCTGTACAGTAGCTGTATAAGCATAAAATAGGCTGCATAATAGCTGTTTTGCGGCTGTACTATGGTATACGAGGAAACCAATACACTCTAATTACTACATTGTAACTCACTTGTTAAGCTTTACGTTATAAAAAGTCTGTTGAACAGAGTTACAAAAGAATTAAGACGAAACAAGATATATTTTAATGATGGCGTTTATAATCGTATTGATCAAAGTGACATTTATTATAAACGCTTTGTGTTTAAAGATTTGGAGATTCGATAGGCGCAGGATATAGTGCATTATCGTGCCAAAATAAATTTATTGTGGACATATATATGTTTTGTGATAAAAAATAAACGCGCCAGCAAAATAACCAAGGAAGAGATATTAAATAAGGAAGTAAATGTGGTTTTTATAGGTTAGAATTTAAAAATGTTTGAATTAATGGACGTAGAGCCTCATTGGTGCATAGTAGGTTATTGGACAAACTGAAAATATTGATGAACATAAAAACATTAGTCTAATTTTTATGTACTCATGTTCGTAATCTTCGATTTGTAATTGATAAAATGGCGACAATTTGCTAAGCAGCCTAAATTCTATTTTGATGGTCTTATACAGATTAAGGCTGTACTATAGGCGTCATTTATTATTATTGCTGTTTATTACTCTCAAAGACAGAAATTAAACAGCTATCGTCTGTAAAAGGGTGTACAATTACACCATAATAATATGCTGTAGAAGAGAGTTTGCCTACTTCATAATACAGAAATAAGATTTGAGGACGACCATAATACAGCTCTAAGCTGTATTAAGTAAGTGACGGTATGCAAAATGCACCATTGTACAGCTTTAATACTAAAATAAGCTTAAAGCGTTACAGGAAACTTAAAGCTGTACATGACAGTTATCATACACTGATTTAGAACTTTAAGTGTACTTTGACTCCTTAATACAGACTTAATACAGTTAGAGCTGAATAATTACTCCTAAACCGACATTATAACACTACAATGTCTTTTCAACGTTCTTATACAGCTGTAAAACAGCGTTAAGTGCTATATTGGCTACTTTTTAGGTGTTCATTACGCTTGGTTGCTGCTTGGGATTGTTATACACTTGATATAATCTTGTTATTTATATTATGTTTCTCTTTGACTTATTGTCTGGTCATATTGGTGAGAGGTGTAAACCAAATAAAAAAATAAATAACCAAATATAAAGCTTGAGAATAATATTTTATTAGTTATGATTATTATTTCTCGTTTTATATGGAGAAATATGTTAATTTTAGCAAGACTTGGGATACGTAAAAGACAATATTTTGGAAGTATTTGTATAAAACACCTTTTTTTAATCATAAGGAAGAACAAAGTCCATTTAATAAAAAATACTAATTTCGCAAATTTTATACATTATTTGTAAGAAAATTATACTTTTTCATTTAAAATGTTTCGTTCTATACTATATAAAAAAAAAAAAAACAATTAGAATACATAGGTATGATGCCTCCGTTACTAACTTAAGTTTTGCCTCGAAATTCATGCTGTCATATAAGTTATATCCTAAGCACAAATATATTAGGTATTTGAGTACGAACGGGTTGTAGGCTATTCAAAATTCAGTTACGGAGTTTTTATCCTATACCATGTTATAAAATACGGAAAGACTGAAATCTTCGTTTGTAAATGTGACCACTAAAATAAAATACCTCCGGAAAAATATTGGAACTACTTTCTATAAGGGGCAACAATCAAATAAAAGAACACTATGATGTCATTCATTATTGCTGTCTGTCAAATTTTGATGTCAATTGTCAACCGTGCCTCGTTACTATTGGATATTGTGAGTTATTTGTGAGTATAACCATAGCAACCAAGTGTTGCTATAACCATAGCTATACCATAGCTGTGGCGCCTCCAGAGCAGGTTTTTTATTTTCTTGGTCAGGCTATAAACATGTTTTATTCTTGTAATAGACAGTTCATCATACTTTGAGAGGTAATGTTTTACTTATAGCCTACGATTCGAGTTTTATTACTACGGGTCATTCGCGACTTCAAGGTATTTAAAGTTATTCTCATATTTTCATTTTTTCCTACGTTTAATCCTTTCATACCTCCCCCAGAAGAAAAATTGAAATGGCAATTTTACATTATATTATCATTATTTCTTGAGCGTAGGTACTGGGTACTAATTTGCGTAAGCTTATTACCATTATCAATTTTTAGCAAGTCTAGTGGCAACTGATGTTTCAAGCGGGGTAGTCGCGTCTGATCCCGGTATCCGTCCTTAGTCGCAACGGATACCGATCGATAGTTGCTTCGAATACCAGGATCGGTTGCACCCCAAAAAATAAATAAAATTTTGTGCAACCGATACCGGGATCAGACGCGACTACAAAAAAAAAAATATTTAAGTTCTATTTGATCCCTATAGGGTGTTTGCATTTGGGACCTTGTTAATTATGAATGAATATTTTGACGTTTCTTACTTCTAGATGTATCTGACTTACTAGCCAAGAAAATTGGGTAAATTGTAAGAAGGGATTTACATAAGGATTTAACTGAGGTCCACTGGCACCTGAACCTCAAGCAATCAATAGCGCCATCTATTGTAGAGTATACGACCTAATAGGGTTGCGAACACAACTTAAACCCACAAAACAGCTCCAAGGTCATAAAACGTGTCGAAGCAATCCGAGATTTTGTGTGTTTTGTCCGAAGTGCAAACGATTTTCGACCTTATTGACCTTTACAGTTTTATTGCTTTTTCACTTGTTTCCCTGATATTCATTTGTTTTCCTGACATTCTTTGTTTTCCCGATAATCTAGTTAAACAACATTGGGGGTTGTTGCAAAATATTTCTTTGAATCCCATGGGAGCCAAGAGGTGACAAAAATATCTGTGGATCCATCGGAGCGAAGCATGGGATCCAAGTGGACGGAGGCATTTTAACAAAGAATATTTCGCAAGGTAAGCAGGCAAAAAACGTCAAAATGTTTAAAATTAACAAGGTACCAAATGCAAACACCCTATAGGGATCAAATAGAACTTAAATATTTTTTTTTTGTAGTCGCGTCTGATCGCGTTATCGGTTGCACAAAATTTTAATTATTTTTTGGGGTGCAACCGATCCCGGTATTCGAAGCAACTATCGATCGGTATCCGTTGCGACTAAGGACGGATACCGGGATCAGACGCGACTACCCCTTTCAAGCTAGTACCTGCCTATACTTTAACTTTAAAAATGAATCTCGTTATTTTTATTGCGTCACATTTCCTAATGCTTTATTTATTTATTTATTAAATACACAGTCATTAAAATAACTAAATGATCTAAATGATGATGAATGACAATTTTGATCTCGATTGCAATCCAAAAATATGTGTTGCTTTGTCCAGGTCTTATCAGATCCTTTTGAACTCCCCCGGTTTATCTGCCAGATTAATCATGGTATATGTCTGGTTTTTTTTTATATTGGTGATGTCCTTCAATAATATTTTGATTAATGGTGTAATGAGTTGTGATACCTGTTGATATAAAAAGGTTTAAAGTAACATTTTATCGAATAAACGAGTTATATATTTTTACTTAAGTCTGTACTTATGTATATCTTTGGTACTATTAAGTAGAAGAGTTTATTATGTGTCGTTGGAAATTCAGTAAAGATGATTTTACATTCAGAAGTAGGTACAAATGCTTTGAAGTCGTGAATATTTGATTATTCCCTTTATTCATCAAACGCGTCGCCTGTACACACATAGCTGAATTAAACATTGATTAACCTAATTGCAACTGTTTCTAACTTAAACTCATTAGTACTTAAGCTAGTGTTGCATATTTTCAGTATCGCATTGTCTCTTTCTCGCTAAAGTAGTTTCAATTTTTTTGCAAAGGGACAAAGAATTACGAGGCGTTGATGGATAAAAGGGAAGAGAATGGTCGTGTATTGACGCTTTAGATGTCGTTGATGGAATATGACCACGCTACGATATAGTGTGCTCATGTGCTGATGTGCAACGCTTCCGTTTGTAACAGTTTATATGAATATATATGGAAATATCTATTGTAATTTTTTGTTTCATTTTTAATGTAGTAAAAAGACCCTTTATGGCTAAGCAGAGACAAGCAGTTTTTTTGACTAGGTACTTCTTAAGATTGCAGATTCGCTGCATAAATCTGGCTATATGGCTGGTATAATGCTTAATATTTTAAAAGTATATTAAAAAAATAATAAATATCTCTGGACATTATTCACACAGTGCCATCTGGCCCCAAACTAAGCATTAGCTTGTGCTATGGGTGCCAGACAACGGATAAACATTACTTACATACTTTTTTTTTTGTAAATACATACATAATAGGTATAACACCCAGACCGATACAAACAGACATGTTCATGCACACAAATGTTTGTACCGTGCGGGGATCGAACCCGCGACCACTGGTGTAATAGCCGAATTCTCGACCATTACACCAAATGGCTCGTCAAACTATTAAATTGTAATTATCAAGAGAAATGTATTTATTTCTAACAATACCTATTCAATAATAATATAAGTTTAAATGCAACTTTCGTAATCTTTATTGATTAAAACCGTGATGGTATCCGAACATGTACTTGAGACAAAGGTACCTACATCTGAAAATTCCTGCTACATTATTTTTAGTACGTACGAAGTAAATTTTCTACGTACGAGTATTTGGTACCTCACCAATTCGTTTGTTTTTGTGCGCGTTGCCTATTGCAGGGTACAAATTTACTTTCAAAACTACTTACTTTACTAGTGTCTTTGTTGTAACCGTGATGATAAAAGAGGATAATCATGGGCAAGTATTCGAAAACAGTCTTTATTTCTGTAGGCATAAATAAGTTAATTGAGTGCACTCATGCGGAGATCTCAATTATCTCGTTAAAGCTCCAAGAAGTTTGTTTGCCCAATACCTTAGCCGTGGAGCGTACACGACAATAAATTAGTGTCCGAACAAGGGTTACACACTTGTTTACAGATTCTCCAAGTACTTTGCTTTAAGACAAGATAAACTTGACTTAATTTTGAGAGGGATAAAGTCCGTAATGCTGTACACTGGAGTACTGATACGGGGATAGTGTTAAACATTAAGTTAGGGGATTATGACATATTGCATTATGCCGGGGATGGTGTCATGCGGAACAGAGTGGATTGGATTATGTCATAATACTCGTATGAACGCCTTTTTCAATTAAATCTACCTAATTGGTGGTTTGTGTTTTGAGTAACTGTCGTCTCGGTGTAGCGGCCGCCAAAGATTTAAATCTTGGCAGCCGCAGGGCAATGCCAAACAGTAACTGCTTAGTTACTGTTTGGCACTGAACTGTCTAAGGGCAGACGTGACGCTTACCATCAGGTGTACGATCTGCTCGTCTTGTTACACATTGCAATAAAAAAAATTAGAAGTTCTTAAATATTTTTTATAACCTACGTTTTGACCGTCTTCGTGGGACCGTGGTTTAGCCGCTCGGGTATAAAACACAGATGTCGTGGGTTCGATAACCGCCTTGGGTTTAGTTGGTGCAAGGAATTTGTGTTCCGGCAATGTGGGAAAAGAAATGAGTTGCCTAGAAAAAATAGAACGAGCATCTATTTTGTTAATAGGTCGGCAATGTTAATGTAATGCAGGTTTCCACGCGCAGCGGTAAGTAACTATAATTCGTTACCAACAGTAGGCTAACTAACTTGCTCGTTTGCCTCCTCCTAACATAAAAACGAAAATAATAATTAACAAAAATTAGGGCGATGAAAACAACGAAACAAAACATTTTTCACGCCGTTAATTTATCAAATTACGCCCCGTGGACAACACGCGGTACGTATCACCGCGATATTTAATAAACTAATGGATATTTCCTTCCCGTTACATAATTTTTCCGGGTGATGTTTGTTATCTACCAATTAATTTATAATCCTCTTACAACACAAATTGGGCGCAAAAGGCAAGGCGACGTTAAACCTCCGCGATGTTTTGCTAGAAAGTTTTGGAATTTCGAATGTTTAATTTTAGCACAAAACACTTCAGTATGAAATTTTTGCTGACTCTTGAAGTGTACTCGCCTACTTACTTGTTATAATTTATTTTTTAAGATCTTATAAATTTGAATATTTGCGAGAATAGACGGATTTTTTCCACTATTTTACG
This sequence comes from Mecyna flavalis, assembly GCA_949319885.1. NCBI lineage: Eukaryota > Metazoa > Arthropoda > Insecta > Lepidoptera > Crambidae > Mecyna > Mecyna flavalis. Next base: position 17,232,559 of record OX439427.1, read on the forward strand.
CAAAACTAGTCAACGGATTAAGAATTTAAGTTAAACTTGACAGTAACACAACTACAGTTTATAATGCGGGTGAAGCAGCATTAGAAACTAGTCTTAGGTGAATCATTTTGGAACACATTCGGAGACTACATGGCGGTGGATTGTAGATAATTTTGTGCACACACATGTTCATCACAGGCAAGTAGATAAGCCAGATAAAGGCGCGCTTATGCAAAACTATCTAAAAACTTAAAAAATGTCGCAACGTCCAGCAGTTGAAAGACGAATAATGCCTCTCTATAGATCTACAGTAAAACAGACAAAAAAAATAAAAAACCTACTTGTGGACCTAAAGAAGATCGTCTCCGTGGAACGGTGGCTAAGCCGCTCGGGTATAAAACGCAAAGGTCGTAGGTTCTATTCACGCCTTAGCTCTGGCACCCCCACAGGTGAAATCAGCCACCATAGCTCTATTTTTAGATGTCTTCCGGAAATATAAATGTAAAAGCTAATAAGTAGACAAAGCCAGTAGACTTGAAATCAAGGGCTTGATTGAAGATCAGATGAGCCTACAGTGTTACAGCACATGGGGCGACGCTCTTTGTTGAAGTGTCCATCAATGGAAGAGGTCGTGGTCGCTTACCGTCCGGTGGGCTGTGTGGCGTCTGCCAACTAAGTAATCTACCATCAAAAAGGTTAGTAGGTACCGAGGTATCGAGGTATCGAGGTCACCCGCGCGTGATCACCCTTAAGGCTAAGGCTAAAATCCTGTGCAGTATTTTCACGTTTACAAGCGCCGCTCCTAAGAAGTCACGATGCGCTTGCACGGTATATTTTTCCAAAAGTGATCACGCGCGGGAGACCTCGATCGTACAACAGTAACATTCACTACAAATCTAGTATCGCCAGCATTGTTTTTTCGGGCTACCTAAAAATATCCAGTTATTTTCCCGAACGGACCCTCGTAAAAGTGACAAGAATCGAGCCAACTTTGCGCTTCATAAATATTGGATGACTGCCAACAGTAAGGTGAATTTCACAATCGAATTGAGGCTGCGATACCTTTATCCCTAAACTTGTAATGAGGTAGGTACCTGAATTTGCGGGTGTCGAGTTTATAACAACAGCTTCTTTCCATTGTAACGCATAAGTACCTAATGGGATGCGATGCGAACTAACCATAAGGATGTTTTCACACATATTCGTTGAAACAAGGATTCGTAAAAAGTTTTTTTTTGGTATTTGAGTTTTTCCACATTTTCATATAAACGTTATATACCATCATCGAGGTGTTTAGATACTAGTAATTGAGAAAAATAATTCAACATCCATAAAATTCGAGGTTTCAAATTCCACGTGGCCGAAATAGCAGGCAGCAGAGCTAGTCAATAAAAGATATGGCATGAAAATAACGAGCGAATATATGTGCCTTTTGCGCACATTTTATAAACACGCCTTCATTAGCTTCTCCATGTATTATCAAGAGGCGAATCGAATCTTATAATTGTCATATCAATTTGTGATAAGATATGAGTTCTGTAGAATGGATACATAGAGACAAACGAGTTGTCGTCGAAGTGCCTTACTCAAATACCTACTTACCTCACAAATGCGACACATGTAGATGTTAATGAGATCTCGTGATAACCGTGTCAGAAGCTTTTAGACCGAGTTTATTTTGCTAAACTGTTATCGACCCCTGCAGCCATGAATAAACTAGCATCGTGTTATCGTTCGTCGGGCTATCACGATAGACGTAAAAGCTCCACTCAACTTACGAGTTAGAGTTGAGTGCTACATAAAAGAACGAATGATGTGTGTCTGAAAGTTAAGTGTTGTATATTTGTGTCAATATTACGACCGGTTTTTCTGCTTAGGTTTTTTTATGTCTACAGATTTTTTATTTCATTTGATAATACAAGCACAGATAATAATATAATTAGGTACTATAAAATACAAGTTTTCTGTTTGATAGTTCTAATTCAGCAGGCATTTGCCTCTAAATCTTACTAATCCTACTAATATTATAAATGAAATTATATTTAGATGATAAATGAAATTTAGATGAAATTTGGCACACGTGTAGTTTATAACCCGGATTAGGACATAGGCTATAAAATTCCCGCGTCTCATTCCCGCAGGATATTTGAAAAAAGAGATTACGCGCGGGTGAAACCGCGGGCGGAAAGCTAGTAGGTAATAAACATAGCGCAGCACTACCATCTAGGTCTGTTGTATTTGTGGATAAGTGTTGCTGCAGCAGCTGTCAATCAGCGGGGGAATTACAGAACATTCCAGTAACCACGAGCTTTCACGGGTTGTGTTAAATGTATCAGTCAACATGAGGCATATGAATACTTAGTTTGTTTTTAGAGCTAATCATTATTAATATCAGGGTTATTTTAGAGATTTTACCACATTTCGTTCAACAGTGTTTAAGACGCTGGGGTCATGGAACTCTCAGGTCCTGGTTTAGATTCCCTCCTTGGGTCTGGTTGATGGTAGGACTTTTTCAGAGTCCGACTGGCTAGCTATCGCTCCCACAGGTGAAACTTGCCGTAATAGCTTTGTAACTGTAAGGCTGCCTGATGTCCACCGAAGCGGAGCGAGGCAGCGGAGCGGAGAAACGGTGAAATATTAACCAATAAGATTACACAAAATCTTCGCTCAGGCAGGGAGTTGCAATCCTATTGGTTAATATTTCACCGCTTCTTCGCTCCGCTGCACTGCCTCGCTCCGCTTCGGTGAACAGGCAACCTAAGGCTCGAAGATCAGAGGAGCCTTGTAAGATGTAGAGCGGGGTTTCGCGGGAGAAATTGGGCTATCTTATCTTATCTTACTTAATATTCTTACTATTCTTACTTTCTTACTAATATTATAAATGTGAAAGTCTGGATGTTTGGATGTTTAGATGTTTGGATGTTTGTTCCTCAATCACGCCTAAACGGCTGAACGGATTTAGATGAAATTTGGCACACGTATAGTCTATAACCCGGATTAGGACATAGGCTATAAAATTCCTACGGGAAACGTCTCATTCCCGCGGGAATAACAATTTTAAAAATACTGAACCGATTTGCATAATTCTTTCACCGTTGGAAAGCTACACTATCCCCGGTGAACATAGGGTACTTTTGATCCCGAAAATGTGAGGGGAAGGGGGGATATTTGAAAAAAAGAGATTACGCGCGGGTGAAACCGCGGGCAGAAGGCTAGTCTATAAGCCCAATTTCTACCGCGGCTATAGCCGAGTACCTATACCTATATAAAGTCGGCGCACATTTTATAGTAGGCTACGTGCCCATTATTGCTAGAGATTATAATACAAGAATTCCACGGAATATACCGTAATGTCTGTTTACTAAGTAATCTGGGCGTCTATTTGCCAAGTAAATCACCTTATCGCTACTTAAATAAAAGTATTCCTACTTTTTAAAAGTACTAGGTATGTCATTCACCTGTGTTCGTTTGATTTACAGCTGATCGTGATGACGGGATGTTTGAAGACAAACAATATTTACGGTGAGGCCAATATCGCTAAAGTGAGAGACTCAATCAAAAAGAAAAATTGGAAACTGTGTTTTACCAATTTTTAAAAGTGATTAGGTACTCAAAGTCTGTGCAAACAGAGACTTTCATTGCAGATTTTAGAGTTCTTGGTTTTGATCTAAAACACCCACATGGCAACTCTTTATTCGTGAATTCCGTAGTGCGTTAAAATATGTGATCGCGAAACATAATACTTACATTTTAATATAAATAGACCTTACTGAGTACAATCGATTTTTGGATTCACCCTTAACAGGCGAACTCGACCAATCCAATTGATCATTGCTTAACGATAACCAATAACGTTTACTGGACCTGAAGAGAGAAATCTCTAGATTTAGAACTTCACACGTGTACAAATAATTGTGATAATTTACAACTTGATTACGCAATTTTATTTAATGAAACACCATTTCCGCCTTTAATTAAAGGACTAATTAACAGTCGTTATTGAGTCGTTCAGAAATGAACGATTGTAGCTACCACATCTACCAGCACGGAATCACACATTACGTTTATCCTTTTTCTGTCACATAATTTATTAGAGCAGTAAAGAGAGCGCATGGGCTATAGCATGATGCGAAGTTGACTAGGTGTTCAGGTGTTCAGTAAAGTAAGTGACAGAATACCAATGTGCATTCGGTAATCGGTAGAATGCTACAGCGCAGGTAGTCAAAATCAATGATATTTTATTATAATATCATTGGTCAAAATTCAATTCCGTTCTTTATGTGCTCCAATCCTTACCGAATTTTACCAAGACAATTCAAGATTAATGCGTAAAAGTTTACAAAACAAAACTCTTATACAAAGTCCTATTCGTAATTGTCTTATTTTACATCGCGCTCGCAATACAATAGGATTTAATTCCTCCAATACATTTTATTACTCTACCTTAATAAAAAAATTCTTCTCTTGCGCACGATGGCCATAAAGGCGAGTTATTGTCGTCGGCCAATATTGCCGGCCTAAGATTAAGAAAGGTCCTTAATTGGGCCTTCCCTCACGTGGGAAGAAAATAGTTATGACTTAACGGCTTTGTAGAGGAGTTTACGACGTAATTTGACGTGAATGTTGCGTGTTGAATTTAATAGTTGTAGATAAATGTTGAAGTTGACGTAAATATAATTTATTGCTTTTTAAGTGATTGTTTTTTCAGCTAACACTTGTAGTCATAGCAAGTACCTATTAGCCGATTTCTGTTCGAACTTCCAATTTTAGTTGAAACCTTTTTTCCGAGCGGTTTTGCCCCGAACTAGTCAGGAATCAGGATACCTACGCACCACAGATTTCTCTAAATCCATGATTGACTTCATGAGAACACAAAATAAATAATGGATATCATCATCTAATATTTTGATCTCACTTCAAAGAAAGTAGCTTACAACGAAGGTACCTACCAGGTATATACTTAAAAATAAAAACCTTCAGTAATTAACAGTAAAGAGTCAAGGGCATTCAAAATTAATATTTGTCTTTAGCCTTTAAAGACCTATTATTATCTATATAAATAAAAATTAATTGCTGTTCGTTAGTCTCGCTAAAACTCGAGAACGGCTGAACCAATTTGACTAATATTAGTCTTGAAATATTCGTGGAAGTCCAGGGAAGGTTTAAACGATGAGAAAATATGGAAAAATTGCGAGGAAAATAGTAAAGTAAGGGGTACGAATTTCACCGGGTCAACTAGTATAATATAAAATAAACCTAATATTTATCGTCATCTTTGGATTTAGCCATTTTCTATACATATTGGTCTAGTTCTCCTTTTAAGGATCACGTAAGTCAGTTGGCAGCACTCCAATGTAATAACTGGACTCGCCAAATCTTCGATCCTGGCAAACTTGTTTAACATCGGTCAACGGAGAGGGGAAAATTCGCGCCCAATAGCGTGCGCCAACCTCCCGAACGCCCGCACACGCTATTGGTCAAAGGTATGCTTCTGACCAATAGCGCGCAAGCGTGTCAAAATTCGTGTTTTGCGCAATCTCCACCCGATATTTAAGAAGTTTGCCGATACCTGTACCTAATAGCTGGGATTGTCATGTGAGCAATCGTAAAGTATTTCTCTTGTTTATTACGCTTTATGACCCACTATTGTTTTGTACGGTCGGCATCGGAGGGCTGACCTCACCTGGCTGTTTCGTGAGCTGCCAGTTGGTTCGATGACAAGAGGAAATAAGAAATGCCAGAATATGACGTTGTGCTGTACAACAGACGTGCTCCACATTTGGTTTATAGCTTTTTATTTAATTATTTTGCACCAATTAAGACACGTTCCCTTTCTTTTTAGTCAGGAACTCTAAAACATGCTGTTGTTCACTTAATGGAAGTTGCTATCCATTGCCAAAAATTCTTCCGAAAACATAATTATACCTACTATTATTGTATGTTTGCGGGAGCATTTTTGATATTTGCTCCCATATTAATGTTGCCATTGCCAGTCAACAACCAGAATAGTTACGGCGGCAAATTTTGCTGGTGGCAGCTAGCCAATTGGATTTAGAAAAAAGTCTTACTACCAACAAGACCCTAGCCGGAAATCGAACCCACTACTATGTTTAAAGCTGCTTAGACACTGTTCCACGGAGGCTGTGAATTAAGCGGTTTATCGTAACAAACAGACAGACAAAATTATTTAGCATTAATATTAGTAGCTATTGTTTTCATTCTCTGGATAGTCCTTTTATTTTACTAACAACATCCGAAATTAAGCCTTCTTGCTTAGCCAAACTGCCAAAAGAAAAGGTTGACGAGCAACGTCGTAAGAATTATTCCCCCACCGGCTACCTCAGGGGTTCCCAAAGTGGGCGATAACGCCCCCTTGTAGGCGCTGAAGGCCTAAAGGTGGGCGGTAAGAGACCCAGAAATCCAGAAATCTCTGCTAATATAGCTCATAACAATTAAAATGGGGGCGCTAAAAATTAATTTATTCTCAAAGTGGGCAGTAGACAAAATGAGTTTGAAAAACCCCTGGGCTACCTCGTGCCTAAGTTTTGTCAACCTTAGACGGCAGTACCGGCTATTATAATTCTTACAGAAATTGTATTACAGCCCAGCCAGACGCTTGTGGAAGTCATTTGCAAACTTTTTCACGAGTTTTGATGACTTTTTACCCTAAGACGTAGTTAGGTACTGCCAGGATAATTTTACTAAGATTTTTGATGGCAAGCGGCCCTTCCGTAAATTGCAGGGGCAAAGGTCACTTCAACATGAAGCATTTATTAGATAATGTGTGGTACGCAGCAAATCAATTAACTTTAATCTGTTTAAAAGTCTTATTAAAATTGAAATCTACGGACTAATCTTCAGACGCAGAAAAGTGGCTGTGGTGATTTGACAGATTAGATTAGGTTGTTAAGCTGTTTATGGTACCACCTTATACAGCATATCTACCTATGTAGGTACAATTTGTGCAGTGTAACTCTCTCAATTAATTCAAATGTATCATCAAGTCAACAACAGACAAAGCTCGGCCTAGAATTCATGTCGCACATGCATGATATTATATCAGCATTCTGCATATCCGTCCTGCATATACCGTTTGTTTTTTTAGTCGTTGTTTTCCAAAAGCAAAACGCTTCATCTATAATAGTACTATCGATTTATGCAATTTTTTTTTTGTTTTTTTTTTTAATTTTGATTGAAAAAGTGTGTCAGCACATTGAGCGATGCTTCCTGGTTAAGTGTCCCTTAATGGAATAGGTCGCAGCTCGCAGTGACCGCTTACCATCAGGTGGGCTGCGTGTCTGTCTGCCAACTGACTTAGTTAAATAAAATAAAATAAAAAGAGTGTCGGTCTATAATGTCCATCGCACAGAGTTCCATTTCAATTGAGTCTTTAACAGATGAAGGGTAGGTTGGAGCTAATTTTTACCTTCAATGTAATTTATAATTAATTCAGAACACAGGTATTTCCAATTCCGATACTTTTTGTAATTATCGACCTATTGTAATAACCGCAATTGTGTTACACTATTGCCTTGATATAGATTAGATCAATAAGATATCGTTTGATACTAAGGAAAGATTACGAACCAAATATATCTAGACTTATCGCTAAAATAATTTTCCCTCAACTTAGTTAGTATATTCTTGATAAATATCTCGATGGCGGATACTGATTACTGATCAATTAAAATCCAAGTATATATGTATTTAGAATAAATGATTACATTGTGCACATAATAGGTACAACGTATTTATAAATACACTAGCCTTCCGCCCGCGGTATCACCCGCGGAATATCCCCCCCTTCCACCCACATTTCCGGGATCAAAAGTACCATAAGTCACCCGGGGATAGAGTAGCTTTCCAACGGTGAAAGAATTATTCAAATCGGTTCAGTTCAGTAGTTTCGGAGCTTAATCAATACAAACAAACAATCAAATCTTTCCTCTTTATAATATTAGTATAGATGTACTTCCTTATACGTTATTTCTGTTATACGTACCTACCTATAATGAAATAAAATGTTTGATCTGCTTTCGGGTCGATTCAAATGCGAAGTCCCATATTTGTGTTTTATGGCCTTAAAAACGCTGGGTGTTGGCTTATAATCAATTAAAAATTATAGTCTCATTAAATAAAAATAACTAGAAAGAGGATGGAGTACATTCTAAAATCCAGGACACAATTTGTTGATACTAATAGTACACTACAATAAAGTGAATATTTGAGGGCTTATTGTAAAAGCGAAAACATACCTTAATTATATCCGAGCTTATTCGAACGTGCAATAAGTGCATAAGATGCATTTATATTGCACATTATGCTAAGATATGATTTTACATTCGATGAGGGTACCTCTTAACGGTACGGATTTTAACCTAAAAAAGCTCAATTCATTGTTGTTTCAGACTTTCCCGACAAAAGCTAAATGTTCTAGCGTCCAAGTTGGTTTATTCAAGCGACTCGAAACAATGTGGCTGCCATACTTCATCTGCGGTTGACAGATATAATATCTTGCTTCAGAAATCACGTAGGGTCTGTTAAAAAGGGTTCGTCGACAGTTTTCACTAGCAGGCCTTGGTTTGTGATTTAGTGACATTAAGAATTTCGGAAGGGAAGTAACTTTTAGTCAAGTTATAGGTACGCTATTGGAAATAAAAAGAAAAAACTAAGTATGTTTTCACGATTTTTTTGATGATTTTGATTTATTTATTTATTTCGAGCATGCTGTAAAGCAACTTAACTGATGGCTTAGACAAGATGACATCGCTTCATAGCTGGCGAATTTCGCTAAGTCCAATTTGTATGGATTTGACAGATGCCATAGAAAAGTCACGTGTTGAAATTATGGGATTTGACATTCGCTATCGCAAATTGAGCTATAACGAACGTCATAAAATTAAATGCCGCTTGTCTAGGGGGGCTGGAAACAAAAATAATTAAAGAAATTATTAAAATTACTTTTGAGAACTGAAAGAATTCGGAAGGATTAGTCATCTGTTAACTTTAATTACTTTTGTATTCGTTACATATAAATGCTCATACAACTAAGAAAATATTAATTGATATTGCGATTAATTCATGTTTAACATTTTATCGGAGACTATATTTTTTTAATTAGTTCTCTTATATATTTTTTGACATAAGTCACAAATTAGAAATCACATTTGAATATGTACGAGATTCGACATCAAAAAACTAATTAAATTAACGCTAGTTTTTTTTTCTTTTATACTAAGTCAGTTGGCAGACAGACACGCAGCCCACCTGATGGCAAGCGGTCACTGCGGCCTATTCGATTGAGAGATACTTCACCAGGAAGCGTCGCTCAATGTGCTGCCAGACCGTAGACTCATCTGATCATAGAGAATAATTATCTCTATGCATCTGATCTTCGAGCCTTTGAATCTACTTATACACTATTCGTTCTTAATTCGAAATTGCCAACGTGACCAGTGGCGACAACGGTCTTCCCGGAGAGTGTCATGTCAGCTCAGACCGCGGAAAGCCCATATTTAAACTGCCGAAAAAAATATGCTTTGTGTAGCAATGCTACTGTTAAAAACTCATTACTGTTGTGTACGGTTCTGTGGTGTGGTGTCGTATGTGATATTGTGGATTTTGCAAGTTTCGCGAATTTTGCCCGTTATACAGTGGGATGTCGCGCTTGACGCGGTGCACGGCCGTAGTGCCTTCTACCATCGCACCGAGTAATCAACAAAAGGTAAGTGCTAGCCTAGGTCGAACTGCAAAACGTATTTTGTAGGCAGAACGGAAGCTCCTTCTACGACAGTATCCTTTCGTCACTCTACTATGTATAGGTAGGACTACTGCATTTGATATTTTCACTTCTAAATTAATTATGTTAGGTTAAAACACTCCCCCACCCCTCCACCAACCCGCACTAGGCCAGCGTGGTGGAGTATGGCCCACACTATTTCACAATTGAGATAAGGCCTGTGTCCCAGCAGTGGGAACGTATATAGGTAGGCTGATGATGATGATGAAAACACTTGCCCATTGCTGTCTCAGTGACTGTTGGAAATTGTAATTTCAAAAGTAGGTGTCTAATCCTACTGCGAAAGTCTGGATGTTTGAATGTTTAGATGTTTGGATGTTTAGATGTTTGGATGTTTGTTACTCAATCACGCCTAAACGGCTAAACGGATTTAGATGAAATTTGGCACACGTATAGTTTATAACCCGGATTAGGACATAGGCTATAAAATTCCTACAGGAAACGTCTAATTCCCGCGGGATATTTGAAAAAAGACATAACGCGCGGGTGAAACCGCGGGCGGAAGGCTAGTATCGCATAATATTATGTATACGATAAAAGGGTATTATTTGAAGAAACCCCTGTACAAAATTATTATAAATTAAATTTTCAACCCCTTGGGAGTTAAATTATCAAAAACCCCTTTTTATTTGAAACTGATTTTTCGTCGATGAAGTGACAATACCTTTTTATTATAATTTTTTAAAGCATATTGCCTGCTTAATGGCGATATTAATACAATTATATTAGAAAAAATTCAATTTGTCCAGGTATCAGGCAGGACTCGAACCCACGTCCCTCGCTGTCCGGGCGAGTGCACTACCAACTATGCTACCGAGACCTTAGTGGACCCGTTGAATTTCTTCTAGTATTGATTTACGCTACGGCAGCGCCATCTCTTCAACGTTGCAGTAATTACTACTTACAACATCCGAATGGAATACTTTTACAAGTATTTACCAATCTTTTGACAATACCTCCTAACTGTAGACCTATACATAGTAGAGTATGCTTATTTTACAGGAGAAGAACAAAACGATTAACTTTTTAGGTTTTGATCAAAGGACTTCATTTAAATTTTAATGTAATGTATATGTACAGGATTACCTACTTTATTATTTGATAAAAAGCGATAGACAAAAAATAGTCCGCGCGAAATAGAATTTTAAGTCTATTGCATTATAAATGTAGATTTATTAAAAAATGTTAGGAGGTATTGTCACTTCATCAATGTTTTGTTAAATTGTAGGGCTAGACAGATATTTTTCTTATTCTGTGGGCTAGACGCGGCGCCGCGTGCGGAGCGCTCCGTTCCATTTTCAAACATCGTTAGTCAATTTTATTTTTTCTTCATGTTGTGGATTTATAAAAAAAATCACACTCATTATCTGAAGCTACGTTTCAGTAGGTTTTTAAGCAATGTGGGTTTGAGTTAATTTTTGGCTCACTTGGAAAGTAGGCGTGTTTTGAATTGTTAATGATGTGGTAGAAATAAAACATATTACCTAGACTATATCCTGTCCTTTAATTAGTCCTTTTTGTAGCACCTTAGCGATGGCAATACGCGTATGTTTAGTTTAGACTCTAAGGCATTTTATTTTGTTAGAAGGGACAAAAGGCTGGCTCCGAGTTCTGGTAATTTTCGCGGATTAGCAACAAAATGGTGGATACAAAGAGAAATTGCGATGAAATTACACCTCATTGTTTAGTAGACTCGTGTTTTGATTGCATTATAAATTCATAGAACAATCAGTAAGTAAGTAGCTGGTTTGTTTATACGAAAATCTACTACTAGCTTTCGTCCTGCGACGTTGCTCACATGTATTGTATTAATTTAATTTTTTTTTTGCCTGTACCTATAATATAGAAAAAGTGCGTTAACTTATTTCATGAAAAACTGCAATTTCATAGGTAAAATCCCATTATCATCCTCCGCTTACACTTAATAATCGATTCTGTAAGTATAAAATACTGATAAAATCGTTTTATCACTTTTACTTTTCTTTAATCAAAAATCAATCAATTAGATAAAAGGTAAGTCCGCTTGAATCATACATTCCGCATGTGAATGCGATTCGAAAATAAGAATACTGTCCTAAAGGTACTCAATCTTACAGAATACATCGAGAGACATATCGATTTTTTAACGTTTGTTTTTAACATAAAACAACAGCTCTAGAAATGTTACTGTGATACCTGTCACAGGTTAATCCTAGATTTAGAAACAAACTATGGTTGGACGTTACAGCTTCGCACGGGAGTAATTTAGAATCTGACAATAAAAACGCAACCGAAAAAAAACAATCAAGTTTTATTGAATCTGGGTACGAAAGCACAGAATATAAACGAAAGTACGAAACTTTCGATTTTTCATGACATTAAAAACAAGAAAAGGCTTTCGTGTCGAAGGTGTTATCGTCATTGAATTTCAGCTGGTTCTTTTTTTAGTCGACAATGGAAATGAAAGTTGATCTTAAATTCCTCCTCCATTATAAAATACGATAGTTCCGGCTTCAAGAATAGCTTTTATCGAGAGTGGGGTGTGATTCTCGCCCACCAGGCCATTCCAATTACGCCATGTTTACACAAGAGGTACCTATACTTCTCGAGTCAATCGCACAGGGGAGGCTTGACATGCGGAACGTGTCCCCCTTTTTGATCAATTGTCGTGTGGCCAGGTGTTAATATCTATATCTATTTTAGTATAATCGTACAATGGTAGTATCTTTTTAATTCTTATAATGAAAACGCAAGGCAAATCGCTATCATATCAATCCAATCAATCAATGTAAAATGTCAATCTAGGTATTTGGAAAGAACGTCAACTCCAATTCATTTGGACTTGGGTATATGTAAATGCCGTAACCACCATTTTTTTACACTTTTACTGGTAGAAGCAGAATGCCAGTGAACGGCCGTTACGATCTTTGCTGAGCGTGAAAGCACACTCAAATATTGTCGGAGAAAGTCGAAAAATTAGAAATACTCGGACAGAAATTGAGCCAAGCAAGACCTCACACTATTATTTTTAACCGAGGGAGAATAGTTGTAATCTCCATAGCCACCAGGCTAGCGAGACCTGCGGTCATGTGTGGAACTTGGGACGAAGGTGTCCGTCTCACTACCCAGTGAACCCCCTCAATTTTCTCTTTTTCACCCGAGAACGAAATGAGCCAGTTCCCTCCATGCGGCGATTGACCAGCCCAAACATAAGGGCTTGCGCTGTGTAGGACGGTAGCCGCGTGCGAATTACTTATAAGACATTGCGGGAAGTGCACTACAGAATATTTAAAATGCCAGCAATGAACTATCCGCCGATCCGCTCGCGGGGCCCGCTTCACGCAGTGGTCCCTTGCGCCGGCTCTGCCTCAGGGTTCTGGCGCGGGAAGCATCTCTGTGGGCAGGTTGTATAGCTAATTGATATGCGCTTGTTTGGTTAGGCGCATGACGTATTTGTGCGAATTGAGGATGAAAGAGTATACTGACTCGTGCTGCATTTGGAATTTTAAATTAGGTTTGGAATCGCCTTTTAAAAGCTTACGAAGCTCCGAGTAAAATGCTGCGAACGTAAAAATAAAGGTGTTGTGATTCTCATTTTTCGGCTGGCTGTAATAGATTTTAAAGAGTGACTGGACCAATTATTGTGCAGTCCCTATTAGTTTATTTATCATCGCCGGTGGGACAGTGCCAAAGGCGATGGTCACAGGACTAACAATATAAAGAGTGTTCCAAGATGGTCCAAAAAAGTATTCAAGACTTATTCGCAGCTCATATTCAGTTGGAAAGAATGAATTCAGTTGTCACTTTCAAAAATCTTATTGGATCTTTGATTGAATCTTTCGTCTCTGTTCGTTTCCCACATTAATTTTAAAGACACTTAAAGCGGAGCTTGGAGAAATTAATTAAACTACTCACCTCGTTTTGTTTAACAAGTGTGTGACAAGAGGACCCTAAGTATTTTGGGACAAGGCCATTAGCCCATCCGTCTTTACTCTCTAAATAAGTTAAGTTCCGACCAGTTCCGACGAACCCTTCTAGTTCGGTGTGAGCATTTAAATTGCTTCTTAACGGCATGTTATTGGCCTCTGGTGTGCATAGGATGGGGAACAATCACTTGAGAACAAGTTCAAACTTAATCATTCACTAGGTAGGTATATAATATTAGGTATATTATGCTACATGAGTTGGGTTGGGTGGGAGGCACTCAGCCCACTTGATACTAAGCAGTAACTACTGCATATTCTATTGCGGGACTTCTAAAACGGAAGATTCCCATAGGGCTCTTTCAAATTAGATGTTTTGTGTCGGACGGTTGCGGTACGGTAGCCGCGCGTTTGCCGCACCGCGTACGGACGGTCGTTAGTTTTCATACAAAACACGCGGTGCCACGCGGTGCGGCAACAGTACGGCGTCTGTACCGCGAACGCTCGACAGCAAGACGGCAACCTAAAATGTGCTGCCACACAGTCTTTCCTCTGATGATTTTAAAGCCTTTTGATTTTAATAAAAAGCGTGGTCTCTAGACAATATTGTCATACTGAAATAGAGACTCCAGCTACTCGTTATTGAAGTACAAAGAAATCTGTTTTCGTTTACATTACCTTAGTGGAACCAAGGTAAACTTGATTCAAAAAGCACGATTCCATATTGCGCACCACTCCAATTACTATGAGTTCCCATTTTATACCTATATTTTCTTTTCTCCTTTTTAATGTCTGCGTGAGTCCTAATTTTAAACTGACTTAATTATCTCTTGCATGTTAAAAAGAAAACTTCAATTTAATATTCCAGGGTTCCCTAGGCAAATGGTAAGAATGGGCGAGTAAAAATGAAACGCTAACAAAAGGCCACTTACAGAATTAGGAAAGGTAAAACGACTTGTAAACTTCTAAATTGAAAATAATAAAATGGAAGGTCTTTAGATGAGATGTAAATTATATAGTTGTTTACCTACGTTTTTCTAATTTTCTACATAATTTTGACGATCTTTTTTTCTATTCTAGTAATAGTAATTCTAAGGAAATGATATTAAAAGTAAGTGTAGAGGACTGACGGCCGTTGTGACAGAGCTCTTTTAGTGGGGCAACGTACACCGGGAGACGTAGCCGTGGTAGGCCTTCCACAGGGTTTACTACCCCATTTCGAAAAACGTCTCGTCGAATTACAATACGTCGCGACGTATATATCGACGCGTCGATGACACCTCGGCGAAAGTATGATAAGTCGAACGTTATAGAACATTTGATCGATGCAATGAGGTGTACCGCTGACCTAGTAATTATCGATCAACAAGTTTGGCGATCCTTGAGGGTCCTATTTTTAGCAGTGGACATGATTTGGTGATGTTGATGTAATACCATCATGTCCTGTGAAGTGTCAACAACAACATAGTTTTGTAATAACAGTTACACCCATTTGCATTGTTGACATTGATAACGGGTGGTCACAACCCGTGGTGCATTATCCTTCTCTCCGAGGTGGCGCACAGTAATTGCAGCAAATGGCCCCTAATGGACGCGACCGCGCTGTATCTACACTCCCAGCCAATTACTGCACAGACTGTTTGTTTATACAACAAATATCACATACAACTAAGCGGGTATATCTCAATTTCAGACGGAAGATTATATGCGGCCCCGTACGTTTTGTGTATCATACACCAGGCGAATGTACTAGATTTCTATCTCATGGCGTGCCAACGTTAAATTCCTAATAAAACATTGTTGTAATGTGCTTTTTTTGGCTTCAATCTAAAGTGCTTGCACCTACTATCGCTTAGGTGATAGATTGAATAATATCGTAGGAGATCTAAAGTGGAAGAGCTTTTTACGAGAGCTAGATAGACTTTGCTAGAGGACCATAGCCTAAAATACCATTTTTCGTGTGTCTTACAATATTCTAGCTAGAATCATCCTCTCAAAGTGCTGCTACACTAGACTCCTCTGATATCTGAACCAAGTGCACTTGCTCTTAAAATATGTATTATTCCCAGAATTCAGCTAAAGCTAATATATTTTATCTAAAAGGGTAGCAGATAGCCAGATTGACGAACCTGCGACCGGGCTTTACATCCGAGCGGTGTAACCACTGTTCCAGGACTTCCAGGTTGTCGGTGAAATAGTAAAAAAAAACATACTTATTTGGGTACTTAGTCTCAAATCCTTTGAAACGCTATTCATTCGTTTATTTAACTCTACTGTCTCCTGTTTTTATACAACGTGTTAATTTAAATGCGCAAAACCTCAAACACCCCAAATGATTTTTAATTCAATTGACCTAATTGTAAAGGAAAAAACAACATTTAAAAAAAAAACAAAGTTTTTATGAGCTGTTTTAGTTTCACTGGCAATTCAAATCGTTTCTTGCGTCTGCGACGCGACGCTTTGTCGAGGGACGAGTCGGTAGGCATGGTTACGCACGTGATAGCTTGACCTATTAATAAATAGACAGGGCAACATTTTTAACGAAGAATTTTTGAAAAATGTGACCTATATTAAAAAGTGTTTTAATATATTCTACTCGTCATTCTGACCAAACTAATTTCAGGTTTTGCGCATTTAAATTAACACGTTGTAGAGATGCCAATAGTTGCCACGGATCTAAGTTAATTGGTACAGTGAATACAGAAGAGCCCATTAGAAGCCATTGCCCGTAATTAGTAGACCGATGCAATGCCTCAGGGACGGCTTAAATGCACCCCCTGCGGTTATGGGAAACAAATGGGGTCGACGAAGGGAGAGTCGGGAATTAAAGACACGAGGACGAATGTACTCGTAGACAGGGAAGTATCTGCTGAACTATACTAGCGGCACGCTATGATGGCCGTTTTGACATATTACAATACTGGTTTTACAGTATATTATAGCCCAAATTAACGATTTGAAAAACGCCTGCACAGCAGATAGTTAATATAAAAAGTGCAAAAGCGTTATAAAAACCATGTATTGCAATATGTCAAAACTGCCATTATAGCGTGCCGCTAGTATAGTATTTTAAAGAGATGACGTATCTTTGTTTGTGTGAATTTAAAAGGTATCCTCCTTCAAAGTTTTTGATTCGACATTTCCCTCTGAGCTAGATCGACTGTGCCCCAATGATGTATAAATAAGTCTTTGCTGTGCCCGGGGACGCTGGTCCGTGGTAGCATCTGTATGACGCAAATTAAGCTAGTGGGCTACTATTATTTTGTTAGCGCGATGCAGGACTCTGTACTAATTTTCCAGTTTGTAGAACTGTTTTTGGTGGGTACTGGATGTTTGCTAATCAAGTTAGAGTTCACCACAACTGTCAATACTTGTAAAGTTAGATCTATTTTTCTTTTTGTAGATGTTTTATGAATAGAGTTGGCAAAGTGCCCTTAACCGTTTTATGACATCCGTCCGGGTAGCCCGTGGCTGTTACAGTTATATTGCATTGTAATTGGTGGTTTACGATCCATGCCAGTAATGCTTCGTTTCGGTACTGTGAATAGTCGTTTGGCGTTGTAATTTTAACTGCGTCTCCGTGGTACAGTGGTAAGAGCGTTGGGCTCTAATACCCGGAGGTTGTGGGTTCGAATCCCGCGGGGAACATCACTGTGTGAATGTTTCCAGTTTGGTTAGTACATTGCAGGCTTGAATTACCCGAATGTCTGAAAAGAATAATGATTATGTGCTTCGGAAGGCACGTTAAGCCGTTGGTACTGCGCCTGATCTCTCTTCGGTCGTGTCAGGCCATCAGACTGCTGTCCCACCGTGTTATGAGAGTGAGGGAATAGGGAGTGCACCTGCGCTTGCGCACTCACTAGTGCACTATAAATATCCCGCGTAGGTGGCTGATCGTAAAAGATTGGCCGCCGTAGCCGAAAACTCGGCTAGGAGGACATTATTATTAATATTTATTATCTACTGATAAAATATCTGCCATGTCACCGGCCGTATCGCCTTGATGGTCTTTTCGTTTAAGTACTCGTCGTGATCAGGGTCGCAGGTGCATTTCTCGGGTTAAAATAGATTTTTCGGACACAAATCGTGTTTGTGATCACCAATCTTCATTTGGCAACCGTGTAGAGTAAACCAGTACCTAGGTACCCGTCATTAAGACGATTACTTGATGATTTCAATGATGGAAACCTTTGACATACAGTACGTTAAATTATAAATAGGTTGAATCTTAGAAGAATAAATCGTTCAATAGATTTTTATACAACACTATGTGGCGTACACACATGTATATGAAAAGAGATGGAATTACCACGCTTTCGATGTGCAATGTCGAACTCTTAAAAAAGTGTATTTAAATAATAAATAATAAGGGAAATGTATTAATCTCTAGTAGGTAAATCATGAAAATAAGTCCAACACTACTAACATTCGTATCAGGGGGCTTAGACAAGATGCTGGCGAATTTCGCTCGGTCCAATTTGTATGAATTTGACAGTTGCCTCAGAACAGTCACGTGGTCAATCGGCAGCGATCAAAAAGTTGGTAGCCAAGTGGCAATTCGAAACGAATACCATAGACTATCGCCACACTATCGAATTGTTCTTTTGCTTACTCCATACAAATGCGTAGACAAGTGGCACTTTTTATGTTCGATATGGCCCAATTGAGCGTTCTTCGACAATGTCAATTAGCGACTCCCAGAAGGCTGCAGATATGGAAAGAAAATGGCCGATTTTATTCATCAGCTGTGATTTGGAAGCTTTGACAAGTGCATTAAACAATTTAAAAATGAATTTTTTTCGTTTATTGTGGGCTGCACGTAATGTGAATACCTGAGAGAGGTGCCAAAAGTGATTAAGTTAAGGACGGCAATTGGAAATAATTGAGAAAATGCAAAAAAAGTTGTATTACCAACATCAGAATAAACAAGCTAAACAGCATTTGGATGCGAGTGGAGATCGCATCGATACGAATCGGTGTCATCTTGTCTAAGCCCCCTGGTCTCGAATGGCTACCTCAGTTCAGTTCCATCGCAGCAGAATGCATCTTATGCGGCAATAGTTAGATTCAAAATAAACCTTAATATCTATTAACACGTCCAGGACAACGTTCAGATCTTTTATTTATTTAGTTTCTTTCTTAGTGGTTTACAGCGTTACATGTGTAATCGGTTGATGGTTTACGATTACGCCGGCAGTAGTCCGACTTCAAACGCCGCTGATTCACAAGCGAATAACATGCATGTTGGCCGTAAATATTGTTATTGTGGTGGTTTTGTCACTTCGTAGTATTTCAGATGTCTTATTTGTCATTTCGGATCGCAAATTATTAAAATACGAGTACCTAAAAGGTTAACCTGTGAAACGTTCAAAATTGGATTTTAATGATTGGGATACTCTTTTGAGAGAGACTAACTAATTTACTTAATGTCTTGTACTTCTGTAAAGGATAGTGTACAATAGTACTCCCATTGTAAATTATCCTTATAGGGGCAGACAAGGCAACACAGGCCAAAAACCAATCAATTTGAAAAGTTTGTTTCGAAGCATCCTCAGAAACCACCAGGTCAATTACAAACATAAATATTATGCACATATTATTGATCCGGCGATCGAACTCTTGTAGGTACTGGCATAGTGGTTTCCTCAGTTACATTTATATCATCGTTAACATAGACCTATACAAAATACAAGCATTTAGGCTTTTAGTTAATAACACTCTTTACTTTGCTTAGGGGTACAAAGAAGCAACTAGACTTTCTTAGATAATTGTATTGCGAGTTGTTTATTCTGCCATCCCCTTCCACTCCCGGGGGTCATAGCTTAATTGATTAATTAATCGCTCAACTGTCGCGAGGACATTTAATCGCCCGTATCTACTGGGGTAATCGTTTAGCGTGATCAGGGAAATATACCGTGAATGCTAAGAGTTTTGATATTCCTTCATATCTCTATTTATAAACTTTGATGGTTTTTTTTATTATTGCAATGTGTAACAAGACAAGCAGATACACCTGATTATAAGCGCCCTATCTGCCCTTGGACAGTTCAGTGCCAAACGGTAACTAATAAGTACCTAGTTACTGTCTGGCACCGCCCTGCGCCCGCTACATCGAGACGACAGTTATTAGGTCGCTTATACCCAGTAATTTCACTAGCTTCAGTGCCCTTACCCCGAAACACAGAAGTGCTTGACACACTTCTATTTCACGAAAAACGATGTACAAAATTGACTGAATAGTAAGAGAAGATAATAAATAAATATAATAATATAATTAATATGCAAACCTTAATCAATTTGTTGCCACACCAAACACAAATCCGTTTATTTCAAGAGGCTCTAATTTAAATAATGCGGAAAACACCCTATTGAAAATGATGATGTTGATGTGTGTATGTCTTAAACTAAGACCATGAGTGTTTTATATAATACATAGAAAAAACTCAGATCAGTTAAACAGTCAAAGTACAAACAATCATTCACATAAATTTTGTACCGTGCTGGGGTCGAACCCGCAAACTATCTCTCAGGTAACACTAAATAGACCATCAAATTAAAGGCTAGACCTCAATCATTCTTTGCTGTTAAACCGCACATTCCGCAATTCCGCATTCTGTATTCGCAATTGTGTGGAGTGGCTAATCGCGCTGCAGGCCACGCGCTAATACCGCGCATAGGTTAACGAACGCGTTCATCTTGTTCAAGCTGTGTAGGGTTGCAGCTGACTTTTAACTCTCTTGATGAAATAGTGGACGCCACTATTTAATGAAGAGTGTTAAAATCTCCTATAGAGCCAGTAAAGTTCTTCCACAAACAAATACTCTCACTAGTTCGACGATCGAACAAATGAATTGAACTAGTGAGAATAAAGGTATACGGGGCGTATCTTCTTTTCTTCCCTTACCGGGGACGATGGCACTTGGTTTGTGTCATCTGGCCCGGTAAACATATCACCGGGCCAGTTAAAACATTTTTTTCCCATCAGTCACCGGGCCAGATGGGATACACTCCAAGTTTCGGGGTTCGACTGGCTAGCTAGAGTATGACCCGTCTCTCCGCTTGACGAATAACCTGCCGATTGACTTCACATTGCCCACGCATGCTTTCTAATAAATTACTGGTATGATGGCGCATTTTGGTAGTAACCTTGCTTTGTGTAGGTAGTAGGTACCATGGGTAGAGGGTTCGAATCCAATTCATCGTCTGTCCTGTGTCTGCCGTCTGGATGTTTTGTGTTTAAGTAAAATATTTGTGATAGCTTCGTTAATTCTGATATTACACAAACATAATAATAAAAATGATTACAGAACTTACTTGGGGTCAGATCAATGTAGGTGGTATATAATTTTTCTAAAAAAGTTTTTATACTTACAGATTAGGGTAAATACAGGTAGAAATATTTTTTCTTACTGACCAAAAATTACTATTTTTGTGGTTGAAACTTTAAATCAAGAAAGATTTTTCCTTTTTTGTAGGACGATTTTAGCTATTTATTAGACACTTAGGAAATTTCGGGATTCCCTTTCAAATGAGAATATAGAAATTAAGTATCATTTTTCTAACCGGTATTCTGAGAATTAGAAGACAACGATTATTGTGTAAGTCCTTTTACGAGATTTTTTTTGTATTAAGGAAATTGATAACCTTTAATTAAATAAAGCTGATAACAATCACAAAAATTAATGTCGTATGTAATCTTTAATCTAAAAAATTGCTAATCACTATGACTGCCTTTTTAATTAAAACCTTGTAACCTGGTTATTAATGAAGTCAGGATGTAAGCTTTATTTTATTTTACAATGTTTGTTGTAGTTAATTTTGCCTTATGTAGGTAAGCCTAGATTTATGAGTTCATATGTTCTTAATGCGAAGAAGACGCAAAGGATAAGGTTGACTGAAAAACTTGACTGAAATAAGACGGGCTTCTCCTCAGGAGCAATAAAAAGGGGTACTACTAACTAGGGGTACACATTTCCCCCTCAAAAATATTTTTACTCTTAATTCAAGGGTAGGTACCTATAGATGTTTATCCCAGTAGGTATAATGCAATGCATGCAAACACGCGCTCTAGTGTAACTGGAAGATCAGTCGAGCATGGTAAGCGCTTTCGAATACATGTTCATGTAAGTATATTTGCACAAATGTACGGCTCACCCGCGTTCGTGAAATAAAACGTGCATAAAACGAACTTAGTGATATAAATGATACCTGGACAAATTGAATTTTTTCTAATATATTTATATTAATATCGCTATTCAGCAGGCAAAATGCTTCAAAAATTATAAAAATAACGAACGTAGTGGTTGACATCCCTGGTCCGAGGCAGATTAGCGGTGCGATATTTCACGGCAGACGATGGAAACTTGCGGACCTTCTGTGTGGGACGGGACGCTTTGGAAATGATCTACTGCTAACGACCGTGCCCTGAATACATTACCACATACTATGTCATGTAGATTATCAGCATATATTGTTGTTTCAATGCCTGATAACGATTATTCTGACAGACGCAGCAGGTACAAATATGAAAGAATGTTAATATAAATATCTGTTTTTAATCTAATTAATGATTGATTGTATTTTTGCTTTTTCTTTGTTTTCGGTTTGTTTATTTTCGTCACTCTGATGATTTAACATTTAATCTTTTTGACCTTTATTAGGTAAGCAAGTCTTACAGTAAGACTCTTTCTTACTGTTTAGGTGAGCATTATACTAATGCTTTGTAGTTTTGGTGCTTCCGCGTCGCATAAACTACATTGAGGTAATTCAGCAGTGTCAATATTTATAAATTATTCAAATATTTGAGACAGTATATAGGCCACTTATCAGCAGACGGGTAGCGTGTCTGTCTGCCAACTTAATTACATAAAATAGCCTAAAGAATTATTTGCTCAACCTTGGGCCAATTGACTAATTCTCACTTGTTACAATACATATTGTACGTGAGCTGAGATTATGTGAAGCATTGTGCTATTATTTTATCAGTTTTTTTTTGTAGCAGTCTCAATGTAATCTCGTCTGATGTTGAGCGGAGATGTGGTAAGAATACGTAATATATATCAGAACACGTCTTACATGCTGATCTGTGGTGCTATGTTAAAATTAATGATGGTACCACAAGTATAATTTACCTACATTTATTGTATTCTTTTTCAGCTGAAAACATTTAAATATGAATAATTAAAATGTATATTTAGTCATTTATTTTTTTAAAAGTTCCTAATTTAAATCAAATCTGTTACATGAGCATTGAGCCTCTTTATTTGTCGTACGGAATAGCTACCAGATTAGCGTCTGTGACTTCTTCTAGTTTATAGAATAGATCCCAGAAAGACATCCTTTCATGGAAAGCTCTTCCCTGAACACTGAGCTCCGAGTTAATGACGAAACAGTTCGTGGCCTCCCTTGTCATGGCTGGCCACTGGATAGGCAATAAGTCAGTTATCTCAGGAGTAGGATTGCTGAAAATAAATAAATAAATCTTTAAACAGTATTCATAATAATTAATATATATTAGTGCCATTAAGCCCAAACTAAGCAAAGGTTGTATTATGGGTGCTTGGCAATGGATACATAATTGTACCTAACATACTTTTTTTCATAAATGGGTGACGACTATTATAAACTCGTAGTCGGTTTGGGTGTTGTAAGACATACAGACGTGATAATTATGCAAACAAATGTTTGTAGTGGAGTGGAGTAGTTTAAGCCCTGTCGATTATTACGCCAAGACCTCGTGTCTTGGTGTAGTGACCGACATCTTAACCATTGCATTTTTGATCTTATAGCAGTACTCGTACAGTTATTTCTCCTTGAGATATAAAAAGTACTTAAGATAATATTGTTATCATAAAACTTACCTATACTTAACGAAGTTAGTCCACAAAGTAGTCACCCTATCAATGATCAGTTGATCTTCGGGCGTCGGAGTTTCGTCAATAAAAAACATATTATCAAAGTAATAGCTAATTTCATCAGCGTGAAATGCACCTGGAGCTGTAGAGTTATTTCTTCTCTTGATGAAGTTTCGGCCGCCATCATAGGCAAACATGTAATGATATATTGAAGCGGCTTCATTTTCAAAATATTTTTGAATACTCCTATAAGTTGGATATACGTAATTAAAATCTGAACGAAAATTAGTTGCCTCCTGTTGAACATTTTCATTAAAATCTTCCTCGCCAATGTAGAAGTTACGCACAATTTCCTTCATTTCAGCAATACGAATGGCATCATAATCCAAATTATCGTTAAGAGCCGAAAATGGGTCCCAAAATAATATTTCAGGGTCAGTAAAGTCGTAATTTCTACCAGCTTCGTTATTATTAAATCCAATCAAAATTGATTTTGTTCTTACATTTACTATATTAGCCTCAATCGGAGGACCAGTAATATAACCCTCTACGTTTTCAAATTCTTGTTCAACACACGGACGTGTACTGATTCCAATCTCAGATGTTGCTGCAACAATTAGATCTGTATCGACGCGCCTTAAAAAATCTAAGGCGTCATTTAAATTCTCTGTTACATGACCTAGGTGGGCAGCAAGCCTGAAAGGTGCGCTAGGATCTGAACCTACAAGAGCAAACGTTGCTAAGGAAGTACCACTTTGCATGATTGCATTGTTAAATAGATTATCTTGAGAATAAATTAGATGAAAATCGACGGATGCCCCGCCTGCGCTTTCCCCAGCTATAGTTATTTGATCACTGTCTCCTCCAAACGCCTCAATATTGTTTTTGACCCATCTCAGTGCCGTCAGTTGATCCTTAAGACCTTGATTTCCTGGTACCTCTGGAGTATCGAGACACATGAAGCCATATGCTCCAAGGCGATAGTTGAGGGTTACTACGATGACGTCATGACGGACTAGAAACTTTGGACCATATATGGACCTTCCAGCAAATCCGATGGTAAAACCGCCTCCGTAGATATATACCAGCACTGGTAGACGATTTCTAGAGGTAGCTGTGTGGGGGACGTACACGTTCAGATGAAGGCAGTCCAGTGTTCCAGCCAGAGTATTGTTGAATTCTTCTCTTTGAGGGCAAATTGCGGAGTCGTCATATGCGTTAAATATATTGTCAAATCCTTCATGTGGAATTGATGCCTGAAACAAGGTATTGTATTGTAGGTAATACTTCATTTTGGTTTGTGACACTATAAACTTATATTATAGAACAAGAAACGTACTATCCGGTTTAAATGCTATTAGGATAATACCTTTTAGAATTGAGCGAAAAATTACGTCAACTACGCTTGCCTGTAACATTAGCAAAGCATAATTTGTAATATCTGTGTGTGAGTAAGTCATCACTGTCGAGTAACGCAACTCCAAAAAGTATTATCCTAATAGCATTTGAACCGGATAATACTTTATTGTCTGTGTTGCCAAAAAAGCTAGCAAATTCAGATTTTTGTCTTTATATTCAATGGCGTTGCTGAACAAGCCAACCGAACGCTCGTGGAGATGGCTCGGACCATGCTGGGAGATAGTCTTAGGAAATGGTATTGGCCGGAAGCCTGTAATACTGCGGCTTACATCAAAAATAGACTGCCTCATTCTGGCAACAAGCTCAAACTGACACTCACTTTAAAGTATTTGGTTGAATTGTTTACGCGTATGTACCAAAGTCTTTCAGCTGAAATGATGATGACGATAAATGTTATTATCACTATCTATTGATAATCTAGAAATACTTTGATTACTACGAATCGTTTAAGTTCCATGCTACCAGTATTTCGTTTTATGCTACAAGTAAAAGAATAAAGTTTTACTTACCCCAAACGGATTTGATGAATTCACATAAGCATACGGGATTCCTAAGAACATGGAGTAGTCACCGTCAGCAGCTGTAAGACCTCGGATGAGTCCAATATTGGTTTCCACCAAGGGGTCTACTCTAGGCACGCCATCGACATTATAAATTAATAACAATATTGCCGGTACTATGTACTTTACCCCACACATCTCGCTTTAAGATCTGCAATGATCTGAAACGCAACCACACGCAAATGCTATATTCATAATTTTTAGAGAACCTTATTTAAATAATTAATCCATAGAGAATGTTTAGTAATACTTCTGTCTGTTTACGATATTATCATGTCATTTAAGTTTTACCATTGTTATGCCGCATCATGGTAATCTTTACCTTTTCCTTTCCTGACGATTCTGTGTTAATTTGAAATCAAAATATTCTTTAGTACAGTTATTCTGTTCAAACTATTTTCATACTTTCTTGTATCCTAAGGTTGACTGTAAGAGAGTTTTTCTTTAATTGTACAGCTTTATTATGTTGCACATTTTCCCTATAATGTTTTATGCAATAAAGAATATCTATCTATCTAACTATCTATGTAAGTACCATCATACAACACGTACGGAACCACACATATGAAGCATATCCTGGCATTTTCTTGACTGATAATTTGATATCTGTTGGATTGCCTTTAATATTTTTATCTTGTCGGATTGTCTGATGATCTCGAGATGTTATGATCAAGTGATATCATATGTTTTCTATCATTTTATTACGTGTATGACAACGAAACGCTATAGCGCACCATCAAAACAACAAATGTTATCAAACTGTTATCTCAACAGAAGTAAGAAATACCTGTGCATTATTAAGAGTCTCTTTCGTTTTAGATCTTGTTAGTTTGTGTTTTGTCACTTTTTCTAAATAAATAAAATAATTTTGTTATAATAATAACTTAGAATAATAACTATTCCAATTTATTAGAATTTTGTAATAATAGGTGCATCACATTATTTTAGACTCATATTTTGAAGTTTTATTAGTCGTTTCATATTACTTAAATTAATACTTTTAAATTAGGTTGTATTTAAGTAACGGCACGCAATGTACAATTCAGTATTTTTTGGATATACGGGTACACTTAAATATTTCCCTTTTAAGTTTTTGTTCAAAGAATAAAAGGTATAATAATAATAATATGTAAATACAATTTTTTTACTTTAAAAAATGTGCTTTCTCAAGGTTCTATGGTTAAACAGTCCCTCGATGTGAAAAAGTTTAACTTCAGGTGTCAATACCAAACAATAAATAAATATTATTGCATTGTACATACATTGTATTAGTAACATCTAGTCGACTATTTTTCATAATATTAAGTTAGTAAGCATACACATTTGTATATTTTTTCTTATCATTAAAATGTGATCTAGTACACTGTCAAGTTAAATTAAAAAGTGACAGTCAGTCGAACAAAAGGTAACAAAATAAAATTAGTAAAAACATGTTAAAATTATGGCTTCCGTAGTACGGCGCAGCGCCGCGCGCCTCTTGGTCCCGCGGGGGCGCAGACGCGGGTCGATGCGCAGGCGCTTTTACACGACTCGCTTCCGAGTAAACGTCTTTCAGTCTTAAGTACACATCCCAGAATGCTATTCTCGAGTGGAAAGGTTTTTTCTGAACAGTCAGTTCTGAATCGATGTTCAAGCAATTTGTTGATTCTTTTGTCACTGACGGCCACTGGACAGGCAATAGAGCGCTGATTTGTGGAGTAGGATGGCTGAAAATTAAAAAATATACGTTATCAGCAATACGTATAAATTGTTAATGCTCGGTGACTCCAATTTCGTTACAGTAGAAATACTAATAAACAATATGATCTAAAATGAAGCAAATTTGCTAGCGAACCGCTGTATTGAGTAGTAATTGGTGCGGGATGACTTGTGTCGTACGTGACAGAACTGCCACCAACGTAAAAAAATTAAAGACAACACGACAAAATTTTCGTGCCCCACTTCTCTCATTTAAGTGCACAGTAATTGAGTTTTATTCCCTTAGCGTAAGGTATATTTTTCTTTGCATAGATGATCTGTCAAACGGTACTTCTTACATTTGATGAACTTTAGGCCTGTACTTGCAGCGATGATCTTTGTATTTATATTATTAACTTCATGTTAAGCTAACTAACAGTCATTACTAAATTACCTGTACTTCGCAAAGTTAGTCCACATTGTAGTCATCCTATCAATCATGAGCTGATCTTTAGCTGAAGGCATTTCAGTAAACCCGTCCATGTCAAACAAGTAGCCGAGTTCGTCGGAGTGTAGTGCTCCATCTACAGTGGTATTAAGTTTGCTTTTCAACGCGTTTCTTTTTCCATCGTAGGAGAATACGTAATAGTACACAGATTTTGCCCCATTTTTTAAATACTTGCGAATGCTTCTGTCAGTTGGGTGCACGAAGGCGAAATCTGTACGAAAATTAGCAAGTTGATCCGGCTTAACTTCACTTAAATCTTCTACTCCGGTGTAAAATCTACGCATGTAATTCAACATTTCATTAACGGTCTTGCTGTCCAGGCCCAAATTACCTTTTAGACCAGGAAATGGATCAAATGGTACAAAACTATTAGAGTCATCAAAATTGACCCCAAATTCATTGTTATTAAATCCAATCAAAACTGGTTTAGTTCGTACGTTTGATATATTTACTTCCTTTGGATCGCCAGTAACGTACCGCTCTACGTTATTGATTTCTTTTTCAATGCACGCCCTTATTGTTAATTCAATTTCAGATGTTGCTGCAACAATTGTGTTTGTATCAACGGTACTCAAAAATTTCAAAGCATCGTTTAAGTCTTCCGTAACGTGGCCGAGATATTTTGAAAGTCTGATAGGGGCGCCGGGATCAGAATTTGTGGTTCCGAAAAATGCCAACGCCGTGCCACTCTGAATTATTACATTATTGAAGAGATTTTCTTGAGAATAGTAAAGATGAAGGTCAACTGAGACGGCGCCGGCGCTCTCTCCAAATATAGTTATTCTACTGGCGTCTCCTCCGAATGCCTCTATATTGTTCCTGACCCATTTCAATGCTGTCAGTTGATCTTTAAGACCTTGATTTCCAGGTACCTCAGGAATGTCAAGGCACATCCAGCCATAAGCTCCAAGGCGATAATTGAGGGTTACTACAATGACGTTATGTCGGACTAGGAACTTTGGATCATAGTTAACTCTGTTTCCGGACCCTGCTATGTACCCACCGCCATGGATCCACACTAGGACAGGAAGAGGGTTTTTGGAGGTGGCCGTGAAGGGGACGTACACGCTTAGTTGCAGGCAGTCTAGAGTGCCGGTCGGAGTGTTGTCCCGTTCACTTCTTTGAGGGCATACAGCACAGTCGTCGAATGCGTTGAAGGTACTCGCAAAGTGTTCAACAGGTATTGATAGCTGAAATAAGAAAAAAGTCTTGTATAGCTTTTTACAGATTTTATGTTGGCTGTGTTCCGGCAATATTAATGTGGGAGCCAGTACACTTGAAATTAAAGGCTCGAAGATCAGATGAGCCTACAGTCTGGCAGTACATTGAGCGACGCTTTCTGATGAAGTATCCCTCAATGGAATAGGCCGCAGTGACCGCTTACCATCAGGTAGGCTGCGTGCATGTCTGCCAACTGCAGTGGTTTAAAAAAAAATATGCGAGTGGTATTCTGATTGATAGGTACAGAAGAAGTAAGTAAAAATAATAATTACAGTAAAAAGTAATATTATTAATTTTAACTGATCTGTCATTATGCAGCTCTGCTATTGCGCCATATACATATTATTTATTCTCACGGCCAATGGGTCACTTTGGAGGCTATGTGCGGAAAATCCCAGAACCTAATCTTTTTACATCCACAGTAATAAGATGTGATGTCAGGTTTAATTAATTGACCAGTGACGTTGTGTTTTGTTGAATAAAAGAACAAAAGCGGTACTCATTTTCCTTCCACCGAATCTATCGCGAATTGAATGGATATTCTACGACACTGCAATTCTCAAACTCAATAAAATTCTCACGGCCACGTTTAAGAGCTCTAATGATGTCATTAAGTCAAACCTCAAAAACCTGGTTTTTCTCTTGGAGATAAAATAAAGTGGGTTTTTAATTTAACCACTTACCCCAAAAGGGTTTGATATATTGACTGTCGCGTATGGTATTCCCAGGAACATGGAGTACTCGCCGTCAGTCGCCGTGAGACCCCGGATGAGTCCAACATTGGTCTCCACCAAAGGGTCCACTCTTGCCAGAACATCGGTGCCATAAACTATACATAATAACACTGCTACTATGAGATTCATCCTACCCATCTCGTTCACCCAACGGTCACACACTAACCTGTCATAGTGCTGTTTTAAATATCACAGAGACAAATATACTTTTTGGGGTTCTATCGCAAAACAAATAACCTGACTGTGTCAATTACTATTTACTTTAGGATTAGATCAATGTGTGAATTGTCTAACATTGTTTTTTATCGTTCGTTAGTACGAGTTAATTATAATCAAATTATCACCGAATGGTGCAGACACGGTAATGTTATATACCATTACCGTGGAGCAGAGATGGATTTGAAATATTTCAAAAATTCAATGAGATTCTTTCGAAAATTTTATTATTGTAGTCGTAACTAAATTATTCGAAGAATCTCATTGAATTTGCGTTAGCGGACATGGAAAACAATATCTGCAGAACCTTAAAATTTCAAATGATAAGATGTTTTTAAACGTATCTGTTATCAGTAGCGATTTAGGAGACAAATAATGTCCTGATTTAAATTATTAAAATTAAAACTACGACATAGAATACAAAATAAACATTAAACCATTCCTAAAAATGTTGTTTAATATGCCTCAAAAACGGCTTTTTGACAAAGTGTAATATTGATTGTTCACGTGAAAAATAGTTGTCCAACATTTAAAAGTTTTATTGTAACTTTGCATTCCAGTAAAGTAATTCATAATTATGTTTTATATGTTATTTTTATTTATATCGTTGGGAGTGTCAATAAACATCATATTTATCTATCTATTCTCTTGTGGACTGTTGTAACGAACGCATTCTACACTCAAATCATTTTAATAGGCCACATTTGACAGTTAATTTATGAAAAGAAAAGTGCTTCTTATGTCATCAGGAGTAGAGTCTAATTTTCTAAATAAATAATTGTATTAAAAGAACTGACGTTGTTTTCTTGAGTTTTATTCCTTTAACGTATGGAATATTTTTCTTTGCTTATATGAACTGTCAAATGTGACCTATTAAATTGACTCGACTTTAGGTGCTGGAACAGAGATTCCAAAAGTCAAGTTATATTGAGTTATATAAATTATTTATGTATAGGTATTCAATATTAAGAAAAACTTCTTTTCTTGTTTTCTGTTTTAATCTTTTTCGTGGCATCGTATCTTTGAGGACGCTACTCATTAATCATATTTTTCTCTATTAGATAAATAACGTATTCTGAGGATAACTCAAAGTCTTTTTATTTCGCAATTTGATTTACCATGAAATGCTTTTGAAGCCTGACACTTGGAACGGCAAGTCTGTGCTTATTCCTTGTGTTATTATTTGTGATAGACGGATTTTATAGAAAATTATTATAATTCTTCCAAACATACATTAAACAATAAAAAAAATACTGTGAAGAAACTGTTAAAATGTTAATTTGTGTTAAAAGATATCTGAGCAAGTCGACATGACACTACACTATGAAAATAACTAGAATAAACAAATTTAAATTTATTTAAAAAATATAGTTTTTTGGTGATTTTTTTTATTTCGATTTAAAAAAAAACTAGCAGCCAGGTTATCCCAGTTTGTGACAAAATACGATCGAAAACACATTTCAACTTTATGAGATAGGCCTTAATCAAGGTTTTATTGTCGAATTATAGTGAAGCAAGATCTTATATTATTTATCGTATTTCTTGTATTCTAGTAGTCTAATTCTAATTTCATGTCTTTTAGAATAATCTAAAAGATTTTATTGAAAAGCAATAGCACAGATAATTAAATAGTTACTAAAATTGTAACTATGTATGCAATGACGTTCAATATACAACTAGACTCCCATTCACGCTCAAATATTGTCCAAAGCAAAAGTCTGCCCACGCAACTATTGGGCAGAGTTTCCGTTTAGTTGTATACAATTGACATTAAACACTAACTGCCACGAGATAAGGTGTTTTGAACGAATGTGTTAATCTGTGTCAACGCCGCTCGGACGTTTTATGATGATTTTTTCTTAGAGATTGGGTGTCTAGCTTTGTAACATATTGAACGTCATTGTATGTATGTCATTTATTTTGTATTCATGATCGCGATTTGTCGAGGAGTAATACATCAGCGGATTAAACTCTTTTAAATGAAGAAAGCGTGAATAACCGACCAACCGACCGAACCAGACGTTCTATTTTTAAATATCGTTTGTCTAATGCTTGTCTAATGTTTTTTTGTGAAATAATACAGTCTCGTGTTAATTATTCCGTGTTACAATATGTGTTTGTCGTGTTATTTGTGAATTGAAATAATTATGAGTCTCGCATTATTTTATGTTTTATTTACATCTACGTCATTCGCCATATCTTGCGCCGCGCGCGGCCTAATTTCATTTCGTGCCGGTAGGTAAATTTTCGTCTGTTCTTGTCTCGTTCGATGCGAACCACTTTTACATGAAAATTGCTGTAATAATTAGATAAAAACATTGATTAAAGATCAATTATGCCGTTTTTCGCATCAGATAACTTATTTTTAACAAAGAAGGCATAGCACCTACCAAACTTTTAGATGCTATTAAACATTATCATTAATAAATATACTCAGAATCAGTCAAGTATAATATATATATTTTTTTTTTCATTTATTTAAGGCAACAAACAGTCATTTTTTTACATAAATAGTAAAATGTAATGTGAGTATATCTAAAGACCTAATAGTGCCTATAACGTTTTCTTAACAATGTTTAAATATTGAGCTACTCTTAGGACTAACTTACATTTCTGAAATTATTACAGACTTCAACTAAACATAAACAATCGAACAGGTTTGATTATAATATTATCTTTACGAGAGGATATTATGCAGATTATAAGTATGTAATTAACAATTTCGGGGTTTTCTGCATATTCCCATTAGAAAATAAATTGAGTGATGCTAAATTATTTTTTACAGTGATAAATTTTGAATTTTAATTTGAAATTACTATTTACTGGCAAAATTTTGAAAAAGTACGGCTTTGAGCTTTGAAATTGATGTATTAAATAAGTCTATATCTGCAAAACTCTTGTTGTAAACGTCAGTGGAACGATATATAAACGAGTTACGCGTATAGTTTTTACGATATCGTGAAGTAGCGAAAAGTGGTTTTGGACGTGAGGAGCGCACCGGCAAACGAATCCGCGAGACAAATGATAACCTGCTCAGCAGGAACGAGGAGTCTAATATAGAAATCAATAACTTTTGACTAGGTTTTTTTATAATCATTCTAGAAGTATTACCCTTAATTTTGTTTTTTTTTTTATTACAGATTGTAAATTATTTGTGTTGGCTATCTTGTTAATTCCAGCGCGATAACATCGGCGACAAGAAAAAAGCGACGAACCTTGTGTTGTGATTGAGTGGCCTAAATGCAATAAGCCGAATCGTCCCTAGGATGGACCATCAAGGATATTATGTGTATCTCAGTGAGCCCGGCCAGGTATCAGTATGGTCATCCTTTAGCTAGTTCCATAGAAGCTATTAGACGAGCCATTTGATGTAAAGGTCGAGAAGTCGGCTATTACACCAGAGGTCGCGGGTTCGATCCCCGCACGGTACTAACATTTTTGTGCATGAACATGTCTGTTTGTATCAGTCTGATTGTTTCTATGTTTAATATGTATGTATTTACAAAAGTAATAAAAAAAGTATATAAGTAGGTAATGTTTATCCGTTGTCTTGCACCCATAGCACAAAGCTAATGCTTAGTTTGGGTCTAGATGGCGCTGTGTGAATAATTTCCAGAGATATTTATTTATGTTTATTTATAGAAGCTAATATTTACAAACTGCAAGGACTTGTTAGGTTCAAAAAAGGACAATTTACGATAAAAAGCCAGTTATATTCGTATTTTATTGTTGTCTGGGTAATAACTCCAATTAATAGAATTCAGTCATTTTCACTATTATAGTCAATTTTGTCTCATTTAATAGTAATAGTTGAAGGTTACCACTATTCATTGTCAAAATGCAAGATTAGGGCAATTTTGGTGATGCGATGATTTCATAATTCGTCGGAACATTGGTAAATACCTACGAACCATACTTCACGCTAGAACTAACACCGGTGTTAGTTCTAGCGTGAAGTATGGTTTCTACGAACCATTAAATACCTACGTAGGTATTTAATGGTAATATTACCATAATTTTTTTAAAACACAATAATCGTTTCCTGCTTACTATGTTTTGAATACGGGCGTTTCATATTGCTTAGAAACATTTAAATCTTTTTTTAAGTTCATTATGATGTTTTATGATGTCAAAAACATGAGAACTTATTGATATTCATAATTTTCGTTCAAATAAAACAATTAACCTTTTCTCTTTTTTTTTATGCTTTATCAGTCTAATCCGGTATCTAATGGTCTTCTGCGGCCTACTCTATGTAGGAGTATTTAACCAGGAAGTGTCGCTCAATTTGCGACCACACTGCGGGTTCATCTGATCTTCAAGCCTTCCATTTCTTGTGCACTGGCTCTCACAATTATATTGCGAAACCGCAGCCAAATACCTACGAGTATATACTCGTATTTGCATGCTTTTTTGTCTGCACTCACGAGATTTTAAGTTTTATCAGCGCAAAAAGGCTATCGCCGAAAAGCTTAAAGATGATGATTATCTATATATACATACCCCCTTAATGGATACATACACTTAAGTCTATGAAATTGGCACAAAGAGCAATCGAAGCTCTTTTTGGATATTTTCAGATAATTATGTTTTTGACAAACAGTGATTTTAATAATCAAATTGTCACCTATTTCTATTATAATTTTTTTAAATTGCTACAAAGTTTTTAAAATCTATATGATTAGTACACAACAGGAAAACACTTTTAGGAGCCATTTCACGGATCAGTGAAAAATAAATTATAAATTTTCTATGCAGGTAAGTGTTTTTATGAAATCCAACAATAAAACTTTATATTCCGTTCAAGTAAAGTGAGTTTTACTGGTATTTCTTTCACAGTTTCTACAAGCTTTAATCCTTAGGTTGCTACTCAAGAGCGTCCAACGATTGTCAGTATTTTTTTTATCAGTTCGTTTTTCTACCATGTGCCGGGTCTGCACTTTTTGCCACACGACTAATAGGTTTTTGTCTCAGTGTCATTAACTTGTTTTGCGGTGCATCTCTCATTCGTATGTATTTTTTATACTTCGTCAGTTGGCAGACATACCGGCAGCCTACCTGATGGTAAGTGGTCACTAACTACGGCCTATTCCATTCGCTCAAAGTGCTGCCAGACTGTAGGCTCATCTGATCTTCGAGCCTTTAATTTCAGGTGTACATAAGAAGCGTCGTGGGAACACAGCGTCTACGTGAGATATCTTTAGTGA
Organism: Mecyna flavalis; assembly: GCA_949319885.1. Lineage (NCBI taxonomy): Eukaryota > Metazoa > Arthropoda > Insecta > Lepidoptera > Crambidae > Mecyna > Mecyna flavalis. Next base: position 17,267,635 of record OX439427.1, read on the forward strand.
GTTTTTACCTTAGATTAAAACAAAAAAGTCCTTTTTTGTTTAAATCTAAGATTTTTACTCTAACTGGTTTGCGAACTTTCGAGATCTTTATAAATCATGTCGTTGATTGAATTTGTGTGGAAATATTTGTTCATATTATGATTTTGTATGTACTTAAGGTAGTCTATTTGTCAAACATCTATGTTTGATAAATATTGAGACCTTTTAAATGTAAATGCATTAACTTGTTGATGTTTGGTTGAACCCTACTCAGGATTGTTGATTCTGGTAACTTTGGTCAGTGGAATGTAAAGTGGGTATAATTTAAACATTTTTTTTAACGCTAGTAAAACACAGTTTATTATCAAAACCATTAAAATATTAGAATACATAATATTATGTTTACGTCGGTTGCATTACATTGTGTCGTAGAATTGTATAATCGTTAAAAAAAATGGATTCTTCATCTTCATTCTGGAATGATATCATTGTCTAGTTGGCGTGTGACAAGACCTCGTCCAGTTTATAGACCACATCCCAGAAGGCCATTCTTTCATGGTAAGGACCTTTTAGGACACTAAGTTCTGAATCTATGTTAAAACAGTTCTCAGTTTCCTTTGTGACTGCGGGCCACTGGACAGGAAACAAATCGTTTACGTCTGGAGTTGGATTGCTGTAAAAGTGTAAAATACGAAATATATTAATTTCCAAAAAAATAAAGATCCTGGGCTGCATACCTGTCTTCCGACTAGGCTGACATAAAAATTTATTATAAAACATTAATCCCCGCACTTGCATAACAGCTAATTTTTGTGAAGTTGCCGCAAATTTTTTGTAACAAACAATATGTACTTTGATAATATTAATATTTATTTTGGATAGATAATATAATACCCAAACGCATAGGGATATACTACCAACAAATACATAATTATCTATAAGAAAGGAATACTAGCACGTTAAATTGATGTGTACCTTGGCTGTTATTAATTTTTACACATTCTTTTAAATAATTGTAGCAAATCCATACCTGTACTTTACGAAGTTGGTCCACATAGTAGTCATCCTGTCAATCATCAGCTGATCGTCAGCTGAAGGATCTTCAGTGAACACGTCCATTTCAAACAAGTAGCCGAGTTCGTCTGCGTGTACTGCTCCATTCGCAGTAGCATTTAGTACTACAACCATAACGTTTCTCTTTCCATTGTAGGAAAACAAGTAATTGTATACAGAATTCGCTCCATTCTCAATATATTTTTTAATGCTTTTATGAGTTGGGTGAATAAAAATAATATCCGATCGGAAATCAGAAATCTGCTGTGGCATATTTTCAATTATATTATCTTCTTCACCAACGTAAAATTTACGCACATTATCAGCAAGTTCAGGAAAATGGTCGCTGTTATGGTCAATAACGGCACCTAGAAGAGTAAATGGATCCCAGTTTTTAATATCATGACCATCGAAATTTACACCAAATTCATTGCTGTTGAAGCCAATTAAAATCGCCTTTGTTTTCGCATTTGGCACGTCTGTCTTAAACGGATGAGTAGGTATGTATCGCTCTACATTTTCGAATTCTTTTTCGACACAAGGTCTTATTGAAAATTTAATTTTAGAAGTTGCTGCAACTATTTGGTCTGTATCAACGGTCCTTAAGAATTCCAAAGCATTATACACGTCATCCGTAACATGGCCGAGACGTGCAGCAAGTCTTACAGGAACGTCAGGATCGTTTTCCCCGATTGCAAACATTGAAAACGCCGTGCCGCTATGAATTATTGCACTGTGGAAGAGATTTTCCTGAGAATAATGAAGATGTAGGTCAACTGAGGCGGCGCCGGCGCTCTCTCCAAATATAGTTATTTTATTCGCGTCTCCTCCGAATGCCTCTATATTGTTCTTAACCCATCTTAATGCCGTTAGTTGATCTTTAAGACCTTGATTTCCAGGTACCTCGGGAATGTCAAGACACATCCAGCCATAAGCTCCAAGGCGATAATTGAGGGTTACTACAATGACGTCATGTCGTACTAAGAACTTTGCGTTATTGTAGACTCTGTTCCCGGACCCATAAATATACCCACCGCCATGGATCCACACTAGTACTGGGACACGGTTACTGGAAGTAGCTGTGGAGGGGACGTACACGTTCAGTCGTAGGCAGTTTAGAGTGCCGGTCGGGATGTTGGTCCGTTCCTTATTTTGGGGGCATTTAGCAGAGTCGTCGTTTGCATTGAAGGTACTGTCAAATCGTTCAACAGGTATTGATGGCTGAAACGAGAAAATAAGTTGTATCTTTTAGGATATTATAAAATTAAGATGGCAGTGGTGCTGCAACTTTTTGACTTATATCATCATCATCATCATCATTTCAGCCAAATGACGTCCACTGCTGGACATAGGCCTCCCCCAAGGATCTCCAAACCGATCGGTCCTGCGCCACCCGCATCCAGTGGATTCCGGCGATCTTTATGAGATCATCGGTCCACCTTGTGGGAGGCCTACCACTGCTGCGTTTTCCGGTTCGACTTATATAGAATCAGATTAATAAACTTACAAGTTTGAAAATTTCCTGTTTATTATTTGTACAAAATTACCAAACTATAGCAAAAAGTAAAAAGAATTATGGCAATTTCTCTACCTACTGGTCGTGGATTAGATTCCTGTCTGCGATAGACAAGGGGATTGCACCTGTGCTGGCGCATTACTTTTTCTTTGTTTTTAAGCATCTTCATAAATCAAGGTAAGCTGCATTGTAGCCCAGATGCGGCTAGCAATTATTGTTATTATGATAATAATGTTGTTAAGTTCGGATAATATCTAAGCCTGATGTATCGCAGTTAGTCTCGTAGCTATCTTTATCAATCTATCAGTCACTTACCCCAAATGGATTTGATTCATTCACTGTCGCGTATGGTATGCCCAGGAACATGTAGTAGTCGCCATCAGTCGCCGGGAGACCTCGGATGAGACCAACATTGGTTTCCACCACATGGTCCTCTGTCTGCTGACCATCGGTGCCATAAGCTGCACATAATAACAACGGTACTATATACTTCATCTTGCTCATCTCGTGAACTGTAACACACTGACCAAGATGTAATGGTGCTGTATTTAAATATCACGTCGATGAGATAAATGCGATGATTTTGCTTGTTAAATATCATTGGATAAATGCTTTGTTGGGGTTCGGTGGTAAAACAAGAAATCTAGACTACAGCATTAGGATTGATGTTTGAATGTTATTTGTGAGATTATGTAAATATTTAGAAATAGATTGGATGGGTTTAAAGATGTTAGGACAAATCGTCAATTTGAACCAACTTGAATTATATTTTACAAAAATATTTAATAAATAAAAATACTCATGTAATGGGACTCAAACTCTTTAACTCTTTAAAAAGTCTGTGTTATTTACTTTAAAGTTATTATAATTCAGTATCGTGTGGTCTCCCAAAGATCAAGCGCAAGCGGTAAACTAGTTTTTATATTGGCCAATTTACAACAAAACATCGTAAAGTATTTTGCGTTAGGTTTCAGTCTATATATATTTTTTTATATCATTATTTTAAAGTACGAGATGTAACCGGTGGTGTCATAACAATACGTATATTCGAGCACCATAGGTGTATTAAAAATAATTGGTAACTGACAAATATAGGTACAGTCGCCGGCACGTAGGGTTGCTACAAAATATCAAGAATTATTGATTGAAACTGGGCTCTGTCAGTTCAATATAAGGTTGAGGTTTATTTAAGGAAATTTGACAGTTTGTAGCAGTCCCACGTCCTGTAATCGTACTTAATAAATAATATCTACGATTCAATCTTTGTATTTAATTATTTATGAAGATCCATAGGTGTATTTACATTTTTAGAGCAACATGTGAAGTTAGTGTCTTCAAGACACAAAATGTCCAACGCATTAATCGCCAATGCCAGTCAAATCACCATAATGATGAATAAACATCAGTACTTAACTGGTAGAAGAAAACCATTTTGCGAGATTCATTCTAAATTAAACTTACGTAGAGGTGATAATGGTATGCAAAGTTTGACTTACAATAGTGGGAAACAAAGAAACAATGTAACATTCGTATCCATAGACGAGTCAAAGTATTACATAAGTCTAAAACTTAACTTAAATAACCGTTTTATTCAAAAAACTAGCTGCCTAAAGTAAAAATGGAGTTCTTGCCCAGGTGTTTTTACTTCTTGCAGTTCTTACTTCTTTAAAAAACATAGATAAATAGATAATTGTTTATTCATTCATTACGGAACATACCTACATACAGATAAAGAAACAAAAATAAACAGCCAATTACGGGCATTAACAATTCGGCACACATGTGCTACGAATAGGTCGAGTCTCAGTGTAACATTTACCAGGGAGGAAAACATACTGATATTCAGCCATCACCTTACGAAAGTAGGCGCTGATGCTCCAGATATGATCAGAAGTGCGCAATGCAACATTGTGTAGTTTGATAGAAAGAGAAGTGATGATAGGAGAAAAACAAGAGGGATGACCGTAAAGGAAAGGGTGCATCCTCCGCTACCTTGTATCGTTACTAGGTAAACCTAACTTTTGTACGGCAAGCAAATGCATTTTCAGTTTGTTCTTAAAAAGTGGCTTAGGAGTTAGGTTCCTAAGGGGTGGCGGTAAATCGTTCCAACATTTAGATGCCTGGTAACGGAAGCGTCCTGCAATGACCGCGCGCAAGCGGCACCCTTGCAACCCTATCGCCGTAGCGATCATAGAAAAAAATCTTAAATAGATAGTCAGGCTGCCCATTCTTAAAGACGTTAAACAGGAGGCATGCTAGCTAATTGCTTCGAGGCGATTCGAGTTTGAGGAGTGAGGCAGAATTAATTTAAGAAGTAATGTCACTTCGAGGGGGCACCGTAAGAGAGTTTGAGATAGAAGACTACAATACCACAATAATTCAGATGCGAAAGGATAAAAGACTCGCACAGTGCTATTCGGGTTTTCTCGCTCGGGAATCTCCTTATTCCATATAACATTTTTTTTTGTATTAAGTAAATATGATAACTGAAGTCATGTCGACTGAATTAATTTAATACAATTGTGACTCGTCTATTATATTAGAGTGTAGGAGCAATACAGGCTTAAAAATCTCAGATTTTTTTATTTGGGACACATTTGCAAATTCATTTCTCACAATACATACGATTTAGAGCAATCAGCACGTGTAGAGTGCGTGTTATTGTCCACTGCTCTGGTCGAGGTATTGATAAGTGGAACAATTTTATCACCTTGGCCGTTTTAGATATTTACTTATATATTTTTATAAATAATAATTATTAAGGATTTATAATCTTAATTTAATTGTTTATTCTTATCAATAATTAATTAATTTTATTTTAAAAATCTTATTTATCTTACAATTACTGTTTTTTACTTACTGAAAAGTCTAAGCTGACGCTTCACTTACAATAATAGAATCAAGTAAACAACAATTTTAATTTGCGTTTTTACTAAAATTATAGTAATCGTGGAAAAACACTACGAAAAGCAAGTAAATCTGATCTATCTGCAATACGAGTAGTACTACACGAGTACTAATACGAGTAGTCGAGTAGTATGGGCTGGTCAATAGCCACGACGCTGGCACCGGCTCGTCCCAATCGGGTGTGAAGGGGAAACCGGGTGAGTTTAGTGGGTAGTGGGACTTCCCCACACACGAACACAGGCGTCACTAGCCTGCAGCTATGGCGCGTAAATGCGTTCTCTTCCGCAAAAAAAAGGAAAAGGTGTTTATAAAATCAAATGCAGCTATCCAGTGATTCGTTTACTCCAAAGAAAGTAGTAACAAGATTAAGAGATGATGAGAATCAATTTCTAAATATGCAAACGAAAACTTTGAAAATTTTACAATTTTAAAATCATAAAGAAAATGCAACAAATAAAAATAATGCGATGGTCAAACATTGTCTGCGTTTGACCATTAACTGTTGTGTCTGCAGACAAAACTTCGTCTAATCTATAAAACACATCAAAGAAGGTCATTCTATCATGGAAAGGTGCTAGTTCTAGAGTAAGATTTGTATTTATTTTTAAACAATGCTTGAATTCTGCTGTGACCGGAAGCCATCTGACAGGAAGTATATCGGTTATTTCCGGCGTAGGATCGCTGTTAAAAACAAAAATATATTAGCAAACAGAATTTAGGGGCCCACAAGCAGCTGCATACTCTAGAAATCATTTAATGGTCGAAATCAATTGAGTTTACAGTATAGTTTCATATTCAGCGATGCCTGGTGTCGAAGCAATAATTACTAATAGAGATACTTGAGTTGGGTAGTTTCCATTTGTTCTATGTAACATGACGTCATTGGACAAAAACAAAATTGAGAAATAAAAGTATTACGTAATCTTAAAGTACAAAATAGGAAAAAAAAACTTATTTTGTCCAATGACGTCTTATTCCATAAAACAAAACATGGGCACTACCCCGTGAGTGGGTGCCTATTGACGTCATATTAAGGTGACAAATGTTTAGGTAGGTATGTACACCATAATATACCAGACAAACGTAATAATAGTACCACTAATAATCTAACTATTTTTTATCTTTGAAATAAAATAACCTTCAAGCGCACAAATCGAAATCAAATTCATCGTACACCTCAATTAAATATGGCTTATTATTTTTGGGCGACTAACAAATTATCGGGTGCCTAACTGTTTTGTCCCAAAAATAATAACTTGGCAGCGTTTAGATATTTTTGTGACAATAACATTAAATCGGCTTCAAAATGCAAGGATATTAGATAAATAAAAATATTATTGGGTCAATGAAATTATAGGTGAGGTGTTAAAAATAATAACTAGAATGTGATTAGTTTTATCAGTGAGATAACAAAAATTGATTGATTAACATCTAATACACTTAGATGTGAATAAAAAATTTTTGGTTTTTGTCTTCCATATAAAAATGCCAATTCGGATTGCGATTTATAGGATAATAATTATTGTGTTAGAAGGCTAAGGCGTGAGCGAAGCGTAGCTTTAAATCGTATACAGGGGTAAGCACCCATGTATAAGATTTAAAGTTAAAAATTTAAACCCCTTTTTAACGACCTTTTGGTTGTAAAAATTCAGCTGCCAAAAAAAAAAATGCCTATTTAAACTAAAATAAAGGGGTTAGTCCATCTAGTTATACTTATAGTTGTACAATATAACAGAATGGACAAAAAACACAGTTGACAAACAAGAGTTTGTCATACTGCACAGTAAAACTAAAAGTCCACAAATAATTATTAAGCTGCTACTTTTTACTCTTATTAGCTGCCAACCTATTATTTTTGCTACCTCCTTTAATTTTTTTTGGATTCCAAATTCAGATTTATTTGTCGCCGCGTTAAATAAATGCCATTAAATATAACAATTAGGTATGTGTTTTTGTAACAATATAATTTAAAGAGCAATCATTTGTATCATAAATGTAATAAATATCTGCCTGTTGTGCTTTAATAAGTTAAATCAATACCTGTATTTTGCAAAGTTGGTCCACATAGTAGTCATCCTATCAATGATCAGCTGATCTTCAGGTGTGGGCGGTCCATCGAACAGGTACATATCAAACAAGTAGCCTAGTTCGTCAGTGTGCAGTGCTCCACTTATAGTGCCAGTGCCATTTAATCTCACAATCATAGTGTTTCTTTCCCCGTTATAGGCGAACAAGTAATTGTAAACAGTATTCGCACCATTATCAAGATATTTAAAAATACTTCTATGAGTCGGGTGCGCGTAAACAACATCCGCTCGGAAATCTGCAACTACATCTTGCACATTATCTATGTTATCTTCATCACCAATGTAAAAAGAACGGGCATAATTCACCATTTGACGATAATGGCTAGTGCTAGAGTTAATAGTGCTTGAAAGTAGTGTGAATGGATCCCATTCGTCAACATCATCTGAAACATCATAGTTTACACCAAATTCATTGTCGTTAAACCCAACCATAATCGGCTTAGTGCTTGCGCTTGGTACGTCTGCCTCATTCGGATGATGTGTTACATATCGCTCTACATTTTCGAATTCTCTTTCTACGCACGGTCTTATTGTAAAGTTAATTTCTACGGTTGCTACGGCTATTGCGTTTGTGTCTACTGTCCTTAAGAATGCCAAAGCATCATTCATATCATCTGTTTCATGGCCGAGATGTCTAGCAAGCCTTACAGGAACGCCAGGATCATTTGGTGCGATTGCAAATAACGACAACGACGTGCCGCTCTGAATAATTACACTACTGAAGAGGTCTTCTTGATTAAAATGCAGATGAAGGTCAACTGAAACGGCGCCGGCACTCTCTCCAAATATAGTTATTTTATCGCTGTCTCCCCCAAATGCTTCTATATTGTTCTTGATCCATCTCAATGCCGTCAACTGATCCTTAAGACCTTGATTTCCAGGAACCTCAGGAGTGTCTAGACACATCCAGGAATATGCTCCAAGACGATAATTAAGGGTAACTGCGATGACGTCGTGCCTTACTAAGTGTACTGGGTCGTAGTAAAATCTGTTACCGGCACCAGTAATGTAACCACCGCCGTGGATAAACACCATTACTGGGAGACGGTTACTGGAGGAAGCCGAGTTAGGGACATGCACGCTGAGATGAAGGCAGTCTAGAGTCCCGTAGGGCAAGTGATTGTATTCGCTTATTTGCGGGCACACAGCAGAGTCGTTGACTGCATTGAAGGTCCCCTCAAGTTGTAAAACGGGTATTGATACCTGAAATAAGAAAACAGTCTTGCAACTATTTCGATTTAAATTAATTATATACTATTTTATTGAATAAAGTATTGACTATTTTAACAATTTTTAGCACAGTTAAAATTATTTTCGAATCCGATAAACTACCTAGTGAAAAAATAAGGTAAATAATGTTAATACCCGGCGATGGGCTGGTCAATAGTCACAAGGCTGGTATCAGCTCGTCCCAATCGGGTCAAAAGAGGAAACCGGGAGATTTTAGTGGGTAGTGGGGTTAAATAGTCTTGAGTCTTACACGTACGGCCGCAGGTGATTCCACCTGATATGGCTTTAGGTTCATTATAATAATTATGGGGGTAGCAACTTTTTATTAGTTCTGTGGACATCCAAGCCTTGTATATCTAAGTTCCTTTATTATTGTGACCTCGTGTCTCGTGTGCAGTTATTCGTTAATTAGGGCCAGTTTCCCCTCATGCTCCGGCAGCATGCCATGCAGCTTGTACCCACATGCAGCTTAGTGGGTCGTGGGACACTTTAGTTCCGAAACCTTCACCTGGCCACAAGTCCAGGTAACCTACTGTTATGGTGACTTAACGCATTCTTCTCCGAAATCAAGGGCCAGTTGTAAGTTATAATTTATCTGTCAGACAACTCAGGTGCCGTTTCTTTTATAATTTTTTTAAATAATAAAGGCAATATTATTGTTATTTGAAAAAATCATTATCAGGCACTTATCTGTAAGTAAGCCTGGTCCTTAAAATAATATTTTTATGGCTGGGTACAAGCAAAAATAGGACGATTTTAAAACACTTATGGCATGTACTTTCGTTACTTACCCCAAATGGGTTTGATTCATTCACTCTCGCGTATGGTATACCCAGAAACATGGAGTAGTTGCCCGTAGGTGCCCTGACACCGCGGATCGCCCCAACATTGGTTTGCACCAAAGGGCCATCGGCGGCTTGGCCATCAGTGCCATAAAATAAACACAACAAGAACGGAACTATGTACTTAATCCTACCCATTTCGTTTACCGTCACACACTAGCCTGTAATGTAACGGTGCTGTACTTAAATGTTATAGTGATAAATGTAATGTTGGGGTTCAGTTGTAAAAAAAGAAATCTGTAGCGATAATATTGATACTATTCTTTTCTATCAGCTAATCGGTCCGTTATATCGCTCGAAAGATTGTTATCAACAAGATACGAGTTGATTATAAAGTGGTTTTTTCATTAGAATTATGAATTTTTCAAAACGATCATGTTTCGAGAAAAGTATGGTACCTTATAGTTTTGCAAGATTTAAAATAGTTTAGCAACTTTGTTTGCGTATTAATTTACGTTGTATTCGTATTAATGAATAGACTTTTGGGTTATTTAATACCACTACTTCAAGACCACTACTACTACATTGTTAAATCTCTTTCCCTCTTTTCTAAAAAGGGATCATCCGCTTGTTATCAACTCTCAGTTGGAATAACTTTAAGATTTCTGATTGTGAAATATTGTTTTGATCGATTCGTCTACAGCTGGACATAATTATTAACCAAAAATCTTCAAACCTATCGGCCCTTCGCCACCCGTAGCCATCCTTAAATGAACATCAGTCCACTGCCAAGCCGTATTTTTGCTCAACTTGGCAGAAGCACTGCCGTGCCCCCGTAATTAGAATGTACTATGGTCGTCGTTATAAAACACTTTTATCATGCCGAAAAACGGAATATCTAAAAGATTTTATGATTTATAAGTATTGGTTATGTCGCCGCTTCTCCCCAGCACCACCGGCCAAACGCATGTGTAACGAATTCTCTAAAACAAAATAAGGGATATGATTTTGTAGAATATCTACAGAACTCTACATACGAAATCTCGATTTGGTCACGACTTTTTGCTTCCGGCTTATTTGATATGTTCTGGTTTATCATGGTAGAGGATAACCAATCCGATTGATACATAGATTAAAGAAATTATTCCTACTTCTATGGATTGATATAAGAGCGAAAATCTACGCCGGTACGCTGTTATCAAACTAATTAATTAGATATGTATTGCTAATAGGTTATTTTATTACACAATATTTTAAGTGCTGCAAGCAAGTCTTGTTTGGTGCTGAATAAGAACAATTTTTATATTGATTTGTTTTAGAGATAGGATAACATAATTACCTCGAAATTATTTTTAAAATAGTTAAATTTTTCGCGCAAAAATACTAGCTGCTTGTCCAAGTTTGTGAAGTAACTCGAAAAAGACATTTTGACTTTATTCACCTGTGTATCACATTTGTAATCATCAGTGCTCGGATATTCGGACGCTTACAAGTTTAGGAACTAAGTACCTAAACTTGAGATGTTGGCTGTTGTGGAATGGGATTTTGTACAGAAAAAATCGCGAGATTTCGAGATCGACAAGATTAGAGTTTTGTTAATAGAATCACATCATATACAGGGTGGAATTTTGTAATGCCACCTAAAAGAGAAGTACTCTTAATACTGTTGATAGAAAATTTTACTTAAAGAAAACATTCCTTTTTAAAAAGAAAGAAAACTGCATTCAAAGATTTTTAAAAATTCGCTTGCTGCATCCGGTAATCGAACCGACTAAAATCTGTAAAAGTTGCACCCTGTACTTTTATTGCATCGATCGTTAGGGTCAATAATAAGGATGAAATCTCTCTAACAAACTTCATAAATTAAATGAAAGGAAAACAATGAAATCCTAAATTATTTATTCAATGGGTCAAGTTAAAAGCACTTTTTTCATTGTTTTCCTTTCATTTAATTTATGAAGTTTGTTAGAGAGATTTCATCCTTATTATTGACCCTAACGATCGATGCAATAAAAGTACAGGGTGCAACTTTTACAGATTTTAGTCGGTTCGATTACCGGGAGCGGCAAGCGAATTTTTAAAAATCTTTGAATGCAGTTATCTTTCTTTTCAAAAACAAAGGAATGTTTTCTTTGAGTAAAATTTTCTATCTACAGTATTAAGAGTACTTCCCCTTCAGGTGGTATTACAAAGCTGCGGCAAGCAAATTTTTTAAAATCTTTGAATGCTGGTTTTTTTCTTTTCTAAAATAAAGGAATGTTTTCTTTGAGTAAAACTTTCTATCTTCAGTATTAAGAGTACTTCCCCTTCAGGTGGCATTACAAAATTCCACCCTGTATAGGTATATTTACTAATTTTCAGGTGTTAGGTAATATTTAATATTATTAAATTAAATAATAAATATTGGGCAACACCACATACATTGATCTGACCCTAAAGATAGAAGCGTAACCACCTGTGTTATGGGTATCAGAAACAACGAAGGTACCACAAATATATACTTAAATACAATAAACATCCAGACACATAACTTTGACCGCCTCCGTGGAACAGTGGCTACGCCGCTCGGGTATAAAATCACGGAGGTCGTGGGTTCGATTCCCACCTTGGGTCTGGTTGGTGGTAGGACTTTTTCAGGGTCCGACTGGCTAGCTACCACCCCCACAGGTGAAATCTGCCGCCATAACAGCTCTGGCTGTGTTCCGACAAAATTAATGTGGGAGCCAGTACACTTGAAATCAGAGGCTCGAAGATCAGATGAGTCTACAGTCTGGCAGCACATTGAGCGACGCTTCTAGGAGAAGCGTCCCTCAATGGAATAGGCCGCAGTGGCCGCTTACCATCAGGTGGGCTGCGAGCCTGTCTGCCAACTGAGTTAGTATAAAAAAAAAAATAACTAATACAAAAACAAACACAAATGTATATCACATAAGTGTTTTCCTGGGTGGGATTTTTACCCACGACCCCTAGGGCATAAAGCAGGGTCACTGCCAAATGCGCCATCGGGCCAGCCAAAATATGGGATGCATCTATACAATATCGAAAAAATACCGTGATTCCGGAGTCAATATGTATATTTAGTGTTTTTAATAGTATCAAGTCGGGTGTGTATACTACCCGTTCAGAGTATTTTTTATGCTTGAGGCATAAGAGGCTGAGGAGAATTTCTCATTGGCTGGCGTGCACAATTCATAGGTAGATAACGACTGGAAAGGTAAGGTATCAGTCTTTGTAATTTTAACTAAAATATTTTCATTAAAATATTATACATAAATTATAATTGCCTTATATTTCCGTTCTTCCTGTTTCATTCTCAGCAATACATTTAATAACTAGACATGAGTTCAACAAACATACACCAGACACTGATGGCCCGTACCAAGAGGTATAGTTCCTTTTTTTTACCTCGTGCCGTTAGGTCATGGAATCCCCTTCTGGCTCACGTGTTTCCTTCCTCTTATAATCTTGGGCTTTTTAGGCGGGGCGTGAAGCGGCATCTCAGCAGGCCTTCAGGGTGAGGGTGACTGGCTCAATGGGTACTATATTCTATTGAGCCAGTCAACTTTATATTTGAACCTCACATCCGCTTTCCATCAGGTGGAGTGAGGTCAAAACGGTTTTTGTGCATACGCCAAAGTTGACAACCCAAAGTTGGTATGAAAAGTAAAGTTTATACATGAAATTAATATAAAAGGTATATAAACATTTTAGCTAAATTATGTTCAAAAATAAAAATACGCAAACTATTTACTTTCAAAACAGTCTATTTATTTCTAAAACCATGTAAGTAAACAATCCAAATAAAAATGGTTGCCTGTAAAGTCGGTTTTACGGGCGAAGATTTTACGTGACAACGTCTTTTTCTCGGTAGAATATTTATTGATATGAATAAACTATGATCGGTCTGCCGCGCGCTGCGCGCGCGGCAGACCGATCATAGTTGAGTGGGAGAGAGACGCAAGGCATTCGGCGGGCCTCTCTCTCGTTCGGTGACTCATCGTAACGTTACCGAGCGTTACACTTTTTCATAAGTGACTCCCAGCCGCAACCTAATTTAAGACGTTGTCACGTCAAAAAATTACATTGATCCAAAGCTTTTGATTTCATAAAAACAGCATCAATGACACTTTGTTTTTAGTTGGACTATTGCTTTTGTTGACCATTTCCGTAAAAGGTTTTCTTATTACTGGGATGGGATTGCTGTCTGCTCTGCTGCAGTCAAAACCGCGTCCAATCTATACAATGTATCAAAGAAGGTTATCCTATCATGGTAAGGTGCTCTTGCCACACTAAGCTCCGAATCGATGACTAAGCAATTTTTGAAGTCTGAAGTGACTGGTGGCCACTGGACAGGGAGTAAGTCGCTTATTTCAGGAGTAGGATTGCTGTGAAAAAAGAAAAATACATAAGTAAACAGAATTAAGGTGCTCACTAGCCAGTTGCCTACTCGAGAAATATTTCCTGATAAAAATCAATTGAATTTGCAGTATTGTTTCATACTCAGCGATGCCTGGTGCAGAAATAATGCTAAAATGTAATTTTGTAATTTATCATTAGATACTTATTGAGATACTTGAGTGGGTGTCTATTTTTTATTATACTATGGCCAGAAGTCACATTCTTTTATACACCATAATATCACCTTCAGGCATACGTAATACTTGTACTACCAAGCATCGCATATTTTTTTTATCTTGGGAAAACACAGAAACTAACATATGATTTAAGGAAAATTATCTGTATCATCAATGTAATCAATACACCGCCCGTGTGTTTAAATAATGTGATTTAATACCTGTACTTTGCAAAGTTGGTCCACATAGTAGTCATCCTGTCGATAACCACCTGATCTTCAGGTGTGGGCGGTCCATCGAACAGGTACATATCAAACAAGTAGCCGAGTTCGTCAGTGTGCAGTGCTCCACTTATAGTGCCAGTGCCATTTAATTTCACAATCATAGGGTTTCTTTTCCCGTTATAGGCGAACAAGTAATTGTAAACAGTATTCGCACCATTCGCAAAATATTTATTAATACTTCTATGGGTCGGGTGCGCATAAACAACATCCGCTCGGAAATCTGCAACTTCATCTTGCACATTATCTATTACATCTTCGTCACCAATGTAAAATTTGCGCGCATAATTCACCATTTCACGATAATGGGCGGTGCTGGAGTCTATAGTGCTTGACAGTAGTGTGAATGGATCCCATTCGTCAACATCGTCAGAAACGTCATAGTTTACACCAAATTCATTGTTGTTAAACCCAATCATAACCGGCTTAGTTCTTGCGCTCGGTACGTCTGCCTCATCCGGATGACGTGTGACATATCGCTCTACATTTTCGAATTCTTTTTCAACGCACGGTCTTATGGTAAAGTTAATTTCAGTGGCTGCTACGGCTATTGCGTTTGTGTCTACTGTCCTTAAGAATTCCAAAGCATCATTCATATCATCCGTTTCATGGCCGAGATGTCTAGCAAGTCTCACAGGAACGCCAGGATCATTTGGTGCGATCGCAAACAATGACAACGCCGTGCCGCTCTGAATGACTACACTTCTGAAGAGATTTTCTTGATTGAATTGCAGATGAAGGTCAACTGAGACGGCGCCAGCGCTCTCTCCAAATATAGTTATTTTATCGCTGTCTCCCCCAAATGCATCTATATTGTTCTTGATCCATCTCAATGCCGTTAACTGATCCTTAAGACCTTGATTTCCGGGAACCTCAGGAGTATCCAGACACATCCAGGAATAGGCTCCAAGACGATAATTGAGGGTAACTGCGATGACGTCGTGCTTAACTAGATGTACTGGGTCGTAGTAAAATCTGTTACCGGCACCAGTAATGTAACCACCGCCGTGGATAAACACCATTACTGGAAGACGGTTACTGGAGGAAGCCGAGTTGGGCACATGCACGCTGAGATGAAGGCAGTCTAGAGTCCCGTACGGCAAGTGATTGTATTCGCTTATTTGCGGGCACACAGCAGAGTCGTCGAATGCATTGAAGGTACCCTCAAACCGTTCAATGGGGATCGATACCTAAAATAAAAACACAATTTAAAAACTTATTTACTATGATTGAACACTCTTTTGACAATTTAAATAATTTCTAGCACAGCTTACATTGTGCTTAAAATTATAAAATTGCAGTCCCACTGGATATGAGTTTCAGTTAATTGTAATGTAATATGAGGAAGCTGAAATACGACCTAGGTTGTATAAGTTAGATCGAAGTAAATAATAGGTTCAGTAGCAGCGCTTTTGAAATAAATTATTGTAGCAACCATTTATTAGTTTTGTGGATGTCTAAGCCTGGTATATTTAAGTCACTGCATTCTTGTGACCTCGTGTCTCGTGTGCAGTTGTTCCTTAAAGGGCCAGTGTTACTCCGGGCTCCGGCTCGTCACTCTACGGGTGAGTTAAGGAAAAGTCGTGAGAGTTTAGTGGGTAGCGGGACGCTTTAGCCCCGAAGCCCACACACGGCCGCAAATGTAGCTAGCCTATGGTTATGGTGACTAAAAACATTCTCCTCCGAAACAAGGGCCAGTTGCAAGTTCCTAATAATTTATCTATTTCATAACTCAGGGCTGTCTCTTTTATCCATTTTTAAATAAAGAAGACAACATTATTGTAACTTGAAACATAAATTATCTTAATCAGAAATAGGACATTTTCAAAATATTTATGGTATTCACAATAGTTACTTACCCCAAATGGGTTTGATTCGTTCACCTTCGCGTACGGAATGCCCAGAAACATAGCGTAGTCGCCATCAGTCGCCGGGACACCGCGGATGAGGCCAACATTAGTTTCGACCAAAGGGTCTACTTTTGGATGACCGTCGGCGCCATAGAATACACACAACAATACCGGTACTAAGTACTTCATCCTGCCCATCTCTTTGACCGCCACACACTAGCCTGCAACGTTGCAGCACTTATATATGAAGTAGAGAGATAAATGTTGGGTTAATTAATACCTAATATTCTTTTTTATCAGCTAATCGGTCGGTTTTTCTGTCGTTCGTAAGATTGTTATCAAGAAGATGAATTATGAAGTTGCATTGATTGGGAACACATATTAAAAAAAAAAAATCAAAACACGTATGCTAATTAGCTAATAGTTTTAATTTATTTTGGAGGCGATAGCTTTCGTTTATTGTCCGTGTTACTACCATTCTTACTACCAGTAGTAATACCGGTAAAGTGTTTACCCGTCTTACTACTGTAGTTGAAATTTGTTAGAACAGCAATAAAATATTGCTCGTGTTACTACCGTTTAATTTTAATTACAAAAACAAACAAAATAATATAGCGAATTTGTATTGGTGTATTAGTGAATAGACACATTTTTTGGGTTCTTTATTACCACTACATTGTGGATGTTCAGTCTCGTTCTCTCTTGTCTAACGTTCTTGTAAACGGATCATCCGGTAATGGCGATTCTCAGTTGAGATACCTCTTAGATTTTTCCGTCGAATATTTTTTTTACATAATCATTCATCATCTCAGTCCACTGGACCACTGCTGGGCTGGACAAAGGCCTCCCCCACGGATCGTCAAACCGATCGATCCAGCGCCACTGGCATACATCGCTATGAAATTATCGGTCCAACTTGTGGAGGGCCTATGACGGCTGCGTTTCCCAGTAAATTTCCACTATTTGAGGATCTTTTGTCCAAGACCTGTCAGCTGTCAGTCACACACAAATGCGGCCAACCTATAGCGATTTCTGTGCCATTAACCCTTTCCCCGCCACGCTTTTTCCCGAAAATGGTACCCCTAACGCCACGACCATTAAAAAAGGAAACCAAAAAATTATTAAGTTATACTCAACTCATTCAGGCAAGTAAAAATACAACGTTTCTTGATCCTGTTTTTTTTACTCATTGGCGTGGTGGGCACGAAAATGGTTTGTCTGATATATCAGACATTGGCGTTGAAAGGGTTAAGGTGTCTTTTGGGCACTGAGGGAATTAGTGAATATACTTTATCTTTGGGTAGTGGAGTCCTATGGTACAAACGAGTATAACTCTTTCGGGTGTGTTGTCGCTTTTCGCCAGTACCACCCGGCCAGTGGTATGCGTTATGCATCCCTACAGTAAAAAAGGAATGTGACGATGCAGAATATCTACAGAACTCTAGTTACATGCAAATATCTCGATATGATCTCGATATTTTGCTTCCGGCTTATTTGATACGTTCTGGTTTATCTTGGTAGAAGATCCGATTGTTATAACGGCGCAAATCTTCGCATGCATTTCGTTATCAAACTAATTAATGGGTTTCCCACCTATTTTTAACAATACTAAAGGTAGGTATCTCGATCGATATTGAGATATTTGATTGTAGAGTTCTGCAGATGTTTTGCAAATTTCCCTTTTTTATTGTGGGGACGCATTTCTCTGGCCGGGTGGTGCTGGCAAGAAGCGACAACACACACAACCCGACGGAGGGTTATGTGGGACTCCGCTACCCAAAGGGTAAGTTAACCACTATACCCCTTAGTACCCAACAGACGCTTTAATGGTTGCAATACATAAACATATACATAGGTATCTTAAGATACCTATAAGCAACCAAAGTTTTCCCTTTTCGTTCTGATTTTGTTTGTCACAGAAAATTGATGGAAAAAATGGATACCTCATGTCAATACAATCATTATGTCATTAGACAAAACCCGTAAAGGGTCACGTTTTGAAGATATTAAAGTAAAACAAAATAAAGCAAAAATTTGGTTGCTTATATCTTGGAAATGTAACATTTTCCGGGTTTTTGTCTAAAGACATTTTATGTTTGTATAATTATGATATCAAGAAACCATTTTGAAAAAAAAATAAAATGGCGTACTAGTAAGAAGGCCAAAATCTTCAATGCCCTTTAAACCTTTGCAAAATTATAAGGAGCCATACATTTTTTGAAACAAGATTTATTGTAATAATTTGTATTCCCAACCAATGCACTTTATAATTCACTCGTATGTTCTTGATAACAATATTTCAAACGACAGAAAAACCGACCGATTAGCTAATAAAAAAGTATATTAGGTATCAATTAATATTGAACGCTACAGATTTCCTATTTTACAAATGAACCCCAACATTTATCTCTCTAGTATATAAGTGCAACACCGTTGCAGGTTAGTGTGTGGCGGTCAAAGAGATGGGCAGGATGAAGTACTTAGTACCGGTATTGTTGTGTGTATTCTATGGCGCCGATGGTCATCCAAAAGTAGACCCTTTGGTCGAAACTAATGTTGGCCTCATCCGCGGTGTCCCGGCGACTGATGGCGACTACGCTATGTTTCTGGGCATTCCATACGCGAAGGTGAACGAATAGACGACCGCTGTAATGGTTAAGAAATCGTAAAAGTAATAAATTAATATAAATACCTATCTCTATTCACTCGCACAGTTACATTCATGGGTGCCAGTAAATATAACATAAACCTAATATTATTATAAGTATATTATAAATCTAATTAATACTTGATGAATACTTTTCTTTCAACTGATTCGTTTACAACGTCGAAATAAAATATACTTCTGGAAATAAAATCGTATTTATAGTCTTAAAAAATAAAAATCTGTAGCGTTATTGATTTTTATCTTTTTTATCACTAAGGCGTAAACCATTTATACGATGACGTTCGTAAAAATATGATTGAAAAGAGATTAGCGTCAAAGGCAATGGAAATTGATTTTATGTCTTTACTTTTGTAAGCAAAGTTCTAATAAAGTCTGCCTTTTTAATAAAGTCTATGCTTTTCTTCTAAGAAAACTTAGAGTGGTTATATTCTTAAATTATAATTAATAACCCTCTTTGTTGGAAAACTTTGGGCTTAATGTTTCCTAATTCCACTAAGGGCCGGTATTTCAATGTAACCTTATCTTATTGCTTAAGTTAAGTATTACATTTAAGATAAGTATTACTTTTGACAGGTAAAAGTGTATGACTTTAGGTGCCGCTTAACTTTAATCCTATAATGTAATACACTTAAGTCATACTTATTATCAATCCCGGATTATATCAAGATAAGTATATATTGAAATACCGGCCCTAAGAATATCTTAAGATAATCCCCTTATAACTTCAAATAATGTTGACTTTTGTTTATTTATTTGATAATTAGCGATATACCTTGTTAGAAGATAAACATATTATGTAACAATTACAGATTTCTAGGTAATGCTAATCAAATCGCTTTTTTAAATGTTATGTGTACAAAGGCCTGGGGTTATAACCTTGAATTTTATACAACGCACGTGGAATGTATAATTCTAGTGTAGAAAACCACAGGCCACAGAGATCGCATCCCGAATTAGACCTAAAATTGTATGATTATTTTTTCTGTTTGCAAAATACTCTAATTTTGACCGCCGCCGTGGAACAGTGGCTAAGCCGCTCGGGTATAAAAACACGGAGGTCGTGGGTCGATACCGCCTTGGGTCTGGTTGGTGGTAGGGCTTTTTCCAGAGTCCGACTGGCTAGCTACCACCCCCACAGGTGAAATATGCGAGTATATATTCTGTGCCATAACAGCGTTTGAAGCGTCCCTCATTGAAATAGGTCGCAGTGGCTGCTTACCATCAGATGGGCTACATGCCTGTTTGTCAACTGACATAGTATAAAAAAAATGTAAGTAATAGGTGTAATGTAATAATGTTCTCCTAGCTGAGTTTCCAGATAATGCAGCCAATCTTTACGAACAACCTACTAAGTACGCAAGACATAATATGTATATTATAGTGCACAAGTGTGTGCAGTGCAGTGAAGCAGCAGAAGTAGTAAGACAGCAGTCTGACACGACCGAAGAGAGATCAGGCGCAGGACTAACGGTTTTACGTGCTTTCCGAAGCACGGGGGTGTTTTACATCGTCAGACTGTGACTGCGTACTTTCTGTACAGAAAAACCTAATAACCATTATATGTTTTGGGTCCGATACTATTCCTACTAATATTATAACGAGCACAGATTTATTGTTTGTTGTATTGAATGGGCTCTGAAACTACTGAACCAATTTGAAAAATTATTTTACTATTAGAAAGCTATTAAAACTATTCCCAGGTGACATAGGGTAGGTACTTCTGATCCCGGAAAAATTAATAAGGGGGGAAGTTGAAAAAATAAATAACGCGCGGGTGAAACCGTGGAGGCGACCACTAGTGTACTTACACTCGTTAGAACAAAGGGTTTTGAATATTTAATACAAGATAGGCATTATTAAGTCGTTAAGCTATCTTGAAAACTAAGTGATGTTTATAAATATCAATAATGCTATGAAAGATTGGAAAAAAATTATAAACTGATTGTGAATTTTGTATGCTTTATTTTAACTAAGACATTTTACATCATACAAAAGACTTCAAGGTTAATAATCGGCATCTATTAACTTGGTGTTCATGAAGAACACAGTGATTTTCTTAGATTGTTTTTGAAATGTGTAACAACCGTTGTCGATATTTTCCACTGCCCATTTTTATCTAGAAGTACTGTATGTATGTGGCGGTTAACCCAAATATGGGATTGCTGTTGTCTGGTTTGCTTCTAATAAAGCATCGTGCAGTCTATAAAACACATCCCAGAAAGCAATCCTGTCATGGAGAGGTCTTCTTTGAACACTCAAGTCAGTATCTATGATGAAGCAATTCCTAGCTTCTCTTGTAACTGCGGGCCATTGAACAGGGAATAGGCCGTTTACTTCTGGAGTAGGGTTGCTGTAAAATAGGAAAAAGATATTGGTTAATAAACAGTTTCTGACAAAGAAACTGCCTAGTAATAATAGCCCTGTTTTGTGTGAAAGTAAGTCAATAAGAAGTAATGAATTTTGAAAAATTAAAAAAATGTCCTTCAAAATACTATGTTGATAAAAAATTGGTAATGTGCCATTAGTCCACGTATACTAAAGACAGCTTTAAACAGACTACATACGATAAGAGAATTTAATACAACCATAAATTAAATACCTGTGCTTCGCAAAGTTGGTCCACATAGTAGTCATCCTGTCAATCATCAGCTGATCTTCAGCCGAAGGCTCTTCAGTGAACACGTACATGTCAAACAAGTAGCCGAGTTCGTCTGTGTGAACCGCTCCACTCCCAGTGGCATTTACCTTCACCATCATAGCGTTTCTGTTCCCATTGTATGAGAATAAGTAATTATATATAGAGTTTGCCCCATTATCAAAATATTTCAGAATGCTTCTATGAGTTGGGTGCCCGTACACTAAATCAGATCGGAAATTAGAAAGCTGCTGATCCATATCTTCACTTAATATATCTTCTTCACCAATGTAAAATTTACGCACATAATCAACAAGTTCGGGAAAATATTCACCGTCAGAGTCTAAAGTAGTTTCTAGAAGAGCAAATGTATTGCTTGTGTCTTCACCACTGAAATTTATACCATATTCATTGCTATTAAACCCAATCATAATCGCCTTAGTTCTCGCATTTGGCACGCCTGTCTCAGAAGGATGAGAAGGTATATATCGCTCTACATTTTCGAATTCTCTTTCAACACACGGTCTTACAGTAAATTCAATTTCAGAAGTTGCTGCGACTATTAAGTCTGTTTCAACGGTCCTTAAGAATTCCAAAGCATTATACACGTCGTCTGTTACATGGCCGAGACGTTCGGCAAGTCTTAAAGGAACGTCGGGATCATTTTCTGCAATTGCAAAGAATGACAATGCCGTGCCGCTCTGAATTATTACACTGTTGAAGAGATTTTCCTGAGAATAGTAAAGATGAAGATCAACTGAGACGGCGCCGGCGCTCTCTCCAAATATAGTTATTCTACTGGCATCTCCTCCGAATGCCTCTATATTGTTCCTTACCCATCTCAATGCCGTCAGTTGATCTTTAAGACCTTGATTTCCAGGTACCTCAGGAATGTCAAGGCACATCCAGCCATAAGCTCCAAGGCGATAATTGAGGGTTACTACGATGACGTCATGTCTGACTAAGAACTTTGGGTCATGGTTAAATCTGCTTCCGTCCCCATCAACGTACCCACCGCCGTAGATCCACACCAGTACTGGGAGAGGATTCCTGGAGGTAGCGGTGAAAGGGACGTACACGTTCAGTAGTAGGCAGTCTAAAGTACCGATTAAACTGAAATCCAGTTCACTTCTTTGTGGGCATACAACAGAATCGTCGTATGCATTTAAGGTACTGTCAAACCGTTCAATAGGTATTGATGGCTGAAACAAGAACATAATCATGTTTTAGATATTAACTTCATATTACTTACAACTTTATGATTTTAAGCTGCTGTAGCCAAAATTCTGCCAGCAACCATTTTTATTTTCATAATGTTATCTAGTTAGGTACTCTCGAATCTCGCAGGTAAATAAGAGTAATACTTTGATGACTGGGCAAGAGAAGGAATAGGGAATTTCCAAATTTGATTACTCACCCCAAATGGGTTTGATTCATTCACTGTCGCGTATGGTATTCCCAGGAACATTGAGTAGTCGCCATCAGTCGCAGTGACACCGCGGATGAGCCCAACATTTGTTTCCACCAAAGGGTCCACTCTTGACTGGCCATCGGTGCCATAAATTACACACAACAACACCGGTACTATGTACTTCATCCTGCCCATCTCGCTCAGCGTCACACACTCATCTGCAACGGTGCTGTACTTATATGTCATGACAATGTGATAAATCCAGATAAATCTTATGTTGGGGTACTGTTGTAATACAAGTAATCTGTACGTTAGTATTGATGCTTATCTATCAGCTAATCTGTAAAACAAAATGTGCCTAAAAGTAATTGTACGAAAGATGATTATAGAAACGCACATACAAAAATATGATGTAAGATTTTGATGTTTGTATGTACTGAAATTAATATTAAATTTTAACTAGCCGTTCCCGTTTGAATATCGAGATATCCTTTCTTAGCGGATGCCTACGTCATAACATCTACCTGCATACCAAATTTCAGCCCGATCCGTCCAGTGGTTTGGGGTGTGCGTTGATATCTATCTATGTCAGTCAGTCAGTTAGCCAGTCACCTTTGAGTTTTATATATATATAGATAAAATCTATGAATCCCCAATCGAACAATTATTGAAATAAATCTATGTGACTGTAGGACGTTTTTAACTCGGAGTAAAACAACAACCGATTAAAGTACCCCCTCCTTTTAAGTGGTTTAAAAATAACACTCCTACTCTGTAGTAAAAATTTGATTTATTTGATATGTGTGATTAGTATGTGATTATGTAAAATATCTACAGAACCCATTAAATAAATAACTCGATGATAACAAAGTTCTCGACATTTTGCTTCTAACTTACTTGATAATTTTAAACATATCTTGGCAGAAGATAAACTATCCTAGTGATATTAAAGATCACATCTTCACCTGGATTCCGTTATCGAAATTTTAATAAAGATATCTGACGAAAACCGCCTCTGTGGCGGTGACTTTGGCTGTAGAACAGTGGCTAAGCCGATCGGGTATGAAACTCGGAGGTCCTGTGTTCCATTCCCGCCTTGGGTCTGTATGTAACAATATAAAGATTTAGATATGTTTTTCTGCGAATTTCGTGTAAAAACTTGAAAAATGATTGTCTTGATAAAGGTTTAAAGTGTTTTAACACTATAAAATGATAAAACAATCTATCTATTTTTAAACATCTTATGGTCGTTTCGAGTGGTTTGCGTGAAGTTGATGGTTCGTATTTATGTAAGCACGGCTAGATTGTTTCATGTGAGTATTTACCAATAACTCAGCGCTGACACAAAACCTGCACAGTCAAATGGCTTAAAGGTTACGGAGGATAGATGGTAAAAGAAAAAAAAAAGGTATCAGCCTATTATTGTCCCACTGCAGGGCAAAGGCCTTCATCCTTGCAATCAAGTTATCGCTACAATGATGGTTATTGGCTTAATCACCACCCTTGCCAAATGCGGATTGGTGATCACAAACCCGACCAGCTGTGTCCGAAAAAACCGACACAAAGTTAGCACGACCCGGGAATTGAACCCAGGACCCCGAGATCTCGGCCCGGTACTTAAACCACTAGACCATTGAGGCACCGAGGATTCCTATGTTATAACTGGTGTTGCCACATTCCGGATCATGGTGCAAGACTAACCTGACTAGATCGGGACAAGGATTGAAGAAAGAAAGAAAGTTAGGCTTGTTCTTACTCGGTCACTGAACGGAACGCTCCGAACTAGGACAATCGTTCAAATGTACTAGTTCGGTCTTTTTGTACTATTAGTTCATTTAGTTCAATGATCACTATGATATCAGTCGGACCTGGAGGCTCGGATCATATTTGTTTCCCTTCATACTTTGCAGGCTTAGGACCAGGGACTGCTTACCGGTATAAAATATCGTTATAGTACCAGTAAAAATATCAGTACTGAAATTCTATACCCATTGAATTTCGGTACAGATTTCATTCGTTTATACAGTTATTTAAAAATAATTTTATTGCTGATACTGAAATGATGAGTGCGCGCGCCCGCGCCCCGCGGTGCCGCTCGCGCGAGGGGCCGCGGCGGGCGGGAAAGGATTAGGATTTACGGAACACGCGCCGACAGGTTGGCGATCGCGATTGTTTTTCTTTCATCCGGCGGACGAGTAATACCCAAATTATAACGTTTTACTTTTCTTTAAAAGTTTATAATTATTATTTCTTTAAACATACTTACATTACCTACCTACATACATACATACATACTTTTACATATACGTATCAACATAGGGTGGAGGCACCAAATATCGGCCCAACATTTTTTGACCTTTCAGTGCTTATAATTTTTACATTAATAACTTTTGCTTTCTTTCATCTACTTTTTAAGGTAAAGGGATAATGAAACTCCATTATTACATTCGCGAAATAACGAATTCTTTGTTAGATTTGAATATATAGATGTTTGTTTGCGAACTTGCCGATTTCCCCTAATATCGGCCTTTAGCACCCAAATATCCGCCGCCTATAACCATAATATCGGAATACCTTTTCAAAGGGAAAAAATTTGTTCAAAAAGTATAAAATCAAAGTATTATAACATTTATTTATTTTCAAACCATATTTTATTTAACTCTATTATAAATAAGTCTTTTAAAAATAATTTACAATTTTTTTCTTTAAATATATTTACTATGCCATCACTAAGACTTGATCACAAAGTAGCCTGATGTTAAACATCTATGCGGTCTACGTTGGAGCGCGCTTGCTTAGGAAAGGCCTGTAAATTCTTGCCTTGAAGAGCACCAAGATTATAATGGTCAGGAAAGGCAGACCCAGGTAAAGAGAGAAACTTGCGCAGTCCGTATCAAAAAAGATGAAGCAAATCATTTAGTTCGTAAGCGCGGCATTTTCGCAGTATAAGGATTGGAGTCTCTGACCGAGTCAAGTCGTTCGGTGATGGAACGGAGCTGGTAGAACCAAATCGTACAGCCGAGCAGCACATTCACCAAAGTAGAGCCTGTAACAGACGGGTAGGCAATCAATCTTCCTACGATGATCGAGGCTTTGCAAGTTCTCGACCAAAGCATCATCGCCGAAAAGCCTCTTCGCATGCCGCTCAATAGAGTCCAAGGCAGCCAGCTGGCATTAAACAGAACTATCCCAAATATGGTAGCATATTCTATGCAGGAACGGACTTGAGCTCTATAAAGGGTAAGGTAGGAGCTATTTCGCAATCAATTAGCGTATGGTTCTTGAAAGGATGCCAATCTTTTTATAAGCAGTTACTGCTACGGACTCTATATAGCTCCCGAAGTTAAGGTTGGAAGATAATTCCATACCTAAGAGCTGTAGTCGGTCAGATAGAAGAACGGATACGCCACGAAAAGTGGTAGCCAGCCCAAAACCACTCTTTTTTGTGGAAAATATACAAGCCAGCGTTTTGGTGGGGTTGAGTCTGAGACAATTTGAAGGGTCTGATTTAATTTGTCCACCATGTTAGATCCTAAAGCCTCAGTTTCACCTCTACTTGCACGTGTACGACAAGTATCCCTCGACTATCGTACTATCATCGGCATACCCCAGAATCTCGGACGTAGCTAACAATATAATCGATGTGCAGTAGAAAGAGTGTAGCTAAAAGCACAGATCACTGAGGGAAGCCAGCATTTATTGCAAGTGAGTCGGAGGTGTACCCACCCATCATGAATTACTCTGATGCGACGTTCAGTCAGGAAATCCATGATTCAGGCACAAACTGCAGAGGGGATCCCATAGGAGGGAAATTTACCAAAAACATTACATAATAGGTAAAGTTATCTTCAGACAGTGATGGCAATATATTTTTAAGTGTATACATGAAACCATTTGGGGCATACGTCACATCCAATATTTTTATCTTCTTCTTCGACATCACTCATCAACTCTTTCGCATAGCTGGCGCACAAAGAATATCAGGCAGCCGACATTAGGATTTCTAATTGCGATAGACAAATCTCAATATCGACCACTCTGCCGATATTGAGATTTGTCGATCATACTGATCCCTAATCTTGGCCACGCAATTATTAAATAAAAAAAATAAACAAATTTTAAAATATACTACCTAAACGGTACCTTGACTCTTTATCTTTAAGAAGAAATAAAATAAAATAACTTTGGTATGTTTATTACAATTTAAATACTTCTCAAAGCAATGATTCGATTCACGAATTTGACCTGAAAATGCTGCAAAACGACGCACGTCCGTACCTCCTGCACTTTTTAGGGTTCCGTAGCCAAATGGCAAAAAACGGAACCCTTATGGATTCGTCATGTCTGTCTGTCTGTCTGTCTGTCCGTCCGTATGTCACAGCCACTTTTTACCGAAACTATAAGAGCTATACTGTTGAAAATTGGTAAGTAGATGTATTCTGTGAACCGCAATAAGATTTTTATACAAAAATAGAAAAAAAAAATAAGAAATTTTGGGGGCTCCTCATACTTAGAACTGAAACTCAAATTTTTTTTTTGTCATCAAACCCTTACGTGTGAGGTATCTTTGGATAGGTCTTTAAAAATGATAATAAGGTTTCTCATATCATTTTTTTCTAAACTGAATAGTTTGCGCGAGAGACACTTCCAAAGTGGTAAAATGTTGGTCCCCCCCCTCTAACTTCTAAAATAAGAGAACGATAAATCTAAAAAAAATATATGATGTACATTACCATGCAAACTTCCATTGAAAATTGGTTTAAACGAGATCAAGTAATTAGTTTTTTTTTTAATTCGTCATAAATCGTAAACGAACCGAAACTCAAAAATATTTTTTCATCAAACCCTTACGTGTGGGGTATCAATGGATAGGTCTTTTAAAATGATAATAAGGTTTCTAATATCATTTTTTTCTAAACTGTATAGTTTGCGCGAGAGACACTTCCAAAGTGGTAAAATGTTGGTCCCCCTCCCTGTAACTTCTAAAATAAGAGAATGATAAAACTAAAAAAAATATATGATGTACATTACCATGCAAACTTCCATTGAAAATTGGTTTGAACGAGATCGAGTAATTAGTTTTTTTTTAATACGTCATAAATCGTAAATTTTTAAAAGAAATACGCTATTATTAAAACATCGATGAAACTTACAAAGAACTACAAGAACTTTTATATTATGATGATACTTGCTGCTACGGAACCCTTCATGGGCGAGTCCGACTCGCACTTGGCCGGTTTTTTTGCCTATCATTCGTTCAAATTTTGAGATATTCATAAAAAATTAAGGGAGGTTAAGCGTAAGGGTATACAGATGCTATTTGCATAAAAACAATTATGATTTTAGGACATTCTTTTAAGTTATGTCGCATTTTCTCTAGACGGCCGATATTAGGAGGGGGCCGATATAAGGAGCCTCCACCCTACATCATAGCACGAACTGAATATCTGACTTTACTTACTACCAGTACTTACACCAATGCTTGCTTTATGATCTTATTCCCTATCTAGCACTTTTCGTCGTTAAGTAAGCACTAAGCAGCTAAGTAGGTAGTTCAATATCTATCGAGTGTAACTGCCATTGAAAGATATACTTACCTTTAGATAGGTACCTAAGTTTAATGTCAAATAGATAAATTAAAACTTACGTTGAAAAGCGCGACAAATGCTTTGCTTTAGCCTCTGTTCTTGTGATCCATTGTTCAATATACAGACCGGTGCGAGCGGACGCGTGAGAGGACTGAAATCAACTAACTAGCTAACTAAGCTAGAAGTACCCCCGTGTCCCTCCATTTAAGCCATTACAAAATTTCAGTATTTTAATATAAATAACAGTTAAAAAATTGTTGTACAAAAATGTTTATACTACAACAATTTTACAGTACCAAAAAAAATTTCTGTACTGGAATTTAACAGTATCAAAATATATTTAAATGACGTCATACAGAAAAAAACTATACCGTTATTCATACCGGTAAACAGTCCCTGCTTAGGACTGTCATTTTAATATATCACACACACACATCCACTTAACATTTATATAAAGTAGAATTAACGCTTAAAATGGATACATACACTTACATTAATTAATTCACTTTCGCTAAAGAAAACAAACAAAATTATCCTGATGTGATCTGAACAGACTAATTTTCAAATCAGTCGTAGGTACTCGTACATCGTCCATCACGCTCACACGCACGCGTGTCTGATCTTTCAACTCTCTCTCTCTCACCCACCGCTCAGTCACCCGTAATCAGTCGGTCGGTCATTTGATCCCGTTGTCGCTTAACTATGGTGAATGAAATGTACTAGAAGACCGATTTGAACGATCAGAAGAGAATAGTTCGTACTCGTTCAGTTGAACGAACTATTCCCTTAATCGGACATGAACGAGTAGGACACACACAAGTATAACCACGTTTCGAAGTCGTGACATAAGGTTATAATAAGTTTTATTTTATTCAAACGTAACAAAAAACAGTTTTCCAATAAAACTTAGAGTCAACAAAGAGAGAGTCCAGAACAACTGGACGCAATCAGTGGCGCCGGAACCTCGCTAATTGGTAACTTTTCCTATCAGCCGTTCTGCGGAACTTGTTTGTTCGATAGGAAATATCCAGTGAAGTGTCCACAGCTGTGCGCTTTTCATGCATTTTTTTAAATCAAAAATCAAAATCAAAAAATTCTTTATTCATGTAAACTTGTATCAAGTATTTATGAATCGTCAATTACAGATTGACTCTACCACCGGCTTCGGAATGCAGTCATCTGCCGAGAAGAACCGGCAAGAAACTCGACAGTTACTCTTTTTCATCGCCATGTTTGTTTACAATTTGTTTGTTACAATTACTGATGTGTTTTAGAATACCAAGCCATACAGTATAAAGTATAAGAATGAGACTATAATCGAGAAAAATCCGTGAGCCCTGGAGGACCAGTGCCCAAAGGTGGCACCTGCAGCACAAGTATGACGTATGTGCCAGCCATAATTTCACTCAACCATATTAGAGGGAATATAACCACCCGACACATAATTATATACTAGTATAGTCAGACAGGCACGCGGGTCACCTGATGGTAAGCGGCCACTGCGGCCTATTCCATTGAGGGACACTTCACCAGGAAGCGTCGCTCAATGTGCTGTCAGACTGTAGGCTCATCTGATCTTCGAGCCTTTGATTTCACGCGTACTAGCTCACATTAATACTGCCGGAACACAACCAAAGCTGTTATGGTGGCAGATTTCACCTGTGGGGGTGGTAGCTAGTTGGACTCTGAAAAAGTCCTACCACCAACCAGACCCAAGGCGGCAATCGAACCCACGACCTCCGGGTTTTATACCCGAGCAGTTTAGCCACTGTTCCACGGAGGAACGGAGAATTTAATTAAATAATAAATATCCTGGACAAATCTAACATAAAAAAACATATAACGAAGTTAAATGTGGAAATTATATTTTCCTTTTAACGAATAAATCGTTTTACATTATTTCTAAATAGCTTTTACAGTTATACACTAATTTGTCGGGACCTCACTGACTTTGCCATGACTCAATGGACCTCAATCTATTTATATTTCACTAGCGGGCGCCCGCGGTTTCACCCGCGTGGTTCCCGTTCCCGTGGGAATATCGAGATATCCTTTCTTAGCGGATGCCTACGTCATAACATCTACCTGCATGCCAAATTTCAGCCCGATCCGTCCAGTGGTTTGGGCTGTGCGTTGATATCTATCTATGTCAGTGAGTCAGTCAGTCAGTTACCTTTGAGTTTTATATATAAAGATTTTATTTTCTTTAGTCATTTCTCCTCTTTTCTAATAATATAATTTTATAATTTACATTAGGCATTCCTACTCTAATTAGGTGTAGTCCGTTTAGTTCTACCGCTCAGTTCTACTAGTAGGAATAAACGGAGAAAAATATCCGTTAATTTCTAATAGTAGGAAAAAACGGATAATATAACCCGTTCTGTCCTAATAATCGAAATTAACGGAGAAAATTAACCCTTGAAGTTCTATTGATTTTAGTTGTTGATAATACGACTATTGACCAAATGCAATGTTATTACTGCTGATTTAACTTATCTTGCGTGATATGCATTATTTATGATTTTTCAAAATGACGGACCAATTTCATTACTTAAGTATATAAAATTTTATCGAAAATTACTAGCTATCACAAGATTTTAAATTTGACTTGATAAATCACATCGTGATAAAACAAACCATAAAATAGTGATTTTGGATTTTGAATATTCAGAACTGCGAATACGAATACTTACTGTATGTGTATTTTTTTCTGAAAATCTAAATATTTATTAAATGGTCAGATTTGTATATTAAAAAAATATACATATACATAGGTATTACGAGTGTTCTCTACCGTCTCTATAATGGGGAATGCTCTGAAGAGTTATTCCAACATATCCCGTCCTCTCTTTTCCACTCCCGAACAACACGTGCTGGACTGCGTTGCCATCCGCAATCCGCATACCATTCAGACACTGATGGCCCGTACCAAGAGGTATAGTTCCTCTTTTTTATCCTGTTTTTTAGTAACCATGCTATTAAGTCATGGTATCCCCTTCCGGCTCATGTGTTTCCTTGTGTGTCTTCCTGTGTACTCTTACAATCCTGGGCTTTTTAGGCAGGGTGTGAAGCGGCATCTCAACAGGCCTTCAGGGAGTGGGTGACTGGCTCAATGGGTACTTTGTTATTTTGAGCCTGTCAACCTTATATTAGACCTTACATCTGCTTACCATCAGATGGAGTAAGGCCCTCTTGATTGCTTCCTTATATAAAAAAAAACCTTATCGGAGAGAAGCGGTTTATGGGACTCCCGGTGCTCCACCCCAGGATGAAAGAGGGGCGAGTTTTAACATCTGAAACCCTCTGAAATAATCCCTCGCCACCATAAATAATGTTAAGTATCAGCCTATTAATGCCCCACTGCAGGGAAAATGACGGGTATTGGCTTAATCACCTTGCTTGCCAACTGCGAGTTGGTAATCACAAACCATAGCTTTGTCCGAAAAAACCGGCACAAAGTTAGCTCGACGCGAACGCGATCTTTACATGTACTCTGACTGAATTCACAAGGGTGGCTTTATTTATTTCTAGTTGTTCGAGTAAGTTAAGTCAATAGTTAGATTTATATTATATGTATTAAAGTAGTATCTGTATAGTTGTATGTTTCAAAGATTAGCTGTATATTACTATATTTTGTAGATTGTCTTTTCTATCGCATTACGCTAGCCTGTTAGGATAGATATAAGATTATTAAGATAAATAAATAAATAAATATATTTATATAATAAATATAATAATGCACCTATCACTAGTCATTGGCCAACTGAAAGACGTCAGGAATGTTTTTTGAGTTGCACTAAATATCATTGATTGCACCTTTATTTCAACGTGACGCGACCACGATGCCAGCAGTCGTGATAAAAGATTACGATGATCGATGTTAATGATAAATTATTATCGTCGATTGCTTTTTTTATTGTTCATTTGTTATCGAGATTATAATATCTTATCTTACTAATATTATAAAGGCGAAAGTTTGTGAGTATGTTTGTTACTCTTTCACACAAAAACTACTGGATGGATTTTAATGAAACTTTACAATATTATAGCTCATACATCAGAATAACACATAGGCTACATTTTATAAAGATATTCCCGCGGGATAACGTCCTATAGTTCACGCGGGCGAAGCCGCGGGCGGAAGGCTAGTTATTCATAAAACTTTCGCTAATAGATGTTTATTGTTTAAGCATATATTTGTCGCTATTTAAGCATTTAACATAGTTTTGGTAGTTGCGGTTATTCTGACTGCCTAGGTACTGGTATGAAATAAGTTAATATATTTTTTTTAATATTAAAGGGGGGCAAACGAGCAAGTGGGTCACCTGATGATAAGTGATCAACGCTGCCCATAGGTACCCGAGACCCCCTTGGGCGCGTTGCCCGCTTTTATAACGTGCAAAAGAATTTCATGGTAAATCAAATTGCAAAATAAATACTTTGACTTTGCAATAACGAAGTGCTTTATTAAGACCGTTAATGTATGTTATATTTGCAAATATTGATTTTTATATTTAATATCCGCAGCAGAACTTTCTATATCCGCTGCAGCATTTTTCAAACCAAGGTCGTTACTACTAACATAGTATTTTCACAGATTTGCTTCTCAATGTCTGGGAACCTATATCGAAACATTGATAACGGCATCCATTTGATAACTACGAATTATCATCGGTCATGATAATGATCAAACAATTTAGACGGTTGCAAATACTAAAAACGCTGAAATATTTCATCTCAGTTTAAATCCGTGATCAAGATGGATAAGTTTAAGTATACAGTGTTTTCGCTTTTGTGTCTAGTTTATAGAATTAATAGTAGTGTTCCCAGGGTCGATCCTTTGGTAATCTCGAATATAGGACTCATTAGAGGTCTGAATGCACCTGATGGAGACTACTCCATGTTCCTAGGCATACCTTATGCGACAGTTGATCCTTCTAATCCATTTGGTGTAAGTAAAAATCAATTAATAATGATTACAGTTATACAATTTTATTAAGGTACTTAATGGTAGGTTGATACATGGAACTACAATTACTAGCATAGGTACTCGTATTAAGATAATATGGTTCGTCGATAATAGGAACGAATCAGCGAACGAGTCGTCAAATTCAAAGTTAATCACTTTATAGAGCATTCATACATTTGTCTTTTTAGTGTCATGTCATTTCCAAAATTTAAAAGCCGATAAGTATCTTTGATATTGTCTATCAAAATTTGTATGCGCCACTAATCAAACCATATATCTATCTTAATCTAATCTTAATTACTATGCGGAAACTACTATGAATAGTTTATACTGCTCAGGCATATTTTGAATCATCTGAAGTTAAGCTGATTTTAGGAGTATTTAACTTTCCCCACAAAAGAGATAAATCAAGTTACATACAGCGCATCTATACTACCTACTTAATTTTATAAAGAGGAAAGATTATATTTGAAAAACAAATTACGCACGGTTAAAACCGCGGGGGGAAGGCTAGTCGAAAATAATTTAATAATGAATTTTTGTTCTAGCCATCTGTTCCTCACGAAGGATTTGACGGCATTTTTAACGCTTACGACGATTCCTCCTTATGTCCTCAAAGAGAAGAGTTCAACAATACTTTGACGGGCACACTGGACTGCCTTCATCTGAACATATATGTGCCTAACACGGCCTCAACCAGTAACCCTC
Organism: Mecyna flavalis; assembly: GCA_949319885.1. Lineage (NCBI taxonomy): Eukaryota > Metazoa > Arthropoda > Insecta > Lepidoptera > Crambidae > Mecyna > Mecyna flavalis. The sequence goes on from OX439427.1 coordinate 17,301,873, forward strand.
GCCCAGTGTTGGTATGGCTACATGGAGGTGCCTACCTACGAGGCATCGGTGGAAGATTTATGCATGGCCCAAAATATTTAGTAAGACATGACGTCGTAGTAGTAACTTTGAATTATCGCGCTGGTGTTTATGGATTCCTATGCCTTAATACTCCTGAAGTACCAGGGAACCAAGGTCTTAAGGACCAGCTCACAGCACTGAGGTGGATCAAGAACAATATTGCAGCATTCGGAGGAGACAGAAACAGAATAACATTAGGTGGAGGTAGTGCTGGTGGGGCCTCTGTTGATTATCATCTCATTTTTTCACAAGAAAATTTATTCAATAAAGTGATTATGGATAGCGGTACTGCCTTAGCACCCGTCGCTCATGTAGATTGTGATCCAAGCGCCACATTAGTAATAGCTGAACGTCTTGGTTTTGTAGCAGATAATGTTAACGACGCTCTAGAATATCTAGAAACAGTAGACACGAACCTAGTTGTTGCGGCAGCTGAAACTGTTACTCTTAAACCGTGTGTTGAACAGGAATTTGACAACGTAGAACGATATATAACTGGACACCCATCTCAAGTGAATATACCAAAAGCAAGAAATACACCTATTTTAGTCGGATTTAATAATAATGAATTTGGTATAAATTTTGATCGTCCAAATCCAACTGAGCCTTGGGACGCATTTTCTGCTATGGGAAACTTTTTTAACTACGATTACGAACATTTGGCATCTATGGTTAATAACGTACGTAGATTTTACATAGGAGGAGAAGATATAAATGAAAATACAGCAGCACGAATCGGAAATTTCCGAACTGATTTTACTTTTGTGCATTCCACTTATAGAAGCATTAGGAGATATTTCGATAACGGTGCTAGGACAATTTACAATTATATGTTTAAGTATAATGGAAATAGAAACTTTTTAAAGAGGAGAAGTAATGTTACCCTTGAAGGTGCAATGCATACAGACGAAATCAGTTATTTGTTTGACACAGTGCTGTTTGGAGAATCACCTACGCCTGAAGATCAACTTATGATTGACCGAATGACTACAATGTGGACTAACTTTGTCAAATACAGGTAAATTTTTTTGTTTAGTTAAATATAAATACCACAAGTAATATTCGTGTAATCATCGACATCATATTTTCAGTGTAGGGGTGCGTAGTCGGCTAGTTATAGCCGGTGTTAAAAAATATCTTCGATGGCTTGGTTGAGAAGTCTATTGTAGGCTGCAGGTTGTTTCTTAATAGGTGGGCTTGTAATTCGTCAGACACTTCCAATTAGTCACTGATTAAAGTTATGTTTAGTTTTGGGCTTGATGAAGCTGTTTGAATTTTGCACAACCTTAGTAACATAGAAGAACAAGACAATGAAGAGATCTAACTATTATTTTCCTTTATTTCCAGCAATCCTACTCCAGAAGTGACCGACCTACTGCCAGTACAGTGGCCCGCCCTCACTAGTGACACAATGAATTGTTTCAACATAGACTCGGAGCTCAGCGTTCAGGATACACCATTCCCTGATAGGATGGCCTTCTGGGATCTGTTCTATAAGCTCGATGAGGCTATTTCTCATGTGGGTTCGGAAGCAATCCCTTACAAGAATAATACGTTGTTAAAATGAAGAATAAATTGTTTCATAGTCGTATTTACCATAATCTATTTTATAATGAGTGAGGGTTGAAAATCAAATGAGTGACCCTATTTGTTTTGTTTTTTTAAGGGTAGGTTCTAGAGTTTAACTCTTGTAATATGTGAGGATGATGGTTTACGGCGATTAGAGTCGTCAAAGTGGCGACCTTATTAAATAAAAATCATACTTATCATTTACTAGCCTTCCGCCCGCGGTTTCACCCACGCGTAATCAATTTGTTTTTAATTTTCCCCCTTCCCCCCTCATTTCCGGGATCAAAAGTACCCTTTGTTCACGGGGGATAGTGTAGCTTTCCAACAGTGAAAGAATTATTCAAATCGGTTCCGTAGTTTCAAAATTGTTATTCCCGCGGGAATGAGACGTTTCCCGTAGGAATTTTATAGCCTATGTCCTAATCCGGGTTATAAGCTATACGTGTGCCAAATTTCATCTAAATCCGTTCAGCGGTTTAGGCGTGATTGAGGAACAAACATCCAAACATCCAAACATCTAAACATCCAAACATCCAGACTTTCGCATTTATAATATTAGTAAGATTAATACAAAGATTGAGGAAACCTATGTTGCGTATGTAAAAAAGAGTATAAGGTATTTTTTATTCAATGAGGGAGCCACTTTGGCGACTCTAATCGCCTTAAGGAGTAAGAGTTTTGAACGTCACTATGCGATATTATGGAGCCTAGAAGGTAGTAGTAGGAGTAGATTAATCATATAGCCATAAGGCTAGCTCCGGCTCGTCCTAATCGGGTGTGAAGGAGAAACCGGGGGAGTTTAGTGGGTAGTGGACGCTACTGTCTCGAGTCCCACACACGGCCGCGGGTCTAGCTAGCCTGCGGTTATGGTGCATATACGCATTCTCCTCCGAGAAAAAAAAAGAGTAGATTAATTAAATAATAGTAAAACCCTATTTTCACTTAGCTCTTTTTCTCTTTAGACAAGGTACACCGTACACGCAACGTATGGTAAGCTGCCATTATGACAGGATGGGTTATTTTTTCAGGCAGCATCGCTCATACTGCAAGATAATTTGATATTGTTCCATGAATAATCTGAGATTAATATTATAGATGAAGAACTTAGATTGTTAATGTTCTACATAAACAATCTGAGTTCTTAGAACATAAATAGTAGGAAGTAAAAAAGAAAACATCGGGATCAAAAGAGAAATTTAAATCATTCGACGTGATTAAATACAAATAAGATCCATCGAAACCTTTTCTGAAAGGGTTTCTGGCCTGTAAATGATGAAGTATCCTGCATAGTATAGTAATGAACAGTACTCTATCGAATAGTATGATTGACGCTTTTATGTGTCTAGTTGTATCGAATCGTGTCAAAGAATGTTTTAATGCGAATGCTATTGCTGCTCAAGAGGCAGTCATCATGCACTTGCCATTAACCTCACAAAATAAAAGTTGAAAAAGTGCTTAGTTATAATATGAGCAACAAAATATTATCAAAATAAGAATGTTAAAAATGTTATTATGTCTTTTCAGTCGCCGAATGTTATTTATGTTATTTACTCATGTCGCTACCGAAACATTAAAATTTTACAAAGAAATAAATCAGTATCATAGCATAAAACTAAAAGTTCTGTAATGAGAACTGGGGGAGTTAAGTGGGTAGTGGGATATTTTAGTTTTGAGTCCCATTGACAGCTGCAGGTCTCGTTAGCCCGAGTCACTGATTTCCATAGACAACCGGATAGGCGATTAGTACCAAATATTTGATCCGATTTGAAAATCGCCACATTGGCGCTGAGAGCAGTAGTTAGTGTACTTGGAACTAATAATAGTGCTGACTTTCGCAGATAAACTTCGATAATGCTGTCATTGTCAATGTCAATGGCTGTCCATTTGAAGCGTAGACAGAGAAAATTGAAGTCATTTTAGTTTCCAGTACACTATTGGGGGCGCTTCAAATCGACATAAAAATAGCTGTCATTTCAATGTCTATAGCCACTCCAGCGTAATACGCTGAGCGTATTATCATAGAGTTCAGTGGCCCGAGTGCTTTAACGCCCCCTTTCCTACGAAAAACAAAACAATACGTCATTAAAAGAAGGATTTTTTAAATAAACGCCTTCATAAGAAGCGCCACTGAGCAGACGTGTGCATTAAACTGACTGATATTAAGTGTACGTGTTACTTTTCTCCTTTATACTAGGGCAAACCTTTAAGTACCTACCCGGGGAAGATTGCAGGGACTGAGTCAGGTAAATACAGATACCCCACAACATCCTTTGCCCACAAAAAGGGCGCAAAAGGGGAATTTTAATTGGATTCCTAAGCAATATGGACGTTTGAAGAATGATTTAGTATTTTCTCTCTTACTTTGTGCTATTTGACTGACCTAATACGTTGTAGGATAAACTTCGAAATCCTATTGAGACCAATTATAATAGAACAAACTTCAGTTTTCAGGCTTTGGTTATTAAAATGGGAAATGATATTATAATGTTACGATGTGTCAATAATTCGCTTAAATGTCATGCTGTCTTTGAGTAAAACATAAACATTCAAGTGAGATTAAGAATGAATGAGATCATGAGTCTTAAATGAGTTTACAATGTTGACAATTCAAATGATTCGACTAACATTATCCTCTAAGGTAATGTGAAAAATCATGAAAATGTTTATTTGATAGTTTGTTAATAGTCGTATATTGTGAGTTTTTTAATTATGGAGGGAAGCATCACCGCACATGGACTCGTTGCTAATTATTTCAAACTAGCGGCCGCCTCCGCGGTTTCACTTTTTTCAAATGTCCCTTCCCTTCCCTTTCACATTTCCGGGATAAAAAGTACCCTATGTCGCCCGAGAATAGTTTAGCTTTCCAACAATGAAAGAATTTTTCAAATCGGTTCAGTAGTTTCGATGACCAAATATTTAGTCTGTTTCGACTATTAAAATACTACTATTTTAGTAGTCGATTATAATTTTTTCAAATAACATGCAACCTTTTTTGGATCATTAAAAACTCAAGCAGCATAATTTTATTTTGACAGTAATAAAGAGAAATTAATGGTTTTTTTTTCCTTTAAAGGCGTTTAGATTTTTTTTCTGAAGAATCTAGCCAACATCAAATGAATAATTTGCTTAATAACCTGCTTGGTTTTTTCAATATAACTGGCATCAGAGTTACGAATAATTTGACAGAAATAAAAAGCATATATTTTTTTTATAGGAATATCAAAAAGTTTTGAAAAGACGTTGACCTTCTTTATTTTAAAGAGGCACTGGCAACAATGCTTCTGAAATTTGACAGCAATAAAAAGTAAATTAATTTTTTTTTCCTAAATGGCGTATAGATTTTTTCTGAACAATTTAGCCAGCATTAAATTTTTAAAAACTTATATTAACCTGCTTGGTTATTAATTTGATGTAACCTCCGTGGTTATTCTGTTATTTTACATATCTCTTGCTCTGTAAGTAGTCACTTACTTCCCTGAATGCCGGGGTGTATGGATATAATTACAGCATAGATCAAAACCTACCATGTAATGTTCACATTACAGCATAGGTTTCAGAACCTATCATGTAATGTTAACATTACAGCATATGTTTTGGAATTTAAAAAAAGAACTGTCATACTCATACTGCAAGAAGAATATTTTTAAAAAGTTAATATATTTTTTTTAGCCTATTCAATACAAACAAACAATCAAATCTTTTCTCTATAAAGTTAATATTAGTATAGATATACTAATGCTATAGTGTTATACATGCCTAGCAACATTATAATTACAATGAAGTGCCTAATCCCTAATCACCACGCCTGACAAACCTATCGACCTAGGTATAACAAAAGTTTGAATGGAACACAAGAAGGCACAAACTTGTTTTCTCTCGTATATTTTTGTCCTTAGCGAGGAGCTTATATTAATCTGGAGGCAGCGCGCCAAACAAAAAACTGAGGACCTGGAAATTTATAAGTATCCCTTCATCTCTTTCTATTTCTTTCTAACATATTCAATTAGTGTTGCAGTTTAACCACTCAACGCCGAACCGGCACTCGGGTGCCGCATAACAATAGATTTTCTATTGTGTCTAGTAATCCGGGGCTAGAAGGATTAAGATTGTCAGCATTGCTTGTTCGGTTTAAAGAATTTATTTCTCAAAAAGAACATTACATAGTTCACAGTACATGAGAAACTTAAAAAGTAATTCATACATAATAAGAATGGTTCAAGTAACCAAAGTTACAAAGTGTATCCAAGTACAATCTCAATCTCTTTTTAAAGTAACTGATCGATTTAGAGTCCTTCACAGATTTTGGTAGATTATAATAAAGTTGAGCTCCCTCAAAATAAATGTTCTTCTGTCCATACAAAGTTCTGATTTTAGGTAGTTCTAGGTTGTTTTCTGTTTCTTGTATAGTGGCGATGTGATTTTTGTCTGAAAGATATTTGTGAATGGGTCTTTTTGTTTAGTATTTTGTTAATTAATATACAGGTGTAATAAGTTAAAGATAAAATATTTTTCATCCCACCATCTCGGAAAGAGTATTTTTAATCTTCAATATCTGAGTGGAAAAGCCGTTTTTATTCTCTAGAGGATAAAGTAAATTGAATTTAGAACATCGTGTGCACTAAGTTTGTGAATTAAAAAAAACATTAAACCTATTTACTGCTACCTCTATGGTGCCGAATATATCATACAACTTTTTTTTAATTTGGTAAAAACTCAGACTCGGAACCTTCTTGGTGTTCTTTTTTCAATTTGCTTTTTTTTGCATTTAGTCATTTCCTCGCTGAGGTGGAATGAAATGTTACGTGTTGCACTCGAGTGCAAAGAAAGATTTTTCACCTCGTGCTCTTTTGATTCCCTCGCTAACGCTCAGGATTCTAATTTTGAATCACTCGCTGCGCTCGTGTTTCAATTTTAGAATCCTTCGCTTGCTCGGTCATCAAAATTGAACACGCGGTTAAAAAGCAACTTTGCACTCTTGTATAACAAATAACTATTTAACACAAAATAAATTATACAAGGCCCACGAACAAAGCAAGATATTACGACTTTACGAGTATCTAGCAAAACATCAAGAAACTCTAAAAATACGTAAGTAGATCTTGCATAAATTACTTTCAAATAATTCTATGCTGCTTATTAAATGGTGATAATATACTGTAACAAATGTGGATTTCGATTTTTTATTGGTATGCTTCTGGTAACGTGGAGAGTTAGAAAAAATCTGATAGGTACCGAAAACTTTTAAGAATCTTCAATTTGATGTGTGACGTGGGGCCTCCAGTAGGGGTCACAAAACCGGAGATATTTTAGAAAACCGGTTTTTCGGTTTTGATTCAGTAGCACAACCGGTTAACCGGTTTTTTCGGTGATTTCGATTTTTTTTTTTTACTTGCAATAAAGCTATATTTCAAAGAACTCTACTTTAATAATGCAGTCTTTATAAACAGTCTTACTGTTAACAGTAACATTTAGGGATTGCTCCCGGGAATTCTCGGTTCTGAAAATAGCGGGAATTCCTGGGAAATTAAAAAATCTATAGTACCGGAAAATTTAAACTATGTCCCGGGAATTCCCGTTACTGCACTAACACTAAAACTTTAGTATGTACTTACAAAATTTTGATTTATGACTGCTTGTGAGGCGCGCAAACGTAACCGCCACGACAAAGTACGTGCGACTCGTACTCGAAAGGAATCGGCCGCTACTTTTTGGCTGGTCCACAAGTTTAAAGTCGCTGGACAGACTATAGAAAGAGTTATGATCGAATCCAAAATGTGGTGATCTGGCAGAGAACCGATGTCGCAGGCTTTGCAAGCTAAAGTGGCAGTGGGATGGCCATATAAACCGGAGAACCGATAACCGTTGGGGCAAACAGATACTAGAGTGGATACCGCGTCTCGGTACACGTAGTGTAGGATGCCCTAATGCCGGGTGGAGTGTCGATTTGCGCAAGATGGCTGTCAAGAGCTAAATGCGAGTAGCCGAGGATCCAACAAAGGTGCGAGTCTTTGGAGAGGCCCATATCCAGCAGTAGACTTAGGTCCACATCCATCTTTTTGCCTGCAATTCACACCTAAATGCTGCTAACCATGTGCCACCAAATCTTTTTCGTGATGAATCAACATTTCAGTTCACCAAAATTCGTCAACGAGAGTTGCTTAGTTTCTGCGCAGTCTTGGTGTGAACAAGGCGACTGACTGGTCCAAATGGAATATTAGCGAGAGTATTACAGAGTAATGCACACAAGCTGTCTCCAGTTTTGACACGTTTGTACCTCTCTCTCTCTCTCTGAGGGAGGGATTAGTTTCAAAGTCGTGGAAACTTGCTACCGACCCCTCGAATTACCGACCAATAACCATAACCTCCATTCTATGTAAGATAATAAAGCTTACAATTAATAACCACTTACTTGCGTATTTAGTCTACTAAGCGATCTCCTCAGAGGCTCACAATTCTGGTTTCAAAGGGATAGGTCTACTGGGGGACCTTCTTATTTGCCCAACGCATTTATGGAGCAAGCCCAGGCTATCGAAAACCACGTTGAGGCCATTGCTGTGTCCTTGGACATAAAAATGCTTTTGACAAAATCTGGCACGATGCCCTTATTGGCAAGCTTCCCTCCCATGAGATCCCTGCTACAGTTTGTGCTTGGATCCAAGATTTTCTGACTGGACGTCGAATCAGCCCCCTTAGACAAGCGGCATTTATGACGTTCGTTATAGCTCAATTTGCGATAGCGAATGTCAAATCCCATATTTTCAACTCGTGACTTTTCTATGGCATCTGTCAAATCCATACAATTTAAAGTTAGCGAATTTCGCTATCGCTGTCAAAATGTTACTTTGTCTAGGCCCCCAGAGTAGATGTTGATGGGTTCAACTCCGACTTATTTGAAATAAATGCTGGCTTTCCTCAGGAATCTGTGCTCTTGGCTACATTTTTTCTGCTGCACGTTAATGATCAGTTGGCTACTCCCGAAATTCTGGGGTACCTATGAATTTAATGTTATGAATTTATTTTTAGTTTTACTTTTACGGCTCTGGATCCTGGTAATTTTGAGACGATACGATATGATACGATATATACGAATGTATAAAAACTGTTTAGTAACATAACATCAGAAAACCATGATTTTAATATCTACTAAATAGTATGATAAATCAAAACCGAAAATACCGAAAAACCCGGTTTTGTCAAATTTCCAAACCGGTTTTCAAAAATAGCTTCAAAACCGGTTTAGCCGGTTTTTTCGGTTTCGGTGAAACCGGTTTTGTGACCCCTAGCCTCCAGGTGTTTTACAAGTTCCTTGGTCTTATGTAAGAATAGCCAGTCGGACATGCTTTTAGTGAGAAACTTTTCAAATATATCTACATGTTATGTGTTGCTGATCCTCTAAACTAATGTAATAAGAATCTAGAGTTTGTCTGTGTTTTCGTAGTGTTTTTGAAAATACAATATACCTGAGTAATTTTCTTATTTCTATTACGTTGTCACAATAGAAATGATTTAAATGATAAATGACTTAAGTGAGTATAAAATCGGCTCGATCGCTCTAACCACGCAACCTGATGGAAATTATATGAAAATAGGAAAATGAAACATATTTTATTTTGTCATATTTACTTCATTTCACAATTTCTTTAGTGACTTAACTATATTTGAAGTAACAGAATTGAGTTTTTCAGTGTTTCAGTTTCCGTGTGTTCATGACATCGCCTCTACAATTTTGAAGAAGACATCCCAGAAAGCCATCCTCTCGTGGTATGGTCTTCCCTGAACACTTAGTTCTGAGTCTATCACTAAACAATTTGTAACTTGAGTTGTGACGGCAGGCCACTCGATAGGCAATATATCCGTAATTTCAGGAGTAGGATCCCTGAAAAATAAAATGGGTTTAAGTCTTAATAACCAACATAAATAGAATAAACTGTCCATTTCGGCATCATAAATAAGTGACAGATTTGTCAGTACTGTTACTTTATAATGTTATTTGTGATTGTGCTGTTGCTTCTGTGACTTCAGCTTTTACTAAAAGAAGTGTGTGTGAAATGTTAATAGGTTATATGATTCCCTTATCTCTGCTTGCATCTCGAGGCATGATTATATTATTTATGTTGTATTTTTCTATATTTATGAATTTGATTAGTAGATAGTAGAAAATTCAATAGCTAAAGGTATTATGTTCTATATTTATCTGTTTGATTAGTAGGTAGATAGTAGAAAATTCAATAGCTTAACGAGCGAAATTATACCACTCACCTGTATTTAACGAAATTAGTCCACAAAGTAGTGATCCGGTCAATTGTCAGTTGATCTTCAACATTAGGCGTTTCATCCATCATCGCCATGTCGAACAAATAGCCAATTTCGTCAGCGTGCAAAGCGCCAGCCGCAGTGACGTTGTTTTTCCTTTTCAAAAAGTTTCTGTTTCCATCATAAGCAAACATGTAATGGTATATTGAACTGGCTCCATTCTCAAAATATTTTCGAATACTTCTATAAGTTGGATGGAGAAAACCTATATCTGAACGGAAATTCGATATCTGCTGTTGTACATTTTCATTTAAATCTTCTTCCCCTATGTAAAATTTTCGTACTATATCTACCAATTCTTCTAAATATTCTCTGTTGATATCAAAATTATTTAGCAGGTCAGGTCTTATCGCTTGTGGGTCAGCTGCATCAAGATTAAAACCATACTCATTACTATTAAATCCAATCAAAATAGCCTTAGAGCTTGCATTTGGTATATTTACTTGAGTTGGAGAACCAGTTACATAGCGTTCAACATTTTCAAATTCTTGTTCAACACACGGTCCCAAATATGCGCCAATTTGAGATGTTGTTTCAACTATTGTGTCTGTATCAACTGTTCGTAGGAAATCCAAAGCATCACTAATACTACTTGCATTATGTCCAAGATGTTCAGCAAGTCTTATTGGGACGCTAGGATCTGATTCAGTGTTTGCGAAACTAGCTAATGAAGTTCCACTCTGGATGATAACATTATTGAATAAATTTTCTTGTGAATAAATCAGATGATAGTCGACAGCGGCTGCTCCAGCACTTTCTCCCATTATAGTAATTTGGTTGCTATCTCCCCCAAACGCCTCTATGTTATTTTTAACCCATCTCAACGCAGTCAACTGATCCTTAAGTCCTTGATTTCCAGGTACTTCAGGAGTGTTAAGACACATCCAGCCATATGCTCCAAGACGATAGTTTATAGTTACTACGATGACGTCATGTCTGACTAGAAACTTAGGACCATGGCTGTATCTTCCTCCAAATCCAATACTAAAGGCGCCTCCGTGGATCCACACCATTACGGGACGAGGATTTCTAGTAGTGGCTGAGTGAGGGACATACACATTAAGATGTAGGCAGTCTAGGGTACCAGCCAGAGTGTTGTTAAATTCTTCTCTCTGAGGGCAGAGGGCGGTATCATCGTAAGCATTGAATGCGCTGACAAAACCTTGGTGAGGTATTGATGGCTGAAATAACAGTATCTTTGTTAATTCCAAGAATACTTCACGTCAATCATTAGGTACTTGCTATTGTCTATTTAAATTTACTGACGTAAATTGTCACGTAGGCGAAGCCGTTTGCTTAGGTCAGGACCTCATCTTTTATACATTTTTTATCCAAAAATAATTAAATATTACTATACTTTTTTATTTTGTTAGATATATCAGGAAAAAATATTTACTATCAATAAATATTTTGTAAACTTACCCCAAACGGATTTTCAGGGTCGACTGTTGCGTATGGTATGCCCAAGAACATGGAATATTCGCCATCAGTCGCCTCTAGGCCCCGGATAAGCCCAATATTGGTGTCCACGAGTGGATCAACCCTTGGCAAGCCCTTGGTGCCAAAAACTAAAAACAACAACAGAGATACTATGTACTGAGTCCTATCCATCTTGTTTTCAAAACTGTTATGAAACAGAACGAGATAAAATTCTACAATAATAAGATAATTTTAGGGGACTGTAGTTAATCGACAAATCCTTATAGATACGGAATGTCATTCTATCTGCTTAAACGTTTGTTTTGTATAGAATTTGATATACCTGTATTTTCAAGATTTTTTGATTTGTAAGTACGTAATCGATAATTGCCATTAATCATTAAGATGTTTCTAAGGCTAGGCTTTTTAAGGCTAAAAATCTATATGCAGAATAAATGATTTTATTCATATCTGTTTTGGGAATCGCATTACAAAGTTTGCTTAGTTTGTGATTGTGAATATACATGTTTTATGTAACGATCGTATATACGGAACTCTACGTCCACATTTCGGTAGGCAATTAATCGCTTCATTTGAAATATGGATTGGTTTTATCTTGGCAGCATCTCTGCTGGGAATCTTGTTTTCGTCTATAACAAGTATTTGGATCTAACTGATAAAATATATCATTCAATTGAAATTGTTTAATAACATATCCCTTGCGGAGTAGGTAGTGTTTGTAAAAACCCAGATTATATGTAGTATTACACTTTTATAAGCGGGAGCAGTTTCAGGCCAAGACTGAAAGAAAGAAAGAAATAAAATACCAAACATAAAAAAAAAGGACAGACAATACATTGATACAGAAGAAGATACATGACAAACAATACATAATTAGACAAACAGAGACTAAACAGGGTTCTTGCCTCAGCATATGCGGCTAATTGTCTGTGTTTTTGTCGTGTTTTTGAAAATATAAGTTAACACGTTCATGGACAGTAATGGCGTAATAAGTAGTGTAGACGTCATTGTTTATAGTCGTGCAACAGCTGTACGTCTGAGGACGTTTGATTTTCAATACTTTTACAAGAGAGGGCATGTTGTAGTGTCACCGGAAAAGTAATGCGGCTTTTACAGTTCTACAACACGTCAAGGTATACACACATTGATAGAATTCAAAATCTGCTCGATCACTCTAACCACGCAACCTCATTATAGGGCGAAGTGACGAAATATAGGTTTATCATTTTCCTAAAAAGTTAAAAAGTCATCTAGGAACTTAAGCGCGGAGTGTGGAAGTACTAATGTGGAGATACTCATTCAAATGGAAGATTCAATATGCTTACCTCACTAAAATGAGAGCTCTCTCCGCTTTACGAATTTTATTTAAATTTCTGTAACGTCATCGAAATTACAAAAATTCCATTTATTAGGAAATGGCAAACAGATAAAATTACCCGTAAACGCCTTGACGTCTGATTCGATTCATTCGCAGGCGATGCGTTAATTCTACAAATCAGGCGTATGTTCGTTTCATATCTCGGGTCCCATTTTGTACCCACTACCCATGGTAGGGAGAACTTTTTTTTTGTTTTCAGTGGGGAATTCATAAAGGCATTTTAACCACAGGCTAGCTACACCTGCGGCCGTGTGTGGGACTTAGGACTAAAGCGTGCCACTAAACGCCCCTGGTTTTTTTCTTTCCACCCGATTGGGACGAGCTGGTTCCAGCTTTATGGCTATTAACCAGCCCAAATTTTTCTTATTGCTATAGCAGCAAAAATTTTGCCGTCTCTGTGAGATAGTGGTTAAGCCGCTCAGACAATTTAATCCGAAGATCGTGGGTTCAATTCCCGCCTTGGGTCTGTATGGTTGGTGGTAAGATTTTCTCAGTCATTAAAAAGGTTTCAGTAGAGTATGATTGATAGTGGTCTGCACTTCACCTTAAAAAACTTGATTCATTTATACTTCAGAGATACACTTATGAATTGCCAATTATTAAGGTTTACAGAGTGACTCTACCAACGGCTTCAAAATATTGTTATTTATCGAGAAAAACCGGCAAGGAACTCGATAGTTCTTTACTCTTTTCAATCGTCAGAGTGTGTTAAAAAATCAAAACCAGTTTAAAAAAAGTTTGCTTCGCTATGTCATGAAATTGGCAATAACAATTACGGGAACATTTTGAACCATGACTCGACAAATATTGTTTAATTTTCTGCAATTATTGATTTCTTTGACATCTTTATCTTGGCTGGGCAGCAGATAAATCTGCGGATGATCTTTGACACAGGTATAATTTCATCAGTTACCGTTGCCAAACTTGAGTACTTGTCACGTAATAAGAGGTAGCGGCATATTAACTAAATCTTCTTCTCAAAAGTAGTCTTCTTTTTCTTACTTCCAGAATTCTATTGTTATTTGTCTCCATCTTCACATACATCGAAAATAGGCAAATGAAACATATTTATTCTGTTATTGTATTATACTTTATTTCACAATTTCTTTAGTGACCGAACTATATTTCAAGTAACAGAATTGAGTTTTTCAGTGTTTCAGTTTCCGTGTATTCATGACATCGCCTCTACAAGTTTGAAGAAGACATCCCAGAAAGCCATCCTCTCGTGGAATGGTCTTCCCTGAACACTTAGTTCTGAGTCTATCACTAAACAATTTGTAACTTGAGTTGTGACGGCAGGCTCGATAGGCAATATTTTCGTTATTTCAGGAGTGGGATCTCTGAAAAATAAAATGGGTTTAAGTTTTAATAACCAACATCAAATTTTACATCTTAGATGATGATCCTAGAATAAACTGGCCATTTCGGCATCATAAATAAGTGACAGATTTGTCATTACTGTTACTTTATAATGTTAATGGAGAATGTTACTAGGTATGCGAAACAGCTTGTAACTTTGTCACAGTAAAGCCTATGTGAATATAAACACATTATTTTTTGTTCCATGCCAAAATATCAATTAGTTTAGATTTTATAGACATTTAAAAATCCCGTTCGCCGCGCGTCGGCCATGCTGGCGCTGCAGTACAATGACGTCACAGGTCCTAGTACGTTGCGCGCTCCGGTAAGGTTCACTACGAAATAACCGTACCGGAGCGCGCAACGTACTGCGTGAGAGGGTGTAAAGTGACGTCACCGCAACGAGCTCCGGCCGGCCAACACTCGCGCCGTTTAAAATTCAATATCTCGGGAACTAAGTGACATATCGAAATAATTTTTATACACATTTTTTTTATTTCATATGGACTATAAGAAAAGTTAAAAATCAAAACTAGCTAACATTCTCCATTGTGATTGTGCTGTAGCTTCTGTGGCTTGTTCGGTTTGCAGAGGTTGATAAGGTAAGTCTGCAAATAAAAATATTCTCCAAAACTGAAAAAGTGGTTTAGTAGTAGTGGCCAGCTTTTACTAAAAGAAGTGTGTGTAAAATGTTCATTTTATAATTTGTCTATGGTGGTTGTTGGTGGATACATATATTATGATTCCCTAATCTCTGCTCGCATCTCGAGGCATGATAATATTATTTATGTTGTATTTTTCTATATTTATTTATTTGATGAGTAGATAGTAGAAAATACAATAGCTAAAGGTATTATATATGTTCTATATTACTTATCTGTTTGATTAGTAGGTAGATAGTAGAAAATTCAATAGCTAAAGGAGCGAGATGATATAAATAATTTTAATATGAACCCACCTGTATTTAACGAAATTAGTCCACAAAGTAGTGATACGGTCAATTGTCAGTTGATCTTCAACATTAGGCGTTTCATCCATCATCGCCATGTCGAACAAATAGCCAATTTCGTCAGCGTGCAAAGCGCCAGCCGCAGTGACGTTGTTGTGCCTTTTCAAAAAGTTTCTGTTTCCATCATAAGCAAACATGTAATGGTATATTGAACTGGCTCCATTCTCAAAATATTTTCGAATACTTCTATAAGTTGGATGGAGAAAACCTATATCTGAACGAAAATTGGTTATCTGCTGTTGTACATGTTCATTTATATCTTCTTCCCCTATGTAAAATTTCCGTACTATATCTACCAATTCTTCTAAATATTCACTGTTGATATCAAAATCATTTAGCAGGTCAAGGAATGGATTCCATATTGCTTGTGGGTTAGCTCCATCAAAATTAAAACCATACTCATTACTATTAAATCCAATCAAAATAGCCTTAGAGCTTGCATTTTGTATATTTACTTGAGTCGAAGGACCAGTTACATAGCGTTCAACATTTTCAAATTGTTGTTCTACACACGGTCCCAAATGTGCGCCAATTTCAGTTGTTGTTTCAACTATTGTGTCTGTATCAACTGTCCGTAGGAAATCTAAGGCATCACTTATGCTACTTGCATTATGTCCAAGACGTTCAGCAAGTCTTATTGGGACACTAGGATCTGACTCAGTGTTTGCGAAACTAGCTAATGCAGTTCCACTCTGGATGATAACATTATTGAACAAATTTTCTTGTGAATAAATCAGGTGATAGTCAACAGCGGCTGCTCCAGCACTTTCTCCCATTATAGTAATTTGATTGCCATCTCCCCCAAACGCATCTATGTTATTTTTAACCCATCTCAACGCAGTCAACTGATCCTTAAGTCCTTGATTTCCAGGTACTTCAGGAGTGTTAAGACACATCCAGCCATATGCTCCAAGACGATAGTTCATAGTTACTACGATGACGTCATGTCTGACTAGAAACTTAGGACCATGGCTGTATCTTCCTCCAAATCCAACACCAAAGCCGCCTCCGTGGATCCACACCATAACTGGACGAGGGTTTCTAGTAGTGGCTGTGTGAGGGACATACACATTCAGATGTAGGCAGTCTAGGGTACCAGCCAGAGTGTAGTTAAATTCTTCTCTTTGAGGGCAGAGGGCGGTATCATCGTAAGCATTGAATGCGCTGTCAAAA
The DNA here is from genome assembly GCA_949319885.1 of Mecyna flavalis. Taxonomy (NCBI): domain Eukaryota; kingdom Metazoa; phylum Arthropoda; class Insecta; order Lepidoptera; family Crambidae; genus Mecyna; species Mecyna flavalis. The sequence continues at coordinate 17,318,174 of OX439427.1, forward strand.
CCTTGGTGAGGTATTGATGGCTGAAATAACAGTATCTTTGTTAATTCCAAGAATACTTCACGTCAATCATTAAGTACAGTACTGACGTAAATAGTCACGTAAGCAATGCCGTTTGGTGGGGTCAGGCAGGACCTCATCTTTTATACATTTTTATCAAAAATAATAATATTAAAAACTACTATACTTTTATAATTTGTTAGATATATCAGAATTTTAATTATCAATAAATATTTTGTAAACTTACCCCAAACGGATTTTCAGGGTCGACTGTTGCGTATGGTATGCCCAAGAACATGGAATATTCGCCATTAGTCGCCTCGAGGCCCCGGATAAGCCCAATATTGGTGTCCACGAGTGGATCAACCCTTGGCAAGCCCTTGGTGCCATAAACTAAAAACAACAACAGAGATAATATATACCGAGTCCTATCCATCTTGTTTTCAAAACTATTATAAAACAGAACGAGATGAAATTCTACAATAATAAGATATTTTTAGGGGACTGTAGTCGATCGACAAATCCTTATAGATTTCGAATGTCATTCTATCTGCTCAAACGTTTGTTTGTTATAAAAGAAAGTGGTGTTAGTTACACTATTTATAACTCAAGAACGGATGAACCGATTTGGCTGAAAACTGAGCTAGGTAGCTTAGAAACAGGAGACAGACAGAGGATACTTTGATGGGGGAAGGGGGGATAGGATGGAGGAAGGGGGGATAGGATGGGGGAAGGGATAGTTGAAAAAGGAAATTACGCGCGGGTGAAACCGTGAGGGCGACCGCTAGTTTGTTATATTATATTTTTAAGATCTTACGATTTGTAAGTACGTAAATAGCCATATTCGATTTTAAATTTAAAAAAAGGCTCACTGTTTCTAAGGCTAGGCTTTTTAAAGCTAAAAATCTACATGCAGAATAACATATGCTTTCATTTTATATCTGTTTTGGGAATCTGAGTACAAAGTTTGCTCAGTTAGTGATTTATAGTGAATATGAAATGTTTTATGTAACGATCGTATATACGGAACACTACGTCCACATTTCAGTAGGCAATTAACCGCTTCCTTTGAAATATTATGGATTGGTCTTATCTTGGCAGCATCTCTGCTAGGAATCTTGTTTACGCCTATAATAAGTATTTGGATCTGTCTAGCTGATAAAATATGTCATTCAATTGAAATTGTTCAATAACATCCTATAGTTAGTATGTAGTATTACACTTTTAAAAGCGGGAGCAGTTTGAGACCAAGACTGAAAAAAAAACATAAGGGACAGACAATACATTGATTGATTTGTACCGTGCGGGGATCGAACCCGCGACTTCTGGTGTAATAGCCGACTTCTCGACCATTACACCAAATGGCCCGTCAAATTGACCATCGACATGTCAATATTTTTTTTCTAAGGAGTATTTGCTCCACGAACGTCGCAAAAACCGTACCTAATCATTATAAAAGGCAAGGCGGAAGGTCCACTCAGAGCTATTAGTTTGCCGAGGGCGACGGATGAAGGCACACAATGCCGACAGCTCTTCAATACATGCTGGCGTTTATTACTTCAGGGGGCTTAGACAAGATGACATCGCTTCATAGCTGGCGAATTTCGCTAAGTCCAATTTGTATGGATTTGACAGATGCCATAGAAAAGTCACGTGTTGAAAGTATGGGATTTGACATTCGCTATCGCAAATTAAGCTATAACGAACGTCATAAATGCCGCTTGTCTAGGGGGGCAGGTTCTTAGCTTTGCATTGCTCCTACAGTGCAATTATAAAGTATAATCAGTCAAAACTCATAGCCGGTCAAAACCATTTTTGACTGCAAAAATCAGGCAAAAGTGGTTTTGACCGATGCCCTTAGTTAAAACCACTTTTGACTGCGAAAATCAGCAGCCTACCTGATGGTGGATCAGGAAGCGTCGTCGCTCAATGTGCTGCCAGAACAGAATTACAATAATATTTCGGTTGAGCATTGCGCGTTTGCCGAAAAATAAATACACGTGATATATTACTAGACTCCTCCGTTGTGATATTTTGTGACTTTATGGACCCCTCCTCCCCCCCCCCCCCCCCCCTTCGAGCCTCACGTGATTAATTGACGGCCCCTTTCAAATTAACGCGAGAGCCGAAATCCCAACACTAGTAGGCAGTAGTTATAGGTATTGTAACTAATTCAAGGTGTTCTTCACTGATTGAATAGAACCCATTCAATACAAGTTGCTACACGGAATATAAGTAGGTATAGTTGCTATGAAAGGGCTTGCTGGATACGGTAAATTTAACTAAAATAGACCTATGAGCGTATTGAACGTAGAAGTAGGTATAGCTTAGTAAAGACATTGACGTTATCTACAACATTGCCGAAATATAATTTTTAAGGCAACAAAGTTCTGAAAATTACTTACAATGATACAATTCGTTTTAAAAAAGTATCTATTTACCTCCTAGTTCCCACAATGCAAACATTGCTTAGTTTGGGATAAAGAAAACCCGAAACGTCTGCAATGTGTAATTTCATTTCCCTAGGACTAGTAGGTGGTTCTAACATATCGATGGGAGAAAACGTAATTGCTGTAAGTAGCAAAAATGGCGTAAGTAGACTAAATACACAGTTAGAATCAGAAAAAAATACTGCGTCGAATGGTCCGGGTCTCGTGTCTCTACGATGACAAAAAATTCACTCTGAGGGACTGTTTTTGAAAAATTTCTATGCAAATTTTGTCGTAAGTATAATGTTTTTGATACTTATTTACTTACAGCAAAATGCAGACAGGTGATTGGAATTCATTATTACTTACACGGTTCGTATATGTGCATATTCACTTGCTTACAACAATCTTATGGGAGTTAAAATTAAACTTAGACTACTTACGCCATTCTCTAGGGCGGATATTGAACGCCAGTTTACTTACACGACATTCTTTAAGGTTTGTAAATTTACAGGCCGGCAAAGTAAATCATTCTTATTCCTGTCCCTTAAAAATATTATTTTAGTTACTTTTCATATTTGTATTGGACTAAGCTAGCACTTGACCACAAAGTTGCCTGATGTTAAACAACAATGCGGTCTGCGAGTTGCTTCTGACCAAGTCTAGTAGTTCGATGATGGAACGGAACTTTCACCAAAGTGGAGTCTGTAAAATACGGAGAGTTAAGCAATCTTCCTACGATGATCGAGGCTCTGCAAGCTCTCGACCAAAGTATCGTCACCGGTAAGCCTCTTCGTACGCCGCTCAATAGTGTCTAAAGCAGCCAGCTGATTTCGAGCAGAACCATCCCTAAGATGGCAGCAATACTCCATGCAGGAAAAAACTTGAGCTCTGTCTCTACAGTTTAGGAGCAGTTCCGCAGTGAAGTAGTGCCTGACTCTGGTAAGGATTCTGACTTTTTTAAAGGCAGATGCTGGTACAAACTCTATGTAGCTCCCAAAGTTTAGGTTGGAAGATAATTTCATCTGTAGTCGGTCAGATAGAGGGACAGATACGCCACAAAAAGAGGGAGTCATTTAAATGCGATCTTTTTGGTGCAAAATAGACACGCCTGCGTTTTGGTGGGGTTGGAGCTATCAAAATTGGCATCTCCCCGGTCTGGGACAATTTGGAGAGACTGATTTAACTTGTCCACCATGTCTGATCTTAAGGTCTCAGTTTTAATGCTACCTGTACAATCATTGGACAAGACGTATCTCTCGACTACCGCGCTATCGTCAGCATACCCCATAATTCCGAGAGTAGCCACCAGAAAATTAATGTGCGGCAGAAATGGTATAGCACCGCGACCTTTTTCGGGAACAGGCTGCACGTTAGAAAGTTTCCAGGATTTCAGAAATGAACCCTTCCTCAGAGAGAGAGGCGGTACAGGCGTGTCAAAATTTGAGACAGTTTGTGTGCACAACTCCGCAACACTGTCGCTGATATCCCATCAGGACCACTCGCCTTGTTCACATCAAGACTGCGCAGAACCTTAAGCACCTCTCGTTGACGAATCTTCTTGGCAAACACAAAAGTTGATTCACAACGAGGAAGATTCGGTGGCACATGGTTAGCAGCAGCCAAATGCGAATTGCTGGGGCAAATAGATTAGCCTTTTCAGCGTAGCAAATGCGGAAGTGATGTCCTGCAGAAATTCGCCTCAACCGATTTGCCTAGTGACCAAAATAACTTACTACCTGAAGGGTACGAAGCTAACTTGGCCCCAATCCGGCCAAAATGGTTGAAGCGAGCACGTCGTAATACCCTCTTGCAGGACTTGGCAGCTTTGTTGAATTTTCTCTTCAAAGTATGCACCCCCAGTTAGCAGGAGGTCCAGAGAGTTAGCTGTGTGGCTATCAACATCAGGAACCCTAGTAGCACGTTCCACTAACTGGATTAGGCCAAGTGACAGAGCCAAAACTCGCGCCTCTCTTCCAGCAAGGTCAGTCTTCTGGAACGGGAACAACCACCCTTTATGCTGGGCATTAAAATCCCCCAGAAGGACGAGCTGTGCTGACTGACGGGTATCAATGTTGGGCAATTTCAGCTGCGTTGTTGAGGTATTTGAAAATCTGGTTGTCTCCTCATCTGTCTAGTGTGGGAACAAAACAGACAGGAATAAATAATGATTATTGTGACCTGTATCCACCAGCAACATTTTAGCACCATTTTAAAACAAAAAATAACCTGGTTGCACCATGAAATGTCAGTCTATGGCAGAAACTAAAATGAATCTCTTAAGTTGCAGTATCGTTTCAGTTGCGTTTCAGCGTGTGTTCAGGGCCTTAGCTATACTTAGTTAAATAAGTTTAATATGATAATTACACTTGATCTACTATTCTTTGGTACAAACATTAACATTAATGCAAAAAAATCAACAAAATCATTGTAATAACAGCATTTTTTTCAAAAAAATCAACAAAATCATTGTAATAACAGCATTTTTATTTCATCACCCTCAGAAATTTCTTAACTTAATCTATTATGTTGGTATCAATATTATTCTTAAGTTAGTCACACCTCTCTTTTATGTTACCTATTTAATAAAATAATTTAAATACATCATTTTATACTTCTGGAAATTTATACAAGAAGAACTGCTCTATACAAAACCTGAAACTACTTACAGCATTGTTGAGGTCAGTAAATTAAAAGTCAATTGCTGTAAGTAGAGCAAAACCCTATTTGCCGTAACTTTAGGACTAAAACAATAATTGCTATAAATGCGCACTATATTAACAAAAGCTTGTACAAAAAATTATCTTTTTATTACGCATGATTTAAAAGTTATGATTTTTTTTCCAATTTTTTATCAGTTTTTTGGCTCTGGTGTAAAGTTGTGTTTTTGCTACTTACAGCAATTACGTTTTCTCCCGTCGATATACGAATAGAATGAGAATGCTGACTTCTATATTTAGCTTCTTTAATACGAATAGAATGAGAATGCTGACTTCTATATTTAGCTTCTTTATATTATACGAATAGAATGAGAATGCTGACTTCTATATTTAGCTTCTTTATTTATTTAAAACACAACTAAGAAGGTAAAAGTAAAAATACGGGACAGGATTAACATTTAACTTAAAGTTAGCTATGAAAGTTTATACAGGCTCTTTATGTATAAGAAATGGTACTCCGGAGGAGGTAAGCGAAGAATTACGATTATGTTTGTTTATTATCTTATTTATTTAGTAATTTCTGAGAGAATCTTTAATGCTTACGGGTAAAGAAAGCACTGTATTTTTTGGTAGACGTTTCTTATCGGAAAATATCGCTGATGCAATAGTCGCTAAATTAATATTTCTATTTATCCGCTGCGCAGTTGCATCAGCTTTATTGGCAGCTGTCGGAGGCTTATTTTGTGTAAAATGGGTCAGGAGTAGGGGTGCCTACTTCCGTAGTACTTCGGGCGTCCCAATGTGATTTTAGTTAGCAGGAGTCTCACACAATATACTCTCTTTTTTGTTGTACCAATGTTGATCCCCGCAACACAAGAGTTAAAGAAACTTACTTTAGAGTCAGATGATTGTCAGATGATTCTATATAATGATTATAATAGATTACTGGGCCGAATTTATTTGATTTATTTATTTACTTTTACCATCGATACGTAAAGAAGAATAGCTTTCGCTAGCATTACGCTAGTATAATTCGCAGAAGCTAATATTTGGACACGTGTTAGAGCTATATCTCATTTTGTTGCTGACATTACTCGAAAATTCCGGATCGCGAAGGCATAAAATACTTTACCTACCCTAATTTTATTTTTTAAAAGCTTTCTTCTTCTTGTGATTTATAATGTTTGGTACAACCCTAATAATCGTTGACAGTGATGCGGGTGTCACGTTTGTGTCCTCATGTGATCCCTTTCATTGAAATAGACTGACCACAACTAAACTCACTCAGGTTATTAGGTACTTCAGTTAATAAATAGATTCACATTCTTTTTATTCAAAGCACACACTGCTCGATTCTACAGGTTTCTGTTTTCATCTGTTTTTAGATGAAATACCTACATTAATTTAAATTATTATTAAAGAATTATTTTTAGGATTACGGATAGGTTGCCTATAGAAAATTTGCCGTAATTACATAAATAAAAATGAATTTCTGTTTGTTAGTCTCGCTTAAACTCGAGAACGGCTGAACCAATTTGACTAATTTTAGTCTTGAAATATTCGTGGAAGTCCAATGAAGGTTTAAACGATGAGAAAATATGGAAAAATTGCGAGGAAAATACTAAAGTACGAAGATCACCGGGTCAGCAAGTTTATTTAACGACCTAGAAACTTAACCAAATAGCACAACTGTAAGTGAATTAAGTATTCACATCTACTGTGATATTATTTCGGTATCGAGTGCCCCCGAAGGTCTCTCGAGGGTAACGTGACGTCATATCTATCCCTTCCGCTGTTCCGGGCGATTTAACTTTATTGAACTTTTCGTCGGAACGTTGGAGACCATTAATATTCCAGTAATCTGACTGTGGGCGTGATTCTATCGCCTTTGTCAAATTTAGATTTATAGTAGTGGTTAAAGAGGTCGGAGCGCATATGAGAATTTGGTTCTATCATTCTGTATAATTTCCATTAGTACTAACAATTAGTTGAAATAAAAATTAAATACAAATACAAAATTGTTGTTATTTTTGGAGTCGATTTTGATTACCACCAAGGTCGAAGTTTGAAGACGATTTTTTTGTCAAAAATAGTTTTTTATTTATTTTTAGTGAACCTAGAAGTTCGTTATAGTGACTGTAGAACTGCAAACTACTTAGCTACAGAAATGTTGGAGGTACATACATATTGTGTGTTTCATGGTGACATATCAAACTTGTTTTGAAAACTAATCAGGCTCTGAATAAATTCCCAGCAAGCACACTTTTAGCAAGCTTTTGACTATCAAAATAAGGCGTACTAACAAAATCCATTACACCCGGATACCCTATAAAAGTAGAGCTGAGATTATTTGCAAGTTCATTTTATCAAAGTATCGTATAGAGATATAGCTTAACCATCCAATAAACCATTATTCATCGCCCTTTAAAATAACACCGTGTGCCAAGGCCATGAAACTTTGCGGCTCGCGGTAAAGTCGTAAAAAAAATTGCCCACTTGTCAACAGTAAAAAAATGTTACCGTAGAGCTAATAAAGACGAGAAAATTAAAGGACCCTTTTGGGACCAACCCGTAGGACTGTTGAGAAAAACATTATAAATCTTGAATACAGCTTCAGGGCTATTCAAAATGAAACAAAGCTGAATTGAATGAAAAAATGGAAAAACAAAGCTGCCAGTTTTTTCCGATTTGAATTTTTTTTATAAAGATTTTTTTTTCTTTTTTTATGTTATGTCAGATGGTAGATTAGACTGTGTGTCTAATATCCAACTGATTGTAAATTTACTTTGATTTCAAGAGTTCGTAGTAGTAGTAAATAACCTAGACCAAAATCGTTAAAAAATATGAACAACCCACTTGATTATCTATAGGTACGATTGCTATGTAACATGTATTCATAAAAGCAAAAACTTTTTTAGCGTACCCTATAGTTACCAGTGATGTCACCGACCAGTGTTTTAAAATATTAATGTTTTATCGCAGGAACTTTATTATTTAACGTATTTTTATTTGTTGAATATACAAACAGCCCATGCAATTGTCTTTGAATTGGTCTCAAAGCCCCAGACGACACGAAAGCAATTTACTGTTTACGGTAAACAATCGTTGCCGCAGAGAAGTCATAATTATAAACTTTTTGCGACTGCCCCGCGACAGCTATTTGTATTCTGGACAATGGATTAACGGGCGGGGTGGGACCTAAACAACATAGAAGACATCTGAGTGTGAAATTTCAGCGTAAAACTTAAACCGAGTTTCAAATGGATTTATTATTTACTAGCCGGTCGCCTCCGCGGTTTCACCAGCGCCTAATTTCAATTGTCACCCTTCGCACCTCAGTATCAAAAGTATCCTATGTCACCCGGGAATAATGTAGCTTTCCAGCAATGAAAGAATATTTTCAAATCGGTTCAGTAGTTTCGGAGCCTATTCAGTACAAAAAAACTCTGGTCACTCTCTGGCTCCGGCACTCAACGAAACACATAGTAGTCAATTATTTTAAGCTGGTGTTATCTGAGAGGGTACTTCCCCGGACGAGCCGGTCCATTCGTACTGTAAAACAGCATGGCTACAAAGTCCAATCTTATACATACATAGGACAACTTGTTATATCCAATGACCAGACAATGAGGTTTTAAATTAGTTTTCAAGTCCCTGTCTGCATACACGTAAAAGCAATTTGTTCGTCAGCAAACATTTCTCGACCAGAATTAAGAGCGCTTTTAAACGTACGTATAATTAAAACCACTTTCTTTAAACCAGAGTAAGGCGTACAGAAGGTGTTTTTTCTTGTTAAACTCGGTTTTAATATCAATATATCATTGTCTAAAACTGCTCTGATGCAAAAAAGCATAATTGTTATGGCTCCTAAAATTTATAATAAGCTGCCAGAACCATTAAAAATGTTAAATGTAAAACAATTTAAATATGCACTTTCTAAAATTCTAATTGACAAATGCTATTATGATATTAACGAATACTTTGAAGACACTAAAATTAACAACACAACAGATTAGATTGTGAATTATAAGTTTTGTTTTAATATTGTATAATTAACTTTTCTTACCTATTGAAATGTCATATGCACCTAAATGATTGTACAATGTTATTATACTATTTAAATTGACGTCTATGTAATGTAATTTTGATCTAATTTCTAAAATAATATAAATCTTATAATTGACTCATAATTTGACGTTATTTAACATATCTTGACATACATAATTTTGCTTGCATTGACATTATTTCATTTAATCTATTTTAATATCCACTCTGACTCATGTAACATTGCACGCCATACACATGGCAAATTGTAGCGGAATATATACCACCTGTTTGTACCACCACTGTAAACCTACATTTGCAATAAAGATTTATTTGATTTGATTTGATTTGATTGAAGTGTAAGTCTGTAAAGTCTAACTAAATAAAAAAAATTGCAAGAGGCCTATTGGTGCTTAAGAAGTTAGAAGTAATGGTGTCATTGATAAGAAATGAAAAGAGAATATTTGCCTAAAAGTGTTCTCAAATTATGTACTTATCCCAAATACCCCTATGCAAGTAATTTTACAGGAACCAGAATTTAAGAATGTTTGCTATTCTTTCACCAATAAATTACTCTCTCACACATTACGGTCTCCGTATTCGTCTGCTTTAAATGCGTAGCTTATGAAAAACGTAAAAAACTAATACAATTTTAAAGTATACAATGCTTCAATTAAGTCCTGTTTGCTTAGCGGTTAACCACTGTATTTTCATGCTTGTTTTTATTAATGTGTTAGTACGCAAAATAAACACAGACCAATGGTCTGTCAATTAATATTATAATTTAATTTTTAACCTAGTCATACAAGACTTTCATTGTTTAGATAATGCTAGAGTACTTTCACTTAACTAAAGACAAAATTACAATTAACAATAAATGTCTACTAAGTGGTTATTATTATCCACGTGGGAGACGATGCGATGGTAATATTACTTAATAATCTTTATAAATGAAATATTTACTGGAAAGAAACGGTTAAATAGTACGTTTAAATAAAATAAATGGCTGCTAATGCAGGCTATTTTTAAAAAGGATTTCTTGGAATCCCCACAGTACTGCCTTTCCAGCATCGCTAAATCAATTCCTCTAAGCATCTCTAATTAATTAAATAGATAATGGGGTAACTCCCAAAGTGCTGAAGCTATAGTTGAACATTTAAAAATTAAAGACATTTAAGTTTCAAATACTAATTTACAACGAAATAATTGGTGAACTGGCCTAAGCTGCCAAAGGGAACGACAGGACAGTTTCATCAGCCGGGGCTGATGATAATGATGATGAATATGTAGAACATATAGTAAGAAAAACTAAAGACTCGAATAGATTGCGGTACAGTACAGTGAAATTCAAAATCTTCTTTGTTAACTTCGATATAAATCTTTTGAAACGAATACCTTTTTTTATAAAAAAAAATACAAAATACAATCTCTCAATTGGCAAATATATAGCTAGGTAGGTGTAGCCACTAATATAAACAAGCAAAAACGGCGTCTTTACAGTAAGTCGTTTATTCACATACTGGAGTACCTATGGCTTGCTTGATACATCGGTATATCTGTATACCCACATTAATCTCAATGTAAAGTTACCTACATTACATATAATTACAATATTATTACTATAATACACTTTTCTATGTCCGAGGTAGAGTAAAAAGTATTTCAAGAATAGATTGGAGAGGTCTCCAGATCAACCGACCAGTCCAAATATGCCAGTTTATTACAAGTTAATATGTCGTATGAGTAGGCCATTGTTAAACTTATCTTGGGATCAGATTAGTGTATGCGATCTTGCCCAAGACTTGCCCAAATGTCCAATATTGAAAAGAATATGTATACCTACTTTTAAATATGTATAAGTTTTAAGTAAGTATATTATGTTTTGAAGATCACGTAATGGGAGTTCAGCAAACTCATTATCACCATCGATACGCTCAGTGTTAATAACTTAACAGTTCAGAATAACTTCATTGATACTAGGTCGAAGGTAGTGTTGTGTAAATATGTCATCAAATTGACTACGATGCGTGATGCTTTTGGTACGAAATCCTTTATTACATCATTACAACAGACAACTGGCGTCGTTATTTTAGAATACGGAAGACGACATACGAAAAATATTCTTAAAAGAGACAAGCAACGTTATAAAATAAGCTAAGTTGTGTCGCTATTTCTTTTACCAGGCAATATTCGCAGAGAGATTTAATATGTTCCAATTTAATAAAACATTTTCAAATACATAATTATACCCAAAGTGCAGATTATCCAGAACCATAAAATAATATTAGTTCTGGACAATCTGCGCTTTTGGGCTAAAATATTCGTAAGTAGGTACCATGAATAATACTGGAATCTTATCACTTAAACAACGTGTTACGTTAAAAGCGCAAAACCTGAAAGTTTGATCTGAATAACGAGCAGAATCGATTATAATACCACCTATTATAATACTAAGGTCACATTTTTCAAAAAATATTATTTTATTAAAAATGTTGTCATATCTGTTTATTAATAGGTCAAGCCGTCACGTGCGCATAGAAAAGATCAGAATTGCCAGTAAAAATAAAATAGCACGTAAAACCTCATATTTTTTTTTTATTTTTCTTTTCTTTCAGAATTAGGTCAATTGAATTAAAAGTTATTTGGGGAATTTGGTCAATTGAATTAAAAATTATTTGGGGTGTCTGAGGTTTTGCGCTACGTTGTATAAATCACAATGACAGAATCTGTCATTGGCCGATGCTATTGACACATATCTTTTCAATCACACTTTCGCGTATTACACTAATTCCTTCCTTGAGTAGCAAGTTTTGAATAGTTTGATTTAATAACCAGGTCAGGAATAGCTTCGTTGTCAAGTTAGTTTGCACGTAGTTCCACTAGAGGGCGCTTGCATGTAACTTTAGATTTAATATTAGGTTACAAGTTTCACTTGGACATTATATTTATTTTATTGCTTTCCCTTGTGTCATTCATTTCATGTCCCATTTAAAAGATTTCGGGTTTGTCTTAATTCTAAGAATGTCCTAAAAACAAAGTAGGTAAAGGGTGTTATTACGCTTACTTATATCGTTGGAAATAAATAGTATCTCCAATACGCTATTTTTATCAAACGATTTCTTGTTCTAACCATTGCACTTGTTGGTGTAAGAAATGAACGAAGCAAGATTGCCAATGAAATCTATTGGGAGTTTCATGTCATGAAATATAGAAAGGGATACAAACTAATAAGTTGTATCGATTTTTCTGATGTACTCGTAATAATACAACCTCTACGAATTGCTTAGAACTCCCCAATTTCTGGGTAATAAGATTCCAGGGAAAAATTTGATAAGATGACAGTCATGTAGTCTGACAGATACCAGTTTGCAAGACCGCATTCCGTATGAGATCTTTTCTTAGTTTCTGCCTAGATAGCCCAAAATACTACTTTGAGTTTCTACCCTTTTGATTGTGAAGTTAACGTTAAAAAATATATAATGAGAAAAGAAGAAGAAGCGGAAGTTTAAATAGAAAAGTTAATGCTAAATCGGTTACGTTCTTACAACATCATTTTCTCTTCCTTTATCTTTATAACAATCGACCTGCTTTTACTTCTATTTTTAATTAACATAAAGAGCAAAAATAATCTAATGGGGTGTGTAATATTTTGCCTGGCAACACTGTTGGACTTGGTTGATGAGAGGGACGTGACCGAGTGTCTAGAAGGCCATCAGGGTTAGCCTTTGTTATGGCGATACGACAGATCTATAGCCGGCGGTTATGCGATCAATCCGACGTCGTCGACCTTGGCCCGATGAGACCCTCGCGGAAAAAGGGCCTAAGTTCGATGCCCTTATTTGTTTGCGGAAAAACGTAAACATATTATTTACAACATACTAATATGTTTACGTTTGCTGCTAAGAATACTGTCGTGGTACTTATGAATAAAAGGGTTTTTTTCTGACACTTGATCGATTCCTGCCAATAAGTGTCCAGTTTCAAAATATCTTTATCTTTGTATTATTTTCCTTTTTTTTCAATCAGTGAACTCTGCTATTATATAAACATTAATAGGATTACTCAAAACATTACTTAAAAAGAAAGAATAAACGCCTTTGATCTGCCAGCCTTAAATTACGTTTAAGTTTTCTACACAAGCCGCTTTTTGTAGTAAATATAAAGTTTATTGTCCTCTTTACCTACTAAATTGTTTTAGTACAAAACAGCGTTCGAGTCTCGTGAATGCAACAAAACCTACAGACCTATGCACAGATGCCTGGTAAGCCGGCTTACTTCCACAATGGCCCTTTTCCTCCCACTTTGGGGAACATGACAGCCCACTATAGCTCTTATTCCCAGAGACGAAGGTGGATAACTAAAAGTATTCAGTAACGCCCCGAAGAGTAAAAGATGTTGAGCCCTGGCGCAATATAGTTAAGGTTGACAGTGAAGCATTAAAGTAATGTATTTGAAGTATACTCGTAATTTGTAGTATTTCGATAATGGGAAGTTAACATCCTCTTAACTCATAACAGGAGGGACCAGAAAGAAAAAGCGACGTCCCACTCGCCTTATCGTAAGTCATACAATGTATGGGAATAATCTATTTTCTCGTATGATCTTCCCTAGTTGCCACGCCTACCTATCGTATCAGACTGGGGTGCATAAGAGTGGGTTGGTTAATCGCCACAAGGCGGAACTCGTGTCTTTTGGAAGTGAAAGAAATTGGGCAATTTTAGTAGGAAGTATTTTTGTCGTTAATTTTGCTTTCCATACAGACGAAGTCGCGGGAACAGACCAGTTTCAGAAAGAGTAATATACATAAACTTGCATCACTGACATTTTTGTTAGTTCGCAAAATAGGAACAGTAAGTATTGTTTAAGAGAAGCGGTGCTTAGCAGAACAACCTGATCCTTTGACTTAGGTACTTAGCGAAGGGCGATTGTGAATATGTAAAGATTGCTGAAGTTTCAGACATGATCCGTTGATCCGCAATAGAGTAGGAAACTTACTAATGTATTATTTATGACCGGTTCTGCGAAACAATGTATCTTTTTCTCTGAGAAGGTGCTCTCTTGAATTAATGTAAGCTACTATCCAGTTCAGATGCTATTAGGATAATAGTAGGTACCTTTTGGAATGGAGCGAAAAATGTCGTCAACTGCGCTTTTTTTTTATACTATGTCAGTTGGCAGACAGACACGCAGCCCACCTGATGGTAAGCAGCCACTGCGGCCTATTCCATTGAGGGACACTTCACCAGGAAGCGTCGCTCAATGTGCTGCCAGACTGTAGGCTCATCTGATCTTCGAGCCTTTGATTTCAAGTGTACTGGCTCCCACATTATTACTGCCGGAACACAGCCAGAGCTATTATGGCGGCAGATTTCACCTATGGGGGTGGTAGCTAGCCAGTCGGACTCTGAAAAAGCCCTACCACCAACCAGACCCAAGGCGGGAATTGAACCCACGACCTCCGTGTTTTTATGACCGAGCGGCTTAGCCACTGTTCCACGGAGGCGGTCAAAATAGCTGACTCAGTCTGCCGCTAACAGTGTGCCTACTGGGGACACAGCCTAAGTGTAACTAGGCAACAATCGAACCCTCATTGCCGTGACAACCAAAGAAAAGGCCATCACAACGATACATCCCTTATTGACATTGTTATGATGGCCTTCAATATACAATATGTTCTACGAGTATAAGGTTTGTTTGAAGGAAACACAATATTTTGTAAGGGAGAAAACTGACGTAAAACAAAAGATATCGCGAAAAATATAAAATACTCGAAGCTAAAAGTAAAATCGTTGGGGCAGGTCGGGGTCGTTGACCAAAAGAGACAATCCCGATTGTGTCACAGTATTGTCTCAACCAAGCCAACCCTCGAACAGCTAAGGGTCACAGCACACATATAATCTCGGAAAGGGTTCTTCAGCGTATCAAATCAAGCTGTGTATTTTTTTTAATGAAACCTGCAACTGAAAAGCACACAAATCGAATACAGATGTTTGTGTGTATGTGTATATACATACATATGTCTATTGGCGGTGGTGATTGCTTACCATCAGGCGACAAGCTGGCTCGTTTGCCGCCTCTACAATAAAAAAAAACAAAAAAAATGCCTGCAACATAAACGACAATATACTCAAAAGTACTAATGTAAAATGCAGTAGAATTTAGACAAAGAAATTCTTTAAGGCCAGTCATCATTACGTACCCGAGCTTTTAATAGCTTTAAGATAGGCCTAATTTTACAAGTCTTTTTGATGAGTAGAAAAGCAAAACAAAATAGTGCCATTCCCTTTTAATGACGTAGAGATAGGCCTAGTTCTACACGTCTTTTTGATGAGTAGAAAAGCAAAACAGTGTCATTTCCTTTTCGAGTTGTCATGTGTGTTGACCCTAAGCTGCATGTTCTGAGCTCAGCCAATCCCGGGGTCGTCATTGACCGTAAACTGTGCTCGCCGCGCTAAGGGCTGTCTCTCTATACCTATGTAGTACAGCGGCGCGATTAAAAATAAGTGTACCTTGAATATGACTGTAGATGAGTGCTCAGAGGAAAGATTTGATTGTTTGTTTGTTTGTATTGAATAGGCTCCGAAACTACTGGACCGATTTGAATAGTTCTTTCACTGTTGGAAAGCTACACTATCCCTGAGTAACATAGGATACTTTTGATCCCGGAAATGTGGGAGGAAGGGGGGGACATTTAAAAAAAAGAAATTATGCGCGGGTGAAACCGCGGGCGATAGGCTATTCTCGTGGGTAGTAAGTCACACTTAGTGACGGCCACGCCAGGAATCATAGGTTCAGATCCCGGGCACACCCCAAAGTGATTGGGATTTTCTATTTAGAAAATACTCACTGTCCGGAGTCTGGAAGTTGGGGATATAAAACAGCAACGAGGCTCGAGAGGTTATTCATTATTTATTTAATAACTTAATTGGCATCTTATAAAATAAATAATCATAAGGAGTGACTTACCATACAGATATTCAACAACGGATTTGTACAAATTTTGGAATGTTCTCTCAGTAAGAAAACTATTTCTTCTACGTATTTTGCTTAGAAAGCACTCAGAAGTCCCCTACGACCCTATAATCTCATTTCTGTAGAAAAGAGAAGACGTAACTTTTGCTCTCAAATTCGTGTAAGAACCAGCTTAGCACAAAGGCACTACTACTACCTGGGGAACTATATGTACAATAAGATCAATAATAATATGCAATTACTGATATTTAAGCAACCCAGAAAGAAATGCAAGGACACTATAACAAACTGGCTAAAAGCATACACATATTTAATGACTGAAAAAATTATAATGGCTACGTTATAAATTCGGAAATCTTATGCACACAATCACATACTTATTCACAAAGACCTACACATTCTCACACACACCCATCCACACTCATGTCGCGGCTATAAAAATTATGAAGTGTCTTTAATTTTCTCACTAGCTGTTTCATCTTTTTGCTCCTTATTCACAACTCATTCACAATTTCAAAAATCGTACACTTTGCAATCCATCACAATAGTTGGTGATCTCCACATCTAGAAATATTCCTATAATCAGCTGTTCCTCCCCGTGGGGTGGACCTGGTGACCTATAGTACAGGTATTGTATACCTTTTTTAGGCACCAGTCCCTCTCATATCAGGTTAAATAATTAGGAAAAAACTGATTGTTCTATTTATATTGTTATTTACACGTTTTGTGATGGAAATAAACTTATTACTTATTATTACTTGATAACTGAGCCATTTCAGACGGTATTTCAATAAAAAAAAACCTTTTTGGAACTATTGCTCTATTACCATACAGCCCTAGCAAAGTTGTTCCAAAGAGGTTGTTGGTATAGAGCGGAGTGCGAGCAAACGCGACCGTCTCACTCACTGATTAGATTGCCGCCTCACACGATACATGCGGCGATTACCAATGTACCTTACCTTCTGCCAGAAGCCTGCCATCACTCCATTCTCTTTGTGGGGTAAATAAATAACACAAAGGGAGTTAAGTAAAGTCTAAGACGTTGAAAGAATTTAGCTAAAGACTTGAATCAGCCCCCCTAGACAAGCGGCATTTATGACGTTTGTTATAGCTCAATTTGCGATAGCGAATGTCAAATCCCATAATTTCAACACGTGACTTTTCTATGGCATCTGTCAAATCCATACAAATTGGACTAAGCGAAATTCGCCAGCTATGAAGCGATGCCATCTTGTCTAAGCGTTAAAATATTATACCTAACATAAGCTTGGAAACGAAGGCACAACAAACAACATGTCTGTCTATTCTACCTACTTAGCCCTAATAAAAACGTATCAACATAACAGCTTTCGCGAGTCAATCAACCGCGCTGTGATACGTCTGCTAATGATAAGTCGCGATAAAAGCCTGAATACATAACACGATAGATAATGTTAACACCAATCAATACACAGGTACGCATCGCGAACTTTTACATGCGTTTAGAACATGTTTTGGCTAAAAGTCGATCATACTAATTTGACTGGTCCGATGGCGCATTATGTAATGAGTTTAAGAGAGATGAGCATAGTAGAGAGTCAGAGCATTGTGGTTCTTCCAATTGAATGATATTCTTTTCTGGTGAAGTTCAAAAGACCACATTGAAGTCATCATCATCATTTCGTGTGGCTTCCACATGAATCCTCAGAGGGGCAGTCGAAACTTTTTAGTTCCGTCTGCCCCTAGTGGGGACAGACTGAACTTAAATTAGTTTCGCCTGCCCCTATTGGTGGCAGACGGAACTAAAAAGTTTCGACTGCCCCCACTGGTGGCAGATTTGGTGCCCCCACAGTCGGGAATAATCCGTCGAGTTGCCACAATCAGTCCACTGCCGCTGGCGTAAGGTTATAGAGCTCACCTATACCACCAGTAAAACGACAGAGAGGGCATTCCTCAACAATATGCGTCGTTGTTTGGCCCCTCAGTCACAATCCGGAACATCTCGGAGACCCCATTTGTGGAGGTGGTAGTTACATTTCCCGTGGCCGGTTCTTCCTCTCGCCGCTGTGTGACGCCTACGCATATCTGGGGGAGCCAACCACATTGAAGTTGTACTTCATACCTGTTGTGCTATGTTTCTATCAATGAGTAAGGTCTGCAGAGCTCAATTGGGGCGGTTAGGTAATACCTAACCTCCCCCTACCTAATAGTTATGTGTGGCAGCGAGAAAGACCTTTTTTTGCTGCAGTATGTTTTCCATTTAAATGACAGGGATGTTGACGCGCAAGTTACGAATCTTGTGTTTAATATTAATATCACCACAAGACAAGGCGTCCATAGATATGTAACAGCTTCAACAGAAGGGCTACAATCTTGAGTTCCGTTCAGTTCCGTTCCGAAAACCAGACTAAGTACTAACTGTAACAAAAAGTGAGGACTAAATTGCATCATACCTGTAATCATTATACATTACAAACTTGCATCGATGACGCTATCTATGACATTCAAAGTAACGATACCTAATAAATTCTTTACATTTACTCATTATACATATGTATTTCAATGTACATTAAGTACTATACCTAAAATTGCTATTTTCCTGTCGTACAATTTATTCTCAATTCTATAAGGAAATAGTTAGTATGCTAAGTCTGCATGTATTTTGTACAGCACACAATAATAAAATGAAATGACGTGTTATCTCAAAAAGCTACTCGGCTAGGGTTGCCCATGCCTACTACATTGACTTTAAGGTATCGTACATTAAAATGTATTTAAAAGAAAGGTTAGATTATTTAAATTATATGAATCCGTGGTCATCCTAGTCTGACCGCACGAGTTTTATAATTGTAGGTAAGTACGCTCTTTTTTGTAACTTCTTTAATAAACTGATTCTCTATTTTAATAAAAAAAAATATACTGGGGAGTATTTGTTTTATTAATCTAAAGAATCAGTAGCCATAGTTTTTTATGCTTTTCCGTTTTATAGAAAGATGTTTTGACCCCGGCAATGATTTAAGGAACACGTCAGCCACTGCCGATTTAAACGGAAATATTCAAACAAATTAAATTACATTTCCTTTTTGTTTATTTCATCTTTATGTAAGAATATAAGTCAAGGCTACAAAAAACCCTTACAAATCTTCAAGTAAGAATATTTCATGACTGTATTTGATAAAACAACTAACATAGAATCTGTTAAATATCAAGCAAGTAGGTATGTATATCTGCCTTCTAAAACAACATTATGTACAGCGCGTGTATGGTGCTACGTGCTACAGGCAGGTGACGTAAAGTGCTTGTAGCGCTCTTTAACTAATCGTGAAGTATACAACTCTTTATCTTCGAAAATACAAAAAATTACATTTTTATAAAGATTGGTGTTTCTTTTTAAGAAATTGTATTAAAAGCAAATAAAAAACTTGTCAAATTATCTATTCGGCAACCCTAGACCACGGTGTGAGTTAGTCAGTGAATACGCTCCGGGGACGACGCACGCCCGCCCGCGCCTCTCACGTCCGCGAAACTTTTACAACGCGCGTTTTAGACGATGAGTAAAATAATAAAATACGGAAAAAGTTACACACCTGTGCCAAAGGTTGACAACTGATATAGTTTCGTTCTAAATTGTTTGTGAGTTGTTGTTGTGTTAGTGCGGTTTTTCCTGTTCAACTGCTTTTGGTTATGTCGAAATGGATTAGTAAGTATTTATGTGATATAGTCTAAGATTGAATTAATACCTAATTTAATATCCGACGATATTATTTACACAGTGCCGGATAGCCCTACAGAGAGCATTGTATGTTATATAGAGCTATACTTACTAGCTAGCTAGCCCCAAACTAACTCCAAACATAACTTTCAGATAGGTAGGTATAGTACTATGATCCCAACGGATAAGTTGCACTGCTTATACTTTTTTGTAAATACATATTTATTATTTCATGGAAACAAATATCAGACGTTTATGAGTGTTTTTGGGTTCGAACCCGTGACCTGGTATAATAGGCGACTTCTCAACTATTACTCCATCTCGGTTGTCAAGACAATTGATTTCCAGTAA
The DNA here is from genome assembly GCA_949319885.1 of Mecyna flavalis. NCBI lineage: Eukaryota > Metazoa > Arthropoda > Insecta > Lepidoptera > Crambidae > Mecyna > Mecyna flavalis. The sequence goes on from OX439427.1 coordinate 17,338,318, forward strand.
CTAATAATTTCATAATTGTCATACTTTCCTCTATCCTAAGGTTGATTGGAAGAGATCGCTATTAGCGATAAGTCTGCCTGTATTGTACAGTTGTAGGTATTATGTTACATGTTTTCTATTGACAAATGTGTAGTGCAATAAAGTATATCAATCTATCTATCTAATAATACCTAAATTCCAAAACCATCTGTTCATGTTATTGTTATCTGTTTAAGTATATTGTCAACCTTAAAAGAGTTAAAACATGTGTTTTAAGATAATAAATATAAAGCAGCTACAGTTTTAAACTTTTTAAAGTGTACCTTATATTTACATTTACAAATTATGCTAAAAAATAATTTCATTTGCAACGATCATGTTACCTGTACTTATTTATAACCTATAGCAAGAAAGAAAGGAAAAATATTTCGATTATTTGATATGAAAAACTTATGAAATAGTCATATCATTTTGTCTTAATGTAATTTCTCTGTTATTTACTTGAGTTGCTGACAATCGAAAATTGTTTATAACTGTGTTTATAACTAACTACTTTTCCTTGTACTGACTCGTAAGGAAAACATTTGTATGTGTCATTTGCACTTTCACATTGGCACTTTCATCAATCAAATGTGCAATGGTTGTCGATTGCATAACATAGCCTTTCGTTAAACATAACGTAAAAATTTAGAACAACTTTTACTGAGGTCATGTCGATGTCAGGCTTGTTCGATGACTCTTGTGCTGGCCTACCTCCAGTGTCACTGTGACGTGTAATTTTTGGGACAACCTGTAGAATGAATAATGATGAAAAATAGACCGGTACTGTAGAACGTTAAAATCGAAAGCTCAAATCTTTCAAAGTATGTTTACGATACAGCGCCGACCTCATATGAATTGGGATTCGACAGGAGATTGATGAGACTTTTGAATAGCTAATAATCTATTTATAGATGAAATCGTGTTTGTTCTCCATAAAGAATGCGAGTGAAGTGTGAATGCCTAAACTATTTATTAATTGAAACATTGGCGAGGTGTTGTAATGTGCACTTGCAAATGTTTTAAGCTAAAAACATTTAACATTAAAATTAATGCAGCTCATAATATATTATCTTCTTGATCTCGTAGAAAAAATATGGTACTTAAATAGGTCAGTCACTGTGTTCTTGTCACTAGTGTACCGTCCACTTAATGCGAGTGGGAGCATTAAGTGGATTCAACAAAGTCTTGAAAAGGGCTAATTATATTTTCTTGTGGCATTATTTCTGAGCAGGTCAAGCACCACAAGATGGGCAACGGCTTATCCATTTCGGGTGTGAAGGGGAAACGTGGGACTTCAGTGGGTAGTAAGAATATCTTTGGTCCCTCCCACGACCGAAGGTCTCGCTGCCCTTGGATATTTTAACATAATCTTCTTCGCAAAAAAAGGATAAAATTAAATGACGTGCACAAACTGCAAGATTAATTGTCTTATTAACAGAATATAAATTAGAGCATTCTTTGCTTTTGTTTGTCAAGAGGACATTGTGTGCGTTAACATGTATGTTTGTATCGGTGTGAGTGTTTCTAAATATGTCAGTAATTTTTAGCCGTACACAGAAAGGTACTCTTAGTTTAGGACTAGATGGCACTGTGTAAATAATGTCCCAAGATATTTTTATACGAGTATTAAGTGGATTTAGTATGACCTTGTAACCTTTTACCAGTAACGCGTTGAGGACATAATGAAATCATTACTAAGTCCGATGAAGTCCAAGCAAACAGTGGAACCCCGTTATCCCTCGTTCGGATGACTCAGCACGCCTGCCCCTGAACTTATAATTTTGTTAGTCCAATAATTCCACGGCTCGCGAAAGGCAAAAAGTCCTTTATATCCGCAGTGAGCAATACCTCCCTAATTGGAGGATATTAATACAACACACTGTACTCTTATCTCGGGTCACTTTTGGTGTGTAAAAATGAAATTTGCTTTTTTTCAACCCCTTTTTTGTATTTCGTGTTGTTTGGAAATATAATAGGTACGCGAAGTCGTTGAGGGGTAGAGGGTTTTTGGCTGGTATTTCCAGATTTTACCTGCGGGATGGTTGCTAGCCAGTCGGAATCTGCAAATTCTTACAACCAACTGTGAACACGACAGGCGGCTTAGTCATTGTACGTGAAACAGGCGGTGAAACAGTAAAATTTAATAAAAATAAAGAAATGTATCAGCCTTGCCTATGTTTTGTGCCTATGCCTATGAATGTCCCACTGTAGGTCAAAGGCCTCATCTTTAAAATCATGTTATCGTTACTATGACTTAATCACCACGCTTGCCAAATGCGGATTGGTAACCAAAAATCTGTTTAGTTACCGAAAAAACCGGCACAAAGTTAGCTCGACCTAGGAATCAAAGCTAGGACCCCGAGATCTCAGCCCGGTATTTGAACCATTAGACCATCGAGGCATTAAAAAATAATCAATTCAGAAGTCAGAGATCTAGGAGTACAACTGACTAATAAGCTATCTTTTAGTGTGCATATTACTAATATATGCAAGAAAGCATATCGTAATTTGGGATTCATACTGCGTAGGGCTCATGATTTTAATAATGTAACAGCAATTATCATGCTTTATAACGCACTGGTAAGGAGTCATCTGGAGTGTAACTCTGTGGTATGGGCACCCCACGAGACTAAATATAAGATTATGCTAGAAAAGGTCCAGAACAAATTCGCTAGGTATCTTTATAAGAAATTATATGGGGTTTACCCTTTTTATCCACTCAGATATCCTAATTTATTTGTTCTAGGAATGGTAGGATTAAGTGAACTTAGGGTAAGAAGGGATTTTGCTTTTGTTTGCTATATCCATAAGATTTTAAAGGGGAGGGTACATAACGCGGAGTTTTTGAGGAAAATAGAGTTGAGCGTCCCGGACCGATACGTGGAGCGGCGCCGCGCGCCGCGCTTGTTGGCGCTGCCGCGCGCGCGCACGCAGCTGCTGGCCGAGGCGCCGCTCACGCGCGCTCTCAGGCTCATGAACGTGATGGCAGAGCAACTTGATATATTCTCGTGTTCTCTGAGTGAATTTGCAAGGGTAGCGTTATTTAACATTAGTTATTTATAAGACAAATTAATTAAGGCCAAATATACCTAATAGTTACAATATTTTATATTAGATTAGATACACTATCGCATTAGACTAAGTTCTGTAAAGATAGTTGTAAGTTTGGATAAATAAATAATTTAGTAGTGTTAAAAATCCATAAAATCTGCTTTAGCTCTTGTAACCACTTGGTTATCTCTCTGCGGTTTGGCTGAATAAATCAATATTACATACGTGTTGTTGAAATCTCGACGATACAACGATGATGGATGCTTTGTCCACATTTTGAATAGTGAATTTCATTTGTACATTCCATTCTGCGTTGCATTGTGCACGATAACTACTATTATAATTGGTACTCATTCATACAGATTGCTAGTTGAAAACAGAATAAGTATTTTTCTTGTTCATACATCGTTACTTACAAGGTTTTGTTACATTTTAGTTATTTAAATTATTTTGCCTTGTTGGTTTAGCGGTACGCGTGATATCAGGAACCTGGGCTCAACTCCCTGTTCAAGTAAAATTTGGGACAGGTTTTCCCGACGCAGCTCGAGTTTGTTTTTGACCACCAATCATATTATGGCATGCGTAGTGATTAAGCCAGTACCTATCATAGTCCTATTTGATTACAATGTTGAAGGCCTTTGCTTGCCCTGCAGTGGGACAGTAATAGACTGAAAGCTGTAAAGTCAACAAAAGTTGTTGCTACACGCTACACAGTACACAATATGTTGTCGTCTCTAGATCATATTCTGTGGTATGGGAAGCCCATAGAATAAGTATAACCAAGGCATTTTAGCAATGTCAAATGTTGAAATGTTTCAGATGTCCAAGTATTTATTTTGCCACTTGTTTTACAATTAAATTCTTTTGCACGTCAAAACTTTTTCATCTACTAGCACTTCGACGTGAGCTTACTACCAAGTAACTTTTTAGTAATCTGTAGTACTACTCGTATAATAATAAATATCACATTCAGTCGTTATTATTAATCAGTGTCACAATGCTATAAGAAAGACTCAAATCTTGTGACACATTTTATTAAAGAAGCGTCTAAAAATAAATCCTACCAAAAAATATGGCGTGACGAGCGACCTTTGGAAGGCTTTCTATGAAACACAATACCTGCCTACTTGCGCGGAATACGAACCGCGCGGTCATGATACCCTGTGAATAATAAATCACGTAGTGTGGATCACACTTCTCCTGACTCGGCTTGACACACCAATAATTTGATAGTGTAGTTAAGCAATAATCTATTGTGAATGTAATCTAATTTCTTACAGACTCGACGTCAATTTGGTGAATTATGTTTAAGGTGCCCCGATGGCGCATTTTGTAGTGTCCTTGCCCTTTGCGCCAGTGGTCGTGGATTCGCATCCCAGCCACGACAACTTTTTATGTATTGAACATTTGTGTTTATCCTGGATGTATATTTGAATTTAAGTATATACTTGTGGTACCTTTGTAGTTTTTGATACCCATAGCACACGTGCCTAAGCTTAGGTAGGTACTTGTCAAGTTGCTCTTATTTACTAATTAATTACAATTGAATAATAATAATACATCTACTTTATGTTTCGTTAGAATTTTTTGCAGGACTTCGCATTTCATCACTTATTCCCTCGATAGTTATTTAGTTGGCACTGTTGGCAGGCTCGAAGATTGGGCCCAATATAAATTTGAGGAGGGTTTTGGGCTGACATAGGTATTTGTAGCATTCTTTGAATTGAAAATTGAAATATACCATTCATGAGCGACTCGGTTATCGTTCTGTGAGGCTGTTCTTCTGACAACAGGTACAGCAGCCGGTAGTTTGTTACTCGATTTGAGCCACCCGGGGGACACGTGTAGGGTAGCTATTCCTACGGACGTGAGTAACTTCATCCTCCACATAACACTATTTAACAACAAAGTATAGCTTGTATTATGGGCACAAGCTAACAGATAAAAGTGACATTACATACTCTTTTTTACATAATATACGTAGGTACACAGATCGGTACAACCAAATTTTAATGCACATATAAATGTTTGTACCGCACGAGATTCGAACCTATCATTACATGAAAGTCGTCAAATACCTATTCGTCTTTGTGTCTACATACACTTTTAATGAATCTATGTCGAATGCGTCTTTTCCAAGTAATTGTAGGAAAAACATAGTAGGTTAAACCAGTGGGGAATTTGCGGCTGAGACCCAAATGATTAAAAGCCGAGCGTTGTTCATAATGAGCGCATATAGTTATTATTATGCGTCGAGGCGTCGCAGTAACACTTCAGTTCGTTAAACGTTTGTTTTCACTTGGAATGAAAGTGTCGACGATCAAAGGACTGGAGCATTTTTTTCTTCTGTCGAAGACGCTTCAAACACACACAGACTGAGACACAATTTCAACTGAGCTCGTAAGACTTTCGTATCGTTGTTTGCAAATCTCGGCAAGATGAGATAAAGTACAAACATTGATGTAAAAAAACGTTTTAAATATTTTAACAACCAGTAGATACTTAATAATTAATCTAGATAACTATATTAGCCTTGGAGACCTTGGAGTACGCAAAATGCCTGAACTAGTAGTATTTATGCGTTCAGGTGAAAATGATCTCGTATTATTGTTTAACACAATATATGTTCGTAATTACGCAAAAATTATATAATATCTATATGTATATGTATATAAAACTTAAAGGTGACTGACTGACTGACATAGATAGATATTAACGCACAGCCCAAACCACTGGACGGATCGGGCTGAAATTTGGCATGCAGGTAGATGTTATGACGTAGGCATCCTCTAAGAAAGGATATCTCGATATTCCCACGGGAACAGGAACCACGCGGGTGAAACCGCGGGCGCCCGCTAGTTTCTTATGTACTCGTACGTACCTAAGTAAATTATTGTTTGATCAAAACGGTATACAAACAACAAAACTAAACTGCACATCTAAAAGTTATTGGTTTCTAAGCTTAATTGATTTTGGTATAATTTATTTTTTCTCTTTATCATTATAGCTCATTTTTTAAGTGCCTTGTTGAGACAGTGAAAGCCCATTATAGTTTTCAACATCTTATTTAATTGGTCCTAGAAAAATGGAGAATCACAAGAATGTACTCGTAGATCTGGTTTCTAAGTAAGAAGCTTAAAAATTCATGTCGCACATAAATATTTTTGTCACATGCCTTCTATTATAATTTTAAGACAAGGTTTACGATCAGTTGTTTATAATTACAAGGAGTTTTAACGCAGTTTTAGTTAAATATAGGTTATGATCAGCCATATGGCCTCTGAAACATCTGTGCTAACAAAGCTTAACATATTTAACATAATAGGCGTGAACAACATACTGACTACCTATTCTCAGAATAATTACGATGTGAACTGATAATAGTGATAATCAATTAACAATATATCAATTTTTGAGAAATTTTTGTTTTGAGAAACGAATAGCTAAACAGGAACATTATTTTAACATCATACATATTAATCGTGTGATAATTGAGAAGTCAGCTATTAAGAGATCACGGGTTCAATCCCCGCACGGTACTATCACTTGTGTAGGTACATTGTATAGTACCCAATGGTCTGGGTGTTTATAATGATACTAGCCTTCCGTCAAATATCCCCCCCTTCCCCCCACTTTTCCGGGATCAAAAGTGCCCTATATCACTCGAGAATAGTGTAGCTTTCCAACAGTGAAAGAGTTACTCAAATCGGTTCAATAGTTTCGGAGCCTATTCAATACAAACAAACAATCAAATCTTCCCTCAATATAATATTAGTATAGATATCGACGGGTTCCGGGCTAATTGTATTAAGCGACATTTAGGGCGATATAGACTTTTATACATATTTGGACTCAGTGAATTTTTCTGCGTCGTTTGAGCTGGGTTTGATGACGATCGGAGAACTTTTTTGGCGCTTAATACAACCGCATTTTTGGGGTCCATTTTGGACTGCAATGTATGAAGCGACACAAAATATTGACAAATTAAGGAACTTAAAACTCACTTCTAAATACCAGACAGTCGTTTAAACTTTTTGTCCTGGAACAACAATTTACAGGCAACGTACGTTCAATCATTTAGCCTTACATTAGAAATGTCGCTTCACTTTGTTAAATTCTTCTCCAGTGTCGCTTAATACAGTTAGCTTTACCTTATAAATATACTAGAATGTCGTTTAACACATATAATTATTTAAACATCCAAAAGGGTTTTCTTTGAACCACTGATCCCCAACAGTTGACCAGATTAACATCATTAACTTGTTAAGCATGTACTTAATTATGCGGGTCCCCTTTGCATAATTACGACGATCCCGTGGAACAAACATGTTACTTCAGCCGTTCACATTTTAAATCAACTGTCCAACAAAGATTATGGCAGTTTTGTACGGAAAGCTTATTTCAAATAAACAAACAAACCGGAGAAAATTAGAAATCAAATAAAACAATATTGAATGTATGCTTATTTGAGTTCTCTTTCAAACTGGATATAAGAGACTGAACTGAACACACATGTGTAGCACACCATCTTCATTCCACTTTCGGCTAGAGAGGGCGCAAGTGTGCACAACTTCTCCGGTGCATAAGGCACCCTATTTTACGCTCTACCGCATGCACCATCAAATCAGCCAAAAAACTTGATACGCCTTCAAACCAGTAAAAAAATTATAACACGTGCTCAGAAATATCGACCCAATCACGTTTGTAAATACATCGATATTATCTTGTACCTGCGAAGGTCAGATAAGCCGTGAATCATGTCGAACGCAATACGTAACATCATGAACAGGCTCTTCTGAACAATCATTGCCTCGAGCCTCAACGATTAACTCCATGAGGGTTATTGATGAATCGCTCACTTGAGTATTGCAGGGATGTTTGTAGATCGCGACTCATTATGGCTAATTTTTATTTTAAATAAATAAATATTGGACAGCATCACATACATTGATCTGACCCTAAAGTAAGTAGCGTAAGGACGTTGTGTTATGGATATCAGAAACAACGAAGGTACCACAAATTATATACATAAATACAAATAAATGTCCAGACACAGAACAAACACAAATGTTCATCATACCTAAGTGTTTGTCCTGGGTGGGATTCAAACCCACGACCCCTGGCGACAAATTATTTTTTTAAAAGCCGTCAAAGCCCAAACTAAGCAAAGCTGTATGGGTTTGTATACTTTTTTTTGTAAATACATAAAAATACCTGTGCACGTGCGAGGTTTGAACCCATGGCTTTTTGAGTAATATTCGACATCTCAACCATTACAATAGATTGGTCGTCAAAAAAGGGTAGATGGTATTATTTAGTCGCGCTTCTTCTCAACAGGCCATTCACGTCAAAGTGCTGGTAAGTTAAAAAAGTTTTGACGTACAAAAGAATTTAATGGTAAATCAAATTGCAAAATAAATACTTTGACTTTGTATCTCTCCTAAGGGAGTTCACGGCACATAGTCCTTTATTATTATTATTATAACCAATAACGTAAGGTAAATAAGTAAAATCATTTAAAATTTAGTTGATGCTTTGACGCTAATTAAATATTATGTTAAAAGTATAAGGGGCAGTTTTTCACGCACATGGCCAGCCCTAGAGGCTAAGTGCGGAAAATTTCCAGTAAACCTAAGGGACAGTATGCTGTTAGAGGTATAAACTGCCTTTTATTCCTTTTTGATAATTTATTTATTGTATTACTTAGATGCTATCCCTTTTATCAATTTAATCGTTGCTATCTTGACGAGATGTTTGGTGTAATGGTCGAGAGGTCGGCTATTACACCAGAGGTCACGGGTTCGATCCCAGCACGGTAGTAACATTTGTGTGCTTGAAGAAGAACATGTCTGTTTGTACGTCTGGGTGTTTCTATGTATTATGTATGTATTTACAAAAAAGTAGGTATATATGTAATGTTTATCTGTTGTCTGGCACCCATAGCACAAGCTAATGCTTAGTTTTGATTTAGATGGCGCTGAGTGAATAACGTCCACAGATATTTATTATGTCCAGAGATATTACTTCGTCTATCAATGGTAAAAGTGGTACTTACAAACGCAAAATCCATTTCTTATGTTAAAATATATCACAGTAAAGATATCATCAAGTTTGTATACTCACAAACAAGACATTTTTAACACTAAAACAAGCAGTGCAAATATTGTGCAAATATCGCAGTGCTACGAGCTACGGAAACAGCTACGAACAGTACGGACACCGTTACAGCACTACGTGACTGCTACGGATTAGATAAGCTTATCTCACCAAACTGTGTAGGTGTTAATCTTTCGCGCTGCAGTGTCTAAAACTGAGCCTTTTTAATATTATACTAGCGGCCGCCCACACGGTTTCACCCGCTCGTAATTTATTTTTTCAAATTCCCCCTTCCCCCCACATTTCCCGGAAAAAAAAAATTTAAAATATTGAAATTCATATTTTTGTAAATAAATATACTACCAAAATTGCGTTTAAAAAGTGTATTTTGTATATGTAATCGTAAGTTGACATAAATTAATTCTACCGGATGGCCGTCGTAAATTCAGCGTCTAGACGGAGGCATTTCATTCAGGAAAAAACATCGTAAATTTTTCAATAAAAATATAACTAATATCGAAATTGCATACTTTTTCTACCGACCTCTTAAGTTTAGAAAATACTTTACAACTCGAATTCATTTAACAGATCTTAATAAATAATCCGGGACATTATTCGTATTGCATAGTTATTACCCATTCTTTTAGTTATCCTTTACTTCGGGGTTGTCTGATAGAGATCGCTTATAGCGATAAGACCGCCTATATTGTGCGTTTTTGTTCTATTTTTAAATTATTGTTGTAGTGTTTTTGTCCGTTTTATGTGCAATAAAGAATATTTGTTGTGTGTATTCACACAACCCTATCTAGCCGCAAAGTAAGCTATAAGCATAGCTCGTATCATGGGCGCCAAAGTCAAAGTCAAACTTTTATTTGCAAGAACACAATTACAAAAGGTCTTAAATATATAATTAGGAACATGTATTCAATCTTTTCTCAGACATCTTATCTTACTTCTTACAAATATTATAAATGCGAAAGTCTGGATGTTTGGATGTTTAGATGTTTGGATGTTTGGATGTTTGTTCCTCAATCACACCTAAACGGCTGAACGGATTTAGATGAAATTTGGCACACGTATAGTTTATAACCTGGATTATGACATAGGCTATAAAATTCTTATGGGAAACGTCTCATTCCCGCGGGAATAACAATTTTGAAAATACTGAACCGATTTGAATAATTCCTTTACCGTTGGAAAGCTACACTATCCCCGGTGAACATAGGGTAATTTGATCCCGGAAATGTGAGGGGAAGGGGGGATATTTAAAAAAAGAGATTACGCGCGGCTGAAACCGCGGGCGGAAGGCTAGTGCAAATATAAATATTTTTAAAACCAGCCAGACAACGGATTTCTAAAATATTACTTTCATTCCTATTTTTTATTGACGAGCCATTTGGTGTAATGGTCGAGAAGTCGGCTATTACACCAGAGGTCGCGGGTTCGATCCCCGCACGGTACAAACATTTGTGTGCATGAACATGTCTGTTTGTATCGGTCTGGGTGTTTCTATGTATATTAAGTATGTATTTACAAAAAAAAAAGTATATAAGTAAATTATCCGTTGCCTAGCACCCATAGCACAAGCTAATGCTTAGTTTGGGGCTAGAAGGCGCTGTGTGAATAATGTCCAGAGATATTTATTATTATTATTATTGGCCCGATGGTGCATTTGGTAGTGCCACAGGACAAACATTGTGTGATGAACATTTATGTTTGTTCTGTGTCTGGATGTTTATTTGTATTTAAGTATATAATTGTGGTACCTTCGTTGTTTCTAATACCCATAACACAAGTGATTACGCTACTTACTTTGGGGTCAGATCAATGTATGTGATGTTGTCCACTATTTATTTATTTATTTATTTTGTAGCACGGTAGGCTCCAGTGACCTAAGAGTGGTCAAGTGGGCCGACGATCAATACAGACTGTAAATTAAAATAACATAAAAATGGATTTTTCATTTTGTACATTAATTTGTCTGTTTATTGGAATAAAATGATTCCTCTATTCAATGTTAATGGCATTTATTTTGTTTCAGATAATAAACTGCTGGAGCCATGAGCTCTAAGCTTTATAAAGGATTAAAAACTTAACTGGTGAGTCATAGTGCTTTCTGATATTTACGTATTGAAATGTAGTAATTTAATATTATACATACCGCGAGTTTATACGTTTAAGTTGTTTTATTTGGTGAGTCATATTTATACTTCAGATTTCGTTGTCCATCATCATTATCATCATCAGCCTATATACGTTCCCACTGCTGGGACACAGGCCTTATCTCAATTGTGAGATAGTGTGGGCCATACTCCACCACGCTGGCCTAGTGCGGGTTGGTGGAGGGGTGCGTAAGGCAAGTGACCAACCTTAATGTCAGATGTTATCAAGCCGCCAAATGGCCTCTGACTAGGCTTGACGACTAATATCTACATATAGTAAATATCAGCCGGGACCAACAGCTTAACGTGCCTTCCGAAGCACGGAGACGCCATTGTCCATATTTATATTATAAATGCGTTAGTTAGTCTAATTGTTATCAAGCCGCCAGATGGCTTCTGACTAGGCTTGACGACTAATATTTACACTAAATGTGATTAGAATGCCATCCATTAACCGACCGCGGCGTAGGTAGCTTTACTTTCGTTATTTCTAACAAACCACTGTCACAGCTGCGCCACAAGCGCCTTCGCACTGCAAGGCGACAAAAAATGGACATTAGGCCAATACTTTACTTTATAGTCATTATCTTGATGGTATTTTGAAAACGAAATGTATCATCATCATCAGCGTATCGCGGCATCAACGTATTCGCCTGAATCCTCATAAACACAACATATTGTTAGTTTGTAGGTAAATAACTGACCTCGTTAAAATCGCTCGTTGGTCCGGATAAAGATCTCAGGTACGACCATTAAAAGCCAATAAAAATCGGCACGTGTAGATATAAAACGTAAATAGTCTTAGTACACGAGGTGTAGAGGTAGTTAGACAACTCACGTCGCCCTTGTAAGATCTCTTACTGCGATAATAAAACAAATACCTATGTGTTTCCACTTTGGTTAGGTTATTGCTGACTTGAATCACCTGAATGTCGGAAAATAATGATGATTTCGTGCTTTGGAAGGCACGTTAAGCCGTTGGTCCTGCGCCTGATCTCTCTTCGGTCGTGTCAGACTGGCAGCTGTCCCACCGTGCTATGAGAGTGAGGGAATAGGGAGTGCACCTGTGCTTGCGCACTCACTTGTACACTATACTCTATAGTAAATCCTTCGTAGTTGGCTGATCGTAAAAGAATTGCCGCCGTAGTCGAAAACTCGTCTAGGAGGACATTATATTATTATCTTTCGGCGCCAACCAATGACAATGGATTTTTATAGCAATACCACGAATGCTAGGTGAGATGCACTTCCATTGTTTGTGGACTTGGTTACGGTCTGTACCTATCTTTAACGGCACCAGTCGTTGGTTTTGAACATTATTATCTAAGTTTAAGCTTAACTGTCTAAGTAACTTTCTATTGAAGTGGCCAGGTACTAACGTGTCTATAAAAGTTTATTGACTTGCTAGTGCTCGCAGCTTTACCAGTGTAGAATTTAGAATCACCAAATTGACCTATCTATACTATCTATACTAATCTATACTACTCGTATCTATAACTATACAAATATTATACAGTGGAAAGAATTGATTGTTTGTTTGTTTATATTGAAGTTTGGGAGAATCATTTATTTTTATTTATTTATTTTACCATTTTATTTATTTTTGTCATATTTGATTTTTTTAATATACTACTTTACTCAAGTAAATGTTTTTTTTGGGCTCAAAGGTGTAGTGTGTACAATGTCCAGGAATGTTAAAATTAATTATTAGACTTCTGAGGCTGAATGTCTTGTTTGTTGACCATTATTCACACAGCGTCGTCTGTCAACCCCAAACACATGAAACAGAAGAGCACAGATGAAAACCTGATGGGGATAGTTATCCGGTCGTACTCAAAGTTCTGACACTAAACAGGCTCAACAGGAATCGAACCTACGGCCTTCACTTTTATAACCGAGTGGCTTAGCCAGTTAGCCACTGTCCAAGGAGCCGTTTTTCAAAGTTTTTAAAAACTTTTAAATCTTGTCTATATACAAACGTTTTTTCTTAATATTGTGTCCGTATTCCATTCCAGTCCATCAGTCGTAGTCGTCGTATTAACCGTAATGTCTCCGTGGGCGGCCACTAGCACCAATTTAAACATTACTACAGCTTTATTGGGCCTGCGGGGTGCCTTCGTGTCTTCGACCGCCCATTTAGGCTTTGTTAATAAATATACGAGTTAGACATGGCCTGACATGGTTTACACATCAGCCTTAGAATAATGATTTAGTATAAAACCGGGTCTCCAACACGACACAATCACACAACACATGTCATCATGTATTATTAAAATAATGTTGCACTGCAAATTTTCTTTTGCTTGACTTCCTATAGCAGAAACTATTTACACAAAATAATTCCTTGATTGTGTAGAGTAAAACACCCATATTAATGGTTGATAAGTTGTTGCATATACATCTCATGACAAAACATGACTGCTAACATATCTGTTTAAATTTTTATGGATGTGTTCTAGTGTAACTTAAGACATTAAGTTAATAAAGTGAAGCTTCCTGATGAAGTGTCCCTCAATGGAAACGGCCGCAAAGACCGCTTTACATATTAACTGATGTGGTATAAAAAAAGTACTTACCCTATCGACATCCCATTGCCTCCAACATCAAAATCCAGTCATCAAGAATGATAAAAGGAAAAAAATAAAACCGTAAAAGGGATTCTTTCTAGGTTGAAATATTGGTCACTTAACTCCGACGCTAAAACCCATACACGCCAAATAAGGCGTGGAAATTTTCCTCAATAGAATATAATCCATTCATATAATTTGTATCGGAGCTTGAAGGATGTTCAGAGCGTAAATATCCGATGGTCAACATCCTTGAGCATCAAAGAGATCTCGATCTAAGCTGAGTTCATGATAGATTACTGTTTGCAAACGCTTTACACGAGAATACGTGTAAAGAATTTATGAGAATAGATTTCTCGTTTCGAAATTCGCTTCGTTGAACATTAGAGGTTTGTAAATAGACTTGGTTTGGCGTGACCGACCACTGTCGCAAAATACATTGTGAATGTCCAAGTATTTACTTCAGTGAAATTCTACAATACATGAAGAGTCTTTTGTATTTCTTTTGATATTTTATGTACTATCAGATTCAAATGCTATTAGGATAATACCTTTCGGAATTGAGCAAAAAATTACGTCAACTGCGTGATGACTTACATATACACAGATAATATTTTGCGTTGCTAACCCCCTTTTTAACGCTCCGTACATATACTATATCTATGTTGCTAACGCATTTTAGCGATTACCTTTTTCACCGCTGTTAATTCATCTGTCTGATGTAAATGACGCTTCTCTTTTTCAAAATTGACAAAAGAGACCATTATATTAGATACCTAAGTTAAATTACAAGGAACTTTTATAGGCCCCTAACATATTCTTACAGGGAAAAACAGTAGCACCTCTGTTTCTTCCAACTTATTTTCAGCATAGAATCAACAAAGGCTAAAAACTGTAAATTATATCATTGTAAAGATAAACGAAAGTGTTTTAAAATGATAGCAATATCATTAAATTTTTAATAAATAAAGTACGTTATGTACCTACCGAAATCGATTATCTAAAATAATGTAAAATGATGGTGGTGAGCGTAGTGGTTATTCTATATTTTTGCTTGTAAGTGCAATAATGTTTTTTGTAAAAGACTTATAGATTCATCTCGTGATTGTGTCGTCTAGACTAAGCGCATTCAGCGCGATAAGTATTTGTAATTAGTTGTAATTAAGTGTCATCAGCGACGGCGTAGTGAGAAATGAAACGGCTCTTTGCTAAAAACGTGTGATAGGTAAGAAAGGGGCTGCTAAGATATCTATGCATTAAATACTCAAAAATAGCATTAATTAAAGACTTTGGATTCGCTTTTAACTGGCTTAAAAAACCTCCTTTTTTAAATTCTGGTTTTAAAAACGGTGAACGTTCTCCTAAGAAGAAAATCGAATAATTGAGTAGAGACCGTAATAGTAATTGTAATCAGCCTTGCTTATAGTAATGGCGCCGCAAATTGAGTATCGTACTCGTGTCATTATGAACATACAATTAGTTGTGTCATTACGAGTACTTTAAGCTCATTCCATCAATAGATTAAAAATTTGCGCAGATTTTGGTCTGTACCTAAGTCATAGATAATTTTTGTTAGTAGGTAGATTTTCATTGGTGTATATTTTGGTCTTAAATAATGGAGCTATAACAAATACATTTAGATACAAAATACAGCCATGAAATTATCCAAATGTAGGTACAAAGAGTTTTCTCCAATTCTCCAACGCACAAAATTAACATAGCCTTCAATTTAAAATCGCCTCGTCTAGGAAATATTAAAGAGAAGAACAAAGGTGACAGAGTGGTGGCACATTAAGCAATGATTCCTGGTCAATATTTCTCAATAGAAAAGATCACAGTAGCCGCTTACTATCAGGTGGGCTGCGTGCTTGCCTGCCAACTGAAGTAAAATGAAAAGGTCGATTTGCAAAAGGGCCGAATTGAAAGGTGTTCTCTAAGGATCTCCACTCATGCCTACATAAATTGATAACGGAACTCTGTACGTAATCAGTCTATGTAAAAGCGATTTCCTAGCAGTGATTCGCAGACTATTGCTAGTATGGCGATATTCTTTTTGATTACATCTTTACATCTTTTAAGCGAAAAAAATTTATTTAGTTATCTAAAAAATAATTGTTATATTTAGTTTCTACTCTATTAAATATTTGCGGCATTAAAGTATACCGTTTTTCTCAGTCACACAAGAGCTTAGAATAATCAACTGTAAGTTGCTGTAAACTAGATCCGAGTGCATAAAATGCTTCGCACAGTGAGACAAGTGACTATAACTAGCGGCACGCTATGTTAGCCGTTTTTACATATTACAATACATGGTTTTACAGTATAATAAAGCCCAAAACAACGGTTTAAAAAACGGCTCTAAAATTAAAAACAGCACATAAACTGCTGCACAGCAGATAGTTAATATAAAAAGTGCGAAAGCGTTATAAAAACCATGTATTGTAATATGTCAAAACGGCCATTATAGCGTGCGGCTAGTATAAAGTTTTTAGAAATAAAAAAAAGTCATAAATAATTAGGTTGTCGGTGGTGAACCATGAATAGAACCACTTATTTTTATAAATTTTTGATTGCTTTACGTCAATAACCAGGTTCAAATTCTAGACTATACCTTTATGATATTCCTCCAGCGAGTATATTACTCACATGCATAAACTAGGCTACTAAGTAACTAGTAACTTAGTAGCTTGTATGTTAAGTGAAGGCACCATGTCTAAGTGGCTTAGTGCTTCCCCGCTAACTGCCCGCAAACTGAGTTGCGAATAACTACTCGTATAGCCTCCGGCCACAAACTATGTAGGTGCCTGTTACGATGTACAGTCAAAAGCACGTCAGACTATACACTTTGGACTTTGTACCGCTCGCTCTTATGTCGGGGGCATAAGTGCTATTATCGAACTGCAAGTATTTACCGTGATGTGCCGTTGACCGTACGTTGAAGTGTCCAACCAGTATCAAATTAAAACTTAAATTATATATGTGACCCGGAAGCGTGATGAGAACTTGTAAAGCAATTCTATTTACATATTCATTGTTTAAAGTTTTCTATCAACTATAGCGTTAATTATAATAAGTTTGGGTAACAAACTGAATGTGTTTTTTATACTACATGGGTTGGCAGTCAGACACGCAGCCGACCTCATCATCAGTAATGGTCGAGAATTCGCCTACGTCCACTTGGGGCTATTACACCAGAGGTCGCGGGTGCGATCCCCGCACGGTACAAACATTTAATTTTGTGTGAATGAACATACAATGTTTGTAGCGGTCTGGGTATTTCTATGTATGTGTATGTATTTACAAGAAAAAAATATACAAGTAATGTTTATTTATCCGTTGTCTGGCACCCATAGCACAAGCTAATGCTTAGTTTTGGGTAAGATGGCGCTCTGTGAATAATGTCCAGATATATTTATTTATTTCCTATCACGTTAGTAACCGTTAATTTAACAATTATTTATCTGATTAGTTATTTAATCTCCCACTGCAGTGCTAATTTCTCCATTATTGAAATCATGTGGTTTCAACAATTATGACGCTTGGCCAACCCGAAAATTTAACCTACCATCAAGGTGTTTTACTTATTTCACATTAATGAGTAAAAAATAAAACGTAAGATATCTTTTAATTCTTCGTTGAGCGGAATATTATATTACTATAGTTCACTCTACCTAATAATAATATTAGAGCCGCGGTCGCTGCTTCCCGGAAAATAGAGTTATCGAAGATTCGATCCGATTAGTAGCAGACTTACCTATCCTCATTACAAAATAGGATTTTCCAAGTAGCTATATAATGTCCTTTTACTGCTAGGCAATTTTTTTATGCTAGAGGAAGGCAAACTGCCTAGGCGAATCGTCTTATGCAAGAGGGAGGCGAACTGCCAAGTTTTCACATGATTGGCGTGCAAATCTTCTATACCTATATATAAAACTCAAAGGTGACTGACTGACTCACTGACTGACATAGATAGATATCAACGCACAGCCCAAACCATCGGACGGATCGGGCTGAAATTTGGCATGCAGGTAGATGTTATGACGTAGGCGTCCGCTAAGAAAGGATATCTCGATATTCCTACGGGAACGGGAACCACGCGGGTGAAACCGCGAGCGCCCGCTAGTTCTTTCATAAAAATCAATTTTTGTAGGTTTAATTTGTTCAATACTTTCGCTATACTTAAATACCTTGTTTATAAAGCCGATGACACATCGAAGGAAGGTTCTATACATCGAGCACGCGTTTATTTGCGTACATAAAGAAGTTTATTGTTGGCAACTAAGCAAGGCAATTAGAACTCGTCTAAATAATTGCCAATAACGCTTCCGTTCAATGTCAATGTTGTTACCGGGTCGATGTAAGACTCGTGAGTACATTATGTCTTTACTTTGTTTGACCGCCTCTGTGGAAGAATAGTAATACCGAAGTTCGTTCATGTTCAGGAAATCTATCTATACTGCGACGACGACCTGTCTTGAGAATCCGGCCGAAAATATATCGGCTTTTAATAAATATATGTATTTGCATGCAAGAGATTGAGTATATCGTCAATTTAATTTTATTGATCAAACTATTGTTTTTCTTATAAATTAACAATACGTTTAGTTTCACGTAGCATTTTTTTAAATACTTAGCCCGGCAAATGACTCCACTCCACCTGATTTTAAGTGGAAGTTAAGTCCAGACGCGAGGACAACTGGTGCAACGTAAGGTACGTAGCATCAGTTCCCTCACTCTACCAGGCCACAAAGTGCCTCTTCACGCCTCGTTTGAAGGACCCTATGTCATAGAAATGAGGCAATCCTTGCGCGTGTAGACTATTCCATTTTTTGGAGGTGTAACAGAGAAATGAGTCACCGTATTTCTTTGTGCGTGATGGAATATTGGGGACTCCGGCGAACAGCGTGCGTAATACTATGGAGGAAGAGAGAAGGAGGGATGAGGGAAAACAGTTCTTCAGGGCACTCGCCATGGTGATGGTATAAACGGTAAAAGACGATGAGCGACGCAATATCTCTACGCAATTCATTAGCCACGAACGCACTATTTTTCATTAAGCTATCCTTCTCTAGAGATATTTCGAAGCGACAGTTGTCCGCAAATTCCATAGTTGACGAGGGTCCTTTAATGACTATATAATGTGGTTATTATATAATGTGGGGTATATGTACATACATATATCCAAGAAGGTACGGAACTAAAGGGTTGGTCCTGATTTAGTGTCAAAACTACTTCCTAAAATGCTTATATTGGAGCACAGATTTATTATCAAGTACTTTGTCAGTTAATATTTGTAATTGATCTCTCAGATATCAAAAATATACCCGGGGATTGTAAGTTCATTTCCCGCCTTGGGTCTGGTTGGTGGTGGGACTTTCTTAGAGTCCGATTGGCTAGTACGAGTAGGTACTTCAAAGGTGAAATCGGCCTCCATGCGTATTGTGTGAACTAGATAGATAGACAGATAGATACTCTTTTTTGCACAAAACACTACTAATACTATACTAGATGAAATGTACTAGAAATCAAATGCACGAAGATTCGAGGGGCCGACAGTGTGGCAACACACTGAGCGATGATTCCTCTGTGGCGTCCAATGTTCACTTAACATCAGGTGGGCTGCGTGCCTATCTGTCAACTGATAAAACATTTTAAAAAGGCTGACCCGGCTATCGAACTAAGGACCCCAAGATTAGTCAGATACACCTCGGAACCAATATGGAGTTTAAGTAAGAATTACATCTAAACTTTATTGTGGTCTGCGTTTCAGTATATTTTACAGAAACAGTTCATGACCTTTTAGTATTCATGGAATCCTTTGTTGGCGGTAAAATGTACTTACACTTTGATGTTCTTTTGCAACGCAGCAAAGTTCCGCCCTTTTCTAATTCGCGTTTAAACAGACACTGTGACTTAATAGAACACTATGAGGGAATAAAATTTTCCCTATGGACGTGAGGGAATACTTAAATTAAGTAAATACTTGTAAATGTTTCGAAAGCCTCGGTCGTATCTATCAAAAAAAAAAACGTTTTATTGGACTAAAAAGAAAAGGAGCAATTAAGTAAATATAATTTTTTTAAATATTTTACTTAATATAGGCAAAATAGAAATTGGTCTAAAATTAAATGGGTAACTTTTTTCTCCTGATTTGAACAATGGTGACAATCATTAACCCTTTCCCCGCCACGCTTTTTTCCGAAAATGGTGCCCCACACGCCACGACCATTAAAAAAAAAAACCAAAAAAATATTAGGTTATACTCAACTCATTCAGGCAAGTAAAAATACAACGTTTCTTGATCATGTTTTTTTGTCTGATATATCAGACATTGGCGTGGTGGGCACGAAAATGGTTTGTCTGATAGGTATATCAGACATTGGCGTTGAAAGGGTCAATAATCAAATGATGAAATGATTAACAATCAAATCTTTCCTCTTTATAATATTAGTATAGACAAACTATATACTTCACTGAGACGCTGTTTACACTGTGCTCTTTATTTATGTACAAGGCTTGCGGTGAGAATGTGTAATATACAGTATGACAGGAAATGCGAGGGACATATTTAAACCCCAAATAGTTCATGCTTCCATATAACAAAATAAATATGAATCAATAAAAACTCTGGTAAATATCTGCCCATAACATTAGTCGAAACCTGAAAATCCGCGTAACGTGCGGGCACTCTTCCCTTCACAGTACCTATTTCGTGCATTTGTTCAAGTACGACTGAAATTGTATTCGCATACAATTTGAATTTGCGGCGTAACCGGCCGCTCAGCACACGGGATTCTTAGGTAGTTCATGCATACTTAAATTATTAGGATAATTATGGAAAAAATTAAGGATATATTTTTATAGCAAATTGGACTCTAAATCGGATTCTGAACAATCTCCCTAAATATGTCCCTCGGGTTACCTAACACGCTGTATATACTGCGTGACATTTTAGTCGTTGTTTTCCCGCAGTAAAATGATTCTATCTAAGTAGTACAATAGATTAATGAAGTTTTTTTTTGTAGTCAAATCAAAAGTTTTACGATTTTGATATACGAAACTCGAATTATTAGTACCTACTAACTTCGTCGCGGACGGTCACTTGCCGGGATCAATGACCTTCGCGCTTATCAAAAAGATGATAATTCACTATTTTCCAACATTCGATATGCATTTTCCCGTCAGAATATAAAAAAAATATTCAAAAAATTAAAAAAAAAAAACAAAAAAAAAATTCAAGAAAAAGTTATTTGCAAAAATCGATAGTACTACTATAACTGAAGTATTCTGCTGCGGGAAAACAACGACTAAAAAAACACGCAGTATAATAGCAATATATAATAGCTCCTCTATTAAGTATCTCTGTCGACGCCTCACATATTAATTTTAAAATACTTGTTATTATTACATTTGATGATTTTTACGATAAAATACGCTTTAGCCGCGTAGAAATGAGGAATTAATAAAAATGTATGGTAGGCTTGATTTTTTTTATGTAAGCGACCACTTCGGCCTATTCCATTTGGGGTTCACTTCACCAGGAAGCGTTGCTGTGCTGTGCTAAAAAATTTGGTAGGCTAGATTTTAAATGTAATTTTTTTTCTAATCAAAAACAATTATTATAATCGCACCTATTTGGTTTTTAAACAAATCCAAACCAAAACGTCGGATCGGATCGAATATCGGAAAACATTTTTTGGATTTTTCTATGTGCATATTTACTCGCAGATCGACGATGAACAGACTAGATTGAGAGATCGGAGAAACAAATCTTTGTCCAACCGTATTGTTTGTCTCAAGACTTTAGATCATTAGACATTCGACATTGACCGGCTCCGTGGAACAGTGGCTCAACCGCTCGAGCATAAAAATACTCGGAGGTCGTGGGTTCGATTCCCGCCTTGGGTCTGGTTGGTGGTAGGGCTTTTCAGAGTCCGACTGGCTAGCTACCACCTCCACAGGTGAAATTTGCCGCCATTATAGTTTTGGCTGTGTTTCGGCGACATTAATGTGGGAGCCAGGAGCCAGTACACTAGAAATCAAAGGCTCGAAGATCAGATGAGCCTAACAGTCTGGCAGCACATTGAGCGACGCTTCCTGGTGAAGTGTCCCTCAATGGAATAGGCCGCAGTGACCGCTTACCATCAGGTGGGCTGCGAGCCTGTCTGCCAACAGAAGTAGCATAAAAAAACCAGGCACTACTTTATTACGGAATTAAAACGAACATCTAATGTATCATTCTGACTAAGTTTGGTTTTTTTACTTTTACTAGTTTGTGCATTTTTCAAATCTCCTACAAACTCTATTAGCTAATTGGCTATATTTTATGCGAAGTTCGAAATGTTTTTTTTACGATCAGTAAAAGCTGTAAAACAAAGGTAGTTTAACTTCACATATAGATGTGTTATGTACGAAGTATAGTAGACCAAAAAAGACAATAAAATGAAATTAAATTGCAATAAAATAGTAGCATTATTTATAAAAAATAATTAAAACACTCGTGTGCTGTCAGATAAGTTTCTCGTAATTTATCTTTGTTGAAATATGAATGATCGAATTTAATATGGTTTATAATATGAGGTAAGTGTTACGAAGATCATCGGGTCAGCTAGTAGGTATTTTTATAAAATGCATAAATATCATAAAGATGCAGTATTTTGTTTCCAAACCAAGTCAAACATACATTTTTTATATTTGTATGTCATAATATTCGTTCAGTGTATTTAACGACTAGCCTTCCGCAGGCGGTTTCACCCGCGCGTCATTTCTTTTTTCAAATATCCCCCCCTTCCCCCCACGTTTCCGGGATCAAAAGTACATGTTCACCGGGGATAGTTTAGCTATCCAACAGTAGAAGGATTATTCAAATCGGTTAGTTTCGGAGCCTATTCAATACAAACAAACAATCAAATCTTTCCTGTTTATAATATTAGTATAGATTAGATTTTGGATTTGGATTTATATTTGTAATTGTACTATGGATGGGTCGAATTAGTCTGAGAATATTTTTTTTTGTTTTATTTCTTATTTGTATTTTTATATATTTTATTATCATTCTTTTCAAATAAGTAATATGCAACTTTTTTTTGGATTATTAAAAACGCTAGCAGCGTAATTACCATTTTGACAGTAATAAAAAGAAAATAATTGTTTCTTTTTCCTATACCTAATGGCGATTAGGTTTTTTTTCTGAAGAATCTAGCCAGCATCAAATGAAAAATTTGCATAATAACCTGCTTGGTTTTTTCAATGTAACTGGCATCAGATTTACGAATAATTTGACAGCAATAAAAAGCAAATCTTGTTTTTTTAAAGGAAAATCAAAAAGTTTTGAAAAGACGATGACCTTCTTTATTTTAAAGAGGCACTGGCAACAGTGCTTCTGAACTTTGACAGCAATAAAAAGTAAATTAAATATTATTTTTCTAATGGCGTATAGACTTTTTCTGAATAATTTAGCCAGCATTAAATTAAAAAAAAAACTTTTTTTTAACCTGCTTGGTTATTAACTTGATGTAACCTTCGTGGTTATTTTGTTATTTTAAAGTAGCACTGGCATACAAAAAAAAAACAATATTTAACAGTATGTAATAAAAAGTAAATTAAAAGTTTTTCTTTTACATACATACATAATAATAATAATAATATATCGTTTATTTCAGGCAACAGAATTACATGAATTACAGGCCCATATTATAAAAAATACCTAACATACATACAATATAAATAGAAAATAAAAATTAATTTAATATTGCCGCCTTAAGGCGGCTTGAGTCAGCTGGGAGCCGTCCTCGAAACCTCCGATAGACGACACCCTGCGGCCAGAAGTCCTCCTTCATAAAGGTCTCCAGGTGATGGGACGGCACTCTCACCACAAAGGAACCGAAGTTGACTTTATGGCGAGAATCCAATTGCTCAACCCTTAGAGTGAATTTGGACTTCTTTCGGATGTAGTCTACGAGATCCTCGACCTTCGTAGACCAATGCAGTCTTGACACGTACAGCTGCGTCGCACGTATCTCAGGACGCAGCGGGTCATCAGGGCGAGTCGGTGCGGTGCCGCGGTGGTTGCGGGCGGCGGGCTTCCTCTTCTTCCTCTCGACCATGATGAAGCCCTCCTCATCGCACTTGTTCTTCGGTTGACGTTTCTTCGTCAACTTCTGTTCATCTCCCGATGTCTTTGTCTGCCGAGATGGTCTGGCAGGAGCAGCAGCGGCGGCAGCGTAGGCACGGATCGGGGGTTCCGCACCATACATACATACATACATAGCGTTTCGAATTTTTCTGAAGGTCTTTTCCTAGCGTTTTCTATGACATTGCCGGCTAGGTATTCTTTGAAAATGTCTTTGCTATTCGGACGTTTCTTCATACATCTTGATTATCTATCTACGCATTCTATTTATAGTTATCAAGTAATTTCTTTTTTCAATTATCCCCTCTTCCTGACATACATATTTCCGGCAAAAGAAGTACCCTATGTTATGGGATAGTGTAGCTTTCGATCGAACAGTGAAAGAATTATTCAAATCGGTTCAGTATTTTCGGAGCCTATTCAATTCAAACAAACAAACAATCAAATCTTTCCTCTTTATAATATTAGTATAGATGTAGCAGCAAAAGTAAACAACTAATTGAATGTGCGAGTATGTTATTCCACACAGTTCCAGTCTACCTATTACAACGATGCAAGTTAAAAGCTTTTAAAAATAAAAGAACAATATCCATTAAATCCGCGGACGTTTCCAATAACATACGACATAGCTACAACAAAGACTAATTGAACTTGTTCAGACAGAAGGAAACGAATCGTGACGAGTTGCAGCGAGTCCTTTGAGTGCGTTGGTTATTATACTTTTTAAATTCTTTTTTTTCTCGAAACAAAAGCTTTCTATCTATCGACAAGTTTATTAATGGCCAGTAAATCAAATAATTGTATGTTAGATTGAAGCTTTCTGTTTTAAACCCTAAGTTATGAAGTGACACATTTAAACCATACAGTGTTGAATTATACTCAGTGGCAAACTTTTGTACACAAAGTTTAACTACCTTATGTTGCTACTAAGTTAAAACTCGTAAATGCATTTGTTTTCGCCGAAATAATTAACAGTAAAGGTTATAGGGGAGACAGGGGGAATAGCGCTCACTGGGTAATGGCGCTCACCTCTATAACTCTGTCAAAATGGAACGTAGCAACAAACCACGTCGCGTGAAGCGCGAGAGGATGGGACCTCTAACAGACAGCGATGCAAACGGGCAATCAGCTCGCGTCATGTGACAGTGAAGTGCGTTTCTTCGTTTGCGGCCGCGCTGATCTAATTTTTGGTTACGTGTTTTTTGCCGGTAAGTCCAATACCTTAATGTTTATTTGGTTATTAATTTTACTTTTCTGATAATAAAACTGTTCTATTATGTAATAATGCAATAAATACTCAACAACTGTGTATGACTTTTTTTAAATTTCAAATTAATTACAAAAAGACCGCCTGGGGTTATACCGCTCATCTGAGCGCCATCCTCTTGCTTGGTGACTTATTTTCTTATTGTTGTAGATATGCCAAGAAATCTTCAAAGGATCACCGCTAAAGCGGCTTGGAGCGAAGAATTTGGAAAAATTAACGAGTTCGTGGTATCGCTGCACCATCTTATTGTTAAATTGAAAAAGGATAATCTTACATACAAATGGGGATAATTGATACTTATTTGCGATTGTAGACTTTACTTTTATCGGATAAGGTTGATCTCAATAATATTTATTTGATTAAATGTATCTTATTTGTCAAAAACATGTTTGAGCGGCATTACCCAACGTCAGGGGTAATGCCGCTCAAACGTGTTTTTTTTTAAATGTTTTCCTACTACTAGTAGGTCAAAGATATTATATGCTTTTGTTGTTGAAATGTTGATTACTCTATAAATAAAGACTTTGTTACTTTTCTTAATTTTGATTTATAATAAATAATTAAAAAAATATACCATGTTTTCCTTAAGTGAACGCCATTCCCCCGCCTTACCCTACCCATAATAATATAAACATTCATTCGCTAGAACATAGAGCTTCAATTTAGATCTAAATTATATTTCTCCTAATTTACATTTTGCTATTTTGGGTGATGCTCTTGGGAAATTATAAAAGAACTACGATTAACCCGACTGCAGCTCGACGTTTGCCTAACTTACACTTTAAATTATAATGTTAAGCTTAAATATTCATAGATATATTACTAGTTACCCATCTTTCTCCTGGTTTCGTAGAAAATGTCATCATCGCGTCGTGATACAAAAAAAGGGTTCATTCCCGTTCGTCCCACCAAGTTTGTCCGACTTAGTCGTCAACTCGCGGACGCAAAACTCGCGGACGTCCGCGAGTTGGCACCTTTCGATTTTACCTACTTTTTTTGTCGTCAACTCGCGGGTATATATAAAGTACAGTCAAATAAAAACAGGTTGAAACCAAAGGATAATTTACAATGTACTAGGGCAACATGATCTTATTGGAGATGTATTAATTTTTTAAGGACTTTTTACGAGTTGATTACTAAGACGAACCAAGCGTATAGAAGAAAAAAAAAGATTTAAAGCTGCAGTATTTATAACCTTGATGAAAAAAAAATGCATGACAAATAAATACATCTCCAATAAGGTTATGTTGCCCTAGTACAATAATACCAGTATCCGTATTATCAACCTTATTACTAAAGTAATATTACACATTATATACCTACATTAAAAAAAGGTTTATATTACATATTTAGTTGGCCTTATTTTAATAAGGAATTTGTTGTAACGTTTTTGTAGCTGACTATACATTAATACGTCAGATTTCATGATCGCGCGAGTTGACGACGAAAAAAGTAGGTAAAATCTAAAGGTGCCAACTCGCGGATGTCCGCGAGTTTCGCGTCCGCGAGTTGACGACTAAGTCGTTTGTCCCACCAGTGGGACGAACGGGAATTCTTATTTTCACTTGCCGTTCGTCCCACTAGCAAGTTCAGTGGGACGAACGGGAATGAACCAAAAAAAGGGACACCATCTTTTGATCTATAACACCAAACAAAAATTATCATCTTTCAACATGAAAATCCACACACGACCACATTCAAATAGCCAATTAGCCATTAAAGTTTTATAGCATTGACTGTAATTACGGAATTATTTCAATTCTTTTTTACAAAATTCATGCGAAAAAAGACATAAATAAAGATATTAGAATGACAAAACATTATAAAGCTTTATAATTTAGATTTTGCAAAAATAACTTTTACTCTACTACAAAATATTATTGTTGGAGGCATAGAAAAGAAAGAGAAAATTTTCTTGTTCTGTGGTTGGAGGCAATTGTTTTTCATATTAGGTACTTGCCGTTGTGAAGAGACTTAGAAAAAGACGAACAGGTATCAAACACTTTCAAGATTACATTTTGCTTAATACTTTTTTATTGTTTACAGGTACGGGCACCCTGCCTCGTAAGATCATGCCATCCCCGGACAACCGTAAACAAGGTGATTTTTTTTTAACTATAGTTACCCTTTAAGGGATTCTTTATGAATTCTACCAACCCTGCTTGTAAACAATATGTTATTTGTCGGGTCGCAAACTGGACTTAGATAAGAGGGATGACACTTGAACTGTACGGACATGACAATATTTGTGTTGAAACTAATCGGTATTTGATTATTGAGCCAATAGGCCAATAGCCATTATTGTGACAATCACTTGATTTTTTTATATTAGGTCAGTTGGCAGACAGCCACGCACGCAGCCCACCTGAATTGATGGTAAGCGGCCACTGCGGCCTATTCCATTGAGAGACGCTTCACTTGGAAGCGTCACTCAATGTGCTGCCAGACTGTAGGCTCATCTGATCTTCGAGCCTTTAATTTAAGTGTACTGGCTCTCACATTAATTTTGTCGGAACACAGCCAGAGCTGTTATGGATGCTCTGCCAGCCTAGCTAGCCAGTCGGACTCTGAAAAAGCCCACGGCCACCGTGTTTTTATACCCGAGCGGCCAGTGTTCCACGGAGGCGGTCATTTCACTGATGGAGGCCTTGTACCTGCAGTAGGACATAAAACAAGCTGATACTTTATTATAACCATTGGTGTTAGTCAACAAACAATACAAACACAAATCATCTTTCTCTAGCGCAAAGAATTACTTTGAAATATTCTAACGAGCCAACATCATCCTTACTACTTATTACTCTTGCAACTTCTAAGAAACCACGACATCGATTCGGAATTAAAAAATAATTTTCGTAATCCAATACAACTTTGCGTTGTAATGAAGAAAGTTTTGAATTATTATGCTGCCCGGAACTCGTCGCTGGTTGAAAGAAACCTTTGTCATAAATAAGGAATGGTCAAGCGTGACCCAGGCACTCGATAAGGATTCTGCATTAAGTATAGTTAAATGAATCAGTGATTTCTAAAACCCTACAGACCAAATTTTTCAGGAGACAAATAAAACTGCTAATTTTAATGCAGTGGTTATTTAATATTGTTTTTAGTTAACTTAAAACATATAGAGGCTAATAAAGTATAAAAAAGTACATTACATACTTCAAAATTACAATATGTTGACGTCTACTACAGATTACGAATATCGGTACTAACTGAATTCTGACAAAAATGTAACATGTCGGTCCCACACGGGCGCGTTGCGCTGCTTTGCGGTGACGGAGCGTCGTCGATGCGTTATATTTCATACAAATTGAAGGGCATGCCACACGGTCCGTTGTGGCGACGCGCGTCGCCACAACGCGTGCGCAACGGACGTGTAGCCGAGAGACGAAGCGGGGGGAGTGGTGCAGCGCTCCGACACCACGCTTGGACAAGGCAGCGCGTTACGACGACGCATCGGATCGTGTGGCACCCATTCCGTCGAGCGCTTGCGGTGCGTCGTTGCAGCGCAGCGCAACGCGCCCGTGTGGCATCATCCTGTGGGGTTTTAGAAATCACCGATTCAAATTGGAATTTTATCAGGGAAGCCTACAATATGGCAATAAATTTAACGATTCGAGACGGGCATCGGCTTTCTTCATTTTTTACTAAATACCGCGCAAACAAATGGTAAGTGACTACCACCGCTCACTGAAATCACGAATGCGCTTCTTCTTATTAGTGTCGATGGTTATTTTATTGGCCCAGAATCCAGCGACCCGAACAGCGTTTTGGTCAGCGCGCAACAACTCTTCTCTTGTGCAAGTATCAGGGCACGCGGGGCAACACAAGAGGTGGGCCATTGTGGTGGGTTGGGCACGACTGCTCTGCCAGCCTTTTATACCGTAGAATGACGCTTACGTCCTGAGCCCCACACACACTAAGGTTACGGTGCTATGGGCACTGGGCAGTAGTAATCATTATCTTCGGGTGTAACTCTTGTTAAAGTAACTCCCTTTTTTATGAAAAATAAATGAACCGAAAACGAAAGTGTATTTAGTTATTTCTGCATTAATCACGGGCAACGTTTGCGTCTATTAACTCGTGTACGCTAGACAAATCTAAGAATAAAGTCCTAAATTTCTCCACCCGGCCTCGCAAATAGTTTCTTTATTCTGCATTAAGAATTCCTAAATTATTAATGCGACCCCTAAAAAGTCAGGGAAAGTTATCAAGTGTGTCGGGGACACTTTTAAACTTTCCACTTAAACCGAGATCTGACTGCTGTTTTTGAAACTTTATTATTTGTGCCCAGGCGCTAGTTACCTTTGGCTTCTGTTATTTGTACCTTTCAACGCCGTCTGAGTATAATTTGAAAACAAATGTTTGCACCTCACCCTCTCTAGAGAAAAACTTTGTTTTCTTATAAATTATATTAAAATTATGGTTTCCTCTGATGGACGGCCAATACAGGTACACTCGCCCAATTCGAGTGTGAAGGGGAAACCGGGGGATTTTAGTGGGTATAATTTAGTCTCGAGTCCCACACACGGCCGCAGGTCTAGCTAGCCTGCGGTTATGGTGCATAAACGCATTAAAAAAGGGAACCACTAGTACATCAATGCGTACGATCTCGATATACATAACGATAATGTTCGAACACGAAACCTTTATTGTTACCTTTATCGTTCTTCTGCGCTTAAACACATTTGGGCTAGCCATATAATAAGTTTACAGAAATAGCCCCACGTTCTGGTTTATGGTGTTTGTCTGTGCGCACGGTGCCCGTTAAACATAAAATATTCGCCGGCTTAATACTTCGATTGGTAAGGAACAATGTGGTTGAGTTACGGAATTGTGGCAGTTTTGTGACCGCATCGTATTTTCTTTATTTAAGATGTCAGTTATGATCATAAACACTTTTCATTTTTTCTGAAGTTTGGTATGTTTAGAAAAAAAAATAGAAAAAATAGATAGTTGTAGGGTAAAAGGATTGAAGTTACTCAAGACACACATTTATGATTTTACACAGTATGGATTTTACAAGTAGAAAACCCTGTACGAATTAACATAAGTTATTGCGTAGCAATACCAAAACACGAAGGATGTGTGAATTTAGAATCCATCAATTAAACGGAAATTACGGTTAACAAGATGATTAAATATTGAATACACATTGAATACGTCGCGCTGAGGACGCGTTACTTCCTCGCGAAAGCAATCAAGGATTCCATTACTTGTTACGTTTATCGTAAACGTTATATTTTCACTCTGTTTATTTCTGTGGCACAGAGTATACAATGGTAAATAAAATAATGTGGTAAAATTAAATGCGGTTATCATTTAATTTTACCATTGCATTGAGATAATCATAAGAGCTTTAAGTGGGATTCGAACTCAAGACTCCTCCTTTATTCATACTTATTTAGGATTGGTCAAGTCTTAGATTGGCTAACCGTAACCTACCCATTATAGGTTGCAGTCAAAACTACAATGTTAAACCATACTTATTAAGAGTTTATGCTGATAGCTCACCTTGGCCCTACCTCTTGAACCGAAGGTCACCACGAGGTAACAAGTTCTTCGTGCCCCTACTAAATATAGCAGAATAGAATTAATTTGGCAATCGATTGTCGTTTCGGTACCAGTAGAGTACCGGTGCGGCAAAGAAACGTCTGTCGCAAAATCAATATCGATGAGATCTGCCTTCGAGATTGCAACATGTGAATAGGTATTCAGGGAAGCATTTAGGTATACTATTATGTGTATTTTTAAATATACCTATAGGTACTTAAACTTTCGGCAAAAGCTGATGTTCTGATGTTTGGCGCATCAGCACCGAGAGGCGCGAGCAAAAAACTTGATCTTTGGGAAAGCCAGACGAATAATCTCTATCTTAACTCATCTACTCTATATATACCCTGAAAAGAAACGAAGACCCTAATGTCACGGCAGTAAAATTATAGGGACATTTCACTGCCAATTGCCATCTCAACTGGGATTTTATTGCAACAATACACATAACAGTATTCCTAAATGCTTCCCTGCGAAGTAACCGTTGATCAAAGTACCTGATACAAACAACTAAACTCCGCTATCAAGCGCTCCCTCCATTTCGTATTCGGAAAAACTGTGCCATAAATCATCTCGTTTACGTTTTTGAACGCCATCCAACGCTTAAGGAACGATTGCGATCTTAAATGCTGATAACTTAAGACACCGTAGCCCTTTTTCCTTTCTGAGATCCGTTTCAAGACAAAGTTTTGAAACGATTCTCAGAAAGGAAAAAGAGTTCGATTCCCGCCTTAGGTCTGGTTGGTGGTAGGACTTTTCAGAATCCGACTGGCTAGCTATCACCCAACAGGTGAAATCTGCTGCCATAACAGCTCTGGCTGTGTTCCGGCAGTATTAATGGGGGAGCCAGACGTAAACTTGAAATCAAAGTCTTGAAGATCAGATGAGCCTACAGTCTGGCAGCACATTGAGTGACGCTTCCTGGTGAAGTGTACCTCAATGGAATAGGCCGCAGTGGCCGCTTACCATCAAGTGGGCTGCGTGTATGTCTGCCAACAGTATTAGTATAAAAAAAAGTGGGACTATCCACTCACACTTGAAAATAAAGAGGATGGACAATAGGTACAAGGCTGGCACCAGCTCGTCCCAATTGAGTGAAAAACGGGAAACTGGGGGAGTTTAGTGGGTAGTGGGATGTAATAGTCCAGACTCCCACACACGCCCGCAAGTCTAGCCAGCCAGCGGTTAACGTGAATCAACGCATTCTTCTCCGCTCGAAGATTCGATGTGACTACAAATACTACAATGTGTCAACACTTGGCGCGACACTTCCTGGTCAATTGTCCATCAATAAAATAGGTCGCAGTGGCCGCTTACCGTTTGGTTTCCTGATATAAAATTAATTCCGACAAAATAACGTCGAAATCACCATGTTATTTTGATATGCGTACTCGTATATCAATAACTTGAAGGAGTAAGATTAATTTGTTTGTTTACTAGTTACATGAGAAAAATATGGCACTCATTTTTACGAGTATTTTTTTGTTCGTGTCTCACCTAGATAAAGGTAACATCAAATCTTTCCTTATTTGTAGATTTTTCTTAAACTTGCCTTTCGTACTGGGTAGGATGCCTACCCCCGGCGCATTGGGAACGGTCCTTTCCAAAAGTCAGGACCTGGAGTTGTTTTTAGCAATAGAAAACGACTGACAAATTGGCATAGCCCAAGATAGATTGTAAACAGTGTAGATCGACCAAATTGCGTACGTTTTTGAAAACGTTTATTAGTCGTCGATTTCTTGCGATAACAGTTTTAATTTGAGTGTGCCAGTCAAGTTTCCAGTTAAGTCAAAAGCGGCTAATTTTATTTCTTGCGAAAACTATATCGCGAGGGTCAATGTGCCCAAGTAACTCTTTGTTTAAAGTCCCTTAATATAATGGAACTGCCGAATTTTGTAGGCACCTTTAACTTTCGCATATTTTTACACACATGACTTTATATCGTAGTTGGACGAAAACAAGAAACCATGAATAAATTATGAAGGAAGGTACAATATTTCAGGTAACAATATCTATTAGTTTGTTTTCTTTGGTCAATTTTGTTTTTGGAATGCAGAGTAATTTAGGAAATATTAATAGTTTAATCGTTTTTTACCTTAGCAGAGAGGTAGATAACACACCTGATGATGTTATGTGGCAGTAAGTGGCCAAGTGCTCTCACTATAACACATCAGGAAACATCGCCAGACAATAAGCGACAACTGCGACCTAGACTCTAATCAAGAAGCATCGTTAAATGTGCTGCTACACTGTAAGAAGCCCTTATCTTTGAACACTTAGACAACGTTCTCTTCATTCTATTGTCGTACTCTTCAGAAAATGTCCTAGGTAGGTATCCGTTCGACAAAAAAAAATTGGTACTATCAGATTCAAATGCTATTAAGATAATACCTTTTGGAATTGAGCGAAAAATTACGGCAACTGCGTGATGACTTTTACAACGAGTACACAGATATTATTTTGCGTTGCTAACGCTACGGACAAGCGCAGTTGACGTCATTTTTCACTCCATTCCAAAAGGTATTTGCCTAATAGCATCTGAACCGGATACCTAGTAGCTGAAAATATTTTCTTCGCCCATAAAAACCACATTCAAATCCAGTAATTCCATAGGGAAGCGTGGGCCAGCAAAAATAGCCGGTCTATTGATTGTACTATTACTACACGCTTAGCATTCACATCGAGTGACCGCTCGGCTTCGCATTGTCCGCGCGGGAACACTCGGACTCGCCCACGCTCGCAACTGTTTACCCACTCACAACTGGGTCGCAGGTCACACTTCGCGATACCTACATCTTTCACCTATTGTTTTACAGTCAAATCTATTTTCCTAAAAGCGAATAATCGAATGTAAAACAAGAAACTTAAAATTTTATACAGAGATTCTTTAAAATTTATGAATCTGCCTGTTTTTGAAAACATAGACTTATTTTAAATGTAGCTTTTTAGTTTATTGTAAGCTCCAAATAAGAAACGGTTCTTGGTATTTTAACTACATATCAACGGGTTAGAGGGTTTAAATTTATTTACGAAATGTCATAATTTTAACCGTAAATACGAAATTGCTAAGTGTGCAAGTGCTAGGTGAATATGAAATAGAAAAATACTTCCAAGGTGTTCATATCCCCTTTATATTTTCTAGTAATGCTTACAATCTTTTTAAAATGTAGTAAGCGCATAGGTATTACTTTTATAAAAGTAACTTCATAAAAGAAATCCGCAAGGAGTGTTTTTGAAAATTCCAACTTTTAACGGGTCCTAGGGAAATATAACGTTGTGTGAAATCCTTTGTTCTTTGAAGTTTTAATTATATTTACAGTAACTGAGCAAATATAAATAATGACGCGTTTCAGGGTTTTTGGATCTTCACATCTTAAGAAAGATGGCGAAAGTTATCAAAAGGCCCTATAAAACTTTGTATTAATTCTTTTAGGTAAGAAACGGTTTTTAAAAAAGAAAAACTTACTTTTTTCCTGCAATTTAAACGTAACTTTGCCTGTCTGCTTAGGCCAGCGCCACACTTGACGGAAATTACGTCGCCGATCTTTCGCGAATATCGATGTAATTGCATAAATGCAAAATAAATCATTGCAACTAAGTATATATTTACACCAATCAATCGTCAAATTATGAATCATATAATTATCGATAGTTTGGCAACGCTTATGACAACAAAGAGAAAAGGACAGCTAAATGAAATAACAGCATAAAGAAAACATCACAGAAGAATAAGTATATACAATAGTTGATTATGCAATAACAACATTGGCACTGACTTAGCTTGTGTATTTTGGCGCTTGGTGTCGGAAGATCTTACTTATTTTTTCAGAAATGATAAGAAAGGTTTAAGCCAGTCATAAACTTAGTTTACGTAAATAAATAGGGTCCGGCCGTTATGCCCCCATTCCGGGTTGCCCCCGGCCAGTATGCCCCCACATTTTAAGAAAATTTGTTCCAGTTTGCCGTTAAAACGTGGGGGCATACCGGCCGGGGGCAACCCGGAATGGGGGCATAACGGCCGGACCCAATAAATATACCTATAAATAAAAATAAAAATAATTTTCAGGCCAGAGTTGGTTGGAGACAATGGTGGAGCTGCCTTCGGGGATTGGCGAAGAAGAAGTCACCACAGAACACGTAAGTCATAGTATTTTAGTAACATTATGATCCCCCTTTACAAGTTTCGTCGCTAAATATTATACCTACCGCGGTTTGGCCTCTCGGGGAAATTCTAGTCGGACTAAGTGTAAGTCGGACTTTAATATACAGGGTGGAATTTTGTAATGCCACCTGAAGGAGAAGTACTCTTAATACTATAGATAGAAAATTTTACTCAAAGAAAACATTCCTTTATTTTTGAAAAGAAAGAAAACTGAATTCAAAGATTTTTAAAAATTCGTTTGCCGCACCCAGTAATCGAACCGACTAAAATCTGTTAAAGTTGCACCCTGTATTTTTATTGCATCGATCGTTAGGGTCAATTATAAGGATGAAATCTCCTAACAAATTTCATAAATTAAATGAAACGAAAACAATGAAATCTTAAATTATTAATTCAATGGGTCAAATTAAAGCACTTTTACCCAAAGTGCGGCAAGCGAATTTTTAAAAATCTTTGAATGCAGTTTTCTTTATTTTCAAAAATAAAGGAATGTTTTCTTTGAATAAAATTTTCTATCTACAGTATTAAGAGTACTTCCCCTTCAGGTGGCATTACAAAATTCCACCCTGTATAGCTTCCTTGCAGGGCAACGATATAAGTTTCAGCTATAACTATATTCCGGAAATATTAGAGGAGCCTACAGTAGAGCAGCAAATTGAGCTATTCTTTTATATTAGATCAGCTGGCACTAGGCAGACTGGCACGCAGCCCATCTGATGGAAAGCGGCCACTGCGGCCTATTACATAAAACTTTAATAATAATAATTTAGCTTCCAGGTGTAGCGTTCCTTTAATGATTAAAGGAACGCTTCACCTGGAAGCATTGCTTAATGTGCTGCCTTGATCTTCGAGCCTTTGATTTCAAGTGCACTGGCTCCCACGTTAATATTGCCGAAACACAGCCAGAGCTGTTATGGCGGCAGATTTCACTTGTAGGGATAGTAGCTAGCCAGTCGGACTCTGAAAAAGCCCTACCACCAGACCCAACATGGGAATCGAACCCACGACCTTCCTTGCCTGATGTAATATAATATCTATTTGTCTATTGTATTCTTTACTTCGTCGCAATCAAATCAACTACGTCTATGATTCCACCGTTGTTTATACCAAAATAGCCTTCTGAAAAGCCTAGCCAAAAATACCGTAGGTAATAAAATGTCATGTTGTATTAGACGACAAAAATACTTATCGTAAGAGCAGGGAAGAAAACACGAAAAGGAAAAATATCATTCGTTCGTTTATCATTAAGCTAAATGGTAACAAATTGAACGGCGTCGGTAGATATCGCCGGGGTAAATACCTTGTTGACCCCTGGCGCGGTGTGGGACTTTACGTAGGGGAAAACGGTCCTGTCTGCGACATAGGGTTGTCTAGAGTGCCCTGGTGTCTTTTATAAATAACTAGCTGACCAGGTGAACTTTGTATCACTTACCTCTTAATAGTTGTAAGTCATATTAAATTAAACCCTACCGAACATCACAGTTTGACAGGTAAGAACATGTATGGGAAGATAAGGGTGGATCTTCAGAAAAGTGCTCTCCGCGTAATTTCCACGGCATTTTTGAAATCGCTAAATTATGGTGAATTGCACAAATATTCCGAAAGCTTGTGCAAATTTAAACAACATATCAAAATTCGCCACGTACGGGATCTATACTTTTGCTAAAAAAAAATGGAGAAAATTGGCGGCCCATGGAAATTACAATAAAGGCCATAGAAATTACCCAGCAGATTAAATTTAGCTAAAAACCATGTCAAATATGAAATTAAGCTGTCATATTAGTTAGTTAGGGTAGTATAAAGATCTACATTGTATTAAAACAATATTTAGCAAAAATAGTAGCTTTATTTCAAAACTTACTTATGATACTCAAAGTAGGAACATGAAAGTGATAAAACGTTATCAATTAACTTTCTTATACATTAAAATGGTTCCCATAACATTATACTTATGGATAAACATAATAGTAAACATAAAAAAATAACATATTGAATTTTAATAAAATAAGTCTTTTCATCAATCAGTTTAAGTCTTCAAATTAATTGTTGGAATTCTTTAAAAGCGTTGCTTAGCTTGAACTATGAGAAAGTCTTTGATTCAATCGAGACCTAGGCAGTGCTGCAGTCTCTAAAAAGGTGCCAAGTGTACTACATGTATATCTACGTATTGAGGTACTTATACCAAAACGCTGCATATCGGTTCGATTGCAAAACCAGAGCTCAAATCCTATCCAACTAGAGCGAGGTGACAGGAAGACGTAATTTCTAAACTGTTCACTGCTGTGCTGGAGGATATTTTCAAGCCTCTGGATTGGCAAGGATTCTGTATTAACATCAATGCCGAGTACCTTACACAGCTACGCTTTGCCGACGATGTAGTTCTCATGGCCGAGACCATGGTGGATCTGAACACAATGCTCGAAGATCTTAGTAACGTTTCCATAAGAGTTGGTCTTAAAATGAATGTGGACACGACGAAAATTATGTCGAACGTCCATGTTGCACCCGCTCCAGTTAGCATTGGAAATGTTACGCTTGAAGTTGTTGACCATTATTTTTACCTGGACAGGCAGTTCAGTTAGGTTAGTCCAACTTTGAGAAAGAGATCCCTTGACGAATCCAGCTCGGATGAGCAGCGTTTGGGAAGCTACGGAATATATTCGCATCCAACATACCTCAGTGCCTCAAGACGAAAGTCTTTGAACAGTGTGTGTTGCCAGTGATAACATATGGAAGCGAAACGTGGTCATTCACTATGGGTCTCATAAGAAGCCTCAAGGTCACACATTGGGCAATGGAGAGAGTTATGCTTGGTGTTTCTTTGTGCGATAGAGTCAAAAATGAGGAGATTCGCAAAAGAATGTAGATAACCGACATAGCTCGAAGAGTTGCTCAGTTAAAATGATAGTAGGCGGGACACATATCCCGCAGAACCGATGGCCGTTGGGGTGGAAACGTTTTGCAATGGTGTCTTTCAGTTTGACCGCGCACTGGAAGACTTTCAGTGGGAAGGCCCTTTACTAGCTGGACTGACGCACTTGCTAAGGCCGCCGGAAACCGCGGGATGTGCGTGGCGCAAGGACCGATCAGTGTGGAGATCCTAGGGGGATGCCTATACCCAGCAGTGGGTGTCGTATGGCTGATGATGATGAACTTAAAAGAAACAAGGTAATTTCCATGGGTCTTACGTAATTTCCATGGTGTTTTATCCATGGAAATTACACCATGGAAATTACAAAAAAACATATATTTTGAAATAACTTTTCATTGAAAAGATATAACCAGCTAGTTTTTCACTGTCCATCTACTTTAAGGAGCTAGGTATTTCACCTCAAAACCCATCTACTAAAAGTAGTACAATTACATTGAAAAAATGTGACACGGGAATGCCGGAAAACTGGGAACCAAAATTTTTAAAATTGAAGAACGTACTCCAGCATGCAAAGCGCGGGAACCAGCGACATGGCCACCTCACCTGCTAGCTGCGGGGTAACTGACGATTCGAATACACCTATCAGGATTAGCCTACGCCTGGCCAGCCCTGAGCAGTGCCCCTCGAAAGGCGCGCCGCGAAAATCTTGCTAAGCGTGTGACAAATATACTTGTGACCATAAAATCAAAAGTTTCCTTCCAATTAATTTAAAATTTGACCAGTATGTAAACTGATTTATCTATTTTAAATGTGTGTAAAAAACTGGTTAAAAACGTGGGTGGTTTTAAAAATATGTGCGATTGTTCAGAAGTCGGCGCTCGTGTGACACGTAAAAAACGTGCAAAATTCACCGGATTTGAGGTGTTGATGGTGAATTACTCAGATCTTCGTAGTTTTTAATCAAAGAAATCTATATGACCTGATGCTTAATGGAATGAAGAAACGTTGTAATAATAGTTTTTATCGTAATAATTTATTTTAATAGGAGATATGAGTCTGTGACACTCTGAAAATCCTTTTTCAAGAAGTAGCCATAAAATGGTGGTTTTTATATTTTACCTAAACCTTCTCTGGACTTCCACGAATATTTCAAGACTAAAATTATCCAAATCGGTTCAGCCGCTCTCAGGTTTTATCGAGACTCACGAACAGCAATTCATTTTTATTTATAAAGAAGATAGAAGATAAAATATTTTACGGAGTGAAATAGTATCATGTTAGCATCATGTCATCTTTACGAACACTTTGGTTCTTTTAAATGTTATATTAATGTTTTGCATTCTAACGGTAAAATATAAACCAAGACGTGTTGTGAAAATGTTGTGAAAACGAACATTGCACTGTTTCATGACAAGCAGGAAAATGAAGCAAGGCAATGAGGTGTTTGGACGCCTAGCACGGCTATCGTTTTTAAAGTGCGCCCTGTTAGACACAACACACGTAGACAGTCACCCAGTATGTAACCCACTAGAACATCGGGGTCCCCTCGGGGTCAGCACTGGAAACAATGCCTATTGGTGAAGTGTCCCTCGATGGAATAGGCTATGGCGTTCCCTGTTTATTAGTATAAATCACTATCCAAGGATTTTAGGTGACCGAATTACTGGGGTGTGTTATTCATATTTTTATAACCGCTTATACTTACGACTGACTTTTTTTTGGCCCGGATAAAGTGACACGCGGTCTGGCTAACGAGCCACATGGCCGGCACGTCCCTACGCCGCGGTCGCCGTGTTTACCGCCACTAGGCCACGTCAATCGCTCTTTGACAACAGCTAGCGTGCCCTGACCGCTGCCTGTCCACCGGAGCGGAGCGAGGCAACGGAGCGGAGAAACGGAGAAATATTAACCGATAGGATTGCAACTCCCTGTCTGAGCGGAGATTTTATGCAATCCTATTGGTAAATATTTTGCTCCGCTTCGGTGGACACAAGCAGCCTTAGGCTCTGCAAAAACGTACTTTTGGTTGCCAACACGGTACGCCATTGTTTGCAAGTTACGTCTGCGCTGATTGATTGGCTAATTTCCGTCACAAAACAAAAAAAAATACTTTTTTTTTTTTTTTTTTTTTTTTATGTAATAGGGGGGCAAACGAGCAAGTGGGTCACCTGATGGTAAGTGATCACCGCCGCCCATAAGCACCCGGGACCCCCTTAGGGTCACAGGCGCGTTGCCCGCCTTTAAGGGTGGAATATGCTCGCTTCTTGAAGGCATTTATGTCGTATTGGCTTGGAAACACCGCTGCGGGAAGCTGGTTCCATAGAGCAGTCGTGCGCGGCAGAAAATGTCTGCAGAAACGTACGGTAGTTGATCGCCACTCGTCCAAGTGGTTTGGATGAAACTGCATTTTGTGGCGTGTTGTACGGTGGTGGAATTTAGCAGCAGGAATCAAACCAAATAATTCCTCGGAACACTCCCCATGATATAGGCGGTAGAAGATGCAAAGGGACGCAATGTCTCTACGCAATGCCAGAGGATCTAAGCAACCGGCAAGACTCTCGGCACCGACAATCCGGGTTGCTCGACGTTGGATACGGTCAAAAGGAAGAAGTTGGTACTGTGGTGCTCCGGCCCAGAGATGACTGCAGTACTCCATGTGAGGCCGAACTTGGGCTTTATAGAGTTGGAGGCGATGAGTCGGAGTAAAATACCACCTTGCTTTACCTAGGACACCTAATTTCTTTGAGGCAAGCTTAGCTTTTTCTTCCAGATGACCGCGAAATTGAACGTCGCTCGAGATATCGACGCCGAGAATCCCAATGCTCGGTTGTTTATCAAGAGGAGTGCTCTCAAAATCGAGGGAAACGACAAATTCGGTTTTTTTTGCGGTAAACGCACAGACTTGTGTCTTTTTCGGGTTAAATTGGACCAGGTTAAGACGTCCCCAAGAGGAGACATCTTTTAGGAAGGTCACCATCTGAGACACAAGTCCGTTCCGACTTTCTATCACATGTGCGTTGGAAACATTTGCACGACCGGTGTAAGAAGTATCACCCGTACTGTCATCTGCATAGCAATGAATGTTACTGGTTTGTAACAGGTCATTGATATGCAGGAGAAACAGTGTTGGGGATAGCACACAGCCTTGCGGGACACCAGCATTCACCGGTTTTAAGTCAGAGCAGAAGCCGTCAACTACAACCTTGATGCTACGCTCCGCTAGGAAGCTGGCGACCCATTTGCATAGTTTCGGTGGCAGACCATATGAGGGAAGCTTCGACAACAATGCCTTATGCCACACCCGATCAAAAGCTTTAGCTATGTCCAAACTGACCGCCAGCGCTTCACCTTTGCTTTCAATTGCTTCTGCCCATCGGTGGGTCAGGTAGACAAGGAGGTCACCAGCTGACCGTCCACGTCGGAATCCGTACTGACGGTCACTGATCAGCTGGTTTTCCTCCAGATATCCTAGGAGCTGCCGGTTTATGATGGTCTCCATAACTTTTGAAAGCAGGGAGGTGATCGCTATAGGTCTGTAATTGGCGGGATCTGAGCGGTCACCTTTTTTTGGGATCGGATGTACTAAGGCCGTCTTCCATGCGGTCGGCACAACCCCCAGTGAATACGAAAGTCGGAATAGACGCGTTAGAACTGGTGCCAGCTCGGGAGCACAGGTCTTAAGTACGATAGGAGGAATGCCATCGGGCCCACTTGACTTGTTTATGTCCAAGGAAAACAGTGCTTTTCGGACATGTTTTTGTGTGAACAAAATGTCATTGAGGGAGCTATCGCACCGCGGGATAGTAGGCGGTGGGTTTCCCCCGTCATCTAAGGTGGAATTAGATGCAAAAAGAGAGCCCAGAAGATCTGCTTTCTCTCTTGCATCGTGAGCCAATTCGTCACCCTCCTTACGTAGCGGGGGGAAAGATGGCTTACTGAAGTTCCCTTCGACAGCTTTGGCGAGAGACCAGAATGCACGAGTTCCTGACGGAAGGTGAGCCAGTCTCTCCCCAATTCTGCCGATGTGTTCAGCCTTAGCCCTGGCCACAACCTTTTTTAGGGATCTGGAGGCAAAGTTGTATTCCCTTTTGTATGCGCAAGCATTTGGATCCTTCCGTGCAACCGCTTCGGCCCAGGCTTGGTACTTTTCCTGCTTAAGACGGTGAGCCTGTTTGCAGGGAAGAACAAACCAGGGCTGGGACTTACCGCTTATTGGCACCATTGAGCTTGGAATAAATAATTCCATGCCCTGAAGCACCACATCAGCTATAGCGTCAGCAATTGCACTCGGATCCTCATGCGAGAAGCAAATTTGCCCCCATGGATAGGATGAAAAGAAGGCCCGCATCCCATCCCAATCTGCTGACTTAAAGTGCCACACACGGCGGCAGCCCGCTGAGCGAGGCCGCAGTTGGCGCGTGAGTGGCACCTCGCTCCGAATCAGGCAGTGGTCCGATGACCCGAGTGGGGCATCAACGGTAACCACGTAGCCATCCGGATGGGAAGTCAGCAGAAGGTCCAGCAGAGAGGGCGCATGACTCTCTACATCTGGTATACGGGTAGGGGATGTGACCATCTGTTCCAGGTCATAGGCCATGGCAAAGGCATACACAGACCTGCCCGCGTGGTCAGTTTTTTGTGACCTTAACCATTCCTGGTGATGGGCGTTAAAGTCCCCTATAATGGTCACAATCGCAGACGGGACCTGTTGAAGCAGGGAATCAGTTGCCGATTCCAAGTGCTCGAGAAGCCGGTCAGTTTCCGCTTCACCGGAGTGAGACCTATAAAGGCACGAGTAGAAGCGCGGGTGGTCGTCGCAATCTACTCGCAACCAGATGGTCGATAGGTCTCTACCTTCAAGGTTGCCCAAACGGCGGACGCAGATATCGTCCCTAACGTACACGCATACACCGGCGTGAGGCACAAATCTGTGCTCAATTTTGTACCCGGGGTAATTGAGGTATGACGTGTCCGCAGGTGACGATATCTGAGTCTCCGTTAGGAAGAGCAAGGCGGGCTTTTCCGTCTCCAGGTGATGATGGACGGAGTTTAGGTTGGAGTGAATTCCCCTAATATTAGCAAAATTCACTTTGAGCGTAGGTGGTGGTACTGTAGAAGTATTGCTCTTCCCTCGTTGGACAACACGCGGAATTTTGCCCTCCCCAGAGTACGTAGGGCAGCCTGAGTAGATCTCAGGGAGGGATTCTCCGGCACAGGTTGCGCCGGTACCCTCCTGGGGTACTGTACTGTTGAATGCCGCTTCCATGTTGTGGGGGAGGGGGGGGGGGGGGGGGTTGGGCCTCCGGCTATCTCACTCACCAGACGAAACACAATAGCTAGGCTATTATTATAACGCCAGA
Organism: Mecyna flavalis; assembly: GCA_949319885.1. NCBI lineage: Eukaryota > Metazoa > Arthropoda > Insecta > Lepidoptera > Crambidae > Mecyna > Mecyna flavalis. The sequence continues at coordinate 17,381,561 of OX439427.1, forward strand.
CTTCTGTGAGACTGTGGTACTTCCCCGGTCGAGCCGGCCCATTCATGTTGCAGGCAAACTGTCTGCAACGCGGCTCTACCACATCCAGAAGTAATACTTAAACGTATAATTAATATAATCTTATTTTATTTCATTCAAATTACTTGGGTACAGTATTTAAAACGTGCAGTACTTAAAGCAGTTATTTCCTCTAAACCAGGAATTATCAGCCTACCTTAAATCTCATCTTTCTGTTATTCAAGCGCCTCGATGGTTTCGTGGTTTAAGTATTGGGCCGAGATCTCGGGTCGGGTCGGGTTGAGCTAACTTTGTGTCAGTTTTTAGGACACAGCTTTGTGTTCAGGTTTGTGATCACCAATCCGCATTTGGCAAGCGTGGTGATTAAGCCAATACCCATAATTGTAACGATGACTTGATTTCAAGGATGGAAAGGCCTCCATTGCCCTGCAGTGGGACATTACTTACACTGTTGCTTACATTACTTACATAGTTTACTCTGTTATTCGAGTACCTACCACAAAATCGTATTATATACATATGTTGTTTATTAAGGTTAAAGTCGTGTGTCAATATTTACGTATACTCGGCATAGTACGACCAACAAAATTCCCATAATGTGATTGTTCGGAGGCAAGTACTTATTGATTTGTTATTGTTTCGGAATGTGATTTCCCGGGATTTACGTTGTTCACTTACATGTCATTGTCCGTATGGGTTTTGTCAGTAGGTACTAAAACTGTAGTTTTCTTAGTATACTCCATAAAACGTAACATGATTAGAATGACAGCTGTCAAAGTGTTGTGGCTCTCTCGCTCGCTCTTAATAAACCTCTATCGATGTGTCTCATCTCTAAGATTTTTTTTTTTTTGTAGAGTGAGACACATCGATAGAGGTTTATTGAAAGCGAGCGAGAGAGCCACAACACTTTGACAGCTGTCATTCTAATCATGTTACGTTTTATAGAGCAAGGACCTCTAGCTGCTTTAGCTTTGAAAACAAAACACTGTTTACAAAGGTGAAAGAAGCTTTTTCACCTTCTGTATTATACAGAAATACAAATATTAAAAGCTTATATACGAGTTTATTATAGCCCGACCTGATTTTGATTCTTTAAATATGTACTAATTATGATTCGATTCGTGAGGGTAAACAAGAGTTAGAGGGTACTCTAAATAAGAACTTTTCCAATATCATATTTGCGGCATATACCTACTAAGATATACTTATTGCTACATTGTATCATCCAATTTTGTAACATATTTTTCTTTTATACATTTGTGCAATATAGAGTATATCTATCTATCTATTTAAAGGCCAATTCCACTGCTGACAATAAGTAAGTTTGTGTACATCATTATTGTGTATATTTGTGTTTGTGTACAAGTTTGTGTTAATGTCCAGAGATATTTATTTATTTAATGACAAATATGTTGTCAGATAATTTAGGTGCTGTCATTTTTATTAATTATAGCGGTCGCCTCCGCGGTTTCACTCGTGCGTAATTTATTTTTTCAAATATTCCCCCTTTCTCCCACAATTCCGGGATTAAAAGTGCCCTATGTCACCCAGAGATAGTGTAGCTTTCCAACATTCAATACAAAGAAACAATCAAATCTTTCCTCTTTATAATATTAGTATATAAATACCAGAAGACTACGTCATTGTTATCTCGCAGATTTATAATGTTAGGATCTTTTCTGGAAATGGCTAAACTACTACAGAAGTGTCGAAAGTGTATGTACCTATATGATGATGTAATTAGCTAGTAATGGGAGCTAATGGCGTTTCTACACACTCGTGGTGTAGCCGCTAGTCGATCTTCACGAGAGCGTCCTAATTCGCCATTGGCCACTGTTTGAGTGCCGTCAACATTAGTTGTATGCATGAACATTACTGTTTGTGTCGGTGTTTCTATAAATAATATGTATGTATTAATAAACAAAAAAGTAATATTTAAAAAGGTAGGAAGCGCCCTTGCGCTTCGCCTTGCTTAGGTTGTCTTGGCGGCACCGGTGTCTGGCACCCATAGTCCGTGCACCCATATTACAAGCTACCTCATGTTCTGAGAAAGTTCGATAGCACTGTATGAATAATATCCGTGGAGATTTTTATCGAAACTTAGTTTTTTTTTTAGTTGGTCCTTAACTACTGACACTGGAAACTAAAGAAGTGGATCCAGTTACTAAGGGGTACTAGTTTACAATAATGGCCACTGCAAGAGTCTTCCAAACACCCGGCCAATTATACAATGGTGCTTTCTAATTGGGAACAAAATCCCTCTCTCCTCGATATAGGTATTTATATTATGATTAATTTATCAGTCAGTAGTTCGACCGCCATGAAAATGAAAGCCTCTTAAGTACAATATTAATGACAGGCTTAAAGTACTAAGAATTTACATTGGCTGGAAATCTTCAACGACAGTGACTTTGTTAATTTCACTAGAAATTTCACTATATTCTGATGGACTGAGTTTTTGTCACAATAATATTTTCTTTGTTCTGTGCGATAGACTAAACTGGAGTCATTTTAAAGGGTAACATTTTGACGTCTGTCAGTTTCTCTTCAGTCTGTAAAATTACTCCTATTGGTCATTATTACAATAAATAAGTAATCTTAATTGAAAAAAGTTAAGCTATTGTGCAGTTCAAACAAAAAGAAAAATGTATTATTTCATGTCCGCCGTTACAAGGTTACGTTGTTAAATTTTGATGAATTTTCAAATGTTACCTATTAAAATGACTCAACTTTTACCTCAATATTTATTTTAATACTACTGACGAACGTTCTATCTTAAATACCTTTGTAAAAAGTGTATTGGTTCTTACTTTACTTTTTTTTCTTTTTTGTGGTAGTCTTTCTGTTCAGCAGTTGTGATACCCAGCCATATTATTAAGCTGTCATAAGCCCTTGCTACTCTATAACAATATGACATTAACCCTTTCAAACGCTTAGCTGCTGACCGTACATAACTAGTTATGTCGTTTACATTGAAGCCACCTGAGTTTAAAAGGGTCCAAAATCGTAGGTTATGATGTGATAAACGTGTAAGTGAAAATTAAATATACTCTAGAAGTCCCTAGTATTCGTTAGGCTCATTCATGGAAAAGATCATGTTACATAAAAAAATGACCAAATTAAAAAAACGACGGAAATAATCATCATATCGCACCCGTATAATAATATGTATGTAAATGCGCACTAATTAATATCAAAGCTCCTTAGAGTTTTTCAGTTTAAATAAATGTTCTGTTAGCTACAATTTAACACTAGACCTGCAAATTGTAACATACACAAAAAAATTACTTATATTACTAGACTTGTATGGTACAATAAATATGTGTGATATATCAGTAGTGTGTAAGACCTAGGCTCTACAGTACAATATGGCTGATCAGTGCATACAGAAACAGGATCGCCTCGTTAGCGCTTAGCAAACATTCAGTTACACGCGACGCTTACTGAGACTAACTACGAATATTATATTAAACTTAAGTTGTGATTACATAACCACTATGTAATCACAGCTTAAGTTTCTTGCCGGTTCTTCTCGACAGATAACGACATTCCGAATCCGGTGGTTGACGATTCGTGAATACTTGATACAAGTTTACATGAATAAAGAATATTTTGATTTTTATTGACTATGCAGTGCATGCAAGAATATGATATTTTTCCGGAATATATACAAGTCTTTATCACTCCCTAAGTAAAGTAAAGTAAAGTAAAGTAAAGTCAGCCTATTGTTGTCCCACTGCAGGGCAAAGGCCTCAATCCTTGAAATCAAGTTATCGCTACAATGATGGGTACTGGCTTAATTACCACGCTTGCCAAATGCGGATTGGTGATCACAAACCCGAGCTGTGTCCGAAAAAACCGACACAAAGTTAGCTCGACCAGGGAATTGAACCCAGGACCCCGAGATCTCGACCCGGTACTTAAACCACTAGACCATCGAGGCGTTCATCAATCCTTAGCTCCTTAACTATAAACATATTCTAAATAATACATGATTAAATCGTATCTAAGCACAATAATTTTAAATTTTCATGGTTTCTCTCATTTCTGTCATTTGGTCTCGACTCTCGGGGAAGACCGGTTCCCATTGAGTCCGGGAGGGGTGTGCGGAGTCCCCGCTCGCCTCTCGAGGGTGGGTTTTGGCCCCATTTAATTTTGAGAAGGCCGGTCGCGGCCGCTCGCAGGGGCGCTGCCCGGCCGAATAGGCTCAGTGCCTGGAGTCGGGAGGCGCTATCAATGCGACCCAGAGGGACCAGATGGGGTTTAGTGGGTAGTTCGCACTCTGCAGGAGTCCCACAGCCCCCCTCAGCCACCCCCGTGGCTAGGGATGTGCGTAAATGCATTCCCCATCGAAAAAAAAGGCTTGGGAATCTTGGGATGGCCCGATGAACTTTTGGTCGGTAACCCTCCCTTTTTTTTTTTAAAATGATTCACATAACAACTCAGGAGCGCCTCCTAACAGGGACTGCGTTAAGGTAAGGAAAAAGAAGGTCCCACCAAAATAAATTAATTTAATCTAATTCGCCTGGATTGCTTTCAAATTCGCTTTAGTCCTGCGGGTTTTCACCGTAGCAAATGCTATTATCTTTTTCTACCTCTACAAATTCCTTTTCCCTCACAGATGTAAGTGAAAAAAGCTTCCACATGTCTCGTAATTTATTTAATGGCTTATGGTATCAAATTTTGTGTGCGTGTAGCCTAAAAAGGGAGGTTTATGAAGCTCTTATGCGACAGTAAAGTGGATTTATGTACCCCTCATTGGCTACAGTGGCTTATAAATGGATGTAAATTTAAGGCTGCGCTCACATCGAAAACATGAGCTGGATTAGGAGATTTTAGTGAATTGACGGTTTTAGGGATAACTTACGTTTATAATAATTAATGAATTGTTATATCTCTAAGCTGTCCTCTAAATAGAGAAATATTTCTAAACGAAGAAACAAAATATTTTATTGAATGCGTAAACGTGATTTAGTATTGGGATTCATTAAGGAATATAATAAATAAATATAAATATTGGACAACATCACATACATTGATCTGACCCCAAGGTAAGTAGTTGTGTTATGGGTATCAGAAACAACGAAGGTATCACAAATATAAAATTAAATACAAATAAACATCCACACACAGAACACAAATGTCCATCACGTAAGTGTTTGTCCTGAGTGGGATTCGAACCCACGACCCCTGGCGCATAGGGCAGGATCACCACCAAATGCGCCATCGGGCCAGTCAAATAAAAACCATTATTATTAAGTTTATATGTATAATATATCGTAGTACCTTTTTCAACAAAAAAAAATAACAGATTCCTTCTAAGAGGTAGATAGTTATAGATGTTTGCAGCGGATTTCCTTAAATACGAAGTAATCAAGATAAAAACAGAATACAAAGGCATTTTTATGCAGCTACGGAAAACTTGCTCGCGGAACTCTCGTCTTAGGAAGGAAGTGAAGCTGCATGATGCGCTAATGATGGCTGCATAGGTATAGTCGACTTTTTCCCTAGTGCACCTTAAAGAGTCGCACTAGACGTCCAGGGTTCAAATCCCGGGTCGGACCAAAAAAATTTACTGGGTTTTTCTGTCAGAATCCGCAGTCACAATACGGAGTCTGGAAGTTGACGTTATTAAACATTACCTTGCTTCGGAAATAAATACATCCCACCAAAAACATTTTCATGTAAAATTTCAAGACTCGCAATGTCAAAAAGTTATCAGATCTCATGTAGAGCCAAGCTTCTAACTCAACACGCCCTAACTCTACAAGGTCTAACTTTACAAACTCTAAACCTTTACCAATTATTCCCACACAAGTTCAATTTTGTCCGCGCTACCCCAAACTGATCTCTCTTCGGTCTTCATGAAGCTAATACGGAGCTCTTAATAAAATATTGATTACTTTGCACAAACTTATCATTTTATATCAATACACACGCAATTAAAAGACGTTCGGGCGAATCGCCTATTTACCCACTTTAATATCCTTCGTAGTTGGGTAATGTGAAAGATTGGCTATAGCATTAACTCAGCTACGAAAACACTATTATATCAACAGCTTTAGATGCACTACGCGCGAGATGTAGCGTACAGAGCGTACTGTAATCCCACCTAGAACAAACATTTGTGTTTGTGTCTGGATGTTTATATCTAATTATGTGATAACAGGAATGCTATTAATTAATTAATCACGCAAGGGCTTTTTGACTGCTATTGCACAGACTTCAAAAAATATAACTCATTTGTCGTTTAAAATGAAATAATACCTACTTGTAGTAAAACCTCGTAGTAATATTTTAATTATTTAAATCCACTTTTAAAAGCACAAGCAATACCATTTTAAATTCAAAACTTAAAAATTAATATCATCCATAAAGCGCGCTAAATCCATTTCTAAAATTACGTAACTTTACATATTTTGTGAGCGTGTTCCAAAATTCAAAGGAGAAAACATATTCCATTCTATGCGCAGTCTGCGAAAATAAACCGTTGACATTAAAACCTTCGTGGGCCATACACAGGCCGTTAATAAAAAAAATGTTCGATAAACGCCATAATGGCAAAAGGTTCCGCAAATTATCGTTGACCCCAAACCCATTACTGATTACAAAGCATTTCGCGTATGCGTATGAGGTTTAAAATAAATGGCTCGCGTTTACGATCTTCACGGAAGAATGCCGAAGAATTAGGCGCAGGTTTGACCGTCATATTTTGTCTTTTAAGTACCTATGCTCAGCTTGAATATAAAAAAGAGTGTGATCGGGCATCACACCCTTTTTTATATTTAAGTTGTAACTTGAAACAAGATTAAGATGTGTATTAGGCTGCCCGCCCACGGCGGATAATCGGTGGCCGACTTTTTGTCGGTGACAAATAAATAGAACGTACTGCCGACAAAAAGTCTGTCAGAAATAAAATCGGCGCATCCCGGCCGACCCGATTGTCTGCTGCGACAAATGGAACGTTCGGAAATGTATGTATCAACGCACACTACTCACCGACTCACCGCCGACTGCAATCGGCCGCATGCACTTGCTAGGGAAGGACGTTGTGTCAGTATGGATATCGATACTGAAAATGTAGTAGAAGTAAAAAGCGGCTTGCTACTATACAACACAGGATTGGCCGAGTATCACGATAGGAATAAAAAGAAAACGATATGAGAAGAAAATATGCCTTTCATTATATTCTAGTTGGGCTACGTATAGCAAAATAGAAAAAAAAAACTAGAAAAGGAGAAGTTGGCTTGGAGCGAAAAGATAATGGTTTCAGTCTTTTACATCCCATTGATTCGTGTATGCTTTAATAAATCCACAGTAATACATAATTATACCCCAGGAGTTTTATTATACAAACAAAGATAAAAAAAAAACAAGAAAAATATCGATACTTGCGGTATCGATAATTTTGTTTCGATACTTTTACGAGTACGATACTTTTTTCGATACTACTCATAAGCACAGTATCGATACTTTCTATTCGATACCGTGTCCCTACCCTCAATAGCTACAAACAAAAAGTCGGCGGTGTGCGCGCCGTGTGCGTTGAGTCGGTCACAAAATCGGTGATAAAAATCGGTGGAAAAATCTGCCAGATTATCGTTCACACAAAGTGTGCCGTGGGCGGACAGCCTTATACTTCGACAGCTTTTGTTTTTTAATCCTTACCAGGAAAAAACTTGATGAAAACATTTTAAACATCATTGTCTAAAACTGAAATCTTATACTCCGCCACCCGAACAGCATTACTGTTAGCGCGCAGCAAGTCTTCCTGAACACATGTGTCAGGGCACGCGGGACAAGAAAACATGGGCCATGGTTTGCGGGCAAAACTGGAATTAGACAAAGAGCAATAGCAATTTTGAGCTTGTTGTGTGCATATTTTTTTCTTTTATGTTTGCAGACGCACATAGGTACACGACAAAAATCGACTAAAACGCTCTAGATCCATGATAGAACAGCAATACGCGAATAACCTACTTTCGACAGCAAAACAACAAACTGGTTTCACGAATAGTAACCGCGTATCAGAAACCGCAGTTCACATCGAATAAATTGCTTATTAGGAAACGATACGATGATATAGTAGGACCGTGCCATGGATTCTATTGGATAGCCCTGGACGAGACGCGATGACCCGATAAATCTCCGGGCGAGTTAATCCGGCGGTGGCCTTAGATATGATCCAGTCACTTGTCACTTGTCTGCCCCAAGACGAATAAGGGCACTTTTGTCAAATGTCCCTTTGACGAGAGACTGCTCTTATTATAATAACTAGCGACCGCCCGCGGTTTCACCCGCGTGGTTCCCGTTCCCGTGGGAATTGATCAAAATCCTTTCTTTGCGTATGCCTACGTCATAACATCTACCTGCATGCCCATCCCGATCCGTCCAGTGGTTTGGGCTGTGCGTTAATAGATATCTATGTCAGTCAGTCAGTCGGTCAGTCACCTTCAAGTTGTACCTATATATTATATATACTAGCGACCCCAGCTTCGCACGGATGCAATGGTGTTTCTCTACTAATATTATGCATGTAGGTATTATACATATAAACCTTCCTCTCACTCTTATCTATTAAAAAAACGCACCAAAATCCGTTGCGTAGTTTTTAAATACATAGGGACAGAAAGCGAAAAGCGACTTGTTTTTCTATCTACTATTTACTATGTAGTAGTTGATGATGCAGATTATCTACTGGAGAGTGTAATTTCACTCTTTATAGTTCTTCTTTTTCTATTTAGTCCGTCTATTACAATAATTCATAATTATGAATAATGTGTTTTGTAAACGTCACTTTTAGTTTTAGAGTCAGTTAAATAAGTTAAAATTTTTGTTCTCTTGTTTTATCATAAAATAATGGTTTTTTTTATTAGGTGAATATGAAGATCGACGATTGAGGCACGGAAGAAAGATTGCTACTTGTATAATTTTAATGATAGGTTTAATATTGATCAAATGCGATCTTCAGTACATCTTCTGTAGTCGTATAGGATGACATTGCAAAACTTGCGAATTGGTGTCTTTCAGAGTTTTAAATATAAATAAATAATTGTTAATAGTATCATTTTAATTAAAGTTGATCTTCAATTTATTATTATTATACTTATAGATAAATATTACTGTATTATGTTGCCCGTAAATATATCGTATTACTATACTGCAATAATCTCATACGGCTCAAGAGTAGGGCTTACCATCGTCTTTGATGAAGATACATCCAATTTCTCCGAAGAGTTAATTCGCCGAATAATTAAAGACACGCGTTTCCTTTTATTGATGGAGATTAACCGATGCTTAGAGATGGCTAATCCTTTTGGTAAATAGAATCTTAGCTCTATCATTCGTGTTGACTATACACAACAATAATAATCTGGGAGATACACTTGAAATGAAAGACTCGAAGATCAAAGGAACCTACTGTATAGCAGACATTTTGACAGTGGCTAAGCCGCTTGGGTATAAAACCCGGAGGTAATGAGTTCGATTCCCACCTTGGGTCTGGTTGGTGGTAGGACTTTTTCAGAGTCCTACTGGCTAGCTACCACCCCCATAGGCGAAATCTGCAGCCTTAACAGCTCTGGCTGTGTTCCGGCAATATTAATGTGGGAGCCAGTACACTTGAAATCAAAGGCTCGAAGACTAGTTGAGCCTACAGTCTGGCAGCACATTAATATAATATGATAATATAACGTTTAATTCAGGCAACACAATTACAAGAATTACAGGCCAATATTATAAAATATACCTTACAGACTAACATACATCCTACATATAGAAATACAAAAATATTTATTTAACAGTCTTGAGGCGTGCGGTATCAGTAGTAGGATGCCGTTCATGAAATCTTCGATAAACAACACCCTGCGGCCAGAAGTCCTCCTTCATGAAAGTCCGCAGTGACCGCTTACCGTCAGGTGGGCGTGTCTGTCTGCCAACTGAACATATACATTGAGCGCTGCTTGCCCTTGCTAGGAAAGGTATCCGCAATGAACTATGCCGCTTACCATCAGGTGGGCTACTTGCCTGTCTGCCAACTGAACTGTTGAGATTTAACTTCATGACTATAAATCATGCCTTTTTATTTAGATTATGAGGTTTATAAATCAAATTAAAGATTACAGTAAGCTTTCACTTACTTTTCGAGGGTGTGGTTTAATCCCCCGGGTCGTGATGTCGGGTTTTACATAATATTATGACTTGATTTCAATTATGAAAGCATTTGTGTTAATGTGAGACAAATAGACATTAAATTAACACGTAAGCTACAATTTATTAAGATTTTGGTGTGATTTAGCTATAGTACAACGGTTCGTTGACACTAGTTCCATGATGGAACTACTGTTAACTTTTTTAACACTAGTTCCATTATTTTCGAAATTTGAAATAATGGGCAAAACCGCAAGCTACTGTACAATAATCGTAACTAGCAAACACATACACATAGTACACATAGAGCAGTACGCGCCGCGGTAGCCCCCAGTATTACCACAAAAAACACTGAACACCTGCTCAATTAGGTCACGTTGAACCCTAGCGTTTGAATGCGAGCTAATATTTGCGTGTAAATTATCCACAACGGTGTAAAACAAACACAAGAAAAAAAAACAATTTATTTAATTATTTAACTTTGGTACACAGACAGACTATAATCCATAAATAGTGCATACAACATGCTTGCGTATTAGCCCAATAAAATACAAAATCACAGATACATAGTATAAACTAACTTTAAATATTATTATTTTTACAATTATATTCGAGCAAGGCCGAGGACACTTCGGCCTTGAGGATGTTTGTAATATTTTTCTTTAGAATTGTAAGAGCTTTCTAGGATGGCTGGACATTTTTTCCTATGCGATGAGGTTGACGCTCAAGCCTTCAGCCCGCCTAATGGTAAGCGGTTACCGTCGCCTAGGACGCCTTCCTTGTAATTTGAGAGGAAAACATAACGTAAGCAACAAAAAAAGTTTCTTCCAACCAACACTATTCACTCCCCAATTATGTATTAGATTAGACCACAGATAATTATTTAGATTTCTGTGGATTAGACCTTATTCATCAACATTTACCAGGTGGGAAGTTCCTGTACAGGACCGTCAAGGTGGATACCACCGCAGTGCCAGATATTTTCCCGTGAAATAGAGTGTGTCAAGCACTTCTTTGTTTCGGGGAAAGGGCACTGAAGCTAGTGAAATTACTGGGTATATGAGACCTAATAACTGTCGTCTCGGTCGGGCGCAGGGCCAGGGCCAGACAGTAAATGCTTAGTTACTGTTTGGCACTCAACTGTCTAAAAGCAGACGTGGCGCTTACCATCAGGTGTACGATCTGCTCGTCTTGTTACGCATTGCAATAAAAAAAACTGAAACATAGAACAATATTTATGGAGTGCAACTTCACTGTAGTCTTCTGTAAGGCGGAGATACTTTCCCAGCCGAGGTGCTCATGCCAGTGGAGGATCCAATAAACGCTAACTCTCTTATATATATTATGCAAAGCAGAAATTACAAAACACGTCTGTGGCAAACAAAACAACGTCTCAAGAGGCATTTTCTGAGCAACGCTTTGTATTTTGTAAAGATTAGCATTGTTGTCTGAACAAAAAATGTATGAGAAAAGAATTCACAATTTTATTGATTACCTAAACATCACACTCGAACATAGACACGTACAATATACGACGAGATTAAAACGGAATTGTGTACATTCGATGATTGATGACAAAGGGGCGCGGTGGCAACAGAACCTATTTAGCCCCGCTGTACTGATGTCTGTTGTATGCTACTCATTAAAAAAAGGGTCATGAACAAGTGAAAGGAGAAGTCGCTACAAACTACATGCACATAATGAACTCATATTGAACGAAAAGTTGTAGTCGTTTAAGTGTAATATATAACTAAGTATATTGTTGATTAATTGGTTTAAAAACACAGCACATATCGCTCAGGTTTCCAACTAGGATTCCCGCTTTCAGTCTAGTTGGTGATAGGTCTTTTTTTATATACTAGGTCAGTTGGCAGACAGGCACGCAGTCCACCTGATGGTTAGCGGTTCCTGCGGCCTATTCCATTGAGGGAAACTTCACCAGCGTCGCTCAATGTGCTGCCAGACCGTAGACTCATCTGATCTTCGAAGCTCAGATTTTAAGTGCAGTGCACTTGAAATCTGAGGTCCCACATTAATATTGCCGGAACATAGCCAGACCTCTTATGGCTGTTATGACTTTTATAGAGTTTGATTGACTTGCTTCCACCTTTACAGATAAAATCAGCTTTGGCTGTTCTTCAACAATAATAATGTGTGACACTTGAAATAAAAAACGCGAAGATCAGAAGAGCCTACAGTCACTCTCCAGCTTCCAATCTGCAAACCAAAAATCAGATCGATCCGTTGCTCCATTTATCCCAAAGTAAAAGAAGGAAAATACACTTCAGCATGGGAGGATTCAGGCGACTGGGACCATATGAAACTGGGACCGCGGTCCTAGTCACCTGTTAACATTTTTGAATCGGTCGACTGGGACCATAACTTTGTTTTATTTATGACACCTTTTGTGCTAACTGTACTAAATCTTGTATTTCAACAATGGATTTGTGATTAAAATTACGGGTGGTCCCACTCGCCTGACGAAATAAATAAATAAAAACTAATCAGGCAACTGGGACCGCGGTCCCAGCTATGTAGTGGTCCCAGTCGCCTGAATCCTCATGGATTAATTTGTTTTAATTTTAAATCCCAAACGTTTGAGAAATTTCAATCAAGGAAAGAGATAATTTTCTCTAGCACAAACATTTGCTCGTGGCTTGAAAAGGATCTCATTTACCGAACGCATTGTCCGGGTCTTGTCGAGGAAACCTAGACGTAGATCAAACATTCGACAAATACGACAACTGTTCGACTCAGAGAAAAACCTGACCGAATGGATTAAGTAATCTGATTGTTTATTTTCTCATTTCTGTGAAATAGTGAAATACCTACTTCCAGGCCTAAACAACTCAATTAATTTTGATGAGAGACTGACATAAATGTTCTAGACTTAGATTTTTATTAAGGCTACTTTTTAGTTCGTAAAATATTACATTCTATCTTATAAATATAATTGGAAATCATTTATATTTATTATTATAAATTTCGTTTTCGGAAACACTGAGCATAGATGAAATAAATTTGTTGTAAAAGAGAAAAAGAATGTTTGATTGATGGAATATTCATCAATCTTAGAATAATTACTTACTCTGTCTTACCAATCAATTTATTATAACTTAAAACCTTCATTGGCTTATAAGGTTAAAACAATCGCAACCCAAGTGCCTAACAAAAAAATATTTCGCATCTCGCGTCAGATCCCATTACTCCCACAGGGTTCCGTGAAATGTATTTGTTGACGGGAACGTATGATAATCTATCGAAATATATCGGAACAAGTCAACATTATTACTCTTCTCTGACTCAGTAGCACATATTTTATAAGAGCTGAATCTCGGAGAGGATAAATATTCATGTATTATTCCTACTTTCTCTTTTGGTGAACTACAGACTAGAGAGACCTCTCCCACACCCGAAAGGGACGAGTTGGTATCTTGTAGCGATTGAACAGTCCACTCTTAATAACCTACATCACCTAATTTGTTTTCTTTTTGTCGATATACAGTAGCAGTTTAGTTACCCTAAGTCATAGAGTAATAAAAACGCCATGCCCTAAGTACTTGCTGAGAATATACGCTAAGTAGAAGTTAGCTTCTAATAACAATGAAATGAATCATACCAAATTGAAATCTTAGACTCTTTCGCGAAATGTTCGAACCACCTAGCTCCAATTCACAATGCATCCCGCAGGGTTCTGTAGAATGTATTCGTTGATAGGGTTGTGCGACAACATAAAATGTTGCAGTGTGTCTGGACTGAATCGTGTTTCGAACTTATTGTCCTAACAACACTGTTGAAAACATTTGAGCTTCGAAGTTCGTCGTTTACAATGTAGATTTACAATTATATATACATACTACGAGTATATAGGATAACTCTAATAAAGCGAGAGTTTGTTTTACCTAGAAGAAGAAGAATGCCTCATAACCTAGAGGTCGTGCGTGGGTTTGAATCCTGCCCTGGACATGTAATAAAATATTTGTGTTTATTCGTTGTCCGTATGTTTATGTGAATTTATATTATATACAGGGAGTCCCAAAAATGACACCTCACATTGACACTGAAGGTGACTTACAGAAATGCTTTAATCAAAAGCGTTTTAAAAATGATAAACGAATGCTTCCAAACTAAAATTAACATAAAGTGAAATGTATTGTACTAGAACGAAACGAGGCATTACCATAAACAATGATGAATTACACTTTATTTACAAAATAATATCTGTAAACAAACCCAGTTAATCTTTTTTATTAATCCTGATATGGACGCCATTTTTGACTGACATTCACAGATAAGTTAATCCGTTAGTAAAATGAATAAACACGAATAAATCTAAATATTCAACGTTTAATCAACGTTTAAGTTTTGAAGCTCAGAATATTTTTATGAAAAACGACTACATAAGAAAAATATATTTTAAAACATTGAAATATTTCCACACCAAATACTTTTAAGAATTATAGTATGTATATAGTTTGATGTAATAAAGAACAGAAAGTAAGTAGCTACAAGCACTTGTATTTTGCGTATCAGATACAACAGCGATAGTGTAGGGAAATATCTTGTTCGGTTATTTATTAAATAACTAAGACTGAGATAAAAATAACTTATAAGTTTATTACGGAGCGACACTGTACACACTTTTCACTTTGGCGATTTAAAAGAGTAACTAGCGAGTTTCTTACCGGTTCTTCTCGTTAGATAAAAACATTACGAATCCGGTGGTAGAGTCACTATGTTACCTTGATAATTGACGATTCATAAGTGCATCCTAAGGCCTACATGAAAGAATATTTGGATTTTGGTTTTGAACATGGCAAAAAGGAAGAGGAAGAATTAATTACACGTCATGTAGATGGCGCTGCTGTATGGATGCGTTTCATTTCATCAGATGTCACAAGTATAAATTCGAACACAGATAAAAACAAATTAAGAACAAACTGAGTAAGATTAGCACCAAAATTCATTGACCAAAAATACCCAAACGGGATCGGAGATATGGTGCCTCTGGTGTTACAACTTACCTACAAGCGTCCCTACCAACAGGCGGGCCGTTGTTGGTTTGAGCTCTACCCTTGTCGTATTTTAAATAAAAACAGATATACGTACATTCTATTTTTGTCTTAAATTTGACACGTGTATCCAGGCCTCATTAATTAATCTAGATTGGCGGAATTAATTGTGTAACAAGACACGTTAGAAATAATATTTAACAAAATGAGGAATTCAATTTTTTCGTGTGTCTTTCTCAGTAGGTATATAATGATATAGAAATATATGAAATACAATGTTTTTTTGCTTTTACGATATGATACAATTAAGAACGTGCGTCAGTCAACGCCTTTTACTCTCGCATTTAATACGAGTATATCAACACATCGATGGTTAAAATGTCAAAGGGCTTAAAGGACATTTTGGCGAAAATGACTTTTTGTTACATTTGTATTGAGTTTTTTGAGCTCTTTCTAATGGTATATCAAAGATTCTCCCATCCCTTATAGTTAGCGAGATATTCATGGTTAAAAATTGGCCATTTTTGTATTATTTGCTTAAAAGGGCACTGATAATGTATTATGGCATTTAAAGCCTACTCTTGCATATTTTGATTCAGGCGTTTTGGGCTTAAAGGACACTGTGGTTTTATGTCAAATAAATCACATTGATTTCCCTGCCCTTTACGCCAGGAGTCGTGGGTTCGGGATCATTTGTGTTTGTTTTGTGTCTGGATGTTTATTCGTATTTAAGTATACATTTGTGGTACCTTTGTTGTTTCTGACACCTATAACACATGTTCTTACGCTACTTACTTTGGGGTCAGATCAATGTATGTGATGTTATCCAATATTCATTTTAAGACCAATACAATAGTTGTAATTCTGTTAATCCTTCTAGCCCCGGATTACTAGACACAATAGAAAATCTATTGTTATGCGGCACCCGAGTGCCGGTTCGGCGTTGAGTGGTTAATAAATTGATGAATGAATCTATGGATCTTTACAATCATCATCATCATCATCTGAATATTACAATCCACTGCTGGACATAACCTCCAAATGCTCGCCACACTGATCAATCCTCGGCCGCTCGCATCCTGCTCCTGCCAGCCATCATGCGTAATTCATCACTTTACCTGGCCTGACAGCGTCCTACACTACGTTTACCGAGACGCGTTTTCCACTCTAGAATCCGTTTGTCCCAACGGTTATCGGTTCTACGGCCGATATAGCCAGCCCACTGCCTTTGGTTCTATGCCGCATCATCTCATTTCGTATACGATCTCGTACGTCTCACTGAGCCACTTTTAACTTGCGGACCAGCCGTGCCGTAAGTGTCCACGTTTGCCTTGCCTTTTACGACACCCATGAGAGGGAGAGAGTGTGCTGGTCAATAGCAACAAGACTGGCACTGGTTCGTCCCAATCGGGTGTGAAGGAGAAACCGGGGGAGTTTAGTGGGTAGTGGACGCTTTAGCCTCGAGTCCCACACACGGTCGCAGGTCTAGCTAGCCAGAGGTTGTGGTGCATAAACGCATTCTCCTCCGAAAAAAAAAGAGAGGGAGAGATTGATGTTTTTTGACTCTGTATGCCGACAGCGCTTCTTTTTGTACTATATTGAAAAAGCACAATACAGCTTAACAGGCAAATTCATGTTAGATAGGATAATAATTTTTTTATCGAAATTTTATCTTAAAGGACCAATTCTATTCTAACACCTGCATTAACATGTCCTTTAAGCCAAAGCTAATGATTTATCTCAAAAGAAACTTAAGCTTAAAGGACAAAATAATCGAATTTCAATTCTTAAAGGACACCTATCTCGAAAACTATGCTATCTAGAATAAATAAAATGGTTGCATACGGTTCGGCTTGAAAAAATAAATAAAAGTGTCCTTTACAACAAACCGATAGCTTTAAAATCAAAAAAGTTATGCCCAATTTTTTACTTATTTCGTTTTTCTGCTCTCCTGAAAAATCATGATTTGTCCTTTAAGCCCTTTGACATTTTAACCATCGACATGTAAAGTTACAGTAATATTGTTTTAATTGCATAAAATAAATAAATAAATATCCCTGGACATTATTCACACCGCCATCTAGCCCCAAACTAAACATAGCTTGTACTATGGTATTGGTGCTAAATAACTAATAAACATTACATACTTTTTTTTGTAAATACATACTTAATATACATAGAAACACAGACCGATACAAACGGACATGTTCATGCACACAAAATATGTTTGTACCGTGCAGGGATCGAACCCGTGACCTTTGGTGTAATAGCTTCTCAACCATTACACCGAACGACTCGTCAAAAAGAAGATAAGAATACTATAGCAAAGTCCCCATAGACTGTCAATCAGTTCCCCCCTCGTAAAGGCGCATACCACAACCGAAATACCAAGAACTAATAAAAGTAACCAACACAAAGAAAAGTCTTTCTTTCGCTTATAAGAAATACACCGCAGCTATTTTATCGATTTGCCAAATGTCTCGATAAATTAAATCAGTCGTATCAATATTTATTGAATGAAATGTACCGTATATCCATCACAGTTTTGCTATACCTACTTTATTGCTGCTTGTATTTGGTGAAATGTAATGCGTTGTTATAAGTTTTGACCGCCTCCATGGCACAGTGGCTAAGCCGTTCGAGTATAAAAACACGGAGGTCGTGGGTTCGATTCCCGCCTTGGGTCTGGTTGGTGGTAGGGCTTTTTCAGAGTCCGACTCGACATAACAGCTCTGGCTGTGTTCCAGCAATATTAATGTTCCCACATTGCCAGTGCAGAGCCAGTGGACTTGAAATCAGAGACTCGAAGATCAGATGAGTCTACAGTCTGGCAGCACATTGAGGGACGTTTCCAGGTGAAGCGTCCCTCAATGGAATAGGCCGTAGTAACCGCTTACCATCAGGTGGGCTGCGTGCCGACAACTGACCTAGTATGCAAAAAAATACCAATACAACGTCACACTGCAGGGCAAAGATGTTTTCTTTCTTTGAGCAATTTGTTCTGAACTAGTCAGGGTACGCTTGCACCACGCTCCAGGATTTGACAAGTCTAGTTATTACATTGGAGCGAGTGATCTCCGCAACCCTTAAACAGAGATATCAAACCAATTGGATCATGGTTAATATACAGCCACACGACTGTTCAGGATTATTAACTAAAGCTGTGATAGGAAAATCTGATATTGGCCACGGCGGCTTATCTTCATAATCAACCATCTTGCATCCGTGGTACTATGGCTAATAAAAGTGACGACCAATTTGAAGGAGCCCTACATCCACGCTATAGAGGACGGCTGAAGAAGAAAAAGAAAGTGACGACCGCATTCACGCCAAAAGATAATATTCTTCTCAATAGATAGTCCTAAGCGAAGGTTCTCACTTAAATCGAATAACACATTCATATCCATATTATCTTATATTCCTCGTATTCCACAGAGTTGGCGGTGAAATTCCCAATGTTCTCCGATTTATCAGTATGCAAACTAAAGATGGCAGCCCATTCATTCAAACCAGTAAATAATACCTTTCAGCGGCTGTGTATTTGCATAAGTCCCGATTGAACGAAAAATAACTCTGAAGCGAAAGAAACGTTCTTGTTTAATATTCCTCTACAACCTTGCAAATAAAGTAGGGTCTAAAAGAATTTTAGGCATCACTTTACGTCCCAGATTAAAATACATATTTACCTTTTTTGCAAATCAGCGTAGATCATACAATTTTATCAAATTGTGACTCCACTTGGGGAGTAAGAGTAACCTTATCAGACTTTTATAGACTCCTGATGGATAGGTCCGTCGATAGTGAATAGTGGACTGTATTTTGAAAGCTGGTTTATTGTCGTTACATAAACGTCCCGGACTAACAGAAGTGGTAAAATTATTAGGGTCGGTCGCGATCGGTGGATCGAACTGTGGTCCGTGCGTAGCGAGGTAGGACTAGGAAGCGCAAGTGTTTGGTCGCTATTAGTCACGCACTCTCGTGCTGTGTCGCTGTCGTGCCCGCTCGTGTCGTGCACGCTCGTTGTGACATCACTCGTCCTCCCGCGCGTCTCATCCCGTGCGTACGAGCATAAGGCCGATCCTCAAATTCACCTTCTAATAGATTCAAGGTACCTAACCTATGGGGATGTTATGTAGCTGAAAAATCACATTTCTGCTTTTTATCCCAGAAATATATCTTAATCCTGCGGTATAACCTCGTATAGCCCAACGGGCGTAGCCGCAGGCGGAACGCTAGTATAAAACCAGTGACCGTGTGCTTTTGTCGAAATAAATTACTTTTCCATTTCAAAGACATTCTGTGGTAACACAGAGCTTTTGTTTCTGCGAAGAATTATGTACAAGATAAAGAGATTGGTGGACCATCGCAAGTTGGTATTCAATGTTTTCGTGACACTGCGAACTTTACCTATTCGTAACCAGTATGAGTCATGTTTGTTTTGAAGCAAGACCGAAAAAGGTTTTTCTTAATTTCAATAAAGAACTTGATGTTATTGAATCTAGTAATTAAACATTTAAGGCTATCACTGAGAATTACAGAGGCTTTGTCTTTTAATACGCTAAATAATTAAATCAACAATTATTTCGCCATTATCTTTTAATAATATTACAGATTAGAACCAATAGTACCAAATTACCCCTACATTAGTGCGCCTTTCTTTGCTTTAAAGAATCGGGTCCCCGTGTGAGCCCGAGACCTTATAAATAATGTACCAATTGTTTCAAATATAATCGAAGAGGTGAAATAAAAAATTACAAATTTAGGACCTTTTTCTTTTTTTTAACTCGGTAAAAGAAGATCCAATGTCTAATAAAGTATTTCTTCATTCCGTGTCACCTACCGATCCGAACGGATTTAGGATTTAGTCTTCGTACTTCGTATCGTAAATATCGGGAATATAGGGCTGCCGCAAGATATAAAGATGTAGGCTTTTACCCGTGCACCTATCATAAATATCTTGTGTTAATTACACTAGCCAATTAAAGGGAATATAACTTTTTTAACAGTAGAATTCTCTTAGGAAGGTCACGTTCGCTGATCCAAAACTTGAAACCGTACAAGCATTATATAGTTACATAATATCAATCATGGATGACTCCGCGGGTCGGCTGACTTTTATACGGCATCTATAGAGGGTTATCTGTGGCTAATAACCACTTTTATTCATAGATAAAACAAGATGAAACAACCCTAAACGGGAAATACCCTCCACTATCGCTGCGGCACGTTACGGCATTTGAATCATAAACTATTTTCGCAAATCCACCGGCAAACATTAACTCACCACATTATCCTATATTATCTACACACATTGTTGCAAATTGGTTTATTTTTAGTTTTAGAATTTTAACGACACTTTTAATATGATTATCTAAATATTCAATCTAATCAAATCTACTAATATTATAAAGAGGAAAAATTTGATTTTTTTGTTTATGTGTATGTTTGTTTGTTTTTTTGTATCGAATAGGCTCCGAAACTTCTGAACCGATTTGAAAGATTTCGAAGCTGAAACCACACATGTGTGTGGTAATGACAAATAGCTTGATTACGCATGAAATATCTCTACGCGTCATACAGCGTAAAGTTTGACGTACGAGTACGTTAAAACAGAACAAACATAATAAAGTTGTTATTAATAACTTAGATTAAGACCTTTTCATACAGACTGGCTTTAGACCAGTAATTGCGGCAGTCGATCTAAACCTGGTTGGCCGTGGTTAAGATTCTTAGATATTTTTTGTAGAGTGCATTTTAGCATCTTGTAAATGTATCTTGTGTATACATGTGCTTAGATTATTTTTTTCACACCAGGTTGTCGGAACAGGGTTTACCTTTTACCATATTGACAGAATTGCGTATAAAACATACCCCATAGGAATCACAGTTGGGTTTTATGAAACGTCAGCATAATAGCCACTCACTCACCTCTTAAACTAAATGGATGAGAGAATACATTTATTTTAGACAAGATGACGTGAGAGCAATGTATGACACAGTTATTTATAACTGCCAATGTCAATGAGGAAGTTACAGTTTTACATCTTATGATGTAACGTTTTCCTGGATTATATTTGCATGTTTACTGCTTATTTTATATGAAAGAGAGGCAAACGAGCATGATTGACACCTTGTAAGTGACCACTTACCATTAGGTGTCACACTTACCCAAGTTTACCAATAATTCCCATTTATTAGGATCTCAGGTGCGTTGCCCTCCTTTGAGAAAAGAATATTAAAAGAGAAGGAAGCCCTTTAGGAGATTTGAATGGAAAGGGGGTTGAAGCAGGGGTAAAAAATCCCACCGTCTTTGCAACAAGCGAATGTAGGATTCTTTGAATTCTATTACATGCTATGATTTTTTAATAAATAAATTGACCACACTTGACTTGGCTGCTATAAGGGTGACATTTTAAATGAATAAATTATTGAATACAACAAAGACTACAATGGTCTTTAATTTTTGATCCTGAAACATTACTTAGTGTTTTGCGAATTGTGTATATTGTATTCTGTTTCGTGAAGTAAATTCGTTAAACCTGTGTAATTCCGGGCTTAATGATCGTGATTGGGAGTGTCCCGGGATAAGCAGCGGGATTAGGAGCCCGGGACTGCTCACGTTGATCCCGCGTTGCTCTCATAAACAAACGCGTTTATAGACAACATCAATTACACGGTGTTTTACAACTAATTAATTGCTTCTAAGCGTTTTATGGTAAGATGTAGGGACGCGTTTCATGGTCGGGTTATTTTAAATGCGAGTGTATTAGACGCAATGATAAAGCGTTTTATGTTCATAAATACAATAATTATTACCTACATCTAATTTCTGAATAAAATGCTTCTTTACTCTAGTGGCTTCAATGTTATTTTTTAAGGCGATTAGGGTCGTCAGAGTGGCGCTCTATTTAAATAAGAATTATATGTATCATTTACCTACATTATACTATTATGATACAAAGATTATCTAATGTTGCTTCATTTTAACATTATCGACAAAATACATCGATATTTTAATAATAGATTCCAACCTTGACGAAGTAAACCTGGGTAAACAGGAATTTCCCCTACACCCACCGGTGGGTGAAGCCAGTGGGTGAACGGGTCACGAGGGAATTAAAATTTGCTCACACTCGAACTCGAATTTGCAAATTGGCAAAAAAAATAAACGTTATTGTGTAACTAATCTAAAGCACTAATAACGTATACTACGAATAGGAGCAAATATCATAGTCATCAGCGAAAAGATATCCACTGCTGGGGACAGTCATATAGATGACCATCGGAGAAACTAAGTCATCCTTAAACATGGCGTTGGAGAGGTTAAATTACAAATAATAAATATAATAAATACAAAAGAGATTGTATATGTTTCGCTGTGTTTCATATTATACAGGGGGTAGAATTTTTATTCTACTCATAGTAGGACAGACAGAAAAAGGTCTCCCTCGTGGTCCTACTAGTAGGACAAGTTAGTAGGACCACGAAAAAACGCCCGTTTTGTCAAAGCTTAAACACATTTCCCTCCGCAAAAAAAGTAGGTCGACCTATTAAAAAAGGATCCTCATTTTATAAGAATTCGTTGAAAATGCCAACGAGTCAGCCCCGTATCGGAAGAATGATTGATAGGGGTTTCCATTCAATGAGCCCTGTGCCTACACCGAGACCGCCATTATTCCGCCACCGGATAAAAATTATAATCCGCTGGGAAGGTGGGCGTTCTTGCCCACTTCGCCGATGTCCGCATGGAAAGGGTCGTGTTCAATTGAGTGTTCATATCGTTGACCTACTGTACAATGTTTGCCTGCCCCAATCGCGTAGCCTTTACTTTGCAAATAGGCGCCTTCCTCATCTAATCGCTAAGTTTTTTGTAATACAATACAATAGTAAGCAGACGCTTCATCGGTGGTTCATTAGTGCGGAAATACGAGTACAGCTGACGATAATGCATATAGTTAATTAAAGTTTTTTTATTGCAATGTGTAACAAGACGAGCAGATCGTACCCTTGATGGTAAGCGCCAAGTCTGCCCTTAGACAGTTCAGTGCCAAACAGTAACTAAGCAGTTACTGTCTGGCACTGCCCTGCGCCCGCTACACCGAGACAACAGTTATTAGGTCTCATATTCCCAGTAATTTCACTAAGTATATTTTCCTCCAAAATAAAACTAAAAAGAAAATGTGCCGACCCGGTGTAGAAGGCGCTTAACCTGCCGACCACTGCGAGTTGACCTCTGGATACTATGCGAAGTTTGAACTTGCGATTTTCTCTGTTGTGAATGAATGGATTAGGATTATGGGTTAAAGTCGTAATGGATCAAATTGGGAATAGTCGTAAAACGTAAACGTAAAACGTAATCATCTGCTAGTTTTACAGCATATGAAACAATTCCACAGCGTATGCTCGCTGCAAATAGAGCTTAATAAGAGTATTGTAGGAAGTGAATGAGTTTATTTTCTCTGTGGCTTTACTCAATATTATTAAAACAAAACTTTTTACTATATAGCAGTGATATTGACGTCAGACTATATTGAAATCTACTCGTTAACAATGACTTTAATAAAACAGAAGCCACACTGGTAAGAAAAAACGAAATTGGAATATATTGGACAATACAACCTAACTGACCGGTGATATTAAGCAAACATAATACGCATATCGTCTAGTACCCCGTAGGAATCCGCCTTATTGCCCGCTGGGGTTTACATAACTTGAGCGTTTTACGGCCAATACTGTTTTTAATATAAGAAAACAAGACTACTAAAGTAACATGAATAGATTGTGTACGTGTAGCAATATCCGCTTCAGAGGAGGGCTACATCGTGTTTTACTTTTTCCCTTGAAAATGATACCCACATTTCTTCGTTATCATTCTTCTTTCTCCGAGCGGATAAGTCACTAATCTTGGCCTCAACAAAAGGGGAAGATCTTTCTCCAGGCCTGTGGTCTGTGCTTTTGGCCCAATATTCCGTTCTGATGAAGTATTTCTGTACTATTGAGAATTAGGATCGAATAGTTGATTGGCTGTCTCAGTGACTTGCGCGTCCCAATGTTTACACGTGTACTTTTCGCTCACTTGCAATCTTTGTTGGTATCGTCAGTCTGTCGCATGTAGCCCAGGGTCTAATAACTCTCTTATTGGGTTTTTTGACAGCACACATTCAAAGTATATATTGGAGTGTGTGTCGCTAAGGCGGTAATGTGTACCAGCTGCAAAATTTCCAGTGAAAATGACAATTCAACAGGTCACACTGATTAGCTTTTGTTTTTGGTCTGCCATTGCGATTTCTGTGTTGATCGAGAGTTACACCTGTTCACCATAAGTTGTCCTTTAGCCGCTATATTGGCAGCATTGCCTACGCTTTGTAAATCTGTCAAAAAACAGATTGAAAGTATTGAAAAACAATAGTACCAATATAGCGGCTAGGGGACTTCTGATCGTGAACGTAGTTTAGTGTTCTGTGATGTAGCCTATTCCGATAGCCGGCCCTCTACACACACCACGCACACTCACAGGCCACGGGGTCGTCTGTTGTGTCAGGATTTACATAAAATTCATTATTCACCTCGGTTTGGGCAGAGGCTGTAGTGGACGCACGTGGGCAAGGGAAGCGTGTGACATGTTGTTTCATGACCCTACCTAGAAGCTATATATTATGTTATGTACAAAGTTACTAAACAACGCTGCAGAACCACAGATGCGAAACTTGATAATCTGTTGTTGTCTGATTTGTAAAAGAAAAGGAATGTTTAGCGTCATATAATTTCATGGACAGTTAGAGCGTCGATTATCCGAACTAATTGGGGGACATGGGTGTTATAGTTACTCGTAGATAATCGGATACATGTATATTGTGTATTTAATTCGTCCATCTATATTTATTTACAGATGAATAAATTAAAACTCTGGACCAATGACATTCGTCCTCTTAGTTCCTAACTAAACTTCAAAGTTTCCCCTTCATAGAATCGGAAGGGACCGTTGCCCGCCTTAAGTCGATTTCCGGCTTATGCTGAAAGCCTAGCATTATTTTCCGTACAATATAGATAAGGACAAATGCCATAACTGAAGAGATGGACAACAGCGTAATGATGGTCGTTATCAGCCGGCCGATACTGTCGGCCACTCGACGGACAGTGATTTCGCCGGACAGTGCATAAACGAACCAGTGTTATCACCCTATATCTACGCGGCCGCACAGAGCCGCACTAAGAAATAACTTACAATAGAAAGTAAAGTAATAGCGTACATAGAATATGTTCTACAATAAAGAAATAAAGATTTGTTGTTGGAACGAAGTTTTATCACGAAATGCACTAGAGGCGTTTAAAGAATTTATTTGCATCACCCCTATTAACAATTAGGCACATTTAGCAACGTCTCCTGCCTATGTGGTCGTCAATGAAGTATGCCGCAGTAGCCGCTTACCATCAGGTGGGCTGCCTGACAGTTGATAAAACTGAATTCTGAATCCGCCCCTGGGCGGTACGAGCGCTATCGCTGTAACATAACATCGCTCTAATGCATTTACACAGCGATACGTACGATTATCCACCTGCGTGCGCGTACAACTTACCCACGAATCGATATAAACATTCATTGAACTGGTATTCAATAATAGCATTACTCAGCGTTATTGGTGGCCGTTGGCGTTTTGGTGTCGGCAAGTATAGTCTAAGATCCGAACCTAAATCTACCTTCGCCGGGTTGATAGTAGAATGAAACATATTTTATTATGAATTTAGTACTTATATTAGGAAAAATATTAAAAATGGGATGCCTAAAAAATCCTGGACAGACTATTTTAAATTATTTAAAAGAAAAAGATTTTTAACAAATATTGCAATATCAAGATAAAAAGAAAATTTATTTTTAATACATTTTCTAATATACTAAATTCATAATAAAATGATCACCGGGTTAATTAATAATAAAATGTTTCGTTTTACCCGGTGATGGTCGATTTGCATGGATGTATAAGATAAGAAAATATTTATTATATAACCTTAGAAGATCAGGAACCTTTTATAATCATCGTTACCAAAACAAGCTGATTGACATCTATGTATTTTGCAGAAATAATAATCTCTTCTAAAACCTTGTATACCTACAAAATGTTCAATCTTATCTTGTTTGTAAACACCGGAGCCTAAAAGATGGCGCATTGGCAAATTTTGTCCAACAGTAAATAATGAATTAATTAGCACAAAGGTCAACTTTAAAATGTAAACAAACCTACTGCTGTATGGATCCATTACATGTAACCCAATTTTCTTGTTCTAATCGAGCTCTACTTGGGACACAACAATTTTTGCAATTTAGTTTCGATTTCCACCCCCGGGGTACAGTGGGACATATGTATTAGCAAAAGTTGTGCCACTGTCCACCGGCGGGGGCAGAGCTGGGGGTGGACAGCGGGAATGAACCTCCCGTTCAAAATCTGGCCGGGGTAGATGATACTTGACCTGTGGTATCCGACCCGTTAAAAATCTCGCCGGGGTGGATGACAGAAATCAGTGCTATCCACCCCGTTTTATCCCAACGGTCCCGTTAACGGGACGGAGCGCCGGGGTGGTCGTGGTACCGTCTCAAACTGTGGCATAGTCTCATTTAAAACCGATATAATTATTTCTGACTTTGTAAGTGATTTATTAACTTTGTCAACAGAACCGGGAGTGTGGCGAGGGGGCGCGGGAAACCGAGGGCGAGGAGGCGCGACCTCCCGTAGGAGAGAGACTCCCTGGAGACGGCGCCAGTTGTTCTGCCCCTGATGATCAAGTAAGATCCTTTTCTTACCCACTCTTACATAGAAAACTAACGAGCTATCTACAGACATTTATATAGTTTTTTTTTTTAAATAGACTAGATAATTTTTGGTTGATTAATACGTCTTAGAAGGAAACACGTTGTAGTAATCTAAGCATTATATTATACCTATCTTAACGGAAACGCACTTCAAATCTTTCGCACTCCAAGCGCCACCACTGAATTTTACATAAACGAAGCAAAGCTCCCAATACTTTTTTTCGGAATAATTTAAATCCAACGTCTCAATGGTATAGCGATTGAAGTACCATGAATTGAACGCAGGACCTGGGTACAGTACCAGAAGTGGTTTAATTCCCGGATCGGGATAAAATATAATAATAAAAATTTCCTTGCACATGTACAAACATGCTCATGGACATTATTACCAATAACAGACTCTTCCCGACAAGCCATTCACGTCGAAGTGCTGATAGGTCAAAAAAGACGTGCAAACATTTTTTTTTTTATAAATCCAATTACAGAAATAAATCTTTTCATTTTTAAATAATTTCATTTCATTTGTGCCGGATTTGAGTTTGTGATCACCAGTCCACATTCGGGTAGCGCAGTAATTAAGCCAGTAGGCACCCCTGATTGTGTCGATGACCTTAGAGAGGTTGATGCTACCCAAAATCTACATGTTACCAGTTCAAACATATCACAAATAACTGATGACGTGATGAATGCGTAATGTGTTGCGTGATAGCGGGAGTAATCGATGTGTTTGCCCGCAGCGCCGCCTCAGCGATGACTCGGCTAACGGGATACATCCATTTGGAGCGGAAAAGGATCCAGGTATGACAGCATGAGCATGCATATGCATACAAGTGTAATTAAAGCATTCGGTTTTTAACCGACTTCAAAAAAGGAGGAGGTTCTATGTTCGACTGGCACCGACTTCAAACAGATTAGTAGGTACCTACCTAGCACGTAAATACAATTTAATGTTATTAATAGGCTTAGACAATAAGCGCATTTGATGAATGTCTTATTAAAATTATTTTTTGCTTTTCAGTGTCTTTAGGTAGTTTTTTTTTTGTTTTTTTTTTTTGAAGTCGGTTTAATTTTTTTTTAAAAAGTTTTATATTTATAGTTTTTATTAAATTCAATATACTGCGTGACTTTTTAGTCGTTGTTTTCCCGCAGTAAAATGATTCTACACAATAGATTAATTAACTATTTATTAACAATTTATTTCCATTTTCAGGTCAAACTTAAAAATATATAAAAAAAAATACTTGCATAAATCGATAGTACTACTAAAGGTGAAGCGTTCTTCTGTAAGAAAACAACGACTAAAACACGCGGTATTATTATATTACTTCCGAAACAATTAAGGGTGTTTTGTATTTGTATACGAAGAAGACTACCGTACCACTCCACATAGCCTGGCCTAAGTGCATTTTGGTCAGTTTCTTGAAGATCAGATGAGCCCCACAGACGCGTTGTAGTGTAGTAGCACATTGAGTGACACTTCCCGGTGAAGTGTCCCTCAGTGGAATAGGCCGCAGTGGCTGCTTCAGGTGAGCTGTGCATGCTTCTCTGGCACCTGATCTACCACAAAAAATCTTTTTAGTCGAAACGCAAAATGTTTTTTTACGTCTTTTTATTTTTGATAGTAAGCATTGCTTCCTCGGAAAATATATTTATTAATAGACAAACGTAATGAGCTCTTAATCGGCTTATGTTGCTACAGTACCGGCCCTCAGATACTTTGGCTGTTTTAAATCTTCACATTTTTATATGACATCCTTAATAAATAAGTGGGTTATTACTAAAGCCAAATAGACGATGTTTTTAAAAGACCTCAGAAGTATCAGATTAATTTAAGTATTCGCTTGTTTCAACGTATACAAACAAACTTGAACATGTCCTATTTGATTGGTCTGGGTGTTACTCGGTGTAACGTAAATTATGTACAAAAAAAAATGTTAGTAGGTAACTCTTCTACAGCATATCACGGCGCATAGGTTGGTCCTTTGTTGAAATGGGTATACAGAACAAATGGGAAGAAGCCCCTTCGGAAATGATATTTTTATTTTTTACAGTTGCTTTTCTTTATTTTAGGTAATGGTGCTGGGTTAAATATATTTACCTATTTATATTGTTTATTGCAGTGCCAACAGAAGGTATCCTACGAACAGGCCGATATTACAAAGGAATTATTTGGCCTTCACTTACACATAGCTTTAAGGTAAGAAACCACTCATTGCGCTCGCCACACAATATTTAAGTTATAAAGCCTGACCAAGAAAATAAAAAAACCTGCTCTGGAGGCGCCACATTAGCTATGGTTATAGCAACACTTGGTTGCTATGGCTATATAACTCACAAATAATTCACAATATGCAAGAAATAACAAGGCACGGTTGACAACTGACATCAACTTTGACAGACAATAATGAATGACATCTTATTGTATTTTTATTAAATTGTTGCCACTTGAAGAAGTTAGTTCCAATATTTTATCGCAATATGGCGAGGTTTTTTATTTTAATGGATGGGCTATACAATAGTAGCAACACTAGCTTCGAAAGTGGCTTCGCTCACAATTGCATCTGTTACTATTATAGGCTTAAACCTACTTCCTTTATGGCAATTTGTAATTAAGCAACTAAAATACACAGCTGTTGATATTGATGTTGTCGTGTTTGGTTGCAGGACGAAGCAGTGGAATGTTCATATCAAAGGTACTCTAGAAGACAAAGACAGAAATCACTCATCATGGTCAACGTAGTCGACTTAGCGCTCAAAGTAAGTCCTCAGAGTCAATCCAGTTATTATCTAAGTAAACTTTAATTCAGCCATGCTGCAAACCTCTTGCAGATACCTCTTGGATGCCCTTGATAGATTGCAGCGACGGGCTTTGCGGATTATAGGTGATGATGAGGTCACCAGAACCCTCGAACCTCTTCAATTGCAAAGAGATATTGGTTCGTTGAGTGTCTCTATCATGGTGAATGATCTGAGAAACTTTTCCCTTATTCCTCCCTCTCCGTTCCGGCTTAGAATAACCCGCTCTAGTCAGCGTTGTCATCGCTTCACCGTGGAAAGTATTCCATTCTCTTTTTTTGTCGAACCATAAAAACAATGGAACTCTTTGCTAGCTCATGTAATCCCCCCTTCCTATTATAACATGGGTTCCTATAAGCGAAGCGTGAAGAAGCACCTTGCGATCCAGTAACGCGATGCCAACGGATAGAACGCCTCGCCTCGAACTTGCTCCATTTGCCTCCGGTTTTCAGAAAATGCAAAATCCTTTTGCAACTAAGTAGTTACCTACTTAAGGTAGATATATTTTTTAAATGATATCAACAAATAATATTGACGTTTTGATTGCAGGTATCATTGGCAATAATATACACAGCACCGAACGGACACGGTTAGTATACTATTTAAATAGGTACGTGACGCGACATTCAAAGCCAGATTCACCACTTATTATTTTCATTTCCTGATAGTTATCCACCATCAATCAATAACGCTAATCTAAGTTAGCTGAAAAAAAAACGACGAGTTGCACTTATCCGGGAGTGCCGGCAGAAGTGAACACTTGAATATTTTGGTATTCGCCAACACGTGTCCGTCTTACGAATTTTCGTTCACGTGACACCCTGTCGCGAGTTTAAAATTTTTTCCCCATACAAAAAAAGTTTACAACGTCGCTAAAAAAGTTTTCACTTCAAAAATCACAAACATACTTTTGTGGGGAGATTGGCCTTAGGGTCAATTACTGTCCATGCCTGGTGAATTTTTAACATAACTAAACTTTAATACACATTTAATATCTTTACCCTTTTGCATATATGATTCATGTCGTTAGTTTATGTAAGTTGAACTGATAAAACATAAAACAGCGTTTCCAGGGCCAGATCTAGTAATGGGCGCCTACCAGATAGCGTGGACTGTGGCCTTCGCGTGGCTCAACGTGGGCGTTTGTCTTTTGGGCTGGTGGCGCTGCTTCGCCAACAACTACTTGCACTGGGCCGCCGCTGCCACCTGGATCCTGCTCATAGCACAAGGTACAGCTCCAGTGGAGCACAGTGGCCCAGCGTGGCGCAATGTGGGCGTGTGCCTGCTTGGCTGGTGGCGCTGCTTCGCCAACAAGTACCTGCACTGGGCCGCCGCCACCTAGCACAAGGTACAGAGAAGCCAGCCAGCGTGGGCTTATGTATGCTGGAGTGAAGATGACATTAAGTCTAAGATGCAGTGGCTGTGTATTCTTTGCAACAACGACTCAAACTATCATCAGCGTCTTTCTGCATATCAGTACCCGGATATGATCGGAATGGAAACATCAATTATCCTTCCTGCTTCTTCTGGGTTAACCTACCCTAAAACAATTCATATAAGATGACTAAATAAATGTCTTGGCAAATCTGACTCAATATAGGAGAAGAAGAGTCTTCTAATCTTCTCCTATCGTATAATGGAATACTTCAGACAAAGTTCGTAAGTAAGAGTTCCATTATCCTTTTCTCGTGCCACGGTATCCAGTACCCAATCTGGTTCCAGGTCTCAGCGGGCAGGGTATTGGGTTCCAGTCGCCCGAGAGCCAGGTGTGGTACATGCTGTTCATCGTGTTCGTTCCGTACGCCATGCTACCGCTGTCACTGGGCTGGTGCATCGTCATCGGGATGCTGTCATCGGTGGCCCACGTCTTAGCCACCGCTGTGGAGATCAGGGAGCATGAGATACAGGGAATACTTGCTCGGCAGGACATTCAGTCGGTGAGTTTTGTCTAGTTTACCTATCGGTCGAAAAACATTGTTTGACGGTAATACAGTAAACGAAATCCAGAATGTTTGCTGCTAATGTACAGCAGTAGTCGCTCCACGGTCGCTCTTTAAATTGACGGCTGCGCATGGGGTCGTGGGCTTAAATCCCTGGTCGAATTATTATGTGGTGATTGGGTTTATTCATTGTGAATGTGTTCAGTAAATAGTAACACCCTGAAGCCTTCTGAGTAAAATAACATTTCTGTGCTTCGGAAATCACGTTAAGCCGTTGGTCTTGAGCCTGATGGGTTCTGTCATATCACTATCCCACTGATCTATAAGTGCAAGGAGTGCAAGGGAATAATATGGAGTGCGCCAGCTGTGCTTGCGCACTTACTTTTGCACGATAAAACATCCTGCATACATAGTGAGTTAATCATAAAAGCTTGACCACCTAAATAAAAACTTGGCATAACAAACATTAAAGGAAATTAAGTGACCTCGCAGCCGTTATTCTTTCTTTGCAATCTCCGCAAAACTAAGCTACTTTATGAACTTTCTAAGCGTGGACCCGGGTGTTATCACAAGATGGCAATCGTAAAAACAAGCCGTGTCAGAAGTCTGAATGGGCACTTGGAGAACTGTGATATCACATGAACTTAGTGGTGTGAGTGACACTATGAAAGTAAGGATATTATTTTAGAACATTTCTAGGTTTACTATCAAATGATATTAGGATAATTCCTTTTGGAATTGAGCGAAAAATTACGTCAACTGGCGCTTGTTTGTCCGTAACGTTAGCATCTGAACCGGATAGTACATTTTATGGTAAAATGTTCTAGGGAAAAACGCTCGGATGAAAAAAGGAAAAACTTTAATGCTAGGCTAGATGACGCTCTAGGCTAAATGACCAGGACTTTTCTTACTTATTTAAATTTACTAGCTAACTTATTATTGACGAGCCATTTGGTGTAATGGCCGAGAAGTCGGCTATCGCGGTTTCGATCCCCGCACGGTACAAACATTTGTGTGCATGAACATGTCTGTTTGTATCGGTTTGGGTGTTTCTATGTATAATATGTACTTATGTATTTACAAAAAAAAGTATATAAGTAATGTTTATCCGTTGTTTAGCACCCATAGCACAAGCTAATGCTTAGTTTGGGGCTGGATGGCGTTATGTGTGTAATGTCCAGAGATATTATTATATATTTTCTCATGTCCTCAGGCGAGCACATGCAACATGCGGATGCTGATGAGCAACGCGCTGCTGTACCTCGCGGTGAACATCGCCGGCATGTACGCGAAGTACCTGGCGGACTGGGGCCAGCGCAAGGCCTTCCTCGAGACGCACCGGTCCATGGTCACCAGGCAGCGCACCAAGCGCGAGAGCGACAGACAGTGGAAACTGTTCCAGAGCGGTGATTATGCTGTTGTGTT
This sequence comes from Mecyna flavalis, assembly GCA_949319885.1. NCBI lineage: Eukaryota > Metazoa > Arthropoda > Insecta > Lepidoptera > Crambidae > Mecyna > Mecyna flavalis. Next base: position 17,414,707 of record OX439427.1, read on the forward strand.
GTGGATTCTCATCAATCATTTTCTTGAAATGCTGTCGCATACAACCCGTCCGAATCAACTGTGCACCTCGCGCTTGACTTCATTTAGACGGTACTGCTATCGCTACTGAACGCTTGCGGCAAATACGGGGCGCCGCGCGGGGCAGCGGGAGAGGAGTCGCATTCCAGCGGAACGCAAAGTTGATTCGTACGAGTTGTAACAAACTTTCTACCGTTACAAATGCAAAAGTTACTCTTATAACTGTGCCCATACCAAAAATCTTTGGTTTGGGGATTTTGTGCTAGATCAGTTAGCAGACAAACACAGCCCACCTAACGGTAAGCGGCCACGAGGCCTATTCCATTGAGGAACCCTTAATCAGGAAGCGTCGCTATTGAGCGACAATCTGATCTTCAAATTTTTCATCTCAAATGCTTACATTAATATTGCTGGAATACAGCCAGTGTTGCTACAGCGGCAGATCTCACCTCTAGGGTAGTAGCTAGCCAGTCAGATTCTTAAAAAGTCCTACCACTATCCAGACCTAAGGCCGTAACCTTACTCTCGAACTCCTTGTTGTAAACCCGAGCGGTATAACCACTGTTCCGTGAAAAACCGTCTTTACCGTCTATCAGGTAAGTAATTGACCAATGGGATTAACAAAAAAAGTCGCCTCAGGTCTAATTAACCAATAGGACACAAAGTGATCTTAGTTGCACACCCAAACAGTCACTTCACAGATGCGGTCAACACCGCCACATTTAGCAATACATGTTTGTCGGCAGTAATTCCGGACTTCCTCGCCCGGGAGATATACAACCACGTGTCGAAGGTGAAGGGCGAGTTCCAGGAGCAGCAGTTCAACAACCTCTACATCCAGAGGCATCAGAACGTCTCCATCCTCTACGCCGACATCAAGGGGTTCACGGGTAAGTCAATATTCACGGGTAATTTGACGAGCCATTTGGTGTAATGGTCGAGAAGTCGGCTATTACACCAGGCGTCGCGGGTTCTATCCCCGCACGGTACAAACATTTGTGTGCATGAACATGTCTTTTTGTATCGGTCTGGGTGTTTCTATGTATAATATATATGTATTTCCAAAACAAAAAGTAATTAAGTATGTAATGTTATCCGTTGTCTAGCACCCATAGCACAAGCTAAATGCTTAGTTTGGGGCTAGATGGCGCTGTGTGAATAATGTCCAGCGATATTTTTTTTTTATTTATAATATAAAAATTGTTTTATTTATTTTTCTTTCTCTGCCTCTACTGGTTTAAGCACCGGACCCTGGGGGCTTAGACAAGATGACATCTCTTCATAGTTGGCGAATTTCACTAAGTCCAATTTGTATGGATTTGATGAAATGTATGGGATTTGACATTCGCTATAGCAAATTGAGCGATAACGAACGTCATAAATGCCACTTGTCTAGGGGGGCTGGGGTAAATTCGTGGATCGAGCTAACTTTGTGTCGGTTTTTCCGGGTTGGTGATCACCAATCCGCACTTGACAAGCGTGGTGGTTGAGCCATGCAGTGGGACATTAATAGGTTAAATAATAATACTGGTGTAATTACTCAAATGTATTCTTTACGAGTTGATAAGTGATAGGAAGTTAAGAAAAAGAAACAAAATATAATAAATTACCAATAAGGTAACTGCTGCATTATATTATTACCGCTATTTACACATTTTCCTGTCTAAACCTATTCAAAATCAAAATCAAAAATCAAAATCAAAAATCAAAATCAAAAATCAAAATCAAAAATCAAAATCAAAATATTCTTTATTCATGTAAACTTGTATCAAGTATTTATGAATCGTCAATTACAGAGTGACTCTACCACCGGTATCGGAATGCAGTCATCTGCCGAGAAGAACCGGCAAGAAACTCGACAGTTACTCTTTTTCATCGCCATGTTTGTTTACAATTTATTTGTTACAATTCTGATTAGTTTTAGAATACCAAGCCATACAGTATAAAGTATAAGAATGAGACTATAATCGAGAAAAATCCGTGAGCCCTGGAAGACCAGTGCCCAAAGGTGGCACCTGCAGCACAAGTATGACGTATGTGCCAGCCATAATTTCACTCAACCATATTATAGGGAATGTAACCACCCGACACATAACGCCACCACCCCAAGCACATTTTAGCGAGCATGACCGCCAAGGTTACAAACTCTTCAGGACTCTTTGAATGAAAAATAAATTTAATTTTATATTGAATTATAACATTTAATGTGTTACTGTATAGCAAAGTTAACATTGTTGATACTATCGGGATTCTATACAATGCAAAGGCGCGAGTCCAAGCTTCCTTGTCGTTGAGGTATGCTTATTAATACAATACAAAATAAATTTATGTCACTGAAAATATTAATGTCAATACAAAAGATCATGTCAATTATAACAAAGGCGCAGGCAGGGGAGCGGCAACAATACTACTCACTTCTACAGACTTTTATCATTTAGATAGTCTTCCACTTTATAATAACTCTTCTTGATGAGTTGGCATTTGATGTGTGACTTAAACTTGTGTATTGGTAAGTCAACAACATCTTGAGGTAATTTGTTAAATAACGTAACACTTAATCCAACAAACGAATTACCTATTTTATGAAGTCTTGTTTTCGTATTAAATAGGTTTTTACCCACCAATTCTGCCTCTATACTTAAGTAATACTTTTGTGAAGTCTTTAAGGTTTTCATTAAATGCATACCCAGTTAATGCCTTTACATTTGTATAACTTACAGCGTACAACATTAGCCTCAAGAAGAAGAAAAAATCTAAAAGGCATTTCAATCGCAGAAACAGTATTCAATTTGATCTACGAAAAAGGTGGGCAGCACCGAATGCAAATCGCGTTGTAAATGAATTTTCCTTGTAACAAAACAATAAATGACACTTTGGATAAGTAATTAGAAAAGGGAAAACTCGTATCCCCCACAGATGTCCGAAACAAAAGAGGGGTGGTAACAACTGCGAACAGAGGCGCAACTAACTTGCACAAACTTGTTTGTAACTTTCGTCTATTTAATGTGGCTATAGCTTATTGTCATCTTTATTTTCTTTTTGTATTACAGAGCTATCGAGTAAATGTAGTGCTCAAGAACTAGTGAAGTTGCTGAATGAGCTCTTTGCTCGTTTCGATCGTCTGGCAGCGGTAAGTATTATCGTTAAAACTTTGTCTTATAAAATCGATAACTTCACGTTTAATTAGTATCTGTTACCTGTTTTATTTCTTAAAAACAAATGTACAAACTAGAATAGAGAAAGAGAATAGATTAACTTCTCATATTATACTGAAGTTCTCTTTAGGCTAGGCCCACACTTGACGGAAATTCCGCCGCGGATCGTCCGCGACGGAACGCTAACACATGTTATTATTGCATATAAATTACAAACAGCGGGCACACTACGCGGAAGATCGGTCGCTCCGTCGTGGACGGTTGTATATGAAATTATTTCCGTCGCGGACGATCCGCGGCGGAATTTCCGTCAAGTGTGGCAAAGGCCTAAAGCTTAAGCAGACGACAAATTGAACGCCGTAATTTTTTTAGGGCGCTCATACCTTCTGTTCGCGTAATGGTTAGGGGCTACCCTTGTTTATAACGCTTGAAACACCAGCAGAAGCTTTTCCAGAAGCGACACATTTGATTGAAAGATCTGTGCTCTACTTCTCTTAAAATAGTATAGTCAATAAAAATATTATGTTTCGTCGGTCACAAAATATGATTTGGGGGCAGGATCTGTTAACCTTTGCCTGTCCTTTTGTATGACTTGGAATCTTGACCTGCAGGAGAACAACTGCCTGCGCATCAAACTCCTGGGCGACTGCTACTTCTGCGTGAGCGGGCTGCCGGAGACTCGCGAGGACCACGCGCACTGCTGCGTCAACATGGGCCTGCACATGATCCGCGCCATCAGAGACGTGCGGTACAATGCACAGGTACTCATATCCAAACCGATTCGTCTAGGGCGACCCTTGCAAGATACGGGCATGTGCCCGTATCATCATCATCAGCCTATATACATACGTTCCCACTGCTGGGACACAGGCCTTATCTCAATTGTGAGATAGTGTGGACCATACTCCACCACGCTGGGCTAGTGCGGGTTGGTGAAGGGGTGCGTAAGGCCCCCCCCGATGGGCCATCACCTTGTCGCGGTGGGGGGGCTTAGTAGCCGGGTGGGCTCCGGTGAACTAAGAGTGGCCAAGTGGGCGGACCGACAGGTCTGCCTGCGACATGAGGGGAGCAGACAGTATCCATTACTGTCTGCTCAGCGCGCCCTCGGGCGCGAGGTGGGGGCCGCGGTGCGCAACCGGTTGGAGGGGGCCGGTGTTACGTTGCCGTTCCCCCCTGCGCATCGGCGGCCCAAGCGGGGCCACACCGCGGGTTGTGGCATGGAGGAGGTACAGGGGGCCAGTAGGCCCCCCGTGTCGTGCGGTAGCTGCCAAGTGCTGCTCCCCTCCCTCCAAAGCGGAGGGTGCGAGGGATCCGCTGGTAGTGTCACAGATGCAAGGCTATGCCGATTCCTGTGACACTACCATTAAGGCGCCTGTTGGGCACTGTGGGGTTTAGTGGGTATACCTACCCCTCGGGTAGGAGAGTCCCACATAACCCTCTGACGGGTGGTGTTGTCGCTTCTCGCCAGCACCACCTGGTAGAGGGTATGCGTAACGCATTCCCCACAATAAAAAAAAAAAAAAAAAAAAAAAAAAAAAAAAAAAAAAGGGGTGCGTAAGGCAAGTGACCAACCTAACTGTCCGATGTTATCAAGCCGCCGTATGCGGCTTGAAAATCCGAACGTGCTTTTAAAAGTTCGGTCACACAGGTATAGGTGTAATCGTAGGAGGGCTTTAGACGGGTCTTTCGGGTCTGCCGTTTCGCGTCAAGATCTAAAAGACGAGAGTTTAGCGCACAGGTACTTCTCTCTCTCTATAAACCGACGGAAGTATACGGATAGGTGACTGCTAATAACTGTCTAGACGCAGCGAGAGACGCCACACCAAGGGACTCTACCGTCAAAGACATGACTAACAACATCTCGGTTTTATTCTCCTTGTTATCCACAACTTCCACGTAAGACATTTAATAATTTGACAAAGTACGCCGGGCCGCCATTTACCATTGGTTTTTTTCATTAAAAAATCTCAAATCACAGTTTGATGTCTGGCAGTAATTGACTGAGTCATTTTTTTTTATCTAAGGCTGCGTCCCCAGTAGGCAAACTTTTAGCGGCAGACTGAATGAGCCGCAAAGTGGCGAACTGAATTTAATTTTCGAACGTCGCAACCGGTTTTGCTGGGAGTCAGCCGCTCACTGAGACAGTCGGCGCGCGTAACGCCCGGATCACACATGGTCCGTTTTACTGTTCCGTTTTATCGTATACGTTTTTTTTTCATCGATGGTGTATGTAGTTGTATGAGCGACTTCACACATGGCACAGTATTCTGTATACAGTAATACATACGCCATCGACGAAAAAAGACGTACACACGATAAACCGGAACAGTAAAACGGGTCATGTGTGAACCGGGCGTAACAGAGAGAAAATTTTCTTTGTTCTGTGGGCGTAACGCTGCAAACTGCGTACAGTGAGCGCAAAACTAGCAAACTGTGGACACTTCATTTATGGAAAGGCGTACTATATCGATAAGCCGCAAACTCAGTCTGCCGCTAACAGTTTACCTACTGCGACACAGCCTAAGTTGTTTAAGAGATGTCATGGTGTTTTAGGTGGATCTGGACATGCGCATCGGGATCCACAGTGGTACGGTGCTATGCGGCGTGCTGGGACTACTCAAGTGGCAGTTTGACCTGTGGTCCCACGACGTCACCGTCGCCAACCACATGGAGAGCGGTGGCTTGCCAGGGTAAAGTATCTTATTTACATACAGCTGGGTTAATACTTCCATATTCTAATCAAGTAATCGTAACAATGTGAGGTTCTGGCTTAATAACCACGCCTGCCAAGTGTGGATTGCTAATCACAAATCCAAGATGTGATAGAAAAACACAAACTTTGCCCGACGAGGGAATTGAGCTCAGGACTCGTAGACCACATACAGGTATTTAAAACTAAACCTGTAGATCAGAATAATGTTCCAAGATGCAAGTCTGATAAATATTTTTTTCGAAATTTACCAAATCGGACAATATCGAGACAATACTTCATAGGCGACGGTTACCTTACTATCAGGCGGGCCTGTAGGCTTGAGAGCCAACCTCACGATGTGAAAAAATCTTTATCCACGTTCATTTGATGTTTTCAGACGCGTACACATATCGCGCGCAACCCTAGAGTGCCTTAACGACGCGTTTGAAGTGGAGCCGGGAGATGGCGGCTCCCGGAACCCTTACCTTCGGGAGCACAACTTCACCACGTATCTCATCAAAAGCAGTGAGCAGCCACGACGGACAAGACTAAGGTCGAAAGCTGGGTATGTAGAAATATCGCCTCAATCATTGAGAGTTAGAGCTTAGTAAATCTTCCACTTGAACGAACCGCTCGTCTGAGGAAATATAGCCTGACCAAGAAAATAAAAAACCTGCTCTGGAGGCGCCACATTAGCTATGGTTATAGCAACACTTGGTTGCTATGGTTATACTCACAATAACTCACAATATCCAATAGTGACAAGGCACAGTTGACAATTGACATCACACTTTGACAGACAGCAATAATGAATGAAATTTTATTGTTTTTCTATTTGATTATTGCCACTTGAAGAAATTATATTTTTCCGCAATATGGCGACGTATTTTATTTTACTGGTCGAGCTATTACCTTCCGTTGCGGAAAACTACTGTAAAATAGCACTTCATAACTATCATGCCATGTTTCTGTCAGTGAGTAAGGTCTACGGAGCTCTATGTTCTGGAGAGGGCATGGTGTTGGCAGCGGGAGAGTTTTATTTGCGGCCAATGTTATTCTTCTCTTTTAATTACAAGGCCGGTAACGTGCGAATGATCCCTCTGGTATTACAAGCGGCCGTAGGAAACAGTCCGCCGAATTCATTTGTCTTCTTATTAAGGGCTCTTTCAAATTAGACGTTTTGTGTCGGACGGCTGCGGTACGGTAGCCGCGCGTTTGCCGCACCGCGTACGGAGGGTTGTTAGTTTTCATACAAAACACGCGGTGCGGCAACAGTAGGTACGGTTGACGTCTTGCTGTCTAGCGTTCGCGGTACGGACGCCGTACTGTTGCCGCACCGCGTGTTTTGTATGAAAACTAACGACCGTCCGTACGCGTTCGGCAAACGCGCGGCTACCGTACCGCAGCCGTTCAACACAAAACGTCTAATTTGAAAGAACCCAGTCTCCATTCAACTTTTCCTATTCTATGGATAGCCAAAATATTTCAGTTGTCTGAATTCTATTGTAAATGTTAACGACTAACCACATTGCCGTGCTGAAGTATCAAATCTGCTCATTCGATCACTGGGTTTCATTACAGCAGCCACCAAGGTCAGGCAACAGAGATAACGCGGCGTCCCAGCAGTTCCATCGAGGACGAAATGACAACAGACTGGACGCCAGAGATGCCCTTCCAAAACGTAAGTGACATGATTTAATTAAACACATTTTGTTGGTCACGTATTGTACAAAAAGCAAAACACTACTCTAATCTGTCGGAGGTGTACTCGCAGAAATGTGATAATTTATCGAGACAAAAAGTATTCAATGTTACTCTTCTGCACCAACACTACTCGTATTTTTTTTATTGCAATGTGTAACAAGACGAGCAGATCGTACACCTGAACCGTGTCAGTGCCAAACAGTAACTAAGCAGTTACTGTCCGGACCGCCCCGCGCCCGCTATTCACTAGCTACATTAATTTCAACAATTTCCCTTTCCCCGACACACTTCTTTTCTTCTTTGCTTGACACACTTCTATTTCACGGTAAACTGGCACTGCGGTGGTACACACCTAGACAGCCCAGTACAGGAACCTACCACCTGGTAAATTTACATAGTTATGGTATTTTCATAATTTTCAAAATTATGGTTATTTTTTTTTTTGTTCAAGTAACCTCATGTTGATATTATTACATTTTGTGCAGTATTATACAAGCAGCGCAGCAGGCGTGGTGCGCCTGCGCCGGCGGCGGGACAGCGACGAGCTCAGCCAAGACAAGGATAACGGCGACGTGCCCACTCTCTCCGATACAGAGGTATGCATGCCTTACTAGTTGTGAAGGTATGTTTATTAGACGGCTTGCTGTTGTCTCAAAAGTGGAACCACTATATTATACAAGTATCTCATGGCCAGTGCACCGTTCATGATAATTTGTCTGTCTGATAATTATGATGCTATTTTTTTAGTCAGTCAGTAAGTTTTCTGTCAGATTAATTATCACGAACTTATCTGTCAGTGGTGTAATTGTGTAATTGGTCCTTAACAGGTTGATTGCCGCGAAGTCAGGCGGCTATTTTAATATCGTTGACTCGGCGCGGAGTTCGCGGCAATCAACCCGTTAAAATAAAACGTAACTAAGTTCCTGTTTAAAAGGAAGATAAATTTTACTCTGGGTGAACTTTTTTATCTACTTGTCCAATATGCCGCCAATAAAGGATTATCCTGAACTGGCAACGTATGGCAATACAAAGCGGTACAAACTTGTCACGTTGGCAGGAGGACGACATAATAAACCACTCGATTGAAGTGAGCAGCAACCGGCGCATGCGCGTGGACAACATGCGCGCGTGGTCGCTGTACTTCCGCCGCCCGTCGCTGGAGCAGCGCTTCGGCCAACTCGACGAGCGCACCTTCAAGTCCAACGTCATGTGTTGCCTCGTGCTCTGGCTTTTCATCGTCGCCGTGCAATGCGTTATGCACTTTAAGTAAGTGGCAATAGAATACTCATTAGATGTATCTTAGATTGTAGTGAGTTCATGCGGGTAAGGTCGCTGTAAGGCCTATTTTTATTGACATTGAATTGAGAGACATTGGACAGAAACAGGCTGTTGATTTATTTTTAATATAAAAGTCCTTGCGGTCGAATCGGTGAACCCGTTACCAAATGAAGTGACATTAAAATGATGTAAGAATACATTTTCTTTAGACTTAAGGATATACGGTATCGATTAAGTAATCAACTGTAAGATGCAAGTTAACGTTTAAATAACACCAAACTCGCAATTAAGGGCTCTTTCAAATTAGACTTTTTGTGTCGGACGGCTACGGTACGGTAGCCGCGTGTTTTGTATGAAAACTAATGACCGTCCGTACGCGGTGCGGCAAACGCGCGGCTACCGTACCGCAGCCGTCCGACACAAAACGTCTAATTTGAAAGAGCCCTAAACGAGATTCGGTAGAAATGTCTGAGCATAATGAAGCACATGTTCGTAAAACTTACCTTAAACGAAAACTTTATTTCTCCACTATTTGTTTTAATATTGGGAATAAGTACATTAGTCATATCTGTCCCGCAGCTGCCTGCGGCTGATGGTGTGCCTGGGCGTGATGACGGTGCCGCTGAGCCTGTCGTTCCTGGCCGTGATGGCGGAGGAGTTCCCGCGCGCCTGCCCGCGGCTCGCGCGCGCCTCCGCCGCGCTGTCCGGCACGCGCCGCCGCAAGGACATACACATCTGCCTCTTCATCACTATCATGTCCCTATCCAGGTAGGGTACTGCAGGCGACCGGAGGAGGCATGCTCACGTAGCTACCCAACGCCTGCATTACAATGATCTCACACGGGCGCGTTGCGGTGCGTTGCGGTGACGGAGCGTCGTCAATGCGTTATATTTCATACAAATTAAAGGGCATGCCACACGGTCCGTTGTGGCGACGCGCATCGCCGCAACGCGTGCGCGACGGACTTGAAGCCAAGAGACGAAGCGGGGGGAGTGGTGGACAATCCAGCGCGTTGCGACAACGCATCGGATCGTGTGGCACCCATTCCGTTGAAAACTTGCGGTGCGTCGTCGCAACGCAGCGCAACGCGCTCGTGTGGCATCACCCTTACACAGGTCACCCGATTCATTCTGAGTGTCACTTAGTTTCTTAGGTGGCCCTCCGTAGGCGCCACTCCGACTTGAGGCCTCTCATCTGCCTGTTCATCACTATCATGTCTAAATCCAGGTAGGCTAGATTCTGCGAGGAAGTAATCTCGCAGGAGACAGCGCTCGCTGCTCCCCTCCGGCGTAGACGGCCGGGCCGGAGGCGTGCACACAATAGCACGCCTTCTTTAACTAGAGGGTTGATCTGCCTGTTCGGACAGCTCGCCAACGTCCACATTGCAGAAGTCGCCCGAGTCACTCAGTTTCTTGGGTGGTTCTCCCTAGGCGCCACCCTGACTTGAGAGGCCCGAAGTCGAGGATGGGCCGGTTAATCATCACAGGAATGGCACCGTCTCGTAAGATTTCGGTAGTAAAGAAAGAGTAAAACTAGGGGAGTACAGTAGGTAGTGGGAGGCTTTAGTCTCGAGTCCCACACGACTGCAGATCTCGCTAGCCAAGTTGTTAGGCACCAAAAACTCACTCGCTGTTTAATTCATCTTATCTTTAGGCCCCTCGCCCACGGCGACTTTTTGTAGCGATGCAGTCACGCGTCCGTATCGATACAGTCGCGAAGCGGTCGCTAGCTGTGTGCCCTCGCCCACGGGCTCAGATTCAGACGCGATACAAACGGGATACTGTCGCGCTTGTCTCGATGCTTCTCCACTCACGCGCCACCCTCCCTCCGTTCTTCCCCCGATGTCGTCCGACTCGGTCGCGCGTTTGCATCGATACAGTCGCAATGCAGTAGCGCGTTGCAAATGCGACTAACACGCGTTAGTAGCGCTCGCTACAAAAAGTCGCCGTGGGCGAGGGGCTTTATGTCTACTTCTTTTTGTTGTTACAGCACATCAAAGCTCTACCTATGCGACTCCTCATTCCCGGAGACGGTGAACAGTACGAGCGAAGGCAACAGCACGAACTCGACGTCCGCGATCCGCGAGGTTCCCGGCGAGTGCTTCCGGCCCGAGTACGTGGTGTTCACCTGGATCCTGTGCCTCGTGGCCCTCACGTCTATCCTCAAGCTGTACTACCTGATCAAGACCTGCCTCGCTGTGGTCAACGTGGCTATGTACTCCGCCCTGCTACTGCATTACTACGATGTGTACTTTATCAATGGCGTTAATACGACTGAGTAAGTTTAACACTCCTTCTATGGTATGTGCTGTAGCGTTTAGATTCGTAAGGAACATAATATATCAACTGTCAACACCATGTTTATTGCATAGTTTTCTACTTTAATTTTAAGACTTTTAGACATATATATTATTAGGGTATATTGATGTGCTGCTTACTGTGCACCTCCATTTACAGATAGGTTTAATAGAGAAAAATATGTTCTTCATCTTTATTCAAAACCTCTATTCTATATCAAATGTCACATTTATTTACGTTACTATTTGTATCTTGAGTTTGTGTGTTATCTTATTTTTGTTTGCTCTTGCAGTGCTTTCTTTGGATATCAGAAATACGCTTCCAAGTGTAACGTTCAGTCCCACCTCATTAACCAGAGCAATTAAATCATTGTATCCAATAGAACTTATAAAATACATCTTCCAACATTACTGTAGGTATATGCTTGTAAATTTCTCAAAAATCAACAAACGCTATAAGTGCTCTGCTCCAAATAAATCCAGTTTTCATACTACTTCTTGAAATCAGTACTATATCTCGTCCAATGATTCACAGGCCACTCCCATTCTACGTGCTGATGTTAATCCTGATGCTGATGTTCATGGTGATCGTGGTGTACCACGCGCGGCTGATCGAGGTGACCTCGCGGCTGGACTTCCTCTGGAAGCTGCAGGCCGAGACCGACCTCGACGAGATGGAGGACACGCAGAAGACGAACCGGCACCTGCTGAAACACATCCTGCCCGACCACGTCGTCAACCACTTCTTGAGCAAGGACTCTGTTCCTGATGTGAGTTAAATTTAAGTTCTTTTCGAGTAGCTGGTTATTGTAACAAACGGAAAATCGGGGGAGTTTAGTGGGTAGTGGGACGGTTTAGTCTCGAGTCTCACATTGTCGCAGGTTTAGCTAGCCAGTGGTTATGGTGCCTAAGCGCTCAAAATTCTCCTCTGAAAAAAAGGTTATCTCTAACGCACACAGATATTTTAGGCTATGCACCGGCAGAAACGTTCTGTGATATTGCCGCTAACGCGTCTGTAGGGCACTGCGAAGTGGGTGTACCTGACTCTGGATAGGAGAGTTCCACATTACCACCGGCCCGCACCGAGGCCGAAAGTACCTACACGTAATGCAATCCCAAAAAGAAAAACGAACAAAATGTGAAACAATGAGAGATCCATAACTTCCGTCCGTCTTGATAGTAAAAAAAGAAAAGATTTATATAATTTGGTGGTGCCTTTAAGAAGATCTAAGCCTATAATATACGTTTAGATATAACTAAATTAAGTAAACAAATGACCGCTTACTTCATTAAACTGAGAGCTCTGATCTCTCTAAATGGTGTGGTTTCAGGAGCTGTACTCGCAGTGGCGCGACGAGGTGGGCGTGATGTTCGCGGGCATCCCCAACTTCCACGAGTTCTACTCCGAGCAGAAGGCCGTAGACTGCATGCGGCTGCTGAACGAGATCATTTGTAATGTACCAATCGACAAATACCTCTACTTCTACTATCCTTTGACATTACGTATCATGACCCAAATATTGGTAAAATCTACAGTCACGTTCAATAAAATGTTTAAACATTTGGTTTAATAACAATGTGACAAAGTCCATTTGTGATTGTAAGTAGGTACTTACGTAGATATACATTTCAATGAACTGAATGTATTTAAAACATGACCATCAGAAACTTTTGTGCACAAATAATTGTCGACATTGTGCGGGGACCACTGGTCTTGGGGTGTCATGGCCAAAACTATTTGAATATCTATATTGATCATAAGACCAATCATAAATTAAACGTCTTTGGTTTTATTTTAATCCTGTTAACCAGTTTTACAAACCTAAATTAAAGTTACTTCTATTCAATATAAACTTAGCTTATTAAACAACCATGATTACTTTTACAGTTGATTTCGACAAGTTGCTGATGCAGCCGAGATTCAAGAGCATAGAAAAGATAAAAACCATCGGAGCAACGTATATGGCTGCCTCTGGGCTCAATCCAAACCTTAAGGTAAAGTTAAAAAAAAAAATTGGTTGTCTGTAAAGTCGGTTTACTGACGATAGTTGAACGCATGCTCAGTGGTTGAACGTGAAAACGTCATATAAACATGTACCTAAATGTATTATTGTATAGCAGCTGTCCACGCGGACGCATCGCTCACTCAAGCAGGATAGACAGATGTCGAACGCTGCCGAACCTCAGAAAAAGGAAATGTTTCCTTTTTTTGAGTGTCGAGCGCGGAGGCCGATTGATCCTCTTTCTCGCTCGTTCCGCGCTCTCGCTTGCACTGGAACGCCGCATGAGTCATGTTTTTTCGTGCGTGCAACCGGCTCCATCGAATTATTTATAAGACGTTGTCACGTCAAAAAGGGTTAACTCTATTTCTCCTAAGTCTCAAATTGATGGCACTCGCATCACAAACGAGCTGAAGTTCACTTTGTGAAGAGAATACAACCGTTAGAGCCTTACAGAATTCTTTTTGCATTGATATTTTGGCATGAAACAAAAAAAGTGTGTTTTTACTGTGACAAAGTTACAAGTGATTTCGAATACCCAGTAACATTCTCCATTGTTTGTTTAGAGTGGCGACAATGACTGCGAGCACTTATGCGCATTAGTGGACTACGCGTTCGCGCTGCGCGAGGCGCTGGACGACATCAACAAGCACAGCTTCAACAAGTTCCGCCTCAGAGTAGGTCCGTGGATTTAACCAAATTAACAACGGTTTATTGAAATTGGCTTAACCTCACTACTTTAAGTTAGTGTACGCTATAATCTACGCTTGAATAATAAATTTTGCGCAAAAATCTCTAGCAGAAAGATCGAATCATACTCGTAGTTAAATAATAATACTAATACTATTTCTAAGTATAATGTGTCTGCACCTGGTTCCACAATTAAACAGCAGTATTGCCTTATTATGGCGCCGGCTACCGTATCCAAGTAGTTATTATTGTAATAATTAAAGGACCTCACTTACTTAGCGACCGGGACTAGAAGGTAATTAAGCCAGCCTTCATACAAAAATTTTTCATACCCTTTTTCACGTTTCCGTACTATCTGATAGGATACAGTAGCCAGCGACGTCGCCATGATGTCCTGGTGCAAGGCTCTTATTCCAAGCGGGCAATGCCACGAGCACAGGCTTTTCCACTAAGAGCACTTCTTCATTTCAATGCTAACTATAAAACAATAATAGGCTCTTCTGATCTTTAGGCTCTTCTCGAGCCATCATGGTGACACGTAGTACTTCTTGATTTAGGTATTAGCTGCGGTCCCCTGGTGGGCGGCGTGATCGGCGCGCGCAAGCCCGTCTACGACATCTGGGGCAACACCGTCAACGAGGCTTCACGCATGGAGAGCACCGGCCTCATGGACCGCATACAGGTCACCAAGTACACCAGGCAGGTATGTCTTCGTAAGTCCCAGCTTACTTGTAAAAGTACAAATTAATGCAATCAATTCAGACCTGACATTTTAACTACATACATAGGTCAAGTACCTACCTAACGTACTTACCCAAGTACATATTTTACAAAGGCAACACTGATACGTTCGTTATCATTATTTACTCTATGGTCGATTCAGCCATGATAGGTCTGAAGCACCGCTATTCTTGATTCGTACTTGGTATAGTACAGTCGGCAGATATGACTACTGACCTTATAAAAACACAGGACTTACGAGGTTAGATGCGGAAATTGTACTGGAAGCGTTCAGTAAACATTTTAGTAGAGACATGGAGAACCTTCTAACAGGATAGTTGTATTCCTTGATAGAGTTTGAAATTGGCAGGAAGTAAACCCACCGTTTTTTTTTTGGGCGGGGCACAGGGAGTTTTACAGATCGCGCCGGGTGTCTCACACCACTATACACCCGAGAAGGTGATGGAGCGAAAAGCGTTTCGCTCTTTCCAAAAAAAAAGGCGATTCTTTGCCCCTAGCTTTTCAATAAAGTTGAGACTACATTATGATTAGGTTATAAATTGAAGACTTTTAGGGTGATATGGGAGTTTAGTGGGTAGTGAGACGAAGGTATTTAATCCTAAGTCTCACAAACGGCCGCAGGTTTCCCTAGCCTGTGGTTATGGTGCATCAAAGGCTTTTCTTCCGAAAAAAGGATTATTAACCTAATTAAAGTGTGTGTGGGATCAATGGTCCAGTGGTTCAAGTGCCGGGTCATGATCTCAGGGACTTTTCAATTCCCGGTAAGGCGAATTTTGTGTTGGAATTTTAGAACACAGCCGCTTACCAGCAGTTTCCTCACGATGTTTTCAATCACCGGCGAGCTTTTCACAGTAGTGTCCACTTGTCCACTCGTCCAGCTGCTGGAGGTCCGCGGCTACGAGCTGGAGGCGCGCGGGCTGGTGGAGGTGAAGGGCAAGGGGCGCATGCACACGTGGTGGGTGCTGCGCCAGCGCGGCGGCGCGCGCCGGCCCGCGCCCGCGCCCGCGCCGCCGCGCTCGCTGGCCGCCATCGTCTACACCATGCTGCAGGCGCGCAAGCGCATCTACACGCACCCGCTCGACGCCGCGCCCGCCACCGGTCAGTAACGACACCTGATTCTTATACTTCTTAGCCCGCCATCGCACTAGCGGCTGGCCGCAATGCGGCGTGCCGGTGCTTGTATGAAACCGCATAGTAACGAGTGCGTCGTAACTATGCGGTTTCATATAAAAATGGATATGCGGCCTGCCGCAACGGCACGCCGCATAGCGGCTGGCTGCTTAGTGCGTTGCTAACCTAAGGCCTTTTGTCCAGAAAAGCGAATTCGTCAGGAATCTTTACGCGTGAACACAACGCGCGTTGGCGAGGTACTGGGCTGGGGCTCAATAAATTACGTTCACGAGCGTAGCGCTTGTTTCGAGGCGAAATCAGCGCGATTCTTACGTAAAAATCGCCGTTCTGGACAAGGACTTAAACTATAGCTGGCAACACTCCTCTTTACGGATAACCACTGCCATTTTTTTGTAAATCGCTACAAGTAGTGTTTTCAAAACGATGCACTGGTAAAAAAAACCTCGCCATATTGCGGAAAAATATTGGAATTGGAACTAATTTCTTCAAGTGGCAACAATCAAATAAAAAAACAATAAGATGTCATTTATCACTGCTGTTTGTCAAAGTGTGATATCAATTGTCAAATTTGTCAACCGTGCCTTGTTATTATTGGATATTGTGAGTTATTTGTGAGTATAACCATAGCAACCAAGTGTTGCTATAACCATAGCTAATGTGGCGCCTCCAGAGCACGTTTTTTATTTTCTTGATCAGGCTATAACTAAGATATTTAACCAAGAACTTTGTGTGACATTAAGCTAGTAAAAACTCTTACCGTTAGTTATTTTTTATATCAAGAATTCGACCGTATACCACTAGAATCAGTTAAAAATAACAAAAGCCGCGTAAAAAAGGCCTTCTTCTGTCTCCTCCCCATCCCCCTTACAATTAAGAAATCAATGAAAGCCACAAGTTGCAACTCTGTACCGTATCTCCTCAGCGCGCGCGGGCAGCGTGCGCGGCGCGGGGCCTGCGCGCGCGCAGCGGCACCGCTCCGAGCTGCGCCGCACGCGCACCAGGCATCAACACTCCAGGTGACAATATTTACATTCTTAAAACACCCCTGGTTTCGTTTTACCAGTGCTGGTAGCTCTTAAACTGAAAAATATTGATGGATGAAACGTTTTTTTTGCATACACGGGCTCCCATGTTAAAAAAACTGGTGTAAGGTAGCAGATTCAATCCAGAATGCACATAGTTTATAGCACGTGTGCAATAGTAATATTTGATGTCTTTTTTTTCGGAAACGCCCAGGTTTGTGATCACCAACTTTTTTTTTCCGGAGGAGAATGCGTTTATGCACCATAACACCAACCTGCATTTTGTAAGCGTGGCGATTAAGCCAGTACCCATCAATAAAGGAGGCCTTCGTCGTGGAGTAAATCATTGAAAAGCGGATACTTCTTAACAGGCATAATGACTAGGTTTTAACACACCTAATCTATATCCCTTTTCTTCCAGGAGCAACGTGTCCGACATGGAGCTGGGCATCCGGCCGCACGCCAGCAGCATGGTGGTGCGGCGGCCGGAGATGGCCCCGCCGCTCATCAGCAGCATCTCCGCGCCGCACACGCCCACCGCGCCGCACGCGCCGCCCTCCGCTCCGCACGACAAGCCCAAGCTGGGACTCGGTAAATACCTACTTTATGTAATTTCACGCACTATACTTCAAATACAAAGGAGGGTGGAACTCATGATAAATCGTGTTAAAATGGCACCAATTAGCAATATTTTGATGAGTCTGATCAAAAACAAAGGAGCGCTGATATGAATCAAAATAAAGGGCATTAAAGATTTTGGCCTTCCTACCGGTCCACCATATTGTTTTTTTTTTTTTTCAAAACAGCGTTCACTTGAAGTTCTTTCAAAAATGGATACTTAGTATTAATGCAAACATATATCCAATGTATTTTAAATTAACGATATCACATTGTCGAAGCAAAGAGGCGATACAATGTGATTAGACGAAAACCCGTGTCACATTTCCAAGATATAAGCTGTAAGCTATAATTGCGAAAGTGAAATAATTTATTTATTTAAACAACAAAAATATGTAACCAGCCCATCGAAGTGTTCTCTGCGCGTACAAGTATATACATACTTGCGGCCATAAAATGCGAATCAAACAAGCTTAACAAAATAAAATTATAGACTCGCCTTGTATTTATCTTTCAGGTGCACGACTAAAAGCAGCCAGCTTCTCGTACCGCACGCGGCCGCAAGACAAGTCGCCGAAGATCCGCGAGCAGTACTCCAAGGAGGGGTCGGTAACGTCGGTGGCCAACGGCGCG
Organism: Mecyna flavalis; assembly: GCA_949319885.1. NCBI lineage: Eukaryota > Metazoa > Arthropoda > Insecta > Lepidoptera > Crambidae > Mecyna > Mecyna flavalis. The sequence continues at coordinate 17,432,686 of OX439427.1, forward strand.
CCCGGCTCCTTCCGCTTCAGGTCCGTCACCACTGCCTCCTTCTTCCGCAGCCGGAGCAGGGACAAGCGGAAGGACCCCGCCGAAGACGAGCCTAAGGAGAATGGAGATGCTATTGTCACTACTAGGATATAATAGTACCCACAGTCGCCAGCACATCCGACTAACCTGTCAAATTTCTACAACTAATTTTCAGCCTTATTCACATCTCATAGAGTTCCCTTTCAATTGAGATTTTTTGACAAATTAGCATAGTTTGATCTGCTACCGTCCGTACAAACAATAATAGTACCTTTTTTTACGAAGGAGATTGCCTCTAAGCAACACTATCGCAGTCTAGGGAGACGTTCGTCCCACCACTACCTTTAAAACTGCCCCGGTTTCCCCTTTACATCCCTTCCGTGCTTCGGAAGGCACGTTAAGCCGTTGATCCCGACTATGTTCCAAGTAGGTCTGGTTTCCCTTGTTAGGGTTAAGGAGGTCACATGACAATCGCTCCATTGTAATAACCAGGCTTGTCAAATCTAGGATCATAGTCGAAGCGGACCCTGAGCTCCTTACTAGATGCAATCGGGAATACGCTGGGATGATGACGATCCGGACGTTCCGACCCGAAAGGACGAGCCGATGCCCGCTTTGTTGACCGACCCTAAATGAGGCCGGGTCGTCGGGTGAAAACGCATTTCCGCACCGTAATCACCGTGTGTGGGCTAGAGACTAAAGACGTTTGTCCACTTTCCACAAAACTATACCCCGGTTTCCACGGACCACCCACTGACTTAGACTTTAGAGCCCAACGCTCTACCCACTGTACCACGGATGCAGTTACCATAGAATACCAGAATAATATACTATAATAATACCATAAAAAGATAACTAAAGTATTATAATCTATTTTACTTTTTAATATTGTGACTTATGTTAACTAAAGAAAACAAATTATTTACTACCAAATATTTTTGGAATTGTGTAGCGAATGAACTAATTCGTAGATATATTTTATTTATTTTAGTTGATAGATTCGCACAATTTGTTTTAATAAATTCAGAACAAAATATATTAACGTAAGCATAAATGATGCATTTATATAGAGCATAGACAATAGACTGTACTTTTGTAAATAAATTGTAAAATCTATGTCAATAATATACTCATAATAATGTAGTTATGCTAATAAGGGGATGAAAAGGAAAACGCTAAGACAATTCTTCTAAAAGAAGACGCATTGTAAATATAGTGCTTGTAAGACAATCGGCATTTTGTACTATTTTAACTATAAATGTTAATAATTTATTTAATGGAGTTGGAAGCCAGTGATATGCTTAGACATGCTACTTACCCCTTTTATTTTACTAAGTCAGACAGTTTAAGCCAAATAGAATTAGCTTCAGAAATACCCCGCATGCTGTAAAATGATTCTATTATGACAATTGATCCAAATATTAACTGCTTTAAACAGAAGATCTTTAAAAAAATACACAATTCGTACTCACTCATTGCATACATTAACCCTGTCTGAATTTTTTTCCGTCGACATAGTATACCATGGTGTCGTAATCGCCACGCCCAAATTAAACTGTATGAAGGGGGACGCTGCCTGAAAATAAATTAATTTGATGAGTTAATTATCAAAACTTGACGAATGACGAGCCATTTGGTGTAATGGTCGAGAAGTCGGCTATTACACCAAAGGTCGCGGGTTCGATCCCCGCACGGTACAAACATTTGTGTGCATGAACATGTCTGTTTGTATCGGTCTGGGTGTTTCTATGTATAATATGTATGTATTTACAAAAAAAAAAGTATATAAGTAATGTTTATCCGTTGTCTGGCACCCATAGCACAAGCTAATGCTTAGTTTGGGGCTAGATGTGTGAATAATTTCCCAAGATATTTATTTAAAAAAAGAATATCTTAGGATATAAATAAATTTCTAATAAAATCAGAATGAGACTGTTCGACGTTTGGGACCAAAATGGGAGATGTTTTTTGCCGGAAATCCGTAATCGGAAAGAACATGAAAAGTGCAAGTAGGCAGTCTTTTTCTGATTTTGGTTGTAATTATTGTTTTTCTGTTATTATAAGTGAATACTACAATCAGAGGCAATTTAATCTAACAGCATTTTGTATATTTTATTTAAATTACTTATAAGATTTATAAAAGAATTTAATATTTATGAATGGCGGTTATTTCTGCACTAAGTGCGAATGATGTTAATTAAAAAATTAACTGAGATAATCTACAATAAACGTAAGCTGTATCTATAATTATAAATAACTTACTTTTTTCCAGACGTTGCACACCGATTGTATGATTATGTTATTGCTTTTAACTATTCTTTTCATGTATTTCACGAGTTATCACCTTTAATTATAAAGTCGTGATACATGCATGTATTAATCGTGTATAAGTTTTTGTAGACACCTTGCCGTTTCGAAAATATGTGTATATTTTGTTATAAGCCAAAAATAGTAAGCGATGCCAAAGATAAAATGATCTCAAATCATATTTTATCACTGCGTGTATAATGCGCTTTATATTGTAAATAGTATTATTTTCAGATCTGATAATTTATGTAATATATAAATACATCTTTATTACATCATCTGTTGTACGTAGGATTAACAAAGTCGCATAATTATGAATGTTACCAAAGCCAAATTAATTTATAGGTATTTAATAAAAAGAAATACTTTAAAAATGATCGTTTACAAAATAAAACAAACATGGAATTATATTGCAATATTTTATTTCATTTTCATACACCCAGTCATTTATAAACATGAATGGAACCCCAATATCAAACTTACAAAATATAAATACATAATTATAATATTATCTAGCTATATCTAACTATTATATTAATAGCTTTGGAAACGTCACATCCTTGAAGTCATAAAATTCATAGTTTCGTTATCACGTGTGGTGTGAATGCACATTGAACTAAGCGGATCTAGTCGAAAGAATAAATTTGTTAACAAGATATCACACTGACTCATGAACAACTCATTGCATGATAGGGAACATATTAAATAATCTATATAAATAAAAATGAATTGCTGTTCGTTAGTCTCGCTAAAACTCGAGAACGGAACCGATTGGATATTGCGAGTTATTTGCGGGTTAACCATAGCAACCAAGTGTTGCTATAACCATAGCTAATATGGCGCCTCCAGAGCAGGTTTTTTATTTTCTTGATCAGGCTATAATTAAAAAACTCCTGCTATTGTAATTTTCTTACATCATAACGTTTTAATAATTGGAGAACATAGAAAAATGAATATAATAACTTAATCATCTTCATTAACCCCAGCTAAAACCCATCAAATGTTTCTTCTTTTACTAAGCTCATAGACAAACTTCCGCTTAACAAACAAACCGTAACTAGGTCTTTTATAACAGCCATCACAAAACTGATAGCCACAGATACCACAGATACACCACATACATAATCAAGTATAATTATAATCATTGGCACGTGTGACCTTATTGCTGATATATCACAATTTCACATATTTATATGAATAATATCGAATGACCCTCTTTAATATCGATGTACACGAATTTACGTTGAAAATAATACACTACTTGGCACGAATTTCTTGGTAAATCAAATTGCGAAATATAGACTTTGACTCAGCAAGTTTTAAGCGAATGATGTTGTATGTTGGCATGTAACAAAGTGTACGTTATTGGTAAGATAATTGGCGTTTCTTTAATATTTCTGTAAATAAACTTTAATTATCGACTTCTCAATATTTACCATAATATATTAGAATTTATAATTTTTATATATAGAGAGTAAAATGCAACTGTATCACTTGGGAGTATGCGTTTAACGAAACAGGTTTCGATGCATAGTCCGTGCCAAGAAGACATGCTTTATTTACTATAAATTGTACTATGTAGGTTTGTCTTTATATCTTTATTCTATTGCAGTTGCAGCATGTATCAAGTTCGTTTGGTGGGTACATTACACAACTAATACTATTTAATCTATACAATACACTACAAAGCTGCTCTACTCCAATTGGCCTCAAATATTCTAGCAGTGACGTGGTCGAAGTTCCACACACGAGAGACTTTAGTTTCGACTATTTCTTGATGTGTGGGGCTTTTCACACGTCTCTAAAAGCAGCCTAATCATTCCTTTTAAAGGAGCAAAACCTTAATTCTAATGTGTGACATCACGTTATTATCCTATTTATCTAAAGGTACTAGGGTATTGAACCAAACTAAAATAAATACATGTACACTAGTAATAACGTCTCAATACATTAAGAAGGCACGATGTGAAATTGTTTATATACTTATACCATTCGTATTTAATAAAACTATGATTTCAAGATCTTAACCCAACTGGTTTTGTAATAACGTATAACGCATCCCCGCACGGTGGTCCCGTTTCTTAAGAAGGGCGGTCATTCGCGTTTCGGGTCGGATTAAAACTAAAAGAGTTACTTTTTACCCAATAACTTCTTGTTTTAAGGTTCTTGGACTATTAACAAGTAAAAATATATATATAATTTCAATATAAAAGACAGATATTTTTTAAAAATAAGCATTTATCTAAAACTTAAAAATGTAGGTATATGGGTAACAAAAAAGAAATTGTTTTATTTATTTATTTCTTAAAATAATAGTTTAATTGACATATAAATAATAAAAAACACTAGATAATACATAGCTGAATACATTATTTTATAAAAAACACAGGCTTTTTACATAGTAGGAAAACATAGTAATTAATAATATTTACATTATTGAAAATTGCAATATCGTCCAACTACATAATAAATACAATACTTATATTGCTAATGTTGACTTCTTCTTACTCGTTAACGTCCTCATACTAGAAATAAGTAGGTCTGAATCAAGAGAAACCAAGTCTATTTTAAAAAAATCAATGTAAGTCACTTCTCGGGAAAATTTTCTAGTGTTACAGCCTCCAGATAATTAAACCAATGTATTACAAGATCAGGCGGCCTCTTCAGACAATATAGAACTTTCAATCACCTTTAATCCGTTTATTAAAACCTTGTATGTATGTATGAAGGAAATTTATACCAAGGATTTTCCTCAGTAAGAATTTTGGCCTTATCAATAGCATGTATCTTATGTTTGTGAATTTTTATTTTGTACCCTGTCACTCTGATGATAAGGTCGGCAGAAAATGACGATACCTGTCTATTAAGTATTTTCTGATACCTGTAATTTCATCAGAAAATTCAGAACTAAGGCGAAATTTTCATGTAAAGTTTCTTTCATTGAATCAACCACTACCGCTATATTGGGGCTTATATTTCGAGGTTTTTGACCTCCCTAGTTTCTTCTTAGCCCTTAACTGGTATTTTAAGTTAAATATCTCAAGTAATTGATCTGGATATTTTCAGTATCCGGTTGAGAGTCTGCCAGGTGCCAAACACTTCACCGAGATCTATCTACCTCATTTTTTCAATCTTCACTGATAATCAGGTGTTAAGAACAATCATTCGAAGAAAATAACACTTGATGGTGGCCCCTGCAGCATGAAAAAGAAGCAAAATTACAAAAATACCTGAAGTATCAAATTTGCTTACATATGACCTAGTCTTTTCTATGACCTATGGCAGTCCTCGGCGCACTTTGGCGCACCTAGACATTACAGATTTTGAAACTAGACAAACTTGAGATTATTTTGATATATGTTTCAACTTTGGCGATTCGTTCCTTCCTAAGTAAAAGTCTAATTGAAAATAGAAAAGCGGCAAAAAACAAATAAATCGGTAGGTCCTCCTTGATGGCACTGGTTTCCGATTGTGACAGGGATAAAATTAACAAAACATGACTTCAAATATTGTATACACCTTCCTTTTAAATATACAGGGCACAACAATATCCTAAACAATCGATTTCATAGAAAAACTACACTTTGAAAATAATGAAAATTTATGCCGAACGATAACGCCAATGAGCACAAATGAAATGTTTCCACTTCGGGTGCACAAAATTAAATGTTCGTTGTATGTTATTGCAATTTATGTTATACCTGGGGGTAGAAGGGTTATTTGTCTATCCTGTAAGTGACCAATAACATAATAATGTGACCATCGACATTTCAACTCTATGACCTACGGCGGGACCACCGTGCCCCGCTGCAAAAAATGGTATCGATCTCCTGACGATAATTCAAAAAAGGCAAGATTGACGATTATTTGAAATTTTAAATACCACTATGGCACTAATTTTTGTGTTCTTGGATTTATTCATGACGATAACTTTATTTTTATACAAAAAAATTTTTACACTTTACTAAGAAACACCATTCAATATGATATCCTACTGACGTAGGCAATCTGGCCATCAAGCCTTTTATTGCAATATTTTATATCCACCAATAATAATTTGATTTAAATATTAATACAAAATTATTGTATAAAGCTAGCTGTGATCGTATCGCACCATTGATGTTCGCAGGACTTCTACCCATCTGTAACAAAATAAAATCACGTCAATCTACGATTTTTAATTGCTTGGAAAACGCAATTTTGATATGTTATATTACTGCTCTCTGCTTTGTCTGTTACACGAACTATGGCCGACTGAGTGAGCCGCAAATTTTTGGCGAACTGAAATTTGAGTTGGCTGCAAACTCAGATCAATTTTCGCCATCTGGAACCGGTTTTGCTGGGAGTCGGCCGCTTACTGAGATAATCGGCGCACGTAACGCTGCAAACTGCGTACAGTGAGCGCAAAACTAGCAAACTGTTGACACATATGGAAAGGCGTACTCAATCGTTAAGGTGTGTCTATGCTTACGAGCCGAACACGAGCCGCGCACGAGCGGAGCACGAGCCGATCCAAAATTCGTATACTGTGGACCGACTTGGAGCCTCGAACGAGCGCGCTTCGAGCATTCGTTTCGTGTTCGACTGTGCTCCGCCCGTAGACAGAGAAAACTATAGACAAATTGATAGTATCTATCGCATTCACACAAGAAAAAGAGGGCGATACGGATAGACCATGTAAAAAAAAGAGATAGAACTACACAATTTTTTGTCTCGCACCGCGTGCCGGTTTTTCTACTAGCTGTCTATAGTTTTCTCTGTCTACGGCTCCGCCTAATGTCGGGTTTTTGACGAACACAAAGAGGTTTGCATCGCGCTCGCAGTGCAGGCTCGTTGTGCGTCCACACTTGTCACGCGAGCAGAGCGGCTCGGCTCGTGCTCCGCTCGTGCGCGGCTCGTGCTCGGTTCGTAAGTATAGACCCACCTTTAAGCCGCAAACTCAGTCTGCCGCTAACAGTTTGCCTACTGGGGACGCAGCCTTATACGTCTGAAACTAACCTGTTATAAGTAAATATGCTATCGGCCCTGAAGAAGTAAACGTGGTTCTTGAACTGCAGCTTGAACACGAACTCCTTGTCGATGCCGTCGGCTGGCTCCGGCGGACCCACGTCGTACCTGCAACCATAACATATATAAGATTCACAGCATCTATTACATTATACGTAATCTTACTATATAATATTATAAATGCGAAAGTCTGGATGTTTGGATGTTTAGATGTTTGGATGTTTGTTCCTCAATCACACCTAAACGGCTGAACGGATTTAGATGAGATTTGGCACACGTATAGTTTATAACCCGGAATAGGACATAGGCTATAAAATTCCTACGGGAAACGTCTCATTCCCGCGGGAATATCAATTTTGAAACTACTGAACCGATTTGAATAATTCTTTCACTGTTGGAAAGCTACACTATCCCCGGTGAACATAGGGTACTTTTGATCCTGGAAATGTGGGGGGAAGGGGGGATATTTGAAAAAAGATATTACGCGCGGGTGAAACCGCGGGCGGAAGGCTAGTACGTAATATTGTTAATTCAATTTTTTTAGGCAACCCATTTTTAATATGTTTTTTAATATGCTAAATTCATAATAAAATAAGTTTCATTCTATTATCAACTCGGTGAAGATCGACCTTAGTTCGGATCTTCTACTATTAGTTACTGCTTGGCACTGACCTGTCTAAGGGCAAATGTGGCGCTTACCATCAGGTGTATCTGCTCGTCTTGTTACACATTGCAATAAAAATAAACGTTAGGTTCTGTGACCCCATTTTTATTAAATAATAGTTGATGTGGTTTACCCGAGCAGCGGGAGCGAGGCGAGCGGCGTGTCGTCCTGCCAGTTCTTGTAGAAGAACAGCGTGAACAGCGCGAACACTACCCACAGCTTCTGCCAGCCCGGCGACTTCTTGAACTTGCGCAGCAGGTACCCGGACAGTTGGGTCTGTCGAACAACACACATACATTAAATATACTTTTGACGTGACAACGTCATATAATTTGATGGAGCCAGCTAGGAATGGCCGATACAAATCGTATATAGATATTAAATCGTATATCAGGCCAATATCGTAAAATCCGATATCGCTGCGTATCCAAACTATATATTTGGTGATACACGATATTGCTGGATCGATGCGATGCGTCTCGATTTGATATCTAGCTCGATATCCAAGACCTATCGATAAAGGATATTAAACCGTATCGCGTTGCGATACGAGCTAAAGAAAGGATTTGTGAGTGAGTGAAATAGCATTAGTCGTGTTTTCGTACAATTCTAAACCTTATTTTTATAAGAATAAGGTTGTTTCAATACTTTCTTGTGTATTTTGACACATTTTTACTAGACCTTATTTTGTCAGCAATAAGATGCATTTTCGATTTGCAATTTTACGTAACTCTCACGGACCTTCGTCCTTGAACTCATAGCATTGGTGATCCATTTCTAACTTTTGTTATTCTATTAATAGATTCGATGGTTGGTATTATTAAGTTTATGTATTTCATGCTTTTAGTTACTACTAATGAGTTCTGCATTAATAAACATCGTATTTAGAAGTTCTAAATACGATCTTTATTAATGCAGTACTTACTGAAACACAAATAACTAAGTAAATACTATTAAAGCATCCTTAATACACCTAAAGTAACTAATCGAGTCAGTTTTAAGAAATAAATCACAATGAAAATATCGCGTCATGATACAGTATCTAGTTTCAGAACACATCGTTTTATAGGTTTACCGCCGATCTCAATAACCTATCTATCTGTAACAATCTGTTAAATTGGCTACCGACAGTAGCTGTTACGTCAGTTTTGCGTTTCAATAACGAAAGATAGATCGGAATTTATATCTCTGACTTTAATCTACCGTTGGGAGGGCAAACTGCTTACCGTAGATATGCAGAGCCATAGAAAAATGACATAAAGCGTTTCAATAACGTACAAACCGACAACTGTCAGTTAAATAAAACTATCTCTGTCAAAAAAAATCTATCTCTCGAATTCGGGCGATAATTGGCGTTAATCCATTAGTAAAAGATAAACAACACAATATTTTATAAAGATTAATGGCCTTGTTTAGTGATAAAAGTTAAAATGAGATGTATGAAGCCGGTATATTCGACGAGCCATTTGGTGTCGACGAGCCATTTGGTGTAATGGTCGAGAAGTCGGCTAATACACCAAAGGTCGCGGGTTCGATTCCCGTACGGTACAAACATTTGTGTGCATGAACATGTCTGTTTGTATCGGTCTGGGTGTTTCTATGTATAATATGTATGTATTTACAAAAAAAAAAAAAGTATATAAGTAATGTTTATCCGTTGTCTGGCACCCATAGCACAAGCTAATGCTTAGTTTGGGGCTAGATGGCGCTGTGTGAATAGTGTCCAGGGATATTTATTTATTTATTTATATTTGATTCCACAACAAATTCAAGACCTGTAGAATAAACATTGGGCAGAAAAACAATGCTTGTATGTTGCCGATTTTATTGGAGTGACGAAAACTACAGCTAGCAGAATTATTATTGTAGCCGATGTAGGTATCTCGTGCAATAGCTGCACTGTACTGTGCTGCACTGTACCTACATGTTAAAGTGTTAGAAAACACTCAGCCCACCTTTCACGCCATTGCAGGATTTCCCAAGGTTCTTGTTGCAGTGCAGTTGATTGTACACATATACCCTGGTAAGTAAAACCCTTTAATGTTATGCTTACTATTTTACATCTTAAAGAAACAAGAAATAATTCTGTTTTAGATTCAAATGTAGAAGAGTACAGGAATAGAAAAGGTATTTCTCAATGAATGTCCAAGGAATTTGTGATGCAGATTAATGTTCATGAATGTAGTTGCTCGGTGGCTAGGGTCTGCTCATGATGCTACATTATCTAACAACTCCGTTTTTAAAAGTAATTATTAATTATATTATTTTATAATATTATATTTTATGTACTATTTATTTATTTTATTAATTTTTTATTTTATTTATTTGGAACAACAACAGCCTTCAACATAATGTAAAAACGTTTAGATTAAAATAATCACTTAAATAACTTAGGCCAAAACAGTCATTCACAGTATTACATAATTTTGAGTACTAAACATGTAGAAGTTGTCTTTGACAATTTAACTTTGAATATTAGCCACCAAAATATAGACTAAAAAGATAAAGTTAAGTATCATAATCATAAGTGAACAATTAAATTTTATATAATAAAAGGTGTTCAGTCTTAGAACTTTACAAGGCGAATTTGTATAAATACTATACATACACAACATTGTTACACTATCTTCCAACAATCGTTATTAGCTGTAATCTAATACTGCAACAATAACTCTTAATTTGCATAAAATTAACATAGTGGCATGTCAAACGGTGTACCTCACAGAATGAGTCTGTGGTTTACCTTAACAAAGTGAAATTAGCCTTAATGCTATGATTTGATAAAATTGTAACAATTTTTAAATATACTAATGGCTATGTTACCTACCATATTATAAATAAACATGATTTACAATATTATTATATTCATCTTTCATTCCAGACGTGACATTACCTGCCAGATGTTACTGAATGAAAAATTCAATTTATACTAAGAACTTACTCTTTTACAGAGAATATTAATTTATTTGCTTATATAACTTCCAGTGCAATGTGAAGATGGAATCTTTGGGAATAGGTGGCTTATTGGTGACAGTGCATATCCCTGTACATCATACCTATATTAACACCACTGCTCGATCCGGGAACTGTAGCAAATCTGATAATGTCCCGATTGACGGAGTAGCTCACCAACATCATAGTGCTAGACAACATTTGATAAACAATTACTTGAATTGGTATGTACTGTATTCTTTTATTATCACATTTTAAGATATTACATACTTAATATATATTATGGTTACTAATCAAGAACTTCTTTTTTAGATATTTGTTCTCTTTACATTTATAATATGAACAATTTGCAGCCAATGGTGTTTATCAATCATGGAAGCTGGACACAGCAGGCATTGTGCAGATAATGATGACAACATGAGGGAGAGAAACTTTTGTTGTTGAATATGAAACGAGATTTATTGGCAAAAATACTCACAAACCACTACATATTTAATAAAAAATAATAATAAAAAAACTTGATGTAATGTCTTTTTTTATAATGTTTAATGATATTGTATTTATTTTAATATTATTCATGCAAGTACAAATTCATAGAAAAATTAATGTGAATTTAATAAACAATGTTTTATTTATAAATTACAAATTGTGTTTCTTTATTATGAAAGTCTTAAGGAATTATGAAAAAAACCAGGCTCATAAAAGTAGTTTCTTTATTTGATTTACAATTTAAAAACTGAAATAGTAATTCACTTGTACCCTGAAGGCCTGCTGAGATGCCGCTTCACGCCCCGCTTAAAAAGACCAGGATTGTAAGAGGAAGGAAACACATGAGCTGGAAGGGCATTCCATGACTTGATATCCAGGCCTCCTCTTTAAGTTTGTTATTAGTCGCATTTGTGACTTTAGAGGTAATCACCTTGTGGCTGGAAATCAGATTGAGCAGAAGCACAATACTATCCTTGTTCAGCGCCTTCGCCCTAATCTGAAAACTACAACAAAAGATACATTTGGTTAGAACAAAACAAAACATAAATATTCAATGAAATTGACTAGAAAATAACTATGTTATAAGTAATACTCACTTGTTCAGCCATCTTCTATTCAATTCAATTTATTTTCGATAATTAAGTGTAAGTTTTAAACCAATTTCGAAGTTCCAACGAAATGTATGAAATAGCTCAAAGTAATACGAGAGCGTCAATTAAATGTCAAATGTCATGTGCGTTTTATTGCCTTGAGCTCGTAAGTATTTCACCGAATTTATTTATTAAATCTACTTTTTTATGAAAAATACTATAAAAAGATGTTTAAAAAAAATAAATGACTACTTATAGTAAAATCCCCATATATTAAATAAAAATTAATATCATAATATTAATCGCGCAGCCATTTGTTAAGATGCGAAAACAGAACGCTTCGGAGGGATACGTTTAACCAGAGATATCGAAATTATCCGTGGATAGCTTACGTCATCGTAACTACAAGTTTGTTATTGAAACGGCAGTAACAGTAAGGTTTGACGTTTCGGAAAAACTCTGGTAGCTGGTTACTGATAACTGTCGGTATGTTATTGAGTTCGGCGGTTAGTGTAACCAAATACAGTCCGATACTCCGATACACCAATATATAGTTTCACAGTCCGATACTCCGATACACCAATATATAGTTTCACAGTCCGATACTCCGATACACCAATATATAGTTTCAAATAATATATAGTTTCAGAATCCGATATCAGATGTCAATATATAGTTTCGATTCGATATTGTAAAAATCCGATATTACCCACTACTAGAGCCAGCTGCACGCACGAAAAAACATAACTCAAGCGGCGTTCCAGTGCAAGCGAGAGTGCGGAACGAGCGACAAAGAGGCACAATCGGCCTCCGCGTTCGGCAGCGTTCGACATCTGTCTCTCTCCTACTTGAGTGAGCGATGCGTCTGCGTGGACAGCTGCTATACAATAATACATGTTTATCCTTTGAACAGTTTTCCTTTTCTTAAGAGGTTGTCACGTTCAACTATCGTCAGTAACAGTAAACCGACTTTACGGACAACCGATTTTTTGATATTGATGCGATTACTACTCATTAAAGCAAACATTATTAACAGTTAAAAACTCGGTTCGATGCTACGTTTATCTTGCGATTTGTCAGTCAGAATGGGTCGACTATATCGGGGAAGTACCACCCTTCCACAGAAGACCAACATATGAGTAGCAGCTTTGCTATTCCGTTTGATGAGTGACTTCCCTCTCCTCCATCCCTCTCCCCCATAGCCCTGCACCATTCCCCTCCTTTCATATCCTTTCAAAGGCGGGCAACACCTCTCAAACCTAATCATGCGATTAGGTTTGAGAGGTGTTGGTGGTGGAGGGCAGTAGTGATCACTTACGATCACTTGTATTTATGTTTGCCTCCCTCCAACAAAAATAAGTGTGTATGTTTGTAAGTGGTAGTTACCCGCATGGCTAGATGCAGCTGGTCGCGGCCGAGCGCGGCGGCGCGGTGCCAGCACACGTGCGCTAATCCACCGCCGCTGCACGTACTCGCCCCGCCCGCAGTACTCGACTCTGCATAGGAAAAACATTCCATCAAATATCTATAGACCGTCAAACATATCTGTTCCGGTGGCCAAAATTGGAACTATACGTGAAATGCAAAGCAAAAACGATATTTAATGATTAATGACAGTACTAAAACGACAATAACGACGCCGCCACCGGAACAGATTAAAGTTTGTCGGTCTATAAACTTATCAAACGCTTGGAAAACTCCATGACGACCGATTTGGATTTCTAGCTAATGGTTAAATTGACAGTGAAGTAAAAGGCTTAAAAATAGCGTGTGAATAATGCCCGTACATATTTATTTATTATAAGACTAAAATCTCATTACAATAATGTTTCATTCCTGTCTCCCCAGGCCGATAACGTTACATAACAGCTGACACTTGTGCGCATAATATCTACAACGCACTGGTATCAGCTTAGAAAAACATAATCATAAAATAAGATAACGGGATCACTATCTAATAAAACATTTTTGCACTAACAAGCGCTCACCCTTAAAAAATAAAGCTTAAATGATGTTTTTAGATAAAAAAAAAAAAAACGAAGCAGGAATCAACTGAAGCAGCTAAAGGTGTAATGAACGACATATTCACCGATTTCCTGGTCGTACGGCGTCAGCTCCGTATCTACGTCCCCCGGCGTCGCGGCGGCCAGAGCTTGGTCGAGGGCGTGCGCCCAACCCAAATACTCTTGCTCGTTGCTCGCGCTGATTAGTAGTTGCACATCCGGCCCTGCGCGATAAACATTGCATATAAACTTACTATGATCACTACTATTTCTTTTTAACCCGGGAATACTTTATGTAACGTCAACACCCGTCGGCGACGCAGGGAGGTGTGTGGGACTCCCCCGCCTTTTCCAAGCTAAAACGTTTAATACCCGCCACAAGAAAGCAACGATGACTATTTCCAGCAAATTTTCAAGTAGCAGACAATATTTTGTACAGCTGTTCAGTATCTGGTGCAATGTTATATTATAATTAACATGACCAGGTTCCATTTTAAAAATGGATAAGGGAAAACAATTGAAAATCATCGTCATTTCAACCTGAAGACATTAAACATAACGCCTCCCCTGAAGATATCCATACCGATCGGTTCTGCGCAAATCGCAGCTAGTGGCAGGTTTCCACTCCCGAACAACACGCGCAAGACTGCGTTGCCATCCGCTTACCATCCAGAAACTAATGGCCGGTACCAAGAGGAATGGTTCCTCTCTTTTTTACCCCGTGTCATTAAGTCATGGAATGCCCTTCCGGCTCACGTGTTTCCTTCCTCTTATAATCCTGGGCGTGAAGCGGCAGGTCTTCAGGGTGAGGGTACTATGTTCTATTGAGCCAGTCAACCTTATATTATTTGGACCTTACATCCGCTTACCATCAGTTGGAGAGAGGTCATCCTGTCTGCTTCCTTATAAAAATCGGTTGTCTGTAAAGTCAGTTTACTGACGATAGTTAAACGTGACAAAGTCATATAAATATGTAAATGTATTATTGTACAGCAGCAGTCCACGCGGACGCATCGCTCACTCAAGTAGGAGAGAGACAGATGTCGAACGCTGCCGAACGCGGAGGCCGATTGTGCTTCTTTGTCGCTCGTTCTCGCTTGCACAATGGAACGCCGCATGAGTCATGTTTTTTCGTGCGTGCAGCCGGCTCCATCGAATTATAAGACGCGTCAAAAATACGTGGGCATCACTGGAGGAGCATTTCGGTTACCTTCAAGCAGGAAGGAGTGCGGCAGGTCGGCGTGCGCCAGCGAGAGCGCGTGCAGCGGCAGCGCGGCGTGCGCGCGGAACTGCCCCTGCCCCGCGCGCGAGCACACCACCACCACGTCGCTGAACTGTTCACAACAAATACATTTATACCTAGCGGCATGAAAGTTAG
This sequence comes from Mecyna flavalis, assembly GCA_949319885.1. Lineage (NCBI taxonomy): Eukaryota > Metazoa > Arthropoda > Insecta > Lepidoptera > Crambidae > Mecyna > Mecyna flavalis. The sequence goes on from OX439427.1 coordinate 17,448,094, forward strand.
CACTGACTGTTATGTGCAGAAGTCAAAAATAAGGCATTTTGGACCTAAAGCCATACCACTAACATGCGCAGCCGTAACGGTCAGCGCTAAACTTTCGTGCCGCGAGAAATACTTACTTGATGACGGTACATTGTTATAATATAATCATCTTCATGTTTGGCATGTCCTATCTGGTTCAAATGCTATATAAGCATACGATCTTTTGGAGTTGCGTTACGTGACAGTGATGACTTACACACACATGTATTATAATACGTTGTTAACGGTACGAACTGACGCAATTGACGTCATTAGTCGCTCCATTCCAAAGGGTCTCATTCTTATAGCATTTGAACCAGATAATAGTGATTCAAAAAAACTTCACATATCAAAGTAAACACATGCAAATGACACAAACTTATAGGTGAACAAGCGTAGGCTGCTACAAATTATTCCTCCGCAATACCAAATGAATTATCTATCGAAAGTATCAATTGTCGTGTCTGGGTAATAATAACATTCTAAACACATACATAGTTATATACTTCCATATCATGTGAGTAAAGATAATTTTCTCAACTTACCAAGAACAACATCCTCTGCTGCAGCCCTCTAGTGGAATGTTTGTACACGCAGCCCATTCTTATAAATTCTCTATCGGCTACTAATAATTTATCATATCCTGTAACAACAAAAAATATTTGTCAATAAATAAGCAATTCCCAACTAAAAAATTGGTCTCCAGTTTTGAGTTTGACACGCGGCCTCTGGGTAGATTATAAGCTCTTTAATTATTGTTGCGTGCGGCCTCTCGGTAGATTATAAGCTCTTTGATTATTGTTGCAGCCTCCAGGTAGGTGACAAGGTCCTTGGGGCGAGGGTCACTGACCTATGATGTCCCGCTGCAGCTGGCAGAGCGCGGCGTGGTTCTCGACGTGCCGCAGCTGGTCGTGCGAGGCGCGCGCCGCCCGCGACGCTATCTCCACCGCCTGCTTCGCCGCCGCACTGCCGCTCGCCGCGTACAATTCTGAGAGATGAAAGGTAATTTAATATTTGACGACTTTAGCGTGTGTTTTAGAAGTCCGTGGGTTAAATTTTCGTACCATACAAGCATTTATGTGCATAAGCAAGTCCGTTTGTATCGGTTTTTTAAGTATTTTCCGTGGGGTCAGATTGCCTTGAGAATGAGAGAATAGCGACATACGTATATCGTTATCATCATCATCGTATGCGCGGGCATCAGCGTGACTCTATCCCCAGCTCTCCACCGTGCGTCACGCTCCGTGTATAATCCGCGTCAATTTAATTGGTTTGTCTGGACATCGTGCGAAAACCTGCGCGGAACACAAAATGTAGGTGTCAGAGGGGTGCAGCCGCGCCCCGCACCTGCGCAAACGACGCTCGCAGCTAACTTCAGACAAGCCAATTAGGTTGACGCGGACTATACCGGCGTGCGCTCTCTCACAGTTACCGTGCGCCAGGTCGTGCAGGTGCAGCAGGCGGTGCGGCGGGCGCAGCAGCAGGCAGGCGAGCGGCAGCGGCGCGGCGGCCTCGAAGCCGGCGCAGGCCGCGCGCGCCTCGCCGCTCAGCCGCCGCACGCTCTCCACCAGCCCCACCACCGTGCCGCACCGCTCCGTGTACCGCGTGTACGCCTGCGCCGACACACAAACACTGGTTAACATCCGATGGGTTTCTACCTACACTGTCTATGTAGAGTGATCGCCCATTAGAGATATGGGGGATCACTTTACATAGACGGTCTAGTTCTATCGTTCTACATATAATTCTGAACGACATGCAACACGATGCGTTGAAAAGACGGACGGCGACGCAACGCACGTACAACGCAAAGGAGAGAAGAGAGCGTCACAGTCCATCATTGCAACGCAGAAAAATACATGAAATCAATGGCTCAAAAATCAGAGGAGACTAAACTTCGGAAGCAAAAAAAAACATTTACTGGTAAAGTATCCCACGATAGAATAGGCCACACGCAGTAATTGCTTAGCATCAGATAGGTTGAATAACCTAAAAAAACATTGTCGCATTTTCAGACCGGCAACTGTATAAAACAAGTTTATGCTCGGCTAGTACATAAACTGAAGGCAGATCGCAGATAGAAGAGGGATTTACATTATTATGTAACATTTTCCTGTAAGGAGACATACTTGATAGCATGCTATGTAACATTTTCTAGTAAGGACATACATACATACTTGAAAAATGTAGAGGTAATTAAGACAAACATATTTGAAATTGCTCAGGCTTACTTACGTCAAAAGTACTTGATAGGTGTTCACATAAAATTTCGTCTATTTTTTTGTACTCTGGTTCTTCGTTATCTGAAAATAAAAAATAAAATTATTTGTCTATTGAAGGAAAAACTCAAAAAATCTAGTTGGGTATACAAATTCTACCAATACGATTTGTAAGTAGTCTCGTATTGGCAACGCCCTCTACAGGGGCACGGCCGGTCACCGGTTGACGTGTGCTGTCACGAGCGGCGCAATCCTGTACGGGCGTAACCCCGCTTCTGCTCCCGTTTCGCTTTTGCGGAATTCGAGGCAGATGCCTAAGCCCTCCGTCCTTACCATTGGCGTCATTCTGGTCCTTGTTGGCATGCGGCGCGTGCGCGGCGGCGAGCACGCGGTCGAGGCGGGCGAGCAGCGCGCCGCAGGCCAGCGCCAGCGGCTCCAGCGCCAGGCACGCGCGCGCCAGCGCCAGCGCCGCGTCGCTGCCCGCGCTGCTCGCGCCACAGCCCTCCTGCGCTAGGCCCGACACGCGACGCGACCACGACTGGAAACACACCACCCGTTATCATGATTACCAAACAAAAGTATAGACCGACAAACTTATCTGTTCCAGTGGCCAAAATTGGACCTACGTGAATTGTCAGTTTTTGCAATGCAAAAAGATATCTAAAACGACAGTAGCGACGCCGCCACCGGAACAGAAAAGCTTGTCGGTCTATACCGCAGCCTTCATTTTATTTATTTTTAAATTTCTAGCTATTAGACATGGGAAGAATGTAGATTAAACCGCATCGAATACGAGCTTATGCTGAATATTCGGTAAAAAATCTAAATTCTTCCGGAATATCGAGATTTGGTTGGAGCCACTGAAATTCAATTAAACCGATAGTAAACCGGTTTTCAAAACATTCCATTTAATCTTCGAATAACTTCTATTTATTTTTAATAAATGAGAATAGTGCTGAATGAGCACTTTAACAATTTCAACGGTCTTGTAAAGTCTGCTATGTGTTTTTTCGTCTACCTTACTTTCTTCTTACTTCGTAGACAATATACGTCTCTTTAAGCAACATTTTACCTTATTTAAAAATGTACAAAATTTATGAAACAAATAAAATGTTCCAATTGACATGCAAAAGTATAAAATATTCTTTCAAAACTAAGCAGAGCAGATTAAAAAGTTTTTTTGCAACGTCACACGAGTACAAACGCTCTGAAGCAGAAATCTACTTACCACAGTGACGAGCTCAAGATCCCGTTTATAAGTTCGCTCCGTCATAAGTAGCTCCTTGGCGATGAAGTACGTGACGTCGGCGCCGCGACGCTTCGGCGCTTCCAACGTGCCGTCCCGCAGCACCGCCGTCAGCCCCGATGATATACTATTCACGAAAAAATATGATTCGGCGCGTTATTCACACCAAGATAAAATGATGAGAAATCGTAGGCACCTATATTTTGGATAAACATTTATATCAGTGTTTTTTCACAATTCACAATTTACCATTTCAAATTTTTAACGCAACTATTTGTAGTAAAAAGAAATAAGTTGAAGTGTCCTTTAATGGAATAGGCCGCAGTGACCACTTACCATCAGGTGGGCTGCGAGTCTGTTTGCCAAATGAAGAAGCAAAAAAAATGCGGCAGAATTGTCTTCCGCCCCGGGCGGCTGACACCCACGCTACGCCACTGATTTATATCTATAACCGTTTAGCGTTAGCCGCGGTAGCGAGTCGAACCGCGACATAGAGGGTAAATCAGTGGAAAACAGCCAGAACTATATAAATATTAGTCCAGGGAAACGGTACCTAAATATAAGAAATAAACATGTAAAAAGGTATGCTGACGTGTAACTGAAGAAATGCAAAGTTATAAATATAAAAATTACCTATTGTTGTTATTGTTATTCTGCCTTCGCAAAGTGTCGCCTGCGTCGCTCTCACCACCGCTTAAAACATCCATACTGTACGTTGATTCCGAGACTACAACTGAAAAAAAAAGTCATTAAAGTAAGTGAAATATAGCGATGATTCGTTCCGTATGACGATCAAAAAAAGCCGAGCGTAAGTTATGTTATTTTTCATGACTGTATTCGATAATACAACACACAAATAGTATAGCATAGTATAAAATTATTGAAACACATTTAGAATCTGTTTAAAATCAAGTGAGTTACAAATCAATAAATTTCCAGTATCTCTTTCTAAAACAACATTTTATACAGCACGTGTATGGTGCCACAGACAGGATGGATCACACATGTCTCGAGACTTACCGTTAACATTTCCATTGATGACGTCAGCGTGCGGCTTGTCGACGGTGTCGTGTCCGTTGGGTAGCGTGCGCGGCGCGAGCGGCGTGGACGCGCACAGCGGCGCGCCCGCCACGCCCGTGCTCGCGGTCCGCTCCGCCGGCGCCGGCGACATGCATAAACTCGCTGAGGAGACCGTGTTCTCTGTGTCCTCCGGTGATAGATCGTCTGTCAAGACAAATGTTAACCTTCAATTTATCGTTACGACATCTACAAATACACTACATGTGCTATCGTCCTAATGTCCTCCTAGCCAATTCGGCTACAGCAGCCAATCTTTTACGATCAGCCAACTACGCAGGATATTTATAGTGCACAAGTGAGTGCGCAAGCAAGGGTGCACTCCCTATTCCCTCACTCTCGTAACACGGTGGGTCAGCAGTCTGACACGACCGAAGAGAGATCAGGCGCAGGACCAACGGCTTAACGTGCCTTCCGAAGAACATGTGCTATATATATATAGGATACGAAACAACGTCATAAACAAAGCATTTTTTACGCAATGTGCCTGTGATAATAACAAAGTCTGTAGAGTTACAAAACAATTTAGGATTTTACCTGTGACAATAATCACAAAAAAGTCAAGTTACAAAACAACGAGAAATGTGACTGAGGGCACAAACATTCAAGTGTTCAAGATGGTTGTGTAGGATACTTGGTCATATAAATGCAACAATTCATTGTACAACGTTACATGCGTACTAAGTGTATAAGAAAAATTATATTGCTTAATATCTATAGGCAAAATAAATTTATGGCAGTGCTAAAAAAGATGATATTAATAAAAATAACATTAAAATAGTAAAATACAAAAATCATAAAATTGTTAAATTGAGGCCTGAAAAAGAATATATCATAAAAAGCTCTGAAAAAAATATATTAAAAAACAAGTACAACATTAGAAGATCAACACAAAACTTAAGTTTTCTATCATGCCGTGTAGAATACAAAGAACTCACATGTATTATTCCTTGCAGCTTATAACGGTTATATTACAGGGTTCAACTCAAAAAACTTAATAAAAATTATCATTGAAACGTCACAATTCTGTTTTTATTTTATTTATTTATTTAACTATCCCCAACCGCATGGGTCAGTGTCGCGTATTGCAGGGATACCGTACACTTACATTCACATATAAATTCAAAAAGGAAGTAACATTTCAACACTCGAAACAATACCCAAATACGTGATATACAATAAAAATTAAACAATAATCAATGAAATTGTAACGTTACAGTCTATTCGGATTGTACAATCTCGATCGAAAAGTCGAAGTCTTACATACTATGATTGTTAACCGATGTTATTGCGCTAACTAGGGAGGCCGAGGCCCCTTACGACTAATAGTCTAAAATTTCTTACTGCACTCGCGCTCACATTTGATTAGATTCCAATATAATTGAACACTATACACCCGGTGGATTACCTTCACTGGTGTGTATAATTATAAAGACATCTATATTTAGAAACAATAAACATAATTTATCATCTTCTTCCAATTACGAAGTCAAGCTATGACGATCCTAGCATGTTTTTATCGCAGAATGTTTGATTATACTCGCAGTATAAACTAATAGATGATAAACGTAGCTTCATTCAATAAAATTTAATGACAAATTCTATTCAACGATTAAAATAATGTCGTGTCACTCAGGTTTATACCTGGTAAGTTTCATTATATTTCGTAAATTAAAGCTATATTTTCACTATATATTTTATAAGAAACTATCATCGATCACCCATTTTTATCAACCACTTTTAAACCCATCAAGACTTCGTATTTAGAACTAAATATTTAAACTATAGAGAATAGAATATTTATATCTGTTATTATTAAACATTATTAATATTACATTGTGTAAATAAATCTACGAAACGTCTGTAAAAAAAAACAACAAATTGTAAACAACTAACAATAAATATAGAGTAAAAATCTGCAACAATATTGTAATATCAAAGATGGTCTGCGCCTTACCACTAATAGTGCAGCCGATTGCCAAACAAACATGTCGCTCCCATATTGCCCTCCATCATTTAGGCAACCTATTACTAGTAAGGCTGGCATAAAAAGATCTTTTAAACTTAAAAATCTTACAATTGACATTTCAATAAGAAAAAAAATTCGACGATCTATTTTAATTTTAATACACGTTCATACTATCTACTGACTAGACGTTTGATCTTACCACAAAAAATATTTAAACGTTTGTTTGACGAGTTTTTAGAACGCCATTTGTCGAAATACAACGAATTCTCGTTAATGTTAACTAATCACTTGTTAAACATTTCTAAACACATGTTCAACCTGGAAGTGTATCAAATTTTTTATAGTAAGAAAATAGATTTTAATCAAAAAAATGTTTAAAAAATTTAATGGGAAGACGAGGATGAAAATAATATCAATTTGTATTGCCGTCAGTATTTTTTATTGTGTTCAATGAATGTAATCAAGTAAATGACACAGTAACGTAATTAAATTAAAAGGTTATCGGTAATAAATTTATTTAACATAATTACATATATTTTCCGTCTCTAATCCAACTAACCCTGTATGACGAGACAAAATACTTCGTTTCTATAATGTCAATATTTAACAAAGTAACCTTTACAGTCCTAAACACAACTAGACAATACACCCAACTCCGTCGATACCTGATTTATGCTACTTTACTAGAATATCATGTTAAGTCACGTCTATCAATTCAACACCCAATTCGCACTACTACAAGACATTACTATTTGAAAGTCTCGCATAAAATGTTCTCATCGAGAAAATACCCTTATAGAGGGAAGAAACATTTCAAACACAATTACTTGCTCCGAAGTAGTGTGATAGCTATCGAGAGAAACACGCACGTAGAAAGGTGTAGAGCGATTATTATTAATAATAATTTTATAAGAGTTTCATTGTATAACCCGACCAATAAAATAAAAATCCTCGCCATATTGCGGAAAAATATTGGAACTAATTTCTTCAAGTGGCAACAATCAAATAAAAAACAATAAGATGTCATTCATTATTATTCTGTCAAAGTGTGATGTCAATTGTCAACCGTGCCTTGTCTATTGGATATTGTGAGTTATTTGTGAGTATAACCATAGCAACCAAGTGTTGCTATTACCATAGCTAATGTGGCGCCTCCAGAGCAGGCTTTTTATCTTCCTGGTCAGGCTATACTACAGGATATTTGCTCGATGTTATAGCAATTTTGGAATACTGAAAACTAAGGGTGGGTACACAAAATAAGTCTTGATTTAGTAGCATACTTATAATTTGCAATCAAACAAATCATAAATGTAACTCGACGATGGACTAAACAACAATTCGAATGATATCAATTGCATGTAAAATATTATATGCTGCATGAGGTAAAATTATGATATCTATACTTGTTTATTTAGAAATAACGCCTTAGTTAATACCGATACTAATTAGATTACCCATTCATTTGTTGGAGTTATTCCAACCTATCAAGAGGGATTTATATTAGGTATATGCACTAACTACGTTTTATGATTAGGAAGTGTTAGGAAACAGTAATAGTAACCGAATTACATAACTACAATGGCAGTTTTATCGCAAGGTCTATCTAAACCTATCATAAATGTTACGGCTTAATGATTGGTTAAAAAACATAGTAAAATTATTCCACCTCGTACGCCTATTATGGTCACATTAGTTTCCACTATAAAAGGCAGTAAAAATGTCTTCTGTGTATTCCATAATGCAAAGCTAAATCGTACAGTCAGCGTCATATAGTTCGTGATACGCAGGGTACTCTAATAAATAGACGCAACCAAATGTCGATAATATCGGTACAAACAAAGTTGTCTTATTGTTGTAAACAGTTTTGTCGCTCAAAAGGGCGATACATTTAAAATGTCATATAAATCGGTTCAGTCAAACTGCCATAAATATGGTTACAGTCATCCCGCCAATGGTATCCAAACATTCTAAGTGTTCAAAAATATGAAACACATTAGAAAAATAAACCTTACGGCTATAATATTTAAAATATTATTTTTCTCATCAATAAGTATCTAAAAAATTAAACACAAAGTGAAAGCGATAGAAACTACTGCTGTCCTTTTCATTTTTAGCACGACGTCATAGACTTCTCTTTTGTTTTGGATAGAATTTCAGAATTTCTTGCATAGCCATTTACGATATTTGGGGGCACGGCCGTGGTGAGGACCAAGTCGAGCAAAAAAGCCGGCACGGTACCATTCTTTGCAGGCCATTCTCGATCCCCTATAGCTTCGTTTTAGACAAAACTAGAAGCTTGAATTTTCAGTATTTCAGTACGGATGATATGTCTCAAGATATGTTAAAAAAATATAAGCAAAAAACAGCTAGGTACAGCTAAATAGATGTTAACCTCAATGAATATGAATATGAGTTATTAGGTATATTTCGTATTTAATTTTACTTGGGTACGTAACTGAAATGAACACATTCCGTATTAACGATCAAATGAGCAGTTCTGATAAAGTTACGTTCGAACGTACATGAAGACTGACCCTTCATAAAAAGCAAATCTACACTAATATTATAAAGAGGAAAGATTTGATTGTTTGTTTGAATTGAATATTGAATAGGCTCCGAAACTACTAAACCGATTTAAATAATCCTGTCACTGTTGGATAGCTACACTATCCCCGGTATAGGGTACTTTTGATCCCAGAAATGTGGGAGGAAGGGGGAGATATTTGAAAAAATAAATTACGCGCAAGTGAAATCGCGGGCGGAAGGCTAGTCGCATAATAATAGGAAAGAAAATGACAAATCAATACGACTGATGCTGATGGTTATTTGACATGCATTGACAGATAATAGAATTACATTCAAACACAAGATTGCGTAATGAGGTTTCATGCTAGCTTATTTTTCTAATGTGTTCCATGTTTTTGAACACTTAAAATGTTTGGATACCATTTGGCGGGATGACTGTAACCATATTTATGGCAGTTTGACTGAACCGAATTATATGACATTTTAAGTGTGTCGACCTTTTGAGCGACAAAACTGTTCACAACAATAAGACAACTTTGTTTGTACCGATATTATCGATTTTTTGGTTGCGCCTATTTTTTAGAGTACCCTGAGTATCACGAACTATATGACGCTGACTGTACCAAGCGTTCTGGCCAAAAAAAAACTACACGCTATTTCGATTATCATCGAAACATTACTATCGAATGTAAAATAGCATCAATAAAATTGTTTCTTGTCAAGCAAACGTTATCGCATTGTAGTCACCCTTAAATGATACGGTCAGACGAAAATTCACATTCGCATAACACATACCTAAAGCTTCTAAAGAAGATCTTTTGTCTAATTCTTTTTCGTTATTTTAAGCCAAATTGAACCAATCGATGCATTTCGGAGATTACTGTTACTTTAACAAATACAACGACTGTCCTTCTTACATATGTACGAACAAAGGTAGGTCCACGTGTGCGTGAACTACTTGCCGCATTGACAAACCGATCTCCGTGAAACTAAGAACATAGTATCGACGATTCATGGTGCGCAGTTGTGGACCCACATTTACTAAAACAATCGTTCAGTCGTAATTTCTAACGCATCAACTTCATATACAAGTGACAGTCATTTAACTAATATAACTTGGTATTAGATAACTGGAACATTCTGACCTGCGTTATCATTGGAAAAGACTTGATTTAAATAGCCCTCAAATCATTGCAGGTATTATCAAAGATGAAAAAACATCTAATACCAAGCTATATTTTTCTCCGTTAAAATATGCAGCAGCTTAAACTAAGCACAGTGAAACAATAGAAGCAAATCCACACTCGACCGCTAATTTCGATGACTGACAATTTACAAGTCTAACCATTCACACAACATAAAATGATCATAATTCGACTATTACATTATCTTAGTGTAAGACGAAAATCCGTTCATTAAAAATCGATTCAAAATTATCATAATAAAGTGTGGAAAATTGAGCATATTTGGCACGATTGCAGATCCCATATGTTTTTAATAAGTCTAACTGTTTTAATGAAAAAATGTGCTTCACAATAATATCATTTTAAATATTGTGCGAGGGAATCAATGTTTTTGCAGTGTGTTATTTTAACCTTACCGTAATCTTAAAAATATAATTAATAAAATAATACAATTAATTTTTAGTCGAAATATACTTTTTTCAAATCTTATTTTATCCCCGGAATTCAACATAAACCCAATGCATGTCTGTTACGTGCGCGTGCGATATCGATTGTGTAACACTTGGCCCTCAACAAATCAGATAATTAACCATAATCTCTTCCTGATCTTGGATCCCAACACACAAAATAAGTCACAGCCGTTATACATAATACTATTTTTGGAATATTAATTCAATGAATAAAATTTTATTTTAATAATAATAATATAAACCATTAGACTATACATTTTTGGCACTAAATAATTTCGTACATAATTGCATACCCCCAAGCTTTAGCTGCAAGGTAAACACTTAACGAAGTGGCGTAACATTTTAATAGAGACAGTTGAAATTGTATAATAATGTTAATAATATTTACCGTAAGTCCGCGAGTAAAATGCTAATTTTAAGATATCATTCAGTACACATAACTACACCTAAATACTTATCAAGCTAAAAGTAGATAGGTATAAGTCGCATTACACATGATTAGTCAAAGGGTCGCGCTATTCGGGATTGGCACTAAATATTTTTGCTTCTAAATATTCAAAATGACAATGTAAATTTAATTTTAATAAGTACCCTAATAATACCAATATAACAATAATTGCGTTAGTTAGACTTTAAATTTCGAAACGCATATATTAAATAGTACGCTCTCACACATACTGGAATAACGAACGTTCATCCAAGAAGACGAGGGTGACATCTATAAACTGATTGTAAGCTTAAAATTGCTTCAGCATTTATACTTATTCGTGCTCATCATCGGAGCAGAGCGGCGGGGGAAGAGTGGATACGTCAAACTTCTGCTCAGGGCTGTCGCTGGAAGCTTGCGAGTCTACGTAATGACTAGAATAAAATCTCTCAACATTGTTCAAACTAAAACGCTGGTCTAAGTCTCTGGTATAGTGTTCGTCGTTAGTATCCCTACCTTCCACCAACTCGTGTTCGTATTGCGGATAGCAGTCCTGCGTCTGGAACATCTCTATTTCCTCATAGTGTTCCGGGTAGGGACTGCCCCGATACTCCTCATATTCGTCTTTGTCTTGCGGCAACTCAGTGTCGGAGTAGGCGACGGACTCCCCGCGTTCGAATAAGTAGCTGCCAGATTTAGACATCTTAGGAGCCCGTTTTATTGTATCAATAGGATAAGCGTAATCATCCGAATCATCCCGATCACTTTGTTCATCGTAATAAACGTGCGACTGATGCTGACCAGACGGTTCACCCAATGACTTATCCTCGGACTGACGATACCCAGTAGATTTGGATCTCTTTAGAGATGACTGACGACTACTTTTATTTGAATAAGACACCCTTGGGGGGCTATCTTCAGGAACATATGGCGGTTCCTGAGAGTCAAGGTATGGGTGACGGAGTCGACCCATCCTATCAAATCGAGGGAAACCCATTTCATCCTCGTCGGCCGACGACCCAAACCCTTGGAATTGGACAGGCGTAATACTAATCGGGAACTGTTGGGCTTCATAGTTAGCGCTTTTATACTTCGCATATTGACCTTGCGCTTCGTCTTCAGAATAACTTACCGGTTCCTGTATATCATAATTCTTTGAATCACCTTTTGAAACTTCTGAGGAACCCGACTCAACTTCTGGTAAATAACTGTCAGAACACTCAGAGCTCTCCATTCGTCGAAGGGTATCTTCTACGACTAAGTACTGACCACCGTGGAATTTATCGCTTTCAGACGAGCATTGGCTTTTAGTGGAGTCTTCCTCTAAGACATCCTGTATCTTCTCTTGCCTTTTTCGGTTACTAGTTACCTGTTTCTTGCGCCTGAAAGTTCTCATCCTCTCCCTTGGATCTCTGATTACGTCCAAGGAACTATCGGTATCGTTTCCACTCGGCGGGCTCTTTAGAGAGATATTTCTCACCAAAAGAGACTTCTTGACGGGAGTTTTCAAAGGCTGTATCGGTGGCGACTCCGAACTTAAACTACTAGAGTAATAAGGCGAACAACGAGATAGAGGTGTTTTTCCGGAGCGTTCCGCAGACTTTTTTTCAGACCCTTCCCTGTGTATAGATGGCAACTCCGGCACAGATATCATCGGTAGATCTGATGACGCAAGATAATGCTCGTGGAACGACCAGCTTTTTGGTTTACTGCGATATTGCTGAGAAGTTTTGTATTCTTTTATCTGATTCTTAGAGAGAGTTTTATCGTCATAACTTGCATGCTTTGCCAAAGGTTTGTAATCCGACCTTATAAATTGGTTACCGTCTTCTCTTATAATATTTGAGAATTCCTGGCTTTGGTAACGTTCACTGTGTTTTTCTTCCTGACTATAAAGTTGCGATGGCATATCAATGTCAAGTTCAGGCTGAGGTGCAACGACATACTGTTTAAAGCCACTATCCTCGCTTTGACACCGCATAGTTGGTTTCATGTACCTTTGGGGCTGTTCCTCGTAACTCATGCTTTTCGGTGGCGCTTTCTGATAACGGTCGTGAGTACCATCTTGTGTTGACTGAAAGCCTTTTAGCCTTTGATCAAATCTTAGCACACCGTTTGCATGTTTCTGCAAACTACTCAAAGAACTAGAGCTGGACTTATCTGATTTATCACTGTAACTAATGGAAGAAGACTTTTCTGCTTTTCCAGTAAATGGAGCTGTCAATCTGAGAACTGGCTCTTTAGCCTCGAACGTTTCTTTAGTAGGAGAAGGTTCTTTTACAACCGGAACCTCTTCCTCGATAATTTCATCTGGTGGTGGAATGTCCACTATAATGGTATGATCAGACTTAGTATTTTCTGTATCTTGCTGATCTTCGCGAGCAGTTGCCACGAGTGTGTGGCTAGTGCTAGCCGACCAATCAGATATAGATTGAGCTAGTGTTAAAGTGCTGTCACTCTTTGTTCCTGAACTGCTATCTATTCCTTTTCTAGAAATAGTTGTTTCCGAGCTACACAGTTTGTCGTACTTGATATTTTCAGAGCTCTTATCTAAGCTACTACTTTTAGAACTCATTTCAGCTTGAGAGCTCATTTTTGGTTTTTGATCAGATTTTTTGCTTGCATGGGATGACGAGTACACTTTGCCTGACACATTTTCCGACTTTTCACTTTTAGGGACAGATACAGCTGATATACTTTCTGAAGCCGAGAGGTTTGCATATTGACGCACCGTATTGGTTCCAGTTGACCACTCAGAAATACTCAAACATATCGATGTATCTTCCGAATGAGAACTATGTGTACATTTCTTTTGTGGTAGCCCAATTTTGACCGTTCCATCTAAATCAGTACCGAATGAACTAGTTTCTTCTTCAGAGTGACTACTGTGGCTGCACCTTTTACAAGTGCCCGCACTCCCAGTGCTGAGCTTGGTCACAGCTCGCACAGTATCGTCAGCATTTGTTTGAGATAGCAAGTCGTCTATAGATGTATCAGAATTATTGGAACCATAAGAATACTTTTGCGTACCTAATTGTGAAAAACCCTTGTCAAAATCTGGCGAGACTGATTTACTGTCTCCTCCAAATACATCATCAGCATAAAGATGGTCGTCTTCGAATATGGGACTGTGATTGGTAGGCGACTTTTGTGGCTGACTTATGATAACTTTGTCCTCTAAATTGTTTTTAATAACAAATGATTTGTGTTCGGATCGTGAGCAGCAGGATCCCATATCGCCCATTAGGCATGTTGCCTTACTGATAGTTCCGCTTAAACATGACTTATCGTAATTTGGCACTACACCCTTATGACACGTAAACTCATCATGTTTATCTAGAGGTTCGACCATATAACCAGATTGCTCATAAGGTATCACTTTCGCACTTTTGGGTGACAGGTCGCCTCTTTCCATGGATCTGTCGGACTTGGGTTCAGGTACATCCTTCTCTAAATCTTCGTCATTGTTAAGTGTGTCACTATCATCATCATCAGACCCTAAATGACCCTTTGAACTTTCCGACTGCAATGTAACCTTTGTTGCTTGTTCTGGTTCGTTATTCATGTAGTAGATGTGTACTTTCTCAATAATAGGTGTCTCTAGTAAATTGGTAGGCAACGGAGGCCAGTGCTCGCTTCCTGAATCTCGCCGAGCTAAATCGGAATCTGGTTTTGTAGCCGCAGGAGGGAGTTCAGGCAAGGGCCAATCTTCAGAATCTTGACTTTCGCTAGCCGAAGACTGTTTCGATGGGGCTCTAAGACTACCTTTTGATTCAAACGATTTTTTGTGTTCCACAGAATCATCGATTATTTTACTGACATCCTTTTTCGACTCTGCATACATTTCGCTGATTTTTGCTTGATCAATTGGAATGTCCGGCATTTCAGCAGATGTTCTCCTATCGGTATCAGAAATATATGCAACATTTGCGTTGCTCGGAGGATCAGAACTTAAACTAGCTTGATGATCGCTAGAGTTCAATGATTCCTCATTTATACTTTCTGAACGAGAGCACGCTTTTGTAGAGTCTTCATCTGCGCTTGTTTTTTCTGAAGCAGTGCTTCTCTCTGATATTCTAGATAAAGTGCGTCCAAAGTTCTGACCGTATCCTATGACAACATCGTTAGTTGCAGTTGACGAAGTCGCTGGATATAAGAAATTAACTGGAAAATCATTGAGATCATCAGTAAAATCAGCTTCCGTAGAATCTTTGGAAGTATTTGAAGACAATGGAGGATTTTTAGAGAAAGTTTGGAAGTCATCCAGCAGCCTCTGATTATTGTATTCGAAGACATCTTTGTTCAGAGCCAAGCTTTCATAACCTTCATGATCTTGCGGTATCCAAGCTTCTTCAATACTTGTGCTATTTTCACTTCCGGAGGCACCAAAGAATGGTCGCCATGTTGGTTTCAATTCCTCCCCACGACGATATGCTTCACCCAGTGAGCCTGAAGTTGATTCTGTTGTTTCAAAGGAACCTCGAGATTCAACACTGAGAGAACCCCTTGACTCCATACTAGATTTGGAAGAGCTCTTTTGGTCGTCAAGACGCCGTCTTCTCGAAGAAGAATCGTCAACACTAAGGGACCCTTTGGAAGGAGTTGTGGTGGTTGTGGTGTCCATGCTTGACTTTGACGAGCTTTTTTGGTCGTCTTTAAGTTGCCGCCTTTCTCGTCTCTTTGTCAATTCGCGCTCAAATGAGGAAGTAATTACATTACCATCATCATCAAAGTCTAGAGTGGTATTTTGATCTTCTTGAGAAATTGTGATAGCAATTTTGGTTTTCTTTACAGTTCTTTGTAAATCTTTCACTTGATCTGATGTTTTTGATGCAGCCGACTGACTGGATTCTGATTCCTCGACAACACACTTTCCTATTTTGTCCAAGCCGCTCTTCTTTGCACTAGGCCTCGACAACTGTTCAACAGTTTTATCGATGCTTTCTGAACTAGATTCCGAATCAGATGGAGCTTTTAGAGAATCCACTTGACCTTGTTTCTCTAAAGTAGGAGTGGGAGATTTTCGGGTTCCATATTTAGATGGACTACGAGGGCTTTCAATACGCGTCATCTCTGCAATAGGAGAAGGCGACTTTGAATTCGATTTGGAATGGTCGCTTGATAATGTATGTTGAGAGAGCAAATGCTCTTCACCATATTCCATAGCCTGCTTCAATTCCTCCAAACATTCTCTATCTTTCTTGTTTAATTTCTCTATATCCTGCGATATTCCTAAAGGTCTCGCAATGGAACAACTGACGCTAGATTCATCGTCAATAGAACTTCCTTTGATATTAGCACTGGAAGGACTCACATCCTTCTCAATACTTGTCCAAGACGTCGATTCAGAGCTTCTCGATCGTTCAGCGCTTAACTTCAATAGTTCACTGCGCCTTGACTTAGCTGTCAATAATACTTTCTGTTCTGGTTTTGCCTCAGTTGGAGATTTATCACTACCTGAACTACCGGTATGTTCGCCAGATTCTGATTTGTATGTAGACTTTGAAGTACTGGAATCAATAAACGGAATATTTTCAATAGTTGGACTGTTTTCTTGTGGAGGAGTGACAATAATTTTGTTTTTATTTTTCCACTTTAACGTCAAATCAGTAGTCTTAGCTGGGTCTCTGTTAACTTTAGCCTCACGTTCAGTTTCACTTTCTGATACTACTTGTGACATAGTTTCATGTTTTAAGAATTCCACTAAACTTGCAGATGACTCATCAAACGTACCTTGGGTATCTAGCACCTTCCTACCCCTGCTTGCTTTATTGCTTGTATCTGAAAGTGGAAGATCTGTATCTGCAGTATACTCTTCGTAGTCAACAGTAACCCAAGAACCAGTATCGTCACTCTTCCCACGTGACAGCTTTGTTTTCTTATCTTTCCTAGAACCTTGATCTTGGTCAGACGAGCTGTCTGCATCAATATAAGGAAGAGAAATTCCCAACATATGGCTTTCATCAGAAACTTTTAGCTCACTAACTTCAGTCAGAGATTCTTCTTCACTTGTCAACCGGGCTACTTCAGGTTTCCTTTCTGACTTGACTAGCTCATGGACATCTTGAGCACTCCTGCTTTCTTGCAGTTCTCTTTGTTTATTGTATATATCCATTTTACGGCGTTCCATGATAACGGTCTGTGTGTCGTTTTCGATAACAGTGTGCTGAGAACTTGTCATCCATTCTATCGATGAATCGTCTTCGGTTTTTTCTTTGTAGCTGTGCGATGGTGAGACTTCTTTTAGTTCTTGTTCGACTGTTTTTTCAGCTTCCTCTGAAACTATAGGATGTACATCTACTTTGACAGTTTCTTGTTTGAAATGTATTTCACTACCCTCCAATAGTGCAGACTGTGGAGTGACGTAGTTTCTATCGAGACTTTTAGATTTCGTTTTAGAATCTAGATGAATATCAGCCTTTCTATCTAAGCTCTTAGACTTTTCGCCTGGAGACATTTTATGGTAAACGACTTTCCCTTCAATCTGTTGTTTCATTTCTTGTTTCTTCGATAGTGTCTTTGGAGACTTTTGCAACGCAGCTAGATCATCAAACTTATCTTCCAATGACTGACTAGATTTATCATCCAAGCTCTTATTCATTTTATTGTTCGTTTTTGATGTTTTTTGGTCTTCAAAACTCCTGCTAATTTTTCCAGGCAACTTGTTGTCAAGTTTCTTTGGTGATTTTGCAATGAAGACATGGTCTTCAGCTTTGCTATTTATCTTTGTTTCAATAATTATTTTGTCTCCTTCAGTTTTTACTACAATTTTATCTTCTGGCGGTGGGAATGGCGGCATTGTATCTTTAACTGGACTTATAAGCGTTTTAGTTTGTTTCAAGGCAGCCTCAAACAACATTTGTTGTTTTTCTTTACGCTTTGCGATTTCAGTATCACTGTCTTCCTGAGATTTTGTCCTTTCTTTGCTTCCTCCTCGTTTAATTTCCATTTTCTCTAATGACTTAGATTTTTCTTTTGACACTTTCTTTGATATTTGTTCTAACTCTTGACTCTTCGCACGCGCTATATCCAAAGGAGGTACGGTTAAGAAATCAGGACGTTCTTTGAGTGACGATGGCAGAGACTTTTGCGTTTGCAAAGCTTTCACCTTTGTCGCATTCGTGTCTAAAGAACCTCCTTTATTTAACTTGCTGCCACTTTTCTGTTTATCATCTGGCTTGGTCTTAAGAGTTAATTTCTTCTTATCTTTACGCTTAATTCTCTCAATGTCAGGAACGATCTGGTCTTCACTTAGATCAGACAATTTCCTTATACTTCCTCTCGGTGAATTTAATGATGACGTTGGAGATCTAGAAGGCGATTTGGATATAGGAGAGCGAGAAAGTGGTGATTTACTAAGTGGAGAACGGGATGGTGATTTGGCTTGAGACGCCAATTTTGTTAAGTCATACCTTCGTTTAAAGGACCGTGGCCGCCGCTGTTCAACTAAATCTTCTAACAACTGTAATTCTTCGTTATCAATAACAACCGATTTTATTTCTGCAGGTGGTTCCGCTTGATGTTCTTCTTCGACTTCTTCAATCTTTTCAATCGTATCTTTCTTTATAGCAGATTTTGCAGTTTTATCATCAATTAATGGTTTCTCCTCTAATATTTCACCTTCCTCATTTATGTCTTCAACTGTATCATCTTTTGATGAAAATGCATTCATAGGTGGTAATCTGTGTAATTGAATAACAGGAGTATCCAAACTTTTAGCTCTACGACTAGCGGTCGGAGAATCCTGTGTTGCTTTCTGCCGTTGCAAAGAGAATACTGACCCTTCTGATAAGTTTAATCTAGCATGAGCAAATAGAATCGGCGTTCCTCCAGGTTTACGTAACATCGGCGAAATCAATTCGTCACGTAAACTTTTCTTAATATCAAGTTTATCTTTTTTATCATCTTTAGATGCGTCACTTTTTTCTTCAGACTGGGTGCGAAATCCGGTTACCTTTTGAATTTCCATGTCAGCTAAGTGTTCATCGTCTGATTTTAGAAATTCAGTGCTTTCTAGTATAGGCGAAGGAATGTTTTCATTGTACTCCCAAGTAGAACTCTCTTTACTAACTTGTTTGACTTCTGGAGCTTTTCTGATAGCGACATCATCCTCAGAACTCGGAATAGAAATGGAACGCTCAGATATGCGCCGCAATTCAGTAGCAGTTCCACTGACGCTGTCAAACGTTTGCGGATGATATTTAGCTTCCAATTCTGCTAATTTACGACATTGGGGCGGTGACCCTTCGATTTCTGTAGAACTCATGGTCTGACCGCGATGCCACGCCCCAGAAGTCATTTTATCATACTCGTGTTGGAGGATTGGTTCCAAATCTTTTCGAGACTGAGGTGGAGAAAATTCTAACTTCGGCGCAGCTTCCGTTATACCAAACACATCATCAGAGTCAACACTTTCATCGTCTGATGAAAAAGATGTTATACGAATCTTACTATTATTTTTGGCTTTGATCTTACCCCCGGCTCCTTTCTTGCCAGTGCCTCGACCCTTCGGCCCCCGCTTGGGTGGCAACTTATCAGATTTCGATTTGATGTCAGCGCGAAGTTTTTCAGCTGCAGTCATTGGTTTTGTTTCTTTAGAAATAGTCGGCACCTGCACGTTACGACCATTAATAGTAAATTTGATATCATGAGGAAACTGAGGTTCTTGCCTTATACTGTCAGTTTTCGAGCTGGTTGCTGAATCACTTTCTATTTGGCTCAGCTTGGAGTTTAATGTCTCTAACAACACCGGATCGAGATTTTTAGTAATATCCCTCTTAGGGCTCGGCATGTGTTGCATCTGGCCACTCTTGTCAACTTCCAAAGTGATTGGGTCTACCTTAGACAAATCTATATTTTGCGTGAACAAAAAGTCGCGACTTTCAACTTCCAAAAATTTAGAGCTATGATCGACTTGAATGCTGGTCCTGGGCGACTTCGGGGATTTAGGAGATTTCGGAGATTTAGGGGATTTCGGTGATTTTGGCGACTTTGGTGATTTGGGCGATTTTGGAGACTTCGGCGATCGAGGCGATTTGGGATGGTCGTGGTACTTGCACCTAGGATGAGCATTCACAATGTGACGCCCATTCTGCGGTGGAAGCATAATGATGTCAGGAGGCTGCCTCTTATCATCAGGCGAAGGAGCAGTTCCATTCATGACATGTCTTTTATGTAATACATATGGGATGTCATATCCATCATCAACTGGCTTTTTGTTATCTTTAAAGCCAGCTTTAAACGCGTCGAATTCCTTAAAATAGTTTTTAGGCAAATCGAAAGGTGGACGAATATGATCTGGGAGTCTAGAAGGCAGTTCAAAGTGCGACCGCTTAGTAGCGATTGGAGGCGCGCTTGGAATCTGACGAAACATGTAATCTTCGTCACTCGATTCGGCTGGTGTTAAGTCAATAGACTTTTGATGCATCAATACGTGCCTGCGGGAGTTCACGCTACTAAAGCGGGGCCTGTTTGCAAGACTATTCGGGTCACTCTTCGTTCTTTCTACAGTAGGATGCGTATACGGCACAGCAGTATCTGCCAAGCGACTGCTAGAACTCGTATCCAATATGAGCTTTGGATTATATTCATCGAAGTGAGTTTTCGCCATTAGCTCCTCTTTCAAATTTTCTTTTCTCACAATATGAGTGTGAATTTTTCCTCGCATAGTTTTATCGAATTCCGATTGCAATATGGGAGGCGTACCGGATTGTAAGGCGGCCTTGTTCACTTTATTTTTCGTGTACTCAATGCTATCCATTGCTGGCAAAATACGTACATTTACATCAGACTCGTTTGAAGACTCCTTAACAAGATGCGAATTAGGAGGATTTTCCTTGCTTGTGGAACGAGTCAACGACTCAATCTTTTCTTTGTCAAAGCTAAATACAGTATCAGAAGAACGGCGTCTTTGATAACTGTGCATTTTAGCGGCCCTACTGTTTTCGATTTCCGTATCGAGACCAACAATTTTCTCTGGCCAAATATGAGTAGTTTGTGGATGCATGTCTTCTTCCTCTGTGGATATCTCTTCAAATTTTTTCGGTGGACTTATATCCGAATAGTGGGCGTAAGAATCCAATTCAACATTTTGCAGACTAGCGGAATGCATAGGACTCGGATCCTTATGCTTATTATTGCTTGGGAAAGTAGAGTACGGTGTAGGTATATGATAATAATTGGGTGAATTTATAAGATTTGCTATCAAATCTTCGTGTGATTTATCGAATAATGTTTTCTCCCTATATTCTGGCTTCTCCATCCCTATAAATGTAGGCTGAGTGTCATAGTAGTCCTTGGTAGAATCGGGACTCGAAGACGGGGATATCGGCTCGAAGGGGTCAATATAAGCGTTCTGCACGCTCGTAGCGCTACGACGACGCAACCCTATATCATCCGGCTCGTACAAATTCTTCTTACAATCATAATAATCGGACTTCGAGTCCTGGCTCGAGGTCCTCGACCCGGATCGGTCCGAGCTCTTACTTTTGAGAGTCTCGCGGGACTTCTTACTATCGGTATGGTAGACGCTGTCGCGAGATTTCTTGCTCGACTCGGCGCTACTCTTCGATATTTTAGAATCGTAAATGTCACTAGTCCTCGACTCCTGGCTGGACGTCCGCGAGCCGAGCGCGCGCTTGATCTCCTTGTAAAAGCTACCGTCCGAGCGCACGGAGAGCTTCTCGCGCGGCAGCACGCGCGGGTCGTCGATCAGGAACGGGTCGAGCGGCAGGTCGTCCTCGCTGCGGTAGGCGCCGCTGACCGCGACGAGGTTGCGGTCGCCGTCGTCGCACTCGGACAGGTGCGACAGCGAGCGGTCGTCGTCGGACGGCAGGTCGTTGCCGGAGTCGAGCGAGCAGGAGCGCGTGCGGACGACGGAGGCGCGCGGCCGCACGCGCGCGTAGCGCCGCCGGTCCGACTCGTCGTCCGAGCGCTCGATCACCTCGTAGCTGTCGTGCGAGACGTCGTCCTGCGAGCCGGCGCGCGCGAACGGCGGCGCGTCGAGGCGCGGCTCGCCGACGGCGCCCGGGAACGACGACGAGTAGGCGCGGCCGATCGTCTCGCGCTGCGCGTCGAGGTCGCCGCGCGCGCCGAACGCCAGCGCGAGGGTGCGCGCGTCGTCGTAGCGCGTGATCGGCGAGTCTACGCGGCGCGGCGGCGAGCGCGAGTCCAGGCGCGCGAGGGCGCTGCGCGTGTCGCGCTCCAGGCGGCGCTTGGCGCGGCCGGCCTCGTCGAAGCTGAAGTCGCGCAGGTTGCGGCAGGACGCGCTGCGGCGCCAGGCCGGCGCGGCCGCCCACGGGCGCGCCGGCGCGGCGTCCGAGCCGTCCTCGACGACGAGGCTGGCGCCGGAGCGCGAGGAGCGCGTGGACGGGCAGGCCGAGTACATGTTGACCTGCGACAGCTCGTACTCGAGCCGCTCGGAGGACTTGCGGAAGGACGAGTGCTTGGCGAGCACGAAGTCCGGGTAGCCGCTAGGCGAGGGGGAGGCGGCGCGCGGGCGCGGCGTGGGCATGCGCGGCGTGGGCGTGGGCGCGCGGCGCGTGGCGGGCGCAGGCGGGCTGGCGGGGGAGGGACTGCGCGTCTGACCTGTGTCCGCGGCGGGGCGGCGCGGCGGCGCACGCGGCGGCGGAGTGGGCGCGCGCCCGCGGCCAGGACCGCCCGTTGTAGGACCCCGGCTCCATGTATTCTCCGGCGAACCCTGCAAGTTGAGCGCGTTAGTACGGCCGATCGAGCGGGCGACGAGGTTCGCCCGTGATTCCGTTTGGGCTTAGGGCTGGGGTTCGGAGGAGTAGGTCCTCGACTCACCGATGGTGTCGTCGTCCGATGAGGCGGAGGCGAATCCTCCGTAGGATGATGATTGACCTCGGCACGGGTCACCAGCTCGGGAGCACCCTGCGGGCAGACGGGGCCGTACAGCGACGTGGAGCGAATCCACGGTGGGATGACACAGAGGCCGGTGCCAGAAGATGTGCAAATGACGCGATGGTGCACGATCAAACATTGATAAAAAATGAGAAGGCCATTCTGATGATTGTTCTATTTTACCTTCACATTCATATTCTTGTATATTTGTCTATTTTAATAGACGTAATGAGTAATAAATCATCAGAATCGCTCAAAAATAAGAATTAACATATAAAATATGTTAAAGAGTTAATAACACCGATGAAGACACAGTGAGTAAATTGAACCAAATAATTAGAATAATAAAAATTACATGAATTTTGATGGCCCATGTACAGTCAAAAGCACGTCAGACGTAACACTTTGGACTTTGTACCGCTCTTATGTCGGGGGCATAAGTGCTATTATCGAACAGCAAGTGTAAATCGTGATGTGCTGTTGACTGTACCATGCTCCCTGATTAAATGAGACATTGCACAATCAAATATTCACACAATATAAAAACTGATATTATATTAATTACAATGAATAAAAATAGTTACTTATGTGGCTGTTGCATAATGAGGTTCATTAAATACGAATGTGGTTTTATGAAACGAACGAAGTGAGTTTCATAAAAGGATCACATGAGTATTTTAATGCCTAATTATGTACAGTCACGTACATAACTTTATCTTTCGATTGTGCAAAGCCAGGTATGTTGTGTGATGTTAGAAGTAAGGTTGTCATTGGACAGATTAAAAAGATAAAAAGCCAATAGTCGGCGGGGCCTTACGATTTGGCTGCAGTACAGTTTTGACAGCTGAAAGAAACAAACAAAAAACTTTCTATTCTGAAGCACTAGACAACAAAAACAAACAAGCATCAGATACGGCGATTGTTTTATCTAGAATCAAGGCCAGAAACATTTTTTATATTTTTTCCTGGATCAATGCAGGATTTAAGAGTAAAATATCACTACATAGTATAAAACAAAGTCGCTTTTCTGTCCCTATGTCCCTTTGTACGCTTAAATCTTTAAAACTACGCAACGGATTTTGATGCGGTTTTTTTCATTAGATAGACTGATTCAAGAGGAAGGTTTATATGTATAATACATGCATAATATAGTAGAGAAACACTGATAATTTTAGAGGTTTTTAATTTAAGGTCGTAAATAATCGCATTTTTTTGCGCTTACATTGCAAACGCTGGCTGAACTCTACGAGATAGATCAAAATAATGTACTACACTATTGTACACCTTTAAAAGTTTTACAAAAAAGTCCGCGATGGTATATGTCTATCTCTTAGGGATAACCCACAATAACCATTTTCCTTTACTTATTACGATAAAATAATGGCTTATTTACGAAAAAGTGATTTTAAGCAATACAGTATTAATCCTTATCCAATAAAGTACCATAAATAAATTGTGCATGTAATATAGATCAATATGGCCCTTTACATCATGTAATTTAAATGAATAGTTTCGAAGATATTACAGATTTAAAATGCAGGGACATAGCGGTTGCGGCGGTTACCGGCCGGGGAGCGGATGGATGAACTTTTGTTATTCTTTCACGTAAAAATTACTGAATTGATTTTAATGAAACTTTACAATAATAAAGCCTATACATAAGGATAACACATAGGCTACAATTTACAAGATATTCCCGCGGGATAACGTCCTATAGTTCACGCGGGCGAAGCCGCGGGCGGAAGGCTAGTATTAATATAAATAGTAGTGTGTAGTGTCAGTATATAGCCACTCAAGTTACATACACACTTGTACAGTCATTTAATTTTCAAAGAATATACTTTAAAAATAATTTCATGTTAATATTGGCGGCAGCGTATTATAACAAACATAACATACGAAGTATACCCACAAGGATAATAGTTTTCTTAAATTGAATAGCTACTGCCTATATTGTGATTAACTTACTTAAGACTGCGTTAATGAAGTAGCTTCTAAATGAATAATTCCTAAGCAGAAAAAAATAATACTGCAAATAATAACTGTCTTTACTTAAAGTCGAGTCATTTTAAAATAGGTCACATTTGACAGTTCATTTATGCAAAGAAAAATATACCTTACGCTAAAGGAATAATAAGAACAACGTCACTTATTATTAATACAATTTTTTTATTTGAAAATTAGACTACTCCTGATGTACATAAGTAGCACTTTTCTTTGCATAAATTAACCGTCAAATGTGGCATATTAAAATGACTCGACTATAAGTAAATGCATGTGGTATATTTTATAAAGATATAATATTTATTGCTTGCATCGTTTGAAGGTGTCACTACTTTTTTTCGTGTGTGTGTGTGGGAGTCTGTGGTGTATATGTTGGTGTGCGGGAGTATGTGGCGTATGTGTGGGTATGTGGGTGGGAGTTTGTGTTGTGGTGTATCTGTGGGTGGCTGGGTGTGTGCGGTGTGTGTGTGTGTGTGTGTGTGCGTACCTTGTCCCTCGTGGTGGCATAGGCGGTAGCTGCGAGCGGCGGGCGAGTCGCGGCCTCCGAGCAGCGGCGCGCCGTCCGCCGCGCCGCCACGCGCGCCTCCTCCGCGCTGTACCCCTTCATCATCAGAGAAGCCTCCAGGTAGTGAGGTTGCTTGTCCCACTCCAGGGAAATCGCTGCGGAGACACACGTAACACCATCAATCTTCCGCTTTTATACTAGCTAACTGACTTCGATAGCGCTAAAGCGCAGATCACATTGGGAAAATACTTCTAGACAAAAAAAAGATTTCTTTTCAAATTCCGCGGTTTTGGATGTGCCGTTTTCGCGTCTCATACTAGGTATTACATTACTAAATGAACTTTTATAATGTACATAGTAACCTGACATTTCAACAAAATCACATTTATTTATTTTCGGTAATTTTCGGAACGTTAGACGTTCAATTTGACGTTTTAGGCAACAATTTTCAAAATTTTATTTTTAATATTTTCAACTACTACTAAGCTAGAAGTACAATGGCTGAAGACTAAACTTATGAAAATCAAACGATAAGATTTAGTAAAATAAATACAGGATGGAAAAATCACGGTCTGATTACTTTACTTCCAAATAGTGTAGCACACATCTTAAACTAAACTAAACGAAAACAACTACAGTTAACGACATCTTTTGGGAATTATACTTAACGACATATGCCACACCCATTACTATACTTAAATGTATAAACATCGAACATGCTTGCCTAGCCTTACAATATCACAACAAAATCTTATCATTCGATAATATTATAAAAGAAAGCAAGCATCAGATAAACCGAACGATATTATACCGGTTGAGTGTGAAGCCTGACCGGGGAACCGAATCGAATTAATAATTCAATTTCGTTTAATCACTTAACCAAATTCATGTAGGTATTATCTCATATCCAAATAACACTAAATTTAAAGAAGTTCATGACATGAATACTAATCAGAAATATTCATTATGCGGACATCAGCAAAAACTATAAAAAAAATAGCGAAATAATGAAAAAAACCAACACTAAAATGGCGCAATGACAAAATAAATCTATTAAAAACAGTCGTAATATTCTGTTAGGTTAATGTGT
The DNA here is from genome assembly GCA_949319885.1 of Mecyna flavalis. NCBI lineage: Eukaryota > Metazoa > Arthropoda > Insecta > Lepidoptera > Crambidae > Mecyna > Mecyna flavalis. The sequence continues at coordinate 17,474,691 of OX439427.1, forward strand.
ACAGACTTCTAGCGTAAACAACCTCAGTTAGCAAAGCGAGTAAAAGACCAAATTTTATTTTTATGTTACACGTAGTACCTACGATGAAAACTATTTTTTTTTATTTACTATTCATATCTAACTGTACCGTCATGTTAATTTTTACTTACCTCTTACATCATCATTACCAAAATCTTCTTGACGCAAGGATCGTCGATTTTTTTTGTTTCGACTCGGCCGGTAGCCGTGTGGTATGTATGTGTGAGGTGAGGTGTGATGTTGTGGTGGTGTGATGTTTGTAGCGTAATGTAGTGTGGACGTACCGTCGGAGCCAGGCGGCAGCGGCAGCAGCGGGTGCGCGGACACGGACGCGTTGAGGCCCTGCGGCGGCGCGGCGGCCACGGACGCGCGCGAGCCGCCCGCCGACCGCGACGCGCGGAACGACCCCGCCCTGCCGACAGTCGGGCAGAGGATGGTGACACCAGCTTTTGGTTCAGCCGGGTCTGCGCTCCGTCGCACGACCCGATACTCGATAACGAACATTCGTCTTCAGAATTGATCAGCTTTTGTTTTATATCGATTCGAGATCGCGTCCTCGAGACTGGTCCGATGCGTGATCTACGTTTAACAGGCTATTTCGCTCGCACGTGGAGCGCCTAATTCACCGGTGCTATCGCTGAATTTGTATCAAGCGGACTTAGACGCATTTTACGTTGATAATTCCCGCATCGTCAAAGTTGCACTTCGACTGTGACAACGAGTCGATTCGGTACGCCAATAATACAACTTGTGGATGTTATTAAAGTTATCACTATTAGATGAAATAATAGTCAGGCAAGTCCCCCATTGCCATTTAAAGAGTGTGCGTCACAGCCAATTTATGGCAAAAGACAGCACCTCTATTGTAACAGTATTACATAAACATAATTGAAATTGAATAGGCATCGTAATTCGGTAAGGGAAGGGTTGCTTCTCCCCTCTTAATTTTACAGTATCAAATTAATTCAAAACGGACAAAACACATGGGGCGTTTCGGTAAGTTGACCACAGTGTGCAGTGCAGGAGAGGATCACATTTATCGTAGAAGTAAAATATCTAAAAAACATGTTTTTTTAAACAAAAGGAAACCACCAATGGACACGTTAAAAAGGTCACACAACAATACAGTGGTTTCAAAAATGTGCTCATAAATCTATTAATAGTGTGACGAACTATGTGAAACTGATTGCTTCAAGTGTGAAGAAAACATAACAGTAAGGGATTCGTTAAAACTTTCGGCGACATCCCAGGGAGGGGTATTATCAAAGTTGCAAATATCAAAGGTGGAGCGCAGACCCATATTGTGAAAAAATCCCTTAAACTGACCGAGCACACCATCCTCCGACCGATTGTCACAGTCGTCCTCGCAACGACCGCAGTCTATCGTGAAATCTCTTTTTGGAAGAAGCGAAAGTCTCAACGGATACAGCGCATGCTCGAGAATGCTAATCACCATCGATAATACAAAACTATTCGAAGCCTCTCTCTAACCAGTTGATAGTCATTAGTTGTTTTAGGGACTTTTTACGGTACATCATGCAAGAGTTTGCCGGCGTCTCGTATTAGATTGTTGTTTCAAACAAACGCCTACAAGACAAAACCAAAAGCTAGTGTCCCCAGCCCATGCTACCCACTCACCATTATAATTAACTTAATTAACCTATGTAACACATTATTGATGTATGCATAGATCCCTACACTGGCTTAGGCTAGATATTTGGATAACGTATAGGTGCCGGCAAACTTCTTGAAACTCGGTCGACGGAGTGGGAGAAAGTTCGCGTATGTGCACTTGCACATGACCAATAGCGCACGCGAATCTCTCATCGCCCGCGCGCGCTATTGGTCAGAGGAATGTTTCTGACCAATAGCGTGCACGCAGCTCAAAATTCTCGTTCTGCGCAATCCCCACCCGATTCTAAGATGTTTGCCGGGCACTATAACAAATTGTAAGGTAGATAGACTAGACAAGTAGAAGCGAGTTCTAGCTACGCTACGCCGTAGGGTGGGTAGAGCAGTGCAAGCGAGGCTACGCTACGGCTAAGCGAGGCATGCGGCTACGCGAAGCTGGCACGTACCTTTGGAATGTTTGTCGCTTCACGTAGTTGTCTCTCACGAACTCCACTATTTGCTTTTGCGTTTTGCCGCTATACCTGTAAATAATTAATACAAAATAAACACAACCTGCAATAAATAAAGGAAATAATTTTTTAAGTGCTGTATTCTAGACATGGTATTTTCACAGTGTGTAAATTCAGTGTTACAAATTGGGCACTAAAAGTACGCGAAAAAGTATACCTAATCAAGCTAAGGTATAAAATCGTTGTACGCTATTAGTTTAGTTTGGCGCTAGATGGCGTGTATATGATTTGTCACTTTTAGAGCATTATCCAGCAGCGACCCATATCACTTACCTAAATGAAGACCCCCTGGATATGACCCTGGTCTTATGCCTTGCGGGTCGCGGCACGCTGGAGCAGCGAAAGAAGCCGTGGTTCTCCACGCACTTCTTCCAGAAGTTCTTGCACTCGTTGCGCCCGTCGAAAAAGAACTCCACTACGTCCCGATACGCACCCTGAAACAAGATATAATAAGAATTAAATAAAACGAAGGATAATATACCAAGTTGACAATAAAACCATGTGTTATACACTCACCGGCAATGAAACTTGGCCACTGGGCGTTTTTCATACAAACATGGTCACTTTAGCGTCTCATAGATAGAAAACTATTTGCAGCTGTGCAATGATTATTACGTCAATGGAGAGGCCAAACGCCCAATTTTTGAATCACAGTTTCAAAAATTGCCAAAACCGCTCAATTTTCTCAAAAAGGAAAAACAATAAACCGAACTCAACGCTTCATACATCGTAGTATGGAATTGGGCGTTTGGCCTCTCCATTGACGTAATAATCATTGGACAGCTGCAAATAGTTTTCTATCTACGAGTATGAGACGCTAAAGTGACCATGTTTGTATGAAAAAAGCCCAGTGGCCAAGTTTTATTGCCGGTGAGTTTATATACGCACACACACATGAGTAATATGTTTTGTAATAAACAGTAAATTAATTAAGTGAGATATTATTCCTCTCCACGTATATACCTTTTTTTTTTCTTCCGGAGGAGAATGTGTTTATGCACCTTAACCGCAGGCTAGCGAGACCTGCGGCCGTGTGTGGGACTCGGGACCCAAGCGTCCCACTACCCACTAAACTCCCCCGGTTCCCCTTTCACCCGGAGAGGACGAGCCGGTGATACGCTTACGAAAAGGGGTACTAAATGGAGCCAGCATACTTCGAACAACCACAATTATTTGGAACCTCAGAAAATAATTTAAAGAGTCTTCACTCATAAATTAAGATTACTTGGTTCAGCATGAACAAAGTTATAAAACTATAAAACTAGTAGACTCACATAACCCTCCGGATGAAGCTTGATGAGGAACTTTTTCCTCTTAAAGGATATTTTCCTGATCTTCGCCCAGCTGAAGGTGTTGATCTTGGTGAAGTTCTGGAACACCACGATGCCCATGTGCGCCACGGCCAGGTTGAGAGGCACGTTGTCGTGGTCCTTCGCTGGATGCATCTTGATGCCTGCGTGTAAGTATTTCATTATTACATGCGGTTTTTAAGGGTTAGCAGAAATTGCTTTATTATGAAATATAAATAAATAAAACAAATAAATAGCCGTGCTCTCTAACGCAAAACTTGAGGACGAATGGACCATTTTTTTTTTAAACTATGTTGACCAACAAAAAATTTTTGGATGTTAAAAAATTGTTATCATGACTCAAACCATTGTTATCTTTGGATGTGTATGTGTATGGAAGCACATAATTATGTGGTCCCCTTGAAGATTCTGACAACACGTAACAGAAATAAACAAACTATAGACCGACCAATAAAATAAAAAACCTCGCTATATTGCGGGAAAATATTGGAACTCATTGCATCAAGTGGCAACAATAAATAAAAATTATTATTCTGTCAAAGTGTGATGCCAATTGTCAACCGTGACTTGTTACTATTGGATATTGTGAGTTATTTGTGAGTATAACCATGTTGCTATAACTATACATCGTTATCGCGCGGGCAGTTTCGGGGCGACGCGTGGATACTGATGAATAGGGTTGCCACGCATGGATCTTTCTTTTTAAATTATATTTGACCAATAAAAATATCGATTTTTAAATCGATATTATGCATTGAATCTATTTGTAATCCTAAATCGACAACTGACACAACAATGTTACCTTACGATTTTTTTCGGTTTCGATAACTTAACCAATTTTATGAAAATGTTATTTTTATCCTAATTACTCATTTATAGCTGTATGATGTCAATTTCTGACTTACTGGACTGAATCAACCCTCAGAGAAAGTGTTGCTAACTTAAACAACGCTTCTACATTACTTTGTCCCAATTTTAAATACAATATCCAAATAGAAATAATATTCTATTTATCCTCATAAGGTATTTATCCTCATAAGGAATATACATAACATGAAAGGCTTTAATTTAAAGAATAAAAAAACATGCAAATATTCTAATACTCGTTATATACGTGTGACAGCCCTTCGGTCATCTAAGCGTCGCCCCAAAACTGCCCGCGCGATAACGATGTATAGCTATAACCATAGCTAATGGCGTGCTTCCAGAGCAGGTTTTTTATTTTCCCGGTCAACTGTACAACCTAATTGAAAAGAAATGAAACAAATGCACTTACCATATAACTCGCATCTTCGAGCAGTCTCCAGTAGATTCAAGTCTGCTTCTGCCGGGCTTTGTCCTCTGTACAACAAAAACATTTTATTAAATAGTTAGTTTGGGGCTAGATGGCGCTGTGTAAATAATGTCCGGCGATATTATTTTAAAAAAATAGCCCTACGAGACCATTTTAACTACAGTTGCATTATTAAGTAAGACACTTTAAGATTTTAATTTATTGCATAATAAAATTATTTATTGATTAAAAATATGTGAACATATTATTCTGTTGTGATGTATCATACCTCCTTTATAGTGTTTATTATTTTTATAATCTAAGTCTATCAAATGTGACACTTGCTTGTATTGTATTGTTTCAATAAAGAAAAATCCAACACGTTATCAGCACGAAGCTTTGTGGTCAAAAATATATTTTTCAAGAAACGGTGAAAAATATTGTTACCATGTCCGCTAATTCTGGTATGTCCCTTAATGGTATTCCGCTACTCTGTAATAGAGAAGGATACACCGTCTGGAAGTTTAAAATGCGCATGTTGCTAATCCATGAAGGATTATGGGAAACCGTAAGCGGAAAGGTTGTCGAAGGGGAAAAGACGCCCGACGATGAGAGAAATGACCAAAAGGCTCTTTCAAAAATATGCCTTACTGTAGATGGAGCTGCCATTACTCTTGTTCGAACAGCTACGACAGCAAAACAAGCATGGGATGCACTTCAAAAGTCCTACGAGGATCGAAGCTTGGGTCGTAAACTGTCGCTGGAACGAAAGCTATATAGGTACTCTTTGTGTGATTTTTCTGATTTAGAGGCTTACTTAACGGCAATAACCACCACCGCCCAAGACCTGGCCGACATTGGAAAAACTATTGAAGATAGTTCCTTGGCAGCTATTATATTGGGAGGTCTGACGTCTCGGTATGAGCCAATGATTATGGCACTGGAGCACGGCAGTGTTGAGGTCACAACTGATTTAGTTAGGAGTAAGCTGTTGAGCGAAATGACGAAGGAGACTGAAGATGATGTGACTGCATTACATACACACAAAAAGGTTATTTGCTATAGATGTAAAAAGCCTGGGCACAAGAGCCCCAATTGCCCTCTCAAAAAGAAGGAGAAAAAGGCAAAGGCGAGTTGTTCTAAGGGAAGTTGCTCTGTGGATAATGGACTGCTTGTTTCAAATACGAGTAAATATTCAGAGAACTTGACGGATGGTGTCACAGAACTGGCTTTGTCTGCACCTAATATAAAGATTTCCGAGAAGTGGATTATCGATTCTGGTGCAACGACTCACATGACTCCACATGCTGAATGGCTTAGTAGATACCGACCCCATGATGGGAAGATAACTATTGCAAATGGCAAGATTCTGCCAGCTGTGGGAGTAGGTGATGTTTTGATTGACACAAATACAATTGTTAATAAGATTGGTGACGTCGTGCATGTTCCTGGACTAGACTGTAATTTACTTTCGGTTAAGAAAGCAGTAGAGAAAGGTTTTTCTATTATTTTTGATGCAAATGGTTGTAATTTTTATTACTCTAATGATGTATCTTTTAAAAACGGTCCCGTTGTGCATGGTTCTATTTGTGGTGGATTGTATACTTTAGATTGTACTGTAAAGCCGCAAAGTATTTCAGCTTACAATGTTCACACTAATTTGTCCCAGTTTCAGCTTTGGCATAAGCGTCTAGGACATCTCTGCCGTATTGGTATGGATCTACTCAGAAAAGGTCTAGCTATTGGCGTGGAGTATGGTGAAGTTGACAAAGAACCGTGCGTACCTTGTGTGGAGGGTAAGCAGGCCCGGAAACCATTTAAAAGAGTCAAATGTAAAAAGGCTTCGTCACCATTAGAATTGGTCCATACGGATGTTTGTGGACCCATGTCCACTACTTCTTTTAAAGGTAATAAGTACTTTATTATTTTTATAGATGATTATACACGCTTTATATATCTTTATTGTATATCATCTAAGACAGAAGTCAAGAAATGTTTTTGTGCTTTCCAATCACTAGTTGAGAGACATACTGGCACTAAAATTCGGACTATTCGATCGGACAATGGCTCCGAGTATGTCAACAAAGAGTTGACCGACTATTTCCGGTCACAAGGTATTCGGCACGAAACTTCAGTACCGTACAGCCCTCAACAAAATGGGGTAAGTGAACGATCCAATCGAAGTATTGTAGAGAAGGCCCGTTCTATGCTGGCACATAGTTTCTTGTCCAAGGCTTTTTGGCAAGATGCAGTTGAGACCAGTGTTTATTTAAAGAATAGGTCACCTCATCGTGCACTTAACGGTAAGACGCCATATGAAATGTGGTGTGGCAGTAAACCTGACCTGTCTCATTTAAAAGTGTTTGGTTGCCGAGCCTTAGTTCACGTGCCTTCATGTTTGAGAACTAAACTAGATATGAGAGCAGCTGAATATATATTCGTTGGATATTCAGATGATCCAAGAAGTTATTATTTCCGTAGTGCGGAAAATCCGCGGCGATTACTTAAATCACGGGATGTTACTTTCTTTGAAAATAACTTTTCAGGATTGAAGGATAAACCTAGTCAGCCTGAATTTGTTGTCAGCCCCAATGTCATTAATCTATTGTCGCAAACTTCATCAGATGCCACATTGCCACAGGAGATTCCTATCTCATTCCCTTCTACTTCTTCTTCACCTACTTCTTCACCTAGTTCAGAAGATGTAGAGATGGTTCCGGTAGAGCAAGGTGACAATTTTGTGGTCGCGACTGAAGGCGATGATGACGTGACGGTCTCTACACACTCAGATGAACGAACTGTTCAGTCTCTGATTCCCTCAAATGAATCTAGTGATGTTTGTCCTGAAAGAAGGTATCCTGAACGAGTTCGTAAACCCCCTGAATATTATTCATACGGCACTCTCGATGATGATGTACTGTGTGATGATCCAAAAACTTATCGCGAAGCTATCGATAGTGTTGATAAAGATAATTGGATCTCCGCAATGAAGGATGAATATAATTCCCTAATGAATAAACATACTTGGACATTAGTGGATAAGCCAAATAAAAAGGTAATTCCGTGTAAATGGGTGTTCAAGATTAAGAGGGACGCTGACGGTGCAATACTTAAATACAAGGCCCGTTTAGTTGTCAAAGGTTTCAATCAAGTTGCTGGCGTTGATTACTTTGAAACATTTGCTCCTGTGATACGAAACTCTTCTTTGCGAACGCTTTTTGCTATTGCTGCAGAAAATGGTCTTAAAATGCGACACATTGACGTAGATACTGCCTTCCTCAACGGAGACTTAGAGGAGGAGGTCTTCATGTCCCAACCTGAAGGATTTGTAAGCAAAGGCCAGGAGAGTAAGGTTTGTTTGCTTCAAAAGTCCCTTTATGGACTTAAGCAAGCGCCAAGAGCATGGAATAAAAAGCTCGTTGAAACTTTATCGAAAATAGGTTTTAATCGAACTCCATCAGAACCTTGTATTTTTACAAAACTCTGTGGTTCGGAAACTATCATCTTGGCTGTTTACGTAGATGACATAATTATTTTTTATAAACATGTCAAAAGTTTTGAAAGTGTCAAAAGGGACATTGAAAAATATTTTTCCATAAAAGATTTGGGGATGCTAAATTTTTATTTAGGTTTAAATGTGTCACAAGATGGTGATAAAATCAGTATAAACCAAAGGTCGTATATTAATAAAATCCTCAAAATGTTTAATATGGAGAATTGTAAGGCTACTCAAACGCCGCTTCAAAAACTAAAGTTAGTGAAGGCGTTGGACAATGTAGATGAGAATATTCCTTATCAAAGACTTATGGGTTGTCTGATGTTCCTCGCTATAAATACTCGACCGGACATTGCGTACACGGTGAGTTTCTTAAGCCAATTCCTAACGTGCTATGATAAATCACATTGGAACTCCGCGAAAAGGGTTCTTAGTTACCTAAAAGGTACTATTGATTACAGCATCACATACAGGAAGACTGGAAAGTACTTGGAGGCTTTTGCTGACGCTGATTTTGCAAATAGCTTAGATCGACGTTCCTACACAGGCTTTTATATTACGTATGGTGGAGGGCCAGTATCGTGGGAAAGCAAAAAGCAGCAAACAGTTGCGTTGTCATCCACCGAAGCCGAGTACTTGTCGCTCACATCTGTAACGAAAGATGTAATATTCCTGCGGCGCCTTATTAATGAATTAACAGGTAATTTAGAAACTGTAGTCATTAACACAGACAGTCAAAGTGCACGAGAGCTTGCACTTAACCCTGTCCACCACAATAGGACCAAGCACATCGATGTAAGGTTCCACTTTATTCGAGAAAAATTAGGTGATAAAGTTATTGATTTAAAGTACATGCCCAGCGAGGACCTACCGGCTGATGTTTTAACAAAACCTTTAGGTCCGATTAAATTTAAAAGGTGTATAACTAATATGGGCGTTACTTAATGATATATTTTTTAAGATGTCTTTAATTTTTCTTTAATTTTGTGTGCTTGTTCTTTCTTTTGTAAGTAAATACACATTTGATTAGTATTTAGATTACGGGGGGATGTTGTGATGTATCATACCTCCTTTATAGTGTTTATTATTTTTATAATCTAAGTCTATCAAATGTGACACTTGCTTGTATTGTATTGTTTCAATAAAGAAAAATCCAACATATTCAAATACTCACATGTGTTTCTTATGGTTCTCCATGATCCGTCGCTCGGACTCAGAGTCCTGTCCGGGGAAGAACTTGTACCCGCTGAGGTATGTGTGGTCCGGATAGTCTTCCGGGACGAAGTCGCCGCATTCCGCTAAAAAATAACCACATTTTTATTATTTATCGCTAACATTTTTCATTCATAAGTAAGACTCCTTTAAAAATCGCAAACATTTTGTATGGTCTAGTGACAATATCCAGCACAGTTTTCAAAGCAATAACAATGCTATCCCATCATTAAGTTTACAAAAAAGAGACCCACAGCAAAAAAAAGGCTTGTAAAGTAAAAAAAAATTGAGCGCTAACGATGTAATTAAATGTACAAGTAATGTTATTTTTTGGAGTTAGTGTCGATTACCGTTCAGATTGTGTAAATCTCTACATAAGTTGACCCCGACATAACCGCTGTTGCTCCCCGACGGCTGAGGTTCAATCCATTAGGCTCAAGTCTGTTTTTATAACAATATTTCCTTCGTTTCGATACAAAGGAAATGCACCGTTCCTATGATATGAGTACCCGTTAAGCTAGGTCGAAGCCGAGATGTCCCATGGGACAAGTCGCCGCACTTCGCTATGAATGACCCGTTAGTTATTTACACCTTCCTGAGGCGGTTAGCTAATTTAGCTTCAGACGATATGAGTTTCAAACCTGATTACGTGTTACATTTCCTTGTTGTGGGCAAAGGAAAAAGGTTCAACCTGATATTGACGAAATTTTTACTGACAAATGTTACGAGTATCTTGCGTTGGGGTCTGATGAATACGGAAGAATGAATAAGCTCATCATAAGCTTCAGAAAATCACCTGGTTTGAAATGCCTGTAAACCTATAACTCCGGATAAGCAGATCCGAAGAGGCAGATAGTAGAGGTTTTAAAACGCGTACATGCAAGAGTGCATAGCTTAATAAAACCCTTTATTGGATATCCAGTTTCAGAATTGCAAGCGTAATAGAGCGTGGCAGTTTATTCAATTTGCTTGATTCGCTGCGACTCGCCTCTCGACTGCATTGTAATATCTTTTATCACATCTCTACATATGGTCGCAAAAGCAAATTAGCATTTGACATTTCTAAAATGCCTTATTGTTATGGTACTTAGGTCTTAAAATGTCAAGTCTTGTGAATGAGAAGAATACTCGGCCGACTGTATCATTAAATATCACTTAACTGGTGCAAAGGTTTAAACTTCGTCTGTTATGCAATTTGTGGACTATTCTTACACTGAAGTAAAATTTTTAGAGATATTTAGAGATGATAATTTTGTTTCATAAACATTTTATTTAAAACAATAGACAGCAAAATGTTACATTATTTGGTTTCCATTGTTAGAAAAATAAGTATTTATCTTGTGATCTAAGAATGAAACTCCGCTGGTACTCATGTCTAAGTCATGTTTAGGCTACCGAAAATCTGTAAAAGCCATAATAAACTGCATTCTTGGAATTCCGAACATTGCATAGAATGTTTTAATAACAATATTTCCAGTAACGCATGTGTGGATAAGGGAATAAAAGTGTCCCCTAGGTTAAATGACCTTACACTTAGTACCGCTGCCTTCGAAAATGTTTCTGAATGATATTCGTAAAAACAAGAAAAATCTAATACAAGAGAATCATTGAAGCGCATCTAATATACTCTTTTCACATCTCAAGTTACGACGTCAAAGACCAAACGAATCATTGGATCGCTCAAAACGCAAAATTCATTTGCATCAAGCGCCGCAAAAACTAATTCTATTCGTCGGATGGCTGCGGAAAAATTGCGAGCTTTGAGAGAGACTATCAACGTTTATACATATTTATTCGTATAGGCGAACGATGCAAATATTATGTTCATCTCCCTTTAGAGTATTGTGTACTCAATTACATTTATTTACGAGACTTATGTTTATGTATGGGCGCCAGTGGTTATGTATAATATATGTGATTATGGCGGCAGATTCAACCTGTGGGGTATAGCTAGCCGATAAGACTGAGAAAAAGTCGTAAGTGTATTTACCTACCAACATTTTATAGGAAAGTTACATTGCATAAACACAAGAAGCTTTAAATGTATTCTGACTGCAGATATTTTAATCACGGCTTTTTTATCACGACCAAGCCAAGTAAATAGTCATATTATAGAAAAAAAACATTAATATGTCCAATTTAACATCACTCTTTTACCAATTGTCTCCGCCTGTCCCTCGAATCAATTTCAACTCACTTATACTAAATCTCACCTTGCACGACATAGCTGGCCATGAGCGCAGCCGTGTTCTAATTGCACTGTATACAACCATGGACGACGTCGCATCTTGAAAAGGCGGTGTTTATTCACTAAGCTTAAACTTTGATGCTATACTTAATATGATATTCTCACCTTGCACGATATAACTGGCCATGAGCGCAGCCGTGTTCTCGTTGCACTGTATGCAGCCGTGCGCGAGGTCGCGCTTGACCTGCAGGCAGAACAGGTAGCGCGTGAACTCCTCCTCGAGCCGCGCCGGGTCCGGGGTGTAGAACTTGACGCAGAACCGCAGCGTTGGTTCCAGCATCGAAAGGCCCAGCTGCCGGCATATCGGCTTCTCCACATCTAGCCAATACTAACGGACAAACGGGATACATTTAGAAATAAGTTATACTAATAAAACATACCACTAATAGGATTGACGGATCCGACAAAGATGATACTGGAGTACTATTTAAGGGTCGAATCTATCGAATATGTGCGCTCACTCGCCAGCAATAGCAAAGCTTCATACGACGAAATCTGTATGATCATCTATTCTGAAATATTTCTTTTTATTGATTTATCATCTAAATACCTATGTTGGTCACTTTTTTCTGAATCTCATGTCATTTACAATATATTTAGATAGAACAACGTTCCCAGTTTCAAACCTAGACAAAGAAAATCTTGTAGTCAATCATTATAAAGTTAAAGATTACGTCATTTACTACTCCTAGGTACAACGCGGAAACGCTACCGTATAGAAACACAATACAAATTAAAATAGCATAGGGGGTATGGTGACTTTCGGTGAATCGCCAATTCGCCACAAAGCGGGCACCGGCTTTTCCTCTCGGTGTGAGAAACCGCGGGAGTTTAATGGGTAGTAGGACGAAGTCACGAGTGCCACGCACAGCCGCAGCCTGCGGTTATGGTGCCCCCCCCCCCCACACATTTTCTTCAGCAACACAAAAATACTTGGGGGGTCACTTTAAAAGCTATGTATAATTGTATATTATATACGCACCCTGGTATTATTAGCGTCCAGATACTCCAGACCGAAGTAGTCAGCCTCCAGAAGGTGGAGCTGCCGGCACACCTGCTCGAACAGTACGCGCCCGAGCGCCTTTGACTGAAACAATAGCAATCAATTTAATTATGTATTCCTGGCGGACCGGTGACGGTGACTTACAACAAGGGCGGAAAAACTACGCCACGATTGTTACATTGCGAAACTATAGGTACAGAGACTGCAACAGAGAATTTTTCGACCAAAAAATTTGGTAAATCATTTTTTTTTTCATTGAATGGAACTTCAAAAGTGTAACGTCCTAGCCACTGCGGCACGAAGGCAGTCAAAACAATAGTAACACGCTAACGTCACGAGATACGGCACTTGTGAACACAATAGAGAGTCAAGTGCCTAGTCAGCGCTTCCTAGTCTCGAGAGGTTCTTGTGATGTTAACGTAGGAAAATATCGCTTATGAAAACATTTGCTGTCGATATAGGCGGTAATTAACGATATTATTTGGTGATTGTACCTACATGAACAATCCTAATAACGTAAATACCATATACTTTTTATAAAATTCGTCTTTATGCTTTTTATGAAATTCTTCTTAACTGATATTTCATCGAAGCAAACTAAATAATTTAAAAAATGCTCAAGGTCCGAGATAAGAAGTACCTTACACAACAACCAATTAGAAATGGATTATGTTTTTATAAATAATCGTCTGTCAATAACTATCTTAACAAAGAAAAAATAGCCTCTGTTTGCTATAAGTGCGTTCTATTGCATTTCCAAATATTCTAACTTAGTTGTGAAATAAGCAAAATCCTTATAAAGTTAAAGTATCAGACTGTTAAAGGTTCCACTGCAGAGCCTTTGCCCCTCCAGGCCTCCATCATTAAAATCATCCCTAAAACGAGAAAAATACGAAATACTAAACATTCCGAAAGTGTGTTTTCCTAAAATACTTGACCAAGCAGCCTGACAAATTGACATTGACATGGCCTAAATATTCCTCACTTTAAAAATGTATTTGTATTGTTCTTTTCCAGATTGTTAAATAACTAAAGTTTCAATAAATTGATTAGGTCGACAACGCGAACAAACAATATTCCAATAAAAATCTCACAAAACACGTAACACGACGTTTTTCCGTTTAGCGCAAAAAGCGAAACGTTTTGTAATTAACTGGAGAGAATGGCCGCGGAGTAGACGTCCGAGCTAATATTGCGAAGCGAAAAAAACGTTAGTATTGTGAAGAGCCGACTTGGAGGATCTGGTCACATTCCCACATACTTTTTATATAGTCAACAACGACATGTGTATGTACACATCCTTGCCAAATCGAAATCCATATTGATATTATAAGACTAGTGAGTAACTCTGTCTGTATCTGTCTCTTACGCTTTAACGCCATAACAAATGAACCGATTAGGTATGACATTTGATACAGAGAGACAATTTAAGACCTTGGGCAAGGACAAAGGTTATTTTTTATTCCAGAATTATACTCAATTCCCATGCAATAACACAAATAGAAGTGTTTTGTTGGTCTTTCTTTTATGTCTTTTGAAAAGGTTTTTATAAAATTGAAGACAACAACCAATTGAAGCATACCAATTAGGAATAATTGGTAAAATAGAACAAGTATTTTTAAAAAATTACTATTTCTAAAAGGCATAATAAATTATTCATCTTTACGGAAAAAACGCGCTATATACAGTACAGACAAACCATCAGTATACAGACACAGTACGGTATACAGTACGGAAAGCCGGAGAGTGACATAGGCTATTAATTATTTTCCGCGGTAGAGACTATGTCACTCAGACCGCGTCCCACCCGGGAGAGGTCGCAAAACCAACTTACAGAGAAACATCCGGCAATTCTTTAGAAAAAAAGGATGCTATTCTTGTTAAGATGGGCTAAATAATTTGGGCTCCGCAAGCAATAGACGATGGTTTGTTTGAATAGGTCTGTCTCTACTACGAATAAAAATATATTCTGCAAAATTATTCACTTGTTCACGTGACCGTAAACACTGAGCAGTTAAGCAACGTCATCTAAGATGCCATAGTAATATTTTAGATTTCTGATGCATTAGCAGATGATTTTATATAATAGATGTGAAAAAGACAAACACTTTTTGAAATCAACAGGCTTACTATAGTATACCTATTCGTTATGTGAAAGTCAGAAAGGATAAGAATACGAAAGCCTTAAAACTTAGGTACACATCTGATAACATTCAGATAACATTGGCTATAAACAGAGGCCAAATCAGTTTAGTTCCCCTGTCAGAATAAGTGTTACACCCAGTCGCTCTAATGTATTATCTGAACTTGCCAAATCTCGAGGTCCATATTTATCCCGATTAGATCGGGACAAGGCTCTTAAGTACTAGGATAATGATATATTTTTATAATTTTTAAAGCATATTGCCTGCTTTATGGCGATATTAATACAAATATATTAGAAAAAATTCAATTTGTCCAGGTATCAGGCGGGACTCGAACCCACGTCCCTCGCTGTCCGGGCGAGTGCACTGTGCACGTGGGTTCGAGTCCCGCCTGATACCTGGACAAATTGAATTTTTTCTAATATATTTGTTTTAGGATAATGATCTTTAAAACAGTACCTAACAAAATAAACTTAAATAACAAAGATTAGTGTGACTATAGTGTTGAAGACATGCAATGACGTTCAATTAAAAAACTAGACTCCCAATCACGCTCAAATATTGTCCGAAGCAAAAGTCTGCCCACCCGACTGTTGGGCAGAGTTTTCGTTTAGTTGTATACAATTGACATTAAACACTAACTGCCACGAGATAAGGTGTTAATTTGAACAAATGTATTAATGTCATCTGTGTCAACGCCGCTCGGACGTTTTTTGAGGAATTTTTCTTAGAGATTGGGTGTCTAGTTGTATATTGAACGTCATTGATTGAAGACATGTGGCTTATTTCAAAATTGATTTCTAATGTATAGCCGCAATAAAATAAAAAACCTCGCCATATGTCGGAAAAGTATTGGAACTAATTTCTTCAAGTGGCAACAATCAAATAAAATCACCTTAATGTTTATAAGATGTCAATCATTATTATTCTGTCAAAGTGTAATGTCAATTGTCAACCGTGTCTCGTTACTATTGGATATTTTGAGTTATTTGTGAGTATAACCAAACCATAGAAACCAAGTGTTGCTATAACCAATAACCATAGCTAATGAATGTGGCGCCTCCAGCGCAGGTTTTTTATTTTCTGGTCAGGCTATACTAAGTGTAATCACAGAAGCCTAGGAGCCGAGTATTAATTGAGGTAACGTTACCCAGATATCAAATTCCAGTAGACATATTGCTCGTAGTTTAAACTCCTATCTCTATCATAACATGCATGAAATATTTTTCTGCTAGACGATGAATTTTAACGCAGTATTATACGCAATATTATCACAATTTGTTTAAAACAAGATTTAAAAATAACTTTTATCGAAGAAAATATCATCTTAATATGGTTACAATGTTAATCAATAGTGCATTAATGCATGACTTGCATGAGGGTATGTAATGTGATCATCCACGCCTCGTTTACAACTAAACTCAAGAGGGTCATCAAATCGTTTAAGTAGTCCAAAAGGGCTTTTAACATTTATAAAAATGACAAAGAATGGACTGGTTAATAATAATAATTTATTTATTTAATTAGACATCAATGATCCATTTGTTTCAGTATGACTTATAAGTAGGTTAAAAATATTACTTTGTATTTAGGTCAAAAAGTAAATAGAGAACTTCAGAACCAATGAGTAAAAAAAAAGCGGAATAGGAAGGACTGAATTATATTTATTGATGCTTTCAAGTAAATCTTTATTCTACCAGCTATTATGTCTAATTTGGGGAAAACTGGCCAACTATTTGTGTGGTAATTTATTAATTATCGCAATAAACGGCCCGTGCCATCTGTGGTTAGGAATTAATTCTGAAGATATACACCACAGATTTTCACTTTCTTCTTCTTCTTCTTCTTCTCAGCATATCTGAGTCCACTGCTGAACATATTAATATTTTCACTTTATCATAGTTGTATTAATTTCATTTTCTTTATTAGGTATATGAAATTCCTAAAAACGACATATTTTATACAATATACGACAAACGATTTTCAGCTTAATGTCTATCGCATAAAGTTCTATTGAGATCGAGACCTTTTGTAAAATTTTTATAGCTTGAAGTATGGCCCAATTTACGTTTATTAGCTGTCATTTAAAGCTTCGGAAAATGTTCAGACCCAAACTGCCGTGTCGGCACGTACAACTTTCTGATAACAATTACTCACATGTGCATGTCGGTGGCACGCTGACAACTCGCAACATAACAATACAGACGCCGCAGCAGATAAACAAAGACCCTCCATCGAACTGCGAGCGTGACGTAATCTCTATTATGTAAACGCGCGGCAAAAATCCAGCCTCCACAGGGCACTGACTCCGCAAATAGGTCAACCATACTTCTCTTACATCGATCCAAAAACTGGAAAATTGCACCGCCTGTCTTATTGGCTGGCATCATTTTAATAGCATCCGTATAGTTTCTCTCGATAAGTCTACATACAATGAGGATTTGGGGAAGGGGTGGTTTTCAAACAACATTTCACGGCCAGTAAGGGTTAGCCAATTAATGTTCCCTTCCAGGGCAAACACTTCCGTCATTGAAATCATGACATCGTCACAATTATTATGGATTTAAATGCTGCTTCATGGTGCTGACAAACCCAAATAAAGTAAAAAAATCAATTACAAACTTTGCTTAAATTGAGACCAAGACTGATCACGGCCAGGTACCTATTCAAAGTAAGACGAAATAGCCAGAATAGGCATTCGAAAGACTGAATGCAAGTAATGTTTATCCGTATACCGTTATCTGGCACCCGAAGTACAAGCTATGTTTAGTTTGTGGCTAGCTAGCGCTGTGTGAATAATGTCCAAGGATTTACAAATGTCTGAGTTGGAATGACCTCACCTCAGACAATCTCAAATCATAAGACGTCGCGCTAAAGCCTACTGCGTCACCGAGGCTTCTTAACCAAAGGAAGCGGAAGACTAGGGGTCTTCCACTCCATCCAGTGACAGAGAACAGCCCCCCTAGACAAGCGGCATTTATGACGTTCGTTATAGCTCAATTTGCGATAGCGAATGTCAAATCCCATACTTTCAACACGTGACTTTTCTATGGCATCTGTCAAATCCATACAATTTAAAGTTAGCGAATTTCGCTATCGCTGTCAAAATGTTACTTTGTCTAGGCCCCCAGATGTATAAGGTAATACGGACGTTATTTCCATTCCATTTGGTAATTGATACTCAAGCGCTTCACGATTGAAACGATCCTCGCAATCTGTTCCCCTCGCGGATCGGTGCACGAGTCTTTTGTTGGCGCGAGGCCGTCGCAAATCACGGGGGGGCTGTCGAGCGATTACCGTACCGATTATAGTGAATATGTGTACATTGTCATTTTTATACAGGTGTATTGAGTTTTGTTGGAGCATTTGATATCAAATGCTCGAGGAGCAGTTGGGCCTTCAGTATATCCGTCGGTAAAATAGACCGTAGCGACCATTTATGCTCAAGTGAAAAATCGACGCCGCAAAAGAAATTGGCGATAGTTAAGGCGGCATAGCAATTAGCAGAGATAATTTGTTCTATTTTAACCAAAAAAATAACTATATTAATGAAAACAATAAAAAGAAAACAAATTAAATACACAATCAAAGCATTCTATAATATTAACGGGCATCAGATTTCCCTATACCAGTAATAAACATTAGCGAGTATACAGTCGTAATCCGAATATGAGAAAGTTTACAATGTTGATCGATGATGAGACTTTCAAGATGTGTAGTATTTTATTTGACGTCAGAAAATACAAGCTCAAATAGAAGGCAGGGATAAAATACAAGCTCTGCGTGTCTCTCTCACAATAATCCTCGTGAAGCGACTGTTCCCCTAGCTATCGAGTGGCTGCACCGACCGACCACTTAGCGCAAGGTCGGTAACAAACGGAATCTACTACCAAAAATACTTTCCAGTACATTCGTATGCTACATTTGATCCTACCGTCAATCCCGCTATTGTACCGTAAACATATGAATTACTATAGTTTAAATTTTAGTAGACGAGTCTTAAACTTTATGGATCAATAACAGAAATACTCTTATAAAAGAGAGACAGGCAACTAAAATCTCGTATAGAACCCAAGCTAAAGACTGAATCTATTTAAATGGTGATCACATAGCTGATTTCTCTTATTATTAGTTCCGTGGTGGTAATAGACGATGATAACTACATTCAATTGTGGATCGAAAAGCATGCATGCCCTAAACGAACTCCAGTGCATCCCATCGCTCCAAAATAATTGGTGCGATACCAACCGCGTTTGGGCCGATTTTATGAACGTGGGCTGAATTTATGGAGCGCGATGATTGCTCCTAGACGACCCAACCTTTTTAGGTAATCCGTGGACGGGCCACACAATCATTTTATTCATTCGCATGTTCCTGGTTAAACTTGTCCATGTATAGAAATTGTAGTAAACTCTTTAGTGACCGCCTCCGTGGAACAGTGGTTAAGCCGCTCGGGTATAAAACCCGGAGATCGTGGGTTCGATTCCTGCCTTGGTCTTAGTAGGACTTTTTAGAGTCCGACTGGCTAGCTAGTCTAGCTACGACCCCAAAGGTGAAATCAGCCGCCATAACAGCGATCGATCGAGATCGCTCTCAGCTACGATGAAGGAAGCTCTACAAAGTGACGGATAGCGAGCGACGCGACGAGACATCATTATAGTGGCACGTGTTATAAGGCTTGAGCCCAACAGCAAACTGCAGCTGAATGTTAACGGTGATAAAGCTGATTATAGCATTATATGTATATGATAGCTCAATCTGTTTGTCGAATAAACGTATAATTTTTTCCGTGATGGTTCTCTTCTTTGCCAGAATTACTCATCAACATTTTATCTCAATTAAATGGTTCAGGAACGAAAAGAGACAAAAGATTATAAAATATGGACGAAAATCATTATACTTAGTTATAAAAATATAACCTTGGTGCGCACAACGGGAATGAACCCACATGATAGCTAAAAATTCATCTTTTTTTTTTATTAATCTGACCACCAACAATTATTTGTTGGTGTGTAGTGTTATCACTTACTCGTAGGATCCATATTTTTCTTCCTCATAAAGCGTTTTGTTGTCCCGGATCCAGTCAGTGTACGCTGGCATGATTATCCATCATCATCATTTTAAGCTCAAGTAAACTTTTTATGATTGATTTAGTGTCTTTCTTTCAAAACCAACGACTTCCTCGACATTAAAGGTAATTAGGCATAACATCGGTTTTTCCTTAACCGCAAATAATTTAAGGACGACAAACTGACATGTCATTGAATGACTTCACAAACATTCGTCATTCGCAAAGTTGCCTTCACACCCATTTTAGTTCCATGAATCATATTTGTTAGAAACTACATTATAGGCTTTTGTTTTGTTATCCAAGGACTAATTCATTATAACGATAATAAGAACCGTTTACTCCCACATGGCGTGCAACCATGTATTTTTTTACACCAACTACTAAAGCATACTTGCGATTGGTATAACAATCATATTATTTAAAACATTTCTGGAACCACCGTCAATGTCACTTAATAAAATATTTTAAAAATGCCACTAAATTATAATTAAAAATGCACTTTATGCAATTAAAAATACCTATTTCATCTCACCATACAAATTTAGATTTTTTTAAGTTTAATAAACTTTAAATAACTCCGCGCATTTCTCTTAACAACATCTTATAATTATGAGCCATAGTTAGACACACGATAAAGTTACTAAAGCCTTAACGTGCGGTGTACGGAAACTATGCAAATCTGGATTGCTTATATAGGAGCCTAAAGTTTCCATATTGTTGGCGTCCAAAACACGACAGGGCAAATTATTGAACCCTGCGCAGCCCCGATCCCAAACATCTCAAGACCTTATTTGAATCTTATCTTATTACCTTGCAGACGTGATTAAGTAAACAATTAGTCCAGTCAACGAAGCCTTAACTTTGCCATTTTAGAGGAAAAGCTGAAACCGGTGCCAAAATTTTTCTTAATGACCCCGTAATAACATACAAAAAATGCAGGGTCGTGAGTCACCGGGGTCATACGAAAAAAAAAGGAAAAGGGTGAAAAAATGACTTTTTCCCAAAAATCTCGATAACTAAAAGAGATATGAGAAAAAGTTTTAGACAAAAGTTGTAGAGAATTACTTTGTCTACAGAAAAGATTACTATCAATTACGCGTATCGCGCACCGTTTGCTAGAAAATCGAGTACAAAGTGCACATATTGATGAAGAACCAAATTAATAAAAATAAGACGGAAATCTCTTTGGGGATATCGTAGAATGCATAAAAATATTTTTAATTAAAAAATTTGTAAAAATTCTATAAAAACGAAAAACATTGTTTGTGCGAATTTTCGCACATTGTTCGCGATTTCCTAGGAAACGGTGCGCGATACGCGCAAATTGATAAGAACATTTTTTGTAGACAAAGTAATTTTCTACGACTTTTGTCTGAAACATTTTCTCATTTTTCTGTTAGTTTTCGAGATTTTTAGGAAAAATACATTTTTTCACCCTTTCCCATTTTTTTTTCGTATGACCCCGGTGACTCCTGACCCTGCATTTTTTGTATGTTATTACAGAGTCAATATCGAAAATTTTGGCACCGGTTTCAGCTTTTCCTCTAAAATGGCAAAGTTAAGGCTTCGTTGACTGGACTAAATTGGGGCAGGTTATTTTTACTTTAAGCTATTATGGGCGTTAGCCTAGGTGACGTCAGAGGTCCAGTTAACGGAAAGCCGAGTGAATATAGTTTATAAACTAGCACTATTTGCGTCACACTGCAGTATATGAGCTTGCATCAGTTACTTGGGGAGTAGGGGCCATTATAGACAAATATAGCATTCGTCTTAATGGACTGAAAGCATTTGGTTAGATTGGTTTGACTCTATTAAAGCGATGGAAGTACGCGATGTCAGAGATTTTAAGCGTTAGATGTTCATGAGTCTTTTTAATGAGTCTATTATTTAGACTTAAATTATTAAGTCATAAAGAAACTACGTTTAAAGTATACAGCCTGCATCACACTGCAGTATATGCATGAGCATATCAAGGTTTAATTTAAAAAAAAACATCACTATTAAATATTATATCTATTTTTGTGGCTGTATTTCGAAATATTTCCGCAAAAATGCTCTAAAATAACCCCATATTTTTACGAGCTTCACAATAAAGATAAACCTTTTAGTGCGCTTGTGACAGATTACGACAATCTTAACTTTTAGAACTAAAGCTAACAAGTACACGACTCGGCCAACTTTATTTTTCATCAGTCATTATTTTCTACTAGTTATTTGTATAATAAATAAATTAGCCTAAATGGACGTTATAATTCTTATAACTAATAAAAATATGTAAGAAAAGCATCGCCTAGATAAAAACTTTTATAAAACGTTGACTGGTATATAATAGTGGTATCTTATCAAACAATCGGAAATGAAGGGAGATTTGATCTAAACAAGTAACAAAGCAACAAACAAATTGGCTAAGTTGAATAAAAGCTCGCAATTAACATAAAGACCGGGGCGGGCCCGCACGCCAAGCGGGCAAATTGGCCGGGGCAAGAACAATAGCATCGTCGAGCCAATCAAAACTGACCGTCTCAGGCTTTCCCTGGTAAACTCTGGCGCCGCGCCAGGAACGCTCTAAGCAGCTTTGCCAGAGTTCCATTTGTAACATTTTACTCTCAGGCGTTTTATTACTCTTGTTATTCTGTTTGCCTGTAAAAAAATGTTACTTCGGTGCTCTAAGATTAATGCAAGCGACATTCTTTAAAATTAATTTAAGTAAGTTTACTTGCGAGCACAGGTAAAAAAAAAATACGCTTTCAATCTGCCTGATCCTTTTTGAAAATTACCTGGATGATTTAGCTATGCACTCAAGTCGAGTCTGGCTGGATAGTCTGGTAGTAGGTACGTTCGTGAAACCGTATAATAGGGTACATAAGACATTGGACATCTCGTCAATATAAACTATGAGACTTTTCTGCCATTCTCAGCTTGTAGCAATAACATTAATCAAGCCAAGTTAGCAACTCTAAATGACAATTCATTTCAAGTGACATACACACATACTCTAGCTGGCTATAAAATCCTCTAGAATCTTGTGAAAATGTACACGATCGCTACTTTTCTCTACATCGTCCTTTTGAAAGGTCGTTTTCCGCCCAGAGTTCATACAACAAAAATGTATCTTTTCAAGAAAATATATCTTTCGAGTTCGGTGCCCTGTCAACATCGATAAGGGTTGGTGCACACGCCTACAGCTTATCTCAGACGATCGTACAACAGATAGGATGCGGTATTGTATTATGCTCTGCTGATACAGCAGGGGTTATTCCACAGAGTTGAATGGACTAGAGGCCGCAAGTGTAGCTACTTCGCGTGCCCAGCTACAGTCCATCGTACTGAATGTGCCGATTCTTAGCTTTAGTCCCGCGCGACCGTTCCCCTTGTTAGACGTCAGACGAAATAGCAAAAAATGACGATTTGTGCTATTTTAAGCTGCAAAAACAATACCAAAAAGATAACTCCACAAAACAAAGATGTTTCCTTTCATCGGTAAGTCATTTTGTTATCTGAATACGCGTAATTTATTTTAAAATTAATTATTTATCAATTTTGAGAAAAAAATTATGTAAATAATGCTTAAGCCGCGTGAATCGCAATTTCGTAATACATTGCGTATTTTATACTGGCCTTCCAATTGTATTGCGTGCTTTATAAGCAATGAATATCAAACAAGGCGGTACTTTCGCATATCGTTTAAGTTTCGTGGCACAGGCGTTTTTAGTCAAATACAGCGATTAGTGATGTTCGTTCTATGCAACATACACATAATGTATTAAAATCGATTAAAGGTACCTAGTCGATTTTGGAAGCAGGAATGATAATAGGCTATTTGACAATGTGAAAAATAAAATCAAGCATAAAGTGACAATTAGGTTACATTAGGTACTGTCAACCGGCGTATATTTATAAATTAGTAAATAAAAATCACGTCACGTGCCTCACGTCCTCGTTTACCTCCTTGCGCCTACTTGTGATTTTATGCTTTCGTATCTGTTTTCGTATCTATTTTCTTCAAATTTGAAGAGATGGCGCTGCCGTAGCGTAAATCAATACTAGAAGAAATTCAACAGGTCCGCTAAAGTCTCGGTAGCATAGTTGGTAGTGCACTCGCCCGGACAGCGAGGGACGTGGGTTCGAGTCCCGCCTGATACCTGGTCAAGTTGAATTTTTTCTAATATATTTACATTGGTATTGTTTACACTAAATATTTTGTTTATCACAAAACATAAAAACACCCTAAGAAAAGCGGAGTCTCCTGGTACAGGCATTAAAATGCTTAAAAGGAGGCTTCGACAACTTTGTTGTATAAAACTAAAATTGAAATAATAAACAAAATTTTTATTTTATTATTATACTAATCTTCCGCCCGTGGCTTCGCCCGCGTGAACTATAGGACGTTATCCCGCGGGAATATCTTGTAAATTATTGTAGCCTATGTGTTATTCTGATGGTTAAGCTATATTATTGTAAAGTTTAAGTTTTAACGTGAAAGAGTAATCTATCCGCCCCCCCCCCCCCCCCCCGGCCGGTACCGCCGCAACCGCTATGTCCCTGCATTTTAAATCTGTAATATCTTCGAAAATATTCATTTACGTTACATTATGTAAAGCGCCATATTAATCTATATTACATGCACAATTTATTTAAGGTACTTTATTGGATAAGGATTAATACTGTATTGCTAAAAATCACTTTTTCGTAAATAAGCTATTATTTTATCGTAATAAGTAAAGGAAAATGATTGTTGTGGGGTATCCCTAAGAGATAGACATATACCATCGCGGACTTTTTTGTAAAACTTTTTAAGGTGTACAATACTGTAGTACATTATTTTGATCTATCTCGTAGGGTTTAGCCAGCGTTTGCAATGTAAGCGCAAAAAATGTGTTAGTTTACGACCTCACATAAGAAACCTCTAAAATTATCAGTGTTTCTCTACTATATTATGCATGTTTTATACATATAAACTTTCTTCTTGAATCACTCTATCCATTAAAAAAAACCGCATCAAAATCCGTAGCGTAGTTTTAAAGATCTAAGCATACATAGGGACAGACAGACAGGAAGCGACTTTGTGTTTTATACTATGTAGTGATTTTTATAATCGAATCGAGAATCGAGACGAAGTGGGCGTGTCCCTACTTCTCATCACTAAATCGCGCTCGTTACGTCACAGTAGGTACAAAAAATATGGCACGGTCGGTTCTCATACAAATTGACGTACTTGCGGTCTCTAGTACATCTATCTCTGTGGGTTATTCACTCCTCGAGTTTTCGTTAAAAAAGACTACCTAAACTGGTTCTTAGTTCTTTTCATCAATTTGTATTTCCTAAGAATAAGCTGTTGTTTAAAGAAGCTGACTGAATCCTGTATAACATTTAAAAACATGATTCATTCAGTTA